>CM022302.1:237393893-239793893 GCA_011799875.1 Thinopyrum elongatum | reverse complement strand
CAAGTGCTCTTGATCCTATGTGAGAACCACATATGCCTCCATGTATCTCTGCCAACAGCTCTAGCCCATCCTCCCGAGGAATGCACTTTAATTTCACATCGTTTGAACTCTTTCTGTACAGGACGTCATCGACGAACTTGTACATAACAGACCGACGGGCTACTCTTTCTGCTTCTTCCTGTTCCTCCGGGAGTTCTCCTATCTGAAGGAAATGGACAATGTGCTGCGCCCATGCTGGAGCCTGAGGCTCGACAGCTAGGACTAAAGGCATCTCCTCCGCTGGGGGAACGTTTGTCTCGATAGCAAGGGCCTGAGGCCCTGCCGGAGCCTGTTGTTCCCCGGCAAGCATGTCGATCCCGGCAACTTCCTTGCCGGCGGCTCCGGGGAGCTCTGCCGGGAAGTACTGGCCAGAGTTCAACTTTCTTCTCTTTTCTTGCCTCATCGATGGCGCCACGGATGGTTGAGTCAATTGGAGCACAAAAGTTCCTGGTTCCACAGGCAACTTGAGGGTGGCACGCTTTGACAGGTCGTCAGCAACACTATTCTCGGCACGAGGAACGTGCTCCATTTGTAGACCGTCAAAGCGCTCTTCTATTTTCCTCACTTCATCCACGTAGGCTTGCATCAATGGACTTTGATAACTCTTGTTAACTTGCCTGACGACAAGTTGTGAATCGCCTTTGATGACAAGCTTTTTGATACCAAGGTCTACCGCGATCCTGAGACCGGCAAGCAAACCCTCGTATTCTGCAGTGTTGTTGGTCGAACTCTCCCAGGGAAAATGCATTTGGACTACGTACTTGAAGTGCTCTCCGGTGGGTGCGACAAGCAGCACGCTAGCACTGGCGCCTTGCAGCGAGAAAGCCCCGTCAAAGTACATAACCCATTGCTGATCGATTTCCTTGCCGGGAAGAGTTGTTTCCTGAGCCTCTTCGTCTGGCGTTGGGGTCCATTCCGCAATGAACTCCACCAAGGCCCTGCTCTGAATCGTCGAAGTGCTTTCAAACTTGAGGCCAAAGCTCGACAACTCCAACGCCCACTCCACGATCCTGCGGTTTGCTTCTGGATTTTGCAAAATCCGTTGCAACGGAAAGCGAGTGACGACGGTGATTTCATGTGCTTGAAAATAATGGCGCAGCTTCCTCGAGGCCATAAGAAGGCCGAAAAGCAACTTCTGCACACCAGAATATCTTGACCTAACCGCTTGTAAAAGAGAGCTAACAAAATAAACTGGGCGCTGCACCACCTTCTTCTTCTGCACTGGTTCCTCTGTTTGCGCAGATCCTGTCTTGCCGGGATCAACCCTTGCCGGGGAAGATCTTGCCGCGTCACCTGGCGGTCCTGCTGCTGGTGTTGCTTCCTCATCAGCCTCTCTCTGCGCCACTAGCGCAGCACTAACCACTTGATTTGTTACTGCCAGATACAGCAGCAACGGCTCTTGTGGTTTAGGCGCGACTAGCGTCGGCGGAGAGGAAAGGTATTTCTTCAAATCTTGCAGCGCAGCCTCCGCCTCCGGAGACCATTTCATTGGACCTGCCTTCTTCCAAATTTTGAAGAAGGGCAGGGCGCGCTCAGCAGATTTGGAAATAAACCTACTTAGAGCAGCAACACAGCCGGCAAGACGACGCACATCTTTGATGCATCTCGGCGCTTCAATTTGCTCAATAGCTTTGATCTTGTCGGGGTTCGCTTCGATTCCCTGGCAAGATACAAAGAATCCGAGGAGCTTGCCGGAAGGAACACCGAACACGCACTTCTCAGGATTGAGCTTCAAGTTGATCTTGCGTAGATTTACAAATGTTTCTTCTAAATCTTGAATGAGTGTCGCTTTGTCTTTGGTTTTGACCACTATATCATCCATATACGCCTCCATATTTCTATGGAGTTGAGGCTCAAAACCAATTTGGATTGCTCTCGCAAATGTCGAACCAGCACTTTTCAACCCGAAAGGCATTCGTATAAAACAATACGTACCACATGGGGTGATAAATGCGGTCTTCTCTTCATCTTCTTTTGCCATAAAAATCTGATGATACCCTGAATAGGCATCAAGGAAGGACAGGAGATCACAACCAGCGGTGGAATCCACAATCTGGTCGATGCGCGGCAAGGGAAAGGGATCTTTTGGACAGGCTTTATTGATATCTGTATAATCGATACAAAGCCTCCATTTCCCATTCGCTTTCCGCACTACAACCGGATTGGCCAACCAGGTTGGATGAAGCACTCCTTTGACCAATCCTGCCGCCTCCAGCTTTCTGATTTCTTCGACAATGAATTCTTGCCGCTCCAAGGCTTGCTTCCTGATCCTTTGCTTGACCGGCCGCGCATGAGGACAGATAGCAAGGTGGTGCTCAATTACCTTCCTGGGAACACCGGGGATGTCAGACGGTTGCCATGCAAACACGTCGACATTCGCCCGCAGGAAAGCAACAAGCGCGCTTTCCTATTTGTCATCTAGGGTGGAACTTATGGTGAAAGTTCCCCCCGTTCCGTCCTCCCTGACGGGCACCTTCTTGGTCTCTGGCGGAGCAGCCTTGGATTTCTTGTTCTTGCCGGTGGAACTCTCTGGTGCATCCTCGACGAAAGCGCAGCACTCCGAGGAGGTGCGCTTGCTGGAGTTCGCGCCAAGATTCTTGCCGGTCTTCTTCTTCCCCCCGGGGGTTCCAGTGGCAGGAGCAGGTGCCTTGATGGCAGGTGCTGCAACTGCTTCCCGGTAAAGTTGGTCGGCACAGATGAGCGCATCCTTCTTATCGGAATGGATAGTGATGACGCTCAATGGCCCAGGCATCTTCAAAACGTTGTACGCATAGTGTGATGCCGCCATGAACTTAGCCAGCGCTGGCCGACCAAGGATCCCATTATATGACATGGGGATCTTGGCGACATCAAACACCACCTTCTCGGTCCTGAAGTTGAGCTCGCTACCAAATGTCACCGGCAGCGTAATCTTGCCCTTGGGCTGGGTTCTTCCCGGATTGACCCCTTGAAACGTACCCGTTTCTTCGAGGTCCTCGTCGGGAATTTGGAGCTTTTTGAGCACATCCGGTGAGATTAAGTTTAGGCCGGCCCCACCGTCAACTAGCATTTTCGTCACCTTGAGGTTGCGAATCGTTGGGGAGACCAACAATGGCAAGCACCCGACCGCAGTTGTGCGATCAGGGTGATCCTCGGCGTCGAAAATGATAGGCGTGTTGGACCACTTCAGGGGCTTACATGCATCTGGGGATGGCTCTGCCGCATTGACTTCCCGCACCCACTGTTTGAGTTGACGGTGAGAAGAATGCAGCGAGGCACCTCCATCGATACACATGGCCTCTGTAGCTTTCTGGAATACTTGCTCACTGGACTCATCATCTTCTTCATCATCATCTTCTTCTTTGTCTCGGCCCCGAGCGGGCCTATCCTTCTGTTGCTTGGTCTTGCCGCGGCGCCCCCCTCGGCCACCACGCTTCTTGCCGGATCCGTCAGCACCATCTTGGGCCTTCTCCTTATCTCGCCTCTCATATTCGGCCCTCTGTTTCTCGGCAAGCTGTTCAACTTGCCGGCAGTTCTGGAGATCGCGGCCCTTGGTGCGATGGATCTTGCAATACTGCTTGCCGGAGTTTTCTGACTTGTCGGCAGCCGCCAAGGCCTAACAGGAAGGGCACCCGGCAAGATCCTTGCCAAGGTCACCAACCTTGGCCGTCTTGGTGGCACCGGGGTTGTCGGATTCCTCGACAGCAAGCACGGCCTTGCCTCCGCATTTCCTGTTCCGCCGCCGGCCTTTCCTTGACAGGGCCGCGGCATCTTCTTCTTCGGATTCGCCCGCCGCGCCAACAGCCTCGCCAGGGAGTTTCCTCCCCTCTTCAGCTCGAGCGCATTTATCGGCTAGAGCGTAAAGATCGGCAATACTCCTGACTTTGTTCATTGCCAGCTCTTCCCGCATTCTGCGGTTACGCACGTTCTGGGGAAACGCGCTAATGACAGCGGCAGGGTGAACGTCAGGAATATTGTACTGCACCCGGCTGAACCTCTGCATAAACTTGCGCAGGGACTCGCCCTCCTTCTGAGGGATGATATGCAAATCACTCTCTTGGCCAGGAGGTTGGTGGCCTCCGACAAAGGCGCCAACAAACTGATGGCACAGATCTGACCAGGAAGAAATAGAATTCTCCGGCAGATGCATCAACCACGACCTGACGTTGGGTTTGAGCACCAACGGGAAGTAGTTGGCAAGTATCTTGTCATCTTGGCCCCCGGCAGCCTGCACCGCAATGGTGTAGATGCTCAGGAACTCCGAGGGATGGGTCTTACCGTCATATTTCTCCGGGACCTCCGGCTTGAAGGTTCGGGAATTGGGCCACTGGACTTGCCGCAGCTCACGGGTAAACGCTGGAGTCCCTACCTCATAAGGCAAGTCTCCTACATCCCCTGGCGCAGGCTCGTCGACAGCCGGCCCCGCGCGCTTATCAGATTGATAGCGCGCTTCCCGTCGCCGCTCGATGGTAGTTCGAGCGTCCTCCTTGCCTCGTTCCTGGAGAACTTGACGCTGATCGCGGCGCATCCGTGGATCGGATGACGCCGTGGAAACTTCTTCACGGCGGTCGACCTGCTGGGTTGTCGGCCGCCGCTGGTGCCGCGGAGGGGAGTGCACTGTGGTTGCACCACCTCCGGTTTTCTCTACATCGGCTCGCGCCGGATCGATGGGCCTTCGCTGCGAGGGCCCAGCCTCTTGCGGTCCATCTTTGTTGGCGAAGCCGATGAGGCTCTGGATAGTAGGTCGCCACTCCTCCATCTTCTCCGGGGCAGGAGGAAAATCGAGGAGCAGCTGCGCACATGCCAAGGCTTCCGCTGGCGTAGGCGGCAGCGACAGGTGCGAGGTACATGAGGTGCTCTGACTCCTAACCATATTAGAAGGAGCACCACCACGGTCACGCGACCGCGCGCCACCCCCGCCAGCAGCTCGGTGTGCATGCTGGTCCCACGCATCTTGGGATCGATGCGCAGAAATCATTTCATGGGGACGCCCTAAACCACCAGCGCCATGACGTCGCTCATCATGCACGACCTGGGTAGGTCGTGAGGCTTGCGCCGGCGCGGGAGCTCCAGCAGGCGCTCTCCGATCTCTGGAATTCGTTGTGCCACCCGTAGGCAACACGGCACCGTCTCTAGATCCAGCGGCGTGCAGGTTGCCACCGCCACTGCGAACGATGCCGCTCGCCTGGCTCGGATCACCAGAACGCCGTGGGGGTTCTAGTCCTCTTCCTTCTGCACCCACGCCGTCGCCCGTACGCGAAAGCGTAGGCAAAACGGACGTGGACGGTTGTGCCGTCGCGGCGCTCTTCTTCTTGGGTGGCATGATGATGAAGAACTTGAGGCGCCGATCACTAGATCAGGTTCACGCAACCTTCAATCCCCCTACCTGGCGCGCCAAAGATGTCGGGGTACGACACCTATGGGATCCCGAGAGACCCCTTTACGATTCGGCGGGGGGAGAGGTATACGCAAAGAGCAGAACCAACGATCGACGCGGGAAGTTTTTTACCCAGGTTCGGGCCGCTGATCAGCGTAAAACCCTACTCCTGCCTTGTGTTCTTATTAATGTTCTTGAGCCCAGCCTTCAGGAGCGCTCGCTGTGAACAGCACGTTCAAAGAGCAGCTACGCATGCAGAATGGGCCAGAAGTTCTCTTTTTCTGTAGCAGTTGCCTTGGGCCTCCTTTTATACGCTCAAAGGGGTCACCACAGTGGCAAAATGTACATACATTGAGGTGTAAAGTAGCTACAGGGTCATCATACCTAACCCCTGACGGGTTAGGACAAACGCATTTAATGCACTGTGAGGTGTACGTTTAGGTGTCCTCACTTTCTTGGGGATGGAAAAAGGGGCCATCCCATCAGCACCGCTTAAGCTCTCTTCCATTGGCGTGTCGCCACGCGTCCAAAGAAGGACCCAAAATGTCGGGTTTGTCGCTGTGCTAGAGCAGTGGCACAGCAACAAAACCTTGCCGGGCGCCGAAGCTTGCTGGGCACCAAGCCTTGCCGGGCGCCAATCCTTGCCGGGCTCCGCAGGCCACCCCGGCAAGATCTTGCCGGGGAAGCTGGCCTTCGGATTCCAGCTCTTCTTATCTGCTGATCCTCAGATCTCTGACTTGATGATTTCTTTGGTGGCTTGAATCGACCTCGAATTGTTCCCCGGCAAGCCTTGCCGCGAGGATGGCTACAACTGGCCATGCACAAGTACGGGGTACTAGTGGCCCAATACTTAGTACACCGACACTAAGTCACATCGATCTAGCATGTAACACATCATATCACTTTGTGTCCTCACGCACAGTATTCCCACGGCTGCAGCCTTACCTTGGTTGGGACCGTTTGCGACTTTTGGCTCACGTATATGATTGTGTCGCTAGCATCCATATGAGAGAGAACCCGGGTCAACATGGTTAGTCGTGAACCAAGGTGGCACAGTCGTACAAGGACAGGCATACGTAACCCAACAATGAACGTGTTGGTCAGCAGCGAGTGTAACCGGGCTGTAGCAAGCTATCAGGACTCCGATAAACACCGCGTGACATTTCCCCGAAGGGACAGACACAGGAACAAAGAAGGATACATGCCGGCCAATCCCAGTTTTTCGGAGCAGTAGCGAACTACTATGCCTCAGTGGAAGCACTAGGGAGCATTTCCCCATAAGAAAGGCTACCAAAGGCAAACAACTAAGTGTCGAACCCCACACATAGCAATACACATTACACGTACGCATAACATGCAAGTATGTGTTGTACAACATGGCATCACAACATAACTCAACAACTAATATATAGATAAAGGCCCAAAAGAGCCAACATAGCATTATATTACAAACAAGGGTCACATGACCCAACATACAGAGCATATAAGCAACGGAAGGATAATATGTCTGAGTACAGACAACTACAAATGAAAAAGGCTGAGAAGCCTGACTATCTACAAGACCATCCCAAGGGTACAAGATCGTAGCTGGGGTAACAAGCTACTCGTCGAAGTCCAAGCGGAACTACTAGCTAGACAGGAGTCTCCTCTGCAAAACATAAATTAAGCAAACGTGAGTACAAAGGTACTCAGCAAGACTTACATCAAATCCTATCATACATGCATTAGTATCAAGAAGGCAATGTGGGGTTTAGCTGCAGCAAGCCAGCTTTGACTCGATGGCTATCCTATTCTACGACTACGAGTAATTTCTTGAGGTGAGAAAGTGCACACGAGTCCACTAATCACAACAACGATACACCACTATGGACTCTCTCCCGTCTCCCTACGAGAAGGCCATCCATAGCACTCACACTTATCTTGAGCATTTTAGAGTATCCACTTCAAGTTGTCTATGTACCACATAAGTCTCCAAGTAGTCCATATCCGAGGACGCGGCTATTCGAATAGATCATGTTAACTCTGCAGGGGTGTACTTCTTCACACATGCTCCTGCCACTTACCGCCATGTACACATCATGTATCTCGGCAACCTTCAAGCGGAAGCCCGGCGAGGGTCGGCCACGACCTGACTAACCACACAAGACTCTAGTCCAGGTTTATCGCCTATTTGAGGATGTATCCACAAGGGAAGTCCAGTCGAGATTTCTATCACGGCCTCAAACAATGTGTGTAGGGTTCCCGACCCCACCATCTGGGTGCCACTCGGTACACCGGGCCACGGTGCCTAGTCTGTCTCAAGTCCACCCTGTCGGGTGCCACTTGGTAGAAAAATAGCACTACCTACAAACACCAAAAACTAGTTGCAACTCCTGGACAGAGATTAAGGCGATTAATAAGTCGAGTGGGTCCATGGGTTTCGGGCCCAATGTGTGGTAGTAGCTGTTCTTGGATAACATACAAAGAAATCAGTTCTTAAGGACGGTCCCAATGAGACAACCCACCATGTACTCCTACATGGCCTCTCACCGCTACCTTTACCAAATCATGTTCACACCCTTAACTCTCAGCACCAGAACATAACACAGCACTCCAATCCATTCCCAATGAATCAGACCTGACACAACTCTAAGCAATAGTAGTCATGGCATGGTAGGAACACAACATGGCTCAATCAAGTCCTACACATGCTAGTGGATTTCAACTATCTACTGTGGCAAAGACAGGTCATGCAGAGGAATGGGTTCAACTACCGCAGCATAAAGTAGCAGTTGAATCGTTGTTGTCCTAATACAATAAAAGAGATCAGGAGCGAGAGAGTGGGATTGTATCAGAATGACCAGGGGGGTTGCTTGCCTGGTAGATCAATAGTAGAGCACTGCTCTTCAGACAGGTACTCTGGAACAGTCTCCGGAGCAGGACCTATCGAGAAGGAAGGTGCCAACAATCAATACACAAACAAATGCCACAATATGATGCATGAACATGGCTTGTAGATATGATGTGGTTTGAGCTAATGCATCTAGCATTCAACTTGGATGAAGTCCATTTGAACTAAGGGTTCAAATGCAACTCCAAATCAAACCTCTAAAAATGCCATTAATGTGTTTCCACTTATACAGCAGCTATAAGTTGGTTTGTCATGCATGAAAATGGTACAGATGGATAGATTTGATTTTTTCTGAAATTTTTTCCTATATAAATTATTTCAATCTGAGCTACGGTTGATTTTATATGATTATTTGAAGTTTAAGCAATTTTTTGGAATTTCCTAAATTAATAAAACGCCAGAAAAGCTTTATTGCATCAGCATGATAGTGGCATGACGTCAGCGAGTCAACTAAGGCTGACCAGGTCAAACCTGACCAGTGGGGTCCACTGGTCAGTGACTCACTGGATAAACCCGGTCAAATCCAGCGCTGACTGGGTTTGACCAGCAGTGGGGCCCGCTGCCAGTGGCTGTTGGGTGGCTAATTAGCAGGGTTAGTCCCTAATTACCGTGCCATGTCAGCAGGGTTACACCGGCGACGACCCGACGCGGCGGCGATCGCTGGCCGGCCATTTCCGGCCACGGCTGGTCGTGCGGCTAGGCGCAACGGAATGCTCGCAGTGCGGCAGATCCGTTGGTGGTTGCGAGGATGCCTGGGGTGGCGTGTAGCGGCGACGGTGGTGAGTGTATGCGGTGGTAGAGCTCGGTGGCGTGCGGGCGCTGCGCTAGGGCTCGCTACCGAGCTGGCTAGGCTACACAACGGCGTCAGGGGGCGCTCTGGAGCACGCCCATTGCACGACGGCTCGAGCAGAGCCTGTGGAGCATGCGGGCTGAGGTAATGGCGTAGCCGAGCTTCGGCTCGTGCGGTAGGAAGGGCCAGAGGCCGCGGAAGATTAGGGGAGGAGGGGGGTTCGAAGCAGGAGCTCACGGCGAGGTCGAAGGGAAGGTCAGTTGCTCGGGGGAGGCTCTATAGGTGACGAATCGACGGCGAGGTTGCTGGGGGCTAACGCTCGAAGACAATGGCGATGGCGACGTTTCAGGACCTCCCGCGACGCGTGGCTCGACGGAGATGAAGTAAGCGTCATGGCGGACCTTTTCGACATGACGGAGAGACGAGGCGGTGGTTGTGCCCGCGGTGGCTTTGGACGGCGGTGACGGACGCGTTCGGTCCGGGGGAGAGAGAGAGCAGAGGAGGGAGGGAAGCGCAGGGGAGGAGTGAGAGGGGTTCGGGGGGTCGTGGCGTCTTCCAGAGCATCCAGAGAGAACAGGGGACAGCCAGGCAACCTGGAGGTGGCCGCGCGTGCCGGGCACGTGCCCCTGTCTTCCTGGCGTGGGGAAGGAAACGACTAGCGCTGCTAGTCGGTTGGGCCGGCTTGCTGGGCCGCCAGGTAAAGCCAAGTAATTTACTGCTTCTTTTTTATTTCTTTCCGTTTTTCTTTTCTGTAGTTTGTTTCTGATTTAGTAAATAATACCAAACCAATTTATATACTTCTGATAATTTTTGTGTTGACTAGATGGATTATTCCAGAGCCCCTCACAAATTTCCAAAATTATTGGAGCGTTACAAATATTTATGGAATATATTTGCTCCAATTCAAATACATTATGAATTATTTCAGAGCCCAACCATGTCATATAGAAATGTGCACCATTTTTGTTAGATGCTTTCATCCTAAACCAGAAATGATGAACATTTTTAGAGGACATTTTGGAATCATTGAAATTTATTTTAAGTTGGACCTATTTGAATTTCATTGATGCTAGGGTTTGAATCATCCCCCATTTCAAATTCATTGAAAATTTAAACATGATGCAAACACCAATAGCTAGTCTAGAGCATACTAGAACTAGGGATGTGACAACTCACCCCCACTCAAAAGAATCTCGTCCCGAGATTCAGGAGTCGGCGAAAAAAGAGTGGCGTACTCCAGTTGAAGGCGATCTTCTCGCTCCCAAGTAGCTTCTCTCTCAGAATGACGACCCCACTGAACCTTGAGAAACTTGATGTTCTAACGTCAAGTGACACGCTCTGCTTGATCAAAACACGAACATGGTACTCTTGATATATGAGGTTATCTTGGAGATCAAGCGTTTCATGGTCCACTCCGCGGATGGGATCCGAGAAGCAACGCCTGAGTTGAGAGACGTGGAAGACATCATGGACTCGAGAAAGATGTGGGGGTAGTTCCAACAGGTAGGCAACCTCTCCTTGTTTAGCGAGAATGCGAAAAGGACCAATGTAACGAGGAGCCAACTTGCCCTTGATACTGAAACGATGGGTACCCTTTAAAGGGGTAACCCGAAGGTAAGCCTTGTCGCCAACTTCATAAGCCACTTCCTTATGACGATGGTCATACTGGCTCTTTTGACGAGATTGGGCTGCTTTCAAATTCTCATGAATTATGCAAACTTGCTCTTCTGCCTCCTGGATCATATCCGGTTCAAAGAATTGTCTTTCTCCAGTTTCTGACCAGTTCAAAGGTGTTCGACATCTTCATCCATACAGAACCTCGAAGGGTGCTTTCTTAAGACTAGATTGGTAGCTATTGTTATAAGCAAACTCGGCGAAAGGAAGGCACTTCTCCCAATCCATACCGAATGAGATAACGCAAGCCCTAAGCATGTCTTCGAGAATTTGGTTGACCCTTTCCACCTGACCACTCGACTGAGGGTGGAAGGCGGTACTGAAGGAAAGATGGGTTCCCATGGCAGTCTACAAACTCTCCCAGAAATGAGAAGTGAAGAGACTACCACGGTCAGAATTGATCTCTAGTGGAACACCATGTAGTGACACTATTCGAGAAATATATAAGTCAGCTAGCCGACTAGCAGTGATACTCTCTTGAACAGGTAGGAAGTGAGCCACTTTGGAAAGACGATCAATGACTACAAAGATAGCATTATTCCCTTTCTTGGTCCTGGGAAAGCCGGTGATGAAGTCCATACCAACTTTATCCCATTTCCACTCAGGAATAGCTAAAGGCTGAAGGGTGCCAGCAGGTCTCTGATGTTCTGCCTTAACGCGACGACAAACGTCACAGTTAGCAATGAACTAAGCAATTTCTCTCTTCATCCTAGTCCACCAAAACCTCTGGCGTAGGTCCTGATACATCTTAGTACTACTGGGATGAATCGTGAGAGGAGATTCATGCACCTCCTTAAGGATCAACCGCCTCAAGTTTCGTACCTTGGGAACCACCAAGCAGTTCTCAAAGTAAACTACACCTTGATCATCTAGAGAGAAACACCTAGCAACTCCCTTGTTGATGTTTCTCTTGATGCAGGAAATTCCCGTATCAACCTTCTGGGCAGTTATGATCTGATCCTCAAGAGTAGGTTTCGCCACCAAAGTAAAAAGGAATCCTCAAGGAGCAATGTGAAGGTTAAGCTTACAGAATTCCTCATGGAGAAGTAGTTGGCCCTGTTGCAACATGAGATTGTTGCAATAGGACTTACAACTTAGTGCATCAGCCATGACATTGGCCTTGCCTGGAGTGTAAGTAATCCCTAAGTCATAATCTGAGATCAACTCCAACCAACGTCTTTGCCTAAGGTTCAAATCTGGTTGGGTGAAGATATACTTGAGACTCTGGTGATCGGTGTAAATCTCGCAATGTTTACCAAGAAGGTAATGTCGCCATGTCTTAAGTGCATAGACTACGGCTGCAAGCTCTACATCATGTGTAGGATAATTCTCCTCATGTGGATGCAATTGTCGAGATGCATAGGCAATCACATGGCGATCCTGCATAAGGATGCAACCTAGTCCCTGTCGTGAGGCATCACAATAGATAATAAAGTCCTTAGTGAAATCCGGTGGCACAAGTATGGGAGCAGAAGTCAGACGTCTTTTCAGTTCCTGAAAACTGTGATCATTCTGTGGGGACCACTCAAACTTTTTATCTTTCTTGAGAAGTTCTATGAGAGGTTTGGCCACTTTGGAGAAGTTCTCAACAAAGCAGCGACAATAACTGGCTAGACCAAGGAAACTCCTAACTTGTTTAACTGATTCAGGTGGAGTCCAATCAAGAACGGCCTGAACTCTCTTAGGATTGACAGCAATGCCCTTACCAGAGATCACGTGGCCTAGGAAGGTCACTTCTGGCAACCAAAATTTGCACTTGGAGAACTTGGCATAAAGGCGGTGTTCTCTGAATATCATTGATACGTCTCCAACGTGTCTATAATTTTTGATTGTTCCATGCTGTTATATTATCATTCTTGGATGTTTTACAATCAGTTTATAGTCACTTTATATCATTTTTTGGTACTAACCTATTGACATAGTGCCCAGTGCCAGTTGTTGTTTTCTGCATGTTTTTTACATCGCAGGAAATCAATACCAAACGAAGTCCAAACGCAGCGAAACTTTTTGTGGATTTTTTTGGACCAAAAGACATCCAGTGGGCCGGAGCAGCACCTGGGGGGTGCTCCGAGGGGAGCACAACCCACCAGGGCGCGCCTGGAGGCCCAGACGTGCCCAGGTGGGTTGTGCCCACCTCGGTGGCCTCCCGCACCGCCTCTTTGCTCTATAAACACCCCAATATTCCGGAAACCCTAGGGGAGTCGACGAAAATCAATTCCAGCCGCCGCAAGTTCCAGAAACACCAGATCCAATCTAGACACCATATCGGAGGGGTTCATCATGTCCATTGGTGCCTCTCCGATGATGCGTGAGTAGTTCTTTTTAGACCTACGGGTCCGTAGTTAGTAGCTAGATGGCTTTCTCTCTCTCATTTGATTCTCAATACAATGGTCTCTTGGAGATCCATATGATGTAACTCTTTTTGCGCTGTGTTTGTTGGGATCCGATGAACTTTGAGTTTATGATCAGATCTATGTTTTTATCCATGAAAGTTATTTGAGTCTTCTTTGATCTCTTATATGCATGATTGCTTATAGCCTCGTATTTCTTCTCCGATATTTGGGTTTTGTTTGGCCAACTTGATCTATTTATCTTGCAATGGGAAGAGGTGCTTTGTAATGGGTTCGATCTTACGGTGCTTGATCCCAGTGACAGAAAGGGAAACGACATGTATGTATCGTTGCTATTAAGGATAACAAGATGGGGTCTATTTCTACATAAATACATCTTGTCTACATCATGTCATCGTTCTTATTGCATTACTCCATTTTTCCATGAACTTAATACACTAGATGCATGCTGGATAGCGGTCGATGTGTGGAGTAATAGTAGTAGATGCAGGCAGGAGTCGGTCTACTAATCTTGGATGTGATGCCTATATAATGATCATTGCCTGGATATCGTCATGAGTATTTGAAGTTCTATCAATTGCCCAACAGTAATTGTTTTCCCACCATTTGCTATTTTTCTCGAGAGGAGCCACTAGTGAAACCTACGCCCCCCGGGTCTCTTCTTGAATATATTTGCCTTTGCGATCCATTTTTATTTGCTTTTGTTTTCAGATCTATATTTCCAAAAACCCAAAAATACCTTGCTGCACTTTATTTTATTTTGCATTTATTCGAGATCTATTTATCCAATCTATTACAACTTTTTCCCGTCCACTAGCCATTTCTGGCGCCGTTGCCCGAAAGGGATTGACAACCCCTTTAATACGTCGGGTTGCGAGTATTTGTTATTTGTGCGCAGGTGCCGTTCACGTAGTGTTGCGTGGTTCTCCTACTGGTTCGATAACCTTGGTCTCATCACTGAGGGAAATACCTACCGTCGCTGTGCTGCATCATCCCTTCCTCTTTGGGGAAATACCGACGTAGTTCTAGCAGACATCAATCATCGAGGTAAACCACAATGAACTTATCTAAGTACTCCATGAAGATCGAGTTCATCAAGCGGGAGAATGTGGCTGGAGCATTGGTTAGACCGAAGGACATGACGGTGTACTCGTACTGGCCATAACGAGTGACAAAAGCCATCTTAGGAATGTTCCTGTTCCTGATCTTTATTTGTTGGTAGCCTAACCTCAAATCCATGTTGGAAAAGACTGAGGATCTAGCAAGCTGATCATACATGTCGTTGATCTTGCGGAGCGGATACTTAATCTTTATCATGACCAAATTAACGGCACGATAATCTACAACCATCCAATACGTTCCTTCCTTCTTCTTGATGAAGAGGACGGGGCAAGCCCAAGGAGAAGAACTAGTACGGATGAAACCCATTTGCAAGGACTCATCAAGTTGCTTCTTAAGCTCAGCTAGCTCTAAGGGTGCCATCTTATAAGGTCTCCTAGAAATTGGGGCGGTTCCTGGGATAAGATCTATGACAAACTCTACATCTTTGTCAGGTGGAATGTCTGGCAGTTCCTCTAGAAAGACATCCGGAAAGTCTCGGACTACCGGGATATCATCAAGGCCTGGGAGAGGGCTGGCATTAAGAGAATAGAGCTGACGCTTTGCAACTCTAGTGGAGACAGTGATTATCTTGCCAGATGGGTGTGTAAGCTGAACATACCTAGTGTAACAATCAATCTTGGCATGATGAGTTGTCATCCAGTCCATACCCAAGATGATGTTAATATCCAAAGACTTGAGGGCTATAAGTGATGCAAGGAATACAAGTCTGTCAACAAGAATTTCATTACCATGGCTTACACTACAAGTTTGCCATTTGGATCTAGGAGTTTGAATGACTAGTGGAAAGCGCATATCACAAAATGACATGTTGTGCAAGCTGGCATAGCTTTCAGAAATGAAGGAATGAGATGCTCCAGTATCGAATAGAACCGATGCTGGATGACAATTGACAAGGAGTGTACCAAGAACGACATCCAAATCATCATGAGCTTCAACAGCTGAGACATGATGCTATTTTTCTCGAGAGAAGCCACTAGTGAAACCTACGGCCCCCGGGTCTCTTCTTTAATATATTTGCCTTTGCGATCTATTTTTATTTGCTTTTGTTTTCAGATATATATTTCAAAAAACCCAAAAATACCTTGCTGCACTTTATTTTATTTTGCATTTATTCGAGATCTATTTATCCAATCTATTACAACTTTTTCCCGTCCACTAGCCATTTCTGGCGCCGTTGCCCGAAAGGGATTGACAACCCCTTTAATACGTCGGGTTGCGAGTATTTGTTATTTGTGTGCAGGTGCTGTTCACGTAGTGTTGCGTGGTTCTCCTACTGGTTCGATAACCTTGGTCTCATCACTGAAGGAAATACCTACCGTCGCTGTGCTGCATCATCCCTTCCTCTTTGGGGAAATACTGACGTAGTTCTAGCAGACATCAAAAGGAATTTCTGGCGCCGTTGCCGAGGAGACATCATCAACATCTACCAGGTTCCTAATCACAAATCTCATCTCCTCGCAATTTATATTATTTGCCATTTGCCTCTCCTTTTCCTCTCCCCCACTTCAGAAAATTTTGTCGTTTTATTAGCCCTCTTTTTCGTTCGCCGTTTTCTTGCCGGATCTATCCGTGTTCTTGCTTTCTAGTTATGATGGCTAGCGTGACTACTCCTCCTTTGTCACCAGATTTTGAAGTTTTATACTTCAAGCAACGATAAGGAGAAAATTTGAAAGATGCTTGGTATAGGCTAATGGAATCCTATCGTGTTTGCAACTTAAAGGGGGACGCAAAGATTTTGCTTCGTAATTTTTACATAGGATTGGCTTTGCAACATAGACAACTCTTAGATTTTGCCGCTAAAGGGAATTTTATCGAGCTTGATGCTAATGCTGCTTATGAAATTTTAGAAGGAATTCTGGGGATTCCACCTCAAAAGAAGGGGTTTTATTTCACCCTAGAGGGTGTTCAAATGTTGGACAAACTTGGTGATTTGCATAAACATATGGTGGAATTGCAAAAATATAACGAACCCCTTAAACATCTTAATGGCAGTATCAATCGCATGAATACCTTGATTACCCTCTGTAACAAGCGATTGGATATTTTAGATCTCAAGATGTTATTTTCTTGAGAATTTAGGGAAGCGCAAAGAGCCTCCTGGGTTTGAGAAGACCCTTACAAAAGTTTCCAAAACAACCGATGACAATACTTAGATCCTTGCTTTATGCCTAGCTAGGGGCGTAAAACTATAGCGCTTGTTGGGAGGCAACCCAATGAATAAAATTTATTTTTTGCCTTTTGCTTTCTGTTCTTGAGTGTTAGCATAATAATTCTACTGTTATCATTGACTTTTTTGTGTTTTAATTAGTGTTTGTGCCAAGTAAAGCCCTTAGGATTGATTTGGGTGATAGTTGATTTGATCTTGTTGGAAAACAGAAACTTTTGCGTCCAGTAAATTAATCTTAAAACTTCACTGCAGAGAGTAAAAATTCTGAATTTTTTACACAAGATTTATATACAAATTTCCTATGTTTTTCAAAATTTTCAGAATTTTTGGAGTTACCGAAGTATTCAAAATATTCAGATTGCTACAGACTATTCTGTTTTAGACAGATTCTGTTTTCTTTGCGTTGTGTGCTTATTTTAATGATTCTATGGTTTTCTTTGAAGAGTTTTTGCCATAGAAAAGTTGGAATACAGTAGATATAATGCAAGAATAAAATATGAATTGGTTTGCTACAGTACTTATAGTAGTGATTTGTTTTCTTATACTAACGGATCTCACGAAGGTTTTGTTGAGTTTTGTGTCATTGAAGTTTTCAAGTTTTGGGTGATTTTACGATGGATGAAGGAATAAGGAGTAAGAAGAGCCTAAGCTTGGGGATGCCCATGGAATCCCAAGCTATTATCCAAAGAGAAGCAAGCAACGCTTGGGGATGCCCAAGTGGCATCTCCTCTTTCTTCTAACGACCATCGTTATTTTACTTGGAGCTATATTTTTATTCGTCACATACTATGAGTTTTGCTTGGAGCGTCTTGTATGATATGAGTCTTTGCTTGTTTTGCTTTTTGTTTTAAGTCTTGAATCCTTGCTGGACACACCTATTTGAGAGAGCCAAAATTATGCCATGACTTGTTAGAATTGCTCTCTATGCTTCACTTAAATCTTTATGAGCTATGGAATTGCTCTAGTGCTTCACTTAGATTTATTTGTGAGTTAGTAATTTTTTTTAGAAATCCTCTCTTGCTTCACTTAAATTAATTTGAGAGAAAGAAATATTATGCTCATGATCTTCACTTATATTTGTTTGAGCTTATCAAAAGCAACACATGAAAATTAGTCCCAAAGTGATAGATATCCAAGAAGGATATAATAAAAACTTTCATGAAGATCATTGGACAAAATAAACTTGATTCCTTGTAATAGTTTTGAGATATGATGATGTGATATGTGAGTTATGTTGATGAGTAATTATGCTTTAGTAACAATATTGGTGTTAAGGTTTGTGATTCCCTATGCATGCACGAAAGTCAATAGTTATGCAATGAAATTATATCCTACTCGTGGTGCATTATTCGGTGTTAATTATGCTTAATGCTTGCTTATGAGATTTTTCGTTTCTTGGTTGGTTGCTTCTCAATCTTTTGCTAGCCTTCATTTTGCACTAAGTATGATCACTACTTGTGCATCCAAAACCATTTTAAACCAGTTTTGCCATATGAGTCCACTATATCTACCTATATGCAGTATTCTTTTGCCGTTCTAAGCAAATTTGCATGTGCCATCTCTAATTTTCAAAATAAAATTTTCTTTTGTGTGCTCGTACCGCTCGCGAGGCGGTGTGGGGTGGCCGATATTTTCCATGCTAGATGTGTTTATTCACTTGTCATTGCACGAGAGTAAGGCAAAGGTATTAGGGATGCCCAGTCCCAAAATGAATAAATGAATTTACTTTATGTTGTCAAATAATAAATTCCTTGGAAAGTGTTGGTATGGAGGGCACCCATGGAAACGGCTAGCAATGGAAAGTGAAAGAAATGGTGGAAAACGGAATAAACTTTATTTTCTGTTTGGGAACCGCCTATGATATATCTAGCATGGAAAGTGTGGGGAACTCTAAGTCATTTTCGTTGGTGGGAAAAGTATACCTCCCAAAATGTTTTTATCTCACAATTTTCGCTTTGAGCTCTGGCACCTCTACAAATCCCTACTTCCCTCCGCGAAGGGCCTTTCTTTTACTTTATGCATTTTTTATTTAGAGTCTCCATCTTCTCTTATAAAGCACCAACTAAGGGGCACTATGATCGTACTTGAGCATTGGGTGTAGCTAATATGCGAGTGTGTTTCTGATAACCCACAAGTATAGGGGATCGTTTGTAGCCTTCTTCAATAAATAAGAGTGTCGAACCCAACGAGGAGCTAAAGGCAGAACAAATATTCCCTCAAGTTCTATCGACCACCGATACAACTCTACGCACACTTGACGTTTACTTTACCTAAAACAAGTTTGAAACTATTTTGCAAGAATAAAACTATGAGTACTTTGCGAGAATAAAACTACGAATAAATTGCAAGATAATAAAAGTGGATAGCTTTTGTCAACAAGAAAGTCATTTGTCCCTAGGCAATCGATAACAAGTACCGGTAATCATTCTTGCAATTTTACATGAGGGAGAGGCATGAGCTAACATACTTTCTCTACTTGGATCATATGCACTTATGATTGGAACTCTAGCAAGCATCCGCAACTACTAAAGATCATTAAGGTCGTGAAACCCAACCATAGCATTAAGTATCAAGTCCTCTTTACTCCCATACGCAACAACCCACCTACTCAGGTTTAAGCTTCTGTCACTCTCGCAACCTACCATAAGCGAATCATGAACGTATTGCAACACCCTACAGCGAGGATCCCTCACGTTTGCGCGAGATGGAGGGCACTGTAGGACAGCACCATAAATAAAATATACAATCATACCAACCAAGATCACGATTAACCCACGGGACAAAACGGATCTACTCAAACATCATAGCATAACCATAGATCATTGGGAAATAATATATGGAGTTGAGTACCATGTTTAAGTAGAGATTACAGCGGGGAAAAGGGGTGTTACACCGCTGCATAGAGGGGGAGAGAGTTGGTGTTGATGGTAGCAAGATTGTTGATGTAGATCGCCGTCACGATCCTCGCCCCGGCGGCACTCCGGTGCCACCGGGAGAGAGGGGGAGAGAGCCCCCCTCCTTCTTGTTCTTCCTTGGCCTCCCCCCTAGATGGGAGGAGAGTTCCCCCTCTGGTCCATGGCCTCCATGGCGGCGGAGGGGCGGGAGCCCCTTCGAGATTGGATGTCCCTCTCTGTTCTCTTCTGTTTCGCGTTCCCCAGATCTGGCTCTTCACCGTTTCTCATATTCCCGGAGATCCGTAACTCCGATTGCGCTGAGATTTTAACACGGTTTTTTTCCATAAATTATCTTGCTTGCGCCAGAAAAAGGGCTCCAACCGACGTTCGAGGAGGGCACAAGATACCTGGGGGCGCCCTGGTGGGTTGTGGTCACTGTGGGCCCCCGTTTGCGTTGATTCCACCTCCCAAAAATCATAAATATTCCAAAATAATTCTCCATAAATTTTTATCATGTTTGGACTTCGTTTGATATGAATTTTCTACGAAACTAAAAACATGCAACAAACAGGAACTGGCACTGGGCACTGGATCAATAGGTTAGTCCAATAAATCATATAAAAAGTTGCCAAAAATATGTGAAAGTTGTATAATATTGGCATGAAACAATCAAAAATTATAGATACGACGAAGACGTATTAGCATCCCCAAGCTTAATTCCTGCTCGTCCTCGAGTAGGTAAATGATAAAAAAGATAATTTTTGATGTGGAATGCTACCTAGCATAAACTTGATCACATGTCTAGTCATGGCATGAATATTAAGGCATAAGTGATTCAAAGCAATAGTCTATAATTTGACATAAAGACATCAATACTCAGGCATCCCAACAAACAATCGTGTCTTTCAAAATATCAACGCTAAAGAAAGCTATCCCTACAAAATCATATAGTCTTGTCATGCTCTGTCTTCTTAACACAAAGTATTTATCATGCACAACCCCGATGACAAGCCGAGCAATTGGTTCATACTTTTTAACACGCTTCAGCTTTTTCAACCCTCACGCAATACATGAGCGCAAGCCATAGATATAGCACTATGGGTGGAATAGGGGTAAATATAGAGAAGACAAAAAAGTAAGAAAGTCTCACATCGATGCGGCTAACCAACAGGCTATGGAGATGCCCATCAATCGATATCAATGCGAGGAGTAGGGATTGCCATGCAACGAATGCACTAAGAGCTATAAGTGTATGAAAGCTCAATATGAAAACTAAGCGGGTGTGCATCTAATCCTATAATGAAAAATTCCCACTAGTATATGAAAGTGACAACATAGGAGACTCTCCATATGAAAAACATGGTGCTACTTTGAAGCACAAGTGTGGAACTAGCATGCCCCTTCTCTCTTTGTATTTTTCTTTTTTTTTCTTTTCCTTTTTTTCTTCTTTTTTTCTTTTTCTTTTTCCTTTTTTTCTTTTTTTTCTTTTTTTTCTCTCATTGTCCGGAGTCTCATCCTGACTTGTGGGGGAATCATAGTCTCCATCATCCTTTCTCACTGGGGCAATGCTCTAATAATGAAAATTGATGATCATCACACTTCTATTTACTTATAACTCAAAATTACAACTCGATACCTATAACAAAATATGACTCTATATGAATGCCTCTGGCAGTGTACCAGGATGTGCAATGATCTAGCGTAACATGTATAAAAAATGATGCACGGTGGCTGAGCCACAACTACTATGTCAGCTATATGATCATGCAAAGCAATATGACAATGAATGCTCAAGTCATCAAAACGGAAGCGGTGGAAGTTGCATGGCAATATATCTCGGAATGGCTATGGAAAGGCCATAATAGGTAGGTATGGTGGCTGTTTTGAGGAAGATATAATAAGGCTTATGTGTGATAGAGCGTATCATATCACGGGGTTTGGATGCACCGGCGAAGTTTGCACCATGTCTCGAGGTGAGAAAGGGCAATGCATGGTACCGTAGAGGCTAGCAAATTGCGAAAAGGTAAGAGTGCGTATAATCCATGGACTCACATTAGTCATAAAGAACTCATATACTTATTGCAAAAGTTTATTAGCCCTCGAAGCAAAGTACTACTACGCATGCCCCTAGGGGGATAGATTGGTAGGAAAAGACCATCGCTCGTCCCCGACCGCCACTCATAAGGAAGACAATCAATAATAAATCATGCTCCAACTTCATAGCATAACGAGAGACTATACGTGCATGCTTCGGGAATCACAAACCTTAACACCAATATTCTTACTAACCACAACTGTTTACTAGTACCTCCCACATATTCCATCTCTATATCACAAAACTATTGCAAGGAATCAAACATATCATATTCAGTGATCCATAAGTTTTATGTAGGATTTTATGACTAACCATGCAATTGACCAATTCCTGTTGACTCTCTAAATAGATATAAGTGAAGCATGAGAGTTTAATTCTTTCTATAAAAGACCATGATCTAACAAATATAAGTGAAGCAAAAGAGCATTCTACAAATAACGGTTTTCTATGTGAAGAGAAACAGGCAATCCAAACTTCAAATGATATAAGTGAAGCACATGAAGCATTCTATAAAGCCATACTAAAAAGATATAAGTGAAGTGCAATGAGCATTCTATAAATCAACCATGGACTATCTCATACAAGCATGGTGCATAAAATAAAAATGAAAACTAAACACAAAAGACGCTCCAAGATTCACACATATCACATGAACGAAACGAAGATGAAAACATACCGATACTTGTTGAAGAAAGATGGAATGCCTTCTGGGGCATCCCCAAGCTTAGACGCTTGAGTATCCTTGAATATTTACTTGGGGTGCCTTGGGCATCCCCAAGCTTGAGCTCTTGCCTATCCTCCTTCTCCTCATATCGAGACCTCCTCGATCTTTGATCACTTCATCCACACAAAACTCAACAGAAAGCTCGGTAAGATCCGTTAGTATAATAAAGCAAATCACTACTCTAAGTACTGTTGAAAACCAATTCAAATTTTGTTTTGCATTATACCTGCTGTATTATAACTTTTCCATGGCTTATACCACCGATAGAATCGGTAGTTTCATCAAAACAAGCAAAACAATGCATCAAAAACAGAATCTGTCTTAAACAGGACAGTCTGTAGAAATCTGAACACCTACCATACTTATGGTACTCCAAAACTTCTGACAAATTAGGAAAAAATATACATTTTGTATAGCAATACTTTGCAAAAAGTTTCAGAAACTTTTGACGTTCCAGTAAAAAATGTAAAATCGCGCACTACAGCCAAAGTTTCTGTTTTTGCACCGCACATACCAACAAGCAATCTAATCATCCTAAAGGCAAATCTTGGCACATTATTTTTATAATACAATGGATTTGTACAAGGGGATAATTATTTTTGTGAGAATCTTCATGAAAATTTCTACATTGTTTCCATGAGCATGAACACAAGTGTTCAAGGTCGACCCTCACTTCTCCAATGCATCACCTTTCAATTGCTTCTCTTTTTGTGAAGTTTTAAGTTTCCCTCTATATTTTTTTTGTTTTTAAACTTCATAAAAGCACTCAAAAGAAATAAATGACTCTCTAAAACTTCTGGGTTGTCTCCCTGGCAGCGCTTTCTTTAAAGCCATTAAGCTAGGCATAAAGTGCTCAAGTAATGGATCCACCCGGATCCCAAGGTATATCAAAGCCAATTTTAATTAGCAATGATTTGGAATTTAGTAGTGAGCACAAAGCAACATAAATCATGCAATGACAAAGTCTAACTCTCTTCCTATGCATCGGCATGTCATACAAGAACAATTCATGCACATCAAGTAAAGGCCAATACATAGCATAAGCAGTTTCTTGCAATTTTTTCGTGTTGGAAACATAGAGAGGTGGAGATATAGTTCCTCTCTCATAATAATTGCAAGTAGGAGCAGCAAGCACATGCATATTATATTCATCAAAATCATCATGTGCAACCGTAAAAGGCAACCCATCAATGTAATCCTTAATAAGAGCAAACTTCTCCAATATAGTGTAGTTTGGAGAATTCAAAAAGATAATAGGACTATCATGTGTGGGTGCAATAGCAATAATTTCATTTTTAACATAAGGGACAATAGCAAGTTCATCTCCATAAGCATAATTCATATTGGAATCAAGGCCACAAGCATAGCAATCATCAAGTTCATCAAAAAGGGATATTTCAAATGAATCAACGGGATCATAGCAATTATCATAGCATTCATCCTTCGGTAAGAACGAAGGGGCATTAAACAATGTATGAGTTGAAAAGTTACTCTCATTAGAAGGTGGGCATGGGTGATCATCTGCTCTTCCTCCGCTTGTTCTTCGCTCTCCTCATCATCTTTTTCATCCAATGAGCTCACAGTTTCATCAATTTCTTCTTCCATAGACTCCTGCAAAATATTATTCTCTTCTTGGACAGCGGAGAAGTACTCAATATATGGTTTAATATAAGCATTAGAAGAATAATTTTCATAGCAATATTTAAGTATGGCAATATTTTCAGATTTGTAAAGAGTAGCATCATACTTTTCAATCAAAGAAGCAATTTCATAAGCACCCTTAAAAGCAACAAATTCTTCAGTTTGTTCAATATCATAATAATTATAAACACCCTTGGCATAAGAAGATAAAATTCCATTATCTCTAAACTCACATTGATAAGGAAGGTGTTTCTTAGGGTCTTCAGAACAACAGGTAAAATCATGTATTTCACATAAATTCCAAGCATAGCATTGCATAGTATTAATTTGATGTAGTAAAAGTTTACCTTTTTGAGATAAACGGTGCCACACAAAACAAGCATGCTCATCTAATGATTTTCCCTCAACTAAGCTAGTTGGGTTTTCAGCACGAGCACAAATGGATCGAAGATGATCCAAATAGAAAGCTTCAGTAGTATGATAGATTTTGGGTGGTTCTTCAACCATTGGTTTAGCAGGTACAACTAATTTTTTTGGTATTTTGCGTTTCCTACCCATAACTAAAGATAGAAAACAAGAGCACAAAATAAAAACTACTTAGTGATAAAGCAAACAAGCACACACGAGAATATTCACCCCACGCTATTGCTCCCCGGGAACGGCGCCAGAAAAAGGTCTTGATAACCCACAAGTATAGGGGATCGATTGTAGCCTTCTTCGATAAATAAGAGTGTCGAACCCAACGAGGAGCTGAAGGCAGAACAAATATTCCCTCAAGTTCTATCGACCACCGATACAACTCTACGCACACTTGACGTTTACTTTACGTAAAACAAGTATGAAACTATTTTGCAAGAATAAAACTACGAGTACTTTGCGAGAATAAAACTATGAATAAATTGCAAGATAATAAAAGTGGATAGCTTTTGTCAACAAGAAAGTCATTTGTCCCTAGGCAATCGATAACAAGTACCGGTAATCATTCTTGAAATTTTACATGAGGGAGAGGCATGAGCTAACATACTTTCTCTACTTGGATCATATGCACTTATGATTGGAACTCTAGCAAGCATCCGCAACTACTAAAGATCATTAAGGTCGTGAAACCCAACCATAGCATTAAGTATCAAGTCCTCTTTACTCCCATACGCAACAACCCACCTACTCGGGTTTAAGCTTCTGTCACTCTCGCAACCCACCATAAGCGAATCATGAATGTATTGCAACACCCTACAGCGAGGATCCCTCATGTTTGCACGAGACGGAGGGCACCGTAGGACAGCACCATAAATAAAATATACAATCATACCAACCAAGATCATGATTAACCCATGGGACAAAATGGATCTACTCAAACATCATTGAATAATCATAGATCATTGGGAAATAAATATATGGAGTTGAGTACCATGTTTAAGTAGAGATTACAGCGGGGAAAAGGGGTGTTACACCGCTGCATAGAGGGGGAGAGAGTTGGTGTTGATGGTAGCAAGATTGTTGATGTAGATCGCCGTCACGATCCTCGCCCCGGCGGCACTCCGGTGCCACCGGGAGAGAGGGGGAGAGAGCCCCCCTCCTTCTTGTTCTTCCTTGGCCTCCCCCCTAGATGGGAGGAGAGTTCCCCCTCTGGTCCATGGCCTCCATGGCGGCGGAGGGGCGGGAGACCCTCCGAGATTGGATCTCCCTCTCTGTTCTCTTCTGTTTCGCGTTCCCCGGATCTGGCCCTTCACCGTTTCTTATATTCCCAGAGATCCGTAATTCCGATTGCACTAAGATTTTAACACGATTTTTTTCCATAAATTATCTTTCTTGCGCCTGAAGAAGGGCTCCAACTGATGTTCGAGGAGGGCACAAGATACATGGGTGCGCCAGGGGGTGCCCGGTGCGCCCTGGTGGGTTGTGGTCACTGTGGGCCCCCGTTTGCGTTGATTCCACCTCCCAAAAATCATAAATATTCCAAAATAATTCTCCGTAAATTTTTATCGCGTTTGGACTTCATTTGATATGGATTTTCTGCGAAACAAAAAACATGCAACAAACAGGAACTGGCACTGGGCACTGGATCAATAGGTTAGTCCAATAAATCATATAAAAAGTTGCCAAAATATGTGAAAGTTGTATAATATTGGCATGAAACAATCAAAAATTATAGATACGATGGAGATATATCAGTTTCATGAATGGATCAATGATTGAGCATAATGGGCTAGGGATAACTTATTTTAGCGTTCATATTTTGAAAGACATGGTTGCTTGTTGATATGCTTGAGTATTTAAGTTATCATGTCAAAACTAGACTATTGCTTTGAACCATATAAAAGTCCAAATGTCCATGCTATAAAGAAAAGAATATATGATGAACATGTTAGGCAGCATTCCACATCAAAAATTCTGTTTTTATCATTTACCTACTCGAGGACGAGCAGGAATTAAGCTTGGGGATGCTGATACGTCTCCAACGTATCTATAATTTTTTATTGTTCCATGCTGTTATATTATCATTCTTGGATGTTTTACAATCATTTTATAGTCATTTTATATCATTTTTTGGTACTAACCTATTGACATAGTGCCCAGTGCCAGTTGTTGTTTTCTGCATGTTTTTTACATCGCAGGAAATCAATACCAAACGGAGTCCAAACGCAGCGAAACTTTTTGTGGATTTTTTTTTGGACCAGAAGACATCCAGTGGGCCGGAGAAGCACCTGGGGGTTCTCCTAGGGGAGCACAACCCACTAGGGCGCGCCTGGAGGCCCAGGCACGCCCCGGTGGGTTGTGCCCACCTTGGTGGCCTCCCGCACCGCCTCTTTGCTCTATAAATACCCCAATATTCTACAAACCCTAGGGGAGTCAACAAAAATCAATTCCAGCTGCCGCAAGTTCCAGAAACACCAGATCCAATCTAGACACCATCTCGGAGGGGTTCATCATGTCCATTGGTGCCTCTCCGATGATGCGTGAGTAGTTCTTTTTAGACCTACGGATCCGTAGTTAGTAGCTAGATGGCTTTCTCTCTCTCATTTGATTCTCAATACAATGGTCTCTTGGAGATCCATAAGATGTAACTCTTTTTGCGGTGTGTTTGTTGGGATCCGATGAACTTTGAGTTTATGATCAGATCTATGTTTTTATCCATGAAAGTTATTTGAGTCTTTTTTGATCTCTTATATGCATGATTGCTTATAGCCTCATATTTCTTCTCTGATATTTGGGTTTTGTTTGGCCAATTTGATCTATTTATCTTGCAATGGAAAGAGGTGCTTTGTAATGGGTTCGATCTTACGGTGCTTGATCCCAGTGACAGAAAGAGAAACGACATGTATGTATCGTTGCTATTAAGGATAACAAGATGGGGTCTATTTCTACATAAATACATCTTGTCTACATCATGTCATCATTCTTATTGCATTACTCCATTTTTCCATGAACTTAATACACTAGATGCATGCTGGATAGCTGTCGATGTGTGGAGTAATAGTAGTAGATGCAGGCAGGAGTCGGTCTACTAATCTTGGATGTGATTCCTATATAATGATCATTGCCTGGATATCGTCATGAGTATTTGAAGTTCTATCAATTGCCCAACAGTAATTGTTTTCCCACCGTTTGCTATTTTTCTTGAGAGAAGCCACTAGTGAAACCTACGGCCCCGGGTCTCTTCTTGAATATATTTGCCGTTGCGATCTATTTTTATTTGCTTTTGTTTTCAGATCTATATTTCCAAAAACCCAAAAATACCTTGTTGCACTTTATTTTATTTTGCATTTATTCGAGATCTAATTATCCAATCTATTACAACTTTTTCCCGTCCACTAGCCATTTCTGGCGCCGTTGCCCGAAAGGGATTGACAACCCCTTTAATACGTCGGGTTGCGAGTATTTGTTATTTGTGCGCAGGTGCTGTTCACGTAGTGTTGCGTGGTTCTCCTACTGGTTCGATAACCTTGGTCTCATCACTGAGGGAAATACCTACCGTCGCTGTGCTGCATCATCCCTTCCTCTTTGGGGAAATACCGACGTAGTTCTAGCAGACATCAATCATCGAGGTAAACCACAATGAACTTATCTAAGTACTCCATGAAGATCGAGTTCATCAAGCGGGAGAATGTGGCTGGAGCATTGGTTAGACCGAAGGACATGACGGTGTACTCGTACTGGCCATAACGAGTGACAAAAGCCGTCTTAGGAATGTCCCTGTTCCTGATCTTTATTTGTTGGTAGCCTAACCTCAAATCCATGTTGGAAAAGACTGAGGATCTAGCGAGCTGATCATACATGTTGTTGATCCTGCGGAGCGGATACTTAATCTTTATCATGACCAAATTAACGGCACGATAATCTACAACCATCCAATCCGTTCCTTCCTTCTTCTTGATGAAGAGGACGGGGCAAGCCCAAGGAGAAGAACTAGTACGGATGAAACCCATTTGCAAGGACTCATCAAGTTGCTTCTTAAGCTCAGCTAGCTCTAAGGGTGCCATCTTATAAGGTCTCCTAGAAATTGGGGCGGTTCCTGGGATAAGATCTATGACAAACTCTACATCTTTGTCAGGTGGAATGTCTGGCAGTTCCTCTAGAAAGACATCCGGAAAGTCTCGGACTACCGGGATATCATCAAGGCCTGGGAGAGGGCTGGCATTAAGAGAATAGAGCTGACGCTTTGCAACTCTAGTGGAGACAGTGACTATCTTGCCAGATGGGTGTGTAAGCTGAACATACCTAGTGTAACAATCAATCTTGGCATGATGAGTTGTCATCCAGTCCATACCCAAGATGATGTTAATATCCAAAGACTTGAGGGCTATAAGTGATGCAAGGAATACAAGTCTGTCAACAAGGATTTCATTACCATGGCTTACACTACAAGTTTGCCATTTGGATCTAGGAGTTTGAATGACTAGTGGAAAGCGCATATCACAAAATGACATGTTGTGCAAGCTGGCATAGCTTTCAGAAATGAAGGAATGAGATGCTCCAGTATCGAATAGAACCGATGCTGGATGACAATTGACAAGGAGTGTACCAAGAACGACATCCAAATCATCATGAGCTTCAACAGCTGAGACATGATGCACACGTCCATGTTTAGTGGGAGCTGGCTTGGCACTGATCATCTTGCCTGATGGCTTACCACGGCTAACATACTTCTCAAACAAGGGTGGAGCATAACTGGCCTGAGGGCAGTCACGGGCATACTGTCCTGGCTCTCCGCATGTGAAGCAAGTCCTTGAAGTAGGACGTGGAGCCGCATTGACAGGCGGTCTACCAATAGGCCTGGGTGGAGCATACAACTGAACCGGGTGAGGCACCACATAAGATGGCCTCGGTGCATATCCGGGTGGAAGAGCGGAGTTCGGAACCCAAATCCGGCGCTTCTGAGAGCTAGAGCCAGAAGAAGAGCACAAATCACGGGTGTGCTTACGAGACACCTCGTAAGTGAGTTGAGCTATTTCTGCATTAATGGCCTTGCTGACGAGAGCCTGGAATGTATTGCAATGGTGCAAATGGAGATCACGACACAACTTAGGGTTGAGACCCTTCCGGAACCTAGCATGCTTCTTGGCGTCCGTGGACACCCCCTCTGTGGCATAGCGGGCGAGGTTCTCAAACTCCCTACTATAAGCATCAACAGCCATCTTACCCTGGGTGAAAACTACAGAACTCTTCCCTCTTGCTGTCGATGAGAGCCTGAGGAATGTGATGCTTGCGGAAGGCCTCAGTGAATTCTCTCTAGGTAGGAATCTGGCCAGCCGGAAACATAGCCTCATAGTTCTGCCACCAGAGACTAGCAGGACCTTCCAGGTGATATGTAGCATAGGTGACCTTGTCACCTTCGGCCACGTTCACGGAACGCAGCTTATGAGTGATGCTACGGAGCTAGTCATCTGCATCGAGTGGCTCAATAGAATGATGGAAAGTGGGTGGGTTCAGGCTGATGAAGTCGTGGATGGTCGCTGATTCTTTGCACTGATGTGCGGTGTTCTGCTCAATCCGTGCCAGCAAGCGGTTAGACTCACGCTTGTTCCTCTCAATCTCTAACATGAACTCTGTCAATGAAGGCTTGTCGGGAGGATCCTCCTCATCCCTACCACTCCATGGTTATGGCTATGAGCAACAGAACCTCGGGTAACTGGCGACATCCTGAAGAACAAAACCATGGGAAAACAAGGATGGAATCAGCATCAACTATAGGATGCAGAATGCATCACAAGGGAATTAGTATCTCTAGAATTCCTAGGAAAATTTTGGCAGCATAACGGCAGTAAAAATGCTCAAAATGAGATATCCTGCAAAAGATGGGATAGTACCATACTCGACATCATCACTCAAGGTTCTGTGATGGTACTAAACAAACTACACAGGAAGTACTCAAAACTGGAATATGACTCTGATCAACCAATCCTATGAGTCTACGAAAAATTAACTCGTGATCCTGATACACAGAAGAGAAAGCCTAGTTCCTTAACCCCATAGGAAAGATAGGCTGACTCAGATTAGAAGGACATAAGGTATAAGAAGTAAAAAGAGCCTTACGTTCCCTTCCATGATCAATTCCCTTATATAACTAAAGAATTTCTAAACTCAACTTTGACCAGTTTGGCTTGGTAATCCTACAGTCAGTCAGGCTCTGATACCAAACTTGTCGGGACCCCAATCCTAAGTCACACCGATCTAGCATGTAACACATCATATCACTTTGCGGTCTCACGCACGGTATTCCCACGGCTGCAGCCTTACCTTGGCCGGGACTGTTTGCGCATTTTGGCTCATGTATATGATTGTGTTGCTAGCATCCATATGATAGAGAACCCGGGTCGACATGGTTAGTCGTGAACCAAGGTGGCACAGTCGTACAGGGACAGGCATACGTAACCCAACAATGAACGTGTCGGTTAGCAGCGAGTGTAACCGGGCTGTAGCAAGCTATCAGGACTCCGGTAAACATCGTGTGACATTTCCCCAAAGGGACAGACACAGGAACGAAGAAGGATACATGCCGGCCAATCCCAGTGTTCCGGAGTAGTAGCGAACTACTATGGCTCAGTGGAAGCACTAGGGAGCATTTCCCCATAAGAAAGGCTACCAAAGGCAAACAACTAAGTGTCAAACCCCACACATAGCAATACACACTACACGTACGCATAACATGCAAGTATGTGTTGTACAACATGGCATCACAACATAACTCAACAACTCATATATAGATAAAGGCCCAGAAGAGCCAACATAGCATTATATTACAAACAGGGGTCACATTACCCAACATACAGAGCATACAAGCAACGGAAGCATAACATGTCTGAGTACAGACAACTACAAATGAAAAAGGCTGAGAAGCCTGACTATCTACAAGACCCTCCCAAGGGTACAAGATCGTAGCTGGGGTAACAACCTACTCGTCGAATTCCAAGCGGAACTACTAGCGAGACACGAGTCTCCTCTACAAAACATAAATTAAGCAAACATGAGTACAAAGGTACTCAACAAGACTTACATCAGATCCTATCATACATGCATTAGTATCAAGAAGGCAATGTGTGGTTTAGCTGCAGCAAGCCAACTTTGACTCAATGGCTATCATGTTCTACGACTACGAGTAATTTCTTGAGGTGAGAAAGCGCACACGAGTCCACTAATCACCACAACGATACACCACTATGGACTCTCTCCCGTCTCCCTACGAGAAGGCCATCCATAGCACTCACACTTATCTTGAGCATTTTAGAGTATCCACTTCAAGTTGTCTATGTACCACATAAGTCTCCAAGTAGTCCATATCCGAGGACGCGGCTATTCGAATAGATCATGTTAACCCTGCAGGGGTGTACTTCTTCACACACGCTCCCGCCACTTACCGCCATGTACACGTCATGTATCTCGGCAACCTTCAAGCGGAAACCTGGCGAGGGTGTCGGCCACGACCTGACTAACCACACAAGACTCTAGTCCAGGTTTATCGCCTATTTGAGGATGTATCCGCAAGGGAAGTCCGGTCAAGGTTTCTATCACGGCCTCAAATGATGTGTGCAGGGTTCTCGAGCCCACCATCTGGGTGCCACTCGGTACACCGGGCCATGGTGCCTAGTCTGTCCCAAGTCCACCCTGCCGGGTGCCACTTGGTAGAAAAATAGCACTACCTACAAATACCAGAAACTAGTTGCAACTCCTGGACAGAGATCAAGGCGATTAATAAGTCGAGAGGGTCCATGGGTTTCGGGCCCAATGCGTGGTAGTAGTTGTTCTTGGATAACATACACAGAACTCGGTTCTTAAGGATGGTCCCAATGAGACAACCCACCATGTACTCCTACATGGCCTCTCACCGCTACCTTTACCAAATCATGTTCACACCCTTAACTCTCAGCACCAGAACATAACACAACACTCCAATCCATTCCCAATGAGTCAGACCTGACACAACTCTAAGCAATAGTAGGCATGGCATGGTAGGAACACAACATGGCTCAATCAACTCCTACACATGCTAGTGGGTTTCAACTATTTACTGTGGCAAAGACAGGTCATGCAGAGGAATGGGTTCAACTACCACAACATAAAGTAGTAGTTGAATCGTTGTTGTCCTAATGCAATAAAAGAGAGCAGGAGCGAGAGAGTGGGATTGTATCGGAATGACCAAGGGGGGGGGGTTGCTTGCCTGCTAGATCAATAGTAGAGCACTACTCTTCAGACACGTACTCTGGAACAGTCTCCGGAGCAGAACCTATCGAGAAGGACGGTGCTGGCAATCAATACACAAACAAATGTCACAATATGATGCATGAACATGGCATGTAGATATGATATGGTTTGAGCTAATGCATCTAGCATTCAACTTTGATGAAGTCCATTTGAACTAAGGGTTCAAATGCAACTCCAAATCAAGCCTCTTAAAATGCCATTAATGTGTTTCCACTTATACAGCAGGTATAAGTTGGTTGTCATGCATGAAAATGGTACAGATGGATAGATTGGATTTTTCTGATAATTTTTCATATATAAATTATTTCAATCTGAGCTACGGTTGATTTTATATGATTATTTGAAGTTTAAGCAATTTTCTGGAATTTCCTGAATTAATAAAACACCAGAAAAGCTTTATTGCATCAGCATGACAGTGGCTTGATGTCAGCGAGTTAACTGAGGCTGATCAGGTCAAACCTGACCAGTGGGGTCCACTGGTCAGTGACTCACTAGATAAACCCGGTCAAATCCAGCGCTGACTGGGTTTGACCGGCGGTGGGGCCCGCTGTCAATGGCTGCTGGGCGGCTAATAAGCAGGGTTAGTCCCTAATTACCGTGCCACGTCGGCAGCGTTACACCGGCGGCGACCGTCGGCCGGCCGTTTTCCGGCCACGGCTGGTCGTGCGGCTAGGCGCAACGGAACGCTCGCAGTGCGGCGCATCCGTTGGTGGTCGCGGGGATGCTGGGGCGGCGTGTAGGAGTGACAGCGGCGAGTGTATGTGGCGGCGGAGCTCGGTGGCATGCGGGCGCTGCGCTAGGGCTCGCTACCGAGCCGGCTGGGCTACTCAATGATGTCAGGGGGCGCTCTGGAGCACGCCCGTTGCACGACGGCTCGAGGAGAGCACGTGGAGCATGTGTGCTGAGGTAATGGCAGAGCCGAGCTTCGGCTCATGTGGTAGAGGGGCAGAGGTCACAGAAGAGCAGGGGAGGAGGGGGTTCGAAGAAGGATCTCACGGCGAGGTCGAAGGGAAGGTCAGCTGCTCGGGGGAGGCTCTACAGGCGACGAATCGACGGCAAGGTTGCCAGCGGCCGAAGCTCGAAGACGATGGTGATGGCGACGTTCCAGGACCTCCCGTGACGTGTGGCTCGACGGAGATGAAGTAGGCGTCGCGGTGGACCTTTCTGACACAACGGAGAGGCGAGGCGGTGGTTGTGGCCGCGGTGGCTTTGGACGGCAGTGACGGACATGTTCGGTCCGGGGGAGAGAGAGCAGAGGAGGGAGTGAAGCGTTGGGTGGGGTGAGAGGGGTCCGGGGGGTGTCGTGGCGTCTTCCAGAGTGTCCAGAGAGAGGAGGGGATAGCCAGGCAGCCTGGAGGTGGCCGGGCGCGTGGCCACACTTGCTGGGTGCGTGCCCCTGTCTTCCTGGCGCGGGGAAGGAGACGACTAGCACTGCCAGTCGGCTGGGTTGGCTTGCTGGGCCGCCAGGTAAGGCCAGGTAATTTACTGCTTCTTTTTTATTTCTTTCTGTTTTTCTTTTCTGTAGTTTGTTTCTGATTTAGTAAATAATACCAAACCAATTTATATACTTATGATAATTTTTGTGTGGACTAGATGGATTATTCCAGAGCCCCTCACAAATTTCCAGAATTATTGGAGCGTTACAAATATTTATGGAATATATTTGCTTCAATTCAAATACATTATGAATTATTTCAGAGCCCAACCATTTCATAGAAAAATGTGCACCATTTTTATTAGATGCTTTCATCTTAAACCAGAAATGATGAACATTTTTAGAGGACATTTTGGAATCATTGAATTTTTTTTTAAGTTGGACCTATTTGAATTTCATTAATGCTAGGGTTTGAATCATCCCCCATTTCAAATTCATTGAAAATTTAAACATGATGCAAACACCAACAACTAGTCTAGAGCATACCAGAACTAGGGATGTGACAGCTGTTGAGTTTCTCCTACCTTGCCCTTTGGGTCGTGCAGCGCCTTGGAGCGGGGTTCTTTGTGGGCCTCATAAGACAGAGAAGACTCTGCCTTGTCCCCCTCCTCTGAACTCTCATCGTCATCATCATCGTCGTCGTCACTCTCGTCATCATCGGACCTCTTCGAGTACTGCTGCTCAGTGTCACTCATCACATCTTGAGGCGAGCGGTCCACCACCGGGATCCTAGAAATCAAGTTCTGGAAGTCCTGAGAAACGAACACATATTATCATGAGGATCGGCTGTACAAAAGGCGACATATGGTCAAGCCGACTGAACTACAAACAAGTACCTCAATGGGCGGCAGGTCCTTGTGAAAAACTGGCACCAACCGAGTCCCCCGTGGGTTTTCTCGAGCGCAGGTGATGGCCTTGATCTTGGCACGCACCTCCTTCTTGGTGAGATCCTCAGGATGCACCCGAGTGGATTCACCCGGCCCCTCGTACAACCACATGGGGTGGGCCCTGGCCAGAAGTGGCTAGATGCACCGACTGAAGAAAGTCTCCAGCAAGTCCATACCGTTCACCCCAGCGTTCACAACTCCAATCAACGTGCTGGACAAGATGTCGACACCCATCTTCTCCTCCTTCGCCACGGTGAGGGTCGCTGGAGCTCGCACTCGTTCAGACGAGTACTGCGGGAGGCCCGACTGATTGTGGGCACTGGGGACGTCCCTGCAGTAGAACCAGGTCCCCTGCCACCCCTTGATGGAATCGGGAAAGCTCATCTTGGGGAAGGACCTCCCCCCGCGAACCTGGTTGCCCAGGCCCCCGCATAGCTGGGTGACATGGGTTTTCTCTCCAGTCAGCGAGTCCTTCTTCACGGTCATCGACCGACATGTGAAGATGTATTTGAAGAGTCCCTAGTGAGGGTGGCAGCACAAGAAGTTCTCGCAGAGAGAGATGAAGGCCGAGAGATAGATGACAGCATTGGGAGGAAGGTGATGGAGTTGAGCACCGAAGTAGTCGAGGAACGCCCGGAAAAAGGGGTGGGCGGCATCGAGAAGCCCCACTCGATGTGGGTGATGAGCAGGACACGCTCGTCCTCCTGAGGTGCCGGCTCGACCTCCCTCGCACCCGGACGACGCCATTCCTCGCGCGGAATCAACCCTTCTTCCGCCAACTCCTCCAGCCGCCGAGCGGTGACGCGCGACGGGATCCAGTCCCCGCCGCGCCGCCGGCCGCTGCACCAGAGCCAGAGGAAGTGGCCTTCCCCGCCTTCTTCGCCTTCTCCGCCTTGGCCGTGGAGTCCCTCCCATCGCCGCGCACTCGGGTGGAGGAGAGGAGCGGAGGAGTCGGAGTGGGAGAAAAGGGGATCTGAATGCCAGACCGCTGCCCCCAAACCTTTTATATCTCCAGACAAAGTCCTCAGCCAAATCTCCCATCGTGAATCCCTAGATCAACGGCTCGCGCGGCAGGGCTTTGCACAGGACAGGCGCAACACGTGGCGGGGATCGTGCGCACAAATCGAGGAGCCACGCCCCCACTTTCCCACTAACGCACGACATTACCGCTTCAGCGCGCGAACGCACAAATTAAAATCCCGAGATCTCCGGGACGAACCAATCCGATTGATTACCAGCGATTCCTTTCCTAAGGGACACATGTCAGTACAACTGACCACCCTCCGCAGGGACCTATGCACTCGGCCACGTTAAACACCCGACTGAAGTCTTCTTCAGGATCGTTATGTGACAAGCTTGACGCCCCTATGCGGGTTCACTTGGCCCTCTCGGTAGGCTCCAATGCGCATGACTCGTAAACCTGGACTCATAGGACGCATGCACTGGCGTTCCCCTGGGATAAGGAGTGGCGTCTCTCCGAAGAGTCAGACCACACGTCGGCGTCGCCACTCGAGTTGTGATGGCATGCCCTCACTCGGGCCCCTAGTCTATCTCCTCCGAGAGACAAAGCGAATGCCACTAGGTTTCTTCTCGACGATCGACAACACCCGGTCATTTGGGTAAACCTAAAGTCTAGAATCCGTTGTGTTTTCATCCAAGGAACAACAAATTACGGTTCAGGAACATATTCCGAGTGCCCCTGTAGCACTCGGACTCAACCGAAGAATCGGTTTGTTTGTCCTATGAAATCCCAACTGATTCGGGGGCTAATGATGTGGTCACCTATTACAGGTAGGGTCAAGGACCCATCATTTGGGACCCACATGGGTCCCATCACCATCATAGGTAGGTCCCTGGACCATACCAACATTCGGATGCATACATCAGGAGGTTCACTCGGACGGCTCTGCGGCACTCGGACGATCACACGTCACTCGGCTGATGGACCACCACTCGACGTAGAGGACATGAGGACGCTATGGGAGCTACAATGGTCGAGGAATCCTAAGTCATCCACTAAATAGAGTTATAACTACCGTTACCTGTAACTATTGTAGTAGAGGCTCATTACACTAGTAACTGTCTCATTCAATGACATTAATTGCCTCGACGGCGTGGGAGATATGGGGCTGCAGCGCACTCTGTATAAGCCGCACCCCTCTCCATAGCCAGGCAAGTTCAATCTCGGTAACCATACCCATCAAATCAAAACAAGCATCATGGCACGAGACGTAGGGCTTTTACCTCCACCGAGAGGGGCCTGAACTCATTAAACACCGAGTGTTACACCTGCGCCGTACCTAGTCTCTGCCCCTTATTCGTACCCCTAGTACTCATTGTCAGGATTGTAACCCCAACAGGACCCACCAGCCATATCTTCGCACACAAGGAAGTGCCTCCTTATCCTCCCTGACACCTGGGACCCACTCGGTCGAAGCATACGTAGTGTTGTCTGTCTGGTCGCGAACGTGTACGTACATACTGGTCGAACGGTTTCTCTGCAACGATGAACCATGGCCGAGCAAGCAGCGGCATGTGTCGTAGTAAAGCCCCTGACGTAGCAGTTCAGGTAGTCCCGTCTAAACCGTGTACACGTACTTACAGCCACAGGGCAAAACATACGGTCACGTACGTACATACGGGCGGGTGTCTCGAACGCGTACTCGCGCATACGTACGGACAGGGCTCGTGTACATGGAGAGGCAACGGACGGCAGCAACAACGTCTTATTCATCGGAAGCCAACCGGCTGGGTCGAAACGGAGAAACTGCGTCGTGTTCATCGGGAGGCAACGGAATGCGTCGTGTTCATCGAGAGCCAACTGGCTTGGACGGAACAGCCGAAACGGGGTCTAGCGTACCGCAGAATGGAGGAAACGGCCTTCTGTTGGAGCGCCTACGGTCGAAACGGGGTCCTGTTGACCGGGAGGGGTGTGGCGTACCGCAAAATGGAGGAAACGGACTTGTGCTGGAGTGCCTACGGTAGAAACAGGGTCCTGTTCATTGGGAGGGGTGTGGCGTACCGCCAAACGGGACTCCACGGGCTACAGTTCATCCACTGGCTACTGCCTCGCTCCAGCCTCCACGGGCTACTGTTCATCCAGCGTCGACTTCCTCCAGCCTCCACCTGCTACTGTTCATCCATCGTTGACTTCCTCCAGCCTCCACCAGCCACTGTTCATCCACGGGCTACTGTTCATCCAGCCTCCACCGGCTACTGTTCAACCAGCCCTCCACGGGGTCCTGTTCAACTACCCCCAACCGGCTCGGGTGTGGCAGCCTCCTCGATCGGGGTCCTGTTCATCCAGCGGCACCGGCCTACCACCACGGGGTCCTGTTCATCCAACCCCCACCGGGAACTGTTCATCCAACCCCCACCAACGGTCACTGTTCATCAAGAGGCAGGTTCGATCGGCTTCAGTTAGCAGCAGTAGCAAAGGAATCGCTCAGGTTCAGTTAACAGCTAAGGGATCGATCGCTCGGGTTCAGTAACGTAGCTAGTGCAATAGCTCGGGATTAGTAACATAGCTAGTGCAATCGCTCAGGTTCCATAAGCGAACGCCTCGCTCGAGTTCAGTTAGAGCCCAACGCCTCGCACACATGTGCGTACGTGTACGAGAGAAACGCGCAAACCTCTATGCATCGCTCGGCCCCGACCACCCACCGTAACTGGGAACTCACCGAAATTTTCCTCGCCCTCGCTTCTACCATGATTTTTTTCCATCATGGACGGCCCAAAGAATGTCATGCAGGTGCGTCCCCGGCCTGCCCAGGACGAAAAGCCCATTTTCTGTCATGATTTTCTGTCATAGAAGTAGGAGCCCACCACATCTATGATGATACGTGGTTTTGTCACAATTATCGTCATAGAAGTGTCATAAGCATGACAGGAAAAAAATTTGTTCAGGCCAAAATGTCACGGATGTGTCTTTTTTTTGTAGTGTTTGGATGCACAAGTAATATCTCTACTTAGTGTGGATTTTTGGCTACCAAAGATATTAAGCAAGCACCACATATTGGAGGATCTATGACAATATAACTTCTATGTGCATATGAACAATCATAAATCATTACGTTGTCTTCCTTGTCCAACGTCAATAATTTGGCATAAAATATTTAATGGGGGCTCACAATCATAAAAGATGTCCAGGATAGTTTTTTTGCATGTGAATCTTCTCTTCCCTTATTAATTCTATCCTGAATTGCATCATTGACCAATGCTATGTTTGTTAACTTCTAATATATTTTACCACTTATAATTTTCCTTATGTGATGTCATTACTCACCATAAGATTAGTATATGATGTTTTCATTATTTCCTTTATTTTGATTGAAACAAGTAAGGTAAAGAAGCAAAAACTCAAACTAAACTTTATTATATAACTCTCACTCGATTACATAGATCATGAAACTAGCACTTGAAAATAGATCATACACTACAGGAATCAGCTTCTTTGTCGTCTGCCATGGCAGACGGCAAGGAACCGAAAGCGGACGGCAAACCTCTTTGCCGTCAGCCCCAGACGGCAAAGCTACCCGGCAAAGAAAGCTACAGTAAACTGGTTCTTTGCCGTCGGTGGCAGACGGCAAAGAACATGGACGGCAAATAACAGGCGTTAGCCATGTTAGGTGGTTAACGGGAGGCTTTGTCGTCTGCCAGCAGACGGCAAACATGCCCTCCCCTTTGTCGTCTGCCTTGTGACGTCAGTAGACGCGTCAGCAGACCTAGCTCTTTGTCGTCTGTCATAGACGTCAAACCTTTCCATCCTTTGCCGTCTGCCACGGACGGCAAGGTAACCAAATGGGTCAGCTCCCAGGTTGCACAGGTTGCTGCCACGTGGCCTCTTTGCTGTCCGTGGCGGACGGCAAAGGGCTCTTTGTCGTCGGTGGCAGACGGCAAAGTGCCTGTATTGTTACTGTTTTTTTCTGTTTTCTGTTATATCCCTGCATTTTCAAAAGACATATATGATATATATAGTTTCAACCTCAAACACAGCCCATGTATCCAACATCTAGCAGTCCATCAATGCAACAGAACACATAGGGTATTAAAACATCCAATACATACATAGTTTCACGGAGTTCATCCATATATACTTACATAGTTTCACATTGTTCATCAATACAAATGAAAACAAAAACTAAACACTAGCAGTCCATCAATGCTGCTTCCATGAAGTGAACCAAACCTGCAAAAATGGAAGTAAGAAAGTTAGAAGAAGAAGACCAGAAGAAGAAGAAGAAGAAGAAGAAGAAGAAGAAGAAGAAGAAGAAGAAGAAGAAGAAGACTAGAAGAAAGAAGAAAAAGGGAGAAGAAGAAAGAAGAAGAAGAATAAGGAGTAGAAGATGGAGAAAAAGAAAGAAGAGAAAAAGGAAGAATAAGAGATGTTCTTCTTCTTCTTCTTCTTTTCTCATCTTTCTCTTCTATCTTTTTATCCTTTTCCTTCTCATTCTCATTCTTCTTCTTTATTCTTTCTTTTTCTTCTCTTTCTTCTTCATTCTTTCTTTTTCTCTCTCTTCCTTGTTTTCTTCTTCTTATTCCTATTTGTGTCATTTTAGAGCTAACTTAGGTAATTATGCCAGGTTTTTTTTGAGCTAACTAAGCTTATTATGTCAATTTGGAGGAAAATAAGGTAAGTATAGGTCATTTTTGTGCTAACGTAGGTGATGATGCCATTTTTTAGCCAACTTAGGTAAGTATAGCTCATTTTTTATCTAACTTAGGTAATTATGCCATTTTGGAGGAATATAAGCTAAGTATATGACATTTATGAGAGAACCAAGGTTATTATGCCATTTTTGAAATGAAAAAGCTATTTATGAGAGAACGAAGCTAAGTATGCATTTGTTAAGCAAAACACTAGAGAAAACTTACCGTCATCACAACAAATGCGATCAAGATCGCAACTAAGGTAACAATTGATCCAACGGCATAATGATACCAAGCCTCATTATCAATGGCATATTTTCTAATCTTACTAATCTTCAAGTGCATTGCATCCATCTTCAAGCGCATTGCATCCATCTTGATCTTGTGATCATCGATGACATCGGCAACATACAACTCCAATTTCATCTTCTCTTCTTCAATTCTTTTCATTTTTTCTTTCAAATACTTGTTTTCTTTTTCAACTAAATTTAACTTCTCGACAAGAGGGTCGGTTGCAATTTCCGGTTCACATACCTCCTAGATAAAAATATCTCCATGTCAACTTGATGGGCATAATTGTCATAAATGCGAAATGCAACAAATAGTTATAAAAGAGAATATACCACATCCGAATCATAAACCGGACAAGGGCCGACGGGGACGGATATCAAGACCATGGCACTATGTATAACAAACAATCATACAAGTAACTATATAAATCATACAAGTAACTATATAAATCAAGTACAACATAAAAAATTGAATACCTAACATGAACTAACAATATATATATAGGTATATAATACAAATTGAATACCTGACATGAACTAATAATAATCTTGATCATCTGTATATGCTCCGGGATCAATAAATGCATCATCATCATCACTATCATGAATGACGTGCTCATCGGGTTCAGCGGCATCAACATGCGGAAGGCCACCTTTACGTAATCGGTCAAGCATTGACAAGTCATCCGTAGCAGTAACCTCTTCTTGTTCCGGCTCTTCTTGTTCCGGCTCAGGAGTGAAGTCGGATTCACTGTCGCTATCTACTTCAATGTTCTGGGCTGAAGTAGAGCGTTTCTTGAAGCGTTTTTTGGAAAGACGTGTTTCTTGGAAGAATTCTCCTTCATATGTGTCTGGGTTAATGTGAGGTTCATAATCCTCTTTATTGGGGGAAGGTGGTCTAACACGTGGCGGCACTTCATAAACGACATCCCAACCATTCAGATTTGGATCAGTTTGGCAGGCCCACGATAGATAGAAAACTTGGGTCGCCTATTGAGCCGTAATATAGACATCGGGGACATTTAAATGGGTGCTTTGTTTGATTTTGACTAGCCCTATATGTTCATGAGTCCTTCTAGTCTCCTTCGGCTGGAACCAGTAACATTTGAAGACTACGACGTTCGGTGGGTATTCACCATAGAATAAAAGTTCAGAAATTGCTTCAACTCTCCCATAATACTCGGCATCTCCTTCATCGATAGCAGAGACACAACAATTTGTAGACTTTCGGTCGGCCATAGATAGCTCTTTGCCGAAGGTACGAAAGTGATACCTGTTGATGTCGTATTTCTCAAATGAACAGACCTTATAGTCAAAACCATTAGCGACTTGTCTCAATTCGGCGTCCATAGACTTTGAATTAGCCTACGAGTTTAATACGAAAGGATTGTTGCATTAGCCACAAATTAGACGAAGAAATGAGAATGGTCTAATGGAAATTACCGTTTGTTTGAACCAAGAGATGAAACCGGGAAAGCCGCCTCCTTGCTTTGCCAGAAGCTCATACTCTTCGATGGATTCCTTTTGGATCACCGCTCCATCCGAGAATTTGGTGACGTATCAACTGTATCAAATATCCGGGAATAAGAGCAGTTCAATGGAATTAGAAGTTGCGAAACAATATATGTACCGCGAGGACTTACTCGATGTACAGCCCAACTTCTGTTAGGTTGTTGAAGATATACAACGAAATGGTCCGACATTCTTCGACATCCAACGATAATGGTTTCCAAGCACCGGCTGGTGCTAGATTCCCTTTGAATAGGCTGAGGTTGGATCCACCTTTTTTAGGGTCGCCAGCATTGTACCTTGGCTTCGGATTATGCAAATGACGATTTTTGGCTTCGTAGTGTGCTGTCACGAAGTTTGCCACCTCCTCAGTAATGAATGCCTCATCCATCGATGCTTCAATTCTACGTTTATTTTTACATTTTGCTCGAAGCATCTTATGCATCCTCTCAGTTGCATAGCACCAACGATTTTGCACGGGCACCCCCCCCCAATCTTGCCTCGGTCGGGAGATGCAAAATCAAGTGCTGCATTGGATTAAAGAAGCCCAGCGGAAAGATCTTCTCTAACTTGCAGATCAACTTCGATGCTAACTCTTCCATTTCTTCTAGCAGGTCAGGCGATAGTTCTTTCACACAAAGAACACGGAAGAAATAGCTCAGCTCTGCCAGTACTAGCCATTCATCCTCGGGGATGAAGCCACGCAACATCATCGGCATTACCCGCTCAATCCATATGTGCCAATCATGACTCTTGAGACCAAATATTTTCAATTTTTCAGGACTCGCTCCCCTCTTTAGATTTGCTGCATACCATCGGGGAACATCAACTGCATTTTGACCCACAAGATAATTTCCCTCATAGCTGGCCTTCCAAGATTGAACCATGCCTTTGGCTTTGTCCAGTTCTGCTTTCCTTTCGGTTCTTGCATGTTTTGTAACGGTCTATCACATAGCGCCTCCTGATTGACTTTAGCCATAGTATTATCCTTTGACTTCCCCTCTATGCCGAACAATGTACCAAAAAGTGCCTCGGCGATATTCTTTTCAGTGTGCATCACGTCGATGTTGTGTGGGCAAAGGAGGTCTTTGAAGTAAGGCAGATCCCACAAGCATGTCTTGTGAGTCCAGGCGTGTTTCGAATTATACCCCTTGAAATACCCTGGATGCTCTGGATCTGGCTCGAGAGCGTTTAACTGATCCAGGGTCTCTTGTCCTGTCAACGCAGGTGGTGCAGAGTTTTTGACAACTCTACCTTTGATGAAGTTCTTTTTGTCTTTCCTGAACTTATGGCGAGGATCCAGGAACTGTCTATGCAAGTCAAAGCAAGAAAACTTGCGACCCGCCTACAGCCAACGGAACTAAAGAGCTGCCTTGCATGTGGGGCACGGGAACCTTCCATGCACACACCAGCCAATGAATAGCGCATACGCCGGCAAGTCATGCATCGAGTACATGTACCAGACACGCATTATGAAGTTCTGTTTGCTAAAGGCGTCGTATGTCTTGAACCCATTATCCCAAGCTTCTTGCAATTCATCCTTAAGCGGCTGCATGTACACATTCATATTCTTCCCCGGATAGTTGGGCCCTGGAATTATCAACGTCAAGAAAATGTTCTTTCTTTGCATAATCTGTCCGGGGGGGGGGGAGATTGAGTGGAATGACAAATACGGGCCAACAACTGTATTGGGTTGTCGTCAGACCAAACACTCTGAACCCATTTGTGCTGATGGCGACTCGAGGATGCCTTGGATCTGCTGCTTTTTGTGCATGTAATGCATCGAAGCGCTTCCACGCAGAACCATCCGATGTGTGTACCATCATCAGATTCCCATCTGCATCTAGTTCGGTTCTTTTGCCCGTTTTGTGCCATGTCATCTATCTGGCTGTCTCTTCGACCATGAAAAGACGTTGAAGTCTTGGTACGATTGGCATATACCAAAGAACATTAAAGGGGATTTTGGCCTGCGTCTTCTCACCCATACCGTTGTCTACCACAACATACCTGGAAGACTTGCAAATGGGACAATAGTTCAAGTCCGCATACTCAAGCCTAAATAAGGCACATCCTTTCTCACATGCATGTATCTTCTCATAGGGCATCTTACGAGCACGGAGGATTTTGTCTGACTGGTACAGGTTTGCAGGCATTACATGGCCTTTGGGTAGAAAGCGTCCAAATACTATCATCATCACGTCGTAGCATTCTCTGCCCAAGTTGAATTGAGCCTTCAGAGCCATTACTTGTGAGATGGCATCCAGCTGACAAAGCTCAGTGTGCTCGTGGACAGGACGTTTTGAAGACTGCAACATTTCATTGAAGGACTTTGCAGATTCCTCCATCTCATCGTCCGAATCCCGAGCATCATCAAAGTTTTGCACCATGTCTTCCATCCCGGTACCATGCTCGTCGGTGCGACGACGAACCACCTCAGCTCTGGCACGTTGGGCAGACTCACCATGAAATGTCCACACCATATAACCGGGCGTAAAACCACTCTTCTGTAGGTGTTTGCCCATTTCATCCTCTGTCCTCTTTTCCCAATTGCCGCACCGGACACAGGAGCACCAGGTTTTCCTCTGGCCATTTGCAAATGCGGCTTTCACAATCCCCTTGGTTTTTGTTAACCATTCATTGGTCATCTCTTTCTGACTAGTGTGATTGGTGTACATCCACGCACGATCACTCATCTTGGCTTGCCTAGATACTGGACACACAAGAAACACATATATAATTCACCATGTATATATTCATCAGTTAATCTAGTTTGTCAATTTTATTACGTCCATGCAACCTACACTCTAATAGGTAAAGATAGGTCCTAATCCCACCTGAGTATGTGTAGATTGGGTTCATTTTCCCATGCTCTGCTCCGGATCCGATGCAAAATTTCGACAGCACCTCCCCGCTATTCTCCTGATACATGTCTCTACAATAAACAGAGAGGATGTGTACCTGGAGAACAACAGGGAGGCACTGGCGAAGTTTATGCGTCGGATCCGGAGCAGAGCATATGGGAAAATGAACCCAATCTACACATACTCGGGTTGTCCATGGATAACGCTGGACAATTCAAAAGAATCACGGTTATAAATATGCAAAGGCATGCATATTTATAACTGTAACCCTTTCGAACGGGAGACACATACTGGTCACGTATACTGATGATCGAAGACACCTATAGCTAGCAAGTTTCATCAGCACGAAGACCGGAACAAAGCAAATAATTAAGGGGGGAGGAGGAGATGTCATTTGTGCTCACCCACGAACGCAGGGGCGGAGCTCGTCAAACACCAGACCCTCGCAGCGACGAAACAACTGCACATTTAAATCCAAAGATGAGTAACATAGCTCGTCGTGCTGGTACGTAGTGCCTGCGGCACATGCTCCTGTCGAACACCTTCACTGTGAGCATGGTGCGGCTGTTGTCGTAGCTTAAGATGCAAACGTGCCCGAGCTGAAGGTCATCAGCGTGGGCGAACTGCTTCCATCCGTTCTTCGTGCACGGATGGAAGCAGTTCACCCGCGCTCATGACCTTCAGCTCGGGGACGTCCGCATCTTAAACTATGACACCAGTCGGTCAGCACTCGGACCGGAAGATCCTCGACCATCGACCCCTCGAACCTCGACCCTCGACCTTCTTTTCCTTCTTTTCTTTCTTTTTCTACTTTTTCTACTTCTTTTTTTTCATCTTTCTTCTTCTTCTAATTATCTAAAACTAAACCTAGCTAGCTCTAACCTAAACCAAACACTAATTAACCTAAACCTAAACAGTAAAAAACAGAAACAAAACTCACCTTGAGGGCCGGTGGAGGAGGGCCGGCGCAGGGGGAGGAAGGCCGCGGGGAGGGGGGTGGCGCCACGGCCTGCTCCGGCGGTGGGGGCCGTGGGGAGGTGCCGCGGCTCCGAGGTCGTCGGGGGAGGGGAGGGCGCAGGGTCCAGGGAGCGGGGCGGCCGGTGAGGTCGTCGGGGAGGGGCGGCGGGTGAGGATCATGTGGGAGGGGGGGCACCGCGCCTGCTCCGGCTGTGGGGTCGCTGCTGTAGGTGCACTCCGGGGCTTCGAGGTCGTTGGGGGAGGGGAGGGCGCAGGGTTTGGGGAGCGGGGTGATCCGGGGGGGGCGGTGGCGGTGAGGTCGTCGGGGAGGGGCGGCGGGTGAGTTCATCGGGGAAGGGGCGGCGGCGGGTGAGATCATCGAGGGAGGGGCGGCAGCGGGTGAGGTCATGGGGGGGAAGAGAGAGAGGAACAGAGAGAGAGAGGGGTTGGGGCCGGGGGGGGCACGGCCGTTAGTTAGGCAAATTCTTAGGAAAGCGGACGGCAAAGATATGTCGGACGGCAAAGATTTGACCTAGCCAGCTCCACGCCCCAGTGGGGCCCAGCTAGTCTCTTTGCCGTCTGCCTTTGGGCCCTTTGCCGTCCGCTGGTTGGTGGCAAAGAACTAACAGATGGCAAACTGTATCTTTGACATCTACTAGTTCTTTGCCGTATGTTTTTTGTAAGCGGACAACACAGAACTTCTTTGCCGTCCGCTAGCGGACGGTAAAGAACTAGCTGACGGCAAATTCCCTGATTCTAGTAGTGATACTAAACTTTTATTCAACTAAATCACGAAATAGCTAAGGATCGAACTAAGATAGGTAAAGGTAATAAAAGTGATGGTGATACGATACTGGGGCATCTCCCCCAAGCTTGGCACAAGCCAAGGGGAGTGCCCATACCCGTGTGTTTAGGTTTCCTTCTTTGTCGATGGTGGTGGTGACAATGTGGTAAGCTTGTCCTCCGGCTTCCATGGCAGGGGTTCACCATCATAAGAGGATGCACGAGTCTCCTGAGTCCTGAAACTGGTAGCTAAACTCATACCTTGAAATCTTGCTTCATACTCGAAAACTTGATTTTGAAGATCATAGATTTGGCTTTGCAGAAAATTGATTTGCTCGTTGAAGGTGAAGACGATGTCCTTCATAGATCGGCCATCCACCTTGTGATCACGGGTGAATTCCGTGATCATGGAGTGATTGGCACTGAGTCCACGCTCCACCATCCCTTGGCACTTGAAGATCTCCTGCTCCACCGCCTCGAGCCTAGCCTCCATGCTTCCCGTCTTCGTAGGCCCTTGAACATCCCGGATGTGGAGCACCCCCTCACGCATCTCAATGGCTTGAGGGTGCTTCAACACCTCCGGTAGGTAGGGGTTGATGACCTTCTCGAAGAACTTGTCCTTGGAAGAGCTTGGTGCGGCCATGGCGATCTAGATCTATCAGAAAAATAGCCCGAAACAAGAACAGAGGATATTTCTGCGATACGGTAGTCAAATCGTCCGGGGGTATATATAAAGAATTTTTATCTTGGGAAACAAGTATACTACAGGAAAACGGAGTCAGGAAGGTGTCCGAGGGGCCCACTACCCACCAGGGCGCGCCAGGTGGGGCAGGCGCACCCTGGTGCCTAGTGGGCACCTGGGTTGCCTTCCCGGTTGTTTCTTATTTTTTTTATTTTTTTCTAATATTCTAAAACTGACAGAAAATATTTTTGCCGAATTTTTGGAGTCGGTTTACTTACCATATCACGTACCTCTTCCTTTTCAGGGTTCTGGAGTGTTCTGGAAGGTCTCTTTTATGTATTCCTCCGATGTCATGGTTTGAATAATATTAGTTTCAACATTAATAGGTGTACCTGAAATTTAGTGCTTAATTCTTTGTCCATTGACCACCTTCGGATTAGTTCCTTCGGCATTATTGATCTTAATAGCTCTAGAACGATAAACTTCTTCAATGATATATGGTCCTTCCCACTTGGAGAGAAGTTTTCCCGCAAAAAATATAAAACGAGAATTGTACAATAGAACATATTCACTTACTTTGAATTCTCGCTTTTGGATTCTTTTGTCATCCCATCTCTTAACTTTTTCTTTGAATAGTTTGGCATTTTCATAGGCTTGGGTTCTCCATTCATCTAGTGAGCTAATATCAAATAACCTCTTTTCGCCGGCAAGTTTGAAATCATAGTTGTGTCCTTAATTGCCCAATATGCTTTATGTTCTAACTCAAGAGGCAAATGACAAGCTTTTCCATAAACAATTTTGTAGGGAGACATACCCATAGGAATTTTATAAGCTGTTCTATAGGCCCAAAGTGCATCATCAAGTTTCTTAGACCAATTCTTTCGGGACCTATTGACAGTTTTTTGTAATATCAACTTTATTTCTCTATTGCTAAGTTAAAGTTGACCACTGGATTGAGGATGATAAGGGGATGCAATTCTATGGTTGACATCATATTTAGCAAGCAATTTACGGAAAGCACCATGGATAAAATGTGAACCATCATCAGTCATTAAATATCTAGGGACTCCAAACCTCGGGAAGATAATTTCTTTAAGCATTTTAATGGATGTGTTATGATCAGCACTGCTAGTTGGAATAGCTTCTACCCACTTAGTGACATAATCAACAACAACCAAAATATGTGTATATCCTTTAGAGGAAGGAAAAGGTCCCATATAATCAAAGCCCCAAACATCAAATGGTTCAATAACAAGTGAATAATTCATAGGCATTTCCTGACGTCTACCAATATTACCAATTCTTTGGCATTCATCACAAGATAAGACAAACTTACGAGCATCCTTAAAAAGAGTAGGCCAATAAAACCATAATGTAATACCTTATGTGCATTTCTATCTCCCGCATGATGCCCTCCATAAGCTTTGGAGTGACATTTTCGTAGGATTTGTTCCTGTTCATGCTCAGGTATATAACGTCTAATAATACCATCTACTCCTTCTTTATAAAGATGTGGGTCATCCCAAAAGTAATGTCTTAAATCATAGAAGAATTTTTTCTTTTGTTGGTATGTGAAACTAGGTGGTATAAATTTAGCAACAATATAATTAGCATAGTCTGCATACCAAGGAGTGTTATGAGAAGCATTTATGACAGCTAGTTGTTTATTAGGGAAGCTATCATCAATAGGCAATGGGTCATCAAGGATATTTTCTAACCTAGACAAGTTATCAGCAACGGGATTCTCAGCTCCCTTCCTATCAGTGATGTGCAAGTCAAATTCTTGTAGCAAAAGAACCCACCTAATGAGTCTAGGTTTAGCATCTTTCTTTTCCATAAGATATTTAATAGCAGCATGATCGGTGTGAACAATTACTTTTGAATCAACTATGTAAGATCTGAATTTATCACAAGCAAACACAACTGCTAGAAATTCTTTTTCAATAGTAGCATAATTTCTTTGGGCACTGTCTAGAGTTTTACTAGCATAATGAATAACATTTAATTTCTTATCAACTCTTTGTCCTAGAATAGCACCAACGGCATAATCACTAGCATCACATATAATTTCAAAAGGCAAGTTCCAATTAGGTGGTTGAACAATAGGTGCAGAAGTTAAGGCTTTCTTAAGTGTTTCAAAGGCTTCTACACAATCATCATCAAAAACAAAATGGAACATCCTTTTGCAAGAGATTAGTAAGAGGCCTAGAGATTTTAGAGAAGTCTTTAATAAACCACCTATAGAAACCAACATGACTAAGGAAACTTCGAATACCTTTAATATCTTTAGGAAATGGCATTTTCTCAATTGGATCAACTTTAGCTTTATCCACCTCAATACCTCTCTCAGAAATTTTATGCCCCAAGACAATACCTTCATTCACCATAAAGTGGCACTTCTCCCAATTCAAGACAAGTTAAGTTTGTTCACATCTCTGCAAAACTCGATCAAGGTTGCTTAAGCAATCATCAAAAGAAGTTCTGTAAACGGAAAAGTCATCCATGAAAACCTCAACAATCTTTTCAAAAAAGTCGGAGAATATAGTAGTCATACATCTTTGAAAGTAGCAGGTGCATTGCATAAACCAAAGGCATACGTCTATAAGCATAAGTTCCAAAAGGACAAGTAAATGTGGTTTTCTCTTGATTAGGTTGTGATACAAGTATTTGAGAGAAACCAGAATATCCGTCAAGAAAGCAAAAGTGTGTGTGCTTACATAATCTTTCTAACATTTGATCAATGAAAGGCAAAGGGTAATGATCTTTTCTAGTGGCTTTAGTTAATTTTCTGAAATCAATTACCATTCTATAGCCAGTCACAATTCTTTGTAGGTTAAGTTCATTTTTATCATTAGGAACAACAGTAATACCTCCTTTCTTAGGAACACAATGAATAGGACTTATCCATCTACTATCAGATATAGGATAAATTATACCTGCTTCCAGAAGCTTTAGTATTTCAGTTTTTACCACTTCCTTCATCTTAGGATTTAATCGGTGTTGATGATCAACAACAGGTTTAGCATTAGGTTCCATATTAATCTTGTGCTGACAGAGAGTGGGACTAATGCCCTTAAGATCATCAAGAGTATATCCAATAGCAGCTCGGTGCTTCCTCAGAGTTTTTAATAATCTTTTCTCTTCATGCTCTATAAGGTTAGCACTAATAATAATAGGATATATCTTCTTTTCATCTAGATAAGCATATTTCAAAGTATCAAGTAATTGTTTCAATTCAAACACAGGGTCACCCTTAGGTGGAGGAGGACCTCCTAGAGTTTCAATAGGCAAATTATGTTTAAGAATGGGTTGTTGTTCAAAGAACATCCTATCTATTTCATTTCTTTCATGCAAGTGTATATCATTTTCATGGTCGAGCACATATTATTCTAGTGGATCAGTAGGAGGTACGGCAATATAAGCAAGACCAATTATTTCATCCTTACTATGCAGTTATTTATCATGAGGTTGCCTACGAAACTTAGAGAAGTTATACTCATGAGACACATCACCAAAATTAACACTGACGTTTTCTTTCTCGCAATCTATCTTAGCATTGATAGTGTTCAGGAAAGGTCTACCCAATATAATGGGACAAAAGTCATCTTGTGGGGAACCAAGAACTAGAAAATTAGTAGGGTATTTTATTTTTCCACACAAGACTTCAACATCTCTAACAATCCCAAGTGGTGTGATAGTATCTTTATTAGCAAGTTTATTAGTAGTAACATCAATATCTTCTATTTCAGCAGGTGTTATATCATTCATAATTTCTTCGTAAAGAGTAAAAGGAATATCACTGACACTAGGACCCAAATCACATAAAGCATGATGACAATGATCCCTTATTTTAACTAAGACAACAGGCATGCCAACAACGGGCTTATTCTTGTCTTTAGTGTCTGGTTTGGCAATTCTAGCAGCTTCATCACAGAAGTAAATAACATGCCCATCAATATTATCGACCAAGAGATCTTTTATTATAGCAATACTAGGTTTTACCTTAATTTGTTCAGAGGGTTTAGATGCTCTAATATTACTTTTGTTAACCACGGTTGAAACCTTAGCATGTTCCTTTATCCTAACAGGGAAAGGTGTTTTTTCAATATAAGTAGTAGGAACAACTGGATCAACATTGCAAATGATAGTTTCATCCTGAACTATAACTGGTTCTTTAATCTCTTCTTTAATAGGGGGATGATATTTAAACCACTTCTTCTTAGGGAGATCAACATGAGTAGCAAATGATTCACAAAAGGAGGCTACTATCTCAGAGTCAAGTCTATATTTAGTGCTAAACTTGTGAAAAACATCGGTATTCATAAAAGATTTAACCCAATCAAACTCAAGCTTAATATCTGACTCTTTACCTTCGTCGAGTTCCCAATCTTCAGAGTTGCATTTAATTCTTTCCAACTGACCCCACCTGAATTCAATAGTCTTCTTCATAAAAGAACCAGTACAAGAAGTATCGAGCATGGATTGATCATCACGAGAAAGCCGAGCATAAAAATTATGTATAATAATTTCTCTTGAGAGCTCATGATTGGGGCATGAATATAACATTGATTTAAGCCTCCCCCAAGCTAGAGCGATACTTTCTCCTTCACGAGGCCAAAAATTATATATATAATTCCGATCACGATGAACTAGATGCATAGGATATTTTTTTTGGGTGAAATTCCAATTTCAATCGATTCCAATTCCAAGCTCCAGTATCATCACATAGTCTATACCATGTCAATGCTTTCCCCCCAAACTTAAAGGGAAAACCTTCTTCTTAACTTCATCTCCGGGCAAACCTGCAAGCTTAAACAATCCACAAATTTCATCCACATGTATCAAATGCATATCGGGATGCTTCGTTCCGTCTCCTGCATAAGGATTAGGTAGCAGTTGTTCTATTATACCCGAAGGAATTTCATCACCAATATTTTCAGTAGGTGCAGTAGGTTGAGGGGAAACTCTTTGTGCTTCCGGTCGAGGTGAAGATACCCCGAACAAACCCCTCAAAGGATTGTTTTCCATAGTAACAAGTGACAGTAAATTTCAGCACGTAATATAAAATTTTCCTTACCAAGAGCTCTTCACCCCCCGGCAACGGCGCCAGAAATGAGTCTTGATGACCCACAAGTATAGGGGATCAATCGTAGTCCTTTCGATAAGTAAGAGTGTCGAACCCAACGAGGAGCAGAAGGAAATGACAAGCGGTTTTCAGCAAGGTAATTTCTGCAAGCACTGAAATTGTGGGTAATAGGTAGTTTGATAGAAAGATAATTTGTAACAAGTAACAAGTAACAATAGTAACAATAAGTCCAGCAAGGTGACCCAATCCTTTTTGTAGCAAAGGACTGGCTGTAACGGTCTCTGATAATAAGTAAAATGTTCTCGAGGACGCACGGGAATTTCATCTAGTCACTTTCATCATGTTGGTTTGATTCGTGTTGGCTACTTTGATAATTTGATATATGGGTGAACCGGTGCATGGGTGTTGTTCTTACTTGAACAAGCCTCCCACTTATCATTAACCCCTTTCGCAAGTATCTGCAATTATGAAAGAAGAATTAAGATAAAATCTAACCATAGCATTAAACATATGGATCCAAATCAGCCCCTTATGGAATAGCGCATAAACTAGGGTTTAATCTTCTGTCACTCTAGCAACCCATCATCTAATAACTACTCCACAATACATTCTCTTAGGCCCAAAAATGGTGAAGTGTCATGTAGTCGACGTTCACATAACACCACTAAGGGAATCACGACATACATATCATCAAAATATAGAACGAATATCAAATTCACATGATTACTTGCAACATGACTTCTCCCATGTCCTCAAGAACAAAAGTAACTAATCACACAACATATTCATGCTCAAGATCAGAGGAGTAATAAATATCATAATGGATCTGAACATATAATCTTCCACCAAATAAACCGGCTAGCATCAACTACAAGATGTAATCAACACTACTAGTCACCCACAGGTACCAATATGAGGTTTTGATACAAAGATTGAACACAAGAGATGAAATAGGGTTTGAGATGAGATGATGCTGTTGAATATGTTGATGAAGATTGGCCTCCCAAAGATGAGAGGGTTGTTGGTGATGACGATAGCTTCGATTTCCCCTCCCGGAGGAAATTTCCCCCGGCGAAATCGCTCCACCGGAGGGCAAAAGTGCTCCTGCCCAAGTTCCGCCTCGAGATGGCGGCGCTCCGTTCCGAAAGTCCTCTTCTTATTTTTTTCTAGGTCAAAAGACCTTATGTACCAGAAGATGGGCACCGGAGGTGGGCCAGGTAGCCCACTACCCACCAGGGCGCGCATCGAGTGCCTAGTGGGCACCTGCGTGGGCCCCTCTGGTATTTCTTTTCTCCAGTATTTTTTATATATTTCAAAATAATTCTCCGTAAAATTTTAGCTCATTTAGAGATGTGCAGAATAGGTATCTCTGACATAACTTTTTCAGATTCAGAATTTCAGCTGCTGGTATTCTCTCTTTTTGTGTAAACCTTAAATATTATGAGAGAAAAGACATTAGAATTACTCCACAAAGTATTATATTGCATAAAAACACTATAAATAACAGTAGGAAAACATGATGCAAAATGGACGTATCAGCGCCCCTCGCCCGGCCGCCGCAACAACAGATGGGTGCTAGCTAGCTAGCTAGCAGTGCGTGCGCGCGCAGCAGCAATGGCTGGGTGCTAGCTAGCTAGCTACTAGCGCGTGCACCAGCTCGACGGTGAGCTTGAGACCCGGCACTCGGCTCGTCTAGCAGCAGCTCCACGGCGGACCAGGGCTCCTCCGGGTACTGCCGCACTAGGTCCGGGGCCTCCCGCGCGAGCAACCTGGCGTAGGGGGCGAGGCCAGGAAGGCCAGCGCGCTGAGCACGGCAGGAGCGCGAGCCCGTCGAGCACGACCACGGGCGGCGCACGCGCTGGGGAGCTCGGGGCGGCGCGCTCTGGCGGCGTTGCGGCGGGTCAGGAGCTCGAGGCGGGGCTGCGGGGCGAGGCGGGCACGCTTCGGCGAGCGCGGGGTTGCGAGGCGGCCGGTGAGCTCGGGGCGGGCGCGCTCCAGCAAGCGTGGGGCGGGCAGGAAGCTCGGGGCGGGGCGGGCGCGCTCCAGCAAGCGTGGGGCGGGCAGGAAGCTCGGGGCGGGGCGGGCGCGCTCCGTCGAGAGCGGGGCGGCCCGGGAGCTCGGGGCGGGCGCGCTCCGGCGAGGCACGACGCGACGGCAAGGCGGAGGAGCTCGGTGCGGGCGGGACGCATCTGTTTGCGGACGGGACGCCTCGTGCGCGTTGGGCGCAGATGCTCCATATACCTATCCGCCCCCTGATCGTCCGCCTCAGGCCCAGTTCTTTTGGCCGATTCTCCCAGAATCTTGAGAATCACCCCTTCCCCCAGCTTCTTTCAGAATCTTGAACTCATATTTCTTTCACAATCCTAGCTAATTAGAATGTACATAACTAGGATTGTCAAAAAAATATAGGTTCAAGATTCTGAAAGAAGGTGAGGGAAGGGGTGATTCTCAAGATTCTGGGAGAATCGCCCAAAACAACTGAACTGGGCCTCAATCGCACCCCAAACGCAGAAAAAAGGACGTGCGTTTGGGTGTAGTGTTGGAGTTGCCCTTACACCCCGAACGCCGGCACACTCGGAATCGGAAGGCCAGAAGCCCCACCAGACGCTAAAATGCCCCGCCGCCTCGGGGCGACCTACTCCGGCCGCATCGTAGCCGCGACGCCGTCCCCCTCCGGCCCCTCCATCACCGTCACCGTATCCCCTCCGCCTCCCCCGACGCCGCTCGACCCCCGCGGTTACCCGCTCCCCCGCCGCCACCTCATCTGCGCCGCCGCCGGCATCCTCCGTTCTCCCGCCTCTCCCACCCCGCTGGTCGACCTCGCAGACTACCTCCGCGACCGTCGCCTCACGCTCACCGCCCCCGAGGCCTCTGAGATAGTCAAGGCCCTCTCCCCCGACCCCGCCCTTGCTCTCGCCTTTTTCCGCTTCGCCTCCGCTTCCCTCCCGGGCTTCCGTCACGACGCCTTCTCATACAACCGCATCCTGGCGCTCCTCTTCCGCACCAGGGCGGACCCAAGCGAGGCTCTGCGTATCGTCTCGGAGATGGAGCGGGACGGCGTGGCCGGCAATATCTCCACGGTGAATTTGCTGGTTGGAATGGGCGGAGGAGGCGTGGAGGTGACCAAGTGCCTGGAGCTAGCCATGAAGTGGGGGTTGAGGCTTAATGGCTACACCTACAAGTGCATTCTGCAGGCGCATTTGAGGAGCAGGGAGGTGTCCAAGGGGTTCGAGGTCTACGAGGAAATGCGCAGAAAGGGGTACAGGCTGGATATATTTGCGTATAACATGCTGCTTGATGCCCTTGCCAAGTCTGGAATGGTATGACAATGGGCACACTTGACATATTTTTAGATGGTACTTCCATTTGCACTTAGTAGTTTGTATTTCTTTTTCATGGTCTTCGCGTGTTTTGCTGTGATTATTTGACCTACAATTGTTATGAGGCCCTTGGATTTAGGAATGAGAAGGCTTGAGGGGAGTTTTCATTTGACAAAGTGCTTTTATGGGATGAAATTGGTAATACCTATTAACTAGACTGTGAGCGGTTAGTAAAGATGATTTTGCAATACCAGAGGGATTTTGTTAGTGCAGCAATTGATGCTATTTGATCAAGACGTCAGTTGAGCATTCTTATTAGATTGTGATAACCGCAAAAGCTTATTAAGTAAGCGTTGATACTAGCCATTCTGGAGGTAGATGGTACTCCCTCCGTTCCTAAATATTTGTCTTTTTAGAGATTTCAAATGGACTACCACATACAGGTGTATATAGACATATGTGTGGATTCACTCATTTTGCTTCGTATGTAGTCACTTGTTGAAATCTCTAGAAAGACAAATATTTAGGAACGGAGGGAGTACTAGTTAATGTTGGATTTCCGGAGCCTGCATACCTCGCTGGAATAATTGGAACCTCTTCTGGAGAGCCTGTAGTTCTCATTGCAACCACTGAAGCTTTTTCACCTTGATGGTCATGTAACTAACATACGAGGTGTACATACACAAGCAAAGCTGTCATCAATACTAGAACAGTGTGGCATTGCAATGATGTCATGTCCCTGATTACAAATTAAAAAAACTTGGTATACTGAATTATTTCCGTTGTATGCCGTCCAAACCTTTTGCAGTAGCTTCCTTTGTTTTTTCAATTCACTAACTCACCTTGAGCTCAGTTTTCGAACTGTGTTGTGGTTATTTTATTTCTGCTGTAGTAAATTAGCCACAGAAGTAGGCAAAGGCGCGTCAAACTAACACTAAAATGGGCAAAAGCTGTTGGGACAAACAGGATCACCATGATCTACCACAATGCTAATCACAGCCTCAAAGCATTTAGTATGGGGGTTCTAGGAGCATGGCTACGTGCCTGATATTGTTGTAGCCTGACACAATTGAGAGTCTGAGATTGCCAGATGCAATAAATCTTTGGCCTCGCTTAATATGCTATTGAGAATGACTTATATTGTTGAACAATAATGCATAATGGTTACACTATGCACACCCTGAGTTGGATACAATAATATCACCTCATGTAGCACTGGTATTTCAGCTTTCCAATGATCCATCTCTATCGATCAGGTGCCAGGATCAATTTCAAGAAGCTTGTATATCTGTGAAATGTTAACTTTTTTGTTAGTGAATGTAAACATGAAGTTGTGTTGTTTGTCTCAGTCTTTAATGCTCACCATGTCATAAAAACTAGCCTAGGGCATCCCATCGTCCGTAGATTATAATATTTGACATATAAGATATAACACATCTTGATATGCACATCTCATTAGGATAGCCATTTCTGAATTTTCGCAGCTGATATTTGTTATTTAAGCAGGTTGACCAAGCTTACCAAGTCTTTGAAGATATGAAACAAAAGTACTGTGAGCCGGATGCATACACATATACTATACTAATTAGAATGTCCGGGAGGGCTGGGAAGACTTCTAAATTTCTCTCATTTTTTGACGAAATGGTATCAAAAGGATGTGCTCTTAACCTTATTGCTTATAATACTCTTATTGAGGCTCTTGGTAAGAACAAGATGGTGGACAAGGTAATCTTTGTACTTTCCAAAATGATTGAGGGCGACTGCCAGCCCAATCAATTCACATATAGCATTACATTGGATATTTTGGCAACAGAAGGACAACTGCACAGACTAAATGAGGTTCTGGATATCTGTGATAGATATATGAACAAATCAATTTATTCTTATTTGGTCAAGTCACTTAGCAAATTTGGCCATGTAAGTGAGGCACATAATGTATTCTGTCAGATGTGGAACTCCTATGAAACCGGAGACATGGATGCTTTCGTATCAATGCTTGAGGTGTTATGCAATTCAGGAAAAACATTAGAGGCTATTGATCTCCTACATATGATGCCTGAAAAAGGGGTTGCTACTGATGTTAGCATGTACAATATGGTCTTTTCAGCCCTTGGAAAGCTCAAACAGGTCTCTTTCATAACCAGTCTCTTTGACAAGATGAAAGCTAATGGGATTGCTCCGGATCTTTTTACCTACAACATTATGATATCAAGCTATGGTAGAGTTGGCTTAGTTGATAAAGCATCTGGATTGTTTGAAGAAATGAACGCTAGCAGTTGTAAACCTGATGTCATCACTTACAATTCTTTGATAAACTGTCTTGGGAAAAACGGAGATCTTGATGAAGCCCACATGCTTTTCAAAGAGATGCAGGAGAAGGGATATGATCCTGATGTCTTCACTTACAGCATACTGATTGAATGCTTTGGGAAATCTAATAAGGTTGATATGGCATGCAGCTTATTTGCTGACATGATTGCAGAGGGATGCATCCCTAATGTTGTAACTTATAACATCTTACTTGATCGTTTGGAGAGGCATGGGAAGACAGCAGAAGCTCATAAACATTATGAGACTATGAAGCAGCAAGGGTTAACTCCTGACTCGATAACTTACTCAATACTTGAGCGGTTGGAAAGTAGATCTCAGCAAACAGTACGAATACGAAAGCCAGCTCGGGCTACAAGTTGGGTTGTCAGTCCTCTAAGATGATGGTGGCAGGGATCTGCCCTGGTTCTTCAGCTTGTGCACCGGAGTCTGTCTACAATGTTGAATTGTATTTCAATGCTCCAATGATATCAAACTATGTGTTCAGTCACTATTGAAAATTTCTTGTTTTCTTCTTTGGAATGACGAGTTAGGGATCACTTGGTCAGGCATAATACATGGTTACTTGGGTTGCAATCCTGAACAAATCATGAACCATGTATTGGATAAGCTATTGTGTACAATTCAAATCAACAGTTCAAGAAGCAAGGAATCCCTATTTCAAGTTCCTGCAGATATGTGGGTTCTTGCAATTAAAACTTACAGGGTATCGAACACGATGACTCTAAGTCTGTAATTTGGTTATCCTATGTTATGCAACTGAGACAGGTTAGAAGAGTCATGACATCAAAAAGAGAGAACTTGGTGATTTTTGAGGTTGTTGGATTGAAGGATGCTTGTCATGGCAAAGTTCTGGTAGACATTAATGATACACTCCAAAAGAGGTAAGAGTTCTACTGTGCCATGTTAACTACCTTTAAGATGTGAAGAAGATATCTTATAAATTTCAGAGGTCATATTTTTAGTCACGGTCTTACCTGATAACTATTTTATAATATTAATCGTCGTTGTTATTGGCATCCTGCAGTGCTACTGAATGCAGTCAATTTCACTTGAGTCATGAATCCTTGATCCTTTCTGCTTTCTTGCTTCCTTCCCTATGTTTTGATGGTATTTGTGGTAACTTTGTAATGCATCCAGCACATGTAGCTTGAGAAACCATCTGATTGTTTTTGTGGAAGTCGCACTTTGTCTGTTATCAAGATACAGAATTCAAAACATTCAAGGGGACATGGAATTATTAGCGATTCATCTGAGTTAACCACAAACAGGAGGATATCCAGTACGGCTCGACTTGATTGGAGATGAGAAGTAGGCTAGAAACGACGACATGAGCTTTTGAGGCAGAACTAGATAATTACTCATTGCTTGCCTGAAATACAGATACACGTCACTCTTATATAATGGATTTTTAGGCCCTTGATACCTAATATAGTTCGACTAAATAAACATATCCTAGTAATACAGTTTGTTATCTGATTATTTCCCTATTCTTTTCTCTCTTGAATCCCACTGTTGATATTGCTGTCCATGTCTTGTACATTGCTAGAGCATTAGGGCAATGGACCGACGGTTATAACATCCTAAGAGCATCTCCAACAGCCGCGCTATATAAGCGCCGTGCCGGAAATTTTTGGTTTTTAGCGCACGTGCAACCGCTCAGCGAGCTCTAGTGGAGGCGCAATAACCGCGCGCGCGGCATAAAGAGTTCAACGCGCGGTCCGAAACGCCATCGCGCGCCGTTTATTTGGTGCGTCCGCTTCCGCGCATCGCACACTCGAGCACTCGCGCCGCACTCTCTCCGCCGCGCCACTTTCGCCCCGCCCGCGTCGCCGCCGGTGAATTGGCTCGATGGACGGACGCGCCGGCACCCCCCTCACCCCTTCCTACACCTGCGACCCCTTCGCCGCCGCCGCCGTTGCCAATCCTAGCGCGGGGAGCTTTGCCTTCACCTCCGCCGGTGCTCCTCCAAGCACCGGCATCGCGCGCGGCCTTTTCATGCCGCCACGGACGACCTCGGCGGCCGGTGGCGTCGCGCCGGCGCCCGCCGTGAAGCCACGTGCCCCCCTCTCGAAGCTCCCAAATGCGGCGCGGGCGAAGAAGGGCAAGGTATCCGCGAAGAAGAACAAGGCGGCGGACGGCTCCTCTAGGCCATCAAGGAAGAAGCTTGCAGGGTGTGCGACGGACGCGGCGGCGACCGAAGTGCCGGCGGCCGACGCGCACAAGGTGTTCGATGAAATGCCCCCAAGGTAAAATTTCGCCAACTTTTTGTTGTTGTTGTTGTTGTTGTTGTTTTTTGAATGGATACATATGGATAGCTTATTTGCTTCGTTGTATATACTTTGTAGTTTCAATGATGAGGCATATATGTCAACTATGGGTGTTGGCTCCAACAAATCTCATTGGTCTCAAACCAATGAGATGCATTTCGATGATCATGCGTTTGAGGTGGACGAGGATGGTGAGGGCATCGTCGATGCACCGAAAGGAAGAGGGGGCAACTACACCATGGATGAAGACATCTTGCTATGCAATACTTGGTTGCAAGTGTCGAGGGATCCCTTTGTTGGAGGGGATCAAAGTAGAGATGCATATTGGCTCCGGATGAAGGAACACTTTGATGTACACAACAAAAGTGGAATTGACCGCTCCGGAAGATCTCTTCGCTCCCGGTGGTCGACAATCAACCGAGATTGTCAAAGGTGGGCGGCCGCACTCAAGGCGGTTGACAAGTTGAACCCAAGTGGCACTAATGATAGAGATATGGTAAGTTCCATTTCTTTCATGATTCTTCCACGTTCATCATGCTTCTTCTTGGTGTTTCTAGTGCTAACTTGTTTTTTTTGTTTGTAGCTCACTATTGCACAAAACTTGTTCAAAGGAGAGGAGAAGAAGACCAAGAAAGGGAGACCATTTACCTTGCCTCATTGCTATAAATAATTGAAGGATGATGAGAAATGGAAGCCCCGTGATGCTATCGATGATGATGATGATGATGAGAGCAACAAACGCAAGCGAACTATTGATTTGGATGATGATGAGGAGGAGGCATCAAGTGATGACGGCAAGAGAAGCCCTACATCAAACTCGGTTTGGTACTTCAAGCCAAAAAGACCGGATGGATGCAAGAAAGACGTAAAAAAAAAGAAGAAGAGGAAAGGAGATGACGAGCTCAAAAATGCTATGGAAACTATTGTGAAGGCAAGAAAGGAAGCGAACGAGGTGAGGAAGATGGCAAGGAACCAAGATGCCGCGGCCGAGGAGAGGAGGTTGGCGGCCGAGGAGAGGAGGGTGGCGGCCGAGGAGAGGAAGGTGGCATTGGAGGAGAGGAAGGTGGCCATGGAGGAGCGAACTAGGTTGTTGGAATAGGAGAAGTACTTGTTCTTCATGGACACATCTACCTTCGATGACGCGCAAAAGGAGTACGTCGAACTTGCCCGTGAAGAAGTCTTGCTCCAAAAAAGAGCCATGGTTGGCGGTGGCATGGGCGGCATGGGAGGCGGTGGCATGGGCGGCATGGGTGGCGTTGGCATTGGCGGCATGGGAGGCGGTGGCAATGGCGGCATGGGAGGCATGGGTGGCTTCGGAGCTACCATGGGCGGCATGGGTGGCATGGGTGGCTTCGGAGCTACCATGGAGGCCATGGGAGGCATGGGTGGCTTCGGAGCTACCATGAGAGGCATGAGTTTTGCGTCTCTCATGGGAGGCATGGGAGCACCTCCGGGCAGCATGGGCTGTGACACCCTGGTTTTTGACAACCTTTTCTTTTCAAAATCTTTTTGGTTTTATTTGCATTTTGGTTGGTTTTCAGTTGACTTTGGACTTATGAATCCTTGAACCTCTTTCCCTAGTGACCCAAAACTCTCATCACCTTGCTAAAACCCTGCCACACCTCTTTTGGATCAAATTCCAATTTTTACCTTTTCCCAATAATTTATTTTCTTCCTTGGGAAACTATGTCATCACTATGGGTTGTGTAGCAACCTATAGTTCTGATGATCAGTAGGATCCCAAACTCCTGTCACACCTTCTTATCATCATATAACCTCATAATCTTCAAAAACATTCCATAGTCTAGTACAAAATTTTGGCCAGAATAATTATTTTCTTTCTGGTCAGAATTGATCAATTGTGAAGCAACCTCTATTTTCCTAGCTCAGAAAACTCCCAAATAAATTCCCTGAGATACTAGGGAACCTATCTAGCCACCATATTGAAAAATATCACTTTGGATAATATAACTTTTTAGCAACAAGGCTCTGCCAAGTTGCTGCCTTTTTGGGACCCCTGTGAAGGAAGTACTAGCTAGAGGTATCCAATGGCCATAAATTTTTTATGGCATCTTCTACACATCAATTGACTCCCACACACCAAAATTCAGCTTCAGAAGATCAACCATATGAGTGAACCAAGCTCATTTAGTTTCTGGACCAGTAAGGTGGTTTACACATGAACTATATTCAAAACTGGTCCAAACCCTTTCAAATTTGGTCAGCTTGTAGTCCCTCCAAGGTAGAACACACCAGATATCTCCACTGGCTCCATCTCCAGCTCACCTCTTCTCTGGATCTCTCTCAAGATTACTGTCAGGAACTGTAGTTGAAGCTACCTTTCGATTCAGAGTGAACCTAGCCAAACCAGAGGCACAGGGGGGCTAAGTGGTCAAAGGAGAAGCTGCTGGACAAGGTGCGCTGGACCTGCGTGGCCTTCAGGTGCCAGCCACCGTGGTGAGCACGACGCTGGCATGCCAGAGCGCGCGCTCTGTGCTGCGCCCGCGTCTGATGTGACGACTCCGACTGCCCCGCATCGCTGTACCTTGTTCGAGCATGCCGACTACCTTCTAGCCGTCCACGTAGCCCACTCTAGCAGCTTCCCCTCGCCGGAATCGTCCCCGGCGGCCGCCACGCACACGGGCACTGTGCCGTCCGTGTGGCCATAGTGGCTGAGCCGCCCTCGTCTTCCTCCGCGTGCGGCCACTGCACGCATTAACTACGCCTGCCCTCTCCTATCCCGTCGACCACAACCCGCCAGACAGCGCGGCGTCCTCGCGCCGGTGACGTGTCCCGCGCCTCGCCGCTTCCAAAGAACTCGCCCGAGCTTGCCTCCCGCCTATATAAGGCCATGGCTAGCCCCGCCGAGCTCCTCACTCCACTCCACCACCACACAATCACCCTCTAGAGCGCCGAGCCACGGCCGAGAGGCCCTCTGGCCTCGAACCTCGCCGGAGATCCGCCGCCACCCGAGCCCAGTCGCCTCGCCGTTCCACTTCTTCCCGGCCTCCACTGACGCCACCAGCGAGTTCAGCTCACTCCACTGGTCACGACCGACCTTCTGCCCGAGCAAATCATCGTCGGAACCGCCGTCTCCGACGACACCTGAGCGCCATCGCCGCCGGAGAAGAAGGGGACAACGCCGTCCGGCCATCTCTTGCTGGTCTGCGGGTACGTGCGTGTTCGCCTCGGTGAGCCCAATCCACCCCCACTCTCACCCGACCTCGCCGTCGACCACATCGCATGCGACAATCGCCAGAGCTCCGCTCCTCTCTGCTCCCTCTCTCTCCCATTTAAACCTAGCCGTAGGGCCCGCTCATCAGCGGCTCAGCCGCGCGCGCGCGAAGCGGTAAGTGGAGACGCCTCTCCACTTTACGCCTTTGACGTGCCCCCCTGATAGTTTTTCCAATTTCTGTTTTATTTCATATTTGACCAGTAACTTTGACCAGCTACAACTTCTTATCCACAAGTCCAAATCACCTGATTCTTTTTGCATTTGGTTTTTCTTGAGCACCTCTAATTTCTGGTAAAATTTGGTATTTTTCTCATGCCCACATAATTTCTGGTAGACAAAACAGTGTTATGTGATATTTTAAATTATTTTCAGAAGGAAACTTTGGTGGTTTTGAAGACCAGGAGTTTTTGGGCAACCCAACAGAGCAAGGCAAGCCAGGACATCCATTTCATGAAGCATTTCAATAGCATTGCATATTTAAATGCTTTAATTCCATTTACCTGCTATATATTAATTTATTGAAGTTAATTTCAAATGACTAGTTGCTGTTATCATAAGTTACTACAATGAACCACCATGCTCGCTAAATGAACCTAGTCGGTTGATCTTGAGTCACCTGTCCGGGCTTATTCGTGCAACCACATTTGCCGGTATGGGACGGCCTTGACTTGGTCTGGCTCCGTGCTCTTTCACTGGTACCTCCATATAGGGAGGGTTATGCGTGCGTGCTACCCTGATCAGGTAGACGGCGATAACCCTGTGAGCCAAGTTGAGTATTGTGCCGGCGTCCCCGTTTGGGATAGTTTAGTTTGGCCATGACGGTGGCAGGTGTCACGAGGTGACACAGGGGCCACCCAGGGCTTGACTCCGGGGGAGGATGATTGCCGGTGGTACGATGGGAGGGTCACGGGTGAGGCGGGTTTCGTTGGAGTAACTCCGGTCCACCCGAATGGGAGCATGTACTAAGTACGAGGCCGGGTACTCCATGGTGTGGGTAAAGTGTGCAACCTCTGCAGAGTGTAAGAATCTATTCGAATAGCCGCGTCCACGGTATTGGACATTCCGTTCAGGCCTCACTAGGTGGTCAACCGTAACAGTGATAATAATGATGGAAAAACTCATCTTATGACCGGAAGTACTCGGTGACTTATGAGTACTCCGAGGGTTGTGGGACAACCCGGAGGAGAGTAAGTTGGTAACTGTTGACAGTAAGTGAATCACTTAAGAATTTAACATGTTACTTGCCATGCTATTGCTTGCTGCATTATTTGGTTGTCGTGAGCTTGCGAGTACATTCAAAGTACTCACCTGGCGTATCATGCCAGATGCAGGAGAAGCCGTGGACGGAGATCCCGATGGCTCATGCCACGCTAACTAGGTTGTGTCCCAGCAGTGTCCTTGTGGATGGAGTTTCCGCTATGTTCCGCTACGCCGTAGAGTTTCCCAATAGTACCGAGGCCCTGCTATGTTTCATAAATAATGTTGATATTGTCGTAGCATCGGGTGTGCTTTGGCCTCGCTGTCTTTGTAAAATATGGGCTTGTACCCGAAGTTATCAATAAAGATCAGTTCTGTTCTGTTCCAAGATGTTGAGTGTTTCCAGAAGACATGATCTCTGGATTGGAAACACTGGTAAACCGGTTCTCCGAGCCGGGGTGCCACAACGCTTGGTATCAGAGCCGTGCTGACTGTAGGACATCCTAGTTAACCCGCGCTAGAAACCACGATTAGTGTAGGGCTTTGAGTGTGCACCTTGCTTGTTGCATGGCATGCATCATGATTCATTGTTTTACTAACCGTGGGCATTGTGAGTGTAGATGGCACCAGTTCCATACCACTACCACCATGAGCCAGCACCATTCACCTTTCCTGTACTGCTCCGTAGCGTCTGGCTTCGGCTGTATCCCAACGGCGAAGATCCAGTGTACCAGGTATTCCGAGAGCAGCTTGCCGAGTCAGTGTATAAGTATCATGCGGAAGCTTTTCTGACCGCGAGCTCGGACATTGGTAGCTATTCTCGCTCTTCCAAGGGCGGAACGGCTTCTACTCCGGAGCTGGCGATCCAGTTTGCTGCGATGGAGGCTCTCACTGACTTGCGCTTTCACGAGGTCAAGATGCAGACCCATCCAGGTTTCTTTCACTACCCCACCCTGTTGCCTACGACAGGGCGAGTCATTTTCGCACCTGTTGACCTGGCGAGTGATCGTGCCACTGGTGTTTTATCTCGTTATTTGAACGCCAGTTATCGTATGATCATTTCCTTGGCTGAGGAACTGTCTCGTGTCCAAGAGGCACTTGCAGCCGCGACTACCGCATCGTTTCTACCTCATTCTACATTTCCACCTGTGCATCCACCGCCAGTCCAACCTCCATGTATGTTTGATACTCCCTCTAGCTCCACCACCCCACTAGGCTTTTCGTCGAGTAGCCGACGTGAGACCCCGGCAGAGTGGGCCTCACTTTTAGCCACTATAGCTGCTCCGATGCTGAGGCGTCGTGCTCCTTCCTCCACGGAAGGAGAACCATCTCAGCAACGTCGTCATGTTTCCTTTGATCCGGAGGATGCGATCCACATCATCATTTCTAATTCCGACTCAGGATCAGATGACGAGGAGTCTTCAGTTTGGCAGTGTCCATGCCACCCGCGCCACTAGAGTGGAGGCTTAAGCCCTAGTACATGCATCTTTGCATATGTCAACTGCCGTATGAACAGTGTAGCCATGATTTTCCCCTACTAGCTTGCCATGTATGATGTTGGGTTATCTTGTATAATTATGTTGTTTGCTTTATTCGCCTCTTTTTCGTGAATTCTCTTTTGGTGTCATATTACTGTGTTTCCCCTATGGATGTTGCTCATCGATTCGGTATTTTGCAATGGGAACAAATTTAGGATGAAGAGAGGTAGTAGCCAAGGTGGCGATGGAACCCCCGTTCGTCGATCTGCCAGACAAGCAGGACAGCCACTGGAAGATTTACCACCACCACCGCCTTAGGCACCGACCACTGATCAGATCATGAGGATGTTTGAGGAGAAAAGAAATCAGGATCTCATGGAATTTCTGAAAAGCATGCAAACTATGGTGGGCCAGAATAACAACAATGGGACACACTCTAAGTTGTCTGACTTTCAACGCACCAAGCCACCCAGTTTTGGTCAAGCTGTGGACCCAATGGAGGCTGATGATTGGCTGAGGACCATGGAAAAGAAGCTGGATATAGCTCGCTGTGAAGAGGCAGACAAGGTTCCTTTCGTCACTCATTACCTAGAGGGGCCAGCAGCTATATGGTGGGACAACACAAAGATAACGTGGCCTTCTGGAGAAGATATTTCTTGGGAGAAGTTCAAGGAGGTATTTCGCAAGTATCATATCCCTACTGGCATAATGAAGGTGAAGCAAAGGGAATTTCTTGCTCTCACGCAAGGAAATATGTCCGTGGGAGAGTATCTGAACAAGTTCAACAATTTGGCACGGTACTCTACCCATGACGTATCCACTGAGGAAAGGAAGATAGACCGATTCCTAGGAGGACTGAACCATGCCCTCCGTTGTCAGCTCTGTATGCTAGACTTTTCGGACTTCCAGACTTTGGTGAACAAGGCTTTCATAGCAGAGCGAGAGCATAAGTCCGGATATGATGACCGCAAGCGAAAGTTTGAACCCAAGAAGGACAACCGTGAGCAATTTGCGCAGAAGCCACGCATTTGGCAGACGGGCCCATCTGAATACAAGCCCGCATGGAACAATGGCAACAACAACAATAAGACGGCCAGCCAGGATAAGACCTTTGACAAACAGCCCGTGATGGAGGACTGCCGCCGCAATAACACTTGCTTTACTTGTGGCCAAAGCGGACACTACTCCAAACAGTGCCCCTCTAGAAACGGGAAGCCACCATCCGACTACAAGCCATAGGTCAACACTATTGGACGCCGCCCCAACCATAACTTCAGCTACGGACGCGTCCATCATATCTCCGTTGAGGAAGCCTGCGAAGCACCAGATGTGGTCCTTGGTATGTTTTCTGTTAACGACATACCTGCAGTAATTTTATTTGATTCTGGAGCTTCCCATTCATTTATTTCGCGAAGTTTTGCCACCTTGCACAAATTTTCCCCTTCGCTTTTGGATAAAATCATGGTGTAACAATCCCCTGGCTCCCTGCTCAGAACAAATCTGATATATAAAGGGCTGGAAATCTTGATACATGGAGTTAAATTTCCAGCTACACTCGTTGCCATTGAATCCCCTGGATTGGATATAATACTGGGGATGGACTGATTGACACCACACCAGGTATGCATGAACTGCGCTACCAGAACAGTGACACTGGTTAACCCGGCAGGACAAACAGTTCAATTCATTGCCAGCAAAATGATGTCAAGAAAGGGAATGGCATACCAAACTACCGGTACAGATATGAATTTGATTCCGGTAGTCTGCGAATTCCCGGATGTATTTCCCGAGGAACTACCGGGGATGCCACCCGACCGGGAATTAGAGTTTGCAATTGAGGTGATTCCCGGAACTGCTCCGATTTACTAGAAATACTATCGTATGCCTAGTCCAGAGCTGGTAGAATTAAAGAGACAGTTGGATGAATTACTACAAAAAGGGTACATCCGTCCGAGCGTCTCGCCATGGGGATCACCCGTACTGTTTGTCAAGAAGAAGGATGGAAGTCTACGAATGTGCGTATACTATCGCCAGTTGAATGAGGTCACTATCAAAAATAAGTACCCGCTCCCTCACATTGACGATTTGTTCGACCAGCTGAACGGAGCACGGGTATTCTCCAAGATTGACCTCCGAACAGGATATCATCAGCTAAAAATCAGAAAAGAGGATATCCCCAAGATAGCTTTCACCACCCGATATGGTCTGTATGAATTTACGGTCATGGCGTTTGGACTGACGAACGCTCCAACCTATTTCATGAGCATGATGAACAAGGTCTTCATGGATTTCCTGGACAAATTCGTGGTGGTATTCATCGATGACATCCTGATATACTCCAAGGATGAAGAAGAGCACAAACAACACCTCCGTGCTGTCTTGGAAAGATTAAGGACCCATCGTCTGTATGCCAAATTCAGCAAATGTGAATTTTGGCTAAAAGAGGTGGGATTTCTGGGACATGTTCTGTCAGAACAAGGAGTAGCCATCGACCCCAGCAAGGTAACTGCAGTTTTGAACTGGAAGACACCAGCCTCAGTTACCGAAGTCCGCAGTTTTTTGGGATTGTCAGGCTATTACCGTCGCTTCATAGAAGGCTTCTCTAAGATAGCCAAGCCACTGACAGACTTGCTAAAGAAAAATCAACGGTTTGTCTGGACAGCAGAATGCAAGAGCAACTTCTTGGAGCTAAAGACAAGGCTAACCACGGCCCCTGTCTTAGTTCTTCCAGACATCCATAAAGGCTTTGACATATATTGCGATGCTTCCAGGCGTGGAATCGGCTGCGTGTTAATGCAAGAAGGAAAGGTTGTAGCATATGCATCCAGACAGCTACGATCTCATGAAGAAAACTATCCCACACATGATTTGGAACTAGCAGCAGTGGTTCATGCCTTAAAGATCTGGAGGCATTATCTCATTGGGCAACGCTGTGAAATATACACGGACCATAAGAGTCTCAAGTATATTTTCACTCCGCCTGATCTGAATCTCAGACAGCGAAGATGGCTGGAACTGGTCAAGGATTATGATCTTGGAATAAATTATCATCCGGGAAAAGCCAATGTGGTTGCTGATGCTCTCAGTAGAAAACCAGGCACAGTGAATACACTAACTTTAAGTATCCACCCCAGGTTACAAGAAGAGTTTGCCAAACTCAATATGGTACTATGTGGCCCAGTTAACCCAGATACCTTGAAAATTACTCCAACTCTTATGGAAGAAATTAAAAAGGCCCAAGAACCAGATGACGGGATACAAGAGATCAAGGAGTTGATGCATCAAGAGAAGGCCAAGTCTTTCCGTGTGGATGACCAAGGCACCTTATGGTTTGAGAAGCGGATATGTGTGCCCGATCAGGACAACCTGAGACAACAAATACTCAGAGAAGCTCATGAGTCCGCGTACTCTATTCACCCAGGAGGCACAAAGATGTATCAGGACCTAAGAGAAACCTTTTGGTGGGCAGGAATGCGAAGGGATATAGCGTACTATGCCGCCTGCTGTGACATCTGCAACAGAGTTAAGGCAGAACACCAGAAACCCGCTGGGCTACTGCAACCTTTACCGGTGCCCCAGTGGAAGTGGGACGACATATGCATGGACTTTATCGTTGGACTACCCAAGTCAACAAGAGGCCATGATGCTATCTGGGTTATCGTGGATATACTTACAAAAGTGGCTCACTTTATTCCGGTAAAGACCACTTTTAACGCCAACCAGCTTGCACAACTCTACATGTCTCGGATAGTCAGCCTTCATGGAGTACCCAAGTCCATGACCTCGGATAGGGGCTCCTTATTCACCTCAGCATTCTGGCTGCGATTGCACCAGGCTTTGGGAACCGTGCTGAAGCATAGCATAGCGTATCATCCACAGACAGATGGACAGACCGAATGAGTAAACTAGATAATAGAGGATATGCTTCGGTCATGTACTCTTACTCATGGACCCCAATGGGAAGATAGCTTACCCTATGCGGAATTTTCCTATAATAACAGCTATCAGTCAAGTCTTAAGATGTCACCATTTGAAGCACTGTATGGGCGGAAGTGCTGCACCCCATTAAACTGGTCTCAAACAGGAGATAGCCGTATCTTTGGCACGAACTTGATGCTCGAGGCTGAGAGACAAGTCAAGGATATTCAGGAGTGTCTTCTGGCAGCCAAGTCCCGTCAAAAGAGTTATTACGACCCAAAGCACCGAGAAGTGACCTTTGAGCCCGGAGAGTATGCCTACCTTCGAGTAACCCCCATGAAGGGAGTGAAGAGGTTCCATACCAGGGGAAAGCTTGCACCAAGATACATCGGTCCCTTTCCAGTAATTGCCAGGAAAGGAAGGGTAGCATATCAGCTGGAATTACCACCGGAGTTGTCTGATGTTCACGACGTCTTCCACATATCACAGCTAAGGAAGTGCATTGCCCCACCAATCAAGCAAGCAGATATGAGTGAGATAGAACTGGCTAAAAATTTGACCTACAAAGAGAAACCTGTCAGAATCTTGGGTGAAATGGAAAGAACTACCTGGAGTAAGGTGATCAGGTTTTACAAAGTACTATGGGAACACCACACCGAGGAAGAGGCTACCTGGGAAAGAGAAGACTTTCTAAGATCCGCATACCCATACTTGTTCTCTGAGCAACCGAATCTCGAGGACGAGATTCATCCTAAGGGGGGTACGTTTGTGACACCCTGGTTTTTGACAACTTTTTCTTTTCAAAATCCTTTTGGTTTTATTTGCATTTTGGTTGGTTTTCAGTTGACTTTGGACTTATGAATCCTTGAACCTCTTTCCCTAGTGACCCAAAACTCTCATCACCTTGCTAAAACCCTGCCACACCTCTTTTGGATCAAATTCCAATTTTTACCTTTTCCCAATAATTTATTTTCTTCCTTGGGAAACTATGTCATCACTATGGGTTGTGAAGCAACCTATAGTTCTGATGATCAGTAGGATCCCAAACTCCTGTCACACCTTCTTATCATCATATAACCTCATAATCTTCAAAAACATTCCATAGTCTAGTACAAAATTTTGGCCAGAATAATTATTTTCTTTCTGGTCAGAATTGGTTAATTGTGAAGCAACCTCTATTTTCCTAGGTCAGAAAACTCCCAAATAAATTCCCTGAGATACTAGGGAACCTATCTAGCCACCATATTGAAAAATATCACTTTGGACAATATAACTTTTTAGCAACAAGGCTCTGCCAAGTTGCTGCCTTTTTGGGACCCCTGTGAAGGAAGTACTAGCTAGAGGTATCCAATGGCCATAAATTTTTTATGGCATCTTCGACACATCAAATGACTCCCACACACCAAAATTCAGCTTTAAAAGATCAACCATATGAGTAAACCATGCTCATTTAGTTTCTGGACCAGTAAGGTGGTTTACACATGAACTATATTCAAAACTGCTCCAAACCCTTTCAAATTTGGTCAGCTTGTAGTCCCTCCAAGGTAGAACACACCAGACATCTCCACTGGCTCCATCTCTAGCTCACCTCTTCTCTGGATCTCTCTCAAGATTACTGTCAGGAACTGTAGTTGAAGCTACCTTTCGATTCAGAGTGAACCTAGCCAAACCAGAGGCACAGGGGGGCTAAGTGGTCGAAGGAGAAGCTGCTGGACAAGGTGCGTTGGACTTGCGTGGCCTCCAGGTGCCAGCCACCGTGGTGAGCACGACGCTGGCATGCCAGAGCACGCGCTCTGTGCCGTGCCCTCATCTGATGTGACGACTCCGACTGCCCCGCGTCGCCGTACCTTGTCCGAGCATGCCGACTACCTTCTAGCCGTCCACGTACCCCACTCTAGCAGCTTCCCCTCGCCGGAATCGTCTCCGGCGGCCGCCACGCACATGGGCACTGTGCCGTCCGTGCGGCCACAGTGGCTGAGCCGCCGTCGTCTTCCTTCGCGTGTGGCCACTGCACGCATTAACTACGCCTGCCCTCTCCTATCCCGTCGACCGCAACCCGCCAGCCAGCGCGGCATCCTCGCGCCGACGACGTGTCCCGCGCCTCACTGCTTCCAGAGAACTCGCCCGAGCTCACCTCCCGCCTATATAAGGCCATGGCCAGCCCCGCCGAGCTCCTCACTCCACTCCACCACCACACAATCACCCTCCAGAGCGCCGAGCCACGACCATGAAGCCCTCTGGCCTCGAACCTCGCCGGAGATCCGCCGCCACCTGAGCCCAGTCGCCTCGCCGTTCCACTCCTTCCCGGCCTCCACTGACGCCACCAGCGATTTCATCTCACTCCACTGGTCACGCCCGACCTTCTGCCCGAGCAAATCATCACCGGAACCGCCGTCTCCGACGATACCCGAGCGCCGCCGCCGCCGGAGAAGAAGGGGACGACGCCGTCCGACCATCTCTTGCTGGTCTGCGGGTACGTGCGTGTTCGCCTCGGTGAGCCGAATCCACCCCCGCTCTCACCCGACCTCACCGTCGACCACATCGCAGGCGATGATCGCCGGAGCTCCGCTCCTCTCTGTTCTCTCTCTCTCCCATTTAAACCCAGCAGTAGGGCCCGCTCATCAGCGGCCTAGTCGCGCGCGCGCGAAGCGGTAAGTGGAGACGCCTCTCCACTTTACGCCTTCGACGTGGCCCCCTGACAATTTTTCCAATTTCTGTTTTATTTCATATTTGACCAGCAACAACTTCTTATCCACAAGTCCAAATCACCTGATTCTTTTTGCATTTGGTTTTTCTTGAGCTCCTCTAATTTCTGGTAAAATTTGGTATTTTTCTCATGCCCACAGAATTTCTGGTAGACAAAACAGTGTTATGTGATATTTTAAATTGTTGTTTTAAATTATTTTCAGAAGGAAACTTTGGTGGTTTTGAAGACCAGGAATTTTTGGGCAACCCAATAGAGCAAGGCAAGCCAGGACATCCATTTCATGAAGCATTTCAATAGCATTGCATATTTAAATGCTTTAATTCCATTTACCTGCTATATAATAATTTATTGAAGTTAATTTCAAATGACTAGTTGCTGTTATCATAAGTTACTACAATGAACCACCATGCTCGCTAAATGAACCTAGTCGGTTGATCTTGAGTCACCTGTTCGGGCTTATTCGTGCAACCACATTTGCCGGTATGGGACGGCCTTGACTTGGTCTGGTTCCGTGCTCTTTCACTGGTACCTCCATATACGGAGGGTTATGCATGCGTGCTACCCTGATCAGGTAGACGGCGATAACCCTGTGAGCCCAGTTGTGTATTGTGCCGGCGTCCCCGTTTGGGACAGTTTAGTTTGGCCACGACTATGGCAGGTGTCAGGAGGTGACACAGGGGCCACCCAGGGCTTGTCTCCGGGGGAGGATGATTGCCGGTGGTACGATGGGAGGGTCACGGGTCAGGCAGGTTTCATTGGAGTAACTCCGGTCCACCCAAATGGGAGCATGTACTAAGTACGAGGCCGGGTACTCCATGGTGTGGGTAAAGTGTGCAACCTCTGCAGAGTGTAAGAATCTATTTGAATAGCCGCGTCCACGGTATTGGACAGTCCGTCCAGGCCTCACTAGGTGGTCAACCGTAACGGTGATAATAATGATGGAAAAACTCATATTATGACCGGAAGTACTTGGTGACTTATGAGTACTCTGAGGGTTGTGGGACAACTCGGAGGAGAGTAAGTTGGTAACTGTTGACAGTAAGTAAATCACTTAAGAATTTAACATGTTACTTGCCATGCTATTGCTTGCTGCCTTATTTGGTTGTCGTGAGCTTGCGAGTACATTCAAAGTACTCACCTGGTGTATCATGCCAAATGCAGGAGAAGCCGTGGACGGAGATCCCGATGGCTCATACCACACTAACTAGGCTGTGTCCCAGTAGTGTCCCTGTGGATGGAGTTTCCGCTACGTTCCGCTATGCCGTAGAGTTTCCCAGTAGTACCGAGGCCCTGCTATGTTTCATAAATAATGTTGATATTGTCGTAGCACTGGGTGTGCTTTGGCCTTGCTGTCTTTGTAAAATATGAGCTTGTACCCAAAGTTATCAATAAAGATCAGTTCTGTTCTGTTCCAAGATGTTGAGTGTTTCCAGAAGACATGATCTCTGTGTTGGAAACACTGGTAAACCGGTTCTCCGAGCCGGGGTGCCACATGGGCAGAATGTCTTCCGGTGTGCCTCATCACACACCTTCCGTTGAAGATCTTGCCGACACCTTCGAGCTCCACATGATGATGTGGCGCGTGACAATGAAGAGGAGGAGGAAGAATCGTCTTCGGATGAGGAAGATGAATCGGAGGAAGAGGAGGACGAAGACGGGGATGAGGCATGATTGTTGATGTGCCATTCGTTTGTGTGAACTTTTATGTCATGAACTTCGTTCGGATTTTGAATTTGGTTGGATGATGTTGTGGGCATGAATTTGAACTTCTATGTCATGAACTTGTTTGGGTGATTTTAAACTATGCCATGTCTTTGTTTTGATGTTTCAAATATCATCATCACCTCCAAAACGCAACATATGGCAAGCGCCGGCTGCTCGTGCGCGCTGCAGTTTAGCGCGTCTGTTGGAGCGGCTCGCGCGCGCTAAACTTTGCAGCGACCGCTGGAGCAAGCGCTCCTCGCCGCGTAAAAACTCGCGAACAGCGCGCTACAAACGCTTTTTTAGCGCGCCGCGCATTGCGCGGCTGTTGGAGATGCTCTAACTAAGCAACAGAAATTGCAAAGTACATCATGTTAACCAATAAACTAATCTCTAACTTCCTGCACACATCTTTATGGGCTGATCTTGCTTGCCAGCCTGGTGTCTTTATCAGTTTCTCTTCACTTGATGAGGAACAGTAGAGACAATTAAAAGAAGAAGAAGAAAAAAACCAGAAGTCGCATCTATTGGACTACTTCTAGATACTTATATTCTCCTTTATTATTATTTTTCTTATTTTGTTTACCCTAGCTATTGTTTTCTTGAGTCTTCTAGCTATGAGTGGAATGTTGTAGCTTAAGCAATGTTTTCTAGAGTGTTCTAGCCATAGTAGAAGTTGAGGTGTGAAGGCTTTCCAAAGCTATGTAAATAGAGGTCCTCACCTCTAGTTTGTGACCAGACTATGTACCCCACTAGCATTTTTGAAATCTCTGCCAAGGCAGCAGTTTTTCAATAGAAAACACAGCCATAACACCAGTTTTTGCTGTCGTGGTAGAACTTTTTTGTAGTGGCATGTTTCTTCGACATCCTTCGGCGGAGAACACTTTCGTCGCGTTTGGCGCTGCGTAGTCCATCGAATCATATATTGTCACCACCATGTCTTCGCAACTATAACTATTGCCATGTCATAGCTAATAAAATAAATGCATTACATGGCTTTCCATATTGGCTCGTGCCGATGGCCGTACTCATGACTCATAGGACATGACAAAATATTACAAGCATGTAGCATCTCTTACAATCCCAATTGTTCTGTCCAAGGCTATACTAGATCAAATGCAAATCCCGCAGAAACAAGGTAGACGTTTTTAACGTGTTGATATATTACGTGGCTGCTATGATTACGATGCAAACCGTTTGCTACATGCGTCACCATAAATATAGTTACTTCTCATTGGTATTTAATTGTCGGGGTGTATGAAACACAAGACTTAACTACAAGACTCGAGCCCCATACTAAACTTCGTTAAACACGTGACTCCCGTGTAGATCACATATACAAGCTTGACCTTTTACAAAAACTTTCTCTCTTGACTAAAGTAGAGTCGAAAGACAATTGAAGCATAAGTTTGGCCTGACAATTAGCGCAAGCGCAACAAAAAAAAGGACAGTAGAGAGCCATATCTCTGTGCAAAATTTCACAATACCGTCAAGATCAAAATCCTACAGTTAGAAGGGAAGCAACAAAAAATGGTATTATTCTCATCTAATTACCCCACACACCACATGTCTAATGTTTGCATATCTCATATGCTGTAGATAGTGCCTATAACTACGCATAGTACCGCTCTTGTACCATTGTAGGGGAATGTGGTATGCAACACAAAAATTAGTCATGCACGATTTGTGACCATACATTGGATCGTACCCAAGATCACTATGGAGGTACAAGTAATGATCATCTCACGAAGAATCCATGAAAAGAAGGTAGAGGAAGAAGTGTTCGTGAAGTTCGCCAATTCCCACCCATCCATGAGAATTTCTTCGGGATGATCCGTCGATCTAGTGTCAAAGTAGACGACACATCCAAGGAATCCACGCATATCGATCCAGAGATACTGCAATACTCCATGTACCATCATGAAGAGCTGCAGAGAAAACTAGAGGAAGATGTAGCCTAGCAGCGTCTGGCTAGAATCAATCTCAACCGAGAGGGGGGGGGGGGGGGGGGGCAGGGCAGCTTGCGGTCAACCTCCAAGGCTTTGGTGTGCCACCTTGCTAACGCCCACCTATATATAGGCAGAGAGGTGCCAAGGGTCTGCCGACCTGGGAGGAGAGTCCTCCTAGGACTCCACCTCTCAGGTGGCTTACCACCCAAGGCAAGGTGGCAGGTGGCCGGCTTGGGCCCATGGGGTGCCTTGTCCCCAGGGCCTAGAGGGAACAACCCACCAGGACCCCTCCGGGGCATTTTGGAAGGTTCTGAAACCTTTTGGACCTTTTCGAAAACTTCCAGGGCCTCCCGGTTCATATCGAGTACTCCCATGATACTCCTGGGTATTGCTGGGACTTCTCAGAACACTTCTGAGATCATTCAGAACACCTTTGGAGCCAATTCTTTCATTCTCCATTTTGTCCTAGTTCTCCTACATATCGCTAGTCATTAAGTGTGTGACCGTACATGTTCGATAATATGCAGACTTGTCCAGAACACCGTACCTTCCAGTCAATAATTATAGTGGGATCTGGACACCCATAATAAATCCCACATATGAACGAGTATCTTTAGTTATCACATACATTAAACCCCAAGATAATACTTTACATTGTTACTGTGCTCAACACTTTGATCATCATACCTAGCTATACTCGTTATCGGTTTGTACTCTATTATTGTTTCAGTATTTTTGTGTACCCATGATTATCATCTTAGTAACTACGCTTGGTCAAGCCATGATAGACATCGTAATACCAACCACACCCAGAGTGAAACTGATTGTGAGGGATCTAAGTTGAAGAACATTGTAAGTAGCCACCTTGTAGAATGGGTCGGGAAACCTAGCGGACTTCAGTTCGTCAAACTCACCCCTTGGAGTGATTGGTCTTGTGGTTACCCGGTGTAGACTATGAATTATTAGTGAGATATTTTGGTTTACGAGTTGTTGTGTTTATGCACTTCCAATATCCATATATGCTAGCCTCTTCGGTACCATGCTGACGAAACATTGGATACAAGGGTATACGCAAATTGCTGTGTATATGAACCTCCTCAGAAATAATTTAGCATGGCAAAATATTAACTAAACTCAAGGGTATGCTACGGTAAAAATATTGGTATAGGAAGTATAAACCACAGGATCTGTGGAGAGCAATTGAACGCAGAAGATACCCGAAGAGGCCCCTGACGTCAGCCATGACGCAACCAGGGCTTGAAAACCCGAGCAGATTGGACAAGCGTCAGCCAAAGGGGATGGCCTTGAAGCGCACTCCATCGACCGGGCATTAAATGCCCGATCAGCCTACTCTGTGTAGCCCGACATAGGGCTACGAATAGGGCCATCATCATGGCGACTCGAGGGGATGAACGACAACACCGAACACTAGCTTAGCGTGAAGCAGGAGAAGGGCGGTGAGATGCGTCACATCAAGGGAAATACTCGAGCACCTGACACGTGTTTGAAATATGCCCTAGAGGCAATAATAAAGATGTTATTATCATATTTCCTTGTTCATGATAAATGTTTATTATCCATGCTACAATTGTATTGATCAAAAACTTAAATACATGTGTGGATACATAAACAGACACTGTGTACCTAGTAAGCCTCTACTAGACTAGCTCGTTGATTAAAGATGGTTAAGGTTTCCTAACCATAGACATGAGTTGTCATTTAATAACGGGATCACATCATTAGGAGTGTTGTGATGGGCAGACCCAACCATAAGCTTAGCATATGATCGTGTCACTTAGTTTAATTGCTACAACTTTTTTCATGTAAAGTATATGTTCCTTAGACCATGACATCGTGCCACTCCCTAATACCAGAAGAATACATAGTGGGTAATCAAACATCACTTCGTAACTGGGTGATCATAAAAGTGCTATACAGGTATCTCAGAAAGTGTTTGTGGGGTTGTATGGATCGAGACTGGGGTTTGTCACTCTGTATGACGGAGAGATATCTCTGGGCCCTCTCGGTAATACAACATCAAGAATAGCTTGCAAGCATGTGACTAAAGAGTTTAGTCACGGGGATCTTGTATTACGGAATGAGTAAAGAGACTTGCCGGTAATGAGATTGAACTAGGTATGGCGATACCGACGATCGAATCTCGGGCAAGTAACATATCACCGGACAAAGGGAATTGTATATGTGATTAACTGAATCCTCGACATCATGGTTTAAACCGATAAAGATCTTCATTGAATATGTGTGAGTCAATATGGGCATCCAGGTCCCGCTATTGATTATTGATCGGGGAGGTGTTTTGGTCATGTCTGCATGTTCTTGGACCCGTAGGGTCACACTCTTAACGTTCAGTAACGCTAGGGTAGTATTGGGACATTCACAGTGGTAAGTACGAAGGTAGTTTGGAGTCCCGTATGGGATCCAGGAAATCATGAGGAGCTCTGGAATGGTCTGGAGGTAAAGATTTATATATGGGAAGTGATTTTTAGGGTACCGGAAAAGTTCAGGGTATGCCAGCATTGTACCGGGAAGTCCCGAAGTGTTCCGGGGAACCACCAGTGTGTCCCACCACTCCCAGAGTCCAACATGGGTTGAGAGGTGGCACCCTGGCCTACATGGGCCAGGCGCACCAGTCCCCCAAGGCTCATGCGGCTAGGGGTGGGGAAACCCTAGTGAGGGAGGAGCCCCCACCTGATTTGGGAGGCAAGCCTCCCCCTAGGTCGCCGCCCCTCCCTTGGAGGAGGGCTAGGGCTGTTCGGCCCCTCCCTCACCCCTATATAAGGAGGGGAGGCGCAAGGGGGAGGGGCTCACCCCTTTCCTAGCCACCGCCCCTCTCTCCCTCTCCACCTTGTCCTCCGGTACACGCTTGGCGAATCCCTGCTAGAATTCCGCTGCAACCACCGCCACGTTGTCATGCGGGTTCAGATCCCATCTACCTCTTCTCCCTCGCTTGTTGGATCAAGAAGGAGCAGACGTCGAGCAGTACATGTTCACATCTCGGAGGTGACGCTCATGCGATGCTTGGATCGGTTTGGATTGCGACGTGAGTACGAGTACACCAACCACGATCATTAGATCATTAACGCTTTCGGTCTACAAGGATATGTAGACACACTCCCCTCTCGTTGCTAGCATCTTCATAGAATAGATCTTGGGTGTTTTGTAGGAATTTTTTTTGTTTTCCGTGCAACGTTCCCCATCAACACGTTCTAGTGTCAACTCATCTACTGCGGCGTGACAGAAGCAAGTGGATAGCCCCAACCGACCATTATTCATGTATCATTTTGTATATTTTCATGGACTAAATGTGGTACCCCTCGGGCCTATATAAGGGAAGGGCCAAGGTCAAAAGAGAAGGAGATACACCCACAACACCACCTGCAACTACGAGCAAGCCAAAGCTAGTAGCTGAGAAGAGGAAGAGATTAGGAGTGTTCGGGCACTCTAGTTAGTACCCGGACCACCATTAATCTCACCCCGACCACCACCTTTGTAACACTTGAGCACTTGTATTCCCCAGATTATATCAATACCAACAGGACGTAGGGTTTTGCGCTAACATGGCGGCATGAACCTGTATAAAATCCCTTGTGTCCTTGCTTTCTTCTATGCCTTTGATAGTGGATTAACAAGGCGTTTATCCCCTGTCCGAACTCACAAAAACAAGGTATCCTTAATCCCTGGTGTCCGGAGAACACACTCGGACATCTGGAGCACCAGGTAGGGGGCTAAAAGTAATCTTGTCAGTCCCAAACCAGGGCCATGGCGGGCAAAGGCCGAGGCCTCAATCAACCCCAGGCCATGGGGAGAAAAAGCACATGGAAAGGAAAGAAAATGGCTTGCCCCCAAGGAGGAAAAATGACTCCCGCTGAGGCCCTAGTTAAAGCAAGCCTCCTGCTGAGGCACCCACCAATCCCGATAGATGAGTCTTCATCTCTAAACCCGTAGGTCAAGGGAGTGGCCGGCATGGTCGAGATTGCCCGAGCATCATCAAAGAATGTAGGTCGTAAACCTCCCTGTTCCCCACTGTTGGTCGGGACGGGGCGGGTTGGGCCTGGCAAAGAGAAACTTCGGGAAGGAGATTGTCCCCGATCAAGGGCCGAACAAAGGGAATTGTATATGGGATTAACTGAATCCTTAACATCGTGGTTCAAACTGATAAAGATATTTGTTGAATATGTGGGAGTCAACATGGGCATCCAGGTCTCGCTATTGATTATTCATCGGAGAGGTGTCTCGGTCATGTCTGCATGTTCTTGAACCCGTAGGGTCATAGACTTAATGTTTGGTAACGCTAGGGTAGTATTGGGATATTCGCAGTGGTAAGTTTGAAGGTAGTTCGGAGTCCCGGATGGGATCGGGGACATCACGAGGAGCTCCGGAATGGTCCGAAGGTAAAGATTTATATATGGGAAGTGATTTTTAGGGTACTGGAAAAGTTTGGGGGTATGTCGGTAATGTACCGAGAAGTCCCGAAGTATTCCGGGGACCACCAATGGGTCCCACCACTCCCGAAGGCCAGCATGGGCTGAGGGGTGGCACCCTGGCCTACATGGGTCAGGCACACTAGCCCCCCCAAGGCCCATGCGGTTAGGGGGTGGGGAAACCCTAGGGGAGGGAGGCGCCCCCACCTGATTTGGGAGGCAAGCCTCCCCCTAGGCCATTGCCCCTCCCTTGGAGGAGGGGCTAGGGCAGGCTGGCCCCTACCTCACCCCTATATAAGTAGGGGAGGTGTAAGGGGGAAGGTGCGTAGAGTTGTATCGGTGGTCGGTAGAACATGAAGAGAATATAAATTCTACCTTTAGCTCTTCATTGGGTTCTACACTCTTTCTTATCGAAAAAGGCTACAAGCGATCCCCTATACTTGTGGGTTATCAAGACCTTTTTCTGGCGCCATTGTTGGGGGGCAATAGCGTGGGGTAAATATTCTCGTGTGCGCCTATTGACTTCTTATATCTTATATTTACTAATTGGAGGCACCAAATAAGGTTCCACGTTAATCCTGGTGGTTAGAAAATTTTGCCCATCAGATTTACTAATGAGACATTGATGGCCGTCAGATAATTCCATGATGTGCCTCTGCACATGCGGGAGACAGACTCCTCTTTACACCCCGTTTACGTGATAAAAAAACTAAAACGGAAACCAACGGGGATGCACCTCTTCACGTGTGGGAGACAAACTCCTCTCTTCCACCTCCTTATACGTGATAAAAAACTGAAATAGAAACCAATGCAAAATAAATGACTGGATAATCGTCGCCTCCTACCTTCATGCCTCCCACCGCCATTTCTTCTCGACGGGCGTGTCCCCTCGATCTGCTGACCTCCGCCCCTCATCTGATCTTCAACGCAGCTCCGGCGCCATATGTTGCCTTCGTCGGGCAACCTTCAAGATTGCCTCCTCAAACTATCGAGGTATATATCAGCCCCCCCCTCCATGCTCTCGATGTACTTAACTAGGTCAGGCAGATTGGTCGACGTGTACAGCGGCATTCATCAGCATGTGGTTCATTATTGGATATGCATGAGGAGATTCGAGCTCCCTACCCCTTATTGCTGCAGAGTTAGGTATGTGTTTTCTGTCTGATCAGCTATTTCGTATCTATATAACATGGGACAGTAGCAGCAAAGTAGCATTAAATCCTATATTATTTACCAATCCAACTACTATCCATGCAATTGGCCATCCTTAGATTAGAGCGGAACAAAAAATTGATACCAATCCGAAAGCTAGAGTATGCAATTTACTAAGGTGAGATGGCAGTGGAATTCATTAGTTTTTCATCAATCTGATTTCTACTACATACAGCTAGTTTTGTTCCAATGTCAATGGAATAAAACAGTGAACAAATCGTAAGTATAATTTTATAGGAAGACTAAAAAAATATTCTCCTTGATTTTATTATTTTGTTTCCATATCGCACTGAACTAGAGAGAAGGAGCGGTGTGGGGACGTTATAGTAACCATAGGGGTTGGGGCTGAGGGCCACAGATCGTGATGGAGAATGTGTGCTAGAGCTCAGATATAGAGGGGTCTGCATCAAGGAGCATTTGCAACATAGAGTGTACATCCTGGTGGAGTTTGTTCCAGAGCAAGTAGTCTTTACACATGTAAATGTTGCTCTGCTGTATAAGCAGTAGAAATAAAAAAAATTGACGGACATGGCATGGCTGTTGAAGGAAGACAATATAGCATGAAGTGAGCAGTCGTTGATGGGAAAAAGTTTAGGAAGGACAATACCAACATTATAGGAGGTATAGAGTTCTGTATCTATTTTTATTTTGAAAAAAATATCAGACATAGAGGCCGGATGCGGAAGTATTTTCGTTGCTGTATCACCTAGATACATGACAAAAATCACTAAAAGCTAACACACAGAAAATGATATTAGTTCGTTGCTGATAAATCTTAGGTTACTCAAACTGAACTGATAAATCTGAGAAATATGACGCTAAACTCTGATAGCTAAACTGAGTTGATATTTTTTATCTATGGTGTTGTACTTGCTCCATTCTCTTCTCTTATGAACATTAAATATCATTAGTTCCTTCCTCAATTTCTGCACACATGCCTACAAATACATGGCTTTCACAAAAAACTCAATTACCAACTATGTTTTGGAGTAAGCTTCATGTGGTTTGTATCCAGTGATATCCGAGAGAATATTAGAAATAACACAATGTGCGTCTGAAAGACAATAGTTGCTTTGTAATTTCTGACATAATTATTCCAATACTTTAACTTTCACCAAAATTATTTGTACTATTATCAACGTAACGACATAGAGATTAAATTTTATATTTATCTGTGTTACAAAAATTTCTTTTTAACAGTTCGAGTGAAGTCCTCTTCGTGTACATAATTTTATGTAATGCATGATGTGCTTCCATATTATTGGTTTCTACAATATGTCGGTGTCAGTTATCTTTTTTTAATATGTTGAATAGTACATAATTATGTATAGTATTAGGTTGTACTAAAGTATTATTTTCCCACATATGTATTGATCTCCATGTTATGCTATTTTTCTCTCTCTTATTGCTTGAACGCATATGGCAAATATGGCGACAAAGAATGTTTGCCCATTGCCTAACCAAAAATGAATCCAAGAAGGTAATAATGTCAATATGTCAAAGATTTATATTAAATGAGGAACTTTTAGACGGTTGCAAGTTAGTTTGTGCGTAATCATACTCCTGAATCAACCACTAAAGAGTAAACTTTTCGCAAAAAAGAGAGAGTTGCAAACATGTTTAAACTTAACCCAGTTACTTCCTTAGTATTTTGTATATATGTGTTTCATAGTGGTTGCAGGTTTGCAGCAAATGGCCTTACATTAGTTCTATGCCTTACATTAGTTCTATGCCATGTTGTTAGTTTCTAAAATATGTTATTGTCGGTTCTCTTTTCAGATAGTACTATGATATCTTCACGGCACACATGTTGCATCTCCTCTAATATATATGCCCTGAATGCATCTGATATTATTTATTGTGTCTTCCACTGCAGGTTCAAAAGTGTTGCTCACTGATAATGATGTCATGATATTGTGCTGCATAATAGGTAAGGATCTAAATAGTGAAGAACCGAGTAAAATTGATGTGTGAACATCTACTTCAATATGAGCTAGCGGAGGCAAGTGTATTTTTGTTCACTTTTTTGCAGGATGAAAGATCATTGGTCCATTCATTCAAACCTCGAAATATGTAGTGGTAACAACCTGAAGATCAGGTAAGTGCATGGCCATTATCTTGATGTCGAAGCAATAAAGCCCATTGCTTATTTATTATATAGACTGTAGTTATTTAGATCTCTGAACTATTTTCCTGGCAAGCTACACCCACTAATCTGGTATATCTATTTTCTATTGTGATTTTATTTTTCAGGATTGTAAAGTGTTAGTTCATTGGTATCAAGCATCAAATTTGGCAGTGAATACTTTTAAAAGACCACCGGGGTACATAATAGAGTATTTTGGTTCACCAAACACACTAATCTTAGATACATCGATACTTTTTCTATTTAAGAATACGAATGATTAAACTAGCTTTGTCCTTTGTGCTACGTTTTGTGGGTTCAGACAAACTTATCGATCTTTCAGCAAACCTTTGAATTTCGAGAAAGTACTGCTATAAAAATAACGTGCCACTTCTCTTTATTATAAAAATTATTTCCTACTTTCTCAATTATTAGAATAGTGTGATTACTTACATATTAAGTCATTGTTCGGCCTAGAAACATGGCAAACTTCAAACTGGTGAGATTTTGTATCAAAAAGAAATGGAGCGGATATTGCTACTTCTGCATTTCCTTCGATGTAATATCAATTATGATTAATTAAATATTATTTACATTATATATGTGTTTTATGGCAAAGAGGCCCTGGATTGATGATGTTCAATACATTCATATAGATGCTCTTACAATTATAGCAACACATATTGAATACATATTCTCAAGGTTTGTTTCTAACGAGATGTGTATCTTCTCTTTGTAGTTCCATTACTTAGATTTTAGATCTGCTATTCTAGAAAACATAAGAAATTAATTAAGACACGTAATTTCATTTCCTAATTAAACCATACCATTAAAATTTATTAATATGTCAACAAAAATATCCATTTAAAAATCTTATTTTTTTAATCGAGAAATCATCCTTCGCTTAAAGTATATGCATGTTGTGTAACAAGACCATGGATTTCAAAACAATGGTAGAAGAATATAATACCCCTAGCCCGTGTAGGTGCACGGGTTGATGACTAGTTATCTCTAATTAGATTTTATTTTCTGTCCTAAGTTATTTTATATCTTTAGTTATGGATATGGAACATGAAACACCAAAACAAATTAGTTGTACTTGCTACTCATAGATATGGGGAACCTTCTAAAACCCTTGATGCTGGTTATGTGGAAAAGATTAAATACTACTTTGATAATCCTGATAAAACCCCATTCAACTTGATAATGGGAGATACTTTGGATCACCGGGAATACTTTAGGGATTATCGCTTGTCTCAAAAAGGGAAACACTTATGGGATCAAATTAAAATGTGCGTTGGTATGCTTGGAATTTGTGCTTAAGCTATGATTATACTTGTTGCTCCAAGATGAAGGCTCCACACCATCCCTTTCAATGTAAATTTAATGATAACAAAGCCTTGGCTTCTGATGCTAATGGTGTATATGATTACTATGATGTGGAACAAATAGAAGAATTTGTTGCTTTTAAGTGTGCTTATGAAATTGAACTTTGTTTGAAAAATATGAAGATTGTGATGATGCTTTTTACAGATCTGAAAATTATGCTATACTTAAATATTTCTATCACTGGTACAGCGAGGTGCTATACAAACGGTTTTTAACCCTTTTCCGTGATGGCATTTTGAACCGTCGCCAAGTGAGTGTGTGATAGGGGGGTCCTTCCCACACGACCCAGAAACCGTCGGGGTTAGGCCCTCTGGTCACACACGCTCGGCAAAATGAGGTCGTGTGTGACGGTCAAGCGATCAAATACGGTTATACAGGCCCAATCGGTTCCGGTCGTAAGTACATCCCACACAGTCAGTCCCAAACAAACGTTTCCGTTTGTTATGTACATTCCACACAGTCAATCCAAGGAATACGTTTCCGTTCTTATGTACATCCCACACAGTCAATCCAGGGAAAACATTTCCGTTCGTATGTACATCCCACACAGCCAATCCCGGGAAAACGTTTTCGTTCGTATATACATCCCACACAGTTTTATATATAGCCTCGTGTGTGATAGGTGTAACTATCACACACGCTCTGCCTCGGTTAACCGTTTGCTTTTATTCAACTACATCACACACGATTTGATGAAGAAAACTGTATGGCATTGGGCTATCCATCACAAGCGCTTTTACTGCTAGAACCATTTGCAAAGTTCCATGGCCCATTTAGCAGGTTTATTAGTTTACAATTAATAATTCTAGTATTATGCAAATTCACATTTCATATCGAACAGCCGTTTGCCAATTTCATATCAGGCACATAAATATATTTTAACATCACAGTACGATAGCTACCTGAAAACAGCACAGTACATCATATAGCTAGTTGACCTTCATAAGAACAATATATTCATTTCCCTAATTGAGATCATCCAGGCTCGTCTTATCCACCTCTGTGTTCAGTTCAGTAAGAACCTGTTTTGCACTGGCCAACTGAGAAAGTGCCTCCTCCTTCGCCAACACCATCTTAGCAAAGTCTAATTTAAAAAATCTGAGCTCATTCTTCATCTTCCTCTTTTTATCCCGCATCTTCAAATATTCTTCAGCGTTGACAACACTTTCTCTAAGCATACCTCTGTTCTCTTCCTCATACATGCTCCAGAGCTTTGCTAGGCACATCTTAAAAGACTCTGGCCACTCTTGATCAACCCACTCCAGGTAAAAACACTTTCGTTCATCCTATAATATTTAAAACTAGATCAGTAACAATTGTAGGGGAAATGGGTTTCTAGCAACATAGAAAATCACCAAATACATATTTTGAAAAACTGAAGAAACAGGTTAATTATGACATATCTTCTCAAAAAGATCAATGTGCAAATGAATTAATTGCTACTGAGACAACAACCAAATTCTAAAACATCAGAAGCTATAATTAACTACAACAACGCTACAAGTTCTTAGTCATGTACTATAAATAACAAATTGAAAATTTTATGAGGAAGCTAAATATAACTGCAATGGCATAACGACAGTGTTTGGATGACAGCAAATTGATACTAACAGGTGTGTACATGCACAAATTTAGTAACATAGAACTAATAGCAGTAAGGCCGTCCACTATTTATGCCAAAACTGTTGTAAAGACAACTGTTGCTACATTTGGCACTGGTGCGATGCACTGGCGAGCCGATGCAGCGGAAAAAAATCAGGGACCCGGACTCCGGAGCACCTAGTTGCTCCGATGCCCAGCTCCTTCATGCCATAAAGATTTAGTATTTTACTGCTTGGCTGCTCGGATGTGTGGACCAAAGTTGGTTGCACAAACTGTTGAAGCGGTGCCAAATAATTTTCTAATGGCACCGCTGATGATATGGCAACATTTTCAGATACTAGGTACAAACTGTGACACTGTCTTAACATCCAGAATAACATAGCACAGTGACAGTGTCTGAATCACATCTAACAAATGATTTGTAACAACGAAAGTGGGGCTAACCTTCTCTGCACAAGCCAGAAACTTCCACCCACTATCCACAGATTCAAATGCAACTAGCTTCACACATGGAGATTGATGGTGACAACAAGCAGGTAGATCTTCACCCACCCTGCTCCATTCGTTGCAACCGATGGTCCTAGGGAGCTACAAGAGGAAGAAATGACTCAAATCGACCACCGGGTTAAAATCCTTCATTCCAAGTCATAACCCGAGAGAGAGAAGAGAGGGATACCCGGGTGGGGAAGGAGTCGTCGTCGGAGTAGGATCCGCTGGAGAGGTCATTGAAGAAGACCATGGCGACCCCGGCGGTAGGATGCGAGACGGCGAGAGCGAGGAAGCAAGTGAGGAAGCAGCTATAGCTTCGAAAGGAAGGAAGGAGGAAACAGGGGAAATGTGACTTGTGGTCGGGGAGAAAAGGGTGTGGGGAAGGAGGGAGTAGATATTTCGGCGGTAGGCCAAAAATTTCGAAATGTGGAGGGAAACTTTGCGCGCGGTGCCGCCGGACACCATTCACTTTGAACGATTGTGTGCATCGTAAACGATTCTTCTGCTTTACGCACATGGGATGAGTTTGATAATTCAAATTTTGGTGGAAATTTCCCTGGGTATTATCCTCATCCACGTCATTGCATAATTTAACATCGCTTGCTAATTTGGGCATGATGACCCACAAGTATAGGGGATCAATCGTAGTCCTTTCGATAAGTAAGAGTGTCGAACCCAACGAGGAGCAGAAGGAAATGGCAAGTGGTTTTCAGCAAGGTATTCTCTGCAAGCACTGAAATTATAAGTAACGAGTAAAATTTTTTTGACCTTGAAGACTGCAGGGCTTACACCCCACAACATTTTATTAAAGCTTAGCAGCAAAGAATACAAGGGGTTCCTCAAGGAGAGGAACAAAAAACAGAGAAAGAGCTATACAAAGCAGTGTAAACTAAGCTAAGCAAGAAAAGAAAGAGGGGCTATATCTAGAAGAAAAGAAAAAGTACATCTGATGTCTCATCAAGGAGGTAGGAAGTCAATCCACTTTAGCAAAGCATCCTTGTATCTTCTCTTGATCCTGTGGGAGAGGAGGGTAATGTCATGTATAAAACCATTCCTCCTTTGCCTGAACGAAGGGCTGATGTATCTAAAAGCCTTATCATTCCTGACTTTCCAAATGTTCCACCATGCAAGGAATACCACTTCTGAAAAGAAAGGCTTATTGAAATCCTTCCTGGCATGTAAGGCAATTTGCACCATGTCATTACTATTCAGCCAGGTGACTTGGAAATAATTCCAAATACGCATACTGAAGTTGCATTGGAAGAAGAGATGATTCCTGTCTTCAAGCACTCCAGTCAGGCAGAGAACACACTCAGGTCCATCATTAATTTTCCAATGCCTACGCTGAATCATATCCTTGGTGTTAACTCTGTCCATTATGACTAGTCAGGAAAACATTTTAATTGTCATGGTGCAACAACTATTCCATACCCAACTCAGTACGGGGTTGGCCAAAACTGGTTGGTGCACAAAATCATAAAATTTCTTGGCAGAATATTCAGACCTCTTCCCATGCCTCCAAGCCCAGGTGTCCTTGCATCCAACGAGTAATTTGATAGCAAGATAATTTGTAATGAGCAAGTAACGGTAACGACAAATAATATGCAGCAAGGTAGCCCAATCCTTTTGTGGCAAAGGACAGGCCAAAACGGTCTCTTATGATAAGCGAAGCGTTCTTGAGGGTACACGGGAATTTCATCTAGTCACTTTCATCATGTTGATTTGGTTCGTGTTCGCTACTTTGATAATTTGATATGTGGGTGGACCGGTGCTTAGGTGCTATTCTTACTTGAACAAACCTCCTACTTATGATTAACCCCCTCGCAAGCATCCGCAACTACGAGAAGAGTATTAAGATAAAATCTAACCATAGCATTAAACTTTTGGATCCAAATCAGACCCTTACGAAGTAGCGCATAAACTACGGTTTAAGCTTCTGTCACTCTCGCAACCCATCATATAATAACTACTCCACAATGCATTCCCTTAGGCCCTAATAAGGTGAAGTGCCATGTAGTCGACGTTCACATGACACCACTAAGGGAATCACAACATACATACCATCAAAATATCGAACACATATCAAATTCACATAATTACTTGCAACAAGATTTCTCCCGTGACCTCAAGAACAAAAGTAACTACTCACAAATGATAATCATGCTCAAGATCAGAGGGGTATTAAATAGCATAATGGATCTGAACATATAATCTTCCACCAAATAAACCATATAGTAATCAACTACAAGATATAATCAACACTACTAGTCACCCACAAGCACCAATCTAAGGTTCCGGTACAAAGATTGAACACAAGAGATGAACTAGGGTTTGAGAGGAGATGGTGCTGTTGAAGATGTTGATGGATATTGCCCTCCCCAAGATGGGAGAGTTGTTGGTGATGGTGATGACGATGATTTCCCCCTCCAAGAGGGAAGTTCCCCCAGCGGAATCGCTCCGCCGGAGGGCAAAAGTGCTCCTGCTCAAGTTCCGCCTTGAGACAGCTGTGCTTCATCCCGGAAGTCCTCTCCTTATTTTTTCTAGGTCAAAATGACTTATATACCAGAAGAGGGGCACCGGAGGTGGGCCGAGGAGGGCACAACCCACCAGGGCCCGCCTGGGGGCCATGGCGCGCCCAGGTGGGTTGTGCCTACCTGGTGGGCCCCCTCTGGTAGTTATTTACTCCAATAATTCTTAAATATTCCATAAAAATTCTCCGTGAAGTTTCAACCCATTTGGAGTTGTGCAGAATAGGTGGCCTGACGTAGCTTTTTCATGTCCAGAATTCCAGCTGCCGGTATTCTCCCTCTTTGTGTGAACCTTGCATATTATGAGAGAAAAGGCATTAGAATTACTCCATAAAGCATTATTATGCATAAAAATATCATAAATAACATTAGGAAAACATGATGCAAAATGGATGTATCAACTCCCCCAAGCTTAGACCTCGCTTGTCCTCAAGAGAAAACCGAAACCGAAGAACATGTCCACATGCTTAGAGAGAGAGGTGTCGACAAAACAAAATACGGACATAGAAGCATCATGTATATTATTATAACAACAACAATCTTTATTATAAAACTTTTATCACATAACTTTTATCATAAACTTCTCATGAACAAGTAACAATTCATCACAACATCGAAGTATAAAGTATAAACTCTATTGAAAACCAACAAACTCTGTTCTCAGTCAATTTGCAACTACAATTCATCATCTTTTCAGGAAGGGTCACATATCGGAGCCTTTTGGCAAGTCCACATACTCAACCATCATATAGTCTTCTATGATTGCTAACAGTCACCGCGTACACATGAGCAAAAAGTTTCAACCGAACACATAGAAAGATAGGGGCCTATAGTTTCGCCTCCCAACATATTCACCTCAAGGGTGATGTCAACAATAATAACTCATGCCCACCCATATCCAACTGGATATATGTGCCTAGATCTTTCCTCACCACATGGTGCTTGCCAAAAGAGAAAAATAAAAAGGAATAGAGGGATACTTTGACTCTTGCATAAAAGCAAATTCATAAAAGTAAAAGATAGGCCCTTCATAGAGGGAAGCAGAGGTTGCCATGCGCTTTTTGGTTTTATGCTCAATCTCTTAGTGCAAAAGAACGTCACGTTATATTGCCCCTTATGATAGCAACCTTTATTATGCAGTCTGTCGCCTTTATTATTTTGCCATCACAAGTTCGTACAACGCTCAATTTTCTCTTACACTAAATGATCTAACACATTTAGAAGCAATTTTTATTGCCTTATTGTACCGATGACAACTTACTTGAAGGATATTACTCAATCCGTAGGTAGGTATAGTGGACTCTAAAAACAAGTTTTGGGTTGAGGGTTTTGGATGCACAAGTAGTATCTATACTTAGTGCAAAATTTTTGGCTAGCAAAGATGGGGGGCAAGCACCACATGTTAAAGGATCTATGACAATATAACTTCTATGTGAATATGAACAAACATAAATCATTATGTTGTCTTCCTTGTCCAACGTCAACAATTTTGGCATATAATATTTTGATGGGGGCTCACAATCATAAAAGATGTCCAAGATAGTGTATTTGCATGTGAATCTTCTCTTCCCTTATTAATTCTTTCATGAATTTCATCATTGACCAATGCTATGTTTGTAAATCTCCAATAATTTTTTCTACTTATACTCTTCCTTATGTGATGTCATTACATACCATAAGATTAGCATATGATCTTTTTCATTTATTTCCTTTATTTTTATTGAACATGAAAGTAAAGAAAACAAAACTCAAACTAAACTTTATTATATATCTCGCACACGATTACAAGGATAGATCACTAAGCAAGCACTTGAAAAGAAAGGATCGAACTAAACTTTTATTCAACTAAATCGAAAGATAACTAAGGATCGAACTAAGATAAATAAAGGCAAAAGATAGTGATGGTGATACGATACCGGGGCACCTCCCCCAAGCTTGGCACAAGCCAAGGGGAGTGCCCATACCCGATACTCAAGTCTCCTTTGGTGATGAAGAAAGTGGTGGTGGTGAGGTAGTAGCAATCTTATCTTCAGGTTTCCATGGCAAAGGCTCACCATCATAAGAGGAGGAGTGAGTCTCGCGGGTCCTACAACTGGAAGCCAAACTCATACCTTTAAACCTTGCCTCATATTCAAATACTTGGTTTTGGAGATCATAGATTTGGCTTTGCAGAAAGTTGATTTGCTTGTTGAAGGTGAAGACAATGTCCTTCATGGATTTGCCATCCACCTTGAGATCATGGGTGTAGTCCGCAATCATGAGGTGATTAGCATTGAGTCCACGCTCCACCATCCCCTTGCACTTGAAGACTTCCTGCTCCATAGATTCGAGCCTAGCATCCATGGTTCCTGTCCCTTTGGGACCCTGGATATTGTGGATGTGGAGCATCCCCTCACGCATCTCGGTGGCTTGAGGGTGCTGCATCACCTTCTACAAATATGGGTTGATGACGTTCTCGAAGAACTTGTCCTTGGAGGAGCTTGAAGCGGCCATGGTAATCTAGATCTGTCAGAAAACAACAAGAAAAGAAGACAGAAGATTTCTCCGTGATACGGTGGTCAATAGGTTCGGGGGGTATATAAAGATTTTTTATCTTTGGAAACAAGCAAACGGGAGAAAAACGAAGTCCAGAAGGTACCCGAGGTGGGCACAACCCACCTGGGCACGCCTGGCTCGCGCCCTGGTGTCTTGTGCCCACCAGGGTTGCCTTCCTAGTTGTTTCTTATTTTCCTAATTTATAATATATTCCAAAACTGACAGAAAATATTTTTGCGGATTTTTTGGAGTCCGTTTACTTACCGTATCATGTACCTCCTCTTTTTTCACGATTCTGGAGTGTTCCGGAAGGTTTCTTTTATGTGTTCTTCCGGTGTCATACTTTGGATAATATTTCTTTCAACATTAATGGGATTACCTAAGATATAATGTTTTATTCTTTGCCCATTGACAACCTTCGGGTTAGTACCTTCGGCATTATTTATTTTGATAGCTCCAGATCGATAAACCTCCTCGATAACATAAGGTCCTTCCCATTTGGAGAGAAGTTTTCCTGCAAAGTATCTGAAACGAGAGTTGTACAAAAGAACATATTCTCCAACTTTAAACTCACGCTTTTTGATTCTTTTATCATGCCATCTTTTAACTTTTTCTTTAAATAATTTGGAATTTTCATAAGCTTGGGTTCTCCATTCATCTAGTGAGCTAATGTCAAATAGCCTCTTTTCACTGGCAAGTTTGAAATCATAGTTGAGTTCTTTAATTGCCCAATATGCCTTATGTTCTAACTCAAGAGGCAAATGACAAGCTTTTCCATAAACCATTTTATAAGGAGACATACCCATGGGATTTTTATATGCTGTTCGGTAAGCCCAAAGTGCATCGTCTAATTTCTTAGACCAATTCTTTCGGGACCTATTGATAGTTTTTTGTAAAATTAATTTTATTTCTCTATTGCTAAGTTCAACTTGACCACTAGACTGAGGATGATAGCGGGATGCAATTATATGGTTAACATCATACTGAGCTAGCATTTTACGGAAAGCACCATGAATAAAATGTGAACCACCATGAGTCATTAAATATGTAGGGACTCCAAACCTTGGGAAAATAACTTCCTTAAGCATTTTAATAGAGGTGTTGTGATCAGCACTACTAGTTGGAATAGCTTCTACCCACTTAGTAACATAATCAACAGCAACCAAAATATGTGTATACCCATTACAGGAAGGAAAAGGTCCCATGTAATCGAAACCCCAAACATCAAATAGTTCAACAGGAAGAGAATAATTCATAGGCATTTCCTGACGCTTACCAATATTACCAATTCTTTGACATTCATCACAAGATAAAACAAACTTACGGGCATCCTTGAAGAGAGTAGGCCAATAAAAACCAAATTGCAATACCTTGTGAGCAGTTCTGTCTCCCGCATGATGCCTTCCGTAAGCTTCGGAGTGACATTTTCGTAGGATTTGTCCCTATTCATGCTCAAGTACACAACGTCTAATAATACCATCTACTCCTTCTTTATAAAGATGTGGGTCATTGTCGTGGGAAACCACGGCCACCTATGGGGCCATGAGCCCCTTTTGGTTCGGTGGGGGGATGGGCACGTTGCACAAAGAGCGGAGAAGCGTCGCGCAGCACGGCAGAGATCACACGGGCAGTTTTTACCCAGGTTCGGGCCGCCGTGAGGCGTAAAACCCTACTCCTGCTTTGGTGGATTGATGGTGGACGTAGCACACTTGCCCGGCAAGGTTGCTCTAGGGGCGAGAGTGGCTACGCGCGTATGAATATGCCAGGGACCAACCAACCCCTTCTACGGTCACCATGGGCCTCCTTTTATAGATTCAAGGGGTCACCACAGTGGCAAATCAGTCTTTGCGTACTGATTAGATAGCTAACAGTGCTATCATACCTAACTCTTTAGGCTGACAGAGCGCATTAAATGTGCCGCTCAGTGTCACATCACAGCTCGCCCGGCAGGCCCTGCCAGGCTGTTTTGCCAGCTTTGTGCCTGCTTGTTTGACACGTCTCAGGACGGGTGTCATATGGAGGTGTTTGCTGTAGGAAGTGGCTGCCATGTGGCAAAGAGTAGCCACTTAGTCACCTTGGAGCTCGACACCGCTCTGATTAATGACTTGCATTGCTTGTGAGGTGGAGCGGTGGAGTGGCTTGCCTCCGCCAGGCCCGGCAGGCCTGCCGGGACGATTTGGGAGCTTGCTCCTGGGGCAAAACCCAACCTTGCCGGGCTCGCCTACCCGGCAAGGTAGGTCCTTTCCTTAGTGATGCCTTGCTCCTTAGGCTCACCTTGACCTTCTCGACCTGCACTTGGATCCTTCAAGGGATTTGATCTTCCTTGCTTGATCTGATCTTGTTCTTGTAATCTTGTCTCTGGGCCTGTGCACAGTTCGGGCAATGGACCCAGGGTCTGTTGCACGGACAGGAGCCCCCGGGCATGGCACGAACGCGCCGCTAGGCGTCGCCGGGGTAGGCCCTAACCATTGCACAGGCAGAAATGTATGGGTGGCTCCGCCCTTTGAGATCTTCTTTGCTTCTTCATTAACCCGAGCTTGGGTAAGTTTTCAGTTTTCCCGCGCGTCGTGCAAAACGTTAGGGAAGAAACTGAACCATGATCTGTGGGTAGCCCTCGCCCCATGATCACGGGGTAGAAAACTGCCATCCCACTTGCCTCCTGCCCCGGGGAGCTTCCGCCACGTGTACCGCATGCATTGGTAGGGTGAGTGGCGGATGCGGAGGGCGCGGGGACGGGCGCCAGGGCAGAAAGCCAGGCGTCGCCGATTGGTGTAGAGGGGTGGCTCTGATTCCACGAGCTGTTGGAGGCGTAGGGGAACTACATTGGAGGAGCAGGGCGACCGCCTTCTGGACGAGAGGCCAGCCCCCCTACCTTGTTCTCCTATAAAGGGGGGAGGAGTAGTGTGTTTGCTCACACGCCTCCCTTCTCCCTTTAATCAAACTTCCTTTGCTTGCCATGGTGAGGGGGCGAGGGCGTGGTGGCACTCCGGTGGTGGCGACGAGAACTTCTGCTCGACAGCGTCTCCCCCCTCCTCTTGATGATGTGAGGGCTGAACCCGCTGTGAGAGGAGGCGGAAGGGGGCACGGCCGAGGTCGTCACGGTGCGCGCGGCCGAGGATGCCGGGGCGGCGCCTCAATTGCGCCCGCACCGGACGCTCTTCCCCCGATGGAAGGCCACGTTGGAGACCAACCCTTGGAGTTCATCATTAGGCTGTATAAGCCTCCGCGCGGCCACCTCCGCCTCCCTACTCCATTTGCAAGGGTGATGGAGCTCGAACAGCTTCGTGCACTGAGGTTGCACATGAGGGGCTGTGGGAATGGTGGTATGTGGGTGGATGTTGACTTCCCTGCTCCTCATGTTATGTACCTCCGCCGCGGATGGAAGACCTTTGCTCGAGCCCATAGCTTGACGGAGGGGCACGTTCTCCAGTTTAAATTAATGGAGAGTGGCCTGCTCTCCGTCAAGGTCTTTGGGAGCTCGGGAGCTCGCTTAGGGTGCTGCGCGGAGAGCTCGACCAATGACGAAAGCTCCTCCTCGAGCAAAAGCGACGAGGAGGACAGTGACGGCGATGACGACGACAGCGACCGGGAGGACGATGACTCTGACTCCGGCTGAACGTTGCCCGCACCATCTTCATCAGGCGGCAGCACCATCATCTCCACCTGCGTTTTCTCCCCGGCAAGGTGGTTTGCCGGGGAGTTGGGTGTAGAGGTGGTGACGGTGCCCCCTGGCTCCTCTAGCAGTCCTCCAGCTGGACCCCGGCAGGCTTCCTCTCGGGCTGCAGCTCCGTTAGACCTGCCGTGTCCTACTGGCCTTGGTGGTGGCGGTTGGCGGGTCGTCTCTGCCGGTCTCTTCACCATCGCCTTCGTCCACGCCCCCCACCCCTGCTGGGCAACCTCTCTTGGAGCCCGACAGGGTCAGGCTGAGCTTCTGCCCAGGCACTCCTTTTGCCCTCTTCGCCTTCTACCGCCGTGCCTAGGGAGAGAGGGACAAGAAAAGGCATTACGGGGCACTTATCTTTTTTCAATCTTAAATCTGTAGGCACTTGCCAAATTTTAGTTCAAATAATATAATCTCTCGTATCCATGTTTATGTTCTGTGAGATTTGTACTTGTTGATCAGCATATTAATGAAAAAGATAAGCTTTGCCGGGCACTTGTGCATGTATGATATCCATGCAAAGGTGAAACACCTCTATACTTTCATGTAAACAAGTAGATCCCGGTAAGTTACCTTGCCGGTATCCCATAGGATTGCTGCCGTGAGGCTAAGCCTGCCGGGCGCAGAACCCATTGGGAGAGACCAGCCCCCTGCCAACTCCTTTCAGCCAAAGGCCACTACGACCAGCCTGACCGAAGCAGCGTTCGTGTCAGTAGATGGGAGCACCTTTGTTTCCGGGGTGGCGAGGTTTTCATATGCACAAGTCCTACTCACGGAACATGTATGGATAAAAGATGGAACTTATCTATTTGGCTTGCCGAAGACCGCAGTGCTGGCTTGTCTTCGCATCCTCTTCTTGGGACTTAGTCCATGGCAGGAGCCTACAACTTATGCAAATGAAGATGATGCCAGATGCAATCTATCTACATGATCATGCAACCTATCTACATGAATCATGCGATGCTCATGAGATGCTTATGCATGCATGCAACTTGTCGGGGGCTCCCAGTGCTTCATTTATTTCTCTGTTGCTCAGGGTCTGCGCCTGGCTTTGTACAAGGGGTTACATGCAGCTGAGGCAAGGCCTGCACAAAAGGGTGGCTGCCGGGCAGGGCCTGACAGCCGCGCCTTATGGATAGAACTTGCGGAGATGCTCAATATTCCATGAGTTTTGCAATTGAATGCCATCTCCGGTCTCTAGACGGACTGCGCCAGGTCTGGTGACTCGTACTACCCGGTAAGGGCCTTCCCACTTCAACGACAGCTTGTTTGTACCCTTGGCGGACTGAACGCACCTAAGGACAAGGTCACCTTCCTCAAAACACCAGGCATGAACCCTGTGGCTATGATAGCGACGCAGGGCTTGCTGATAGCGTGCAGCACGCGTAGCAGCCCGGAGACGGTTCTCCTCGAGAAGCACGACGTCATCACGCATGTGCTATTCCTACGCTACTTCATCGTAGGCAAGCACTCGAGGTGACCCGTAAATGAGTTCCGTGGGGATAACTTCTTCTGCCCCATAGACTAGGGAGAAGGGAGTCTGCTCGGTAGCTCGGTTTGGTGTGATTCTGAGGGACCAAAGAACCACCGGCAGCTCATCGATCCATCGCCTGCCGTGCTTCCGCAGCTTATCAAACGTTCTTGTCTTGAGTCCTCACAAAACTTCAGCATTCGCCCTCTGAGCTTGTCCATTGCTTCTGGGATGTGCAACAGAGGCAAATGAGATCTTGCTTCCGAGGGCATGAACATATTGCATGAAGGCACGACTCATGAACTAGGTGCCGTTATCGGTGATGATCCGAGCAGGGACCCCGAAGTGGCACACCAATCCTTTCAAGAGCTTGATAGCTGACTGAGTAGTCACCTTTCTCATGGCATCTACTTCCGGCCACTTTGTAAACTTGTCGATTGCAACGAACAAGAATTCAAAGCCCCCGGCAGCTCGGGGGAAAGGGCCGAGGATATCGAGCCCCCAGATCGAAAACGGCCATGACAAAGGGATTATTTGGAGTGCTTGGGTAGGCAGATGGATATTTTTGGAATGGAACTGGCAGGCTTCACACTTGGTGACGAGCTCAACCGCATCTTGGAGGGCTGTGGGCCAATAGAATCCTTGCCGGAATGCTTTCCCAACCAAAGCCCTTGATCCAATGTGGGAGCCGCACATACCTTTGTGTATCTCTGCCAGCAGTTCCTTTCCTCCCTCCCGGCAAATGCACTTCAATTTCACACCGTTGGCCTCCTTCTGTATAGTGTGTCATTGACAAACTGATACATACTGGCCCTCCGGGCTACTCTTTCAGCTTCTTCTTGCTCTTTGGGAAGTTCTCCGGTTTGTAGGAAATGGACTATGTGCCTTACCCAAGTTGGAGCCTGAGGCTCGGCAACGAGGACTAGCGGAACCTCCTCATTAGTGGGGGCGCATCCCTCGGCCGCGGGGACCGGTGGTCCGGCAGGAGGGTGCAACCCGGCAATCGAAGGGCAGTTGTTTCCGGCAGGGTCCCTGCCAGGAGCCCCGAAAAGCTCTACCGGGAGAGGCTTACTGGAGTCCAATTTCCTCCTCTTTCGGGCCATTGTTGTCGGGGATATGGAGGGCTAAGTAAGATGGAGAACAAAAGTTCCTAGTTCCACAGGAAGCTTCTGCGCAGCGCACTTTGACATGTGATCAACAATGCTGTTTTCCGCACGGGGTACGTGCTCTGTTTGCAACCCGTCAAAGCGCTCCTCCAATCTTCTCACTTCCTCGATGTATGCCTCCATCAATGGGCTTTGGTAATCCTTGTTGACCTGTCTCACCCCCAGTTGTGAATCTCCTCGAATGATCAGCTTCTTGATTCCCAATTCTGTGGCAATCCTGAGCCCGGCAGGAAGCCCTTCATACTCTGCTGTATTGTTGGTCGCCTCCTCCCGGGGAAAGTGCATCTGGACGATGTACCTCAGGTGCTCTCCAGTGGTAGCAACAATAAGCACGCCAGCCCCTGCACCTTGTAGGGAGAAGGCACCATCGAAATACATGATCCATTCTTGGGGCGCTTCCTTGCCGGGGATAATTGTTTCCAGTACCTCTTCATCAGGGGTTGGCATCCATTCTGCAATAAACTCTGCCAATGCCCTGCTCTGGATTGTTGATGTGCTTTCAAAATTCAGGCCAAAGCTGGACAACTCCAATGCCCACTCCACTATCCTGCCAGTGGCCTCTGGGTTTCGAAGTATCCTTTGCAACAGAAAGCTGGTGACAACCGTGATCTCATGGGCTTGGAAGTAGTGGTGTAGTTTCCTTGAGACCATGACAAGGCCAAAGATTAATTTTTGCACGCCAGAATACCTTGATCTAGCGCCCTGCAACAGGGAGCTGACAAAGTATACTGGGCGCTGCACCACCTTCTTCCTTGCCGTGTCCTTGGGGTTGCTTCCGCTGCCGTGCTCCTCTTTGTCCTGATCAGTATCTGGCCTTGCCGGGCCGCTCTCTTCCTCTTCCCATGGCAGGACACTTGCTGAGGTTGCTACTTCTTCTACTTCCGGTTGTGCTACTAGGGACGCACTAACCACTTGATTAGTTGCTGCCAGATATAGCAGCAACGGCTCTTGTGGTTTGGGTGCGACCAAAGTAGGCACAGAAGACAAGTAGGTCTTCAAATCCTGCAGCGCTGCATCTGCTTCTGGGGTCCACTTCATGGGTCCTGCCCTCTTCAAAATCTTGAAGAACGGTAAGGCATGCTCGGCAGATTTGGAAATGAATCTGCTAAGCGCGGCAACGCATCCTATCAAACGCCTCACATCCTTAACTGTCTTGGGTGCCTGTATCTGCTCAATGGCCTTGATCTTATCGGGGTTGGCCTCTATCCCACGATGGGACACAAAGAAACCAAGTAGCTTGCCGGAGGGAACGCCAAACACGCACTTCTCTGGATTCAGTTTCAAGTTGATCTTGCGTAGATTAGCAAATGTCTCTTCTAAATCTTGGATGAGGGTTGATCTGTCCTTGGTCTTGACCACAATATCATCCATATAGGCTTCAATGTTCCTGTGCAACTGTGGTTCGAAGCCAATCTGTACTGCTCTTGCAAAAGTGGACCCGGCACTATTCAACTCGAAAGGCATGCGCACAAAGCAGTATGTGCCGCATGGGGTGATGAATGAGGTCTTTTCTTCGTCTTCCTTGGACATAAAAATCTGATGGTATCCAGAGTGTGCATCCAGAAAAGAGAGCAACTCACATCCTGAAGTAGAATCCATGATCTGGTCGATGCGCGGAAAGGGAAATGGGTCCTTTGGGCATGCCTTGTTCAGATCCGTGAAATCTATGCAAAGCCTCCATTTTCCATTAGCCTTTCGCACAACCACTGGGTTTGCTAACCATGTTGGATGTAGTACTCCCCTGACCAAACCAGCCACTTCAAGTTTCTTGATTTCCTCGGCAATGAACTGCTGCCGCTCCAAGGCCTGCTTCCGAACCTTCAGCTTGACGGGTCGGGCATGTGGGCAGACAGCAAGGTGGTGCTCAATTACCTCCCTGGGAACACTGGGGATATCAGATGGTTGCCAGGCAAACACATTGATATTCGCCTGCAGGAAGGCAACGAGCGCGCTTTCCTATTTGTCATCAAGGGTGGCGCTGATAGTGGAAGTACCATCAACGCCAGCCAGCCCTGCCGCGACCTTTTTCACTTGGGGTGGAGCATCCTTGGATCTCTTGCTGTTAGAACTCTCTGGCATGTCAATAATGGGCGCGGCACATTCCGTAGAGGTACGCTTTCCGGATTCCTTGCCAGTGCCTCTGCTATGCTTTTCCTTGGCGGGAACTGTGGCCTCCGTGACCTCTGCCGTGATCGCGTCCCGGTACATCTTATCCACACAAATAATTGCGTCTTTCTTGTCCGACGGGACGGAAATGACGCCCATCGGCCCTGGCATCTTCAAGGTGTTGTAGGCATAGTGGGATGCTGCCATGAATTTGGCAAGGGCTGGGCGCCCAAGGATCCCGTTGTACAACAGGGGGAGGTCAACCACATCAAACACAACTTTCTTAGTCCTGTAGTTTAACTCTCCTCCAAATGTCACTGGCAATGTAACCTTTCCCTTAGGACAGCTCCTGCCGAGATTGACTCCTTGAAACGTGCCTGTGGCCTTAAGTTCTTCCGCTGCTATCTGGAGTTTGCTGATAACCTTTGGGGAAATCAGATTCAACCCGGCCCCGCCATCAACCAGCATCTTTGGGACCTTGAGGTTGCTAATTGTTGGTGAGACCAACAACGGCAAGCACCCTACCGCAGTAATGCAGTTGCGATGGTCCTCTTCATCAAAGATGATGGGTGCGCATGACCACTTGAGCGGCTTTCGAGAATCTGCCGCTGGCTCCACGGCATTGACCTCACAAGCCCACTGTTTAAGTTGGCGGTGAGAGGAGTGCAAAGATGCACCCCCGTCAATGCACAGGGCGTCAGTGGCCTTCTGGAATTCCTGCTCACTGGTTTCCTCTTCATTCCCTCCATCACTCTCATTGCTGCAATCCTCCTTCTCTCGGCCTTTGGCGGGTTTCCCTTGGTTCCGAGGAGGCTTGACGGGGCGATTTGCTTCACCACCCTGACCCTTCCCGCCAGCGCCATTCTGACCTTTTTCCCTATCGCACTTCTCATACTCAGCCTTCTGCCTCTTGACGAGCTGCTCAACCTGATGACACTCCTGGAGATCATGGCCCTTGGTCTGATGAATCTTGCAATACGGTCCATCACTTTTCCCAGCTTTCTCGGCAGCCGCTGCCTCCCGGCAGTCAGCGCATGCAGTAGCCTCCTTTCCGGGGGCTTCAGCCTTGGCCTTCTTGCTGGTACTAGGCGTGCCTGACCCCTCAACAGTCATCACTGTCTTATCCTTGCGCTTCTTGTTGTGCTTCTTGTTCTTCTTCTTCTTACTGATGGTCTCGTCGTCATCTTCTGAGTCGATGTCGACGCAATCTTCCTCTCCAGGAAGTTTCCTCCCCTCCTCCACCCGAGCACATTTGTCCATCAAAGTGTAGAGCTCCTTCACAGTCTTGGGCAACCGAACATTCATCTTGGAACGTATCCTGCGGTTGCGCACGTTGGATTGGAAGGCAGCTATCACGACAGCTGGGTGGATATCTGGGATATTTTTATGGACTCGGCTGAATCTCTGCAAGTACTTCCATAGAGTTTCTCCTTCTTTCTGCTGGAGGAGCTGCAAGTCACTGGGCCGCCCTGGTTCTGTGGCACCCCGGCTCAGAGAAGACCGGAACGCCCCGTATTCCAGCCCAGGGACAAGTCCTCTGGAATACGGCACTGTTGGCATAGAACAAATCAGCTCTTTATTACAATGGATATGGTTACAAAGGGTACAAGGATTACATCGGCACGACGACACTACGCCTGCCCGGGGTAGCTCTATGCTAATAGCGGAGTAACTCTCTCAGCAGCGGAATAGCGACGGCGGTGATGGAGTCCACTCCGCAGGGACTCTGGCTAGAACACGTATCCTAGGTCGCAAACTCGGGATCCTCGACAAGCAAGCAATCATGGCATGACCTGCAAACTGGCATGACACGCCAGGTGAGTACTTTGAATGCACTTGCAAGCTCACAACAAACATCAGCATTAAGGCAAGACAACATCATAGCAAGATAGCTACTGAAGTAGATGCAGTAAGGTAAAGCATATTTAATCCATACTCCGAATAATCTTAGGATCCAATCCGAACCTGCTCCAAGTCCAATCCCCACATCTCATAGCCATCCCATGACATATATATTATATTCCTGATACCATCTGCACTGCCAGTCTGACAAACTTACTCTCTTCCGGGTTGCCTCACAACCTTCAGAATACTTACGATCCACCGAGTACTTCCGATCTTACGGCGAGTTCTTCCATCATTATCACTACTATGGTTGACCACCTAAAGAGGTCTGGACGGACTGTCCAATACCGTGGACGCAGCTATTCGAATAGATTTTACACTCTACAGAGGTTGCGCACTTTACCCACACCATGGAGCACCTGACCTCGTGATCCCATTCGGGTGGACCAGCATTGCTCCAACGAAACCCGCCTGACCCGTGACTCCCCCATCGTACCACCGGCAATCATCCTCCCCCGGAGTCCTGCCCTGGGTGGCCCCTGTGTCACCTCGTGACACCTGCCACCGTCATGGCTAACAAACTGTCCCAAACAGGGACCTGGTACCATATAACTCAACGGGGCTCACAAGGTTATCGCCGCCTACCGGGCCAGGGTAGCGCGCACGCATAACCTTCCCTGTCGGGCAGTACCGGTGAAAGAGCACGCGATCAGACCAAGTCAAGGCCGTCCCATACCGGCAAATGTGGCTGCACGGATAAGTCCGGACAGGTGACTCTGGATCAACCATGAAGTATCCTATCTCTGAATAATCTCTTCATAGCTGACACTCTGATATCATATCAGTCCAAGTCAAAACGATATCTGGCTAGAAATCCGGTAACCAGTATGCTTAAGCCACTGCTACTAACTCATCTCCACGAACTGCCGGATGAAATCCAGAATAATCATAGACGGTAATCTCATCATCATGGCATCCACGAGAGGATAAACTACTAGTCACTAACAATCCGGTACTCTACATGGTAGTCACCTATCCAGGAAATTACTCCGGCATTGCATAATCCAATTCATTTTACGAATACTTCATACTTGCTATAAAAGTAATTAATTTGACTATGACATTGAAATGCAATTATGCAAATGAGAGTTGTGGCTTGCCTGGGGATGAAGGAACCATCGGGAAGCAGTGCGGAGAGTCCGCGGAAGTGATTGCCGAAAACAGTTCTCTCCCGGAGGGGGCAATTTACGGGCAAGGGAAAAATGGTCATTTCCACAGTGGGACCACATGGTGAAAATGATATCAACAGATAGAGCTCGACGAGACAAAGAAGTGGGCTTTGGATTCACCTCGATCGGAGTTACAGATGAAAAGTTATGGGTATGTGAAGATCAAGGACCCATCTGTAAAATAATCTTCACAAACAGGCCCCTGGTGGCTAAAGCAGAAAACGTCTTCGAGAGAAATGCGCTTTCTGCAGACGAAAGCGTGTTACAAGCAGAGGTATAGCAAAAGTATGCCTTCAGTAAATGAAAACATACTCAGCCAAAATACGCCTTCACTTAATCTGACGCGCGGGACCGGGCGGGGTCAACGCCCAGAGACTGACCAGGGGGTCCCGCAGCGGGCTCTCTCTCCTCCCGCTCCCGTCTTCTTCCTCGCGTCGATGTAGACAGAGGATAGGCTGGGCGCACGACGGCGCTGGCCCCGCCGACTCCGGCGATCGCCGGCCGAGGCGAGAACACCGGCAGCCTCGGGGAAAGGCGCCGCGCTCGGGGAAGGAAAAAGGAGCGGCGGGGAACGACCATGGCATTGGGAATGATCATGAACAGAGGCGGGCGCTGGCGAGGGGCGCGGGCGGCTCCGGCCATATCCGGCCGTGGGGAGGGTACCGGCGCGTTCAGTGGAAGATGCCGCATCCATCCAGAGGCTGCACGCATGCCGAGGAGTGCCGTGTTGAGCAGAGCACGACTCGCGGCGGACACCGGCTACGGCGATGATGGAAAGGGCACCATGGCCACGGAGAGGGGGCGGAGTGCAACGGGGAGTGGACTAGGGTGGTGGTGGAGCTCTCTGGTGGTGGCTAGAGGAGGAATGGGGCTCGGAGCAGCTCGAATTTGAGCAGAGCTCCGCGGCGGCCATGGCGGCGGTTGGAGGCAAGGGGAGCTCCTGGAGCTTGGGGAAGGGGCTGGGGAGGACTAGTGGAGTGCGGTGGTGAGCTTGGTCAGGTCGAGGGACTCGGGGGTGGGCTTAAATAGCCGGACGGCACGGGTGGCCGAGCACGGCCGTGGCGACGCGTGCGCCGCTCGCTGGAGCTTCGGGAAGACGCGGTGAAGAGGGGAGAGGCATCCAGAGAGGTCAAGGAGGAGCAGAAGAAGCTCGGGCGTGCTCGGGATGGTTCGGGAGCGACGCGGTCAAGCAAACGCGGTGGCGGCAAAGACGTGCACGACATGGCACGGCTGCCGCACCGCGTAGGAGGGGATGTGAGAGGGGGAAGAGGGGTCCAGAGCGAGGGTGAGTTGAAGGGGAAGCTGCTGGACACGGTGTGGTGTCGAGGGCGCGAGGAAACGGACGAGGCCGAGGGCCACAATGCACAGAGCGCGTGCATTGGCATGCCAGCCGCGTGGTCACCGCGTGCACTGGCGCACGCGGTGCACCCTGGCACCCAATTTGGTGTCTAGTTGGTAGTCCTTCCAAGGCACAGTCTCACGGAGGTGATGGCTCGATGAAACTCACTATGGTTAGATGGGAGTGATCATCTGAAGTTTGCTGTAGCAAACTTGTCCGCACATCTGTGCTCAACAGGAAGATGATAAGAACCAAAGATGATGTCTGGGAGGTTTAGAGTAGAAAGGACTACAATCCTATGAAATTTGGAGAGAAATGGACCAAGATTTAATATAGTTGCTTTGCAACTGACCAATTTAGTCCAGAAACTCAATCTTGATGTGCCACTCACATGGAGTAGCAATTTGGGATGAAATTTGGTATAGCATGATTATTTGGTCATATGAGAGTGCCATAAAAATTTCATGCCATTTGGACAAGCCAAAATGGTACTTCCTTCATAATGAACCTCTCTGACCAGAATCTTAGAAAAATTCTAGGGAATTATTGGGAAGATGAAATGAGCCCAAATTTTGTGGAGATAGGTTATATGGGTAGGAGAATGCTCTGGTAAATTTTTAGCAATTATGAAGCAATATGAAATATGGTTGCTTCACAATGTGAAAATCTGACCAGAAACCAAGATTTGAGGCTGTGCTCACACAGATGATTGGATAGGGTTGAAACTTGGTGGAGAGTCATGATTAGAGCATATGAAGATGCTTGCAAAATTTCAACTCATTTGGATGCTCCTAGCTAGCACTTGCTTCACAAAGCTCCCTGTTGACCAGAAACTTTGGAAATTAGCCAAGGGAGATTTATTATCCAAATGAAGTTGAATTTTTGCATGTGGCAATGATATGGATAGGAAAGAATGCCCAAAAAGTTTGAGACCAAGCAAGAAAATATAAAGGGTACTTGCTTCTCAACTTGGCAGCTAGGGAAAAATCAGAAAAGGAATATTTGTGAAATATTTTTGAACATGGCAAGGAAGGGTTTTGACATATTTGTGGAAGGTCTGACCCAAACAATTTATGAGAATTATTTGGGAATCTTGGGAATGATGGAAATGTGGGTTGCTTCACAACTCAGGACAACAGGGTTATTCCTTTAATAGAAAAGGGAATTTTCCCAAGAAAAAGAATATTGGGGTTGGTCCAAGATGGAAATGGCAAGGTCTTGGGATGGTTTTGAAGTTGGCAAGCCACTAGGGAAAAGGAATCACGGATGATCCTCCAGGTTGCGAGACTACTAAGCCACAAAAAGCGAATCCGGACCAAAATCAAAAGAAAAAGAAAATGGGCAAAATCCAGGGTGTTACAGGTTCTTGATGGCCGCCCGTGAAGGCACCAATGAACTCGTGGCGCAGGTCAGCCCAGCTCGAAATGGAGTTCTCCGGCAGGTGCATCAGCCAAGACCTCACATTTAACTTGAGGGCCAAAGGGAAGTAGTTGGCGAACACCTTCTCATCTCTTCCCCCGGCAGCTTGAACAGCGATGGTGTAGATGCTCAAGAACTCTGCCGGGTTTAGTCTCCCATCATACTTCTCGGGTATCTCTGGCTTGAACATGCGAATGGACGGCCAACGGACTTGCTGCAGCTCATGGGTGAAGGCAGGGCACCCAACCTCGAAAGGCAGGCACCCGCCATCTTCGAGCGCGGGCTCGTCGACGTCGGGATCATCGCACCCATTGGACCGGCGGGGGTTGTCGCAGCACCTCTCGTCGATGACACGTGCGCCTTCCCTTCGCCTGCCCTCCGGGGCACGCTGTCGGCCTTGACGCGCTTGAGGGTCTGACAAGGCCATCGAGACGTCATTGGGTGGTTGGTTTTGCGGCTCCCGGGTGGCTTGCCGTGGTGGGGCTTGCACTGTGAGGGTGGGCCCTCCCGCACGGCCAGCCGCATGAGCCGTCGTTGCTGCCTGGAAGGCCGTGGCGGTCCAGCCCGCTATGATCCTTCCGCCTCGGCAAAACCAATCAGACTTTGGATGGTGGCTCACCACTCATCCATCTGGTCTGCCGTCGGTGGAAATCTCAACAGCAGTTGGGCTCGCGCCATGGCCTCTGAGGCAATGCTTGGCATAGGTGATGATAATGTAGATCGTAGTGTCGCTCGGCTCCTGATGTTGCTGGTGGTGACCGTGCCGTGCCCTTGCTTGTGCGAACCAGCCGTTTGGATGGCATGGTGACGCGGCGGAGGCGCCTAAGGGCTAGCGGCTCCGTTGGGCACAATAGCTGGGTCAGCCCGTCCCGGGGGTGGCGCGTGCCCTGCAGTCGCGCCCGCAGCGGGGGCGGCCGGAGGGTTGCGGTTCGCCAAAGAACGAGCGTCATCACTGCGGCTGTGCCCGTTGGCGAGGAGAAGGGGTTCAGGCGGAATGATCCCTCCATCCGTACCTCATGGAGCATGGCCGTTGGGATGTTGCTGATGCTGTCCTTCCCGGGTGCCTCCCGCTCCTGCTTCAGCCGTGGGGGAGGTGGCGATGGCGCCGCCTGCGCCGGCCACGTCCCCTGCAGCATCCACACCCTCGCGATCCCCCGCGTTCCCCGCGACATCGGCGGTCACGGGCGGCGGAGCCTTCGAGGTGGACGGGTGATTTGCGACTCCGGGCTTCCTTTTGGGTGCCATAGTCGATGACGCCGTCGACGATGAAAATGTCGATGAAGATGACGCGCAGCGTACGCTCTCGGGTTCGCTCAAGTGATCCCCCTACCTGGCGCGCCAAAGATGTCGTGGGAAACCACGGCCACCTATGGGGCCATGAGCTCCTTTTGGTTCGGTGGGGGGATGGGCACGTTGCACAAAGAGCGGAGAAGCGTCGCGCAGCATGGCAGAGATCACACGGGCAGTTTTTACCCAGGTTCGGGCCGCCGTGAGGCGTAAAACCCTACTCCTGCTTTGGTGGATTGACGGTGGATAATGGTGGTGGACGTAGCACACTTGCCCGACAAGGTTGCTCTGGGGGTGAGAGTGGCTACGCGCGTATGAATATGCCAGGGACCAACCAACCCCTTCTACGGTCTCCATGGGCCTCCTTTTATAGTTTCAAGGGGTCACCACAGTGGCAAATCAGTCTTTGCGTACTGATTAGATAGCTAATAGTGCTATCATACCTAACTCTGCAGGCTGATAGAGTGCATTAAATGCGCCGCTCAGTGTCACATCACAGCTCGCCCGGCAGGCCCTGCCGGGCTATTTTGCCAGCTTTGCGCCTGCTTGTTTGACACGTCTCATGACGGGTGTCATATGGAGGTGTTTGCTGTAGGAAGTGGCTGCCATGTGGCAAAAAGTAGCCACTTAGTCACCTTGGAGCTCGACACCGCTCTGATTAATGACTTGCGTCGCTTGTGAGGTGGAGCGGTGGAGTGGCTTGCCTCCGCTAGCCCCGGCAGGCCTGCCGGGATGATCTGGGAGCTTGCTCCCGGGGCAAAACCCAACCTTGCCGGGCTCGCCTGCCCGGCATGGTAGGTCCTTTCCTTAGTGATGCCTTGCTCCTCAGGCTCACCTTGACCTTCTCGACTTGCACTTGGATCCTTCAAGGGATTTGATCTTCCTGGCTTGATCTGATCTTGGTCTTGTAATCTTGTCTCTGGGCCTGTGCACAGTTCGGGCAATGGACCCAGGATCTGTTGCACCGACAGTCATCCCAAAAGTAATGTCTTAAATCATAAAAGAATTTTTTATTTTGTTGGTAAGTGAAGCTAGGTGTTATATATTTAGCATAGTCAGCATACCAAGGAGTGTTATGAGAAACATTTATTGCAGCTAATTGCTCATCAGTAAAACTATCATTAATACGTTGTGGGTCATCAAGAATATTTTCTAACCTAGACAAGTTATGTGCTACTGGGTTCTCAGCTCCTTTTCTATCAGTGATATGTAAGTCAAATTCTTGTCGCAAGAGAACCCACCTAATGAGTCTAGGTTTAGCATCTTTCTTTTCCATAATATATTTAATAGCAGCATGATCAGTGTGAACAGTCACTTTAGAATCAACAATGTAAGATCTAAATTTATCACAAGCAAACACCACTGCTAAAAAATCTTTTTCAGTAGTAGCATAATTTCTTTGGGCACTGTCTAGAGTTTTACTAGCATAATGAATAACATTTAATTTCTTATCAACTCTTTGTCCTAAAACAGCACCAACAGCATAATCACTAGCATCACACATAATTTCAAAAGGCAAGTTCCAATCAGGTGGTTGAACAGTAGGTGCAGAAATTAAGGCTTTCTTAAGTGTTTCAAAGGCTTCTACACAGTCATCATAAAAAACAAATGGAACATCCTTTTGTAAAAGATTTGTAAGAGGCCTAGAAATTATAGAGAAGTCTTTAATAAATCTCCTATAGAAACCAGCATGACCGAGAAAACTACGGATACCTTCAATATCTCTGGGACATGGCATTTTCTCAATTGCATCAACTTTGGCTTTATCCACCTCAATACCTCGTTCAGAAATTTGATGTCTCCCAATTCAAGACAAGGTTAGTTTGCTTGCAACTCTGCAAAACTAGATCAAGGTTGCTTAAGCAATCATCAAAAGATGTTTCGTAAATGGAAAAATCATCCATGAAAACCTCAATAATCTTTTCACAAAAATCAGAGAATATAGCAGTCATACATCTTTGAAAGGTAGCAGGTGCATTGCATAAACCAAAAGGCATACGTCTATAAGCATAAGTTCCAAAAGGACAAGTAAAGGTGGTTTTCTCTTGATCAGGTTGTGAAACAGGTATTTGGGAAAAACCAGAATAACCATCGAGAAAACAAAAGTGTGTGCGCTTAGATAATCTTTCTAGCATTTGATCAATGAAAGGCAAAGGGTAATGATCTTTTCTAGTTGCTTTATTTAATTTTCTAAAATCAATTACCATTCTATAGCCAGTGACAATTCTTTGTGGAATAAGTTCATTTTTATCATTAGGAACAACAGTAATACCTCCCTTCTTAGGGACACAATGAACAGGCTTACCCATCTACTATCAACTATGGGATAGATTATACCTGCTTCCAGAAGCTTCAGTATTTTAGTTCTTATCACTTCTTTCATTTTAGGATTTAAACATCGTTGGTGATCAACAACGGGTTTAGCATCAAGTTCCATATTAATCTTGTGCTGACAGAGAGTGGGACTAATGCCCTTAAGATCATCAAGAGTATATCTAATAGCAGCTCGGTGCTTCTTCAGAATTTTCAATAATCTTTCTTCTTTATGTTCTGAAAGGTTAGCACTAATAATAACAGGATATATCTTTTTCTCATCAAGATAAGCATATTTCAAAGTGTTTGGCAATTGTTTGAATTCAAACACAGGATCACCTTTAGGTAGAGGAGGACCTCCTAGAGTTTCAATAGGCAAATTGTGTTTAAGCGGAGGTCGTTGTTCAAAGAAAATTTTATCTATCTCATTTCTTTCATGCATATGCATATCATTTTCATGCTCTAGCAAATATTGTTCTAGTGGATCAGTAGGAGGCACGGCAATAGAAGCAAGACCAATTATTTCATCCTCACTAGGGAATTCTTTTTTATGATGTTTTCTATTGAACTTAGAAAAATTAAACTCATGAGACTCATCACCAAAACTAACACCGACAGTTTGTTTCTCACAATCTATTTTAGCATTAACGGTGTTCAAGAAAGGTCTACCAAAGATAATGGGACAAAAGTCATCTTGCGGGGAACCAAGAACTAGAAAATCAGTAGGATATTTTAATTTCCCACACAAGACTTCAACATCTCTAACAATCCCAAGTGGTGTGATGGTGTCTCTATTGGCAGGTTTAATAGTAACATCTATGTCTTCTATTTCAGTGAGTGCTATATCATTCATAATTTCTTGATATAAGGTAAAAGGAATAGCACTCACACTAGCACCTAAATCACATAAACCATGATAACAGTGATCTCCTATTTTGACTGAGACAACAGGCATGCCAACAACAGGTCTATGTTTATCTTTCTCATCGGGTTTAGCAATTCTAGCAACTTCATTACAGAAGTAAATAACATGCCCATCTATATTTTCTACCAAGTGATCTTTAACCATAGCAACACTAGGTTTTACTTTGATTTGTTCAGCAGGTTTAGGTGCTCTAATATTACTTTTATTGACCACGGTTGAAACCTTAGCATGTTCCTTTATCCTAACAGGGAAAGGTGGGTTTTCAATATAAGCAGTAGGAACAACTGGATCAACATTATAAATGATAGTTTCATCTTTAGCTATTACCGGTTCTTTAATTCCTTCTTTAATAGGTGGGTGATATTTAAACCACTTCTCCTTAGGGAGATCAACATGAGTAGCAAATGATTCACAAAAAGAGGCTACTATCTCAGAGTCAAGTCCATATTTAGTGCTAAACTTTTGAAAAACATCGGTATTTATAAAAGATTTAACACAATCAAACTTAAGCTTAATACCTGACTTTTTACCTTCATCGAGTTCCCAATCTTAAGAGTTGCGTTTAATTCTTTCTAAAAGATCCCACCTGAATTCAATAGTCTTCTTCATAAAGGAACCAGTACAAGAAGTATCGAGCATGGATTGATCATCAATAGAAGGCCGAGCATAAAAATTCTGAATGATATTTTCTCTTGAGAGCTCATGATTGGGGCATGAATATAACATTGACTTAAGCCTCCCCCAAGCTAGAGCGATACATTCTCCTTCACGAGGCCAAAAATTATATATATAATTCCGAACACGATGAACTGGATGCATAGGATAATTTTTTTGGTGAAATTCCAATTTCAATCGATTCCAATTCCAAGATCCAATATCATCGCATAGCCTATACCATGCCAATGCTTTTCCCTTCAAAGATAAAGGGAAAACCTTCTTCTTAGCTTCATCTCCGGGTAAACCTGCAAGCTTAAATAATCCACAAATTTCATCCACATATATCAAGTGCATATTAGGATGTTCGGTTCCATCTCCTACATAAGGATTATCTAGCAGTTGTTCTATCATACCTGAAGGAATTTCATAACCAATAATTTTAGTAGGTGAAGTAGGTTGAGGGGCAACTAATTGTGGTTCCGGTCGAGGTGAAGATACCCCGAACAAACCCCTCAAAGGATTGTTCTCCATAGTAACAAGTGACAATAAATTTCAGCACGTAGTAATAATTTTTCCTTACCAATTTCCACTTACCAAGAGCGCTTCACTCCCCGGCAACGGTGCCAGAAAAGAGCCCTGATGACCCACAAGTATAGGGGATCAATTGTAGTCCTTTCGATAAGTAAGAGTGTCGAACCCAACGAGGAGCATAAGGAAATGACAAGTGGTTTTCAGCAAGGTATTCTCTGCAAGCACTCAAATTATAAGTAACGAGTAATTTGATAGCAAGATAATTTGTAACGAGCAAGTAACGGTAACGACAAATAATATGCAGCAAGGTAGCCCAATCCTTTTATGGAAAAGGACAAGCCAAAACGGTCTCTTATGATAAGTGAAGTGTTCTTGAGGGTACACGGGAATTTCATCTAGGCACTTTCATCATGTTGGTTTGATTCGTGTTCGCTACTTTGATAATTTGATATGTGGGTGGACCGGTACTTAGGTGCTGTTCTTACTTGAACAAACCTCCTACTTATGATTAACCCCCTCGCAAGCATCTGCAACTACGAGAAAAGTATTAAGAAAAAATCTAACCATAGCATTAAACTTTTGGATCCAAATCAGCCCCTTACGAAGTAGCGCATAAACTAGGGTTTAAGCTTCTGTCACTCTCACAACCCATCATCTAATAACTACTCCATAATGCATTCCCTTAGGCCCTAATAAGGTGAAGTGCCATGTAGTCGACGTTCACATGACACCACTAAGGGAATCACAACATACATACCATCAAAATATCAAACACATATTAAATTCACATAATTACTTGCAACAAGATTTCTCCTGTGACCTCAAGAACAAAAGTAACTACTCACAAATGATAATCATGCTCAAGATCAGAGGGGTATCAAATAGCATAACTAATGAGAACATATAATCTTCCACCAAATAAACCATATAGTAATGAACTACAAGATATAATCAACATTCTAGTCACCCACAAGCACCAATCTAAGGTTCCGGTACAAAGATTGAACACAAGAGATGAACTAGGGTTTGAGAGAAGATGGTGCTGTTGAAGATGTTGATGGAGATTGCCCTCCCCAAGATGGGAGAGTTGTTGGTGACGATGATGACGATGATTTCCCCCTCCGGGAGGGAAGTTCCCCCAGCGGAATCGCTCCGCCGGAGGGCAAAAGTGCCCCTGCCCAAGTTCCGCCTCGAGACAGCGGCGCTTCGTCCCGAAAGTCCTCTCCTTATTTTTTCTTGGTCAAAATGACTTATATACCAGAAGAGGGGCACCGAAGGTGGGCCAAGGAGGGCACAACCCACCAGGGCGTGCCCAGGTGGGTTGTGCCCACCTGGTGGGCCCCCTCTGGTAGTTATTTGCTCCAATAATTCTTAAATATTCCATAAAAATTCTCCATGAAGTTTCAGCTCATTTGGAGTCGTGCAGAATAGGTGGCCTGACGTAGCTTTTTCAGGTCCAGAATTCCAGCTGCCGGTATTCTCCCTCTTCGTGTGAACCTTGCATATTATGAGAGAAAAGACATTAGAATTACTCCATAAAGCATTATTATGCATAAAAATATCATAAATAACAGTAGGAAAACATGATACAAAATGGACGTATCAGGGCACACAAAAGAGCGTACAGCACACAGACCACACTTACTGAATCGAGCAATTTTAGTAATTAAACAGAGCCAGTTCACCTAAACATTGCTCTAGCAAAAGACCAACATTAAAAACAAGGCCTAAGTACGCATAATTTTAACAAAGCCGCTGCTGCGCCGGCCTATGCATCATCGGTGTGAGATGAGATGTCGATGACTTGTCCTGGCGACATGCCGCCGTTGGTGGACTCCGCGTCCCCCCTTCTGAAGTCAACCGCGTCCTCGTCCTCGGCGCCGCCTTCAAGGTTGTAGTACTCATAGTAGTGGCTGCGCCAGAGCTCGCGTTGGTACTCCACCGCCGATTCCTTGATGGACAGACTCTTCTCTACCTCGACCTCGGCCACGCGCAACTCCTCCTCCAAGTGCTCCTTGATCCCCGCCACCTCCTGCATCTCCAGCTCCAGCTCGACGATCTCATGATGAAGTAGGTCCTCCATGGCCACCGCCGTCTTCTCAGACGTGGGTTGCATGCTGGATTCCGAGGTGGCCTAGAATATCTTGGCATGTGCGTCCTCGATCTTGGCGTGGATGGCCTCGACCCGGGCCAGGGCGACATCGGCGGCACGGAAGGCAGCTCGAGTGCTCTCCGCATTTGCAGCCGCCGTCGTAGCAGCTGCTGCAGCCGTCTCGGCTGCTACAGCTGCCCTGTCGGCTACCGCAGATGCCCTCTCGGCGGATGCGGCCGCGCTCAATGCGGATGCAGCGGCACTCTTGGCGTAGGCGGCCGCGCTCTCGGCACAGGCGGCGGCGCTCGGGGAGGACGTGGCCACCGTACGAGCCCTCACGAAGCGTTCCCATGACGTCATCTTTGCAAGAAGGGGTTGCGGGAGTGGGGATCAGGATTCATGGACTCGGGGGTTGCCGGTACTGGAGCAGACGAGCCGGCGAAGCTTAAGGAGGAATACTTAAATAGACCCACGAATTTTCATCGCAAACGGTTCCTACAAAAAAACTGTGTGTGATGTTGTTGATATTTTTTATTAGCTGTGAAAGATGAATTTGGAGTAAAGTGGCAACGGATGGTGTTTTAAATGTATGAGAAAATTTGTAGTACTAATACAACTGTTAAAAATTTGGAAAATTTAAGGGGTCATTTGACCTTTTAAGACATTTAAATGATTTTCTAGCCATTTAATGACCGTAATCCAAATTTGAACTACATGTACATGCAACAGCTAACCATAACGGTTTGAAAAGTCATATTTGTGTACTTGTGTGCGAGTTAATTCCATGTGCAGTAAATTGGAAGGAATTTTCAAACATATTGGTCTCACGGCTATGACACAAAGCATGGAGTGCCATGGCATTTAAATTCCAAAAAATTTAAAAAAGATCAGAAACACATGAAACCTTGCTTGATGTAATGTCAGGCCACCAAGATGATGTGGTAAAATTTTTGGCATGTTTGACGAAAGTTTGGACACACACCCCTCACAAACTGGAGCAACTCACTAGAAGGCTCGTGGTTCCGAGAGGGAACAATGCATGTTTTAGGACGAACGGGCGATAGCTTCCTCTTACGACCTTCAAAAAATTTCTACAGTTAACATGCACTAATACAACTGTCATTTCAAAATTTGGAAAATTCCAGGGGTCATTTGACCTTTTAAAGACATTTAAGTGATTTTCTAGCCATTTAATGACCGTAATTCAAATTTGAACTACATCTACATGCAACAGCTAACCATAATGGTTTGAAAAATCATACTTGTGTACTTGTGTGTGAGTTAATTCCATGTGCAGTAAATTGGAAGGAATTTTTAAACATATTGGTCTCACGGCCTGGACACATACATGGAGTGCCATGGCATTTAAATTCCAAAAAATTAAAAAAGATCAGAAACACATGGAACCTTGCTTGTTGTAATGTCATACCACCAAGATCATGTGGTAAAAAATTTGGCATGTTTGACGAAAGTTTGGACACACACCCCTCACAAACCGGAGCAACTCACTAGAAGGCTCGTGGTTCCGAGAGGGAACAACGCATGTTTGATGACGAACGGGCGATAGCTTCCTCTTACGGCCTTCAATTTTTTTCTACATTTAACGTGCACTAGTACAATTGTCATTTGAAAATTTGGAAAATTCTAGGGGTCATTTGACCTTTTAAAGACATTTAAGTGATTTTCTAGCCATTTAATGACTGTAGTTCAAATTTGAACTACATCTACATGCAACGGCTAACCATAATGGTTTGAAAAATGATATTTGTGTACATGTGTGCGAGTTAATTCAATGTGCAGTAAATTAGAAGGAATTTTCAAACATATTGGTGTCACGGCCTGGACACATGCATGGAGTGCCATGGCATTTAAATTCCAAAAAATTAAAAAAAGATCAGAAACACATGAAACCTTGCTTGATGTAATGTCATGCCACCAAGATGATGTGGTAAAAAATTTGGCATGTTTGACGAAAGTTTGGACACACACCCCTCACAAACCGGAGCAACTCACTAGAAGGCTCATGGTTCCGAGAGGGAGCAATGCATGTTTGATGACAAACGGGAGATAGCTTCCTCTTACGGCCTTCAGAAATTTTCTACATTTAACGCACTAATACAACTGTCATGTGAAAATTTGGAAAATTCTAGGGGTCATTTGACCTTTTGAAGACATTTAAGTGATTTTCTAGCCATTTAATGACCGTAATTCAAATTTGAACTACATCTACATGCAACAGCTAACCATAACGGTTTGAAAAATCATATTTGTGTACTTGTGTGCGAGTTAATTCCATGTGCAGTAAATTAGAAGGAATTTTCAAACATATTGGTGTCATGGCATGGACACATGCATGGAGTGCCATGGCATTTAAATTCCAAAAAATTAGAAAATGATCAGAAAAACATGAAACCTTGCTTGACGTAATGTCATGCCACCAAGATGATGTTGTAAAAAAATTGGCCTGTTTGACGAAAGTTTGGACACACACGCCTCACAAACTGGAGCAACTCACTAGAAGGCTCGTGGTTCCGAGAGGGAACAATGCATGTTTGATGACGAACAGGAGATAGCTTCCTCTTATGGCCTTCAATTTTTTTCTACATTTAACATGCACTAATACAACTGTCATGTGAAAATTTGGAAAATTCTAGGGATCATATGACCTTTTAAAGACATTTAAGTGATTTTCTAGCCATTTAATGACCGTAATTCAAATTTGAACTACATCTACATGCAACGGCTAACCATAACGGTTTGAAAAGTCATATTTTTGTGTACTTGTGTGCGAGTTAATTCCATGTGTAGTAAATTGGAAGGAAATTTCAAACATATTGGTGTCACGGCCTAGACACATGCATGGAGTGCCATGCCATTTAAATTCCAAAAAATTAAAAAATGATCAGAAACACATGAAACCTTGCTTGACATAATGTCATGCCACCAAGATGATGTGGTAAAAAAATTGGCCTGTTTGACGAAAGTGTGGACACACACCCCTCACAAACTGGAGCAACTCACTAGAAGGCTTGTGGTTTCGAGAGGGAACAATGCATGTTTGATGACGAATTGACGATAGCTTCCTCTTATGGGCTTAAAAAAAATTCTATAGTTAACGTGCACTAATACAACTGTCATGTCAAAATTTGGAAAATTTCAGGGGTCATTTGACCTTTTTAAGACATTTATGTGATTTTCTAGCCATTTAATGACCCTAATCCAAATTTTAACTACATCTACATGCAGCGGCTAACCATAACGGTTTGAAAAAAAAATATTTGTGTACTTGTGTGCGAGTTAATTCCATGTGTAGTAAATTGGAACGAATTTTCAAACATATTGGTGTCACGGCTTGGACACATGCATGGAGTGCCATGGCATTTAAATTCCAAAAAATTAAAAAATGATCAGACGATGTAAATATCTCGTGTTCAAAAAACAAAATGTAATGATCTGGCAAGACAACCAGGCCCCACATGATTGGCACTCTATTTCGCGCCTCGAGGTTTGGAAGGTGAGTGGCGTGGGTTATTAATCAGACACGGTTCTGTATTGGAAATCATCAGCTATTAAGTTCACACACGGCTTTTGATGCGGGAATCGTGTGTAATTCAAACTACAGTACTCGTAAATTCCGGCGACCAGCGTGTGCACTATTCCTGTCGATCTAGATTCCGGCTGCCAATAAATACTACCTTGCTCACATCGTCCTGCCTGCATTCTCATCTACATCCTCCCCTCGCTCGCACTCTCCCTCTCTCTCAAATCTCTGCCATGGCGCCGTCGATCTGCCCACGGCCGACGAGGAGGCGCCGCCCCCGAGGACGCTCAGTCGAAGAGCAGCGACTAGGAGGACCCCTATGCACCGCCGGACGAGGTTGCGCCGGACCCCCCCAACTTTGTAGTGGTTTTGGGGCCAGTACAATCTTTGTCTGTGGAAGTCGCTGCCGCCGGCTGAGAAAGCCAGGCAAGTGGCCTTCAAGGAGATGGTGGAGGAGGAAGCCAGGTACCAGGCGACCCGTGAAGCCCGTGATGCCGCCTGGAAAAAGGAGGCGATGGAGCTTTGGGGGCGGGCGCCTCATCGCTGCATGGAGGTGGGCCGATAAGCTCCAGCGTGCCACCGGTGGGCGCCCAACGAAATGGCAAGATCATTCGCGCTCGTCCGCCAGCAAGAGGCAGATCAGTACGTCAAGCGCTGCGAGGCGGAGGAGGCGGAGTACTGCCTCCATGCTGGGAAGACGCCGTGCACCAGGGAGCTGCTGGTGAGGGGCTGCCGGAATACTGCCCCTAGGAGGGATTATTAGTTTTAGTATTGTTCGTTTTCAATTTTATGCATTGTACCTAGTAGTTAAGTATCATCACGTATATGTGATGATATTATATACATTATGTGATGAACTAACGAACAATTAATATATATTATGAATTCCATTTTCTATCTGTTTTCGTATACTAATTTGTATCTAGCTGTTATTATCCACATATACAGAATGGAAAGCATACACACACATATTGAAACAGAACATATAAGAACGGAAAACAGAGTACACACATTGAAACAGAGCAATATTATGATTGCTGTGAATACATAGCGATCCACGTCGAAACGACTCAAGAAAATAAAATGCGTCCATGAGACCATGACCTGCAGCCCTTGCCTACATTAGCTCTTGGCTCTGCCTAAACTCGTGCAAGCATTCGTCCAAGCGGTCGAGATGCTCGCGGTACATCTGGAGCGCGATCTCGAGCTCCAAGTTGGCTATTTCATCGGAGATCACTAGCTTGAGGGTGCGACGGCCATGTTCCTCTACTGTGCCCAGGTGGACACCTAGGCCAAGGAGGTGGTCGAGCCTAGCGACTAGCACATTGGCATCGAGCGGGCCACGGACAAGGCGAACGGCACGGCGGGTGTCCGGTGCAAGTACGGCGTGGCTGGCCTCTGGTGCAAGTACGACGCAGATGGCCTCTGCCCACTCCTGGCGAGGAATGGGGGTACTGACGGGACGTGTACCTAGCTACGATGCCCTATCGATAGCAGGAAAGCGCTGATGGATCCGCTCTTGCTGTGCGGCGCTCCAACGGTCTCGCTGTGCGGTGAGCCGCAGCCTATCGGCGCGGAAGTGCCTAGCTTGCTCTACGGCGCACCATCAATCATGTTGTGCGGCGAGCTGCAGCCTCTCGGTGCTGACATGCCTATCTTGATCTGCGGCGCTGAAGCGCCATGCGCCAATGGTCTGCTCAACCCTGGCGATGACGCGCATCACGGCGTCGTCCATCGCGTTGCCGGGGAGCACCTCGGCCTCGACGGGCCATGGCGCCTTCTTGTTTTCCTCATCGAGGAGGTCGATGGCAGAGGCGGCGCTTTGGTGGGTTGGCATGCTTGGAAAAGGTGGATGTGCTATAGGCTGCGCTTGTTGCCTCTGTGCGTTGTGCGCCGCCTAGGTTTATGCGCAATATCGCTGGGTGGCGGCGGGAAACCAGTGAGGAAATGGCGGGAAATGGTGGCGTGTTCATAAAATGCCATCAATTAATGGAAACTTAGCATAGAAGGAACATCGAGCAAGCATGACGCGTGCGGGCACATTGCTCACCCAAGGCTATGATCCATATACTTGTGTGCCCAACAGAGCACACTATTCACAGTAAAGAATACTATTCCGTTTATCCTAGTAGAGCAGTGGCGGCAAGCGTCACAAGAAGTAGATGATGATCAGATGATCGTTTATCCTAGTTAATTATGCATGTAATAGTTTACTTTGGTGTGTGGAAATGTCATGTGTGTACTAGCCACCTATGTAATTGGATGTTTGCCGCGTATCACACACATCTTGTTTATGTGAAACATTTCTGTTCTCTTGGCTCAATACAAACAATTTATCAGAATGAAGTGTAAGCCCTCCATTGCACACACCTTGATCTAGCTGAACCGTTTCTGTTGCATTGCCTAATCGAAAACAGTTCATGCGAGTGAACCGTATGCCGTATATCGCACACACCTTGATCCGGCTGACCGTTTCTTTTGTGTTGCCTAATCACAAACAGTTCATCTGAGTGAACTATATGCCGTATATCGCACACCTTCATCTGGTTGCCCATTTTTTTGTTCCGCCTCATCACAAACAATTTATCCGAGTGAACTGTATGCTGTATATCACACACACCTTCATCTGGCTGCTCATTTATGTTATTCTGCCTCATCACAAACAGTTCATTGAACTGAACCGTATGCCCCACAATGCACACGAAACTAAAATCTGAACCGTGTTTGATGTATCCGCCTTCGCAAATGTTTTACATCTTTTTTGACATTTTTTTACATCACTGTTTGCGATTAATGCATCGCACACAGTTTCATTGAAGGGTCTCTGATTGTAGTGTCGCGTTAGCAGCATCCTGCAGTAGTGTATGAAAATTATAAATACAATGCCAATATTAATGAATTTATTGAGAAGGTCTCTGTTGTCCAAGAAGAGACTAATATTTTGCAGGAATCTATGGAAGAAGAAATTGCTGAAACCGTGAGCTCATTAGATGAAAAAGATGAGGAGGACAGCAAAGAACAAAAGGAGGAAGAGTGGATTAGCTACCCGTGCCCACCTTATAATGAGAGTAACTCTTCAACTCATGCATTGCTTAATTTCCCTTCATGCTTACCGAAGGATGAATGCTATGATCCCTTGGATTCATTTGAAATATCCCTTTTTGATGAACTTGATGCTTGCTATGCTTGTCTCCATGATGCCAATATGAATGATGCTTATGGAGATGAACTTGCTCTAGTTCCTTATGTTAACAATGAAAGTGTTGCTATTTCTCCCACACATGATAGTCCTATCATCTTTTTGAATTCTCCAAACTACACTATATCAGAGAAGTTTGCACTTATTAGAGATTATATTGATGGGTTATGTTTTACCATTGCACATGATAATTTTTATGGATATAATATGCATGTGCTTGCTGCTCCTACTTGCAATTATTATGAGAGAGGAACCACATCTCCACCTCTCTATGTTTCTAATATGATAAAATTGCAAGAAACTACTTATGATATGTATCGGCCTTTATTATGTGTGCATGAATTGTTCTTTTATGACATGCCGATGCATAGAAAAAGAGTTAGACTCTGTTGTTATGTGATATATGTTGCTTGTGTTCACTTCTAAATTATAAATCATTGTTAATTAAAATTGTCTTTGATATACCTTGGGATCCGGGTGGATCAATTAGTTGAGCACCATATGCCTAGCTTAATGGCTTTAAAGAAAGCGCTGCCTAGGAGACAACCTGAAAGTTTTAGAGAGTCAATTATTCTTTTTTGTGCTTTTAAAATGTTTAAAAACAAAAATATATAGAGGGGAACCTAAAACTTCTTTTCAAAAGGAAAAGTGAAAGTGAGAGAGCTGAGCAATGTGGAAGTGGGGGCTAGCCTTGAACTTTTTCATGCCCATGGAAACTTTGTGAACCTCAATTATAGAAAAATTTCAACAAATATAAGTATCCCCTTGTACAAATCCAGTGTATTCTAAAAATAATGCGCCAAGATGTACCTTTAGGGTGTTTAAATTGCTTGTTTAGTATGTGTAGTGGAAAAACAGAAAGTTTTCCTGTAGTGTTTGAACTTACATATTTTATTGGAATGTGGAAAAGTCTGAAATTTTTACACAATATTGATATGCAAATTGTTTCTTACTTCCTAATTTTCAGAATTTTTTAGAGTTACAGAAGTATATTTTTCATTTGCATCTTTACATACTGTCCTGTTTTCACAGATTGCCGTTATAGTTTCTTTATCTGATTGTGTTTGCAATTTTTCCAAGCCCCATTGATGTGGGGGCATTAGAATTGTGTTAGCATACAATAGTTAATGTTTTATTTATACTTAGACAATATTTTTATAGCAAGACATGAAGGGATTTGATGTTATATGTACTAACCCCTCTAATAAAAGTATGGTTAAATTTTGTGTGGATGAAGTGTTCGAAGATATAGGAGGTATCGATATGGGAAGAATAAGGAGAGCAAGATTTAACGATTGGGGATTCCCAAGGCACCCCAAGTAAATATTCAAGGAGACTCAAGTGTATAAGCTTGGGGATGCCCCAGAAGGCATCCCATGTTTCTTCCTCGACAATTATAGGTATGTCTCGGTTTTTTTGTTCACATGATATGCGTAAATTCTTGGAGTGTCTTTTGTGTTTGTTTTTCCATTTTCTTTTATGCACCATGATGGTATGAGATAATCCTTGGTTGATTTGTAGAATGCACTTTGCACTTCACTTATATCTTTTGAGTATGGCTTTATAGAATGCTTCATGTGCTTCACTTATATCTTTTGAAGTTTGCATGCTCGTTTATCTCCATTGGAACACCGTTATTTGTAGAATGCTCTTTTGCTTCACTTATATTTGTTAGAACTTGGCCAAGTATTTTTTATAAAGAATTAGACTCTCATGCTTCACTTATTCTATTTAGAGAGTTAACAGGAATTGGTCATTCACATGGTTAGTCATAAAATCCTGCATAAAACTTGTAGGTCACTTAATATGATTTGTTTGATTCCCTGCAATAGTTTTGCGATATGAAGATGTGGTAATATGTGGGTGTATTAGTTGATAGTAATGGTTTAGTAAAGATATCATTGATAACGTTTGTGATTCCCGAAGCATGCACGTATAGCTTCTTGTTTTGTGATGAAGTTGGAGCATAATTATAATTGATTGGAATCCTTTGTGTTGTTTGGATCGGGGGAGCACAATGGTTAAATCCTCCCAACCTCCCCCCTAGGGGCATGCGAGTAGTACTTTGCCTCGAGGGCTATTCAATTTTCACAATAAGTATATGAGTTCTTTATGACTAATGTGGGTTTGTGGACTTAAGCACTCCCACCTATCCATATTTTGGTAGCCTCTTCGGTACTGTGCATTGCCCGTTCTCACCTCGAGACTTGGTGCAAACTTCGCCGGTGCATCCAAATCCCATGATATGATACACTCTATCACACATAAGCCTCATTATCCTTCCTCAACACAACCACCATACCTACCTATCATGGCATTTCCATAGCCATTTCGAGATATATTGCCATGCCACTTCCATTGTTACTATTAATTACATGACTTGAGTTCATTGTCATATTGCTTTGCATGATCATATAGCCGACATGATATTTATGGGAAAGACACCGTTCATCATTGGTATATATGTTATGCTAGATCATTGCACATCTTGGTACACCGCCAGAGGCATTCATATGTAGTCATCTTTTTCAGTTTATCGAGTTGTAAGTAAATAAAAGTGTGATGATCATCATTATCAGAGCTTTACCCTAGTGAGTAAAAGAATGGGGGAGACTAACGAGTCCTTGAAAAAGTGGGGATGAGGTCCCTGAGAATGTTCTAAAAAAGGAGGCAAAAAATAGCCCATAAAAAAGAAAAAGAAAAAAAAATGAGAGAAGGGGCATGCTCCTTTTACCACACTTGTGCTTCAAAGTAGCACCATGTTCTTCATATAGAGAGTCTCCATGATTTGTCAATTTCATATACTAGTGGGAATTTTACATTATAGAACTTGGCTTGTATATTCCAATGACGAGCTTCCTCAAATGCTCGAGGTCTTCATGAGCAAGCAAGTTGGATGCACACCCACTTAGTTATTTAGGGAGCTTTCATACACTTATAGCTCTAGTGCATCCATTGCATGGCAATCCCTACTCCTCACATCGATATCGATTATAAGGCCTCTCCATTTCCTAATGATCCGCTGAGTTGATGCAAGACTTTCTCCACCTTTTGTGTTCTTATAAACCCCTACCATCATTCTCTTTGTCACCCGTATTGCTAAGTCCATGGCTCACTAATGACCCACAAGTATAGGGGATCAATCGTAGTCCTTTTGATAAGTAAGAGTGTCGAACCCAACGAGGAGCAGAAGGAAATGGTAAGTGGTTTTCAGCAAAGTAATTTCTGCAGGCACTAAAATTGTCGGTAACAAGTAGTTTGATAGCAAGATAATTTGTAACAGACAAGTAACGATAACGGTAAATAAAGTGCAGCAAGGTAGCCCAATCCTTTTTGTAACAAAGGACATGCCAAAACAGTCTCTTATAATAAGCAAAGCGTCCTTGAGGGCACACGGGAATTTCATCTAGTCACTTTCATCATGTTGGTATGATTCGCATTCGCTACTTTGATAATTTGATATGTGGGTGGACCAGTGCTTGGGTGCTGTTCTTACTTGAACAAGCCTCCCACTTATGATTAACCCCCTCGCAAGCATCCGCAACTACGAGAAAAGTATTAAGATAAAATCTAACCATAGCATTAAACATATGGATCCAAATCAGGCCCTTACGAAATAGCGCATAAACTAGGGTTTAAGCTTCTGTCACTCTAGAAACCCATCATCTAATAACTACTCCACAATGCATTCCCTTAGGCCCAAAGATGGTGAAGGGTCATGTAGTCGATGTTCATATAACACCACTAAGGGAATCACAACATACATATCATCTAAATATCGAACACATATCAAATTCACATGATTACTTGCAACATGACTTCTCCCGTGGCCTCAAGAACAAAGGTAACTACTCACAAATGATATTCATGCTCAAGATCATAGGGTTATTAAATAGCATAATGGATCTAAACATATAATCTTCCACCAAATAAACCATATAGTAATCAACTACAAGATGTAATAAACACTACTAGTCACCCACAGGTACCAATCTGAGGTTCTGGTACAAAGATTGAACACAAGAGATGAACTAGGGTTTGAGAGGAGATGGCGCTGTTGAAGACGTTGATGGAGATTGCCCTCCCCAAGATGGGAGAGTTGTTGGTTATGATGATGACGATGATTTCCCCCTCCGGGAGGGAAGTTCCACCGGCGGAATCGCTCCGCCGGAGGGCAAAAGTGCTCCTGACCAAGTTCCACCTCGAGATGGCGGCGTTCTATCCCGAAAGTCCTCTCCTTATTTTTTTCTAGGTCAAAAGACCTCATATACCAGAAGATGGGCACCGGAGGTGGGCTGGGCTGCCCACCACCCACCAGGGTGTGCCTGGGGGGCCTGGTGCACCCTGGTGTCTTGTGGGCACCAGGTATCCCCCTCCGGTAGTTCTTTTCTCCAATATTTATTCAATATTCCAAAATAATTCTCTGTAAAATTTCAGCTCATTTGGAGATGTGCACAATAGGTATCCCTGACGTAGCTTTTTCAGGTCCAGAATTCCAGCTGCCGGTATTCTCCCTCTTTGTGTAAACCTTGCATATTATGAGAGAAAAGGCATTAGAATTACACCATAAAGCATTATTATGCATAAAAACATTATAAATAACAATAGGAAAACATGATGCAAAATGGATGTATCAACTCCCCCAAGCTTAGACCTCACTTGTCCTCAAGCGAAAGCCGATATCAAAAATCATGTCCACATTTTTAGAGAGAGAGGTGTCGATAAAAACAAAATACGGACATAGTAGCATCATGCTTATTATTATAACAGCAACAAACTTTATTATAAAGGTCTATCATATAACTTCTCATGAACAAGTAACAATTCATCACAACATCAAAGTATAAAGAATAAACTTTAGTGAAAACCAACAACCTATGTTCTCAGTCAACTTTGCAACTATAATTCATCATATTTTCAGGAAGGGTCACGTATCGGAGCCTTTTGGCAAGTCCACATACTCAACCATCATTTAATCTTCTATGATTACTGACACTCACAACATACATATGAGAAAAAAGTTTCAACTGGACACATAGAAAGATAGGGGCTTATAGTTTCGCCTCCCAACTTATTCACCTCAAGGGTGATGTCAACAATAATAACTCATGATCACTCACATCCAACTGAATATATGTGCCTAGATCTTTCCCCACCACACGATGCTTGCCAAAGAGAAAATAAAAAGGAATAGAGGAAAATACTCTGACTCTTGCATAAAAAGTAAATACATAAAAGTAAAAGATAGGCCCTTCACAGAGGGAAGCAGAGGTTGTCATGCGCTTCTTGGTTTTGTATGCAGAATCTCTTAATGCAAAAGAACATCATGTTATATTGCCCCTTATGATAGCAACCTTTATTATGTAGTCTATCGCTTTTATTACTTTGCCATCACAAGTTTGTACAACACTTAATTTCGCTTACACTAAATGATCAAACGCATTTAGAAGCAACTTTTATTGCCTTTTTGCACCGACGACAACTTACTTGAAGGATCTTACTCAATCCATAGGTAGGTATAGTGGACTCTCAAAATATGAGTTTGGGTTTAAGGTTTTCGGATGCACAAGTAGTATCTCTACTTAGTGCGGATTTTTGGCTAGCAAAGATATTGAGCAAGCACCACATGTTGAAGGATCTATGACAATATAACTTCTATGTGAATATGAACGAACATAAATCATTATGTTGTCTTCCTTGTCCAACGTCAATAGTTTTGGCAAATAATATTTAATGGGGGCTCACAATCATAAAAGATGTCCAAGATAGTGTATTTGCATATGAATCTTCTCTTCCCTTATTAATTATTTCATGAATTGCATTATTGACCAATGCTATGTTTGTCAACTTTCAACAAATTTTACCACTTATACTTTTCCTTATGTGATGTCATTACTTAGCAAAAGATTAGCATATGATCTTTTTCATTATGTTCCTTTTATTTTGATTAAAACATAAAAGTAAAGAAGCAAAAACTCAAACTAAACTTTATTATATAACTCTCACTCGATTACATAGATAGATAGATAGATCACGAAACTAGCACTCGAAAATAGATCATACTAAACTTTTATTCAACTAAATCATGAAATAGCTAAGGATCGAACTAAGATAGGTAAAGGTAATAAAAGTGATGGTGATACGATACCGGGGCATCTCCACCAAGCTTGGCATAAGCCAAGGGGAGTGCCCATACCCATGTACTCAAGTCTCCTTTGGTGGGGAAGATGATGATGGTGGCAGTGATGAGTTCTTATTCTCCAACTTATGCTTGAGGATGAAATTTTCCTCCCTCAAGCGATCGATCTCCTGCTCAAGCTTTAATATCTTTTTGCATAATGCCTGCTTGTTTTCCTGCAGAAGACAAAAAGGGATAAAATCGATCTTAAGTTTCTTTGCTTTATTAGGGAGACTTGACTTCTTGAATTCCACGTGCATGTCCCCAGGTTGAGGTAATGGGGCTTTGTCTTCATCTGAGCTTGTCTCTTTCGTTCCCTTCAAGTTCTAATCTTCTTCTTCCTCCGTGGTCCAGCAGTAGCGCTCCAGATCCCCATAAACCTTTGGGTTTGTGATATAGTCTGCGACATAGCTCTCCCCATCTGAATCTTGAGATGACATATTTTCAGACCTGTCAGAAAAATAGCACGAAACAAGAACATAGGTTTTCTCCGCGATACGGTGGTCAAATCGTCCGGGAGTATATATAAAGAATTTTTTATCTTGGGAAACAAGAATACAGAAGGAAAACAGAGTGGGAAGGTGCTCGAGGGGCCTACCACCCACCAGGGTGCGTCAGGTGGGGCAGGCGCGCCTTGGTGTCTAGTGGGCACTTGGTTTGCCTTCCCAATTGTTTCTTATTTTCCTATTTTTTCTAATATTCCAAAACTGACAGAAAATATTTTTGTGGATTTTTCGGAGTCCGTTTACTTACTGTATCATGTACCTCTTCCTTTTTAGGGTTCTGGAGTGTTCTGGAAGGTTTCTTTTATGTGTTCCTCCGGTGTCATGGTTTGGATAATATTGCTTTCAACATTAATAGGCATACCTAAGATATAGTGCTTAATTCTTTGTCCATTGTCCACCTTCGGGTTAGTACCTTCCGCATTATTAATCTTAATAGCTCCAGAGCAATAAACTTCTTCGATGATATATGGTCCTTCCCATTTGGAAAGAAGTTTTCCTGCAAAAATCTAAAACGGGAATTGTACAATAGAACATGTTCACCAACTTTGAATTCCCGCTTTTGGATTCTTTTGTCATGTCATCTTTTAAATTTTTGTTTAAATAGTTTGGCCTTTTCATAAGCTTGGGTTCTCCATTCATCTAGTGAGCTAATATCAAATAACCTCTTTTCACCGGCAAGTTTGAAATCATTATTAAGTTCTTTAATTACCCAATATGCTTTGTGTTCTAATTCAAGAGGCAAATGACATGCTTTTCCATAAACCATTTTATATGGAGACATACCCATAGGATTTTTATAAGCAGTTCTGTAGGCCCAAAGTGCATCATCAAGTTTCTTAGACCAATTCTTTCGGGACCTATTGACAGTTTTTTGTAATATTAATTTTATTTCTCTATTGCTAAGTTCAAATTGACCACTAGATTGAGGATGATAGGGTGATGTAATTCTATGGTCAACATCATATTTAGCAAGCATTTTATGGAAAGTACCATGAATAAAATGTGAACCACCATCAGTCATTAAATATCTAGGGACTCCAAACCTTGGGAAAATAACTTCTTTAAGCATTTTAATGGAGGTGTTATGATCAACACTACTAGTTGGAATAGCTTCTACCCACTTAGTGACATAATCAACAGCAACCAAAATATGCTTATACCCATTAGAGGAAGGAAAAGGTCCCATATAATCAAAACCCCAAACATCAAATGGTTCAACAACAAGTGAATAATTCATAGGCATTTCCTGACGCTTACCAATATTACCTATTCTTTGGCATTCATCACAGGATAAGACAAACTTACGGGCATCCTTGAAAAGAGTAGGCCAATAAAAACCAGATTGTAATACCTTATGCGCAGTTCTATCTCCTGCATGATGTCCTCCATAGGCTTCAGAATGACATTTCCGTAGGATTTGTTCCTGTTCATGCTCAGGTACACAACGTCTAATAATACCATCTACTCCCTCTTTATAAAGATGTGGGTCATCCCAAAAGAAATGTCTCAAGTCATAGAAGAATTTTTTTCTTTTGTTGGTATGTGAAACTAGGTGGTAGAAATTTAGCAACAATATAATTAGCATAGTCAGCATACCAAGGACTGTTATGAGAAGCATTTATTACACCTAGTTGTTCATCAGGAAAGTTATCATCAATAGGTAGTGGATCATCAAGAATATTTTCTAACCTAGACAAGTTATCAGCTACGGGGTTCTTAGCTCCTTTCCTACCAGTAATATGTAAGTCAAATTCTTGTAGCAAGAGAACCCACCTAATGAGTCTATGTTTAGCATGTTTGTTTTCCATAAGATATTTTATTGCAGCATGATCAGTGTGAATAATTACTTTGGAATCAACGATGTAAGATCTGAATTTATCACAAGCAAACACAATTGCTAAAAATTCCTTTTCAGTAGCAGCATAATTTCTTTGGGCAATGTCTAGAGTTTTGCTAGCATAATGGATAACATTTAATTTGTTATCAACTCTTTGTCCTAGAACAATACCAAAAATATAATCACTACCATCACACATAATTTCAAAAGGCAGGTTCCAATCAGGTGGTTGGACAATAGGTGTAGAAGTTAAGGTTTTCTTAAGTGTTTCAAAGGCTTCTACACAATCATCGTCAAAAACAAATGGAACATCCTTTTGTAAAATATTAGTAATAGGCCTAGAATTTTTGAGAACTCTTTAATAAACTTCCTATAGAAACTAGCATGACCAAGAAAACTACGAATACCTTTGATGTCCTTAGGACATGACATTTTCTCAATTGCATCAACTTTAGCTTGGTCCACCTCAATACCCCGTTTAGAAACTTTATGCCCCAAGACAATGCCTTCATTAACCATAAAGTGGCACTTTTCCCAATTCAAAACGAGATTAGTTTATTCACATCTCTGCAAAACTCGATCAAGGTTACTTAAGCAATCATCAAAAGAAGTTCTGTAAATAGAAAAATCATCCATGAAAACCTCAACAATCTTTTCACAAAAATCAGAGAATATAGCAGTCTTACATCTTTGAAAGGTAGCAGGTGCATTGCATAAACCAAAAGGCATACGTCTATAAGCATAAGTTCCAAAAGGGCAAGTAAAAGTGGTTTTTCTCTTGATCAGGTTGTGAAATAGGTATTTGAGAGAAACCAGAATATCCATCAAGAAAACAAAAGTGTGTGTGCTTAGATAATCTCTCTAGCATTTGATCAATAAAAGGCAAAGGGTAATGATCTTTTCTAGTAGCTTTATTTAATTGTCTAAAACCAATTACCATTCTATAGCCTGTAACAATTCTTTGTGGGATAAGTTCATTTTGATAATTAGGAACAACAATAATACCTCCTTTCTTAGGGACACAATGAACAAGACTTACCCACCTACTGTCAGCTATGGGATATATTATACTTGCTTCCAGAAGCTTTAGTATTTCAGTTCTTACCACTTCTTTCATTTTAGAATTCAATCATCGTTGGTGATCCACAACGGGTTTAGCATTAGGTTCCATTTTAATCTTGTGCTGACAGAGAGTGGGACTAATGCCCTTAAGATCATCAAGAGTATATCCAATAGCAGCACGGTGCTTCTTTAGAATTATTAATAATCTCTCTTCTTCATGTTCTGAAAGGTTAGCACTAATAATAACATGATATATCTTTTTCTCATCAAGATAAGCATATTTCAGAGTGTCTGGTAATTGCTTTAATTCAAACACAGGATCACCTTTAGGTGGAGGAGGTCCTCCTAGAGTTTCAATAAACAAATTGTGTTTAAGGAGAGGTTGTTGTTCAAAGAATATTTTATCTATTTCATTTCTTTCATGCAAGTGCATATCATTTTCATGGTCTAGCAAATATTGTTCTAGTGGATCAGTAGGAGGTATGACATTATAAGCAAGACCAATTATTTCATCTTTACTAGGTAATTCTTTATTATGAGGTTGTCTACAAAACTTAGACAAATTAAATTCATGAGACACATCACCAAAACTAACACTGACAATTTCTTTTTCACAATCTATCTTAGCATTGATAGTGTTCAAGAAAGGCCTGCCAAAAATTATGCGACAAAAATCATCTTGTGGGGAACCAAGGACTAGAAAATCAGTAGGGTATTTTATTTTCCCACACAAGACTTCAACATCTCTAACAATCCCAAGTGGTGTGATGGTATCTCTATTAGCAAGTTTAATAGTGACATCTATGACTTCTATTTCAGCGGGTGCTATGTCATTCATAATTTCTTGGTATAAAGTAAAAGGAATAGCACTCACACTAGCACCTAAATCACATAAACCATGATAGCAATGATCTCCTATTTTAACTGAGACAACAGGCGTGCCAACAATAGGTCTATGTTTATCTTTTTCATCGGGTTTGGCAATTCTAGCTGCTCCATCATAGAAGTAAATAACATGCCCATCAATGTTTTCGACCAAGAGATCTTTTATCATAGCAACACTAGGTTCCACTTTAATTTGTTTAGGAGGTTTAGGTGCTTTAATATTACTTTTGAGAACCACGATTGATACCATAGCATAATCCTTTATCCTAACAGGGAAAGGTGGATTTTCAATATAAGCAGTAGGCACAACTGGATCAACATTGTAAATGATAGTTTCATCTTTAGCTATTACCGGTTCTTTAATTTCTTCTTTAATAGGGGGATGATTTTTAAACCACTTCTCCTTAGGGAGATCAACACGAGTAGCAAATGAGTCACAAAACGAGGCTACTATATCAGAGTCAAGTCCATATTTAGTGCTAAACTTGTGAAAAGCATCAGTATTCATAAAAGATTTAACACAATCAAACTCAAGCTTAATACTTGACTCTTTACCTTCGTCGAGTTCCCAATCTTCAGAGTTGCATTTAATTCTTTCTAAAAGATCCCACCTAAATTCAATAGTCTTCTCCATAAAAGAACCAGTACAAGAAGTATCGAGCATGGATTGATCATCGCGAGAAAGCCGAGCATAAAAAATCTGAATAATAATTTCTCTTGAGAGCTCATGATTGGGGCATGAATATAACATTGACTTAAGCCTCCCCCAAGCTAGAGCGATACTTTATCCTTCACGAGGACAAAAATTATATATATAATTCCGATCACGATGAACTAGATGCATGGGATAATTTTTTTTGGTGAAATTCCAATTTCGATCGATTCCAGTTCCAAGATCCAATATCATTGCATAGCCTATATCATGTCAATGCTTCTCCCTTCAATGACATAGGGAAAACCTTCTCCTTGACTTCATCTCCGGGTAAACTTGCAAGCTTAAATAATCCACAAATTTCATCCACATGTATTAGATGCATATCGGGATGCTTAGTTCCGTCTCCTGCATAAGGATTAGCTAGTAGTTGTTCTATCGTACCCGAAGGAATTTCATAACCAATATTTTCAGCAGGTGCAGTAGGTTGAGGGGAAACTCTTTGTGTTTTCGGTCGAGGTGAAGATACCCCGAACAAACCCACAAATTATTGTTTAAAATAGTGACAAGTGACAATAAATTTCAGCACATAATATAAATTTTTCCTTACCAATTTCCACTTGCCAAGAGCGCTTCACTACCCAGCAACGGTGCCAGAAAAGAGTCTTGATGACCCACAAGTATAGGGGATCAATCTAGTCCTTTCGATAAGTAATAGTGTCGAACCCAACGAGGAGCAGAAGGAAATGGCAAGTGGTTTTCAGCAAGGTAATTTCTACAAGCAATGAAATTGTTGGTAATAGGTAGTTTGATAGCAAGATAATTTGTAACAGACAAGTAATGGTAATGGTAAATAAAGTGCAGCAAGGTAGCCCAATCCTTTTTGTTACAAAGGACAGGCCAAAATGGTCTCTTATAATAAGCAAAGCATCCCTGAGGGCACACGAGAATTTCATCTAGTCACTTTCATCATGTTGGTTTGATTCGCGTTCGCTACTTTGATAATTTGATATGTGGGTGGACCGGTGCTTGGGTGCTATTCTTATTTGAATAAGCCTCCCACTTATGATTAACCCCCTCGCAATCATACGCAACTACGAGAAAAGTATTAAGATAAAATCTAACCATAGCATTAAACATATGGATCCAAATCAGTCCCTTATGAAATAACGCATAAACTAGGGTTTAAGATTCTATCACTATAGCAACCCATCATCTAATAACTACTCCAAAATGCATTCCCTTAGGCCCAAAGATGGTGAAGTGTCATGTAGTCGACGTTCACATAACACCACTAAGGGAATCACAACATACATATCATCAAAATATCGAACACATATCAAATTCACATGTTTACTTGCAACATGACTTCTCCCGTGGCCTCAAGAACAAAGGTAAATACTCACAAATGATATTCATGATCAAGATCAGAGGGGTATTAAATAGCATAATGGATCTGAACATATAATCTTCCACCAAATAAACCATATAGTAATCAACTACAAGATGTAATCAACACTACTAGTCACACACATGTACCAATCTGAGGTTCCGGTACAAAGATTGAACACAAGAGATGAACTAGGGTTTGAGATGAGATGGTGTAGATGAAGATTGGCCTCCCAAAGATGAGAGGGTTGTTGGTGATGACGATGGCTTTGATTTCCCCCTCCGGGAGGGAAGTTCCCCCGGCGGAATCGCTCTGCCGGAGGGCAAAAGTGCTCCTACCCAAGTTCCGCCTCGAGACGGCGGCGCTCCATCCAGAAAGTCCTCTCCTTATTTTTTCTTGGTCAAAAGACCTCATATACCAGAAGATGGGCACCGGAGCTTGGCTGGGCTGCCCACCACCCACCAGGGCGCGCCTGGGGGGCCTGGCACGCCCTGGTGTCTTGTGGTCACCAGGTATCCCCCCTGGTAGTTCTTTTCTCCAATATTTGTTAAATATTCCAAAATAATTCTCTGTAAAATTTCAGCTCATTTGGAGATGTGCACAATAGGTATCTCTGACGTAGCTTTTTCAGGTCCAGAATTCCAGCTGCCGGTATTCTCCCTCTTTGTGTAAACCTTGCATATTATGAGAGAAAAGGAATTAGAATTACTCCATAAAGCATTATTATGCATAAAAACATTATAAATTACAGTAGGAAACCATTATGCAAAATGGACGTATCACTCACGCTCATGTATTGAGTGAATTTGAAAAAGCTGAAATGAGAAAAAGTATGATGCAAAATGGAGGTATCACTCACGCTCATGTATTGATGCAAAATGGACGTATCACTCACGCTCATGGACGTATCACTCACGCTCATGATTTATATTTACACTTGGAATACTAAGCATGCTAAGCTGTATGATTTTGTAGGATAGTGTTCTTTAGCATTCTTTATTTTGAAGGGCATGGTTGTTTTTTAGTATGGCTGAGTATTGATATCTTTATATCAAATGATAGACTATAGCCTTCAATCACTCCTATCCTAATATTCATGCCATGATTAGATTATTTGATCAAGATTATGCTAGGTAGCATTCCACATCAAAATTATCTTTGTTTTACCATTTATCTACTCGAGGATGAGTAGGAATTAAGCTTGGGGATGCTGATACGTCTCCATTGTCTCTATAATTTTTTATTCTTTCATGCCAACATCCTACAATTTCCACATACTTTTGGTAACAATGTATATGATTTTCTTGGACTAACCTATTAATCTAGTGCAAGTTCCTATTTGTTGCATGTTTTTTGTTTCACAGAAAAACCATATCAAACAAAGTCCAAACGCGGTAAAAATTGTCGCAAGAATTAACGCAAATAGAGGCCCATGGCCTCCACAAGATAGGGGTGCACCCAACCCCCCCGGTCATGGCGTGGTGTGTTGTGCGAACCTCTTAAGTCGGTTGGAGCACTTCTTTTGGAGCAAGGAAGCTAATATCTGGAAGATATAAATCGTGTTAAAATTTCAGCCCGATTGGAGTTACGGATCTCCGGATATTTAAGAAACAGTTTTCGGCCAGAAACATAGACGCGAAACAAAAGACAAACAGAGAGAGAGAGAGAGAGAGAGACCTAATCCCAGAGGGGCTCCTGCCCTCCAAGTGCCATGGCGACCAAGGACCAGAGGAGGAAATCCTTCTCCCATCTAGGGGAAGGCCAAGGAACAAGAATAAGGAGGGGGGCTCTATCCCCCTCTCTCATGGTGGCGCCAGAGCGTCGCCAAGGGAACCATCATGATGATGATCTACATCAACAACTTCGCGGCCTTCATCACCAACTCTCTACCCCTCTATGTAGTGGTGTAACCTCTCTATTCTCGTTGTAATATCTACTTAAACATGGTGCTTTATGCCACATATTATTATCCAGTGATGTGTTGCCATCCTATGATGTTTGAGTAGATTTCTTTGTCCTACGAGTTATGTGGTATGGTGTGATTGATATGAGTTGTATGTTAATATGGTGCTGTCCTATGGTGCCCGCCGTTCCGTGCACACATGTGGGAATTCCCTTTGTAGGGTGTTGGAATACGTTCATGATTCGCTTATAGTGGGTTGCGAGAGTGACAGAAGCTTAAACCTGAGTAAGAGGGTTTTTGCATATGGTAGTAAAGGGGACTTGTTACTTAATGATATGGTTGTGTTTACCTTAATGAGCTTTAGTAGTTGCAGATGCTTGCTAGAGTACCAATCATAAGTGCATATGATCCATGTATAGAAAGTATGTTAGCGTATGCATCTCTCTCATTGCATATATATGATAAGTATCTATCATGTTATATTCAATAGCCTATGGATAATCTTTCTCATTGTTCTACAAAAAGGTCTCTACTAAACCAATTATCTTGTACTATCTTGCAAAGTACTTCTAGTTTTATTTCTACAAAGTAGTTTTATTCTTGTTCTAGGTAAAGCAAATGTTGGTGTGAGTATAGTTGTATCGGTGGTCGATAGAAATTGAAGAGAATATAAATTCTACCTTTAACTCCTTGTTAGGTTCAACACTCTTACTTATCAAAAAAGGCTACAAACGATCCCCTATACTTGTGGGTTATCAATGACCTGCGTGTCAATCATTAATCGCCATGTAATTGCCTTACTTTATGATACGTCTCCAACGTATCTATAATTTTTGATTGTTCCATGCTATTATATTATCAATTTTGGATGTTTTATATGCATTAATATGCTATTTTATATTATTTTTGGGACTAACCTATTAACCTGGAGCCCAGTGCCAGTTCCTGTTTTTTCCTTGTTTTTGAGTTTCGCAGAAAAGGAATACCAAACGTAGTCCAAACGGAATGAAACCTTCGCGATGATTTTTCTTGGACCAGAAGACAACCAGGAGACTTGGAGATGAAGTCGGAGGAGCCAGGAGGCGGCCACAAGGACGGAGGGCGCGCCCTTCACCCTTGTGGGCCCCCCATGACCCTCCTGACCTAATTCCTTCGCCTATATATTCCCAAATATCCCCAAACCACCAAAGGCATCCACGAAAACACTTTTCCACCGCCACAACCTTCTGTACCCGTGAGATCCCATCTAGGTACCTTTTCCGGCACCTTGCCAGAGGGGGATTCGATCACGAAGGTCTTCTACATCAACTCTATTGCCCTTCCGATGAAGCGTGAGTAGTTTACCACAAACCTACGGGTCCATAGCTAGTAGCTAGATGGCTTCTTCTCTCTCTTTGATTCTCAATACCATGTTCTCCTTGATGTTCTTGGAGATCTATTCGATGTAATACTTTTTTGCGGTGTGTTTGCCGAGATCCGATGAATTGTGGATTTATGATCAGCTTATCTAGGAATATTATTTGAATCTTCTCTGAATTCTTATATACATGATTTGGTATCTTTGTAATTCTCTTCGAACTATCGGTTTGGTTTGGCCAACTAGATTGGTTTTTCTTGCAATGGGAGAAGTTCTTAGCTTTGGGTTCAATCTTGTGGTGTCCTTTCCCAGTGACAGTAGGGGCAATAAGGCACGTATTGTATTGTTGCCATCAAGGATAAAAAGATGGGGTTTTCATCATATTGCTTGAGTTAATTCCTCTACATCATGTCATCTTACTTAATGTGTTGCTCTGTTCTTTATGAACTTAATACTCTAGATGCATGCTGGATAGTTGTCGATGTGTGGAGTAATAGTAGTAGATGCAGAATCATTTTGGTCTACTTGACACGGACATGATGCCTATATTCATGATCATTGCCTTAGATATCGTCATAACTTTGCGCTTTTCTATCAATTGCTCAGCAGTAATTTGTTCACCCACCATGTTATTTGCTATCTTGAGAGAAGCCTCTAGTGAAACATATGGCCCCCGGGTCTATTTTCCATCTTATAAGTTTCCGATCTACTATTTTCCATCATATTAGTTGCCGATCTACTATTTTTGTAATCTTTTACTTTCCGATCTATAAACCAAAAATACCAAAAAATATTTACTTTATCGTTTATCTATCTCTATCAGATCTCACTTTTGCATGTAACCGTGAAGGGATTGACAACCCCTTTATCGCATTGGGTGCAAGTTGTTTGATTGTTTGTGCAGGTATTCAATGATTTGTGCGTTGTCTCCTACTAGATTGATACCTTGGTTCTCAAACTGAGGGAAATACTTATCTCTACTTTGCTGCATCACCCTTTCCTCTTCAAGGGAAAAACCAACGCAAGCTCAAGAAGTAGCAGGAAGAATTTCTAGCGCCGTTGCCGGGGAGATCTACGCCAAGTCAAGACATACCAAGTACCCATCATAAACTCTCATCTCTTGCATTACATTATTCGCCATTTGCCTCTCGTTTTCCTCTCCCCCACTTCTAAAACGATTTTCGAAAAGATTTGCCTTTTCTTCACCCCTCTTCCGTTCGTCTTCTTCATTTGCTCTTTGTGTGCTCGTGTGTTGGATTGCTTGCCTGTCTTTATGGCTCAACCAAAGAACGTTGATCCTCACTCTAGGAGGATGGAAGAAATTGAAAATAATGTTAGGAGCTTCATGTCTTTACAATTTGAGCATAATAGTTTCTTTAGAAACGAGCTTAAGGAGCAGAAAATTTTTATGGAGTACATGAATAAAGAGCTCGATGATATGTCTAAGGAATTTTATGGTTTGAAATCTCAGTTTGCTCATCTTGAAAATTTAGTAGGCCAAATTTCTGAGAAACAAGCTACCTTAGTAAATAAGGTTGCCGCTAAACCGGAGGCTTTAAAAAATGATGAAGATCTTAAAGTGATTGATGTGACTCCTATTGAATCTTTGTTTTCCAATATAAATCTTGATAAAGATGGGACTGGAGATGAGTCAAGTTTAGTTAAAAGGCGTCCCAATGATTCGGAGTTTTTAGATCTTGATGCAAAAATTGATAAAAGTGGGATTGGAGAGGTCAAAACTTTAAGTAGCAATGAACCCACTCTTTTGGATTTTGAGGAATTTAATTATGATAATTGTTCTTTAATAGATTGTATTTCCTTGTTGCAATCCATGTTGAATCCTCCTCATGCTTATAATCAAAACAAAGCTTTTACTAAACATATCGTTGATGCTATGATGCAATCTTTTGAAAAAAAGCTTGAATTGGAAGTTTCTATCCCTAGAAAACTTTATGATGAGTGGGAACCTACTATTAAGATTAAGATTAAAGATTATGAGTGCCATGCTTTGTGTGATTTGGGTGCTAGTGTTTCCACGATTCCAAAAACTTTATGTGATGTGTTAGGTTTTCGTGAATTTGATGATTGTTCTTTAAATTTGCATCTTGCGGATTCCATTATTAAGAAACCTATGGGAAGGATTAATGATGTTCTTATTGTTGCCAATAGGAATTATGTGCCCGTAGATTTCATTGTTCTTGATATAGATTGCAATCCTACATGTCCTATTATTCTTGGTAGACATTTTCCTTAGAACGATTGGTGCAATTATTGATATGAAAGAAGGAAACATTACATTTCAATTTCCGGTAAGGAAGGGCATGGAACACTTTACAAGAAAGAAAATTAAATTGCCATATGAATCTATTATGAGAGCTACTTATGGACTGCATACCAAAGATGACAATACCTAGATCTATTCGTGTTTTTATGCCTAGCTAAGGGCGTTAAACAATAGCGCTTGTTGGGAGGCAACCCAATTTTATTTTGTTTTTGCTTTTTTGGTTCTGTTTTCCAATAAATAATTCATCTGGCCTCTGGTTAGATGTGGTTTTGTGTTTTAATTAGTGTTTGTGCCAAGTAAGACCTTTGGGATGGCTTACGGTGATAGTTGTTTTGATCTTGCTGAAAAACAGAAACTTTTGCGCCCAGGATTTTTTTTTATAATTCACAGAAGCATGCTTTTGATCTGATTATTTTTGCACAAGATTGGTACACAAATTTCCCAGGTTGTCCTAATTTTTCAGAATTTTTGGAGTTACAGAAGTATTCGAAGTTCTCTGATTGCTACAGACTATTCTGTTTTTGACAGATTCTGTTTTCTTTGTGTTGTTTGCTTATTTTGATGAATCTATGGGTAGTATCGGGGGGTATGAACCATGGAAAAGTTGGAATACAGTAGATATTACACCAATATAAATAAAGAATGAGTTCACAACAGTACCAAAAGTGGTGATTTATTTTCTTATACTAACGGAGCTTATGAGATTTTCTGTTGAGTTTTGTGTTGTGAAGTTTTCAAGTTTTGGGTAAGGATTTGATGGACTATGGAATAAGGAGTGGGAAGAGCCTAAGCTTGGGGATGCCCAAGGCACCCCCAGGTAATATTCAAGGACAACCAAGAGCCTAAGCTTGGGGATGCCCCGGAAGGCATCCCCTCTTTCGTCTTCGTCTATCGGTAACTTTACTTGAGGCTATATTTTTGTTCACTACATGATATGTGTTTTGCTTGGAGCGTCTTGTATGATTTGAGTATTTGCTTTTTAGTTTGCCACAATCATACTTGCTGTACACACCTTTTGGTAGGGACACGCATGAATCGTGCTTTATTAGAATACTCTTTGTGCTTCACTTATATCTTTTGAGCTAGGCAATTTTACTCTAGTGCTTCACTTATATCTTTTTAGAGCACGGCGGTGGTTTTATTTTATAGAAATTGTTGAACTCTCATGCTTCACTTATATTATTTTGAGAGTCTCTAAATAGCATGGTAATTTTCTTTTATAAATTTAGTCCTAATATGATAGGCATCCAAGAGGGATATAATAAAAACTTTCATATAAAGTGCATTGAATACTATGAGAAGTTTGATTCCTTATGATTGTTTTGAGATATAGAGATGGTAATATTAGAGTCATGCTAGTGAGTAATTGTGAATTTGATAAATACTTGTGTTAAAGTTTGTGATTCCCGTAGCATGCACGTATGGTGAACCGTTATGTGATGAAGTCGGAGCATGATTTATTTATTGATTGTCTTCCTTATGTGTGGCGGTCGGGGACGAGCGATGATCTTTTCCTACCAATCTATCCCCCTAGGAGCATGCGCGTAGTACTTCATTTCGATAACTAATAGACTTTTGCAATAAGTATGTGAGTTCTTTATGACTAATGTTGAGTCCATGGATTATACGCACTCTCACCCTTCCACCATTGCTAGCCTCTCTAGTGCCGCGCAACTTTCGCCGGTACCTTACACCCACCATATACCTTCCTCAAAACAGCCACCGTACCTACCTATTATGGCATTTCCATAGCCATTCCAAGATATATTGCCATGCAACTTTCCACCATTCTGTTTATTATGACACGTTCCATCATTGTCATATTGCTTTGCATGATCATGTAGTTGACATCGTATTTGTGGCAAAGCCACCGTTCATAATTCTTTCATACATGTCACTCTTGATTCATTGCACATCCCGGTACACCACCGGAGGCATTCATATAGAGTCATATTTTGTTCTAAGTATCGAGTTGTAATTCTTGAGTTGTAAGTAAATAAAAGTGTGATGATCTTCATTATTAGAGCATTGTCCCATGTGAGGAAAGGATGATGGAGACTATGATTCCCCCACAAGTCGGGATGAGACTCCACACGAAAAAAAGAGGCCAAAAAAATGAGAAGGCCCAAAAAAATGAGAGAAAAGAGAGAAGGGACAATGTTACTATCCTTTTACCACACTTGTGCTTCAAAGTAGCACCATGATCTTCATGATAGAGAGTCTCCTATGTTGTCACTTTCATATACTATTGGGAATTTTTCATTATAAAACTTGGCTTGTATATTCCAATGATGGGCTTCCTTAAATTTCCCTAGGTCTTCGTGAGCAAGCGAGTTGGATGCACACCCACTTAGTTTTCCTTTGAGCTTTCATAAACTTATAGCTCTAGTGCATCTGTTGCATGGCAATCCCTACTCACTCACATCAACATCTACTGATGGGCATCTCCATAGCCCGTTGATACACCTAGTTGATGTGAGACTATCTCCTTCTTTTTGTCTTCTCCACAACCACCATATCCTATTCCACCTATAGTGCTATGTCCATGGCTCACGCTCATGTATTGCGTGAAAGTTGAAAAAGTTTGAGAACATCAAAAGTATGAAACAATTGCTTGGCTTGTCATTGGGGTTGTGCATGATTTTAATATTTTGTGTGATGAAGATGGAGCATAGCCAGACTATATGATTTTGTAGGGATAAACTTTCTTTGGCCATGTTATTTTGAGAAGACATAATTGCCTTGTTAGTATGCTTGAAGTATTATTGTTTTTATGTCAATATTAAACTTTTGTTTTGAATATTATGGATCTGAACATTCATGCCACAATAAAGAAAATTACATGGATAAATATGTTAGGTAGCATTCCACATCAAAAATTCTGTTTTTATCATTTACCTACTTGAGGACGAGCAGGAATTAAGCTTGGGGATGCTTGATACGTCTCCAACGTATCTATAATTTTTTATTGTTCCATGCTATTATATTATCAATTTTGGATGTTTTATAAGCATTAATATGCTATTTTATATTATTTTTGGGACTAACCTATTAACCTAGAGCCCAGTGCCAGTTCCTGTTTTTTTCCTTGTTTTTGAGTTTCGCAGAAAAGGAATACCAAACGGAGTCCAAACGGAATGAAACCTTCACGGTGATTTTTCTTGGACCAGAAGACAACCAGGAGACTTGGAGATGAAGTCGGAGGAGCTACGAGGCGGCCACAAGGACAGAGGGCGCGCCCAGGGGGGTAGGGCGCGCCCCCCACCCTTGTGGGCCCCCCGTGACCCTCCTGGCCTAATTCTTTCGCCTATATATTCCCAAATATCCCCAAACCACGAAAGGCATCCACGAAAACACTTTTCCACCGCCGCAACCTTCTGTACCCGTGAGATCCCATCTAGGGACCTTTTTCGGCACCTTGCCAGAGGGGGATTCGATCACGGAGGTCTTCTACATCAACTCTATTGCCCTTCCGATGAAGCGTGAGTAGTTTACCACAGACCTACGGGTCCATAGGTAGTAGCTAGATGGCTTCTTCTCTCTCTTTGATTCTCAATACCATGTTCTCCTTGATGTTCTTGGAGATCTATTCGATGTAATACTTTTTTGCGGTGTGTTTACTGAGATCCGATGAATTGTGGATTTATGATCAGCTTATCTATGAATATTATTTGAATCTTCTCCGAATTCTTATATAAATGATTTGGTATCTTTGTAATTCTCTTCGAACTATTGGTTTGGTTTGGCCAACTAGATTTGTTTTTCTTGCAATGGGAGAAGTGCTTAGCTTTGGGTTCAATCTTGCGGTGTCCTTTCCCAGTGACAGTAGGGGCAGCAAGGCACATATTGTATTGTTGCCATCGAGGATAAAAAGATGGGGTTTTCGTCATATTGCTTGAGTTAATTCCTCTACATCATGTCATCTTACTTAATGCGTTACTCCGCTCTTTATGAACTTAATACTCTAGATGCATGCTGGATAGCAGTCGATGTGTGGAATAATAGTAGTAGATGCAGAATCGTTTCGGTCTACTTGACATGGACGTGATGCCTATATTCATAATCATTGCCTTAGATATCGTCATAACTTTGCGCTTTTCTATCAATTGCTCGGCAGTAATTTGTTCACCCACCATGTTATTTGCTATCTTGAGAGAAGCCTCTAGTGAAACCTAAGGCCCCCGGGTCTATTTTCCATCATATAAGTTTCCGATCTACTATTTTCCATAATATTAGTTTCCGATCTACTATTTTGTAATCTTTTACTTTCCGATCTATAAACCAAAAATACCAAAAATATTTACTTTATCGTTTATCTATCTCTATCAGATCTCACTTTTTGCAAGTAACCGTGAAGGGATTGACAACCCCTTTATCGCGTTGGGTGCAAGTTGTTTGATTGTTTGTGCAGGTATTCGGTGATTTGTGCGTTGTGTCCTACTGGATTGATACCTTGGTTCTCAAACTGAGGGAAATACTTACCTCTACTTTGCTGCATCACCCTTTCCTCTTCAAGGAAAAAACCAACGCAAGCTCAAGAAGTAGCACTTTATCATTAGGAGTTAGTAATAGTTGTAGAAGCAATAGTTGGCGGAGACAACTACTTGATGGCACCTCAAAGATGATGGAGATTATGGTGCCCTCCCGGTGATGATGGCGATCATGCTGATGCTTTGGAGATGGATGTCAAAAGCACAAGAAGACAAAGGCCATATCATGTCAGATATTGATTGCATGTGATGTTTGTCTATTATGCATCTTATTTTGCTTAGAATGACGATAGCATTATAAGACCTTCACTTAATATCAAGATAAAAGTGTTCCCTTAGTATGCACCGTTGCGAAAGTTTGTCGTTTTGAAGCACCTCGTGATGATCGGGTGTGATAGACTCTTCGTTCACATACAATGGGTGTAAGACAGTTTCACACATGCATAAATACTTTGGCTGTTGGGGATGTTCCCCATGGCTAAGACCTGGACAAAGTTTGACCCGACCAAGAGCCTGGACACCCTATGGGTCATCCCTTTTTCCGGGCAGCGGCAAGACGACAAGAAGGGCCAAAGGCCCGGAATGAGACCCGGCAGGAGGCCGGCTCTCAGAAGAACTCTATGGGCCAACTCACGCAGATGCCCAGAAGGAAGATCTACCTAACTTGGAGAACAAAACTAAAAGGAGTTAGAGTAGGATACGGGTTAAGAGTACGACCCGGAATTTTCTGTAAACCTAGGGACTCAGCCTATTATATAAAGGGGAGTCCCTAGGGCCCAAGGGGGGGTGGAATATCTTGAAAGCTAGGTTAGTGAATCCGCATCCTTGTAATCGAGATCATTATCAATATCAATCAAGCAGGAGTAGGATTTTACCTCCACCATGAGGGACCAAACCCGGGTAAACCCATGTCCTTCATTTCCGATCAACCCCGTTCAAGCAACAACCTAGTTGCGATGGCCTGAAGACTTAGTCCTTTCACAAGGACATCTGCCATTACAAAACCACGATAGTTGGGGCCCACCGCGGGGCTACCACATGGTGGTGTTGAGTTCTTGGAGGGAGCTCTCCCAGGGATCGAGGGATACATGATCGGCCGGATGACGAAGAGTCGCCGTGGCAAGATCTACATCGACGGCTCTGGCTGGGGCCACGAGGCCGACTTGATCGAGTACGGGTACCAGGTCCCCTTCGACAAGATCCACATATTCATCGGCTATTTGGCAAGTCTGGTCCCGAGCCAGACGTCATCTTCGACACCGTCGAGTCCGCTCGCCGCACTAGACCCGGCCAGGCAAAACCCAGCCGGACCCATGATTTTGTCGGCTTCAGCCATGGAGTCAACCTGTCAGGCAATTTCGTGTCTGGCAGTGACACACTTGTCTACTCTGACGGCGAGTCTTCAGTTGGAGATACCGAGTCAATTCTTCCACTTTTTGACAAGAGGCTGGGAGGCTACTCAGATGATGAAATCTGCCCAGAGATTTGTGAGCCGCCTCATCGCATCATGGTCTATATGGCAGAAAATCATAATCAGCCCCATTACAATGAGAATAGATGCCTGATTATAGATCCATCCATGAATCACAACCCGACAGACACTACGCTGGGTTACAATTTTGCGGCGGGTGGATCAGCGGCAGCGACTTCAGCTCCTGCCGGCTCTCAAAAAATAGGTGTCCATGCGCTGGTAGATCTGATGACCACTCTTAACATGCTCCTTGCGGACCCAGTAACCCCAGAGAACATTGCAGAGCGCAATGCAGAAATCACAAAGTGTCGCGAGCATATGACCAAGATCCAGGAGGATATTAACGCAGAGAGTGCACGCATGGTGGAAACACAAGCCTAGATCCTCAGGGAAACTAAGCGTTCAGAAGCAGAAGCGGTTCATCTCAGTTTCCGGCAGAACGAGTCTTCGGCGGTACACCGGAGGAAGCATCCAAGCCGGCTTCTAGTGAGTATCGAGCCGGCTTGTTGTTTGGGATGCCACGTGACTTGCCTGCTCCAGCAATCCAGGGGGTGGCATTGGTTCGCCGGGCAGGGACCTGTTATACCCCAATTGACTTAGAACATCCCCCTAACACAAACCAGTTGCAGCCGCTGGCTCACCAGCAATTGCAACCACCGGCTCAGCAGCAACTGCAGGTCCAATACCCGCCTCGCCGTTTCCAGACACCCCAGGGTCATTATTTTAACCTGGTCGACAACATGCTCATGGCGACTCATAATCTAGTTGCAATCCCAATTGAAGGAAACAACCCAGTGGAAATCGAAGCTAGGAATGCTATTGCAATGTTGAAAACAGCAGTCACGCAGTAGGCGAATGACTCTCGTAGTCAGCACCAGCTTTGTTCTACTCCTCACCAAAGCTATAGCAGGAGCCAGCATGCCGAGTCATCGATTGTTTCTAGCAATGAAAAGCATCAGAGGGCACAACGACAGCCTAACCCGCCCCAGACGACAGATGCCCAGCCAATTGTTGATGCCGCTCGTGCTATGCGAGGAATAGGGGCAGGCAACACTGGCGTGGCATATGCTTAGCTCGCAGTGCAAACCCCACCCACTGCAACCCAGCCAGTTTTGCGAAGTCCTGGAATCACAAGCAGGACTATTGGTACACCATGCTTAAGTCTGGCTCTACGCAAGAATCGTATGCCGCAGGACTTCAAGGGCCCTCGTAAGCTTAAGGTTCCTAATTATACAACTGATTTAGAACCTGTGGAGTGGATCGAGAGCTATGAACTAGCCGTGGATATGCTAGAAGTCAGCGACGCTATGTGTGCTCGATATCTGACCATGATGCTCGAAGGTCCAACACGTACATGGTTCAAAAACTTGCCGGCAAACTCCATCAACACTTGGTAGGAACTGAACGAGCGCTTTATCAAAAATTCCAAGGAACCTGCAAGCGCCCAACCACAATTGTTGATTTGGAGCAGTGTGTCTAGAGGGATGACGACCCGGCTTAACATTGATCCCGATGGGTAGCAGAGATTATCCACTCCTAGGATAGCATCACGGCTCTGCAAGTCGTCCTTGTCTTGGAAAAGAACTGTCATTTCTAGCCTTTGGTCCAGAAGCTTGGACACCTGAGAAGGAAGGTCAAGGATATGGGCGACCTCATGGATGTTCTCACCATATACGCCAAGTTAGATAACACGAAGGATCCAACCTCAGATGATGAGAAGTTTGGAAAAGGCAAGAAAATTGATGGTGGAAAGGGTCACCAGCAGAATGGCCATGGAAACAACAATGGTAACAATAGCAACAAGCGCAAAAGCACAGAAGGAGGTTCAGATTTCATCGCCAATATGAATACTGGCTTCAGGAATCAACGTCAGAATAGTAATTTTGGAAAGCCTTATTCGAGTCATCGTCCTCGTAATTATGAGGAAGCTCTCAAAGGCCCGTGTCCAAAACACAGCTTCAACGGCAAGCCGACCAATCATTCCTGGGAAAACCGTTTTATCATGCAGGAATTTAGAAACCAAGCCTTATAGAATCATCACAGTGGTGGTGGCAATGGTGGACACCCAGGACATCTTGGAGCTGATGGTTCCAGGGCCGACTTGCAAGGTACCGGCTTCCAAGGCAATTTCCCCAGTATTGGGTTCCAGGGGTCAGGCAGCCAAGGTGCCGGGTTTCAGGGGGCTGGTAACAATGGAGGCAACAATCCACGAGCTGGACAGGGAGATCAAAACCAGGGAAATCAGTCCGGATTTCAGAGATCCGAAGCAGTTGAACAATGGGCAATATCATGTCTTTACAACCAGCACTTGCAAGCGTCACCGGAAACTCCAAAGACATGCAGTCAACGTAGTTGAGCTGGCGGTCCCAACATACTTAAACTGGTTTGAGTAGCCAGTCACATGGAGTAGAGAGGATCATCCTCTCTAGGTTGATAATCCCGGGAGTCTAGCTTTGGTGGTTGCCCCCCAAGTTGGAGGTTACAAGATAACCAAGGTACTCATGGACAGAGGGAGTAGCATCAATATACTTTACTATGAGACTTTCAAGGGGATGAATCTGTCAGAGAAGCAGCTGAAGCCGTCCTCCACAGTCTTCCATGGTATCGTTCCTGGCAAGTCAGCGTATCCTATTGGAAAAATCTCTCTGGAAGTCGCTTTTGGTACAGAATTCAACTTTAGATCTGAGTTTCTAATGTTTGATGTGGTTAAAATAAAAATTTCTTATCACGCTCTGTTCGGGCGGCTGGCTTACGCTCGTTTCATGGCACGTCCTCGCTATGTTTATCTGAAGTTGAAAATGGCAGGGCCTGAAGGAACTATCATAGTCAATGGAGACAGAAAATTGCTCTTGAATGTGAGGAAGGGATGCAGCATATGCAGAGTCGGCCTATGCGGCCGAGGAGTTGAAATTTTACAAAGATAATGTTGACCCGGCTGACATGACTTCCTTGACAAACCTACTATTGAGTCTGAACCCTTGCTCAAATTCAAGTCGGCCAGGGACACCAAGCAGGTTGACTTCACCCCTGGTGACTCGTCCCAGCAGTTCACTATCGTTGCGAATATGGATCCCAAATAGGAAAGCACGCTCATCGAGTTCATCCGTGAGAATCGGGATATCTTTGCATGGAAACCTTCTGACATGCTACTACTTGTGAGCTGTGTTGTGATTTCCTCGAAGAGGAGAGTATGATGCAGTACAATAGAGATAATTATTTCCCTCAGTTATGAAACCAAGGTATCAATCCAGTAGGAGAACCAAGCAACGCTATGTAAACAACACCTGCACACAAACAACAAATACTTGCAACCCAACACATTGAGGGGTTGTCAATCCCTCAACGGTTATGAGGAAGATTAAATTGTACAGGATTTGATAGATAGATCTGACAAAAATACAAAATAAAAGAAATAAAAGAAAATTGCAGCAAGGTATTTTTAGTTATAATATATGATAAAAGATAGACCAGGGGGCATAGTTGTCACTAGAGGCTTCTCTCGAGAAAATAGCATATGGTGGGTAAACAATTTACTGTTGGGCAATTAATAGAATAGTAAATAATTATGATGATATGGCAATGATCATACATAAGAATCACGTCCGAGATTAGTAGATCGAAATGATTCTACATCTACTACTATTACTCCACACGTCGACCGCTATCCAGCATGCATCTAGTGTATTAAGTTCATGGAAAAATGGAGTAATGCTTTAAGCAAGATGACATGATGTAGAGAAGATAAACTCACGTATGAATAAACCCCATCCTTTTACCCTTAATAGCAATGATACATAGTGTCATGTCCCCTTTTGTCACTGGGATTGAGCACCGCAAGATCGAACCCATTACAAAGCACCTCGTCCCATGGCAAGATTAATCAATCTAGTTGGCCAAACCAAACCAATAAACCGGAGAATAAATATGAGGCTATATTAATCATGCATAAAAGAGTTCAGAGAAAACCCAAATAATATTCATGGATAGATCTGATCATAAACTCACAATTCATCGGATCCCAACAAACACACCGCAAAAAAGAATTACATCAGATAGAACTCCAAGAACATCAAGGAGAACATTGTATTGAAGAACATCGAGAGAGAGAAGAAGCCATCTAGCTACTAACTATGGATCCGTAGGTCTGTGGTAAACTACTCACGCATCATCGAAAGGGAGGCAAGGTTGATGTAGAGCCCCTTCGTGATTGATTCCCCCTCCGGCAGAGTGCCAGAAAGGGTCCCCAGATGGGATCTCCTGAGAACCAAGGCTTGCGGCGGCTGAAAAAGTATTTCATGGACTCCATGGTAGGTTTTCTGATTTTTGGGAATTTATAGAGGCGGAGTTGGGTCAAATGGAGGCTTGTGGGCCCCACTACCCACCAGGGGCTGCCACGGGCCCCTGGTGCACCCTGGTGCCTAGTGGGCCACTCCTTCGTCTTCTCGGTCCTTCCCGAAGCTTCTAGGGTCTCTTATTGCCAGAAAAAATCTCCAAAAAGTTTCGTGGCATTTGGACTTCATTTGGTACTGATATTCTGCAAAGTCAAAAACAAACAAAAATAGCAACTGGCACTACTTGGCACTAAGTTAGTAGGTTAGTCCCAAATGGTGATATAAAGTTGCTTGTAATTGTATATAAAACATCCAAGATTGATACTATAATAGCATGGAACAATAAAAAATTATAGATAAGTTGGAGACGTATCAAGCATCCCCAAGCTTAATTCCTGCTCGTCCTCGAGTAGGTAAATGATAAAAATAGAATTTTTGATGTGGAATGCTACCTATCATATTCATCATACAATCTTTTCTTTTATAGCATGGACATTTGGACTTGAATGATTCAAAGCAATAGTCTATAATTTGACATGAAAACATCAATACTCAAGCATATCAACAAGCAACTATGTCTTTCAAAATATCAATGCTAAAGAAAGCCATCCCTAGACCATTATGCTCAATCATTGATCCATTCATAAAACACACTCAAATATTAGCTATATCCAATGCACAAGTATGACAATAGTGTTCCCTAGTTGTTGCTTTATAAGAGAAGATGGAGACTCAAAATTCAAATAAAAATTGCATAAAAGTAAATACAAAGGCCCTTCGCAGAGGGAAGCAGAGATTTGTAGAGGTGCCAGAGCTCATAGCTTAAAATGAGAGATAAAATTATTTTGAGAGGTATGCTTTTCCTGTCAACGAAAACGACCGAGAATTCCCAATATCGTCCATTCTGGATAAATCATAGGCGGTTCCCAAAAGAAAGTAAAGTTTATTTCCTTTCCACCATTCTTACACAAGCCATGGATAGCCGTATCCATGGGTGCCTTCCATACCGACACTTTCCAAGGAATTTATTATTAACATCATATTAAAAAAATTCATTTCGGGACTGGGCATCCCTATTACTAGCCACACTCTCGTGCAATGACAAGTGAATAAACACTCATCTTGAGAATAAAATACCTAGCATGGAAAATATTGGCCACCCCCTGTCGCTTCATGAGCGGTACGGGCACACAAAAAGGAAATTCATTTTGAAAATTAGAGTTGGCACATACAAATTTACTTGGAACGGTAAGGAAACACCGCATATAGGTAGGTATGGTGGACTCATTTGGCACAACTTTGGTTTAAGGAGTTGGATGCACAAGCAGCATTCCCACTTAGTACAAATGAAGGCTAGCAAATAGATTGAGAAGCGGCCAACCAAAAAACAAAAATAATCATAAACATGCATTGAACATAACTAACACTGAATAATGCACCACAAGCAGGATGTAACTTCGTAGCATAACTATTGACTTTCGTGCTTGCATAGGGAATCACAAACCTTAACACCAATATTCTTACTAAAGCATAATTACTCACCAACATGATTCAACAATTACTATCTCCATATCGCAAAACTATTGCAAGGAATCAAGTTTATAATGTCCAATGATCTTCATGAAAGTTTTTATTATATCCCTCTTGAATATTCATCACTTTGGAACAAATTCATATCTCGTGCAAATTACCATTTCTATTAACAACTCTTAAAAAGATTTAAGTGAAGCATGAGAGCACAAATATTTCTTCAAAAAATTTCATATAATAACCCTCAAAATAATATAAGTGAAGCATGAGAGTGCATTTATTTAAAACATAATCATATCAACTCTCAAAATAATATAAGTGAAGCATCAGAGTGCATTTCTTTAAAATTTTAATCACCATCGTGCTCTAAAAGATTTAAGTGAAGCACATATAGCAATTGCCTAGCTGATTTTTTAAAAGTGAAGCACATAGAGCAATTCTAACAAATCATGATAACATATGGCTCTCTCAAATAGGTGTGTTCAGCAAGGATGATTGTGACAAACTAAATAGCAAACAAAGCAAAGACTCATATCATACATGGCGATCCAAGCAAAACTCATGATATGTGACGAATAAAAATATAGCTCCAAGTAAAATTACCAATGGTCGCTAGAAGAAGGAGGGGATGCCTTCCGGGGCATCCTCAAGCTTAGTTGCATGGGAGTCCTTGAATATTACCTTGGGGTGCCTCGGGCATCCCCAAGCTTATGCTCTTGCCACTCCTTATTCTTTCATCCATTGCGATCTCACGCAAAACTTGAAAACTTCAATCACACAAAACTTAACGAAACCTTCACGAGATCCATTAGTATAATAATGCAAATCACTGTCAGGCCCGTGTGACTGGGGTACCCAGGCCCGTCTGCCTACGGCCCAGACACGACGCATGACGTGGGCCTAGAGCGGCCTACCTTAAAGGCTTCACGAGCAAGACCCTCACAAGGGCCTCCACCTCGAGAGGCGAACTTCAGCAAGGGTCATCAAGAGCTCCCGAGGACCTCACGCAGGGCGGCCTCTCGAGGCTGCCTCCCAAGGCCACTCGCGGGGCGGATATGTCTAGGCTTGCCAAGCCCGCCTCATGCTGCACATGGGTGACACGAGCCACGGCAAGCGGAGCCAGGAGGGCGCCAGCGGGCGCGGATAAGGATGTTTTCCCCTTTCGTGCTAAGGGAGCAAGGACAACGTAGCGGTTCCTGAGGCAATCCCCAAAGGTTGCTACTTTGGTGCTAGAAGATCAAGACGATGGGCTCGCTAGGATGGAGGTCATCGCCGAGCCCACTGGTGCGTCATGGCAGGAAGCTTTGGAAGGTGAAGACCACCTTTAGTCAGGATAAGTTGTACCACTGTCCCCCTTCGAATTTGGCCATTGTGGCAACCCTTCCCGCCTAGATTTTTGGGGGGAAGAGGACTGAGGCTAGTATAAGTATAGCTAGGTCACCACCTTAGAAGGGGATCGAGTTCATCCACCCCTCAAGCCCGGAGACGCTCCTGAAGCCTCCCGAGGCCGCTTGTACCCACACATTCATCCTCCTTCGTGAGGCAATCTACATAAAGCAGGAGTAGGGTCTTACACCGCAAGGTGGCCAGCACCTGGTTAAACTGCCTTGTCTGTGTTCTTTTCCTTTAGCTCAAGCACGTCGGAGCATCGCCGTGAGGTAGCGGGCAGCGGGCCAAAGCTTAGCGGAGTTCTGTGAGCACACCCCAGAGTTTGAACCTTTTCTTGGGTCCCCGGAGCCCCATTTCTGACATTTGGCGCGCCAGGTAGGGGTCTGCCTGAGTTCCACTTCACTTCGATTCCTGCTCCGCACCCCCATGGCCGTCGCTCGCTGTGCCCACACCGAGCGCCAGGCGACCCGTGTCGCCCCGGCAACGCATGCTGGAGGCGGCAGCCGTCGTCGCTCCCCCAAGCCTACGTCAGTCGCCGCCTATCCCACCGCTTTCTTGAGCGCCATGGGCTGCCCGGTTTTCACCGATGGCCTGCGCCAAGTGGATTGGCGCGCGGTTCAAGCCGGCGCTGCCCCATGCTACGATGGTGCGGTTGACCCCGAGGAGTTTCTTCGGCTCTATTCCAGAGCATCCTGGCGGCGGGCGGCTGCGACAAGGCCATGGCGAATTGGTTCCCCCTGGCTCTCGTGGGCAACCCACACTCCTGGCTCCTCAGCCTCCCCCAGGCTTCGGTGTCTTCCCGAGGCGAGCTCCGCGGTCGATTTGCTACCCGCTTCGCGCTCCAAGGGCCCCATATGGTTGCATGCATCCTCGATGGGTCTCAGGCGCCTGCGTCCAACCGCCACTCTAAGCATCTCTTTCACGGGGCAAACACCATGTGACCCAAGCCCGAAATTGCACGGCCCCGCGCGCGGCCTGAGTGCGCCATCACCTTCGATTCCCGTGACCACCCCAAGTCCGCAGTAGCCGCCAGCGCACTTGCCATGCTATGTACCCCCATCATCAGCAATGTCTTAGTCACCAAGACCCTCATCGACGGGGTGCTGGCCTCAACGTGATCTCCATCGAGACCTTCGAGACCCTCCAGGTGCCTTGGGATCAGTTGGCGCCCACGCGACCCTTCACTGGTACAGCGAGGTGCTATACAAATGGTTTTTAAGCCCTTTCCACGACGGCGTGCTGAACCGTCGCCAAGAGAGTGACGGCGATAGGGGGGTCCTTCCCACACGACCCAGAAACCATCGGGGATAGGGAGCCTCGATGGATATATAGTACTCCCTACTCGTTTGTGCTCGTATTGCCATCGCAGTCGGTATTCTGTGGTGCTACGTTTACGATGCGCGACCCATCACAAATAGTTCATGATTATAGAAGTAGACAATCACACACATTTACTTTTCCTTGACTGTGTGCGATTCGATGTAAGACGCACACAGCTGTCGCTATAAAACTGTATGTGAAACTTGAATACATCCCAATTGATTCATCCGTCGTACCCACGTCGGATGATCGACCTATCGCACGCGTTCTTCTATGACCAAACATTTGCGATGCGCACAACATCACAAATAGTCCATAATTGCAAAGTGTGTGTGATAAGGTGACTATTGCAAACATTTAATAAGAAAGAACTGTGTTCGATGCTGTCGTTAATCGCACACATTTTTTTTGGCTGATCGTGTGTGCAGTAGAGATTGATCGCACACGTAGTGGATCCTAGAAACGTGTCTGGTCTCCACGTCTATTGCAGACGTTTCGCTTTCGCAAACAGTGTGCAGTGTAATCCCTAATTAATCCATAATTAAACCCCAATTAATCCCTAATTTAAATATCACATGTTTTGAATTTGAAAGTAGGCAATCACTTATTTCATATCCAACCATGTTTATTACAAATATAGGTTCAACCACGAATGCATAATTCAATGCACATGTACATATACTGAAGAACTACAGAAGCACCAAGTAAAGAATGATGAACCACAGTTGTACTAAAGACTGTAAAGAGAGAGGCGAAAGACATTCTGGTTGCTGGAGAAGGTGAAGCGGAATGCCCATATTGTGCCCTCCTCCATGTGTAATGCACGCACGACTCTAGGCCAACCCCTTGTGATGGATGCCCGTCCATCCTTCACTGTCTTCATTAGGACTTCTCGATGATCATTGTAGTCTGGATGAAATACTTTAACCTTCATTGCGTGTCCACCAATCATGTACTTTGCGAGGTAATCTTGAGTGAAATGCTTCGGTAACCACTGCGAACGAAAAAGATTCAGACATTGTTGTCTAACAACTCATTATGGGCAGTAAAAAGAGAAGGCTGCAGAGTTTGTAGTTACCATCCTACAGCTCACTGTTGTGTTGGATAGAGCGTAAACAAATAATTTGGTTGCCACCGTTCATATCTTTTTGCTAATAATCCTTATCAGTTTCCTCACTTGATGCTTGTTCATGAATATCTCATTGCCCCATACGCAAAAAGGGTCGATGCGTGGATCCTTGCCAAGGGCATATGTACCTACAAGCAACAAGTAAATATTAGAAGCTAACAAGTGTCCAGGCCTGGATCTATATGCACTACATTATGGAACGACGGGGGGAGTACAAGCCAAGGGATGAAACTAACCTCGGCGGAAAATGGTGGCCACTCCCGTTGTTGTCCAGCATAAGTAGTGGAAAGGCATGATAAGTACAGCAACCTTAACATCAAACAAATATAGCAAAGGTAAACAACATCATCTCCAAATGATAGCTTGAATGTGTTGGTTTCAGCATGCTGTTAAAGCAGATATAAAATGGAAGGCAATGTTACTGACAACAGGCTTAACAGCTATCAAATATTGCAATTCAAACTGGTATTGTTGAAAATGAATAGAACGTAGGTAATGCTTAAACATCACACTGGATAAATGTGTAAAACTGAAATAAAGGGCATGTGTTAACTACACCAGGCATAACTAGAACCAAATATAGCCGTTCAAACTGGTATTGATGCAGTCGAGCAGCACAGTTCCAACTTGCACATAATGAACATCACATTGTGAATGACTGAAATAAACAAGGCATAAATGATCAGTATAACAACCAAATATAGCCATTGAAAACTGGATTGAGCCTCATTGCAACCAACCTAACAAGCAAATACAGATAAACAGGGCATATGCTTGAAAACTGGACAAATGCTCACTGCAACCAACCTAACAAGCAAATACATATAAACAAGGCATCTGCTTGAAAACTGGACAAATGCTCACTGCAACCAACCTAACAACCAAATACAGATAAACAAGGCATCTGCATGATAACTGGACAAATGCTCACTGCAACCAACCTAAGAACCAAATACATATAAAACAAGGCATCTGCTCGATAACTGAAAAAATGCTCACTGCAACCAACCTAACAACCAAATACAGATAAACAAGGCATCTACTCATTATAAACAACCAAATATAGCCATTCGTGAAACTGAAGTGGACAATTCATACTTAAACATCACATATCCCTATTGAACAATACATTTTTTGCATAACTAAAATAATTAAACACAGCACAGTTAAAGCACCGCACAGCAAATGCTACTACAACAAAGGGTACGGGTTGGCAAGCTAGAAAAGGTAAGATTTGCTGATAGGATGTTGCCTCACATGTCATGGACAGGATCCTTCTAGTTGGAAGAGCACAGACCCATGGTGCACTCTTTGATGTCACAGATGGGCTGTTTCATCTTGGAAGAACCTCTGTGGGTGCCCTCCTCGTGGTCGATGAGATCTGACTTGGCAATTGAGGATCCCAAGCCGCCGCCGTAGAACGTGTCCTTCAGAAATGAAAAATGGGCTCGATGGCGTACAAGGATCACAAATCCTTGACTGCTTGGTGGAGGAGATCAGCGGCAGGGCCGTCGAAGAGATCAACGGCGATTGAACCAAGGGGTTGGGGATGGACCACTTAACCTGTGACATGGCCCACATGAAGCCGTCGCTGTCGACAAGCCTGATGTCGTAGCCAGCTTTCCCGAGATACAGTAATACGCTAGCCCGCTGACATGAAGCCTTCGGCATGGCAACATAGTCAACGTCTTCGCCGGCTTCCGCGGCGATGTGTAGCTTCGGGATCGACAGGTCGGGGCGAACAGCAGCCACCTCGCCAACGTCCACCGAAGAGGCCATGATAAACCTCTTCTTGGCCGAACGCTCGTCGGGCTCCACGGGATACATGGTCGAGCTTAGGCTGTGACATTCTGGAGTAGGGGATGTGGATCTGGTGGGGAGGGACACTGCAGGCCTCATCTAAAATCTCAGGGGAGTGGGGCGACGGCATGGGAATCGCTGGGTGACCTGAACTTTATTATCTAAGCTAGGAGGAACGGGTAGACCGGCAGGGCTTGGCGGCGCCGCCGGCGGCGCCGACGAGCTAGGGTTCGAGGGGGGAGGGGGCCGGGTGGGGGGACTGTGGGGGGGGTGGTGTTTGAGGATACGCCGCGATTACTGAAAATTTTATTAATGGTGGGTGGAGATGGTGGTGGACGAGGGAGGGCGACGGTTCAAATGCCTTGGCTACTGCAATTTTACTATAAGGTCAGTGCTGGAGGAGTGTGGGCGATGGTTGAAGTACGGCGGCTACTAAAATTTGGGTAAAGGAATTGATGCGGGGCGGGAGTACCCAAGATTGCACATGGTCCAATAAGAATATGCGTGTATGATAATAAGGAAAAGTGGCGGAACCGCCGATTTCTAGCTAGTTGGTCTATCACACACGGTTCGTCCTAATTTTTAAATAAATTACCCGCCTTTAGCTTGCGCGGGTGGTGATTTTACAGCGCACTTGCATCGCACACGGTTAAGCCAGTACCTCCACCCTTTGCTCGCGCTTGCGCAGTCGTGGTGATTTTACAGCGCACTTGCATCGCACACGGTTGAGCCAGTACCTCCACCTTTGCTCGCGCTTGCGCAGTCATGGTGATTCACAGTGCACTTGCATTGCACACGGTTAAGACATTATACCCGGGTCCATTGAGCGTCATCAGAGTCTTTGCAGCAAAAAAAAATGTTAGAGAGGGTCAGAAGACAGCCACACCAGCATGTGGCCCAAATATATATGAGTGAAAAGGGTGGTCTGTGATGTTCAAAAATCCAATGCACAACTTTGACCGCGTGGTCCCACGGTTGGGCGCGTCATCGAAGATCTATGAGAGGGGCCAGAGGTCAAGAACCACCTGGAAGTGGCCAAATATATGTAGGAATATTGGGTGTGATGTTTAAAACTTTAAATACACAATGCACAACTTTGGTGGCACCTGCCTCGCAAACCCGAAAGCACCCTTGGATATATCTATAATGACATAATGTCGTAGCTAGCTAGGGTGCTTGATCCACGACCTCCCACTTCGTGTCAGCGGGGCGGATGCACGTAATGATGCTTTGGTCATACATGCATGTCGCCATGACCTACCATAAGACGGACCAGTGAATCTATTGTTTGGTCAAACGACAACTGTTGTTGTCGATAAACCGCTTGGGCCAATAGGTTGAACCATCATAAAAATCGCATGAGATGGACCACAAAACTAGCACCTCTTGCATGCGGCCCAAAATGATGTACGTTGGAAGGGGTGATGTGTGTTTTCAATATAGAATAATGTACAATTTAGATGTGGTGCCTACCTCTCGATACAGACAACAACCATGAAGGCTAGGTAGTTAAGGACGAGATACGCAGGGTACGGTGTAGGTCGAACCCAGCAATCTGAGCATGTGGGAGGGAATCCTGACAACGCATGAGCTTGAGCTTTGGTTGAACAACATGTGACGGTGACCGGCCCTAACATGAAGAACTAGGAGGAATCCATTCATGGCCAACACATACCCCTCATTATCGGTCAAAGGGATGATATATATACACTCGGGGAGCCCACAGATATGCGTGTCGTCACAAAAAACCGCACAAGGGAGACGTGGTCGATCAGAAGACCCCGTATACACTGCATGCGGCCCGAAAATATGTATGGGTACGGTGGTGTGTGATGTGTTTAAATCCCGAATGCACAACTTCGATGGGCCACCAACTACATTACAAACTGAACACCATACCCGACCCCAAGCCTGGTTCAATACGTATGATGTCAGTTTCCCAACTTCGAGGCGGCAGGGGGGGTATCGTCCAACGCATGTGCTCAAACTTTATTTGGTCTAACATGGCACACATAGCAATAGGAAACCATCATGGTCAACCCCTTCTCGTTGTTGGGTCAAAGGGATAGATTGTGTGGGCCCTCTCATTATCGGTAAAGGATAATATATATACCTCGGGAGCCCACAGATATGTGCAGCGTCTATAAACCGCACTAGGGAGACATGCTCGATCAGAACACCCTGCCCCCTATACCCTGCATACGACCTGAAAAAGGTTTATATAATCGCCATGACAGGTTACTATAGAGTCAATCATTCTTTAATTTTTTAGAGCAAAAAATAACTAATAAAAACATAGTCGACAAATTAGCAAAACAAGGATCCCAAGGTTTATATAATCGCCATGACAGGCCACTCACCAGGTCACCCATCCTTGGACTACTCCAGCCCGAGCATGCTTAACTTCTGCGTTCTATTCGATTAGGCTAGCGGATGGGAAGCCGCACCTTGCTGATAGGAATTGCCTCCTTGCCTTTAAGGCGTTTCACGCTGGTCACCCTATGGGACCTAGTCCCTCCTATCACACACATTTGTGTTGTTAGAAACTATGTGCGATATTTACATGGCCGGTGTGTCGCCGCCTAGCCATCAATGAGCACTGACACTGGTAGCGGGAAAATGATGGGAGAAGAGGCGGGAAACCGATGAGAGGAGTGGCGGGAAACGGTAGCCTGTTTGGATATATAACAACATTAACATAGAAAACTTAGTAGAGAAGGAAGCGTGAGCTAGCATGATGCATGCGCACAGTGCTTACAGTGACACCCTGATTTTGGCAACTTTTTCTTTTCAAACCTTTCTTGGCTTTATTTGAAATTTGAATGGTTTTTGAACCTTTTCATTTGGTCTTGGAAACTTTTGAATCTTTTCCAAGTAATCCAAAGCCTCATCACCATGCCAAAACCCTGCCAAGTACCTCTAGGACCCAAATCACTATTTAAATCTTTTCCAATAACTCATTTTCTTTATTTGGGAATTTAGGTCATCACTATGGGTTGTGAAGCAACCTATAGTTTGGATGGCCATAAAATTCTCAAATAATTCTCTAAAATTCCTTGGATCATATCTTGTCACAATATCCAAAAATATTTCATGGCCTAGTTCAAATATTTTGCAAAACAATTCAATTTTTTCCTGGATAGTCTAAACCCTTGTGAAGGAAGTGCATGCTAGGTTTATCCAAATGCTCTGAAACTTTTGTGGCATGAGGACAACTACAAATGACTTCCCTCGACCAAGTTTCAGCCTCAGGAGATCATCCAAGTGAGTGGTACCTCAACATTTAGTTTCTGGACCAGAATTGTAAGTTACACATGAACTGCATTCAAACCTCAACCAAACCTCCTCAAACTTGACCAGTTTGGAGTCCTTCCAACGAGGATCATTCCAGACAATCTTTTTGGCTCCATCCCTAGATCTCCACCTCTCCAAATCCCTCTCTAGTTTACTGTCAGAAATTGTTGTTGATCCTACCCTTCATCTGAGACAGAACCAAGACAAACCATGGGTGCAGATGAAGTGAGTGAACAAGGGTCGACATGTTGGACAGGTTTTGCCAGGCTTGCGTGGCCTCCTGGTGGCAAGCACCATGGTGAGCACGGCTATGGCACGTCAGTCGCCGCGCTCTAGACGCCGCCAGGATAGGGTCGCGTCGGAGCGGGACGCCCGCGTAGCCGTACCGTGTCTGAGCATGCCGACATCGTCCCTAGTTGCCACGCAGCCCTTCCCGACCCTTCGCCCTCATCGGAGAAGCTCTCGGCAGCCGCCACGCCCGCGAGCACTGTGTCGGCCGTGCGGCCACAGTTGCGGCGCCGCTCGTCTTCTTCTCCCCGAGCCGTCTCATAGCGCATTCAATGCCGCTGCTCTCTCCCGTCTTCTCGCTGCTAGCCACCAGCCAGCGAGGCGTCCTTCCACCGGCGACGTGTCCTGCTTCCCGCCGTGTCCAGAGAGATCACCGCACCCCTCCTCCCAGCTATAAATAGCCATGCCTGGCCTCGCCGAGCACTTCACCCCTCCCCTCTCTCTCAAATCGACTCCCAACAGCCAGAGCCAGGCCGAGAGGCCCTCTGGCCTCGACCTCTGCTGGAGTTCCTCCGCCGCCCTCTCCCAGCCGACAGCCACCACCACTCCTTCCCCGCCTCGCCTGAGACCAATGTAGCACTCAGTAAGTTCCACTGATCCTCCAAGAACTCTCGCCTAGTCATTTTGCTGCCGAATCGAGCCTCTCCGTCGATCACCGAAGCGCCCGTCCGCCGGAGAAGAAGGGGGCCGTGCCGTTCGGCCATCTTCGGAGGAGATACGGGTATGAGGAGGACCATCGTTGAGTGCCCGTTCAATCCACGTCGTCTCCCCGCCCAACCGCCGTCACTATCACCGGCAAGCAGCACCGGTGAGCCACCCCTCTCTCTGCTTCTCGCTCTCTTTCTGTTTAAAATGAGCTGGCCCCACCTTTCAGTGACCGCGGCTGTGTGCGCGAAGGGGTAAGTGGAGACTTCCGCGAGGTTTACGCATTCGACGTGGCCCTCCACTGGTTTTTCCAATTTCATTTATTTAAACAGTTTTGACCAGCATATTTGAACACTAATAACTTTTTATTAAAAGGTCCAAATCACCTGATTCTTTTTGCATTGTGTTGGTATTAAACTCCTTTATTTTTTAACCAAGTTTGGCATTTTTCCAATACTCACATAATTGTTGGTGAATAAAAAGGCTTTATGTGACATTTTCATTTACCATTTTAAAATGTTTTCAGAAGGAGATTCTTGTGGATTTGAAGACCAGGAGTATTTGAACAACCCAACTGATCAAGGCAAGCCAGGACATCCATATTATGAAGCATTTCATAGCATTGCATAATTCATATTCATTTCTTGCATTTAATTAACATAGATAATTCAAGTGAAGTATTTAAATGCCTATTGTTGACAACTTAAATTGATATGATGAATGACCATGATTGCTAAGTGAAACTTAGTTGGTTGATCAAGAGTCACCTGTCCGGGCTTACCCGTGCAGCCACATTTGCCGGTATGGGACAACCTTGACTTGGTCTGGCTTCGTGTTCTTTCACCGGTACCTCCAGACAGGGAGGGTTATGCGTGCGTGCTGCCCTGATCAGGCAGACGGCGATAACCCTGTGAGCCCAGTTGAGTTTTGTGCCGGCGTCTCCGTTTGGGACAGTTTAGTTGGGCCACGACGGTGGTAGGTGTCACGAGGTGACACGGGGCCACCCAAGGCTTGACTCCGAGGGAGTGTGATTACCGGTGGTACGATGGGAGAGTCACGAGGCAGGCGGGTTTCGTTGGAGCAACGCTGGTCCACCCGAATGGGATCACGAGGTCAGGTGCTCCATGGTGTGGGTAAAGTGCGCAACCTCTGTAGAGTGAAAAATCTATTCGAATAGCCGCGTCCATGGTATTGGACGGCCCGTCCAGACCTCTCTTGGTGATCAACCGTAATAACCATAGTAATGATGGAAGTACTTGCCTTATGAGCGGAAGTACTCATTGGCATCGAGTATTCCGAGGTTTGTGAAACAACCCAGATATGAGTAAGTTAATAACAGTAAGTGAATCACTTAAGACTTAACATGTTGATTGCCATGCTATTATTTGCTGCATACTTGGTTGTCATGTGCTTGTGAGTACATTCAAAGTACTCACCTGGCGTATCATGCCAGATGCAGGAGAAGACTAAGATGGAGGTCTTGAAGGTCCATGTTGCGATGACTAGGATGTGTCCTCAGCAGTGTCCCTGTGGATGGAGTTACTATCATGTTCTGCTACGCAGTAGTCTTTCGCTGTAGTATCCCGTAGTAATATCGAGGCCTTGATATGTTAGATAAATAATGTAGATACTGTCATAGGACTAGATGTGCTTTTGGCCTCGATGATCATGTAATATATAAACTTGTACTCGACTATTATCAATAAAAGTTCCGCTATGTTCTGTTCCAAGTTGCTGTGTGTTTCCAGAAGACATGATCTCTGGGTTGGAAACACTGGTAAACCGGTCCTCTGAGCCGGGGTGCCACAACGCTTGGTATTAGAGCCGTGCTGACTGTAGGACACCCTAGGTAACCCGCGCTAGGACTGTGATTAGCATAGGGCTTTGAGTGTGCATCCTGCTTGTTGCATTTGATTGTTGCATGCCATGCCTCATGCATCATAATTCATTATGTTACTAACCCTTGGCATTGTGAGTGTAGATGGCACCAGTTCCATATCAGTTTCATCATGAGCCAGAACCCCACACTTTTCCAGCTCTATTTCGTAGCGTCTGGCTTCGGCTGTATCCCAATGGTGATGACCCGGTGCACCAGGTGTTTCGGGAGCAGTTGGGCGAGTTAGTATATGAGTACCATGCAGTGGCTTACCTGACCGCGACTTCGGATATTGGAAGATCTTCTCGCTCTTCCAAGGGCGGAGTGGCTTCTACTCTGGAGCTAGTGATCCAGTTTGCGGCCATGGTGGCTATTACTGACTTGCGCTTCCACGAGGCCAAGATGCAGACCCATCCAGGTTTCTTCCACTATCCCACCCTGTCGCCTACGATAGGGCGATTCCTTTTCTCACCTGTTGACCCGGCGAGTGATCGTGCGGCTGGTGTTTTGTCTCGCTACCTGAATGCCAGTTACCGTATGATCATTTCCTTGGCTGAGGAGCTGTGTCGTGTTCAGGGGGCACTTGCAGCAGTGACTCTAGCACCTCCTCCTCCTGTAGTTCCACCTAGGTATCCACCACCAGTTCCACCTCCATGTGTGCTTGATACCCCTTCTAGTTCTTCTGGACCATTAGGCTTATCGTCTAGTAGCCGACTTGAGACCCCAGCTGAGTGGGCCTCGCCACTCCTGCTCCGCCGATGCTGAGGCAACGTGCTCTTTCTCCCGCAGAAGGAGAGCCGTCTCAGCAGCGACGTCGCGTCTCCTTTGACCCGGTAACTCACCTCATCAGTTCTGATTCTGACTCAGGATCTGACGATGAGGACTCTTCGGATGGGCAGTGTTCGTGTCACCGACGCCACTAGACTGGAGCTTGAGTAGTAAAGCATGCATCTCTGCATATGTCAACTGTCGTATGAGCAGTCTAGCCATGATATCCCCCTACTAGCTTGCCATGTATGATGTTGGGTTATCTTGTATAATTATGTTGTTCTCTTTATTTGCTTTTTTCATAAATTTTCTCTGGTGTCATATTACTGTATTTCTCCTTATGGATGTTGCTCATCGATTCGGTATTTGCCATGGGAACAAAAATTAGGATGAAGAAAGGAAGTAGCAGTCAAGGCAGCGATGGAAACCCCGTCCGTCGCTCCGCCAGGCAGGCAGGGCAACCGCCCGAAGACTTACCACCACCACCACCTCAAGCACCAACCACAGATTAGATAATGAGAATGTTTGAGGAAAAGAGAAACCAAGACCTCATGGAATTTCTCAAGAGTATGCAGACAATAGTAGGTCAGAACAATGGCAATGGGGTGCATTCCAAATTGTCTGACTTCCAGCGCACAAAACCACCCAGCTTTGGTCAGGCTGTGGATCCTATTGAGGCTGATGACTGGTTAAGACCCATGGAAAAGAAATTGGACATTGCTTGTTATGAAGAAGCAGATAAAGTCCCATTTGTCACCCATTATCTCGAAGGCCCGGTAGCCATATGGTGGGACAACACCAAGTTAATGTGGCCTGCTGGAGATGAGATTTCCTGGGAGAAATTCAAAGAGCTGTTTCGCAAGTATCATATCCCCATGGGTATCATGAAAGTGAAGCAGAGAGAATTCCTGGCCCTCACACAAGGAAACATGTCTGTGGGAGAGTACTTAAACAGGTTCAACAACTTGGCCCGGTGCTCTCCTCACGATGTGGCTATCGAAGAGAGGAAAATAGACCGGTTCCTCAGAGGACTTAACCATGCCCTCCAATGTCAGCTATGCATGTTGGACTTCCCCGATTTCCAGACCTTGGTGGATAAGGCCTTCATCGCCGAACGAGAACACGAGTATGGGAATGATGATCATAAGAGGAAGTTCGAGCCCGAGAAGGGCAACAGGGAGCCATATGAGCAAAAGCTGCGCAGTTGGCAGTCAGGGCCATCTGAGAACAAACCTGTGTGGAACAATGGTGGCAACAACAGCAAGCCAGGCAACCAGAGCAAGACCTTTGGCAAGCAGCCAGTCATAGAGGACTGCCGCCGCAACAACACCTGTTTCACTTGTGGCCAGAGTGGACACTACGCCAAGCAGTGCCCTACTAATAACGGGAAGCAATCAGCTCACCACAAGCCACAAGTCAATCACCTTGGACGCCACCCCAACCATAACTTCAGCCACGCATGCGTCCACCACATCTCTACCGAAGAAGTCTGCAAAGCTCCAGACATTGTCCTTGGTATGTTTTCTGTCAATAACATACCTGCAATAATTTTATTTGATTCTGGGGCTTCCCACTCGTTTATTTCGTGAAGTTTTGCCACCTTGCAGAAATTTTCTCCTTCACTTTTGGACAAAATTATGGTGGTACAATCCCCTGGATCTATGCTTAGAACAAATATAATATACAAGGGTCTGGAAATCTCAATCCATGGAGTTAAATTCCCAGCTACTCTTGTTGCCATTGAATCCCCAGGACTGGACATAATACTGGGGATGGACTGGTTGGCACCGCACCAAGTGTGTATCAACTACGCCACCAGAACGGTGACATTGGTGAACCCCGCTGGACAAACCGTCCAATTTCTGGCCAGCAGAATGATAACAAGAAAGGGCATGGCATACCAGACCACTGTTACAAATATGAACCTCATCCCGGTAGTCTGCGAGTTTCCGGATGTGTTCCCTGAAGAATTACCAGGGATGCCGCCCGATCGAGAATTGGAGTTCGCCATTGAAGTAATTCCTGGTACAGCTCCAATATACAAGAAATATTATCGTATGCCAGGCCTAGAGCTGGCAGAGCTAAATAAGAAGTTAGATGAGTTGCTACAGAAAGGATACATTCATCCAAGCATCTCGCCATGGGGGTCACCAGTATTATTTGTCAAGAAGAAGGATGGAAGTATACGAATGTGTGTAGACTATCGCCAGTTTAACGAGGTCACTATCAAGAACAAGTACCCGCTCCCTCGAATTGATGACTTATTCGACCAGTTGAATGGAGCACGGGTATTCTCTAAGATCGACCTCAGAACAGGATATCATCAACTGAAAATCCGAAAGGAGGATATCCCCAAGACAGCGTTCACCACTCGATATGGACTATATGAATTTACAGCTATGGCATTTGGATTGACCAATGCTCCAGCCTACTTCATGAGTATGATGAACAAAGTCTTCATGGACTTTCTGGACAAGTTTGTAGTGGTGTTCATTGACGACATACTGATATATTCTACGGATGAAGAGGAGCATAAGCAACATCTCAGAGCTGTCTTGGAAAGGTTGAGAACCCATCGCTTATATGCCAAGTTCAGTAAGTGCGAATTTTGGCTGAAAGAGGTGGGATTCCTTGGACATATTCTGTCAGAGAAAGGAATAGCTGTTGATCCCAGTAAGGTTACTGCGGTCTTGAACTGGAAGACACCAGCCATGGTGACCGAAGTCCGTAGTTTCCTGGGCTTGGCAGGCTACTACCGTCGCTTCATTGAAGGATTTTCTAAGATAGCCAATCCACTGACGGAATTGTTGAAAAAGAACCAAAGGTTTATCTAGACAGCTGAGTGCGACAGCAGTTTCCAGGAGTTAAAGACGAGGCTAACCACATCCCCTATCTTAGTCCTCCCCGACATTCACAAGAGTTTTGACATATACTGCGATGCATCCAGGCGTGGAATCAGATGCATGCTAATGCAAGAGGGGAAGGTTGTAGCTTATGCATCACGACAGCTATGACCTCATGAGGAGAACTATCCCACACATGACTTGGAGCTAGCTGCTCTGGTTCATGCCCTGAAGATTTGGAGGCATTATCTTATTGGACAACGATGTGAAATATACACATACCATAAGAGTCTCAAGTATATTTTCCCTCAACCCGATCTGAACCTCAGGTAGCGAAGATTGCTTGAGCTAGTCAAGGACTATGATGTTGGAATAAACTATCATCCAGGGAAAGCGAATGTGGTCGCTGACGCCCTGAGCAGGAAACAAGCTGCTATGAATGCACTAGTTGAGGGTATGCATCCGAGCTTACAAGAAGAGTTTGTTAAGCTCAATATGGTGCTATGCGGCCCAATGACCCCAGACACATTGGAAATTACTCCAACCCTCATGGAGGAAATCAAGGAATCACATAAGTCAGATGAAGAAATTTGGGAGATTAAGGAGTTAATTTAGCAAGGGAAGGCCAAGTCCTTCCGTGTAGATGAACAGGGTACCGTGTGGTTCGACAAACGAATTTGTGTACCGGATCAGAACAACTTGAGGCAACAAATACTCAAGGAAGCACATGAGTCCGCATATTCGATCCACTCGGGAGGTACCAAAATGTATCAGGACTTGAGAGAAACTTTTTGGTGGTCTAGAATGCGGAAAGATATAGCATACTATGTCGCCTGCTGTGACGTTTGCAACAAGGTCAAAGCAGAGCATCAGAAACCCGCTGGGCTACTGCAACCTTTACCAGTGCCCCAGTGGAAGTGGGACGACATATGTATGGATTTTATTGTGGGACTGCCCAAGTCTATGAGAGGCAATGATGCTATTTGGGTCATTGTAGACATACTCACGAAGGTGGCTCACTTTATCCCAGTAAAGACCACTTTCAACGCAAATCAGCTGGCACAACTCTACATGTCCCGGATAGTCAGTCTACACAGAGTACCCAAGTCTATCACATCAGATAGGGGCTCCCTATTTACCTCAGCATTCTGGCTATGGCTACATCAAGCTTTGGGAACCATGCTGAAACACAGCACAGCGTACCATCCGCAGACGGATGGACAGACCGAGCGAGTAAACCAAATATTAAAGGATATGCTTCAGTCATGTGCTCTCTCCCATGGACCTAAATGGGAGGATAGTCTGCCGTACGCTGAATTCTCCTACAACAACAGCTATCAGGCAAGTCTCAAGATGTCGCCTTTTGAGGCATTGTACGGATGGAAGTGCCGCACACCGCTGAACTGGTCCCAAACAGGAGATAGTCACATCTTTGGCACGGACTTGATGCTCGAGGCCGAGAGGCAAGTCAAGGATATTAAAGAACATCTTCGAGCAGCCATGTCCTGACAGAAGAGTTATTACGACCCAAAGCACCGAGAAGTTACTTTCGAGCCTGGTGACTATGCTTACTTGCGAGTAACCCCTATGAGTGGAGTAAAGAGGTTTGGCACCCGGGGAAAGTTGGCCCCAAGATACATCGGTCCCTTTCCAGTGATTGCTAGGAAGGGCAGAGTCGCATATCAGTTGAAATTGCCACCAGCATAGTCAGACGTTCATGATGTCTTTCACATCTCATAGTTAAGGAAATGCATTGCACCCCCAGCCAAGCAAGCGGATATGAGTGAATTAGAATTGGCTAAGGATTTGACTTATGAAGAGAAACCTATCAAGATTTTGGATGTGATGGAAAGAACCACTAGGAGTAAGGTGATAAGATTTTATAAGGTGCTGTGGGAGCACCACACCGAGGAAGAGGCCACTTGGGAAAGAGAAGATTTTCTGAGACCCGCATATCCATATTTGTTCCGTGAGCAACCGAATCTCGAGGACGAGATTCATCCTAAGGGAGGTAGGTTTGTGACACCCTGATTTTGGCAACTTTTTCTTTTCAAACCTTTCTTGGCTTTATTTGAAATTTGAATGGTTTTTGAACCTTTTCATTTGGTCTTGGAAACTTTTGAATCTTTTCCAAGTAATCCAAAGCCTCATCACCTTGCCAAAACCCTGCCAAGTACCTCTAGGACCCAAATCCCTATTTAAATCTTTTCCAATAACTCATTTTCTTTATTTGGGAATTTAGGTCATCACTATGGGTTGTGAAGCAACCTATAGTTTGGATGGCCAGAAAATTCTCTAAAATTCCTTGGATCATACCTTGTCACAATATCCAAAAATATTTCATGGCCTAGTTCAAATATTTTGCAAAACAATTCAGTTTTGTTCCTGGACAGTTTGAACCCTTGTGTAGGAAGTGCATGCTAGGTTTATCCAAATGATCTGAAACTTCTGTGGCAGGAAGACAACTACAAATGACTTCCCTCCACCAAGTTTCAGCCTTAGGAGATCATCCAAGTGAGTGGTACCTCAACATTTAGTTTCTGGACCAGAATTGTAAGTTACACATGAACTGCATTCAAACCTCAACCAAACCTCCTCAAACTTGACCAGTTTGGAGTCCTTCCAACGAGGATCACTCGAGACAATCCTTTTGGCTCCATCCCTAGCTCTCCACCTCTCCAGATCCCTCTCTAGTTCACTGTCAGAAACTGTTGTTGATCCTACCCTTCATCTCAGATAGAACCAAGCCAAACCATGGGTGCAGATGAAGTGAGTGAACGAGGGTCGACATGTTGGACAAGTTTTGCCAGGCTTGCATGGCCTCCTGGTGGCAAGCACCGTGGTGAGCACGGCTATGGCATGTCAGTCGCCGCGCTCTAGAAGCTGCCAGGCTCAGGTCGCGTCGGAGCGGGACGCCCGTGTAGCCGTACCATGTCCGAGCATGCCGACATCGTCCCCAGTTGCCATGCAGCCCTTCCCGACCCTTCGCCCTCGCCAGAGAAGCTCTCGGCGGCCGCCACGCCCGCGAGCACTGTGCCGCACGTGCGGCCACAGTTGCAGCACCACTCGTCTTCTTCTCCCCGAGCCGTCTCATCGCGCATTCAATGCCGCTGCTCTCTCCCGTCTTCTCGCTGCTAGCAGCCAGCCAGCGAGGCGTCCTTCCACCGGCGATGTGTCTTGCTTCCCACCGTGTCCAGAGAGATCACCGCACCCCTCCTCCCGGCTATAAATAGCCATGCCCGGCCTCGCCGAGCTCTTTACCCCTCCCCTCTCTCTCAAATCGACTCCCAACAGCAAGAGCCAAGGCCTAGAGGCCCTCTGGCCTCGAGCTCCGTCGGAGTTCCTCCGCCCCTCTCTCAGCCAACAGCCACCACCACTCCTTCGTCGCCTCGCTTCAGACCACCGTAGCACTCAGCAAGTTCCACTGATCCTCCTAGAACTCTCGCCTAGTCATTTTGCTGCCGAATCGAGCCTCTCCGTCGATCACCAAAGCGCCCGTCCGCCGGAGAAGAAGGGGGCCGCGCTGTCCGGCCATCTCCGGAGGAGCTACGGGTACAAGGAGGACCGTCGTTGAGTGCCCGTTCAATCCTCGTCGTCTCCCCGCCCAACTGCCGTCGCTATCGCCGGCAAGCAGCGCCGGTGAGCCACCCCTCTCTCTGCTTCTCGCTCTCTTTCTGTTTAAATCGAGCCGGCCCCACCTGTCAGTGACCACGGCTGTGTGCGCGAAGGGGTAAGTGGAGACGCCCGTGAGGTTTACGCCTTCGACGTGGCCCTCCACTGGTTTTTCTGGTTTTTCCAATTTCATTTATTTAAACAGTTTTGACCAGCAAATTTGACCACTAATAACTTTTTATTAAAAGGTCCAAATCACCTGATTCTTTTTGCATTGTGTTGGTCTTAAACTCCTTTATTTTCTAACCAAGTTTGGCATTTTTCCAATACTCACAGAATTGTTGGTGAATAAAAAGGCTTTATTTGACATCTTCCTTTGCCATTTAAAATTGTTTTCAGAAGGAGATTCTTGTGGATTTGAAGACCAGGAGTATTTGAACAACCCAACTGATCAAGGCAAGCCAGGACATCCATATTATGAAGCATTTCATAGCATTGCATAATTCATATTCATTTCTTGCACTTAATTAACATAGATAATTCAAGTGAAGTATTTAAATGCCTATTGTTGACAACTTAAATTGATATGATGAATGACCATGATTGCTAAGTGAAACTTAGTTGGTTGAAGAGTCACCTGTCCGGGCTTACCCGTGCAACCACATTTGCCAGTATGGGATGGCCTTGACTTGGTCTGGCTCCGTGTTCTTTCACCGGTACCTCCAGACATGGAGGGTTATGCGTGCGTGTTGCCCTGATTAGGCAGACGACGATAACCCTATGAGCCAAATTGAGTTTTGTGCCGGCGTCCCTGTTTGGGACAGTTTACTTGGGCCACGACGGTGGCAGGTGTCATGAGGTGACACGGGGCCACCCAAGGCTTGACTCCGAGGGAGTGTGATTACCGGTGGTACGATGGGAGAGTCATGAGTCAGGCGGGTTTCGTTGGAGCAATGCTGGTCCACCTGAATGGGATCATGAGGTCAGGTGCTCCATGGTGTGGGTAAAGTGCGCAACCTCTGCAGAGTGAAAAATCTATTCGAATAGCCGCGTCCACGGTATTGGACAGCCCGTCCAGACCTCTCTAGGTGATCAACCGTAATAACCATAGTAATGATGGAAGTACTTGCCTTATGAGCGGAAGTACTCGTTGGCATCGAGTATTCAGAGGTTTGTGAAACAACCCGGATATGAGTAAGTTAATAACAGTAAGTGAATCACTTAAGACTTAACATGTTGATTGCCATGCTATTATTTGCTGCATACTTGGTTGTCATGTGCTTGTGAGTACATTCAAAGTACTCACCTGGCGTATCATGCTAGATGCAGGAGAAGACTAAGACGGAGGTCTCGAAGGTCCATGTTGCGATGACTAGAATGTGTCCTCAGCAGTGTCCCTGTGGATGGAGTTACTAGCATGTTCCGCTACACTGTAGTCTTTCGCTGTAGTATCCCGCAGTAATACCGAGGCCCTGATATGTTAGATAAATAATGTAGATATTGTCATAGCACTAGATGTGCTTTTGGCCTTGATGATCATGTAATATATAAGCTTGTACTCAACTATTATCAATAAAAGTTCAGCTATGTTCTGTTCCAAGTTGTTGTGTATTTCCAGAAGACATGATCTCTGGGTTGGAAACACTGGTAAACCGGTCCTCTGAGCCGGGGTGCCACACTTACCCATATACTGCATGTGCTGTCGAAAGGGCTAAGGATTGCTATTCGATCTGGGAGCATCCAACGGTGCAGACGTACGATCCGTGGGGTTTGGGTTCTGGCCAATCAGAACACACGACTCAGATCGCGTGCGCAGCAGGGGGGAGGGGGCATCGGCCATGGTTTGGTAGGCACACGGCTTTCGTGAGTGAACCGTGTGCTATTTGAAAACATTTCATGAGAAGAATCTCGGTTTTTAAATCCCCGTAAATCCAAAACTCACCCGAAAATTGTGAAACTTGGCATGGTGTCACGACATGGCACATATATGTCGAGGAATTTTTTCTGTCCATTTTGGCGCAAGTTTTATTACAAGCCTCTTACAAACCAGAGCTTCTCTCAAAGAAGCTTCATGGTTCCGATAGGGAAATGTGTCCCCCTTGTGGGCGAGACGATAATCACTGCCTCTTTCGCCTTGTATTTTCTTCTACGGGCAACATGGAACGACTGGATATCCGTGCTGAAATTTAAACTTATTCAGGGTTCGTTTGTCCTTTTTATACACTAATTGAGTTTCCTAGGCATTTAATGCCCAGAATTCAAATCTGAACTACAAATACATGCTCCAGTTCACCAAAATGGCTAGAAAAATTATACATGTGTCCTTGGGTGCATGTTTAGGTCCCATGCCACGAATGGGAACGAATTACAACCGTACCGGCGTCCTGGCTCGTCCTCAAACATTTGAAATCTCGGTTTTTAAATCCCCATAAATCCAAAACACACCAGAAAGTCATGAAAGTTGGCATGGTGTCACGTCATGGCACATATATGTCGTGGTAAAAACATTGTCCTATTTGGGCCAAGCTTTATTACAAACCTCTTACAAACCGGAGCTTCTCTCAAAGAAGCCTCATGGTTTCGATAGGGAAACGTGTTCCCCTTGTGGGCGAAACGTAATCACTGCCTCTTTTCGCCTTGTATTTTCTTCTACGGGCAACATGGAATGACAAGATATCTGTGCTGAAATTTAAACTTATTCAGGGTTCGTTTGGCCTTTTTATACACTAATTGAGTTTCCTAGGCATTTAATGTCCATAATTCAAATCTGAACTACAAATACATGCTCCAGTTCACCAAAATGGCTAGAAAAATTATACATATGTCCTTGGGTGCATGTTTAGGTCCCATGCCAGGAATGGGAATGAATTACAACCATACCGGCGTCCTGGCTCATCCTCGAACATTTGTAATCTCGGTTTTTAAATCCCCATCAATCCAAAACTCACCAGAAAGTCATCGAAGGTGGCAAGGTGTCACGTCATGGCACATATATGTCGTGGTAAAAACATTGTCCAATTTGGGCCAAGCTTTATTACAAACCTCTTACAAACCGGAGCCTGTCGGAAGAACCCTCGTGGTTTCGATAGGGAAACATGTCCCCTTGTGGGCGAAACGATAATCGCTCCCTCTTCTAGCCTTGTATTTTCTTCTACACGCAACACAGAACAACAGGAGATTCACGCTAAACTTTGAAATTATTCAGGGTTCGTTTGACCTTTTTATTCATTAATTGGGTTTTGTAGGCATTTAATGTCCATAATTCAAATCCAAACTACAAATACATGCTCCAGTGCACCAAAATGGCTAGAAAAAACGTACATGTGTCCTTGGGGTGCATGTTTAGGTCCCGTGGAACGAATGGGAATGAATTCAACCGTCTCGGCGTCCTGGCTTGGCAACGAACATTGCGAATCTCGATTTTTTAAATCTCTGTAAATCCAAAACTCACCAGGAAATCATGAAACTTGGCATGGTGTCACTACATGGCACATATATGTCGTGGTAAAATAATTGTCAAATTTGGGCCAAGCTATATTACAGGCCTCTTACAAACCGAAGCTTCTCGCAACCCTCGTGGTTTCGGTAGGGAAACATGCCCCTCTTGTGGGAGAAATGATAATCGCTGCCTCTTCTCGCCTTGAACTTTGTTTTCTACAGGCAACATAGAATAACAGGAGTGTCGTGCCGAAATTTGAAACTGTTCAGGGTTCGTTTGGCCATTGTATATATTAATTAAGTTTTCTAGGCATTTAATGTAGTCCATAATTCAAATTTGAACTACAAGCACATGCTCCAGTGAAGCAAAATGGGTGGGAAATCGTACATGTTTCATTGGGTGCATGTTTAGGTCTCATTTAAGGAATGGGAATGAATTACAAACTTCTCATCGTCCTGAAACATTGAGAATCTCGGTTTTTAAATCCTAGTAAATCGAAAACTCACCCAAAAAACATGAAACTTGGCATGGTTTCATGACATGGCACATATATGCCGTGGTAAAAAAAATCGTCCAGTTTGAGACAAGGCGCACACATTAATAGCCAACAAAGTCCTTTTGAAACAAATAGCTGACACGTTAATATCGCAAACGGTTGTATTATATGAACCGTGTGTTCCCGTAACCATTTAAGTGCGGCCACTACCTCTGCTAAAATTTAACCATACTCGGTGGCGTGCGTGCAGCTGTTTGATTAGACGGGACGAGCGCGAGAAGTCTGCCGTGCAGGCTCGACGGGACACGTGCGAGCAGACCGCCGTGCAGGCTCGACGGGACGCGTGCATCCTGTCCACCTCGCAGGCTCGATAGGACACGTGCGAGCAGCAAGGCCGCCCATGCTCATCGGGAAGCGAGCTCTTTAACCTCCATCCACCAGCCGCCCGCCTCGCTCACAACTTCTCCATTAATGGCGGCGGAGCCGCTGTTTAATACGCGGTTAATTAAAGCACCTGGACGGAGGGTGTTTGCTTGTGATCCCATGGCAGCATTTGCTTTGTTCGTGTTTTCAAATCGTATTCCGGCCTTATTTAAATTGCCACATAGGGCAACGGATAATACGATGACAAATAAAATGGCAACGGATAATATGACGACAAATTTACAATGGCGCTGATAATAATAGTCTTACATATTCCGGATAATTTAAAATGCCACATGCGGCAAAGCCCGGAAGACACGGGGGCAAGAGAAGAAGGAAATCGCAGACAACGATCCGGGTCGCTACTGTCTCTACTCGTCGATGGATCGCCGGGCGACGACATCCTCCAGCTCCTTCTTCAATTCCACATGACTGTACTTGAAAGCAGCCACGGATTCCTCCACCTCCTGCTCCCGCTCGATCCGGAGCTTCCTCAAGTCACCCATCAGTTCCTCGATGACCGCTGTCAGCGTCATCCCCGAGGCACTGCTCTGCCCATGCAGCATCTTGCAGCCGGCGGCTCCTCCTCGTTCTCGGCGAGCGCCTTGAGGAGCTTCGCATTGTCACCCATGAGTTGCTCGATGAGGCCGGTCGCCTTGTCAACCGAGGCATCACTGATCTCGAGCAGCTTCATCAAGCCATCGATCAGCTCCTGCTGCTTAATGAGGCCAGCGAGAATGTCGTCGTCGCCGGCCAAGGACTTCAACAATGCCAGCTCATCGCGATCGCCGATGCAGCGAGTGCGCTTGTGAGAGCCCTCGCGTGCCCGTGAGAGCTCATTCAAGGGCTCCGCGGCGCGCCGGGACATCTCTGCTGCGGCTGCCGCTTCACGGCGGGACCTCTCTAGTGCTTTCGTGGCCTTTGTCTTTGCTGCCTGGTTATATGTCCACCCGAAACTCCTCCTACCAGTCATGGCGGAACGACTTGACAGGAAAGACCAGTTTTCTGGGTGATGAGGAGAGGAACTGTGAAGTAATTTTCGAGTGGGTAGTTTTTATAGCCCGGTGCTAAGTGTGAACACATATTAGTTTGATAGGTGTGAACAGATTTGCAATTACTTATTGCGTTGTAATCTACAATGTGACGAGCAACAAGGTCAAAATTTATTGATGGTTCTGGGCCTACAAAGCCCGTTTCTGTTGTTCTGGCTCATCGCAAACAGTTCTTTTGGATCAACTGTATGCCACGCATTGGAAGCCTGAAATGTGGGCCCGCGTTCTCGAATGTATGTGTACGTGTCTGCCCACTATCACACATGGTCAAGATATCACCATCGTGTCCTATTGATGCGTCGTCGCGCCTCCCATGGGGTGCCAGAAGGTTGACCACGTGGTTGCTCGCCGTTGAGGTGGCCGCGGAGTGCTCGGCCCCTCGTTGAGGCAGCCACGGTGCGCTCTGCTTGCGTCTGTCCACGCGTTTTGCTCGCCATTGAGGCAGCCGTGGCACGCTCCGCTCTGGCGTCCTTGCGCGCGCTCTGCTCGCCGTTGAGGCAAATTTACAATGGTAACGGTTAATAATTGTCTTACATATTAAGGATAATTTAAAATGCCACATGCGGCAAGGCCCAAAACACTCACGACCTACATATGCATACAATTATAATCAAATACTATAGGCTAAAAGGCTGAGCTGGTGGCCTTCCGACGACGGTCTTCTCGGACTCCATGATCAACATAGCACCCTTGCGGCCGTTCATTCCAAGTGTACCGACCCGCCTCCGCCTACGGAGCTGCTAGCGCTGAGAGGCTCTTGGGGCTGCTGGGCCTCTTCCAGAAGAGCTTGACAGCGTGCAATCACGCGCATGATATCTCCATGGAATTGCTCCATTTCCATGTCTCTGGCCTGGTAGCAAATTCCGTCCATCACCTGCATCCTCAAGATATCATGTTGGCGATGTTCTACTTCGTTGGGGACGTCAACTCCACCAAGGATGCGCTCGAGCCTGGCCACCACATCGTCGGGATGAAGGTTGACACGGCCGCCGCAGGCAATGATGAAGCCGCAGGCTGCCTGTGTCTTGACTGAATCGCAGAGGTCCTCTGCCCATTCCTTGCAGGGCATCAGGCTCTCGATGAGCACTGGTGATGGCGGCTCTTCGGGTGGGTCGTCGATCATGCCGCCGAGCAGCTCTGGATCTTTTGCACGGTTGATGGAAAACTGCTCATCACACCTCCTCTACAATATGTCGATTGTGCGCCCAAGGACTGTGACACCGATATCGCTGCCGATGGGCCATGGTGCCTGCACCGGCCAATGAAGCTCTTGCTCCCCGACCTGCTCTGGCTCGTTCTCCTCGCCGAAGATGTAACGCAGGTAGGGGTCGACGTCAAGGCTTTGGTCGTTTCCTGGCATGCTTGGAATAACTAATGGTAGATGGGTGAGGACTAGATCTACGCAGAGTGTCGCGACGGTGCATTGCTGCCTGGGTTATATGCAGCAAGCCATTAGCTGGTGGAGGGAAACCGATGAGGGAAGAGGCGTGGATTTTACAATTCACCCATGTGGAGCGCGGAAGCATTCGCTGGAGCACAGGAAGACTAAGTGGAGCACACAAACAACCCGAATACCGTATGCGGTGCCACGTGTTATTTATCACACAAGTGTTAACATAAGGAAACGTATGTGTAACTTACTAATCATCGCACACGAGTACTCGCAGACGCATCGTTTGTGATACTCCTAGCCACCGCAAGCAACTAGTTTGCATTTTTCAAAGTTTTTTGTACGAACAGAATCGCACACGAACTAACTATAGTAACTGTCTGTGCTATATTTTCTCATCGCAAACAGTTCATCCGAGTGGGCTGTTTGCCGCGTATCACACACATCTTGTTTACATGAATCGTTTGTGTTCTTTTGGCTCATCGCAAACAGTTCATCTATGTGAACTGTATGCCACATATCACACACATCTTGTTAAGTTGAACCGTTTCTGTTCTCTTCCCTAATCGAAAACAGTTCGTCCGAGTGAACCGTATGCCGTATATCACACACACCTTGATCTGGCTGACCATTTATGTTGCATTCCCTAATAGCACACAGTTTATCGAAGTGAACTATATGCCGTATATCGCGCACACATTGATATGGCTGCCCGTTTCTGTTGTTCTGCCTCATCGCAAACAACTCTTCTGGATCAACCGTATGCCCCGCATCGCACACATAACTAAAATCTGAACCGTGTTTGATGTCTCCGCCATCGCAAATGTTTTGCATCTTTTTTGATGGTTTTTTTACATCCCCGTTTGCGATTAATGCATCGCACACTGTTTCGTCAAAGGGTCTCTGATCGGAGTGTCACGTTAGCAGCATCCTGCAGTAGTGCTTCTCGGGGGTGACTGTCACAGCCCTAGAAATTGATTGTAGACAGTTGCTTATTCATCCATGCATCATGTCTAAATTTATTCTAAATTGGAAATGGGGATGATCAAACCCTAGCACCAAATGAATTCAACTAGGTTCAAATTCAAATCATTTAAATGAACCCAATATGCCTTCATCAATGTTTGATAATTTTGGCAAGGCTTTGAGTCCAAACCAAAAATAGTGAACATTTTTGTCGAATATTTTGGGCAATGAATTTAAATCATTATTGTATTTGAATTTGGAATTATATTCATAATATATAGAATATATTTTCAAATAACATGGAAATGGTTTATGTGCTTTTGGAAAAGTCCATCCAGCAACATAAAAATATTCAAAGGATTTTTGTCACTGTTTTGAAATTGTTTGGAGTTTTAAACAGTGGCAGAATATGTTGGAAATATGCCCTAGAGGCAATAATAAAGTGGTTATTCTTATATTTCATTGTTCATGATAATCGTTTATTATCCATGCTATAATTGTATTGACCGGAAACTCAAATGCATGTGTGGATACATAGACAACAACATGTCCCTAGTAAGCCTCTATCGGACTAGCTCGTTGATTAAAGATGGCTATGGTTTCTTAGTCATAGACATGAGTTGTCATTTGATAACGGGATCACATCATTAGGAGAATGATGTGATGGACAAGATCCAAACTATGAACGTAGCATATGATCGTATCAAGTTTATTGCTATCGTTTTCTGCATGTCAAGTATATGTTCCTATGACCATGAGGTCATGCAATTCACTGACACCGGAGGAGTACCTTGTGTGTACCAAACATCGCAACATAACTGGGTGACTATAAAGGTGGTCTATAGGTATCTCCGAGGGTGTCTGTTGAGTTGGCATGGATCAAGACTGGGATTTGTCACTCCATGTGATGGAGAGGTATCTCAGGGCCCACTCGATAATACATCATCACAATGAGCTTGCAAGCAATGTGACTAATGGGTTTGCCACGGGATCTTGTATTACGAAACGAGTAAAGAGACTTGCCGATAATGAGATTGAACTAGGTATGGTGATACTGATGATTGAATCTCGGGCAAGTAACATACCGATAGACAAAGGGAACTGCATACGGGATTAGCTGAATCCTTGACATTGAGGTTCGATCGATAAGATCTTCATAGAATATGTAGGAACCAATATGGGCATCCAGGTCCCGCTATTGGTTATTAACCATAGAGGTGTCTCGGTCATGTCTGCATAGTTCTCGAACCCGCAGGGTCTACACACTTAACGTTTGGTGATGATATAAGTATAGTTGAGTCATTATGGTGGTTACTGAAAGGTTGTTCGGAGTCCCGGATAAGATCCCGGATGTGACGAGGAACTCCGGACTGGTCCGGAGGTGAAGATTGATATATTGGACGAAGGGTATTGGAGTCCGGAATTGTTTCAGGGGTACCAGGTGATGACCAGCATGACCGAAAGGGGTTTCGGGGGGGGGGGGAAGTGTTGGGGGCCTCATGGGCCTAGGGGAGGGGGCACCCCAGCTCACTAAGGGGCTGTGCGCACCCCCTCACCCCATCCCACATAACCAGAGGGGTGGGGGTGCCCCCCTAGGGTAGCCACCCCCTTTACCTTGGGGGCCAAGGCTCCCGGGAGGGAGGCGCACCAAAACCCATCTAGGGTTTCCCCCTGGTGGCCGCCGGCCCCCCTAGGGAACCCTAGGGCGCCCCTCCTCCTCCCTTCCCCCTATATATAGATGAGGAGAGGGAGGGCAGCCGCACCCTCAAATGCCACGGTGCTGCCCCTCCTCTCCCTCGTAGCCTTCTTCCTCTCCGTAGCGCTTAGCAAAGCTCTGCTGAGATTCCGCCACCACCACCGCCACCACGCCATCGTGCTGCTGGAGGACTCGAGCTGCTACTTCACCATCGCTCGCTGGATCGAGGAGGTGAAGGCATCATCAAGCCATACGTGTGTTGAACGCGGAGGTGCCGTCCGTTCGGCACTTGGATCGGAGTTCACGGGACGGATCGTGATTGGATCACGAAGACGTTCGACTATATCAACTGCATTTCTTAACGCTTCCGCTTAGCGATCTACAAGGGTATGTAGATGCAATCTCTCCTCTCGTAGATGGTCATCTCCTAGATTGATCTTGGTGAGTATAGGAACATTTTTGTTTCCCATGCAACGTTCCCCAACAGTGGCATCATGAGCTAGGTCTATGCGTAAATGACATCACGAGTAGAACACAAAGGAGTTTGTGGGTGTTGATATTCAGATTGCTTCCTTCCTTGGTCTTTTCTTGATTCGGCGGTATTGTGGGATGAAGCGGCCCGGATTAACTTTACATGTCCACGTACATGAGACCGGTTCCATCGAGAGACATGTGACTTTGTTGCATAAAGATGGCTGGCGGGTGTCTGTCTCTCCCACCTTAGTTGAATCGGATTCGACAAAGGCGGTCCTTGTAGAAGGTTAAATAGCAACTTGCATATCACCATTGTGGCTTTGCATAGGTAAGAATCGTTCTTGCTAGACACCCATAGCAGCCACGTAAAACATGCAACAACAATTAGAGGACGTCTAACTTGTTTTTGCAGGGTATGTTGTGATATGATATGGCCAAAGACATGATGAGATATATTTGATGTATGAGATGATCATGTTTTGTAATAGTTTATCATGACTTTCATGTAGATGAATACGACAACCGGCAGGAGCCATAGGGTTGTCTTTAATTATTGTATGACCTGCGTGTCAAGCATTAAACGCTATGTAATGCTTTACTTTATCGCTAAGCGGTAGCAATAGTAGTAGAAGCATGGTTGGCGTGACAACCCGATGGTGACACAATGATGGAGATCATGGTGTTATGCTGGTGATGATGGAGATCATGCCGGTGCTTTGGAGATGGAGATCAAAAGCACAAGTTGATGGCCAAATCATGTCACTTATGATTTGCATGTGATGTTAATCCTTTTGTGCATCTTATTTTGCTTAGGACGACGGTAGCATTATAAGGTGATCCCTCACTAAAATTTCAAGATAAAATTGTGTTCTCCCCAAGTGTGCACCATTGCGAAAGTTCATCGTTTCGAAGCACCGAGTGATGATCGGGTGTGATAGACTCTATGTTCGCATACAATGGGTGCAAGCCAGTTTTGCACATGCGGAACACTTGTGTTAAACTTGACGAGCCTAGCATGTACAGACCTGGCCTCGGAACACAAGAGACCGAAAGGTCGAACATGAGTCATATAGTAGATATGATCAACATGGAGATGTTCACCATTGAAACCACCTCATCTCACGTGATGATCGGACTTGGGTTGGTGAATTTGGATCATGTTACACTCGGACAACCAGAGGGATGTTGATTTGAGTGGGAGTTCCTAGGTAATATGATTAATTGAACTCATTATCATGAACAATAGTCTAAAGTTGCCATTGCAAATTTATGTTTTAGATCAATGGCTTGCGCAATAGCTCCACTGAATTTCATTGCGTTCCTAGAGAAAGTTAAGTTGAAAGATGATGGAAGTAACTTTGTGGTTTGGGCCCGTAATCTGAGGATTATCCTCACGGCTGCCCAAAAGGCTTATGTCCTTGATGCACCGCTTGGTGCGCCACCCCCTCCAGTGACTGTGGATGTTGTGAACGCCTGGTAGTCGCATGTTGATGACTACTCACTAGTTTAGTGCGCCATGCTGTATAGCTTAGAGTCGGGACTTCAAAGGCATTTTGAACATCATGGAGCATATGAGATGTTCCAGGAGTTGAAGTTTATCTTTGAGAAGAATGCCCGGATCGAGAGGTATGAGACCTTCGATAAGTTCTATGACTGCAAGATGGAGGAGAACGGGTCTGTCAGTGAGCACATACTCAGAATATATGGGTACTACAACCGTCTGGCTGAGTTGGGAGTTGAGCTCCCGCGAGAGGCTGTCACTGACAGAGTTCTTCAATCGCTACCACCTAGCTACAAGAGCTTTGTGTTGAACTATAACATGCAAGGGATGAACAAGTCAGTCTCCGAGTTGTTCGCGATGCTGAAAGTCGCTGAGTAGGACATCCAGAAGGAGCATCAAGTGTTGATGGTGAATAAAACCACTAGTTTCAAGAAAGGCAAGGGAAAGAAGGGAAACTTCAAGAAAGGTGGCAAAGCAGTTGCTCCTCCCGTGAAGAAACCCAAGGCTGGACCCAAGCCAGAGACTGAGTGCTTCTATTGCAAGGGAACTGGCCACTAGAAGTGGAACTGCCCCAAGTATCTGGCCGACAAGAAGGGGGCCAACGTCAACAAAGGTATATATGATATACATGTTATTGATGTGTACCTTACCAACTCTCGTTGTAGTGCCTGGGTATTTGATACTGGTTCGGTTGCTCACATTTGCAACTCAAAGAAGGAACTACGGAATAGACGGAGGCTGGCAAAGGACGAAGTGACGATGCACGTGGGAAATGGTTCCAAGGTTGATGTGATCGCCATCGGCACACTCGCTCTTCGATTACCATCGGGATTAGTGATGAACCTGAATAATTGTTATTTAGTGCCTGCGTTGAGCATGAACATTATACCTGGACCTTGTTTAATGCAAGACGGTTACTCATTTAAATAAGAGAATAATGGTTGTTCTATTTATATGGGTAATATCTTTTATGGTCATGCACCCATTGTGAAGGGTTTATTCTTATTGAATCTCGATAGTGGTGATACACTTCATAACATTGATGCCAAAAGATGTAGAGTTGATAATGATAGTACCACTTTCTTGTGGCACTGCCGCTTAGGTCATATTGGTGTAAAACGCATGAAGAAACTCCATGCTGATGGACTTTTGAAGTCGCTTGATTTTGAATCACTTGACACATGCGAACCATGCCTCATGGGCAAGATGACTAAAACCCCGTTTTCCGGAACAATGGAACAGGCAACTAACTTATTGGAAATCATACATACTGATGTGTGCAGTCCGATGAGCGTTGACGCGCGCGGTGGATATCATTACTTTCTCACCTTCACCGATGACTTGAGTAGATATGGGTATATTTACTTAATGAAGCATAAGTCTGAAACGTTTGAAAAGTTCAAGCAATTTCAGAGTGAAGTTGAGAATCATCGTAACAAGAAGATCAAATTCCTACGATCCGATCGAGGGGGAGAATATCTGAGTTATGAGTATGGCAATCACTTAAGACAATGTGGAATTGTTTCACAGTTGACGCCACCTGGAACACCACAGCGTAATGGTGTGTCCGAACGTCGTAATCATACCTTATTGGATATGGTGCGTTCTATGATGTCTCTTGCTGATCTGCCACTATCATTTTGGGGTTACACGTTAGAGACTGAAAGAGCGTTATATCGACTAGAGGGGGCTGAATAGGCGATTTTTACAAATTCATCACTGAGGAATTTCAAGGTGAGGAAATTCCTAAGCGACGAACTACTTAGCAGCGGAATAAGTGCTCAGATGCAAGCATAACAGAGCAGTAGCACAGTCATCATGATGAAATGAAAACAAGCACAGAGTACTAGTAGCGTAAACACAGGATAAGCAGGCTGAAGACAAACTGACTGAAGAAATTGAACTGAGGAAATTGAGAAAGTCTTCAGACAAAGTCTTCAAACAGTGATGATCAAATACATAGCAAGTATGCGAGGAAATGAAAGGGTTGAGGAAATAGAACCAGTAGCTCGGTGAAGACAATGATTTGGTAGACCAGTTCCAACTGCTGTGACAGTTGTACGTCTGGTTGGAGCGGCTAGGTATTTAAACCTGAGGACACACAGTCCCGGACACACAGTCCTCACCGTATTCTCCTTGAGCTAAGGTCACACAGACCTCGCCCAAACACTCGTGGTAAGTCTTCAGGTGACTTCCAAACCTTCACATACTCGGTCACTCGGCAATCCACAATTTCCTCTTGGATGCTCTAGACCATGACGCCTAACCTTCTGGAGGATGCACAGTCCTCAAAGGTAACAAGCGTCGGTTCCACACAGGAACAATCTCTTCAGTGATGCTCAATCACTTTGGGTTTGTAGGTGTTTGGGTTTTTGGGTTTTTCCTCACTTGATGATTTTCGCTCAAAGTCCTCGGAGGATGGGATGCTCTAAATGACAAGTGTCAATCTTTCTCTCGGAGCAGCCAACCAGCTAGTGGTTGTAGGGGGCGGCTATTTATAGCCTAGGGAGCAGCCCGACATGATAAGACATAAATGCCCTTCAATGATATGACCGTTAGGTGGGTAGGATATTTGGACAGCTGGCGCGTAGCACAGCAACGGTCGGATATTTGCGTATCAAATTCCTCAGGGCTATCATGTTCCTCACTTGTAGGCAATCCGCACTGGCGAATTCCTAACTCCTCAGTCAGAACAAATTCCTCAGAGAACAGAAGAACTTCGTCTCTGTCACTGAAGAACTTGACTAAACTGTATGAGATTTCCAATGGCTTCACTCGAAAGTATTGGGTAGGTGTAGGATTTTGAGTTGAGCATCACTTGGAAACTTTTCCTTAGTTTTACCTCGACCCCCTTTAACAGTACGGTGTTTCCTATGACTCAAGAAGAAGAAAATGAAACTACGAAAACAAAAGTCTTCACGCTTCATAATCCTCGCATGAATATCAAGTCTTCAGGGTCACACCAATTTCTTCACTTTCAAAGTCTTCAAGAAAACCAAAGTCTTCAGTTGAAGACATTCATTTTTTAGGGGTCGACATTCATCGTAAGTAACAAACTCCTCATAGACTTATAGACCAGTGTACACTCACAAACTCATTAGTCCCTTAACCCATAAGTCTTCAATACACCAAAATCACTAAGGGGCACTAGATGCACTTACAATCTCCCCCTTTTTGGTGATTGATGACAATATAGGTTAAGTTTTCAACGGGGATAAACATATGAAGTGTAAATATTGAAATTGAGGAATTTGATTGCAAGATATAGAAGAACTCCCCCTGAAGATGTGCATATTTGAGGAATTTGCTTTGAAATAGCAAATGCACATTGTTGAGTAATATCATGGAGATCTCCTCCTATATCTTGAAATTCATACACGCATTTAACATATGATATGAAGAATTTGAAATGCATGATGAAATATGGTGTCTGACGAAATTCAGCATGCGTGCATTAATGTACTTGAGGAAATAGCATGCAGGAAAACAGAGCAAAAGTATCAGACCACCATAGGACTTAAGTTTACAACTCATCAGAGCAAACACCTCAGAAAAGCAATAGTTGAAACTTAACAGAAATATAGCCCATATATAAGACCCGCTTGAAGACTAACTCAAATTTCTCCCCCTTTGTCATCGAATGACCAAAAGGGACGAAAAATGAGGACTAACGCCCCTGAAGAATACCATCATGATGTCGATGGAGGTGCGCCAGCATTGTTGGGGTCGTCCGTTGAGGTAGGGCCTGCCGCAGTGTCGTTCAAGTCTTCAGCTTCATCCGTCTCGCGCGATGAAGAATATGAACTGGCAACAAGCTGAGGAACTTTGACTTTCTTGAATTTCTTCGAAGGTGGCTGAGACCAGTCAAAGTCCTGTTGGAAGCCCATCTCCTTGAGTTCTTCAGCACTATGAAGATTAGACAGAATCGCCCAAGTGCGGTCAAAGACTTCATGCAAGTAGTAGTGATTCTTCTTCACAGTATTTTGAGTGACTGTCATGTTCTGAAGAATTGCACCAAACTGACGCTTGACCCACTTGTGATTTCGATCAACTTTCTGATGAAGACTAAGGAGAAGTTCACGATCAGTCATCACACGCGGAGTTGTGGCTTGAGGATGATGTTCTGAAGCTTTGGCGGCAGAATCTTGAGTTGCAGAGTCATCATTGGTGGAATAGGAAGTAGCTTTGCGAAACTGCCCATCCAATGGACGAGTACCTTCATCAAAAACAGTAGCCTTGCCCTTCTCGTCAGCTGAGGAAATAGTCCGTTTGAGGACTTCGATAGGGGGCAAATAGCCGAGATGATTTTGAAAGTCAGCCATGTAATGAATTGAAGAGCTTGATCTGATGAATCTCATGATCCAGGGAGCATAAGGCTTCAACTCAAAAGGTGACAGTGCAGCATTGGCCAAAGTCCTCATGAAGAAATCGTGGTAGTTGATAGGAATACCGTGAATGATATTGAACAGCAGATTCTTCATAATGCCAACAACTTCTTCATCATCAGAGTTGTGGCCCTTGATTGGACTGAGGGTTTTGGTCAAGATGCGATAAACTGTCCTTGGCACATAGAGCAATTCCTTGATGAGGAATTTGGTCCTTGGAGCTTGGCCTGGCTTCAAAGGCTTCATCAGCACTTGCATCAGATGATCAGACAATTCATGTTCAACATAGAGAAGCCTTGCACCTTCAGTGGGAGGCCAGACTGGAACGGCATGAAGCAATTCAGAGGCCGGTGCTTTGAAATGAGTATTATCGGTCATCCAGTCCAATACCCATGAATTGACATCATCAACATTTCCAGTAATGTGCAGCGTGGCGAAGAATTGAAGAATGAGTTCTTCATTCCAATCGCAGATGTCGGTGCAGAAATTGAGTAACCCAGCATCATGAAGAACACTGAGGACTGGTGTGAAGCAGGGTAGCGATTCCATATCTACATGAGGAATTTGCTCATGATCAAAGATCTTATCCTTATCAACCAACAATGAGGAGTAGAAGTTCATCTGGCTTGCAGTCCAGAAGCGCTTGCGACGAAGAGGAGCAGAGTCATAGGGATTGTAGTCAGTGAAGAATATGTGCTCATTGAAGAAATCCTCAGCATTAAATTTCTGCTTCTTGGAGTGAGGGTTCTGTGGCTTGGGCTGAAGATTAACAGTTGAAGAATTTACAGCCTCTTGAGGTGTAGCCACTGGAGCCACAGGCTGAGGAATTTCAGCAGCAGCCTTGGCCTCCATTTCTTTAGACATATATACATCAGCGCTAGTGACTGGAACTTCTTCAGGAATAGAATGAAGAGAAGCTTGACGTTCATCAGAGCCCGTATGAATTTCTTCAGTTTGCACAGGGGACTGAGGAACATGATGTAGAGGGGTTGTCAGAGGTGAATTGGGGTGATGACTTTCCCAAAAGTCATCATTCAGAATAGGTGTTGTAGACCCAATATCCACATCCTCTTCTTCTTCAGTTCCTTCGACGCCTGCCTCTTCAGCTGTGAACTGAGGCATGGGCGATGATACCAGTGGGGTTGAAGGGAAAGTATCCACTTCAATTTCTTCATCCATCTGCTCTGTCAAAGCAGCAGAAGGAATTTCTTCATCAGATTTACTTGGAATTTCATATTCCTCACCAAAGGGAATGATCTCCTTTGATGGCATGCTTGATATTGGAATAGCATCAATTGGGTTTTCAGATGAACTCGTCAAAGTCTTCAATTTCTTGGGGGCTGAAGACTCTGAAGATGCAGATGCTTTCCTTTTCTTCACAGCTGCTCGCTCCGCAGCCTTGGTTTTCTTCGCTTCTTATGCAGAAGGAAGGTTGATGCTTGTCATCGGTGCAGGAGGAGCAGAGGAAATTGGTTGAATTTCTTCAGGCACAACTGATGCAGTTGCCCTGCCTTGTTCAGATTCCTCAGGCACAGTAGCAGATGCTTCAACTGGCCTGGATTGCTCTTCAGGCGCAATGTTGGAGGTTGCCCTGGCATTTTCTTCAGAGACTGGAATTTCTTCATCAGCTCTGGCGCTTTCATTTTCTTCAGCAGACTGAACAGATGTTCCAGTCTGAGGAAATTTGGGTTGCGATGAAGCTGCAACACTTGGAGTAAATACTTTTGCCATTCTGACGAATTTGACTTTGGCACCTAGCCAATCTGCATGGAATGCATGAAATTCATCACTGAGTGCTTTGATCTCAGCCTGCATAGTCACAAGTTCTTCAGGAGACATTTTCACAACATTGTTCTTCAGAAAATGCTCCTTCTTATACTGAGCCTTCTTCACCTGCCTGGCCTTTTCAAATTTCCATTTCTCTTCATTTATGAAGGCCGTCAACATGTGACTTTGACCAGGAGTGAGGTTTAATTCAGGCAAAGGTGTATTTGGATCCTTGTGCCAGAGATCGATGAAATCAAGGATCTTCCTTGGATCCAGCATGAGGGGCAGAGCACTGCCTTTGGCTCTAGCGTCCCTTTGTTGTCGATCTCTGATGATCGCAGCTAATTCTTCATCATCAGCTTCGTCTTCGCTTGACGGAACCTGAAAGGCGACTTGCTTCTTGTGAGGACTTGGCCTTGTGCCTCGTCCAGCAGTGGCCTTTTTCTTCAGCAAGGTCGGAGTTGTTGAAGAATGAGGTGGAGCTGAAGAACTTGCAGAGACTCCTGAAGCAATTGAGATTCTAGTAGTCCTTTGGCATGTGGCAAGATGCACAGGTGCTGAGGACTTTGCAGGAGCAGCTGAGGATTTTGCAACCGAGGGAGTTGGAGCTGCTTTTGAGGAATTTGCTTGAGGAACAGGCCGTGAGGGCTTTGAAGAGCTTGGCCATGAGGGCATTGCAGCTGAGGAACTTGTCTTGACAGCTGATTTCTTCAGCATAGCCTTCTTAGGCTTGATAGCAGAGGCCTCAGCGGCGGCAGCAACAGAATCTTCATTGAATTTCTTCACCGCCTCTTTAGCCACTTTGGCCCTCTTGGCTTGACGCTTAGCCCACTCCTGAGGAAATTCCTCACCTCTTCTGATGCTAGTGGGATCAGCTTCTTGGCCAGGAGTCAATGGAGGTCTGGGACATGGAGGGTTAACAGCAAATTTCTTCATGTACTTGGGAGTGACATAGCGATATTCCCTCCATTCTCTTGCCCATCTCCTCTCAATCTTCTGAATGCGCACTTTGTGCTGATTTTTGTTCTCCTTGCCATGAGTTGCTTCATCAGGAGTACAATATTCATCATAGATGTCATCAGGGATCTCAAAAGCAGTATTTGTTTCTGGCCTTTTTCCTCCCTTCTGAGGTCTTTTACCATCAGCCATTTTCTTCACTTGAGGGTTTTGAACAATCGAATTTTCTGATGAGGTATGCAATTTTTCTTCAAGGAACGCTACAAATGAGTTAAGTTGATGAGAACCTAGAGATTCAGCAGCGGACATGTGTACCTGTGAACAGAATATAGGTGCGAAGAGTTTTGGAGAGGTCATATGCGTTCTCAGAAGATTTTCAAAAGTATCAAGTTTGAGGAAATTTGACCAGGGGTGTCTTGAGGAATTTCACTAAGCATTTTTGACTTAGGTTCCAGAGTTGTGTAGATTGAAAATCCACACAATTGAGGAATCTTGAAGAAAAACGTTGCTTAGAGAAACTGATCAAGAACAGAAGCAAGTTGGTGTTTAAGAACATGAAAGTTGAAGAATAAACACCTTTTGAAGATTTTGTGGAAATCATTAGAATCAACAAGGGCAGTAAAAATAAATTTTATTTACCCTTGACGAAGAACACGACGAACTGAGAGTAGCAGTGGAGAAGTTCGTCCGTTCAGATCTTCCACGCCCTAACTTGGCGATGGAAAACAGCTACGGCGGCGGCGGAGTGAAGATTTCCGCGGCCGGCGTGAGTACGACGGCGACGAGGTCGAGGCAGTGAAGCTCTTCCTCACCGGCGACGATGGAGTGTAGCGGCGGCGCTAGGTCTGAGAGCTCGTGCGGGGTAAATGAGCTCTGAGAAGGGCGAGGGGTATTTATAGCAGAGGTGAAAAACCGCTCGTCCGAAGAAAATGGACAAACGTGCCCCTGACCCTTCTTATCCTAACGACATGTGTCACCCACGTACTGTGAAGTGGAGATCATGTTAGATCGTGGGTGAATAGATAAATCTTATCGAGGGATATGGAACGGTTTGAGCGGCAAAAGCCGAAAATTCAGATAAGAATATTTTAATGTTTCATTCGCAAATTCTTCAGCTGTCAAGGACACAGTGAAGACTTTGAACGGGTTTCAAATAGAACGCACATGAAGAATTTGTGAACGGATTGGATTGAGTTTAGCACAGAGGGGGAACGGGTCTGATCACATTCACTTAGAAGGAAAAAACAACTTGAAGAATTAGCAATAAGTGAATGCTGTAGAGGACAGAAAACTCAAATATATATATATTCAATGAAGAACACAGACGGAAAGAGTGAAGATTTTGCAAAGTTGAAGAATTTGAAAATTTGAAGAATTTGCACAATGATGAAAAACTCAAATTTTGAAGATTTTCAACTTTTTGTGGTGGCGTGACCCACCGTGTAAGAATGATGATTTCAGACACCGCGTACAATTGTCGTAGGGCTCTGAGAATCAAATTCTTCATTAATTTCTTCACACTTAGAGGGTTAGTCTTCATTGATTGAAGAAAAACGTTTCTTCGAGTGTTGCACATCTAAGTCATCAATTTGCATAAGTGTTAGGATGTGTGTCCTTTTCAAAGGACATTCGAAGATTCTAAGATATTTAGCTCACACCGCAACTTGCTAAATCTCTTCTCATCCAAGGGTTTTGTGAAGATATCCGCTAGCTGTTCTTCAGACTTCACGGGATCAATAGAGAAGTCACCCTTCAACACATGATCTCGAAGAAAATGATGACTAATCTCGATGTGCTTTGTCTTCGAGTGCTGAACTGGGTTATGAGCAATTTTGATGGCACTCTCGTTGTCGCAGTAGAGTGGCACATTCTTCACATTGATGCCGTAATCCTTGAGGGTTTGCTTCATCCATAGCAATTGAGCACATCAAGAACCAGCAGCAATATACTCAGCTTCAGCAGTAGAGAGTGATACGCAGTTCTGCTTCTTCGAGGACCAACATACTAAGGATCGTCCGAGGAAATGGCATGTGCCTGATGTTGACTTGCGGTCCACACGATCACCAGCATAGTCAGAGTCAGAATATCCAATGAGATCAAAAGCCGAGCCCTTGGGATACCATAATCCAAGTGTTGGAGTGTGAGCTAGATATCGAAGAATATGTTTCACAGCCTTATGGTGTGATTCCTTCGGTGTAGCTTGAAAACGGGCACACATGCAAACACTAAGCATAATATCCAGCCTAGATGCACATAGGTACAATAAAGAGCCAATCATGGAGCGGTATACCTTTTGATCGAAGTCTATTCCATTTTCATCAGTGCATAGATGGCCATTTGTGGGCATAGGGATTTTGATGCCTCTGCATTCTTGCATACCGAATTTCCTCAGAACGTCCTTGAGGTATTTCTCTTGAGAAATGAAGATGCCATTGCGTTGTTGACGAATTTGAAGACCTAAGAAGAATTTCAATTCTCCCATCATGGACATTTGATATTCCTCACTCATCATGTAAGCAAATTCGTCACTGTAATGTTGGTTAGTACAGCCAAAGATAATATCATCAACATATATTTGGCACACGAATAATTCATCATCATATGTTTTGGTGAACAGAGTTGGGTCGAGTGAACCAGGTTTGAAGCCTTTCTTCATGAGGAATTCCTTCAAAGTATCATACCACGCCCGAGGGGCCTGCTTGAGGCCATAGAGGGCCTTATTGAGTCTGAAGACTTTGTCTGGATGCTTAGGATCTTCAAAACCTGGGGGTTGAGCAACATATACTTCTTCCTCAAGCTTACCATTGAGGAATGCACTTTTCACATCCATTTGATATAAGATGATATTATGATGGTTAGCATAAGCAAGCAATATGCGAATAGCCTCAAGTCTAGCAACAGGTGCAAAAGTTTCATCGAAATCAATTCCTTCAACCTGTGTGTAGCCTTGAGCCACAAGACGAGCCTTGTTCCTCACCACTAGGCCATTTTCATCTTGCTTGTTGCGGTAGATCCATTTGGTACCGATGATATTGTGCTTGCATGGGTCCGATCGCTTGACAAGCTCCCATACATTGTTCAGCTTGAATTGATGTAATTCCTCTTGCATTGCTTGAATCCATTCAGGCTCCATAAATGCCTCATCAACTTTGGTTGGCTCTGTGATGGACATGAAAGCAAAATGCCCACAAAAGTTAGATAAATGTGAAGCTTTTGAGCAAGTCAGAGGACCTGGTGCGTTGATGTCGTTGATGATTCTCTCAATCTGTACTTCATTTGCAACGCGGGGATGAGCAGGTTGACGACTTTGATTTGGCTCGGCATTTTCTTCAGAGCCATTTTCTTCAGAAGCACCAGCATGCTGTTCTTCATGTTCTGGAATGATTTTTCCAGCAGATTCTTCAGTAGGAATGACATCCTCAGTAGCTTTGAACTTGATGGTTTCCTCAGGCGTCTTTTCATCTAGCACAGGAGGTAGGTGCTCTCTTTGCGAGCCGTTAGTTTCATCGAACTGCACATCTGCAGTTTCAACAACCTTGTTGTGATAGGTGTTGAAGACCCTGTAGGTGTGCGAGTCCTTTCCGTAACCAAGCATAAAACCTTCATGTGCTTTCGGTGCAAATTTAGAATTGTGATGAGGATCTCTAATCCAACATTTAGCACCGAAGACTTTGAAATAACTCACATTGGGTTTCTTGTCAGTGAGGAGTTCATATGAGGTCTTTTTGAAGAATTTGTGAAGATATACCCTGTTGATGATGTGGCATGCAGTATCAATTGCCTCAGGCCAGAAGTGACGAGGTGTCTTGTATTCATCAAGCATGGTGCGAGCCATCTCAACAAGAGTCCTGTTCTTGCGCTCCACAACGCCATTCTGCTGAGGAGTGTATGGGGCAGATAGCTCATGAGTAATACCTAGTTCATCGAGATAGTCATCAAGACCAGTATTCTTGAACTCAGTCCCATTGTCACTACGTATATGCTTGATCTTCACGCCGAAATTCGTCGAAGCCCTTGAGGAGAATCGTCTGAAGACTTCCTGCACTTCAGTTTTGTAAGTAATGACATGCACCCATGTGTAACGAGAATAGTCATCAACAATGACAAAGCCATATAGAGATGCTGCATTTGTTAGTGTGGCATAATGAGTAGGGCCAAAAAGATCCATATGAAGCAATTCAAAAGGACGAGAAGTAGTCATGATAGTCTTCGAGGGGTGCTTGGCTCTGGTCATCTTCCCAGCCTCACAAGCCCCACAAAGATGATCTTTGAGGAATTTGACACCCTCGATGCCAATGACGTGCTTTTTCTTCATGAGCGTGTGTAAGTTCCTCATGCCAGCATGACCCAGTCGTCGATGCCATAGCCAGCCTTCTGAAGCTTTAGCAAGTAGACAAGTGGCAGGCTGTGGTCCTGCAGAGAAATCAACAATATACAAGTCTCCTCTCCTAAAGCCTTCGAAGACTTTGGAATTGTCAGATTCCATGAGCACTAAGCAACGATATTTGCCAAAGACAACAACCATATCAAGATCACAAAGCATTGAGACAGACATGAGGTTGAATCCGAGGGACTCGACAAGCATGACTTTATCCATGTGTCGATCCTTTGAGATTGCAACCCTACCTAGACCCAATACCTTGCTTTTGCCTTTGTCAGCGTAGGTGATATGCTTCAAATGTGATGGAGATAAAGGAGTGTTCAACAGTAAGCTCTTGTCACCGGTCATGTGATTTGTACATCCACTATCGAGGACCCACTCAGTAGCTTTGGGTAAATCATCCTTGGCACCTTTTGCCATGAAGCAATAGGTGGGAGCATAGTCATTGTTGCCGTCATCAGCAGTGTTGGGGAAGCCATTTTCCTCAGTGTTGAAGATGGACTTGCTAATATAAGCAGTAGAGAGGGCTAGGCTTGCCACACCAGAGTCTGACTCCTCAGATGCCTCCTCTTCCTCATGTTCCTCAGATTCAGCTTCAGAGTCCATTTCCTTGCCAATGAATGCCCGAGCTTTCTTGGAGCTGCTCTTCTTGTGAGATGAGGACTTTGAAGATCTTGACGATGAGGACTTTGAAGATTTCTTCTTCTTCTTAGAGTCATCTGAACTATCATCCTTGTATTTCTTCTTCTTTGATTCCTTCTCCCACTGAGGACAATCAGTAATGTAGTGACCAGGTTTCTTGCATTTATGGCAAGTTCTCTTCTTGTAATCACGGGATGAGGAATCTGATTTCATGTCATCACCTCTTGAGGATTTTCCAAATCGGCCACGTCTAGAGAACTTCTGGAATTTCCTCACGAGCATTGCTAGCTCCTGACTCAGTTCTTCAGGATCACCAAGGCTGCTACCAGAATCTTCATCTTCAGATTCAGAGACTGCCTTGGCTTTCAGTGCACGAGATCTACCATAGCTCGGTCCGTAGAGATCTCTCTTCTCAGCTAGTTGGAATTCATGAGTATTTAGCCTCTCGAGGATATCAGCAGGATCAAGTGACTTGTAGTCTCCATGTTCTTGAATCATCAGTGCCAGTGTATCGAATGAAGAATCGAGTGACCTCAGCAATTTCTTCACCACATCATGGTCAGTGATGTCAATGGCACCCAGTGCTTGAAGCTCGTTTGAAATGTCAGTGAGGCGATCAAAGGTTTGCTAAACATTTTCGTTGTCGAGTCTTTTGAAGCGGTTGAAGAGATTGCGAAGAACGTCAACTCGAGAGTCACGTTGAGTTGAGACTCCTTCGTTGACCTTGGACAGCCTATCCCAGATAAGCTTAGCTGTCTCCAAAGCACTCACTCTGCCATACTGCCCTTTGCTCAGATGGCCACATATGATATTCTTCACTTGAGAGTCGAGTTGCTTGAATCTCTTCACATCAGCATCGTTTACAGAAGGAGTGACAGAGGGAACACCCTTTTCCACAACATACCAGAGATCGTTGTCAATTGCCTCAAGATGCATGCGCATCTTGTTCTTCCAGTAGGGGTAGTCCGTCCCATCAAAGGTAGGACACCCAGCTGAGACCTTGATCATGCCTGCAGTCGACATAACTAAAACTCCAGGTGGTTAAACCAAAATCACACAGAACAAGGGAGTACCTTGCTCTGATACCAATTGAAAGTGCGTTATATCGACTAGAGGGGGGGTGAATAGGCGATTTTTACAAATTCGTCACTGAGGAATTTCAAGGTGAGGAAATTCCTAAGCGACGAACTACTTAGCAGTGGAATAAGTGCTCAGATGCAAGCATAACAGAGCAGTAGCACAATCATCATGATGAAATGAAAACAAGCACAGAGTACGAGTAGCGTAAACACAGGATAAGCAGGCTGAAGACAAACTGACTGAAGAAATTGAACAGAGGAAATTGAGAAAGTCCTCAGACAAAGTCTTCAAACAGTGATGATCAAATACATCGCAAGTATGCGAGGAAATGAAAGGGTTGAGGAAATAGAACCAGTAGCGCGGTGAAGACAATGATTTGGTAGACCAGTTCCAACTGCTGTGACAGTTGTACGTCTGGTTGGAGCGGCTAGGTATTTAAACCTGAGGACACACAGTCCCGGACACACAGTCCTCACCGTATTCTCCTTGAGCTAAGGTCACATAGACCTCGCCCAAACACTCGTGGTAAGTCTTCAGGTGACTTCCAAACCTTCACATACTCGATCACTCGGCAATCCACAATTTTCTCTTGGATGCTCTAGACCATGACGCCTAACCGTCTGGAGGATGCACAGTCCTCAAAGGTAACAAGCGTCGGTTCCACACAGGAACAATCTCTTCAGTGATGCTCAATCACTTTGGGTTTGTAGGTGTTTGGGTTTTTCCTCACTTGATGATTTTCGCTCAAAGTCCTCGGAGGATGGGATTCTCTAAATGACAAGTGTCAATCTATCTCTCGGAGCAGCCAACCAGCTAGTGGTTGTAGGGGGCGGCTATTTATAGCCTAGGGAGCAGCCCGACATGATAAGACATAAATGCCCTTCAATGATATGACCGTTAGGTGGGTAGGATATTTGGACAGCTGGCGCGTAGCACAGCAACGGTCGGATATTTGAGTATCAAATTCCTCAGGGCTATCATGTTCCTCACTTGTAGGCAATCCGCACTGGCGAATTCCTAACTCCTCAGTCAGAACAAATTCCTCAGAGAACAGAAGAACTTCGTCTCTGTCACTGTAGAACTTGACTAAACTGTATGAGATTTCCAATGGCTTCACTCGAAAGGATTGGGTAGGTGTAGGATTTTGAGTTGAGCATCACTTGGAAACTTTTCCTTAGTTTTACCTCGACCCCCTTTAACAGTACGGTGTTTCCTATGACTCAAGAAGAAGAAAATGAAACTACGAAAACAAAAGTCTTCACGCTTCATAATCCTCGCATGAATATCAAGTCTTCAGGGTCACACCAATTTCTTCACTTTCAAAGTCTTCAAGAAAACCAAAGTCTTCAGTTGAAGACATTCATTTTTTAGGGGTCGACATTCATCGTAAGTAACAAACTCCTCATAGACTTATAGACCTGTGTACACTCACAAACTCATTAGTCCCTTAACCCATAAGTCTTCAATACACCAAAATCACTAAGGGGCACTAGATGCACTTACAGAGACAGCTGCATTCACTTTAAATAGGGCACCATCTAAGTCCGTGGAGACGACACCGTATGAACTTTGGTTTGCCAAGAAACCTAAGTTGTCGTTTCTTAAGGTTTGTGGTTGCGATGCTTATGTCAAAAGGCTTCAGCCAGAAAAGCTCAAACCCAAAGAGGACAAATGCGTCTTCATAGGATACCCAAAAGAGATAGTTGGGTATACCTTCTATCTTAGATCCGAAGGCAAAGTGTTTGTCGCTAAGAACGGGTCCTTTCTCGAGGAAGAGTTTCTCTCGAAAGAATTGAGTGGGAGGAAGGTAGAACTTGATGAGGTTGTTGAACCTTTACTTCAACCAGAGAGTAGCACAGCACAGAAAGATGTTTTTGTGGCACCTACGTCAGATGAAGAGGAAGCTGATGATGATGATCATGAAGCTTCGGATCAAGTCACTATCGAACCTCGTAGGTTAACAAGGGTACGTACAACTCCTGAGTGGTACGGTAACCCTGTCTTGGAGGTCATGTTGTTGGACAACGGTGAACCTACGAGCTATGGAGAAGCGATTGTGGGCCCGGATTCCGACAAATGGTTAGAGGCCATGAAATCCGAGATATGATCCATGTATGAAAACAAAGTATGGACTTTGGAAGTATTACCTGAAAGGCGAAAGGCCATTCAGAATAAATGGATCTTCAAGAAGAAGACAAACGCGGACGGTAATGTCAGCGTCTATAAAGCTCGACTTGTGGCAAAGGGGTTTTCACAAGTTCAAGGAGTTGACTACGATGAGACTTTCTCACCCGTAGCGATGCTTAAGTCCGTCAGAATCATGTTGGCAATAGCTGCATTTTTCGATTATGAAATCTGGCTGATGGATGTCAAAACATCGTTCCTTAACTGTTTCCTTAAGGAAGAGTTGTATATGATGCAACCGGAATGTTTTGTCGATCCAGAGAATGCTGACAAAGTGTGCAAACTCCAGTGATCCATTTATGGACTGGTGCAAGCATCTCGGAGTTGGAATCTTTGCTTTGATGAGGTGATCAAAGCGTTTGGGTTTATACAAGTTTTCGGAGAATCTTGTATTTACAAGAAAGTGAGTGGGAGCTCTATAGCGTTTCTAATATTATAAGTGGATGACATGTTGCTGATTGGAAACAATATAGAACTTTTGGAAAACGTCAAGGAATATTTGAACAAGACTTTTTCAATGAAGGACCTAGGAGAAGCTGCTTTCATATTATGCATCAAGATCTATAGAGATAGATCAAGACGCTTAATAGGACTTTCACAAAGCACATAACTTGATAAGATTTTGAAGAAGTTCAAAATGGATCAGTCCAAGAAGGGGTTCTTGCCTGTTTTGCAAGGTGTGAAGTTGAGTCAGACTCAATGCCCAGCGACTATAGAGGATAGAGAAAAGATGAGTGTCATCCCCTATGCTTCTGCCATAGGCTCCATCATGTACGCGATGCTGTGCACAAGACCGAATGTCAGCCTTGCCATAAGTATGGCCAGAAGGTTTCAAAGTAATCCAGGAATGGATCACTGGACAGCGGTGAAGAATATCCTAAAGTGCCTAAAAAGGACTAAGGAAATGTTTCTCGTTTATGAAGGTGCTCAAGAGCTCGTCGTAAAGGGTTACGTCGATGCAAGCTTTGACACTGATCCGGATGACTCTAAGTTCCATACCGGATATATATACATTCTAAATGGGGGAGCGGTAAGCTGGTGCAGTTCCAAGCAAAGCGTGGTAGCTGATTCTACATGCAAAGTGGAGTACATAGCTGCCTCGGAGGCAGCGAAGGAATGTGTCTGGATGAAGCAGTTCATGATAGATCTTGGAGTTGTGCCTAGTGCACTGGACCCAATGACTCTGCTCTGTGACAACACTGGTGCCATTGCTCTGGCCAAGGAACCAAGGTTTCACTATAGGACCAGACACATAAAGCGACACTTCAAGTCCATCTGCGACTGGGTCAAGGAGGAGGACATAAACATTTGCAAAGTACATACGGATCTGAATGTTGCAGATCCGTTGACTAAACATCTTCCACGTGCAAAACATGATCAACACCAAAACTCTATGGGTGTTAGATTTATTACCAAGTAATGCTAGATTATTGACTCTAGTGCAAGTGGGAGACTGTTGGAAATATGCCCTATAGGCAATAATAAAGTGGTTATTATTATATTTCCTTGTTCATGATAATCGTTTATTATCCATGCTATAATTGTATTGACCGGAAACTCAAATGCATGTGTGGATACATAGACAACAACATGTCCCTAGTAAGCCTCTACCGTACTAGCTCGTTGATCAAAGATGGCTATGGTTTCCTAGTCATAGACATGAGTTGTCATTTGATAACGGGATCACATCATTAGGAGAATGATGTGAAGGACAAGACCCAAACTATGAACGTAGCATATGATCGTATCAAGTTTATTGCTATCGTTTTCTGCATGTCAAGTATATGTTCCTATGACCATGAGGTCATGCAACTCACTGACACCGGAGGAGTACCTTCTGTGTACCAAACGTCGCAACGAAACTGGGTGACTATAAAGGTGGTCTACAGGTATCTCCAAGGGTGTCTATTGAGTTGGCATGGATCAAGACTGGGATTTATCACTCCGTGTGACGGAGAGGTATCTCAGGGCCCACTCGGTAATACATCATCACAATGAGCTTGCAAGCAATGTGACTAATGGGTTAGCCATGGGATCTTGTATTATGGAACTAGTAAAGAGACTTGCTGGTAACGAGATTGAACTAGGTATGGTGATACCGATGATCGAATCTCGGGCAAGTAACATACCGATAGACAAAGGGAACTACATACGGGATTAGCTGAATCCTTGACATCGAGGTTCGACCAATAAGATCTTCATAGAATATGTAGGAACCAATATGGGCATCCAGGTCCCGCTATTGGTTATTGACCGTAGAGGTGTCTCGGTCATGTCTGCATAGTTCTCGAACCCGCAGGGTCTACACACGTAATGTTTGGTGACGATATAAGTATAGTTGAGTCATTATGGTGGTTACCGAAGGTCGTTCGGAGTCCCGGATAAGATCCCGAGCATGAAGAGGAACTCCGGAATGGTCCGGAGGTGAAGATTGATATATTGGACGAAGGGTATTGGAGTCCGGAATTGTTTTGGGGGTACCGGGCGATGACCAGCATGACCGAAAGGGGTTTCGGGGGGGGGGGCAAGTGTTGGGGGACCTCATGGGCCTAGGGGAGGGGGCACACCAGCCCACTAAGGGGCTATGCGCACCCCCTCACCCCATCCCACATAACCAGAAGAGGTGGGGATGCCCCTTAGGGCAGCCACCCCCTTTGCCTTGCGGGCCAAGGCTCCCGAGGGGGAGGCGCACCAAAACCCATCTAGGGTTTCCCCCTGGTGGCCGCCGGCCCCCCTAGGGAACCCTAGGGCGCCCCTCCTCCTCCCTTCCCCCTATATATAGATGAGGAGAGGGAGGGCAGCCGCACCCTCATACGCCACGGCGCTTCCCCTCCTCTTCCTCGTAGCCTTCTTCCTCTCCGTAGCGCTTAGCGAAGCTCTGCTGAGATTCCGCCACCACCACCGCCACCACGCCGTCGTGCTGCCGGAGGACTCGATATAAGTATAGTTGAGTCATTATGGTGGTTACTGAAGGTTGTTCGGAGTCCCGGATAAGATCCCGAGCATGAAGAGGAACTCCGGAATGGTCCGGAGGTGAAGATTGATATATTGGACGAAGGGTATTGGAGTCCGGAATTGTTTTGGGGGTACCGGGCGATGACCAGCATGACCGAAAGGGGTTTCGGGGCGGGGGGCAAGTGTTGGGGGACCTCATGGGCCTAGGGGAGGGGGCACACCAGCCCACTAAGGGGCTGTGCGCACCCCCTCACCCCATCCCACGTAACCAGAAGAGGTGGGGATGCCCCTTAGGGCGGCCACCCCCTTTGCCTTGGGGGCCAAGGCTCCCGAGGGGGAGGCGCACCAAAACCCATCTAGGGTTTCCCCCTGGTGGCCGCCGGCCCCCCTAGAGAACCCTAGGGCGCCCCTCCTCCTCCCTTCCCCCTATATATAGATGAGGAGAGGGAGGGTAGGCGCACCCTCATACGCCACGGCGCTGCCCCTCCTCTTCCTCGTAGCCTTCTTCCTCTCCGTAGCGCTTAGCGAAGCTCTGCTGAGATTCCGCCACCACCACCGCCACCACGCCGTCGTGCTACCGGAGGACTCGAGCTGCTACTTCACCATCGCTCGCTGGATCAAGGAGGTGAAGGCGTCATCAAGCCGTATGTGTGTTGAATGCGGAGGTGCCGTCCGTTCGGCACTTGGATGGGAGTTCGCGGGACGGATCATGATTGGATCGCAAAGACGTTCGACTACATCAACCGCGTTTCTGAATGCTTCCGCTTAGCGATCTACAAGGGTATGTAGATGCAATATCTCCTCTCATAGATGGTCATCTCCTAGATTGATCTTGGTGAGCGTAGGAATTTTTTTGTTTCCCATGCAACGTTCCCCAACAGAATATTAAACAAAAGAAAACAAAGTAGAAAAGTAAAACAGAGCAGAAACATACTTGACCTTACCTGGCGCGGCCCAGCTGTGGCCCAACACTGTAGAGGGCCAAGCCCACCTCCTCACCTCGTCGTCTTCCTCACGCCTTCTAGCAAAGTGCGTGGCGCGCCTATAGCCGAGCCGCGACCACCTCCTGCTAGTCACACAGCCGCTCCCCCTCGTCCTGATCCACCCCAGAGACGCCTCGCGACCCCCTGCACCTCTTCTCTCTCTCCCAGGACCTCTTCCCCTCCCCTGGCTCTCTCTCCCGCGTAGCCCGAGCGCAGCCGTCGCCGCCGTCCGCCGACATTGCATACACCAACCACCCCTCACCCTTAGACTGCGTCCAAATGTTCTGCCCCGCAGTCTTCGTCGTCCACGCCGAGCCACGCGACCCGGAGAGCCTTGCATCATCGTCCCCACCTCCTTCGTAAACCTTCGGCCACTAGCGAAGAACCCGAGCTCGCCGACAAACCAGAGCCTCCCCGAGCACGCTAAGAACGGCTACGACATCCTTGTGAGCTAGCGGTTCTTTCACCTCTGTTTTTACTCTAGATTCATCGCCATAGCCTTCGAATCCATGAAGACCGACAACTCATCGCCGCCCAGCTCATCGCTGGCGATGACCTGGTGACCTTCAGGACTCGCGCATATGTTCAACACAACCATGAGCTCGAGTTGGTGATGTAGATATCAAGAGGCGGATGTTTACGCGATCTGACAGGAAACTCCATCGAGGCCGAACTCCGGCCGCTGCCACGAGCTCACTTCTGGCGGGCTCCGGCCACACCGCGCCCTCCTGTTGGCTCCCCTGGATGCGCGCGGGCACGGGCTACCTCCTGGTGCCCTCTGTGCCTCGATGCGTCGCTTCTAGCGCAACTCTGGCAGACCCTCCCCCCCATCGGCTGTGGTCGTCACCGGCTAATCTCCAGCCTGCTGACATGGCCTAATTAGTTTAGGCACTAACGACCCCGCCTGGTCACTGACAGTGGGCCCTAGGCCCGTATTAGTTATAGTTAAGATTAGTTTTAACCTTAATTAGCCCTTGAGACACTGACTGATGGGTCCCACGCGTCAGGTTTGACCCTGGGCCGCCCAGTTGACCTATGATGTCACCCTGACGCATTGCTGATGCAGTAATGTTTTCTGGATTTTAAACAAATCTAAAGATTTATTTATTTTCAGAAATTGACCTAAACTTCCAAAAATCATAGAAATTCTACCGTAGCTCAGATGAAAATAATTTATATATGAAAAATGATCAGAAAAATCCAATCTATCCAATGGCACTGGTTTCATGCATGACAAATCAAGTTAAGCTTGCTGTTTCATTCAAAACAACTAAATGGACTTTGAAAATTTATATGTTGAGTTTGAATATAAACCTTTGGTTCAAATCAACTCAAACCCTTCTGTTGCTAGATGCATTAGCTCAAATCACAGCATATTGACATGTCATGATCATGCATCATATTATTGCATTGCATTGATTGTGTTCCCTCTTGTTTGCCAGTGTTTGCCCCCTCTCAGTAGACGATGTTTCCAATGTTGAGATCAATGTCACTGATGAAGAGCTGTTCTATCTTCAGAAGTGTCAGGCAATGTAGCGCCCAACATGCGATTCTATCCCAATCATGTGATGAATTCATGATTGGGGCACAACCGCATTTCGAGCGCATAGCAACGTGGATATCATTACAACATACCATGTACTGAATAGATGAGAATACCAGATACATGCTTACACTTGCCACAACCTACATCATGAGTACAATAGTTCATCAATATATAGCAATCATCATACAGAAGAGCAGGATCCGACTACGGATGAAATAAAAAGAAAAAGAAGAACAACATCCACCCTGCTAATCCCAGGCTCCCGACCCGGAACTTATCCCTTGATCGAAGAAGAAGAAGCAGAAGAACTCCAAACAAGCAAGCATCGCTCTCACGTCAAAGCATCGCTTTACCTGTACCTGCAACTGCTGTTGTAGTAATCTGTGAGCCACGAGAACTCAGCAATCCCATTACCATGGGTATCAAGACTAGCAAAGCATAATGGGTATGGAATGGATAAGTGGTGAGGTTGCAGCAAGCACTAAGCACTTTATGGTGACTAACTTGCGAGTACAAGAATAAGAAGAGAAACTACGCATAACGGACACAAACTAGTAATGATCAAGAAGTGATGCTGAACTACTTACGAGTCAAACATAACCCCACCGTGTTCTCTTCTTGAAGTCACTCGAAAAGAGACAGTCACGGTTACGCACGCGGTTTGAGTATTTTTTTCGGATCTAGTGTCAAGTTCTCTACAACCGGATATTATAAATTTCCAATCTACCACGTAACCGCGGGCATGGATTCCGAAAAGATTAAACCCTGCAGGGGTGTCCCAACTTAGTCTATCATAAACTCTCATGATCTGCGAAGGAAAAACCTCCATCTCGGGATGACCCGATCAAACTCGGAATCCCAGTGCACAAGACATTTTGACAATGGTAAAACAAAACCAGCAAGACCTCCCGACGTGCCGACACCCCGATAGGAGCCGCGTGTATCTCATCTCAGGCCACGATCGGATGGGACATCCTATGAGTAAAACCAATCCTCGAGTTTCCCTGTGGTGGCCCTGCAGTCTGCCCGGTTTGGACCAACACTCATGAGGAGCACTGGCCCGGGTTGTTGATTAAGAGTCCTCGGGTGCTAGCCGGTCCCTATGCAAGTTTTAGTTGTTATTAGGCCAATGGTAAAACCAAACTTGGGCCTTACTGAAAGAGTTTTATTCAAAGCGAACCATCAAGGGGGGCCCATAAACCCCGACCGTGTAAGGAACGCAAATCAAGGAACATAACACCAGTATGACAGAAACTAGGGCGGCAAAACTGGAACAAAACACCAGGCAAAAGGCCGAGCCTTCCACCCTTTACCAAGTATATAGATGCATTAATTAAATAATAGACATTGTGATATCCCATGATATCCATGTCCCAACATGGAACAACCTGCACTGCACCTGCAACTAGCAACACTATAAGAGGGGCTGAGCAAAGCGGTTACATAGCCAAACAATGGTTTGCTGGGATGGTCGAAAGATTAGAGGCTTATCATGGCAATTTGGGAGGCTTGATAAACAGGTGGTAGGTAGCGCGACAGAGCGATAGCATCGAGACAACTAGCAAGCAAAGATAGTAGTGGTATCCAAGGTAATGACCATCTTGCTCGAAATCCCGCTAGGAAGAAGACCGGATCCATGAAGTAGACGAACCAACGTAGTCGAACGGATCCTCACAATCGCAACATAACCGGAACTATCGAGAAGAAGCACAACCGGAAAGAAGCAAACAACATGGTAAACAACCAAGCATAATCATGGCATGATGCACAACCAAGTATGATGCATGTCCGGTTTAATGAGTCATGGCATGGCAAAGTGCAACAAACAATACTACAAATTAAGTGGAGCTCAATATGCAACGAGTTGCATATCGACAAAACCCCACATTTCAATTATTTAGTCACTCTAGTTTATGCTACTCATCAACTTTAAATGTTGGTTAACATGGCAAGGGGTGAAGCATAAATAAACTACATATCTCAGCAAGTTTAAATGAGGCCGGAAACAACAAACAACAATTTCAGAAAATCCCCATATGCATATTTCGAATTTGGTACTGTTCTGCCCTAAACCATATTTTAGAGTTGTTAAACATATACAATAAGTGCACCATGTTAATCTATGCATTTTTCTAGACCATTTACATCTAAAGTTTATTTAATTCGGAGCTATGGTTATTTAGTTATGAAATAAACCATTTTAACATGTCATTTATGCAAATTAATGCAAATGTCAATTTAAACATTTTAAACATGGATGAAAGTTGCATATTATGAAACTAGATGAAATTCTAAGCATTTAACGTATATAAAACATTTTAATCCGAAGCACAGTTTGTGAATTATTAATGCATGAACATGGAGGTTTTTCTGCAAATCTGCCAACTCTAGATAATTAGCTAAAACGTCCAGAACGAAAAAAATGATGTGGGCCGAATCTGGTGCACTGCTGGGCTGAACAAAGAGGAGGGGCTGTGCGTGCTCACCCATGGGCCAAGCCTAGCTGGTGGAGAGGTAGCAGCAGGCCGGCAGCAGGAGGCGGCCGGGCCTTGGGGTGGCTGCGGCGCGAAGCAGGGGAGCAGCAGAGGGACTTGGTGCGGCGAGGGCGCACGGGAACCGGCCGGATCCAAGGCTAGGGCGGCGGTGGAGCTCCGTTCCCGGCGGCGGCGGCGATTGCACAAGGGCAGCGAAGACCATGAAGTTCTGATGGTGCTACTGCCCAGAGAAAAAAGAGGGAGTTTCAGAGAGAGAGAAACAAATCAGGGAAGGGAACAGGGAGGCCACGAGGGCGCTTTATTGAACGGCGGCAACTCACTGGTGGTGGCGCGACGGCAAGGCACAGAACAAGCGTGGGGGCGAGGACTTGGCGAGGCCCGACGGCACGGGATAGTGGCCATGGTGGTTTGCAAGCTCCTGTGCAACTGAACAAGAGCCAGGCGGTAGTTAAGAACCAAGAGAGAGAGGAATTAAGGAGAAGGAGATGTCGGGAGAGAGAAAAGGGAGGCAGAGGAGGCCGGTGGTGCTGGTGGCCTGCTTCGGCGAGCTAGGACTCCGGCGAGGTCGAGGTCGAGGCGAAGAGGGTAGGGAGGCCTCGGGCGAGGTCTCCTGCTCGGCTGCTGTTGGCACGGGGACGAGAAGGAGCTGCTGGTTGGCTTGGGTTTGGATCATGGTGACTGACCGATGGTTGAAATCGAGGGGAGGTGGTGGATCGGGAGGCATCCTGATGGAGAGAGTGGCGGCTGGTGGATGGGTAGGTGAGGAGAACGAGGAGGGAGTTTTCAGGCGACGGGGATGGGACAGACTGCCTAGGATCTAGGGTTTGGTCTAGAAATGGATTAGGGTGGTCTGCTATATATAGTGGTGGCTGGGTTTGGGATGGTTTGGACCCTCTGATTTAGATCGGATGGTTAAGATAAATAGGTTAGGGAGTCCAAATGAGAAATCGAAGATCTTTGGGGATGTTCCGGAACCATCGGTCACGACCGAGTGGTTCGGGTTCGGGGAAGATTCGGACATGGTTGTGAAGGTGTCTGAGGCTGTGTGGAGAGGCTCACACGGTCACCCAAGAGGGAATCAAAATAACCGGGTTGGTCTTTTAATGGTCAGCAAAGGTAATGGGGAGAGGTGGAAACTACAAACGGATGCAAGCTTTATGAAAACATGTGGATGCAATGCTCATGATGACATGATGAAATGCAATAAACAATTGAAACACACGGCAACAACAAAATAACTGGAAGGCATCTGGAGCATCGGTCTTGGGTCGTTACAACTCTCCCCCACTTACAAGAGATCTCGCCCCGAGATCTAGGAATGAAAACAGAGAGAAGAGGTAAAACTAAGTTGCTTCTTTGACAAACAATGAAACCAAAGAAACTTAGAGTTTGCAAGGGCATGAAAAGAACACAGGGGACAAGAAAGAATTCGAAAACCACTCAGGTTTAAATTAGATAGACAACGAATGAGATGGATATAATTTGGGCAGCACTTCGGTTGAAAATAGAAGGAATAGAACATGAACTTTGCAAAATGAAAGCACTTGGATGAGACTCCAGTTAAAATAGGAATGATAGACACAACACTTCGATTAAATGGATAACCAAGGAAAAGAAGAAGATCTTGACAAAAGAAGATGACGGGTCAAAGAGAGCAACATCACAATGCCTCCGGGATGAAAAAAATAGAAGCTGGATCGTTGGAAAGAAAAGAATGGAGAAGAAAATGACAACTTCTACCATAATTGAATTTGGCAAGCATCCTTTGAAAGAAGGATTGAACAGAATTGTTGGAAAATCAACAATAGAAATAATAAGCTTGTTGTGGGCTTATGGAAAACATCTCAAAACTGAGGTGAAATTCTGCCACCAACGAAAACAATGATTGATTGAGAACAATGAAGATATGAAAAACTTCTTTCTTCGAGAGGATAGGAGAAAACTTGGATCATTGATAAGCACCACAAATAGCATCCATTCTTAAGGAAAGGCTTTTAGGTGAAATCTAATCCAAGATAATTCCAACAAAGAAATTATGATGGATTGAAACACCTCATGAGCGAACAGAAAATTATGGTTTTAAAATATCTCATTCCTGACAACTTGTGAATCATGAAACATGAAGAGAAATTGTCAAGGGTGACATAACACCACCTCAAAAGATCAGATAGAAAGAATTGCACTTTGGAATGCAAGATGAAGAATACTTGAGCTCCTCCAACAAGAATCTTGATGAACACTTCGAGAATGAATTAAATCCTTAATGAACCACCATGAAGAAACTCTTCGAAGAACTCCAGGTAGATAAAAGGATGATAGAAATGAAAGGAAGGTTGAAAAGAACAAGATGAGGCCTTGAAATGATTTAGATGGGGCTTCACGACGAAATAATTGAGAGAGCTTGAAAATCCGGAAGAAAATGAAGCACTTGCAATCGAGAATTTATTCATCATGAACAAACTCCGAAGGAAGGAATTAATCCCTTGGATGAAACAAGAATAAGAATTATGTTATGTGTATCCTTCATCAGTTTGAATTGATGACAAGCAATGGATTTGGCATACTACTTATTATCATTGAAAAAGGATTGATATAGCTCAAACTTGGGAACGTCTTCAACGAGTCACTAGTAGGATTTTTGGAAAGAATGAATTAATTGATATGATAACAAAGGAAGAGGAATCTTGCATGAACCACTATAAGAATTAAAAAGAATGAATCACCGGGAAGAATTAGAAAGTGAATGAAGATACTTGAGGGAATTTAGATACAAGAGAATGAAGAGATCATGAGCTGACTAAAAAATACTTGAATGATCAATCGGTAAGAATTGGGGAACAAGAGCTGAAAGTTGAGAACGAAGAATTTCTTCTGAAATGATGGCCTCTGGAGAATCGAGAATGGAAAGAACTCATGAAATTCTTCGGATAGGTGTGGAAAGAATTCTCACAATCGAAAACACTTATGAGGATGGCATGAAGCTTGAACCATTGATCTTCAGGAGAACGGACCATGATTTAGGAGAAATCTTCTTCGGTCTTCAAAAGCTAAGAATGAGGACGAGAAACACCACCAAAATTGTTGAGACACTCTAGAACAATGAAAAGAGAAGAGGTTGAGCCAAAGATGAAAATAATTCGAAAGCAATTTTGGAGGATGCATCTGACTGATGAAAATTCATTCTTACGTCAAACTTGGAAAGAAATAGAGAATCACTCCAGAAAAAAATTTAGAAGAGTAAGGTAAGATCCTGGGAAAAGACCTTGGGTTAGGCCCACTCAATGGAAACACCGTTGGAACGAATGCTTAGAAAGAGATAATGCACCAGTTGATTTAAATGGCTTGAATGAGATATCAACCTCGAAATATCTTGAACGGAATAAGAATGGAAACACAAGACTTCTAAGATATCTTTGGCACTCCGAATATGAATAGAGAGAGGTGAATGATTAAGAGAGGCTTGGATAAGAAATTCCAACATGGGAAAACATATGGAATAAAAGGAATATATATGATCAATACCGAAGCTTGAATTGAATCCATCGGAAGAATTTGAGAACGAAAGAATGATGAACTTGAAACCCCTGAGCATCTTCATGATAATCACCGAATAAGAACATTGAAGGAAGAGAATGAAGAGACTTCACACGAATAACATGGATAACTGATTTGAGATATTTGATTCCTTGAAGAAAAAGGGTGGGATGGTCGGAAAAAAGGCAATTTGGGACGGATGAAATGAATGCCATGGAGAAAACTGAGAATTGATCTTGCAAATGGGAAAAAATTATAGGATCATCTTGAATAGAATCGCACCGGTTGGTATAGAATTCACATGACAATCTCAATGATCAAGAAGGATTAGCACTCCTATAAAAATATGAGAACACCGCTTAAGACAAGGTATGGAGCAACACTTGACATCGAAGAAAGTCGAATACCACAACCAAAACAAAACAAAGGATTTGGCTTGCAGAATAAGCCGGAACAAACATATGATAGATATTTCGTCCAAAGTTTTCGTGGTGGGGCCCACACGGGCTTGATCGTACAACACCATCATGTACAAGGCAGTGAACATTACATACGAAGCATCCCCGAGCCATAGCAAAGCTACACAGGGCTCTTTAAGACACAACGGGACCTCTGTAAAACCAACCGTGGACAGGCAGACCACTAGACGTCGAACCCCAATCTCATATCATGCATCTGTCGGAAAGATATCCTAGGTAACTACTTGAATTCCCACCTGAGAACTTCCCCAATTTTCTGGTTATGCAATCTGGTCCAACGGATACAAGGAGCAAAATATCATCACACAACTCCTAACAGAATTCTACGCTCCAAATGTATCACATCCGTCAACACATAACCAAGAAAACCTCGGAAACTCGTGTACCTCAGACCTTCAAAAACAACAACGATACTAGTCATGGAAGATCATCCGTGCTATCTCCTCCAGTACTGGGGATAAGTCACACTATTTGCCACCATGAAAAGTATGGGAGCGTTTCGATGTCAGCGTCCTCTGGTATTACGGAACTGAAACGATTACAACTGTGACAAAAACACCTTGGAGCTCAACTCCCCGGGACACTGCCACAACCCCTAAATGTCAGGAGGCACCAAGAGCATAATTCCTATCACATCGATATCGCAACGATTCCAACAATACCCACGTGATCCTAAAAAAATTGAGTGAGAAGAGTAGTGGCATCAAAACACCTACGTCACAAATCCTCACCAGAGTGACAAAGGGGATAAGGACTAAAAAGAATTCCTACTCTCCTATGTATAACTAGACTCAAAAAATAGTTTTCTTTCTAGACTCGACAACGGCAGCGGTTCGATCAATCAAGGGGGCTCCTATGGTCGGTAAGGCTCTGATACCAACTTGTAGCGCCCAAGATGCGATTCTATCCCAATCAAGTGATGAATTCATGATTGGGGCACAACCGCATTTCAAGAGCATAGCAAGGTGGATATCATTACAACATACCATGTACTGAATAGATGAGAATACCAGATACAGGCTTACACTCGCCACAAGCTACATCATGAGTACAACAGTTCATCTATACATAGAAATCATCATACAAAAGAGCAGGATCCGACTATGGATGAAATAAAACAAAAAAGAAGAACGACATCCACCCTGCTAATCCCAGCCTCCCGACCCGGAACTTATCCCTTGATCGAAGAACTCCAAACAAGCAAGCATCGCTCTCACGTCAAAGCATCGCTTTACCTATACCTGCAACTATTGTTGTAGTAATCTGTGAGCCACGAGGACTCAGTAATCCCATTACCATGGGTATCAAGACTAGCAAAGCTTAATGGGTATGGAATGGATAAGTGGTGAGGTTGCAGCAAGCACTAAGCATTGTATGGTGGCTAACTTACGAGTACAAGAATAAGAAGAGAAACTACACATAACGGACGCAAACTAGTAATGATCAAGAAGTGATCCTGAACTACTTATGAGTCAAACATAACCCCATCATGTTCTCTTATCGAACTCACTCGAAAAGTGTCGGTGTACTAAGTATTGGGCCACTAGTACCCCGTACTTGTGCACGGGCAGTTGTAGCCATCCTCGCGGCAAGGCTTGCCGGGAACAGTTCGAGGTCGATTCAAGCCATCGGAGAAATCATCAAGTCAGAGATATGAGGATCAGCAGATAAGAAGAGCTGGGATCCGAAGGCCAGCTTCCCCGGCAAGATCTTGCCGGGGTGGCCTGCGGGGCCCGGCAAGGCTTGGCACCCGGCAAGGCTTGGCCCCCGGCAAGGCTTGGTGCCCGGCAAGATTCGGCGCACGGCAAGATTCTGCCACTGTGCCACCGCTTCGGCACAGTAACAAGCCTAACATTCTGGGTGCTTCTCTGGATGCGTGGCAACGCACCAGTGGAGGAGAGCTTAAGCGGTGCTGATGGGATGGCCCCTTTTTCCATCCCCAAGAAAGTGAGGACACCTAAACGGACACCTCACGGTGCATTAAATGCGTTTGTCCTAATCCGTCAGGGGTTAGGTACGATACCCTGTAGCCACTTTACACCTCAATGTATGTACATTTTGTCACTATGGTGACCCCTTTGAGCATATAAAAGGAGGCCCAAGGCAACTGCTACAGAGGAGGAGAACTTCTGGCCCATTCTGCATGCGTAGCTGCTCTTTGAACATACTGTTCATAACGAGCGCTCCTGAAGGCTGGGCTCAAGAACATTAATAAGAACACAAAGCAGGAGTAGGGTTTTACGCTGATCAGCGGCCCGAACCTGGGTAAAAACTTCCTGCGTCGATCGTTGGTTCTGCTCTTTGCGTATACCTCTCCCCCCGCCGAATCGTAAAGGGGTCCCTCGGGATCCCATAGGTGTCGTACCCATATGAGTACTGCTTGGCGACGTTCGGAATCGACGCTTGCCGGAGGAAGGATAGCGACAGAAAGCTAAGTTCTAAAAACTTAGAGCAAGTTTCTTTTACTATAAAGTTATTTCCTTGGACGATTCCGACTCTTGTATGGAAAATCTACACGCGAAGGAACCCTTGTTGTAATCAGTTGCGCCCTTATTTTGTTTCGAGCCTGCTCAATGATTTAAGTGGCTGCACTGAGAACGCCAAGGAGTCTTGCCGGCCGCTGCGCCTCCAGCAGGCTACTGAAGTCCTGCACCCAGCGCTCGCGGCAGGTTGCGCGCCGGCAAGTTTTTCAGTAAGCGTAGGGTGAACTCCATACATAAAGGAATCAGACAAGGAAGATAGCAAGCATGAACCTAAACATAGACGAGTTATATTACATTCATGAGCTGCCGCAATTCTAACTTGAGACTTAATCGTCTTTTACATGGAATGATGACGGCAAGAAAAAGGGGAGCACTTAATCCCTGCGCTGGCCTTCAATCCTTTTGATGGAGTCCACCTTCTCAAGGATAGGCACGATGCATTCTTCAAGTGCCTCGACATTTGCGTCCCTTGGCAGATGGCCGAGCGCGTTGGAGAGGTCGATGCAGGGATTGCTGTGCACCACCTTGATAAGCACCTTGCGGAGGATGGCCCGGCAAAGCAGGCGAGTCTCGTTGGCCAATTGGGTCGCCCGACTAGACTGGAGCACCCTCAAGGCGTTGATGATGCTTTCAAAGAACATCGTCAACCTGGCACTTGGAGATATTCTTTCCTCGGAAGAATACCTAAAGTTCGACAGGCCCATGGTTGACAGTTCTGCAGTAAGCTTCTCCGCGGTGGCGATGAGACGTCCAGTCCAGATCTCCACCCCCTTCTCGTAATCGGTTTGGGCGGCGGCGGCGCTCTTGAGCAGGTTCCTCTCCTCTTGGAGATCCTTGAGTAGAGCCTTCTCACGGGCCCTGCGGCCTCGAGAGACTTCTGCAACGTGGTCAGCTTCAGTTCCAGAACTGCAATGTCTTCAGCCGCAGTGGAGAGCTGCTTGGTTTTGTTGGACAGGGCAACTTGCTTCTCCGCCAAGGAGTGGAGGGTTTTTTCCCTATCACCTTTGAGCGTCGAGAGCTCCTTGCCGTGCTCTTCAAGATCTGTTTCCAGCTTCTTCACCTTGTCGCTCAGCTCGTTCTTGGCAGCCTCTGCAGCTTTGGCAGCCTCGACGGCCTCCTTGAGCTTGCCGGCGTGACTTGCAGTCAGAGCTTCGAGCGCCTCTTTATGTTTTTGCTCCAGCTCCTGGGTCCGCCGCGTGACAAGCTTCTCGATATCTTCATCTTTGCTGCGAAGCTTGGCGGCAAGCGCCTGCTCACGTGCGGTGAGATCTTCCTCATAAGCATCAAGAGCAATGCGACGCCCCGTCAGGAGAGCATCTTCAGCAGCAATCCTTTGAGTAGCTTCATCATGCGCCTTCTCCATATCGGATTGCTTCAGGAGGATTTCTGTCCACTGCTGGCTCACTTGTTCCCGACCAGCAACCAACTCTTGGAGGGCCTCGGCGTGCCAGACTTGCATTTGTTCGACGCGCCTTTGAAAATCTGCTTCGGCCGCCTCGACAACTGCCATTCTGGAGTCCGCCTTATCTTTCCGGGCGCGGTGGAGAGCCTGGAGCTTGCGGAAATTCTCGCCCATGGCCTGAAGGAGCTGATCCTCTTCAGATTTGCCGCTGCTAGTGCTGGGATTGTCAACAACCTCAAGCCCAGTAGCAGCGATGATATCTTCGTCAAAAACTTCTCCTTCGGCTGGTGCCCCAATGCTTGCCGTCCCCGGCAAGTTAACGAACAGATTCTTGCTAACTTTGAGGTATTTGCTGGATGCGGGGCCTTCAGATGTTGACGGTTGGTCTTCAGCGACCGCCTCACTAGTGGCAGGGGGCTCCGTGGCGGGTGCAGCGCCTGGCGCTCCTGCGGCAGGAATGCCGTTAGTACGGTCATCAGCCTCCCTGTCGCCCCCTTCAGTAGGTTCCTTGGTGGGTTCCTCTTGTGCAGTCTTGGCGGCCTCCCCGTCAAGAGCACCACCAGCCTCGATAGTGTCATCCTTGGTGGCCTCGCTGGCGGCGATCCTGTCTGCTTTGGCAGCGACGTCCCTGGCGGTCTCCTCGATGACAACGTCGACATCCATGTGTTCCATCACAGGGAACTCTAAAGGACGAAGGAGGAGAACAGAATAAGATCGAGATTGAAGATTGAAGCGACTAAAGACAGAGAGATAAGGGAAAGAGTAACAAGCGTTCTGAGGCAACCAGTTGCCTGCGTCGAGCTGTTGGGAGGTGGCCTCGCCCTTCCCGGCAACTTCGGTTGCCGGGGGAGGGTTGCCGGTGTCCATGCTTGCCGGCTCCTCCTCAGTTAAGATGGGCTCGTCAGTAGGATCTCTTGCCGGGGACGTGATTGTGGGCGGCGTGGTCGATTAAGGTGGCACGACGGGGATGTTTTCCGACAACTCTCCTTGTTGCCGTTCTTCTCCTGCGAACCCAAGGATATCAGCAGCAAGAATGGAAGCCTCGGCACCCGCCAGCAGAAAAAGAACAGTGAACTTACCCTGGGGGCTGCGCTGGGGGCTGTGCTGGGGGCTGCGTTGAGGACTGGGCTCCGGGCTGACAACGACGGTTTCTGGCACGCTCGTGGAGCCTGCCGGGGGCTCGTTGCCCGTAGAAGTCTTTGACCTCTTCGCCATCCTCTCCAGCAAGGTTTCTGCATCACTGCAGAGACAATACGAGCAAGTTAGTAAGATCGATCCAAGATTGGAATATAAAGGCTGTGGCAAAGTACTCACTCTTCTTCCTCTCGCTCCGGACTAAAGCCGGAGATGTCGAAATCGACCTCCGCTGCGATGTCTGAGTGGGGAGGTGGAGGAGGGGTCCTAGGCCGCTTGGCTATGGTAGGCGCCGGGGCAGCTTCCGGTGCGGTAGTGCGAGACGCCCCTGCCGCCCCAGCAGTGGCCACTGGTGTGGGTCTCGCACGCCGCGCGGGTTGTTGACGAACCCCTTGCCGCGGTCCAGTCTTGCCGGCCACTTTCTTGCTTGGAGCCTCGCCGTTCGAAGAAGGCTGGCTTGCCGGGATGCCAGATGCAGCCTTCCGAAGAACACGCTTCGTCTTCTTCGGAGCTGGGAGCTCTTCTTGCGTTTCCTCTTCGGCCATGTCCTCGCTGGACGAGCTCTCAGCGGCTGTGCTGCTCTGTTCCCCGGCAGCTCCGTCCTTCCCGGCAGGTTTTATTTCCACTACTACCTCTACGTCACTGGCTTCCAATTCCGTGAAGCCAACGCTGCCGGCCTCCGCGGCAAGATTTGCCTCCTCCACCCTAGTAGCAATGTAAGCTACTTCTTGGTCGGTGGTGGCTCGGATGAAATCTGCCTCTTGCCGGACGGGTCTCTCCGTCAAGTTGTCAAAAAACTTCTGTGCTTCCTCCTCGGTTGGCTCGGCCTAGGTCGGGTCAAGACCGTGGGCGTTGAACATCGGCATGAAGGCGATGATTGACCCCAAGGCAGAATTGTTGCACAAGGGGACAATCCTTGCCGGCAGCCGATGCTTGTCTTCGCGCTGGAATAGTTTTTGACGGAGAGCGCCAAGCTGCATAATGGTCAGATTGTTGTTCAGCCCGGGGCGCAATCTCATGACATCTGCCGCGTTTCTGTATTCCCAAGCTGGCCTTCCCCTGTTCTGCAAAGGGGCGATGCGGCGGCGGAGAAAGTTGAAGCCAATCATGTCCATCGTCAGTCCGGCAGCCTTCAGATGAAGGATCCTAGTGGTGGCGATTGTGAGCCTCTCGTCCTCCGCGGCGAGATTGCTCCAGTCCTTGCCGCGGACCACCTTCTGTTGCCGGGGAAGACAAAACAGATGGGGATCTGCTTCCTGGATCCAGCACCATTCAGCCCGCCACTCGTCCCACTTTTCGCGGTAAACTCCTTCTAGGTATATTTCCTTCTTCCAAGCCCTTGGAATCCAGGCGATAGAACCAGAGAGGGCCTCTCCTTTTTGGATGCGAGGGAAGAAGTAATGGCGAAAAAGAGCAGAATTGGGAATCACGCCGACAAAGTTTTCACAGAGATGGGCAAAGATGGACATGCAAAGTACCGCATTCGGCGTGAAATCGAGAAGGCGAAAGCCATATGTGTACATGATATCATTGAAGAAGTCGGAAAATGGGGGACAGAGCCCGCAATAGAAATACGTAGTGAAGAAAGGGTATCTGTCCGATCCACCTTTGGAACAAGCACCTGGAATTACGCGTGTGGCGGGATGAGCTTGCGTCTCCTTCGCCCACATGCACTGGTATCGCCCCTTCAGAGCTTCAGCATCGAGCGATGGGGGGAAGACGACAAGCCTCTTCCGCATCTTCACCAGTTCGCTCTCGAGGACGTCGGCTTTCGCCTCCTTGCCCTTGCCTTTGCTGGCCCTGGGCGGCATGGCGGCTGTGAGGGTGGAAGCCGGGGGTGGAGCGGGCGTGGAAGCGGTGGGCGGAAGAGGAAAAAGCTTCGCTCTGAGCTCGAGAGGAGGAAGGCGATGGCGACGGCCAGATTGAGAAGAAGAGGGGAGTAAATAGGCTTGTGCCTCTGCGGCTTCTCCTTTTTATGGGGAAGGAGCGGGGCTGCCTCTTTTATTCCCCAATGTGAATGCGCCTCTATAGGCGTGTTGCAGTTGCAGCCTTTGGGGCACGCTTCCCATGTCGCGCGCTCGGTGCGTGTAGTGGGGGGGCACGGTAAAACAAGATATTTACGAGCAGTTAATCCCCTGCCACGCGTGCCCGTGCACTGTTTGGGCCTAGCCCAACAACGCCTCGCACTCGTATATGGCCTAGGCCCGGGGGCTCCTGTCGGTGTACTAAGTATTGGGCCACTAGTACCCCGTACTTGTGCACGGGCAGTTGTAGCCATCCTCGCAGCAAGGCTTGCCGGGAACAGATCGAGGTCGATTCAAGCCATCGGAGAAATCATCAAGTCAGAGATATGAGGATCAGCAGATAAGAAGAGCTGGGATCCGAAGGCCAGCTTCCCCGGCAAGATCTTGCCGGGGTGGCCTGCGGGGCCCGGCAAGGCTTGGCGACCGGAAAGGCTTGGCGCCCGGCAAGGCTTGGTGCCCGGCAAGATTCGGTGCACGGCAAGATTCTGCCACTGTGCCACCGCTTCGGCACAGTAACAAGCCTGACATTCTGGGTCCTTCTCTGGATGCCTGACAACGCGCCAGTGGAGGAGAGCTTAAGCGGTGCTGATGGGATGGCCCCTTTTTCCATCCCCAAGAAAGTGAGGACACCTAAACGGACACCTCATGGTGCATTAAATGCGTTTGTCCTAATCCGTCAGGGGTTAGGTATGATACCCTGTAGCTACTTTACACCTCAATGTATGTACATTTTGCCACTGTGGTGACCCCTTTGAGCATATAAAAGGAGGCCCAAGGCAACTGCTACAGAGGAGGAGAACTTCTGGCCCATTCTGCATGCGTAGCTGCTCTTTGAACGTACTATTCATAACGAGCGCTCCTGAAGGCTGGGCTCAAGAACATTAATAAGAACACAAAGCAGGAGTGGGGTTTTACGCTGATCAGCGGCCCGAACCTGGGTAAAAACTTCCCGCGTCGATCGTTGGTTCTGCTCTTTGCGTATACCTCTCCCCCCGCCGAATCGTAAAGGGGTCCCTCGGGATCCCATAGGTGTCGTACCCCGACAAAAAGAGACGGTCACAGTTACGCATGCGGTTGGTGTATTTTATTTCGGATCTGGTGTCAAGTTCTCTACAACCGGATATTATAAATTTCCAATCTGCCACATAACCGCGGGCACGGCTTTCGAAAAGATTAAACCCTGCAGGGGTGTCCCAACTTAGTCTATCATAAACTCTCATGATTCGCGAAGGAAAAACATCCATCTCGGGATGACCTGATCAAATTCGGAATCCCAGTGCACAAGACAATTCGACAATGGTAAAACAAAACCAACAAGACCTCCCTACGTGCCGACACCCCGATAGGAGCCGCGCGTATCTCGTCTCAGGCCATGATCGGATGGGACATCCAACGAGTAAAACCAATCCTCCAGTTTCCCCGTGGTGGCCCTGCAGTCTGCCCTATTTGGACAAACACTCATGAGGAGCACTGGCCCGGGTTGTTGATTAAGAGTCCTCTAGTGCTAGCCGGTCCCTATGCAAGTTTTAGTTGTTATTATGCAAATGGTAAAACCAAACTTGGGCCTTGCTGGAAGAGTTTTATTCAAAGCGAACTGTCAAGGGGGGCCCATAAACCCCGACCATGTAAGGAACACAAATCAAGGAACATAACACCAGTATGACGGAAACTAGGGTGGGAAGAGTGGAAGAAAACACCAAACAAAAGGCCGAGCCTTCCACCCTTTAACAAGTATATAGATGCATTAATGAAATAAGAGATATTGTGATATCCCATGATATCCATGTCCCTACATGGAACAACCTGCACTGCACCTGCAACTAGCAACACTATAAGAGGGGCTGAGCAAAGCGGTTACATAGCCAAACAATGGTTTGCTGGGATGGTGGAAAGATTAGAGGCTTATCATGGCAATTTGGGAGGCTTGATAAACAAATGGTAGGTAGCACGACATAGCGATAGCATCGAGACAACTAGCAAGCAAAGATAGTAGTGGTATCCAAGGTAATGATCATCTTGCCTGAAATCCCGCTAGGAAGAAGACCGGATCCATGAAGCAGACGAACCAACGTAGTCGAACGGTTCCTCACAATCACAACATAACCGGAACTATCGAGAAGAAGCAAAACCAGAAAGAAGCAAACAACATGGTAAACAACCAAGCATAATCATGGCATGATGCACAACCAAGTATGATGCATGTCCGGTTTAATGAGCCATGGCATGGCAAAGTGCAACAAACAATACTACAAATTAAGTGGAGCTCAATATGTAATGAGTTGCATATCGATGAAACCCCACGTTTCAATTATTTAGTTCACTCTAGTTTATGCTACTCATCAACTTTAAATGTTGGTTAACATGGCAAGAGGTGAAGCATAAATAACGTACATATCTCGGCAAGTTTAAATGAGGCCGGAAACAACAAACAACAATTCTGGAAAATCCCCATATGCATATTTTGAATTTGGTACTTTTCTGCCCTAAACATATTTTAGATTTGTTAAACATGCAAAATAAGTGCACCATGTTAATCTATGCATTTTGCTAGACCATTTACATATAAAGTTTATTTAATTTGGAGCAACGGTTATTTAGTTATGAAATAAACCATTTTAACATGTCATTTATGCAAATTAATGCAAGCAGCAATTTAAACATTTTTAACATGGATGAAAGTTGCATATTATGAAACTAGATGAAATTCTAAGCATTTAACATATATAAACCATTTTAATCCGATGCACGGTTTGTGAATTATTAATGCATGAACATGGAGGGTTTTTTTGGAAATCTGCCAACTCTGGATAATTAGGTAAAATGTCCAGAACAAAAAAAAAATCGATGTGGGCCGAATCTAGTGCACTGCTGGGCTAAACAGAGAGGAGGGGTTGTGGGCGCTCACCCATGGGCCAAGCCCAGCTGGTGGAGAGGTAGCAGCAGGCTGGCTGCAGGAGGCAGCCGGGCCTTGGGGAGGCCGCAGGGCGAAGCAGGGGAGCAGCAGAGGGACTTGGTGGGGCGAGGGCACACGGGAATCGGCTATATCCGAGGCTAGGGCGGCGGTGGAGCTCCGTTCCCGGCGGTGGCGGCGACTGCACAAGGGCGGCGGAGACCATGAAGTTCTGACGGTGCTGCTGCCCAGAGAAAACAAAGGGAGTTTCAGAGAGAGAAACAAATTGGGGAAGGGAACGGGGAGGCCGCGAGGGGGCTTTGTTGAACGGCGACAACTCACCGGCGGCGGCGCGACGACAAGGCGCAGAACCAGCGCAGGGGCGAGGACTTGGCGAGGCCCGACGGCACGGGATAGCGACCATGGTGGTTTGCAAGCTCTTGTGCAACAGAACAAGAGCCAGGCGGTAGTTAAGAACCAAGAGAGATAGTAATTAAGGAGAAGGAGAGGTCGGGAGAGAGGAAAGGGAGGCAGAGGAGGCTGATGGTGCTGGTGGCTTGCTCCGGCGAGCTAGGACTCCGGCGAGGTCGAGGTCGAGGTGAAGAGGGTAGGGAGGCCTCGGGCGAGGTCTCCTGCTCGGCTGCTGTGGGCACGGGGACGAGAAGGAGCTGCTGGTTGGCTCGGGTTTGGATCATGGTGACTGACCGGTGGCTGAAATCGAGGGGAGGTGGTGGATCGGGAGGGATCCCGATGAAGAAAGTGATGGCTGGTGGATGGGTAGGTGAGGAGAACGAGGAGGGAGTTTGTCCGGCGGCGGGGATGGGACAGACTGCCTAGGATCTAGGGTTTGGTCTAGAAATGGACTAGGGTGGTCTGCTACATATAGTGGTGACTGGATTTGGGATGGTTTGGACCCTCCGATTTAGATCGGACGGTCAAGATAAATAGGTTAGGGAGTCCAAATGAGAAATCAAAGATCTTTGGGGATGTTCCGGAATGATCCAGAACCATCGGTCACGACCGAGCGATTCGGGTTCGGGGAAGTTTCGGACATGGTTGTGAAGGGGTCTGAGGCTGTGTGGAGAGGCTCATGCGGTCACCCAAGAGGGAATCAAAATAACCGGGTTGGTCTCTGTCGGCGGGCGACACCTAAGGGATCCCGAGAGACCCCTTTACGATTCGGCGGGGGGAGAGGTATACGCAAAGAGCAGAACCGGTGATCGACGCGAGAGGTTTTTACCCAGGTTCGGGCCGCTGATCAGCGTAAAACCCTACTCCTGATTTGTGTTCTTATTGATGTTCTTGAGCCCAGCCTTCAGGAGCGCTCGCAATGAACAGTACGTTCAAAGAGCAGCTACGCATGCAGAATGGGCCAGAAGTTCTCCTCCTCTGTAGCAGTTGCCCTGGGCCACCTTTTATATGCTCAAAGGGGTTTCCACAGTGGCAAAATGTACATACATTGAGGTGTAAAGTAGCTACAGGGTATCATACCTAACCCCTGACGGATTAGGTCAAGCGCATTTAATGCACCGTGAGGTGTCCGTTTAGGTGTCCTCACTTTCTTGGGGATGGAAAAAGGGGCCATCCCATCAGCACCGCTTAAGCTCTCCTCCACTGGCGCATTGCCACGCATCCAGAGAAGGACCCAGAATGTCAGGCTTTGTCGCTATGCTGGAGCGGTGGCACAGTGGCGAAATCTCGCCAGGCGCCGATCCTTGCCGGGCACCAAACCTTGCCGGGCGCCAGGCTTTGCTGGGAACCAAGGCTTGCCGGGCGCCGAGGCTTGCCGGGCTCCACGGGCCATCCCGGCAAGGATCTTGCCGGGGAAGCTGGCCTTCGATTTCCAGCCTTGCTTATCTGCTGATCCTCAGATCTCAGACTTGGCGATTTCCTTGATGACTTGAATCGACCTCGAGCTGATCCCGGCAAGCCTTGCCGCGAGGACGGCTACAACTGCCCGTGCACAAGTAAGGGGTACTAGTGGCCCAATACTTAGTACACTGACAGGAGCCCCCGGGCCTGGGCCATACACGAGTGCGAGGCGTTGTTGGGCTAGGCCCAAATAGTGCACGGGCACGCGTGGAAGGGAATTAACTGCTCGTGAAGCTCTTGTTTTACTGTGCCCCCACTACGCGCACGGAGCGCGCGATGTGGGAAGTGTGCCAAAAAGGCTGCAAACTGTTTCACGCCCATAGAGGCGCATTCATATTAGGGGGATAAACAAGGTGGCCCCGCTCCTTCCCCATAAAAAGGAGAAGTCGTGGAGGCACAAACCTATTCACCCCCCTCTTCTTCCCAATCTGGCCATCGCCATCGCCTTCCTCTGCTCGAGCTCAGAGCGAAACCTTTCTTCTCTTCTGCTCGCTGCTCCCGCGCTCGTTCCGTCCTCCGGCTTCCATTTCCACAGTCGCCATGCCGCCCAAGGCCAGCAAAGGCAAGGGCAGGGACAAGGAGGCGAAGGCCGAAGTTCCGGAGAGTGAACTGGTGAAGATGCGGAAGAGGCTTGTCGTCTTTCCTCCGACGCTCGACGCCGAAACTTTGAAGGTTCGATACCAATGCATGTGGGCAAAGGGAACGCAAGCTCACCCCGCCACACGCGTAATCCCAGGTGCTAGTTCCAAAGGCGGATCGGACAGATACCCCTTCTTCACTGCGTACTTTTATTGCGGGCTCTGTCCACCTTTTTCCGATTTCTTCAACGACATCATGTATACATACGGCTTCCGCCTTCTTGATTTCATGCCGAATGCCGTATTTTGCATGTCGATCTTTGCCCATCTTTGTGAAAATTTCGCTGGCGTGATCCCCAATTCTGCTCTTTTCTGCCACTATTTCTATCCTCGAATCCAAAAAGGAGAGGCTCTCTCTGGATCTATTGCTTGGATTCCAAGGGCCTGGAACAAGGAGATATACCCAGATGGAGCTTACCGCGAAAAGTGGGACGAGTGGCGGGCCGAATGGTGCTGGATCCAGGAAGCAGATCCTCATCCTTTTTGTCATCCCCGGCGACAGAAGGTGGTCCACGGCAAGGATTGGGGCGATCTCGCCGCAGAAGACGAGAAGCTCACAATCGCCACTACCAGGATCCTCCGCTTGAAGGCTGCCGGGCTGACAATGGAGATGATCGGCTTCGACTTCCTCCGCCGCCGCATCGCCCCTCTGCAGAATAGGGGGAGGCCAGCCTGGGAGTATAAGAACGCAGCGGACTGAACAATAACCTGACTGCTATGCAGCTTGGCGCTCTCCGCCAAAAGTTATTCCAGCGCGAAGACAAGCATCGGCTGCCGGCAAGGATCGTCCCCTTGTGCAACAACTCTGCATTGGGGTCGATCATTGCCTTCCTGCCGATGTTCAACGCCCACGGCCTTGACCTGACCTGGGTCGAGCCAAGCGAGGAAGAGGCGCAGAAATTCTTCGACAATCTGACGGAGAAGCCTGTCCGGCAAGAGTCAGATCTTATTCGCGCCACCACAGATCAGGAGGTAGCATACATCGCTACCAGAGTGGAGGAAGTGAATCTTGCCGCGGAGGCCGGCAGCGTTGGCTTCATAGAGTGGGAACCCAGCGATGCAGAGGTGGTGGTGGAGGGAAAACCTGCCGAGGAGAGCAAGGTTGCCGGGGAAGAAGGCGGCGCAGTCGCTGAAAACTCATCCGGCAAAGACACGGCCGAAGAGGAGATGCGAGAAGAGCCCTCGCCCCCGAAGAAGACAAAGCGTGTCCTTCAAAAAGCCGCATCAGGCATCCCGGCAAGCCAGCCTACATCGAGCGACGAATCCCCCGGCAAGAAAGTGGCCGGCAAGTTCGGACCGCGGCAGGGGGCCCGTCAATAGCCCGTGCGGCGCGCGAGACCCACACCAGCGGCCGCCGCCGGAGCGGCAGGAGGGTCTCATACAACCGTGCCAGAGGCTGCCCCGGCGCCTGCCATAGCCAAGCGGCCCAGGACCCCTCCTCCGCCTCCCCACTCAGACATCGCAACGGAGGTCGACTTCGACATCTCTGGCTTCAGTCCGGAGCGAGAGGAAGAAGAGTGAGTACCTGTCACGACTTCCACCTTGCAATCTGCATCAGTCTTACTGACTTACTTGTAATGTTTCTGCAATGACACAGAAACCTTGCTGGAGAGGATGGCGAAGAGGTCAAGGACTTCTACGGGCGACGAGCCCCCGGCAGGCTCCACTAGCGTGCCAGAGACCGTCATTGTGAGCCCGGAGCCTAGTCCTCAACGCAGCCCCCAACGTAAGTTCATTGTCCCTTTTTCTGTTGGCTGGTGCCGAGGTTTTCATTCTTGTCGCTAATATCTTTGGGTTCGCAGGAGAAGAACGGCAACAAGGAGAAGATTGCCCCATTGTGCCTCCTTCATCGACCGCTCCGCCCACAAGCACATCCCCGGCAAGAGATCCTGCCGACGAGCCTGTCCGGATTGAGGAGGAGCCGACAAGCACGGACTCCGGCAACCCACCCCCGGCAACCGGAGTTGCTGGGAGAGGCGAAGCCACCCCTCGACAGCCCAACGCAGGTACTCGATCGCCTCAGAGTGCTAGTTATTTTTTCCCCCTACTTCTTTATCTTTGGTCACTTCAAAATCTAGAAACTCGATCTTATTCTGACCTCCTCCTTCACCCTTCAGAGTTCTCTGCGATGGAACATATGGACGTCGACGCCGTCATCGAGGAGACCGCCAGGGATGCTGCTGCCGAAGCGGACAGGATCACTGCCAGCGAGGCCACCAAGGATGATGTTGCCGGGGCTGGTGATGCTCTTGACGGGGAGGCCGCCAAGACAGCACAAAAGGAAATCGCGGAAGAACCTGTCGAAGAGGGTGACAGGGAAGCTGGGGACCATACTGATGGCATTCCTGCCGCAGGAGCGCCAGGCGCTGCATCGGCCGCGGAGCCCCCTGTCACTGGTGAGGCGGCCACTGAAGACCAGCCATCAACATCTGACGAGCCCTCATCCAGCAAGTATCTCAAGGTTGGCGAAAACCTATTCATCAACTTGCCAGGGACGGCAAGCACCGAGGCACCAGCCGAAGGAGAAATTTTCGAGGAAATTATTGCCGCTGCCGGGCTCGAAGTCGTTGACGATCCCAGCGCTAGCAGTGGCAAGTCTGAAGAGGATCAGCTCCTTCAGGCCATGGGCGAAAACTTCCGCAAACTCCAGGCTCTCCATCGTGCCTGAAAAGAGAAAGCGGACTCCAGAATGGCAGTTGTCGAGGCAGCCGAAGCGGATTTTCAAAGGCGCGTCGCACAAATGCAAATCTAGCACGCCGAGGCCCTTCAAGAGCTTGTTGCCGGTCGAGAACAAGTGAGCCAGCAATGGAATGAGATCCTCCTGAAGCAATCAGACATGGAGAAGGCCCATGATGAAGCTGTTCAAAGGATCGCTGCCGAAGATGCTCTCCTGACGGGGCGCCGCATTGCTCTTGACGCTTTCGAAGAAGATCTCACCGCACGTGAGCAGGCGCTCGCCGCCAAGCTTCGTAGCAAGGATGAAGACATTGAAAATCTTGTCGCGTGGCGGACCCAGGAGCTGGAGCAGAAGCACAAGGAGGCGCTTGAAGCTCTAACTGCAAGTCACGCCGGCAAGCTCAAGGAGGCCGTCGATGCTGCCAAAGTTGCAGAGGCCACCAAGAACGAGCTGAACGATAAAGTGAAGAGGCTGGAGACAGATCTCGACGAGCACGGCAAGGAGCTCTCGACGCTCAAGGGGGACAGGGAAAAAACCCTCCACTCCTTGGCGGAGATGCAAGTCGCCCTGTCCGACAAGACCAAGCAGCTCTCCTCTGCGGCTGATGATATTGCGGTTCTGGAGCTGAAGCTGACCACGCTGCAGAAATCTCTCGAGGCCGGCAGGGCCCGTGAGAAGGCTCTACTCAAGGATCTCCAAGGAGAGAGGAACCTGCTCAAGAGCGCCGCCGCTGCCCAAAACGAGTACGAGAAGGGAGTGGAGATCTGGACTGGTCGTCTCATTGCTGCCGCGGAGAAGCTTACCGCAGAACTGTCAACCATGGGCTTGTCGAACTTCAGATATTCTTCTGAGGAAAGAATATCCCCAAGCGCCAGATTGACGATGTTCTTTGAAAGCATCATCAATGCGTTGAGGGCGCTCCAGTCCAGCCGGGTGACCCAACTGGCGAACGAGACTCGCCGGCTTTGCCGGGCCGTCCTTCGCAAGGTACTCCTCAAGGTGGTGCATAACAATCCCGGCATCGACCTCTCCAGCGCACTTGGCCACCTGCCAAAGGACGCAAATGTTGAGGCGCTTGAGAAGTGCATCGCGCCGATCCTTGAGAAGGTGGACTCCATCAAAAGGATCGAAGGCCAGCGCAGGGATTGAGTGCTCCTCTTTTATTCTCGCCGCCATCATCTCATGTAAAAGACAGTTAAGTCTCAAGTTAGGACTGCGGCAACTCATGGATGTAATATAATTTAACTATGTTTAGGCTCATGCTAGCTACTTTCCTTGTCTGATTCCTTTATGTATGGAGTTCATCCTACGCTTACTGAAAAACTTGCCGGCGCGCAACCTGCCGCGAGCGCTGGGTGCGGGACTTCAGCAGCCTGCCGGAGGCGCAGCGGCCGGCAAGACTCCTTGGCGTTCTCAGTGCATCCACTTAAATCGTTGAGCGGACTCGAAACAAAATAAGGGCGCAACTGATTACAACAAGGGTTCCTTCGCGTGCAGATTTTCCATACAAGGGTCGGAATCGTCCAAGGAACTAACTTGGTAATAAAAGAAAAACTTGCTCTGAGTTTTTAGGACTTAGCTTCCTGTCTTTGTCCTTCCTCCGGCAAGTGTCGATTCCGAACGTCACCAACTGGTATTCATATCTCCCTTCCCCCCCGGTAAATGTGCGCGCGAGGAATCCTTCTGTCTTTAAGAACAAGAAAGAAGAGAAAATAAAGAGATGAAACCTTGGCGGTTCGTTAGGACTTACCGGGATTAGGTGTCATACAACATCTTAGACAAACATGCATATATGAATGTGAACATGAGAATCAATAAGGAAATGTACAACACTTAAATTTATTCATCTGTGCTCAGGGTCTGCGCCTGGCTTTGTACAAAGGATCACATGCCTTGCCGGCAAGACTTGTACAAAAAGGTGGTTGCCGGGAGCCCCCGGCAACCGCGCCTTATGGATAGAACTTGCGAAGATGTTCGATATTCCAGGAATTACTCACTGGAACGCCATCTTCGGTCTCCAGGCAGACATCGCCAGGCCTGGTGACTCGTACAACCCGATAAGGGCCTTCCCACTTTGGCGTCAACTTGTTTGAATTCTTGGCGGACTGAATCCGTCGAAGAACAAGGTCGGCTTCCTCAAGGCTTCGGGCATGAACTTTGCGGCTATGATAGCGGCGCAAAGCTTGCTGGTAGCGTGCAGCTCGCACAGCAGCCTGAAGACGATTCTCCTCAAGAAGCTCAACGTCATCTTGCCGCAGTTCCTTTTGCTCGAGCTCATCATAAGCGAGCACTCGAGGAGATCCGTATATGAGTTCCGTGGGGAGAACTGCTTCCGCTCCATACACCAGAGCGAAGGGCGTCTGGCCGGTGGCTCAATTTGGTGTCGTTCTGATTGACCAAAGAACCGCCGGCAACTCATCAATCCAGCGTCTTCCGCACTTTTTCAGTCTGTCAAAAGTTCTGGTCCTGAGACCGCGCAGCACTTCAGCATTGGCCCTCTCCGCTTGGCCGTTGCTTCTCGGGTGAGCAACAGAGGCAAAACAAATCTTGCCGCCAAGGTCTTGGACGTACTGCATGAAGGTGCGACTTGTGAACTGCGTGCCTTTGTCGGTGATGATCCTGTTAGGCACACCGAAACGGCAAACAATTCCTTAGAAGAACTTGACAGCCGACTGCGCTGTCACCTTCCTCACTGCTTCCACCTCCGGCCACTTTGTGAACTTGTCGATAGCGACGTACAAGTACTCAAAGCCCCCGGTAGCATGGGGAAAGGGGCCCAATATGTCGAGCCCCCAGACCGAAAATGGCCAGGAGAGAGGGATTGTTTGAAGAGCTTGAGCTGGCTGATGTAATTTCTTCGAATGAAACTGGCACGCTTCACACCTGGTTACTAGTGCAGTCGCATCCTGGAGGGCGGTAGGCCAAAAGAAACCTTGCCGGAATGCTTTCCCGGCAAGCGCTCTTGACCCTATGTGAGAGCCACACATGCCCCCATGTATCTCTGCCAACAGCTCTAGTCCATCCTCCCGAGGAATGCACTTCAATTTCACACCGTTTGGTCTCTTTCTGTATAGGACGTCATCAACGAACTTGTACATAACAGACCGACGGGCTACTCTCTCCGCTTCTTCTTGTTCCTCAGGGAGTTCACCTGTCTGAAGGAAGTGGACAATGTGCTGCGCCCATGCTGGAGCCTGAGGCTCGACAACTAGGACTAAAGGCATCTCACCGGCCGGGGAAGCATTTGTCTCGACAGCAAGGGCCTGAGGCCCTGCCGGAGCCTGTTGTTCCCCGGCAAGCGTGTCGACCCCGGAAACTTCCTTGCCGGCGGCTCCGGGGAGCTCTGCCGGGGAGTACTGGCCAGAGTTCAACTTTCTTCTCTTTTCTTGCCGCATTGATGGTGCCACGGATGGTTGAGTCAATTGGAGCACAAAAGTTCCTGGTTCCACAGGCAAGTTGAGGGCGTCACGCTTTGACAGGTCGTCAGCAATGCTGTTCTCGGCACGAGGGACATGCTCCATTTGGAGACCGTCAAAGCGCTCTTCCAATTTCCTCACTTCATCTACGTAGGCCAGCATCAACGGACTTTGATAGCTCGTGTTGACCTGCCTGACGACAAGCTGTGAATCACCTTTGATAATGAGATTTCTGATACCAAGGTCTGCCGCGATCCTGAGACCGGCAAGCAAACCTTCGTACTCTGCAGTGTTATTGGTTGAACTCTCTCGGGAAAAATGCATTTGGACTACATACTTGAGGTGCTCTCCGGTGGGTGCGACAAGCAGCACACCAGCACCGGCGCCTTGCAGCGAAAAAGCCCCGTCAAAGTACATAACCCATTGCTGATCGATTTCCTTGCCGGGGAGACTTGTTTCTTGAACTTCTTCGTCTGGCGTCGGGGTCCATTCTGCAATGAATTCCGCCAAGGCCCTGCTCTGAATTGTGGAAGTGCTTTCAAACTTAAGACCAAAGGTGGACAGCTCCAACGCCCACTCCACGATCCTGCCGGTTGCCTCCGGATTTTGCAAAATCCGTTGCAACAGAAAGCGAGTGACGACGGTGATCTCATGTGCTTGAAAATAATGGCGCAGCTTTCTCAAGGCCATAAGAAGGCCGAAGAGCAACTTCTGCACACCAGAATATCTTGACCTAGCTCCTTGCAAGAGGGAGCTAACAAAATAAACTGGGCGCTGCACCACCTTTTTTTTCTGCACGGGTTCCTCTGTTTGCGCAGATCCTGTCTTGCCGGGATCAACCCTTGCCGGGGAAGATCTTGCCGCGCCATCTGGCGGTCCTGCCGCTGATGTTGCCTCCTCATCAGCTTCCCTCTGCGCCACCAGCGCAGCACTAACCACTTGATTTGTTGCCGTCAGATACAGCAGCAACGGCTCTTGTGGTTTAGGCGCGACTAGCGTCGGCGGAGAAGAAAGGTATTTCTTCAAATCTTGCAGCGCTGCCTCCGCTTCCGGAGTCCATTTCATTGGACCTGCCTTCTTCAAAATTTTGAAGAAGGGCAGGGCGCGCTTAGCAGATTTGGAAATAAACCTACTTAGAGCAGCAACACAGCCGGCAAGACGACGCACATCCTTGACGCGTCTCGGCGCTTCAATTTGCTCAATGGCTTTGATCTTGTCGGGGTTCGCTTCGATTCCCCGACAAGATACAAAGAATCCGAGGAGCTTGCCGGAAGGAACACCGAACACGCACTTCTCAGGATTGAGCTTCAAGTTGATCTTGCGCAAGTTTGCAAATGTTTCTTCTAAGTCTTGAATGAGCGTTGCTTTATCCTTAGTTTTGACCACTATATCATCCATATATGCCTCCATATTTCTATGGAGTTGTGGCTCAAAACCAATCTGGATTGCTCTGGCGAATGTTGAACCAGCACTTTTCAACCCGAAAGGCATTCATATAAAACAATACGTACCACATGGGGTGATAAAGGCGGTCTTCTCTTCATCTTCCTTTGCCATAAAAATCTGATGATACCCTGAATAGGCATCAAGGAAGGACAGGAGATCACAACCAGCGGTGGCATCCACAATCTGGTCGATGCGCGGCAAGGGAAAAGGATCTTTTGGACAAGCTTTATTGATATCTGTATAATCGATACAAAGCCTCCATTTCCCGTTCGCTTTCCGCACTACAACCGGATTGGCCAACTAGGTTGGATGAAGCACTCCTTTGACCAGTCCTGCCGCCTCCAGCTTATTAATTTCTTCGGCAATGAATTCTTGCCGCTCCAAAGCCTGTTTCCTCACCCTTTGCTTGATGGGCCGCGCATGAGGACAGACAGCAAGGTGGTGCTCAATTACTTTCCTGGGAACGCCGGGGATGTCAGACGGTTGCCATGCGAACACGTCGACATTCGCCCGCAGGAAAGCAACGAGCGCGCTTTCCTATTTGTCATCTAGGGTGGAACTTATGGTGAAAGTTCCCCCCGTCCCGTCCTCCCTGGCAGGCACCTTCTTGGTTTCCGGCGGGGCAGCCTTGGACTTCTTGTTCTTGCTGGTGGAACTCTCTGGCACGTCCTCGACGGAAGCGCAGCACTCCGAGGAGGTGCGCTTGCCGGAGTTGGCGCCAAGGTTCCTGCCAGTCTTCTTCTTCCCCCCGGGAGTTCCAGCGGCAGGAGCAGATGTCTTGATGGCAGGTGCTGCAACTGCTTCCCGGCAAAGTTGGTCGGCACAGATGAGCGCATCCTTCTTATCGGAATGGATAGTGATGACGCTCAACGGCCCAGGCATCTTCAAGACGTTGTACGCGTAGTGTGCTGCCGCCATAAACTTAGCCAGCGCTGGCCGACCAAGGATCCCATTGTATGACATGGGGATCTTGGCGACATCAAACACCACCTTTTCGGTCCTGAAGTTAAGCTCGCTGCCAAATGTTACCGGCAGCGTGATCTTGCCCTTAGGCTGGGTTCTTCCCGGGCTGACCCCTTGAAACGTACCCGTTTCCTCGAGGTCTTCGTCAGGAATCTGAAGCTTTGTGAGCACATCTGGTGAGATTAAGTTTAGGCCGGCCCCGCCGTCAACTAACATCTTCGTCACCTTGAGGTTGCGAATTGTCGGGGAAACCAACAATGGCAAACACCCGACCGCAGTTGTGCGATCAGGGTGATCCTCGGCGTCAAAGATGATAGGCGTGCTGGACCACTTCAGAGGCCTACATGCATCAGGGGACGGCTCTGCCGCATTAACCTCCCACACCCACTGTTTATGTTGGCGGTGGGAAGAATGCAGTGAGGCACCCCCATCAACGCACATAGCCTCCGTAGCCTTCTGGAATTCCTGCTCACTGGATTCTTCATCTTCTTCATCATCATCTCCTTCTTTATCTCGGCCCCGAGCGGGCCGATCCTTCTGCTGCTTGGCCTTGCCGCGGCGACCTCCTCGGCCACCGCGTTTCTTGCCGGACCCCTCAGCACCATCTTGGGCCTTCTCCTTATCTCACCTCTCGTATTCGGCCTTCTGCTTCTCGGCAAGCTGCTCAACTTGCTGGCAGTTCTGGAGATCGTGGCCCTTAGTGCGATGGATCTTGCAGTACTGCTTGCCGGAGTTCTCTGACTTGTCGGCAGCCGCCAAGGCCTGACAGGAAGGGCACCCGGCAAGATCCTTGCCGGGGTCGCCAACCTTGGCCTTCTTGGCGGCGCCAGGGTTGCCAGATTCCTCGACGGCAAGCACGGCCTTGCCTCCGCGCTTCCTGTTCCGCCGCCGGCCTTTCCTTGACGGAGCCGCGGCATCTTCTTCTTCTGAGTCGCCTGTCACACCAACAGCTTCACCGGGGAGTTTCCTCCCCTCTTCAGCTCGAGCACACTTGTCGGCCAAAGTGTAAAGCTCGGCAATACTCCTGACTTTGTTCATTTCTAGCTCTTCCCACATCCTGCGGTTACGCACGTTCTGATGGAACGCGCTAATGACAGCAGCAGGATGAACGTCAGGAATATTGTATTGCACCCGGCTGAATCTCTGCATAAACTTGCGCAGGGACTCGCCCTCCCTCTGAGGGATGATGTGCAAATCACTTTCTTGGCCAGGAGCTTGGTGGCCTCCAACAAATGCGCCAACAAACTGATGGCACAGATCTGACCAGCAAGAAATAGAATCCTCCGGCAAATGCATCAACCACGACCTGACGTTGGGTTTGAGCACCAACGGGAAGTAGTTGGCAAGTATCTTGTCATCTCGGCCCCCGGCAGCCTACACCGCAATGGTGTAGATGCTCAGGAACTCCGAGGGATGAGTCTTGCCGTCGTATTTCTCCGGAACTTCTGGCTTGAAGGTTCGGAGATTGGGCCATTGGACTTGCCGCAGCTCACGGGTAAACGCCGGAGGTCCTACCTTGTAAGGCAAGTCTCCTACATTCCCTGGCGCAGGTTCATCGACAACCGGCCCCGCGCGCTTATCAGACTGATAGCACGCTTCCCGCCGCCGCTCGATGGTTGTTCGAGCGTCTTCCTTGCCTCTTTCCTGGAGAACCAGACGCTGATCACGGCGCATCCGTGGATCGGACGACGCCGTGGAAACTTCCTCATGGCGGTCGACTTGCTGAGTCGTCGGCCGCCGCTGATGTCGCGGAGGAGAGTGCACTGTAGTTGCACCACCTCCGGTTTTCTCTGCACCTGCTCGCATCGGATCGATGGGCCTCCACTGAGAGGGCCCTACCTCTTGTGGTCCATCCTTGTTAGCGAAGCCGATAAGGCTCTGGATAGTAGCTCGCCACTCCTCCATCTTCTCCGGGGCGGGAGGAAAATCGAGGAGCAGCTGTGCACGTGCCAAGGCTTCCGCTGGCGTAGGTGGTGGCGAGAGGTGCGAGGTGCGTGAGGTGCTCTGACTCCTAACCAAGTTAGAAGGAGCACCGCCACGGTCACGCGACCACGCACCACCTTCGCCGATAGCTCAGTGTGCATGCTGGTCCCGCGCATCTTGGGATCTATGCGCAGAAACCTTTTCGTGGGGACGCCCCGAACCACCAGCGCCATGATGTCGCTCATCTCGCACAACCTGGGCAGGTTGCGAGGCTCGCGCCGGCGCGGGAGCTCCAGCAGGCGCTCTTTGATCCCTAGAGTTCGTTGTGCCACCCGTAGGCAACACAACACCATCTCTAGATCCAGCGGCGCGCAAGTTACCACTGCCACTGCGAACGATACCGCTCGCTTGGCTTGGGTCACCAGAACGCCGCGGGGGTTCTAGTCCTCTTCCTTCTGCACCCACACCGTCGCATGTCTGCGAAGGCGCGGGCAAAACGGACCCGGATGGTTGTGCTGTCGTAGCGTTCTTCTTCTTGGGCGGCATGATGATGAAGATGATGAAGGAACTAGGGCGTCGACCACCAGATCAGGTTCACGCAAACTTCAATCCCCCTACCTGGCGCGCCAAAGATGTCGGCGGGCGACACCTATGGGATCCCGAGAGACCCCTTTACGATTCGGCGGGGGGAGAGGTATACGCAAAGAGCAGAACCGGTGATCGATGCGAGAGGTTTTTACCCAGGTTCGGGCCGCTGATCAGCGTAAAACCCTACTCCTGCTTTGTGTTCTTATTGATGTTCTTGAGCCCAGCCTTCAGGAGCGCTCGCAATGAACAGTATGTTCAAAGAGCAGCTACGCATGCAGAATGGGCCAGAAGTTCTCCTCCTCTATAGCAGTTGCCCTGGGCCTCCTTTTATATGCTCAAAGGGGTCTCCACAGTGGCAAAATGTACATACATTGAGGTGTAAAGTAGCTACAGGGTATCATACCTAACCCCTGACGGATTAGGACAAGCGCATTTAATGCACCGTGAGGTGTCCGTTTAGGTGTCCTCACTTTCTTGGGGATGGAAAAAGGGGCCATCCCATCAGCACCGCTTAAGTTCTCCTCCACTGGCGCGTTGCCACGCATCCAGAGAAGGACCCAGAATGTCAGGCTTTGTCGCTATGCTGGAGCAGTGGCACAGTGGCGAAATCTCGCCAGGCGCCGATCCTTGTCGGGCGCCAGGGCTTGCTGGGCGCCAAGCTTTGCTGGGAACCAAGCCTTGCCGGGCGCCGAGGCTTGCCGGGCTCCACGGGCCATCCCGGCAAGGATCTTGCCGGGGAAGCTGGCCTTCGATTTCCAGCCTTGCTTATCTGCTGATCCTCAGATCTCTGACTTGACGATTTCCTTGATGGCTTGAATCGACCTCGAGCTGATCCCGGCAAGCCTTGCCGCAAGGACGGCTACAACTGCCCGTGCACAAGTAAGGGGTACTAGTGGCCCAATACTTAGTACACCGACAGTCTCTGAATGGTCAACAAAGGCAATGGGGAGAGGTGGCAACTACGAACGGATTCAAGCTTTATGAAAACATGCGGATGCAATGCTCATGATGACATGATGAAATGCAACAAACAATTGAAACACACGGCAACAACGAAATAACTAGAAGGCATCTGGAGCGTCGGTCTCGGGTCGTTACAGTCAAGCAAACCCCCTTGAGCATTCCGATACAATCCCACTCTCTTGCTCTTGCTCTCTTTTACTGCATTAGGACAACAACGATTCAACTGTTACATGTTGCGGTAGTTGAACCCATTCCTTTGCATGACCTGTCATTGCCACAGTAAATAGTTGAAACCCACTAGCATGAGTAGGAGTTGTTTGAGCCATGATGTGCCTACACATTCATGCTTGCTTGTCATGCCTGCTATGCTTAGAGTTGTGTCAGGTCTGATTCATCTGGGATGGATTGGGATGGTGGTGAACATGTCCTACTGTTGAGAGCTAAGTGTGTGAACACAATTTGGTAAAGGTAGCGATGAGAGGCCATGTAGGAGTACATGGTGGGTTGTCTCATTGAAACTGTCCTCAGGAACTGAGTTCTGTGTTTGTCATCCAAAACAGTTACTACCACACATTGGGCTCCGGGCGCTCCAAGCTCTCTCGACTTATTAATCGACTTGATCTCTGTCTAGGAGTTGCAACTAGTTTCCGGTGTTTGTTGGATATGTGTTGGAGGTCGAGCGTAGCGCTGACCCTAGGGTGGGCTATGATGCGGTAGATACACCGTGGCACGGCGTACTGAGGCGCCCGTTTGGTGGGTTCGGGAACCCTGCACACATCGTTTGGAGCCGTAGTGGAAACCTCAGCCGGACTTCCTTGCGGATGGAACTCAAATAGGCGATAAACCTGGCCTAGAGTCTTGAGTGGTTAGTCAGGTCGTGGCCGACACCCTCGCTGGGCTTCCGTTTGGAGGTTGTCGAGTACATGTCGTGTAAACGGCGATAAGTGGTGAGAGCATGTGTGTCGGATTTAGGGCTCCGTAGACCCAAGAAGGTTCGAACTCTGGGGCATGTGCGAAGATCTCAACCTCTCAAGCCTCGAGCTCATCGCCCTACAGACTAGCCTAGCCGGATTCACGTGAGCGGGGAAGAAGATGAACATGACAGTTTACCCCAGGTTCAGGCCACCTTGCGGTGTAAAACCCTACTCCTGCTTTGTCGTGGATTGGCCTCACGAGGAGGTTGAGGATGAACTAGTACAGTGGATGAGTTCCCTCGCAAGGGCTCGGGGGTGAGAATGAGTCGACCGACACCTTCTACGGTGGTGGCTCACCTATATTTGTAGTGGCCTCGGTCCTCTTCCCTGGAAACTTAGGCGGGAAGGGAAACCACAACGGCCAATTTGAAAGGGGACAAGTGGTACACCCTGATTCGTCTCCAACGTATCTACAATTTTTGATTGTTCCACGCTGTTATATTATCATTTTTGGATGTTTTACAATCATTTTATATCAACTTTATATTATTTTTTGGGAATAACCTATTGACATAGTGCCTAGTGCCAGTTGCTGTTTTCTGCTTGTTTTTTACTTCGTAGGAAATCAATACCAAACGGAGTCAAACGCAGTGAAACTTGTTGGAGATTTTTTTTGGACCAGAAGACATCCAGTGGGCCAAAGAAGTACCAAAGAGGGAGAACGAGGAGAGCACAAGACACCAGGGTGCGCTTGGGCCCCCAGGCGCGCCCTGGTGGGTTGTGCCCATCTCGGAGACCTCCCGCACCGCCTCTTTGCTCTATAAATACCCCAATATTCCAGAAACCCTAGGGGAGTCGACGAAAATCAATTCCAGCCGCCGCAAGTTCCAGAAACCACATATCCAATCTAGACACCATCACGGAGGGGTTCATCATCCTCATTGGTGCCTCTCCGATGATGCGTGAGTAGTTCATTGTAGACCTACGGGTCCGTAGTTAGTAGCTAGATGGCTTCCTCTCTCTTGTTTGATTCTCAATACAATGGTCTCTTGGAGATCTATTTGATGTAACTCTTTTTGCGGTGTGTTTGTTGGGATCCGATGAACTTTGAGTTTATGATGAGATCTATGTTTTTATCCGTGAAAGTTATTTGAGTCTTCTTTCATCTCTTATATGCATGATTGCTTATAGCCTCGTATTTCTTCTCCGATATTTGGGTTTTGTTTGGCCAACTTGATCTATTTATCTTGCAATGGGAAGAGGTGCTTTGTGATGGGTTCGATCTTACGGTGCTTGATCCTAGTGACAGAAGGGGAAACGACATATATGTATCGTTGCCATTAAGGATAACAAGATGGGGTCTATTTCTACATAAATAGATCTTTTCTACATCATGTCATCGTTCTTATTGCATTACTCCGTTTTTCCATGAACTTAATACACAAGATGCATGCTGGATAGCGGTCAATGTGTGGAGTAATAGTAGTAGATGTGGGCAGGAGTCGGTCTACTAATCTTGGACGTGATGCCTATATAATGATCATTGCCTGGATATCGTCATGATTATTTGAAGTTCTATCAATTGCCCAACAGTAATTTGTTTACCCACCGTATGCTATTTTTCTCGAGAGAAGCCACTAGTGAAACCTATGACCCCCGGGTCTATTTTCTCATCATATATTTTCAGATCTATTTGCTATTTGCCTTCGTGATCTATTTTTATTTGCTTTTATTCTAAGATCTATTAATCCAAAAATACCTTGCTGCATTTTTTACTTATTTATTTTATCTCGCATTCCCGCGAGATCTATTTATCCAATCTACTACAATTTTACCTATCCTTTTACCCGTGAGGGATTGACAACCCCTCTCTTACGTCGGGTTGCAAGTATTTGTTCTTTGTGTGCAGGAGCTGTTTATGTGGTTTTGCGTGGTTCTCCTACTGGTTCGATAACCTTGGTCTCATCACTGAGGGAAATACCTACCTTTGTTGTGCTGCATCATCCCTTCCTCTTTGGGGAAATATCGACATAGTTCAAGCAAACATCACACCCTATCGTGATAAATAGTGGTCTTCTCCTGCAAAGCTTCTGTTCCTGACGCAACAGTGGGCTCGACGATGACATCCATCCTGCCGAGCTTGTGGTCTTGGTCTTGTGGCACCGGAATGGAAACCTTTGGAGGGCTCCTTGGGAACCCACGTCTGTCCTTGCTCCCTTAGCACCGAAAGGGAAACTGTCTCCTCTGCGCTCGCTGGTGCTCGCCTGGCCTTGGTCCTCATGGCGCACATCATCGCAGCCTCGTGATGCTGGGCACTTGCATAGGAAACTCCGCTCCTCGGCAGGCAGCCTGGGGAGACCGCTCCTCTGGAGGTCTTGGTGTCGTCCGCCTCGCGAGGCCAGGGGGCCCTCGCGAGGGTCCTATCTTGGTAGTCTTGCAGATGGGCCGTACCAGGCCGTCGAAGGACCCACGCCATGGGCTGCGGGCAGGCAAGTCTAGGTACCCTGGTTCCCAGAACGCCGACAGTAGCCCCCGGGCCCAAGGCACGCTCGGGCTGGCTTCGAGGCGAAGCTCCGCGGGCCTCAAACAGCCTGCGAGCATGGTTGACGCGTGGCGCTTGACAGGACATGGATGCCTCCACTTCCCCACGCTGCCTCGGCAACTGCCCCGACTTGACAACTGCCTGGCGCATGCAGCACAGCCATCATTGCCCGGAACATGGAGGGGCGCCGGTTGGCCTTCGACTTCCTATAAGAGGGCAAGGGAGGCGGAGCCCCCAGCCCATCTTCATCTTCTTGCTGCCCGCTCCTCTTTCATCTACATGGTGCCACCACCTTGCCGAAATGACAATCGTGCCAGCGAGGAGGTTCTCGGCCGAAGAGAAAGGCAAAGCCCCGCGAGAGGAGCTGAGCTTCTTCCACCGAAGAAAAGACGCGGCCGCCCTCGCAAGGCCACCGCAGCGCCAGTAGCCATCCTATCCTGGTGCGAGCGCACCCCGTGGGTTTCCCCACTGACGCAAGCGTTAGCACACAGGGCCCTGCACATGGGAGTAGCCGTGAAAGACGCGGAGGACGAAGTCGATAAGGGGAACAAGTGACGACTGCGCGACCACTTCGCCCGCTGGCCCATGTCGACGGCACGGCCCGCAAGTTTGTGGTGTGGGCGGTGATGCCACCACGCACCTGGATCCGACTGCCACGATCCTTGGCGTAGGAGCTGCCAGCGAGGGGGCCCGTCGAGTTGTGGCTACAACACGACGGCTACTGTGGCCAAGCTTCAGAGGCGGAGGTCAAGGCCACCCCCTCCGACGATGCCTTCATGACCCGGGGATGGGGAGCGATTGCCCGACCCTGCAACTCGGAGGGGAGGAACGCCCTCCACTTCAGGTACAACGGGGCGTCGATGCTCTTCTTCAAGGTCTTCGGAGAGGACGGTGAACGTCTGGAGTGCTGCCCTAGGGGCGGCGACCATCCTTCTGGCAGACGTGGCGGCGAGGCCCTCGGCGCTGAACTTGCCCTTGGCCTTGTCCGCGACACCTCCAGTAGCGGTGGTACCTCCCACGGAGAGAGTTCCAGCGGCAACGACTACACTGAGCCGCCGCGCCCGGGCCTAGGAGGAGGATGCGACACAAGAGCCTGCACCTCCTGAGCAGCGGCCCTTGTCGGTCTTTTCTTTTGCTTCATTCCCTGTATCAGAACCATGAAGGGCCCCGAGGGGGCGTGTAAGAACCATGGCGCTTGCGCCTTTATTTTAACGTTTTCGGCTCACGCTTTCGGTTATACTCGCATTCCTTGTTTGGGCATTGGTCCCCTTTTTGATCTCACGACAGCGTGTTGCTCTGTGTCGGCAAGACCTAGTCCCCAGGTGGGCTTCAGCCGTCGCTGGTATGCCAAGTTGCGATGCCGTGTGCAAGGCCAGGAGGTGAGCGACCCGTGGTCCGGTAAGAGCCCCTGAGACGCGATGCTCAGGAGGTCCCCCTTGGCGCTCAAGCGACTATCGAGAGATTAAAAAAAGGGGGGTGCCTTACCCGAGCGAGGTCGTGAAAGGATGAAACGTTAGCGGCAGAGCTCATGCTGGTGTGTGTACGATAACTTAGCTTGGCGAGGTTGCGTTCCACGGTGATATCTTCGCCGCGAAGGCGAGCTTCCCTGGAGCTCCCGACCTTGTGCATGTCCCCTGTTCTGAAATGGATTAGAATAAGCCCCGCTAGGGGCGTGTGAGGAGACTAATGCCTTTTCCCTGTGTTCCCCCTGTGGGACTGGCGATTCCTCTCCCTTTGCTCTTCATAATGCTCTACATCCTTAGGACCCGACCCTGGAGCAGAGCTCAGCCGCCGCTGGTATGCCAGGTTGCGATGCCGTGGTCAAGGCCAGGGATTGAGGTCTCGAGAGCCAGTAGGAGCTCCTGAGGCGTGATGCTCAGCCCCCCTTTTAACGTGCAAGCAATTTGCACAAAAGAGGAATGGCTCGCCTCGCGGAGGTGCTTGGCGAAGGCCATACCCGTCGTCACATGGAATTTAGGGCAACTTTCACTTAGCCTTTGCGAAATGCGGAAGCTGGAGCGCTGTAATCGCGATGTCTTGTCTCCCGAGGCCCCTGCCGGTTAGTTAGTCACGAAACACAAGGGGCAACGCGTGCTTGCTGGTCCGCTCATGATTGTTCCAAGAGAAGACGAAGGCACTAAGGACCTGGTAAGGTGACGTACACGGGGCCGGCCCATGAGCCAGAGCTCAGTCTCTTAGATTTATTAGCGCTGCAGAGACGGACACGAGCACATGTGATGCGGCTTGAACTACGTCGGTATTTCCCCAAAGTGGAAGGGATGATGCAGCATAGCTACGGTAGGTATTTCCCTCAGTGATGAGACTAAGGTTATCGAACCAGTAGGAGAACCACGCAACACTACATGAACGGCACCTGCACACAAAGAAGAAATACTTGCAACCCGACGTAAAAGAGGGGTTGTCAATCCCTCCCGGGTAAAGAGATAGATAAATTTGTAGTAGATCGGATAAATAGATCTCGCGGGAACGCGAGATAAAATAAATAACAATAAATTGCAGCAAGATATTTTTTGGGTTTTTGGATTAATAGATCTGAAAATAAAAGATGCAAATAAATAAAAAGGCAAATAGCAATATAGATCTGAAAGTATATGATGGAAAAATAGACCCTGGGGGCCGTAGATTTCACTAGTGGCTTCTCTCGAGAAAAAATAGCATATGGTGGGTAAACAAATTACTGTTGGGCAATTGACAGAACTTCAAATAATTATGACGATATCCACGCAATGATCATTATATAGGCATCACGTCCAAGATTAGTAGACCGAATCCTGCCTGCATCTACTACTATTACTCCACACATCGACCACTATCCAGCATGCATCTAGTGTATTTAGTTCATGGAGAAACGGAGTAATGCAATAAGAACGATGACATGATGTAGACAAGATCTATTCATAGACCCCTTCTTGTTATCCTTAATAGCAACGATACATACGTGTCATTTCCCCTTCTGTCACTGGGATTGAGCACCGTAAGATCGAACCCATCACAAAGCACCTCTTCCCATGGCAAGAAAAATCGATCTAGTCAGCCTAACTAAACCAAAGATTCAAAGAAGAAATACAAGGCTATAAGTAATCATGCATATAAGAGATCAAAAGACTCAAATAACTTTCATGGATAAAAACATAGATCTGATCATAAACTCAAAGTTCATCGGATCCCAACAAACACACCGCAAAAAGAGTTACATCTAATAGATCTCCAAGAGACCATTGTATTCAGAATCAAAAAAGAGAGAGGAAGCTATCTAGCTACTAACTACGGACCCGTAGGTCAACAATGAACTACTCACGCATCATCGGAGAGGCACCAATGAGGATGATGAACCCCTCTGTGATGGTGTCTAGATTGGATCTGTGGTTTCTGGAACTTGCGGCGGCTGGAATTGTTTTTCGTCAACTCCCCTAGGGTTTCTGGAATATTGGGGTATTTATAGAGCAAAGAGGCAGTGCGGGAGGCCACCGAGGTGGGCACAACCCATCAGGGCGCGCCTGGGCGCCCAGGCATGCTCAGGTGGGTTGTGCCCCCCTCGGGGCACCCCTCTGGTACTTCCTTGGCCCAACTTGTGTCTTCTGGTCCAGAAAAAATCACCAAAAAGTTTCGCTGCGTTTGGACTCCGTTTGGTATTGATTTTCTACGAAGTAAAAAACAAGCAAAAAACAGCAACTGGCACTGGGCACTATGTCAATAGGTTAGTCCCAAAAAATGATATAAAGTTGCTATAAAATGATTGTAAAACATCAAAGATTGATAATATAACAACATGGAATAGTAAAAAATTATAGATACATTGGAGACGTATCAGCATCCCCAAGCTTAATTCATGCTCATCCTCGAGTAGGTAAATGATAAAAACATAATTTTTGATGTGCAATGCTGCCTAACATGTTCATCACATAATCTTTTCTTTGTAGCATGGACATTTGGACTTTTATATGATTCAAAGCAATAGTCTAGTTTTGACATGAAGATTTCAATACTCAAGCATATCAACACGCAACCATGTCTTTCAAAATATCAACACTAAAGCATGTTATCCCTAGCCCATTATGCTCAATCATTGATCCATTTATGAAACACACTCGCATATTAGCTGCACCCAATGCTCAAGTATGATCATAGTGCCCCTTAGTTGGTGCTTTATAAGAGAAGATGGAGACTCAAAAATAAAAATTGCATAAAGTAAATAGAAAGGCCCTTCGTAGAGGGAAGTAGGGATTTGTAGAGGTGCCAGAGCTTAAAGAGAAAAAAATAGAGATAAAAATATTTTGGGTGGCATGCTTTTCCTGTCAATGAAAATGATCTAGTAGTTCCCAATACTATCCATGCTAGATATATCATAGGCGGTTCCCAAACAGAAAATAAATTTTATTCCTTTTTCCACCATACTTTCACATTCCACGGCTAACCGAATCCACGGGTGCCGTCCATACCAACACTTTCCAAGGAATTTATTATTTGACAACATAAAGTAAATTCATTTTTCATTTCGGGACTGGGCATCCCTAATACCTTTGCCGTACTCTCGTGCAATGACAAGTGTATAAACACTCATCTTGAGAATAACACATCTAGCATGGAAAAATATCAGCCACCCCTACCATTTCATGAGCGGTACGAGCACACAAAAGAGAAATTTATTTTGAAAATTAGAGATGGCACATACAAATTTGCTTAGAACGACATGGAAATACCGCATATAGGTAGGTATAGTGGACTCATATGGCAAAACTAGTTTAAGGATTTTGGATGCACAAGTAGTGATCATACTTAGTGCAAATGAAGGCTAGCAAAAGATTGAGAAGCATCCAACCAAGAAACAAAAAATCTCATAAGCGAGCATTAAGCATAACTAACACCGAATAATGCACCACAAGTAGGATGTAATTTCATTGCATAACTATTGACTTTCGTGCTTGCATAGGGAATCACAAACCTTAACACCAATATTCTTACTAAACCATAATTACTCACCAAAATGACTCACATATTATATCATCATATCACAAAACTATTACAAGGAATCAAGTTTATTTTGCCCAATGATCTTCATGAATTTTTTTATTATATCCCTCTTGAATATCTATCACTTTGGGACTAGTTTAATGTGTTGCTTTTGATAACTCAAACAAATCTAAGTGAAGAACATGAGCATAAAAAATTTCTTCTCTCAAAATGATATAAGTGAAGCATGAGAGAATTTCTTCAAAAATTTCTACTCTCAAATAAATCTAAGTGAAGCATGAGAGCATGTCTTCAAAAACATTAAAGCACACTGTGCTCAAAAAGATATAAGTGAAGCACTAGAGCAATTTCCATAGCTCATAAAGATTTATGTGAAGCATAAAGAGCAATTCTAACAAATCATAGCATAATTTTGGCTCTCCCAAATAGGTGTGTCCAGCAAGGATACTTGACTAAAAATAAAAAGTAAAACAAGCAAAGACTCAAATCATACAAGACGCTCCAAGCAAAACTCATGATATGTGACGAATAAAAATATAGCTCCAAGTAAAATACCGATGGTCGTTAGAAGAAAGAGGGGATGCCACTCGGGCATCCCCAAGCTTAGTTGCTTGCTTCTCTTTTATATAATAGCTTGGGATGCCATGGGCATCCCCAAGCTTAGGCTCTTCTTACTCCTTATTCCTTCATCCGTCGTGATCTCACCCAAAACTTGAAAACTTCAATCACACAAAATCAACAAAACCTTCGTGAGATCCATTAGTATAAGAAAACTAATCTTTACTTTAAGTACTGTAGAAAACCCATTAAAATTTTGTTATTGCATTATATCTACTGTATTTTAACTTTACCATGGCTTATAACCTCCAATACAAACCATAGATTTATCAAAATAAGCACACAATGCAAAGAAAACAGAATCTATCAAAAACAGAACAGTCTGCAAAGATACAAATAGTTATCATACTTATGTAACTCCAAAAATTCTGAAAAATTTAGACAACATAGGAAGTTTGTATATCAATCTTGTTTCAAAAATTCATAATTTTTCGTCGCCTCTGTGAATTTTTAAAATTATTTTACTGGACTCAGAAGTTTCTGTTTTCCAACAAGATCAAATCAACTATCACCCAACATGATCCCAAAGGCTTTGCTTGGCACTAACACTAATTAAAACATAAAAACACAATCATAACAGTAGCATAAATGTGCAAACACTCAAGAACAGAAAGAAAAAAACAAAAATAAATTTTATTCACTGGGTTGCCTCCCAACAAGCGCTATCGTTTTATATCCCTAGCTAGGCATAATGCAAAGATCTAAGTATTGTCATCTTTGGTTTCCAACTCTTCAATCAAACACTTAGAATTCTTCAAAGATTTAGAATATAAATTTTCAACAACAATACTTCTAGGAACTACTTTAAGAAATTCATTCTTGCCGATAGGGTGCCTTATCACTTCAATAAAATCACGGTGAATACTAATCTTCTTAAGGTCTCCTCTATTATTATTACAAGAAGTTGCACCCTTGTTCTTAGTAACATGAGCAATTTTGCTAATTTGCACGGGAGTTTTTTCAATAGTTTTAGTGGAAGCAAAAGCCGTGCTTAGATTACTAAAGATTTCTTCAAGTTTATCGATCTGAGACGGGCTTTCTTCAATTCTTTCATGAATTACGGTCCCCTTTTCTTTTAACAACTTAAGAACTTCTCCCACTTTTGACCCAATTTTACTAGCAAGATTATGTATCTTTTTATCCAAGTTCTCAATGTGTTCTTCCATAAGCATTTTCTTTTCAATAGCATATAGTCTTTCCATAACATGCTCAAGAGTTAAAGTTGTTTCATTAACCATAAGAGGTGGTGATCCCACTAAGTTTCCCATAGCATTAAAAGCATCTAGAGAAGGACACATCAAGAAATTCCCACCGGTAATCGTATTAAGGACGAACCTATACCCCACATAAAAACAGCGAAAAAGAACAATGGTAGATTGCTTACGAATAGATCTATTATGAGCATTGCAAATCCTATACCAAGCATCTTTAAATTCTACCCTCCCCTTTGTTTAAAGTTAAGAACTTCGTTCTCGAGAGTGCACACAATAGAGGAAGAACTATCCATAATGACAAAAAGTGACAAACAAAATTGCACATGAAAACAGATCTGACAAGAAAACGGTGATCGAAAAAGAGGGTGAATAAAATGGCAAATGTTTGTGAAGTGGGGGAGATGAAAACGAGAGGCAAATGGAAAATAATGGAAATTGCAAGGAGATGAGATTTGTGATTAGGAACCTAGTAGATGTTGATGATGTCTCCCCGGCAACGGCGCCAGAAATTCCTAGTTGACGGGAGACTATCTTGACTTGATCCTCCCCGACAACGGCGCCAGAAATTCCTTTTGATGCGGCTTGAACTATGTCGGTATTTCCCCAAAGAGGAAGGGATGATGCAGCACAGCTACGGTAGGTATTTCCCTCAGTGATGAGACCAAGGTTATTGAACCAGTAGGAGAACCACGCAACACTACATGAATGACACCTGCACACAAAGAACAAATACTTGCAACCCGACGTAAAAGAGGGGTTGTCAATCCCTCCCGGGTAAAGAGATAGATAAATATGTAGTAGATCGGATAAATAGATCTCACGGGAACGCGAGATAAAATAAATAACAATAAATTGCAGCAAGATATTTTGGGTTTTTGGATTAATAGATCTGAAAATAAAAGATGCAAATAAATAAAAAGGCAAATAGCAATATAGATCTGAAAGTATATGATGGAAAAATAGACCCCGGGGGCCGTAGATTTCACTAGTGGCTTCTCTCGAGAAAAAATAGCATACGGTGGTTAAACAAATTACTGTTGGGCAATTGATAGAACTTCAAATAATTATGACGATATCCAGGCAATGATCATTATATAGGCATCACGTCCAAGGTTAGTAGACCAACTCCTGCCTGCATCTACTACTATTACTCCACACATCGACCGCTATCCAGCATGCATCTAGTGTATTAAGTTCATGGAGAAACGGAGTAATGCAATAAGAATGAGGACATGATGTAGACAAGATCTATTCATGTAGGAATAGACCCCATCTTGTTATCCTTAATAGCAACGATACATATGTGTCATTTCCCCTTCTGTCACTGGGATTGAGCATCGTAAGATCGAACCCATCACAAAGCACCTCTTCCCATGGCAAGAAAAATCGATCTAGTCGGCCTAAATAAACTAAAGATTCAAAGAAGAAATACGAGGCTATAAGTAATGATGCATATAAGGGATCAAAAGACTCAAAATTTTGGGTGGCATGCTTTTCCTGTCAATGAAAATGATCTAGTAGTTCCCAATACTTTCCATGCTAGATATATCATAGGCGGTTCCCAAACAGAAAATAAATTTTATTCCTTTTTCCACCATACTTTCACATTCCACGGCTAACCGAATCCACGGGTGCCGTCCATACCAACACTTTCCAAGGAATTTATTATTTGACAACATAAAGTAAATTCATTTTTCATTTCGGGACTGGGCATCCCTAATACCTTTGCCGTACTCTCGTGCAATGACAAGTGTATAAACACTCATCTTGAGAATAACACATCTAGCATGGAAAAATATCAGCCACCCCTACCATTTCATGAGCGGTACGAGCACACAAAAGAGAAATTTATTTTGAAAATTAGAGATGGCACATACAAATTTGCTTAGAACGACATGGAAATACCGCATATAGGTAGGTATAGTGGACTCATATGGCAAAACTAGTTTAAGGATTTTGGATGCACAAGTAGTGATCATACTTAGTGCAAATGAAGGCTAGCAAAAGATTGAGAAGCATCCAACCAAGAAACAAAAAATCTCATAAGCGAGCATTAAGCATAACTAACACCGAATAATGCACCACAAGTAGGATGTAATTTCATTGCATAACTATTGACTTTCGTGCTTGCATAGGGAATCACAAACCTTAACACCAATATTCTTACTAAACCATAATTACTCACCAAAATGACTCACATATTATATCATCATATCACAAAACTATTACAAGGAATCAAGTTTATTTTGCCCAATGATCTTCATGAATTTTTTTATTATATCCCTCTTGAATATCTATCACTTTGGGACTAGTTTAATGTGTTGCTTTTGATAACTCAAACAAATCTAAGTGAAGAACATGAGCATAAAAAATTTCTTCTCTCAAAATGATATAAGTGAAGCATGAGAGAATTTCTTCAAAAATTTCTACTCTCAAATAAATCTAAGTGAAGCATGAGAGCATGTCTTCAAATACATTAAAGCACACTGTGCTCAAAAAGATATAAGTGAAGCACTAGAGCAATTTCCATAGCTCATAAAGATTTATGTGAAGCATAAAGAGCAATTCTAACAAATCATAGCATAATTTTGGCTCTCCCAAATAGGTGTGTCCAGCAAGGATACTTGACTAAAAATAAAAAGTAAAACAAGCAAAGACTCAAATCATACAAGACGCTCCAAGCAAAACTCATGATATGTGACGAATAAAAATATAGCTCCAAGTAAAATACCGATGGTCGTTAGAAGAAAGAGGGGATGCCACTCGGGCATCCCCAAGCTTAGTTGCTTGCTTCTCTTTTATATAATAGCTTGGGATGCCATGGGCATCCCCAAGCTTAGGCTCTTCTTACTCCTTATTCCTTCATCCGTCGTGATCTCACCCAAAACTTGAAAACTTCAATCACACAAAATCAACAAAACCTTCGTGAGATCCATTAGTATAAGAAAACTAATCTTTACTTTAAGTACTGTAGAAAACCCATTAAAATTTTGTTATTGCATTATATCTACTGTATTTTAACTTTACCATGGCTTATAACCTCCAATACAAACCATAGATTTATCAAAATAAGCACACAATGCAAAGAAAACAGAATCTATCAAAAACAGAACAGTCTGCAAAGATACAAATAGTTATCATACTTATGTAACTCCAAAAATTCTGAAAAATTTAGACAACATAGGAAGTTTGTATATCAATCTTGTTTCAAAAATTCATAATTTTTCGTCGCCTCTGTGAATTTTTAAAATTATTTTACTGGACTCAGAAGTTTCTGTTTTCCAACAAGATCAAATCAACTATCACCCAACATGATCCCAAAGGCTTTGCTTGGCACTAACACTAATTAAAACATAAAAACACAATCATAACAGTAGCATAAATGTGCAAACACTCAAGAACAGAAAGAAAAAAACAAAAATAAATTTTATTCACTGGGTTGCCTCCCAACAAGCGCTATCGTTTTATATCCCTAGCTAGGCATAATGCAAAGATCTAAGTATTGTCATCTTTGGTTTCCAACTCTTCAATCAAACACTTAGAATTCTTCAAAGATTTAGAATATAAATTTTCAACAACAATACTTCTAGGAACTACTTTAAGAAATTCATTCTTGCCGATAGGGTGCCTTATCACTTCAATAAAATCACGGTGAATACTAATCTTCTTAAGGTCTCCTCTATTATTATTACAAGAAGTTGCACCCTTGTTCTTAGTAACATGAGCAATTTTGCTAATTTGCACGGGAGTTTTTTCAATAGTTTTAGTGGAAGCAAAAGCCGTGCTTAGATTACTAAAGATTTCTTCAAGTTTATCGATCTGAGACGGGCTTTCTTCAATTCTTTCATGAATTACGGTCCCCTTTTCTTTTAACAACTTAAGAACTTCTCCCACTTTTGACCCAATTTTACTAGCAAGATTATGTATCTTTTTATCCAAGTTCTCAATGTGTTCTTCCATAAGCATTTTCTTTTCAATAGCATATAGTCTTTCCATAACATGCTCAAGAGTTAAAGTTGTTTCATTAACCATAAGAGGTGGTGATCCCACTAAGTTTCCCATAGCATTAAAAGCATCTAGAGAAGGACACATCAAGAAATTCCCACCGGTAATCGTATTAAGGACGAACCTATACCCCACATAAAAACAGCGAAAAAGAACAATGGTAGATTGCTTACGAATAGATCTATTATGAGCATTGCAAATCCTATACCAAGCATCTTTAAATTCTACCCTCCCCTTTGTTTAAAGTTAAGAACTTCGTTCTCGAGAGTGCACACAATAGAGGAAGAACTATCCATAATGACAAAAAGTGACAAACAAAATTGCACATGAAAACAGATCTGACAAGAAAACGGTGATCGAAAAAGAGGGTGAATAAAATGGCAAATGTTTGTGAAGTGGGGGAGATGAAAACGAGAGGCAAATGGAAAATAATGGAAATTGCAAGGAGATGAGATTTGTGATTAGGAACCTAGTAGATGTTGATGATGTCTCCCCGGCAACGGCGCCAGAAATTCCTAGTTGACGGGAGACTATCTTGACTTGATCCTCCCCGACAACGGCGCCAGAAATTCCTTTTGATGCGGCTTGAACTATGTCGGTATTTCCCCAAAGAGGAAGGGATGATGCAGCACAGCTACGGTAGGTATTTCCCTCAGTGATGAGACCAAGGTTATTGAACCAGTAGGAGAACCACGCAACACTACATGAATGACACCTGCACACAAAGAACAAATACTTGCAACCCGACGTAAAAGAGGGGTTGTCAATCCCTCCCGGGTAAAGAGATAGATAAATATGTAGTAGACCGGATAAATAGATCTCACGGGAACGCGAGATAAAATAAATAACAATAAATTGCAGCAAGATATTTTGGGTTTTTGGATTAATAGATCTGAAAATAAAAGATGCAAATAAATAAAAAGGCAAATAGCAATATAGATCTGAAAGTATATGATGGAAAAATAGACCCCGGGGGCCGTAGATTTCACTAGTGGCTTCTCTCGAGAAAAAATAGCATACGGTGGTTAAACAAATTACTGTTGGGCAATTGATAGAACTTCAAATAATTATGACGATATCCAGGCAATGATCATTATATAGGCATCACGTCCCAGGTTAGTAGACCAACTCCTGCCTGCATCTACTACTATTACTCCACACATCGACCGCTATCCAGCATGCATCTAGTGTATTAAGTTCATGGAGAAACGGAGTAATGCAATAAGAATGAGGACATGATGTAGACAAGATCTATTCATGTAGGAATAGACCCCATCTTGTTATCCTTAATAGCAACGATACATATGTGTCATTTCCCCTTCTGTCACTGGGATTGAGCATCGTAAGATCGAACCCATCACAAAGCACCTCTTCCCATGGCAAGAAAAATCGATCTAGTCGGCCTAAATAAACTAAAGATTCAAAGAAGAAATACGAGGCTATAAGTAATGATGCATATAAGGGATCAAAAGACTCAAAATTTTGGGTGGCATGCTTTTCCTGTCAATGAAAATGATCTAGTAGTTCCCAATACTTTCCATGCTAGATATATCATAGGCGGTTCCCAAACAGAAAATAAATTTTATTCCTTTTTCCACCATACTTTCACATTCCACGGCTAACCGAATCCACGGGTGCCGTCCATACCAACACTTTCCAAGGAATTTATTACTTGACAACATAAAGTAAATTCATTTTTCATTTCGGGACTGGGCATCCCTAATACCTTTGCCGTACTCTCGTGCAATGACAAGTGTATAAACACTCATCTTGAGAATAACACATCTAGCATGGAAAAATATCAGCCACCCCTACCATTTCATGAGCGGTACGAGCACACAAAAGAGAAATTTATTTTGAAAATTAGAGATGGCACATACAAATTTGCTTAGAACGACATGGAAATACCGCATATAGGTAGGTATAGTGAGACACCATTGCACGCTGCATGAAGCTCTGGTACGAGGCGGCCACGTTCAGCAGGCCGAACAACATGTGGACATAGTTGAAGGGGTAGCCCCCACTCCGGCCGACATGGGACGGCCAGAAGAGGTCCTACGACGCAGCCCTGTTGAGCCTGGGATGTTGACGCAGATGCGCAGCTCATTGCCCATGTCAGGGGCCGCAGCTGCACTGGGAGGCCATGTGGGGCGCTGCTCGCCGCGCATGGCCCTTGCCTCCTAAAGCTCCTGGATCGCCTTGCTGATGAACTCTCGCGCGCCTGGCGCTTGGTGCCTTGCGCCTTATTCACGGGGGCGCGCATCGAAGCACGCCTCCAAGTGGTGCCGAACACCTCCCTCTTCGCGCCGGTCAGGTCAGAGGCCCTGCAGACGATAGCCCCCAAGCCCATCCTGAGGGGGGCGCCGGGCGCGCCTTCCTATGTGAGAGGAACGGGCACCCCAGTAGTGGGCGCAGGGCTCGAGGCACAGCCAGCGGGCGCTCCGGGCTCCTGACGGCCCTTGGGAAGGAGCTGCTTCTTCTTCCTGGGGGTGGTTTTCCGAAGGTGGGACAACGTCCTCGTCGTTCGGGTTGTCGGCCGCTGCGTCTTGGTAGGCGCGCTCGAGGGAGCACATCGCATCCTTCTCATTGCAGGCGACCGTGATGATACCGCTGCTCCCTGGCGTCTTGAGGACGTTGTAACCATGGTGAGTTGCTTCCATGAACTTGGCGAGGGCCGGATACCCAAGGATGGCGTTGACGTGTTCGGCGATGCGGCTAAGCCAGTCGTCGTAGAGGTCGTTGGTGGGGCAATAACACAGGAGCTTGCGCGCCATGAGCAGTGCAGCCTGCGCGTTTGCCAGCCCGCGGCGAGCATGGGAGGATGACGCCATGGCCGGAGTGGGCGATGGAGTAGCTGTACGACTGTCACGCTGCACGGAGGGTGGCAACAACAAATCCTGCTACTCGCGAGCAACGGGGTCAATGGATGTGTTAGCCACGGGGGAGGCAGAGCGGCGAGGAGCACCGTTACCCATGTGTGCCGTCTGGGCAACAATAGCGGCCCAGCCCTCGGCACGGACATGGCGTGCGTTGGCCATGGGAGCAACGGAGCAGAGGCGAAGCGAAGGTGGAAGGACTTCGACACGCCCCTACCTGGCGTGCCAAATGTCGGATTCAGGGCTCCGTAGACCCAACAAGGTTCGAACTCTAGGGCATGTGTGAAGATCTCAACCTCTCAAGCCTCGAGCTCATCGCCCTACAGCCTAGCCTAGCTGGATTCACATGAGCGGGGAAGAAGATGAACACGGCAGTTTACCCAGGTTCGGGGCACCTTGCGGTGTAAAACCCTACTCCTGCTTTGTGGTGGATTGGCCTCACGAGGTGGTTGAGGATGAACTAGTACAGTGGATGAGTTGCCTCGCGAGGGCTCATGGGTGATAATGAGTCGACCAACCCCTTCTACGGTGGTGGCTAACCTATATTTATAGTGGCCTCGGTACTCTTCCCTGGAAACTTAGGCAGGAAGGGATACCACAACGACCAATTTGAAAGGGGACAAGAGGTACACCCTATCATAACAAAAGGTGGTCTTCTCCTGCAAAGCTTCTAGTCGTGACGCATCAGTGGGCTTGGCGGTGACATCCATCCTGCCGAGCTCGTGGTCTTAGTCTTGTGGCACCGGAATGGAAACCTTTGGAGGGCTCCTTGGGAACCCACATCTATCCTTGCTCCCTTAGCACCGAAAGGGAAACTGTCTCCTCTGCGCCCGCTGGTGCTTGCCTGGCCTTGGTCATCATGGCTCATGTCATCGCAGCCTCATGAGGCTAGGCACTTGCATAGGAAACTCCACTCCTCGGGAGGCAGCCTAGGGAGGCCGCTCCTTTGGAGGTCTTGGTGTCGTCCGCCTTGCGAGGCCAGGGGTCCCTCGCAAGGGTCTTGTCTTGGTAGTCTTGCAGATGGGCCATACCAGGCCGTCGAAGGAGCCACGCCATGGGACGCGAGCAGGCAAGTCTGGGTACCCTGGTTCCTAGAATGCCGACAGTGTGTGAAGAAGTACACCCCTGCAGGGTAATATGATCTTTTCGAATAGCCATGTCCGCGGATATGGACTACTTGGAAAGCTTATATGGTTCATAGATAACTGAAAGTGGATACTCTAAAATGCGCAAGATAAGTGTGAGTGCTATGGATGGCCTTATCATAGGGAGACGGGAGCGGATCCATAGTGGCGTATTCTTATGGTGAATATGTGGACTTGTGTGCGTTTTCTCACCTCAAAGAAAATACTGGTAGTCATAGTTCAGGATAGCCACTGAGTCAAAGCTGGCTTGTTCCAGTTAAACTCCACAACCCCCTTTGTTGATAATGATGCATATGTAGCTAGTTTTGATGTAAGTCTTGCTGGGTACATTTGTACTCATGTTTGCTTAACTTATGTTTTTGCAGATGAGACTTCAGCCTCACTTTAGATCCTTGCGATGAGATCGACTTCGACTGTTAGCTTAGGAATCCCAAACAGAGGTCTGGTTCCTATGGAGGGTCTTGTAGATAGTCAAGCTTTCTAGCCTTCTTCTTTTCAGATGTCTGTACTCAGACATGTTTATGCTTCCGCTTGTTGCTTGTATGACTTGTATGTTGGGTCATGAGACCCATGTTTGTAATATCTGGCTCCTTGGAGCCTATTGAATAAATACTTTGAGTTGTAGAGTTTTGTTGTGATGCAAAGTTGTATTTAAACATATCGAGCATATTGTGTGTATGTCATTGAAATGCTTGGTATGTGTGGGATCCGACACCTAGTTGTTTATTCTTGGTAGCCTTCCTTATGGGGAAATGCCTCCTAGTGCTTCCACTGAGCCAGGGTAGCTTGCTACTACTCCGGAACACGTGGATTGACCGGCATGTGTCCTTCTTTGCTCCTATGTTTGTCCCTTCGGGGAAATATCACACGGTGTCTACCGGAGTCTTGATAGCTTGCTACAGCCCGGTTACACTCGCTGCTGACCGACACGTGCATTGTTGGGTTATGTATACCTGTCCCTGTAAGTTTGTGCCACCTTGGGTTTACGACTAGTCATGTCGGCCCGGATTCTCTGTCATATGGATGCTAGCGACACTATCATATACGTGAGCCAAAAGGCGCAAATGGTCCCGGCCCAGGTAAGGCTGCAGCCATGAGAATACCATGCGTGAGGTCGCAAAGTGATATGATGTATTACATGCTAGATTGGTGTGACTTAGGATCGGGGTCCTGACAGCTTTGGTATCAGAGCCTTTCTGCCTGTAGGATTACCAAGCCAAACTGGTCGAAGTTGAGTCTAGAAATTCTTTAGTTATATAAGGGAATTGATTGTGGAAGGGAACATAAGGCTCTTTTTACTCCTTTACCTTATGTCCTTCTGATCTGAGTCACCCTCTTCTTTCCTGCGGGGTTTAAGAACTAGGCTTCTCATCCTTCTATAGGATCGCATGTTACTAATCCGTAGACTTATAGGAATGATGGATTCAAGCCTCAGTTTAGTTTCTAGTACTTCTGAGTGTTAACAGTTGGTCTCAGAACCTTGATATTGTGATGTTGAGTGGTTATGCCACCATTCTGTAGGATATCTCAAAATCTTTTGAGCATTTACAACCATTATGCTATCCGAGTCATCCCAGGTTTCTAAATCATCTGATGCATTTACAAATCCCTTCTTCCTGTTTGCGATGTTCCTTTGGGCCAGATTAACCACACTAATCAGTGTGTTGAGGTACTTCATTGCCTCGACATATATGTGAAGCTATTATTATGACACTAGGGTATCCTAGAGAACCAACCAGTAATCTAGCAATGCTTTATATTCCCAGTGTGATGATTCTGGCCACCATTCTCGAAAGCATCTCGTGATGTTATTTAGTTGGTAGGTATTCTATTTCTGGGTTCTCAAACCCAAGATTCACTCTATTTACTCCCTGTTGATAGTGTTGCTCCTTCCTTTAGGATATTAGTAACCTTTGTGATAGTCCTTGAGGTCTGTGGTATACCATTCTTCCAATACCATGAACCATCATGGCAGAAGTTCTTCTGATCCAAAAGACCACAACAAGAGTGCTCTTGATGAGTTCTCCATTCCATAGTTGTTACTCTGCCAGTCCTACCTTTCTGCATGGGTTATCCCGAAGAAATATGTTGATCCTTGTTCAACATGTTAATCTATGCATCCACAACTCAAGAAAACCGTATGTTCCTTTGAGTTGTCCCTCCTCACTTGTATTCTGACCATCGTCTATCAATTGACAGTCAGGAGTAGTTGTGCATTCGTGTTCATTGGTGCCTATTATTCCTGCGGCCCGTTAAGTCATCCTATTCTAGGATGCTTAGGAGAAACAAACTCCATTACCTCATCCATTTCGAGGATTGGGTTAAAGTAGTTGTATTCCGCAGATCAAAATGCCAATCCAGCTTTTACTCTGTCCTACCTTGGAGTGTTACCCTCTTTCATGTCAATTATGTCATGGGAATTGCACCACCTCTTATGACTTCTTGATATAGTGATACTTCTCACCATCATCATTTTTTTTCGGTCTCCGTGTTGTTGCAACCGGGATGCTGACAAGTGAATCGTGGTGTGTGAAATTAATACTCCCAGCAACCCTGTTGCATGGTACTTAATGGACGATAATCTCATTCTTAGTGTGTTGGTTATTGAATCACCATTCTAATATTGATCGTGCTACCTAGTCCATGTTTCTCGGTGCACTCTTCGATCAATGAGTTAGGATTATGTCAATCTCTCGCTCTTTTGATCATATCGTCTTGCCCTGAAAAGCAAGGTTATTCTCGAGCTTAATAACATATTAGTGGTTCATAATTTTCTGAATATCTTCTTGGAAGTACCACCAGGTTGTCCCCTGACTGTTATGTTGAGTTCGTGATCAAGTTGGTTTTGACTAAACCACCCCTTTCTCCAAGGTTCTGTGTTGGATACCCCTGAGCTAGTTGGCTAAGCGAAACAACAACTTGGAGAGTTGGAAGATAAAAGCTTGTCCGACTTAGTTCATCCCAAAGGGATATCTTGTGTGTGTGTGTGTGTTGAAGAAAGATGGTATCTCCATCGATTGACCTTCGTGTTCAGTTGTTGGACCTATTGTGTTATCCAATCTTTGATTTGAGTGTGGGCTATCGTCAAATCAAATCAGAACCAATGATGTTCGTAATGTTGTGTTACTCGTGGTTGATTCCTCGAGTACGCATCATTATATTCTTTGGGTCTGACCAATGCTATCACTTCGTTCACATAGTTATGGAACTCCATCTATATGGTAACCTAGATGAATTGTTGTTGAGCCCATCGGCAACATTTTTTATCTTCTCCATGTTTCATGATGAATGTTAAAGCTAGTGTTTGAAACTTTTGGACGCACTTTCTTTGTGTTAGTACATGAAGCTTATGCTTGGTTTAAGAAGTGATTTTCTCTAGTTCATGTTCATTTGATGCAAGTTGCCACCGTGGATTCGAGAAAGCTTGTTTTGTTTCCTCTGGAATCATCCCAAGTCAGTCATGCATGTGCGAAGTATTATATGGTTTGGTAGATTAATTACCTCCATTCCATATGTATTCCCTAACACACCATGCCACTCACTGGCTTGTTCAAGGAGAAGAAGTTACTTCTTAAGAGCTAATCCGGACTTATGTAAGGACTTCGATATCCTCGATGTTGGTTCCCAACCAGAACTCAGTAGTGTTTTGTGGTAAGACTTTTATATGGTCACGCTTGTCTTGGACAGTGTGTTCACGTGTATCTTACTATCTAGCTCATGTTTTGGAGCTTGCTAGCGTAGTTCATTTCCCGAGAATCTCGCAATGTCATCTCGTTGATCTGTGTTGCAAACTTTTTATTTTCAGACATTCTGAGTCTGAAGTATCCTGTTACCAACCAGATCTAAATCTCAGGCAGATATGATGGTTGGAACTTTTCCAGGATCTATGATGTAAGGTTTCGACAAGGTTGATGTTTTGGCCGACACACCTAGTCGGAAGATCTATTATTGTAGTATCTTGATTGAGCAATTTGACTGTCTCCTCCATGAGGATTCCGTGCAACTTATACTAGAAGTTGTTCTTTATGGATTTCTGTGTTCCCGAAGTCCGACCTTTAGTTGATGACCATATCTGTGATGCTTCTAAGCATGATGATGGCATCTAGTACATCAAGGAGAACATTAGAAGCGGAGTGCCAAATGTCTCTCGGTCGATCATCCAGATTTTGTCCTCTTGGCTTAGCCAAGGTGAAACCTGAGAAAGTGTTATCTTCCTTTGCATCTGCATCCTCCATCATTATTCATCATGGTGGTATGAAGAACTACAAGATCTTGGCATAGATGTTGGTAAAACCTTGATGAATACGGAAATGCTCAAGTTCTTGAAAGCACGCTCAGTCACTAGGTTATATCCTCGGTATCAATTGGAATGTGCCTTCCACTTGTAGTTGTTTTATAACTCTAGTTTCCTTTCCAAACTGAGTATGCCATTTCTTCGAACTCCGTTAAATGATCGTTTGTGAATTGCCTTAGCCTGGTATGAAGAGTTTTAATGATCTCTGCATCAAAAATAATTCTTTTTGCCACTTAAGGGAATAATTCTACGAGTCACCTCCCCTAAGGTGCCCCGTTATGGTTTGAAGGGCAATTAACCCCTCGCTACTTTGTAACGCATCCACCATCTTCTTAAGCGTGGAATTGTTGCCTACCAAATCAAAACCTTCGTCATCTACTTATTTCCATCCTTCTCGATGAGTGTTTTGTGTCTCAACTCAAGAGATGTTCTTACGACTCACTCCATGAGTTGATCTTGAGTTGCTCGATCTTCAAGAAGATCAATTCCTGTAGAGCTTCTTCTATTGTCATCGTGTTGGATAAAGATCTCAAAAGCAAAGACATCAAGATCAATATGATGCAATGAATCAACATCTTCGATAAGGGCGGATGGATCGAGAAGGTTGTGATAGTTTTGTGACCCCCTTTCCTCTTACCTCACGTCTTGAATCTCTAGACGAGATTCTTGCTTAGTGGGGGTGAGTTTTCACAGCCCTAGAAATTGATTGTAGACAGCTGCTTATTCATCCATGCATCATGTCTAAATTTATTCTAAATTGGAAATGGGGATGATCAAACCCTAGCACCAAATGAATTCAACTAGGTTCAAATTCAAATCTTTTCAATGAACCCAAAATGCCTTCATCAATGTTTGATAATTTTGGCAATGCTTTGAGTCTAAACCAAAAATAGTGAACATTTTTTTGGAATATTTTGGGCACTGAATTTAAATCATTATTGTACTTGAATTTGTAATTATATTCATAATATATAGAATATATTTTCAAATAACTTGGAAATGGTTTATGTGCTTTTAAAAAAGTCCATTCAGCAACATAAAAATATTCAAAGGGTTTTTGTCACTGTTTTGAAATTGTTTGGAGTTTTAAACATTGGCAGAATATTAAACAAAAGAAAACAAAGCAGAAAAGTAAAACAGAGCAGAAACATACCTGGCCTTACCTGGCATGGCCCAGCTACGGCCCAACATTGTAGAGGGCCCAGCCCACCTCCACACCTCATCATCTTCCTCGCGCCTTCTGGCAAAGTGCGTGGCGCACGTGTCGGCGTTCTGGGAACAAGGGTACCCAGACTTGCCTGCCTGTGGCCCACGGCGTGGCTCCATCAATAGCCTGGTATGACCCATCTACAAGGCTATCAAGACAAGACCCTCGTGAGGTGGATGACGCCAAGACCTCCCGAGGGAGCGGCCTCCCCAGGCTGCCTCCTGAGGAGCGGAGATTTCTATGCAGGTACCCAACCTCGGGAGGTTGCGATGACGCAAGCCATGACGACCAAGGCCAGGCGGGCGCCAGCGGGCGCAGAGGAGGCAGTTTCCTCTTTGGTGCTAAGGAGACAAGCGCAGACGCGGGTTCCCAAGGAGCCTGGCAAAGGTTTCCATTCCATTGCTACAAGACCAAGACCGCCAGGACGGCAGGACGGATGTCATCATCGAGCCCACTGCTAAGTCACGACCAGAGGCTTGGTAGGCGAAGACCACCTTTCATTAGGATAAGATGTAATACTTGTCCCCTTTCAAATTGGCCACTTTGGGATCCCTTCCTGCCTACTTTTTGGGGGAAGAGGACCGAGGCCACTATAAATATAGGTTAGCTACCACCGTAGCGGGGATCCGAGCCTGGTCGACTCATTCTCATCCCCGATCACTCACGAGGTTGTTCATCCACTGTACTAGTTCATCCTCAGCCCCTCGTGAGGCCAATCCACCACAAAGCAGGAGTAGGGTTTTACACCGCAAGGTGGCCCGAACCTGTGTAAACTGCCGTGTTCATCTTCTTCCTTGTTCATGTGAATCGAGCTAGGCCTGGGGGCGATGAGTAGGCAGGCTTGAGAGGTTGAGTTCTTCGCATGCCCCAGAGTTCGAACCTTCTTGGGTCTGCGGAGCCCTAAATCCGACATTTGGCGCGCCACGTAGGGGCGTGTCGAAGCTCGGCCTCCTCCTCAGCTGTGCTCCGCTCGCGACTCATGGATCCCATGGCCGATGCCGTCCCACCCGTTGGGTCGCCGGACGCTTCTGGGGGCGTTGCGGGCCTTCAGGCCTTTTCCCTCGGCCTCCGGCGGGTGCGGTGGCCACAGAAGTTCAGGCCGACGTTGCCCCCGTGATACGACGGTGTGGCGGACCCCGGGGAGTTCCTACGGCTATACGCGCAGGCTATTTGGGCTGCGGGCGGTGACGACAAAGTCATGGCGAACTGGCTCCCTATGGCTCTCGCGGGCATACCACGCTCCTTGCTGCTCAACCTGCCGGATTCCTCGGTGGCCTCATGGGAGGAGTTGCGTGGCCTATTCGTCGCACGCTTCGCGATGCCGGCACATCACGTGGTTGCGTCCATCATCAGCGGGTCGCAGGCCCCAGCTTCGAGCCACCACGTCAAGCAGCTCTTCCGGCAGGTGAGGGCTGCCTAGAGGCGGCAGGGGGCTCCTCCAGGCCGGGCGGCGCCGGAGACCGACATCACCTTCGACTCCAGAGATCACCCCAGGGCTACGGTCGGCGCTGGCACTCTCCACATGCTATGCACGCCCACCATCAGCAATGTCACGGTTACCAGGACCCTCATTGACGGCGGTGTCAGCCTCAACGTCCTCTCCGTGGAAGCCTTCGACCTGCTCCAGGTGCCTTACGACCAGCTCGCCCCCACCAAGCCCTTCTCAGGGGTAGCCGACGGCTCCGTCGTTCCCCTGGGGCAGATCCGCCTCCCTGTCACCTTCGGTACGCGCTACAACTACCGCACCGAGCTCATCGACTTCGACGTCGCCCGCATCGGCCTCCTGTACAACACCATCCTAGGGTATTGAGCCCGCGCCAAGTTCATGGCGGCGATGCACCCCAGCTACAATGTCGTCAAGATGCCCGGGAGTAGCGGCATCATCACCGTGGTGGGAGACTCCAAGGATGAGCTCCTGGCCCTCAAGCTCGCTTTCAAGGCCACGGCAGCCGTGCGGCCAAGCCCTGAGGACGCTCCAGAGACGCCAGAGGCAGCCCCCACGAAGAAGAAGCAACTGTTCTCCCAAGACCGGGCCGAGACGAAGCAAGTGCCGGTCAACGACGGAGGATCAGGCCCCACCTTCACCATAGGCGCTGGCCTCCCCCCAGAACAAGAAGAGGCGTTTGTCAGTTTCCTCTGCGCGAACAGGGATGTGTTTGCATGGGAGGCAACGGAACTAGTCAGCGTCCCGCGGGATGTGATCGAGCACCATTTGATGGTGTGCCCCAGTGCACGCCCGGTGAAGCAGAAGGCACGGCGGCAAGCCCCAGAGAAGCAATCGTTCATCGTTCAGGAGGTCCGCAAGTTGCAGGGAGCCAGAGTCATTCGAGAGGTGCGGCACCCGGATTGGCTGGCCAACCCGGTGATCATCCCCAAGAAAGGCGGGAAGGAGCACATGTGCATCGACTTCACGAGTCTCAACAAGGCATGCCCTCAGGATCTGTTCCCTCTTCCGCGCATCGACCAGATCGTTGATTCCACTGCTGAGTGCGACCTACTGCGCTTCTTGGATGCCTTCTTAGGATACCATCAGATCAAGATGGCGCTGCAGGACGTCGAGAAGATGGCCTTCCTCTCCCCATGTGGGGTGTACTGCTACACCTGCATGCCCTTCAGATTGCGAAACGCTGGTGCAACCTTCTAGCGATTGATGCACATCGCTCTGGGACATCAGCTCAGGAGGAACGCCGAGGCGTACATCAATGACATAGTGGTCAAATCGCGAGAGGCAAGGACCCTTGTCGAGGACCTGGGGGAAACGTTCGCCAACCTGCGCAAGGTGAACCTGAGGCTCAACCCAGAGAAATGCGTGTTCGGTGTTCCGTCAGGCAAGTTGTTGGGCTTCCTGGTGTCGCATAGAGGGATCGAGGCCAACCCTGAGAAGATCAAAGCAATAGAAAAGATGAGCCCACCGTAGACACTCAAGGAGATGCAGAAACTCGTGGGTTGCGTATCCTCTTTGGGGCGCTTCATCTCCAGGCTCGGTGAGCGCGCCCTCCCGTTCTTCAAGCCGATGAAGAAGAAGAGCCCTTTCGAATGGACTCCAGAAGCTGAGGCGGCTTTCCAAGACCTCAAGCGGTACCTCACAAGCCCTCTAGTGAGGTGGTGCCTCGTCCTCTGGAGTCCTTGGTGCTCTACCTGGCCGCTACGCCCCACTCGGCTAGCGCAGCGCTTGTGGCAGTCAGGGAAGAGCGCGCAGGTGCGGGTGCGCGGTGTAGCGCCCCGCGTACGGCCGCGCCATCGCCGCCTTAGGATGGCGCTCCTGAGGCCTCGGCTACTCCACCAGATGACAAGGCTCCTGAGGCTTCCTTGTCCCAAGCGGAGCAGGACGCCATCGACACCTATTCCCTCGTCGAGCACCCCGTGTACTTCGTCAGCACGGTGCTGCATGACGCACGCGCGCGCTACCCCATGCTGCAGAAGCTCCTGCTTGCGCTCCTCGTTGCCTCCAGGAAGCTGCGCCACTACTTCCAAGGCCACCCCATCAAGGTCGTCTCCGCGTACCCCCTGGAGAAGGTGCTCCGGAGCCCCAATGCCGCGGTGAGGTTTGCTGAGTGGAAAATCGAGCTGCAAGCGTTCTAGCTAGAGTTTAGCGCCACCAAGTTCATCAAGGGCGCAGCTCTCGCTGACTTCATGGCGGAATGGACGGATGCCCCTGACCAGGGAGTGGGCGAGGATCGATCCCTCGCGCCCGGAGACGAGGCGCCCGATGGCTGGGTCATATACTTCGATGGCGCGTTTGCGCGGCAGGGCGCGGAGGCTGGAGCTGTACTCATCTCGCCGACCCAGGACAAGCTATACTACACCATGCCGCTCTGCCTCCAGCATGGCGAGAAGGTCTCCAACAACATCGTAGAATACGAGGGCCTGATCACTAGCCTCAGGGCCGCGGCAGCCCTGGGGTCAAGCGCCTCACCATCAAGGGCGATTCTCAGCTCCTCGTCAATTCCTCCAACAAGGAATACAAGCCTAAGGATGAGCACATGGAGGCATACCTAGAAGAGGTATGCAAAACTGAAAAACGATTCTTGGGTTTGGAATTGCAGCACGTCCCGTGTGGCACGAATAAGGAGGCGGACGACATCACCAAGAGGGCGTCCCGATGAGAACCCCAGAAGCCTGGCATCTTCGAAGAACAGCTCTTCAAGCCATCAGCAGCCCCCCCCCCCCCCCGCTGTAGGCCCTGCGCTGCTTCGGGAGGAGCCACCCCTGGCCCCCTCCACAGGCGCCCCGGCCTGCGGTCCGACCTCAGAAGCCCGCCTGCTCCTGGCGCTCAATCCTCAGGAGGGGTGTTGGACCGAAGAGTTCAAGGCGTACCTGCTTAGAGGCACCCCGCCGGAGAAGGAGGAAGTTGCAGAACGCGTGGCCTGTCAGGCCACCGCTTACTGCTTGCAAGATGGCGAGCTCTACCGAAGGTGCCCAAACGACGCCTCGCTACAGTGCATCTCAAAGGAGCAAGGGCACGAGTTGTTGGCTGACATCCAAGGTGGGGATTGCGGGCACCAATCTTCATCGCGCACCCTTGTGGGCAAGGCGTTCTGCAGTGGGTTCTACTAGCCCACGGCACTCAACGACGCCACCGAGCTGGTGCGATCCTGTGAGGCCTCCCAGTTCCATGCCAAACAGATCCACCAACCCGCCCAGGGCCTCCAGACCATCCCGCTCTCATGGCCGTTCGCAGTCTGGGGGCTGGATATCCTGGGCCTGATGTCTACTACGCAACCTTCTTCTTGTAGACTCATGTTGGGCCTCCAAGCACAGAGTTTTGTAGGACAGTAGCAAATTTCCCTCAAGTGGATGACCTAAGGTTTATCAATCCGTGGGAGGCATAGGATGAACATGGTCTCTCTCAAACAACCCTGCAACCAAATAACAAAGTGTCTCTTGTGTCCCCAACACACCTAGTACAATGGTAAATTGTATAGGTGCACTAGTTCGGCGAAGAGATGGTGATACAAGTGTAATATGGATGGTAGATATAGGTTTTTGTAATCTGAAAACATAAAAACCGAAGGTAGCAAGTAACAAAGTGAGCAAAAACAGTATTGCAATGCTTGGAAACAAGGCCTAGGGTTCATACTTTCACTCGTGCAAGTTCTCTCAACAATGATAACATAATTGGATCGTATAATAATCCCTCAATGTGCAACAAAGAATCACTTCAAAGTTTCTATCGGAGAACGTAGGATGAAAACGTGCATCAACCCCTATGCATAGATTTCCCCAATGTCACCTCGGGAATCCATGAGTTGAGTGCCAAAACATACATCAAGTGCATCAATAGAACATCCCATTGTCACCACAGATATCCCATCGCAAGACATACATCAAGTGTTCTCAAATCCAATACTCAATCCAACATAACAAAACCTCAAAGTGCAAGTCTCAATTCATCACAAGAAGGTAGAGGGGGAGAAACACCATATGATTCAACTATAATAACAAAGCTCGCGGTACATCAGGATCATGCCAAATCAAGAACATGAGAGAGAGAGATCAAACACATAGCTACTGGTACATACCCTCAGCCCCGAGGGTGAACTACTCCCTCCTCGTCATGGAGACCACCAGGATGATGAAGATGGCCACCGGTGATGGTTGCCCCCTCCCGCAGGGTGCCGGAATGGGCTCCCGATTGGTTTTTTGTGGCTATAGAGGCTTGCCGCGGTGGAACTCCCGATCTAGGTTTATTTCTGGAGGTTCCGGGATTTATAGGAATTTTTTGCATCGGTCTCACGTCAGGGGGGTCCATGAGGCAGTGACAAGCCAGGGGGGCGCGCCCTCCACCCTTGCCGTCACCTCGGGACTCTTCTGGCCCAACTCCGATGCTCCGTGGGCTTCTTCTGGTCCATAAAAAATCATCGAAAGTTTTCATCTTGTTTGGACTCCGTTTGATATTCCTTTTCTGTAAAACTCAAAAACAAGGAAAAAACCGAAACTGGCACTGGGCTCTAGTTTAATAGGTTAGTCCCAAAAATAATATAAAATAGCATATAAATTCATATAAAACATCCAAGATGGATAATATAATAGCATGGAATAATAAAAAATTATAGATACATTGGAGACGTATCAAGCATCCCCAAGCTTAATTTTTGCTCATCCTCGAGTAGGTAAATGATAAAAACAGAATTTTTGATGTGGAATGTTACCTAACATATTTATCCATGTAATTTTCTTTATTATGGCATGAATGTTCAGATCCATAAGTTTCAAAACAAAAGTTTAATATTAACATAAAAACAATAATACTTCAAGCATACTAAATAAAGCAATCATGTCTTCTCAAAATAACAAGGCCAAAGAAAGTTATCCCTACAAAATCATATAGTCTGACTATGCTCCATCTTCATCACACAAAGTACTAAATCATACACAACCCCGATGACAAGCCAAGCAATTTTTTCATACTTTTGATGTTCTCAAACCTTTTCAACTTTCATGCAATACATGAGCGTGAGCCATGGATATAGCACTATAGGTGGAATAGAATAGGGTGGTTGTGGAGAAGACAAAAAGAAGGAGATAGTCTCACATCAACTAGACGTATCAACGGGTTATGGATATGCCCATCAATAGATATCAATGTGAGTGACTAGGGATTGCCATGCAACGGATGCACAAGAGCTATAAGTGTATGAAAGCTCAAAAAGAAACTAAGTGGGTGTGCATCCAACTCGCTTGCTCACAAAGACCTACGGCAATTTGAGGAAGCCCATCATTGGAATATACAAGCCAAGTTCTAAAATGAAAATTTCCCACTAGTATATGAAAGTGACAAAATAGGAGACTCTCTATCATGAAGATCATGGTGCTACTTTGAAGCACAAGTGTGGAAAAAGGATAGTAGCATTGCCCCTTCTCTCTTTTCTCTCATTTTTTTTATTTTGGGCTCTTTGGCCTCTTTTTTCTTTCTTTCTTTTCTTTTCTTTTCTCTTTTTTTTATTTTTCATCCGGAGTCTCATGTCGACTTGTGGGGGAATCATAGTCTCCATCATCATTTCCTCACATGGGACAATGCTCTACTAATGATGATCATCACACTTTTATTTACTTACAACTCAAGGATTACAACTCGATACTTAGAACAAAAATATGACTCTATATAAATGCCTCCGGCGGTGTACCAAGATGTGCAATGATCAAGAGAGACATGTATAAAAAATATGAATGGTGGCTTTGCCACAAATACGATGTCAACTACATGATCATGCAAAGCAATATGACAATGATGAAGCGTGTCATAATAATCAGAATGGTGGAAGTTGCATGGCAATATATCTCGGAATGGCTATGGAAATGCCATAATAGGTAGGTATGGTGGCTATTTTGAGGAAGGTATATGGTGGGTGTAGTGCACTGGCGAAAGTTGCGCGGTACTAGAGAGGCTAGCAATGGTGGAAGGGTGAGCACTACTAGGAAAAGGCCTGTTAGTGGCGCACCTGTTTTGGCCATTAATGGCGCACTACAGGTGCGCCACTATCATCACGCCATTAGTAACTAATACTAATGGCGCACCCCTGGTGCGCCATTAGTATACCAGACAGTAGTGGCGCACCAGGAAGTGCGCCATTAGTATGTCCCCTGCTGCGCCATTAGTATGCCTCCCAGGGGGCCATATTTACCTTGTGCTCTGGGTTAGTAATGGCGCACTTCTATGTGGTGCGCCATTACCAAGTCAGATAGTAATGGCGCACCACATAGAAGTGCGCCATTACTAACAAAAAAATTTCAATTTTTTTTTCAATTTTTTTTTTCAATTTTTTTTTGTTTTCTTCTTAATCTCGGGTCAGTATGGCTTAATCTCGGGTCAATATGCTTAATCTCAAGTCAAATCGCACTAAGTGGTCAAACTTCCTGGAAGGTCACCCATCCTCACACTACTCCAGCCCGAGCACGCTTAACTTCGCAGTTTTATCCAACCCCAGCACCACCTCACTTAACAAGCACTTGTTGATATATCTATGATAGCAATCCTATTAAACCTTGTTGATGTCTAGGACTTTGTTCATGTTCATTAGTGTGATGAAATTTTGAAAAAATATTTCAAACTTCCTGGTCATATTACGTATCATATTTTGAAAAAAAATTCCAAAAAAAAAATTCGAAACCAATTTTTTTTCTGTTACTAGTGGCGCACCTAGCAAATGGTGCGCCACTAGTAAGTTTGAATTTTTTGTCCATTTTTTCCCCTCTAGATCTTAAAAGCTCCGTATCTTTCGTTCTGTTAGGTTTTTGGGGATTCTGAAAATGTTTAACGGGGTTCCCCCGGTTAAATTCGGATGTAACTTTTCGAGTAGATGATTTTTCATATAAAAAACTTTTTCATCGGAGTTCGTATGCAAAAGTTATGCCCATTTTACAAATTCTCGAGAGATTTTGCAAAAAAGTCAAAAATTCATTTTTGTAAATTTTGCTAACAACTAGACCACATATCACATGGGAATCTTATTTTCTTTTATTTTTTTGACATTTCTATCATTTTCTTTTATTTTTTTTGAAACTGAAAAGGCGGTCCACGGGGGGGGGGGGGGGGGGGGTGCATTTGGTGAATAAATTGTAAGACTCAGAAAGGTAGTAATGGCGCACCACATAACAGGTGCGCCATTAGTAACCAGGTTACTAATGGCGCACCTGTTACGTGGTGCGCCATTACTAGTTTTGCAAAAAAAAAAATGTTTAGTAGTGGCGCACCAGTGGATAGTGCGCCATTACTAGTTTGAACTAGTAATGGCGCACTGTACCCAGGTGCGCCATTACTAGTTTTGAAAAAAAAAGTAAAAAAAAATTTGTTAGTAGTGGCGCACGGAGGGTGTGGTGCGCCATTACTAGTTAAAACTAGTAATGGCGCACTGTGCCCTGGTGCGCCATTAATAGTTTTGGAAAAATAAAAAAAAAATTGCTAGTAATGGCGCACCGTGTGTCTGGTGCGCCATTAGTAATGAGGACACTAATGGCGCACCTGTATCTGGTGCGCCACTGCTATATAGCAGTGGCGCACCACATACATGGTGTGCCATTAATGTCCATATCAGCTATAGCCATTTTCCTAGTAGTGGAGAGTGCGTATAATCCATGGACTCATCATTAGTCATAAAGAACTCACATACTTATTGCAAAATCTATTAGCTATCGAAACAAAGTACTACGCGCATGCTCCTAGGGGGATAGATTGGTAGGAAAAGACCATCGCTCGTCCCCGACCGCCACTCATAAGGAAGACAATCAATAAATAAATCATGCTCCGACTTCATCACATAACGGTTCACCATACGTGCATGCTACGGGAATCACAAACTTTAACACAAGTATTTCTACCAATCCACAATTACTCACTAGCATGACTCTAATATCACCATCTTTATATCTCAAAACAATCATAAGGAATCATACTTCACATAGTATTCAATGCACTTTATATGAAAGTTTTTATTATATCCCTCTTGGATGCCCATCATATTAGGACTAAATTCATAACCTAAGAAAATTACCATGCTTTTTAGGGACTCTCAAAATAATATAAGTGAAGCATGAGAGCTCATCAATTTCTTCAAAATAAAACCACCGCCGTGCTCTAAAAAGATATAAGTGAAGCACTAGAGCAACTATCTAGCTCAAAAGATATAAATGAAGCACATAGGTTATTCTAATAAATTCATGATTAATGTGCATCCCTCTCAAAAGGTGTGTCCAGCAAGGATGATTTTGGCAAACTAAAAATCAAAGACTCATATCATACAAGACGCTCCAAGCAAAACACATATCATGTGTTGAATAAAAATATAGCCTCAAGTAAATTTACCGATGGATTGAAGATGAAAGAGGGGATGCCATCGGGGGCATCCCCAAGCTTAGATGCTTTGTTGTCCTTGAATATTACCTTGGGGTGCCTTGGGCATCCCCAAGCTTAGGCTCTTGTCACTCCTTATTCCATAGTCCATCAAATCTTTACCGAAAACTTGAAAACTTCACAACACAAAACTCAACAGAAAACTCGTAAGATCCGTTAGTATAATAAAACAAATCATTCACTTTGGTACTGTCAAGACAAGATTCATAATTTTTCTCACATGATGCCTACTGTACCTTATCATTTCTATAATTTATATTAAGCAATATAAGCCATAGAAACTAGAAAACAAGCAAACTATGCATCGAAAACAGAATCTGTCAAAAACAGAACATTCTGTGAAGATCTGAATTTAAATCATACTTATGTAACTCGAAAAATTCTGAAAAATTAGGACAACGTAGAAAATTTGTATATCAATCATCCGTAAAAAATTCAGAGCTTTCTAACGTTCCAGTAAAAGATAGGAATTTCTGTACTGGACACAAAAGTTTCTGTTTTTGCACAGAATCAAATCAACTATCAACCACACTATCCCAAAGGCTTTACTTGGTACTTTATTCAAACAAAAGATATAAAACATTATTACTACAGTAGCTTAATCATTTTAACAAACAAAAACAGTAGGGGTAAATATTGGGTTGTCTCCCAACAAGCGCTTTTCTTTAATGCCTTTTAAGCTAGGCATGATGATTTCAATGATGCTCACATGAAAGATAAGAATTGAAACATAATGGGAGCATCGTGAAGCATATGACTAGAACATTTAAGTTTAATACACTTCATATGCATAGGGATTTTGTGAGAAAACAAATTATGGGAATAAGCATCAACTAGCATAGGAAGGCAAAGCAAACATAACTTCAAAACCTTAAGCACATAGAGAGGCAACTTGATATTATTGCAATATGTAGAAGCATAAGTTCCTCTCTCATAATAATTTTCAGAAGCATAATGAATGAATTCAACAATATAACCATCACATAAAGCATTCTTTTCATGATTCATAAGCATAGAAATTTTACTACTCTCCACATGAGCAAAATTCTTTTCATTCGGAATAGTGGGAGTATCATAAGAAACTCGAATACTATAAATGGTTTTCATATTAAAATAGTAATGTTCAGAGAAAGGATAATCATAATCATGACAAGTTTTATAAATATAATCATCACTACTTTTTATAACATAAGTGTCATCACAATAATCATCATAAGTAGCAACTTCGTTCTCATCATAATCAATTGAAACCTCTTCCAAGATAGTGGAATCATTCTAAATAAAGTCACGACCTCTCCAAATCAACTTTTATCATTATAATAAGATTCAACACCCTCCAAAATAGTGGGATAATTATAATCTAAAGTTGACACTCTTCCAAACCCACTTTCATAAATATTGCAATCATCATAAATAGAAGGCATGCTATCATCACAATAAATTTGCACATCAAAACTTCGGGGACTAAAAATATCATCTTCATTAAGCATAGCATTCCCAAGCTTCGGACAAACATTAATTGCAGCAAATAAATTCTGAAACATGTCATTCTCATCAAACATAACATCCCCAAGCTTGGGCCTTTGCATATCATAAGCATAATCACTCTCATCATGAATAGTATGAATAGCACCAATAGTATAGCAATTATTATCACCACAATTTTCTAAGTTGGTGCCAAAAAGATTTTCAAGATTATAAGAAGGATTATTATTTTCCCAATCACAATCATCACAATGAGTAATAGGCATAACAAAATCATCCTCAATAGTCTCTTCGGACATTGTACCATAAGACAAAGAATCAATATCATCATCAAGTATATCATATTCCACACTTATTTTTGATTCATTCTCATGAGGCATAACAATAATAGGAGCAACATAATTTGGGAGAGATACCTTTTTACCTTTGCTTCTCCATATTTTCTTTTTCTTCACCACATCATGTGTGGGTTTAATCAACTTTTTGTAGCTCCTTATTGATGAGATTGGTTGCATAGGGAGCACATTCTCGTAACCTGTTTCATCACGAGGGGCAATAGGAGGGAAAGTGGAGAGCTTTACCCTTTCATTAGTATTTCTTTTATATTCTATTGGTTTTCCCATCTTTCTATAGTTGGCAATATAAGCATTCTCATTGCAATTTACCATGCAAAACATATAGATTTCTTTAAGAGTAGTTTCAGCATGGTCGGTGAATATGAAAGCTTCAAACCAACTATTTTTATGTGACAATTCTTCACACCCCAAAAATAAGCAAAGTTCATTATAAAGTTCAAGGGTGATCAAGTTATTGCAATATTTGGTCATGATTCGATCATGAAAAGGTATGCATTGAAAATTAAGATGACCAACTCTATTGCAAAGTTCACAAGTAATGGGATGAAGAGAGCATAATTTTGTAGCAAATTTATCTATCACCTTAAGCCACCAATTGGTTTCATCATGTTTATGCTTCTTACAATATCTTTCATGCCTATAAGGCATGTCTTCACAAACTGTATTCACTCCACAAAAATTGACATGCTTATAAGAAACTTCTTTATCATGACTAGTGCAATCATCATTAGTATCATGAATATTCATAGCAAGCACACTAACAACATTGCAATCATGTTTATCATTCAAAGATTTAGAGCCAAACATTTTATTGACTTCTTCTAACACTTGAGCACAATTTTCCTTTCCATCATTTTCATGAAAGACATTAAAAAGATGAAGCATATGAGGCAACCACAATTCCATTTTTTTGTAATTTTCTTTTAGAGACTAAACTAGTGATAAAACAAGAAATTAAAAGATTCAATTGCAAGATCTAAAGATATACCTTCAAGCACTCACCTCCCCGGCAACGGCGCCAGAAAAGAGCTTGATGTCTACTAAGCAACCTTCTTCTTGTAGACTCGTGTTGGGCCTCCAAGCGCAGAGTTTTGTAGGACAGTAGCAAATTTCCCTCAAGTGGCTGACCTAAGGTTTATCAATCCGTGGGAGGCGTAGGATGAAGATGGTCTCTCTCAAACAACCCTGCAACCAAATAACAAAGAGTCTCTTGTGATCCCCAACATACCCAATACAATGGTAAATTGTATAGGTGCACTAGTTCGGTGAAGAGATGGTGATACAAGTGTAATATGGTTGGTAGATATAGGTTTTTGTAATCCGAACATATATAAACAACAAGGTAGAAAGTAACAAAAGTGAGAAAAAACGGTATTGCAATTCTTGGAAACAAGGCCTAGGGTTCATACTTTCACTAGTGCAAGTTCTCTCAACAATGATAACATAATTGGATCATATAACAATCCCTCAACGTGCAACAAAGAATCACTCCAAAGTTTCTATCGGAGAACATAGGACGAAAATGTGCATCAACCCCTATGCATAGATTACCCCAATCTCACCTCGGGAATCCACGAGTTGAGTGCCAAAACATACATCAAGTGCATCAATAGAACATCCCATTATCACCACAGATATCCCATCGCAAGACATACATCAAGTGTTCTCAAATCCAATACTCAATCCAACATAACGAAACCTCAAAGAGCAAGACTCAATTCATCACAAGAAGGTAGAGGGGGAGAAACACCATATGATTCAACTATAATAACAAAGCTCGCGGTACATCAAGATCGTGCCAAATCAAGAACATGAGAGAGAGAGATCAAACACATAGCTAATGGTACATACCCTCAGCCCCGAGGGTGAACTACTCCCACCTCATCATGGAGACCGGTGATGATTTCCCCCTCCGGAAGGGTGCCGGAACAGGCTCCCGATTGGTTTTTCGTGGCTACAGAGGCTTGCGGTGGCGGAACTCCCGATCTAGGTTTATTTCTGGAGGTTCCGAGATTTATAGGAATTTTTTCCATCGGTCTCACATCAGGGGGGTCCACGAGGCAGCGGCAAGCCAGGGGACGCGCCCTCCACCCTTGCCATCACCTCGGGACTCTTCTGGCCCAACTCCGATGCTCCGTGGTCTTCTTCTGGTCCATAAAAAATCATCATAAATTTTCAGCTCGTTTGGACTCCGTTTGATATTCCTTTTCTGTAAAAATCAAAATCAAGGAAAAAACTGGCACTGGGTTCTAGGTTAATAGGTTAGTCCCAAAAATAATATAAAATAGCATATAAATGCATATAAAACATCCAAGATGGATAATATAATAGCGTGGAACAATAAAAAATTATAGATACGTTGGAGACGTATCAGGGCCCGTCCCCCCCCCCCCCCGAGCGGTCGGGGGCTACCGCTTCCTCTACGTCGCCATCGACAAGTTCACCAAATGGGCGGAGGTGGAGCCCATGCGCACCATCCCAGCCGGCTCGGCTGTCAAGTTCATCAAGGGCCCCGTGAGCCGCTTCGGGGTCCCCAACCGCATCATCACTGACAATGGCTCTCAGTTCACGAGCAACCTCTTCAAAACATATTGTGCTAACCTTGGAATGCAGATATGCTACACTTCAGTGGCGCATCCACGGAGTAACGGCCAAGCCGAACGTGCCAACGTGGAGGTCCTGAGGGGCCTCAAGAAGAGGAGCTTCAAGAAGAAACTCGAGGCCTGCGGCATGGGTTGGCTCGATGAGCTTCAGTCCGTGCTGTGGTCCATCCGCGCCACTGCGACTAAGCCCACCGGTGAGACCCCGTTCTTCTTCGTCTACGAGGCTGAGGCGGTCCTCTTCACGAGGTCAAACATCGCTCCCCGCGGGTCTTGGTGTTTGGCGAGGCATGCCAGGACGCCTCGTGGGGGATGGACCTCATGCTCGGGGAGGAGGGCCGCCGCCAAGCCTTGCTCCATGCCGCGAGGTACCAGCAGGCGCTGCGGAGGTATCACTGCCGCAGCATCCGCTCCAGGACCCTTGAGGTGGGTGACCTCGTCCTGAGATGGGTGCTCTCCAGGGAGGGGCTTCACAAGCTCTCGCCCATGTGGGAGGGCCCGTTCAGGATCGCCCGTGTCTCCAGGCCTGGCACCGCGTGCCTGGAGACGCAAGACGGGGTCCCCATCCAGAATGCCTGGAACATCCAGCACCTCCAAAAGTTCTATCCATGATCAACGAGCGCCATGCGCCTCTCAAGTCTCCGCTCGTGACACTCTCACGTAATAATGAGTGGGGCTGTACACGCCCCGGAGGCTCCTGAGTGCTGCCCCTGAGCCTCACGGGGGCTCCCACCCACATCTTTGTGGAAGCCCCATGCTCCGCGTTGGCAGGAAGACCAGAAGACTAGTGTAGGTACCGGACGCGGCTGTTCTTTTGCTTGCTTTCTGTAGCTGATTTGCCACTTCTTGGAATGAAATTCGAAATTCTTATGTCTTTATTTGAAAGGGTGGGAATTTTTCTCCTTGCAGCGTTTTAATCTTTCGAGTCTCACCTTAGGGAGAGTGGCAGTTGCCCGTCACTCTTTCCCGCGCGTCTCGCTAGCGGGGGCTAGGTACGGTGTGTACGCCTGGGCTCGCCCACGAGCACACCTCGCCAAAGCCTCCGTGTCCTAATCTTTGGCATCCTAACCCTCGCGCGACGCCCTTAAACGAGCCAATGGGCATGTACGCCATCCTGAGTCCGCACCTCCTGACCTCGCCGGGCATCATGACCCGGCGTACCAGCGATGGTTGGTCCTCGCTCGGGGGCTCGCACGGGGCGCGGCGCCCTGAGGGGCAGCTCCGGAGGCCCCATATCCTCATAACCCACGGGAGACCTCACGGCCACTGAGCGCCTCCGGAGGCCGGAGAACCTTTGGGTCCATGAGAAGGAAACACCCGGCAAGATCTCTCTGGAACGAGAGGCACGCAGAGGACCCAAGCTCCGGAGGAACACGCCCTCGCGGCGCAGGAGTCCACCACAAGTACACCAAGCTAAGTTACCCTAATTGCGGTCAACAAGAGCTTGTCGGTTGGCAGCAACGCGAATGCTAAGATACGAAATAAAAAGCGTTAACATAAATGGTGCAAGCGCCATGGTCCATTAGATGCCCTAGCAGGGCCTTCTACGTTTCTTGATGCGGGAAAAAAAAAGCAAAAGCGGCCTCGCGACCACTGCGGTTCCTGAGGCCTGGCTCCAGCGATGTCCACGCTCAGTCGGAGTCCTCCTCCTGCTTCACCGGAGCGCGATGGCGGGGCGGCTCATCACCCTCCTCGACCCAGGCCCGGCGGCGTGGTGGCTCGTCGTAGTCATCGTCGCTCGTGCTCTTCCCGGAGGAAGAGCCGCCGCTGCTGGAGGCGTCGCGACCGTCGCCAAGGGCAAGTTTGTCGTCGCCGTCACTGTCACTCTCCGAGCAGCACCCCACGCGCCTGCCGTCCTCCTCGAAGATCCTGACGTAGAGGGTCGCAGCGCCGTCTTGCCTGAAGTGGAGGGCACACCTCCCCTGCAGGCCGCGCGCGCGGGTGAACGGCTGCCACCCGCGGTTCAGGAACACATTGCCGGCGGGGGTGACCTCGACCTCCACCCACGAAGCCTTGCTGCAGCAACCATCGGCCTGCAGCCAGAGGCCGCCAGGTCCCCCGGCCGGCAGCGCACCCGCGAAGAAGCGTGGGAGCTGGAACTAGGTGCCTGCCGGCCTCTCTGCCCACACCACGAGCTCCGAGGACGCGTTGGCCGAGTGGGATTTCGAGCGCGGTGGCGGGATGGCCGCCGCATGCTTCCTCCCTCGGCCGAGACCATCGTGGCCACGGCAGCTTCTGGCACGGGAGGGAACCCTCCCAAGACCACCAGAAGCAGCACCGGCCTTCGAGGGGGTGCGCCCACACCCCCGAGGCGTTATCGTCGGCGTCTCGGCATGCTTGTGGGGACGGCAGCGGCCCCTCTTGGGTGGCGGCGAGCCTGGCCCCTCCCGAGGAGCCTTGCCTTTCTCTTCGACGGAGAACCTTCTCATTAGCACCATGGGTGCTCTGGCGAGATTGTGGCACGGCGGAGAAGAAGAAGGAATGAGCAGCAAGAAGATGAAGATGGGCAGGGGGCTCCGCTTCCTTCCCCCATTTATAGCCGGAGGAAGGCTAACCGGCGGCCTCTCACGTTCCGAGCCATGATGGCCCCACTGCATGCGCCAGGCAATTGTCAAGTCGGACAGTTGCCGTGGTGATGTGGGCAAGCAGAGGCGCCCACATCCTGTCAAGCGCCATGTGTCAGCCTGGCCCGCAGGTGATTGGGGCCTGCGGCGCTTCGCCCTTGCCCTTAGGCTTCTCCTTGAAGCCATGTCCGAGCGCGCCTTGGGCCTGGGGGCTACTGTCGGCATTTTGGGAACCAGGGTACCCAGACTTGCCTGCCTGCGGCCCACGGCGTGGCTCCATCAATGGCCTGGTATGACCCATCTACAAGACTATCAAGAAAAGACCCTCGCGAGGAGCCAAGCCTCGTGAGGCGGACGACGCCAAGACCTCCCGAGGGAGCGGCCTCCCCAGGCTGCCTCCTAAGGAGCAGAGATTTCTATGCAGGTACCCAACCTCAGGAGGTTGCGATGATGCAAGCCATGACGACCAAGGCCAGGCGGGCACCAGCAGACGCAGAGGAGGCAGTTTCCTCTTTGGTGCTATGGAGGCAAGCGCAGACATGGGTTCCCAAGGAGCCTGGCAAAGGTTTCCATTCTAGTGCTACAAGACCAAGACCACCAGGACGGCAGGACGGATGTCATCATTGAGCCCACTGCTACGTCATGACCAGAAGCTTTGCAGGCAAAGACCACCTTTCGTCAGAATAAGATGTACTACTTGTCCCCTTTCAAATTGGCCACTGTGGGATCCCTTCCCGCCTACGTTTTGGGGGAAGAGGACCGAGGCCACTATAAATATAGGTTAGCCACCACCGTAGCGGGGATACAAACCTGATCCGAGCACTCGTGAGGTTGTTCATCCATTGTACTAGTTCATCCTCAGCCCCTCGTGAGGCCAATCCACCACAAAGCAGGAGTAGGGTTTTACACCGCAAGGTGGCCCGAACCTGGGTAAACTGCCGTGTTCATCTTCTTCCTTGTTCGTGTGAATCGAGCTAGGCCTGGGGGCGATGAGTAGGCAGGCTAGAGAGGTTGAGTTCTTCGCACGCCCCAGAGTTCGAACCTTCTTGGGTCTACGGAGCCCTGAATCCGACAGCGCGCATAGCCGAGCCGCGGCCACCTCCTGCTAGCCACGCAGCCGCTCCCCCTCGTCCGGATCCGCCCCAGAGACACCCCGCGACCCCCTGCACCTCTTCTCTCTCTCCCTGGACCTCTTCCCCTCCCCTGGCTCTCTCTCCCGTGCAGCCCGAGCGTAGCCGTCGCCGCCGTATGCTGCAACCGCGTCCAAATGCTCTGCCCCGCAGTCTTCGTCGTCCATGCCGAGCCACGCGACCTGGAGAGCCTTGCATCATTGTCCCCAACTCCTTCGTCAACCTTCGGCCGCCGGTGAAGAACCCGAGCTCGCCGATGAACCAGAGCCTCCCCGAGCACGCTAAGAACGGCTACGACATCCTTGTGAGCTAGCGGTTCTTTCCCCTCTATTTTTACTCTGGATTCATCGCCATAGCCTTCGAATCCATGAAGACCAAAAGCTCATCACCGCCCAGCTCATCGACGGTGATGACCTGGTGACCTTCTGTACTCACGCGTATGTTCAACACACTCGTGAGGTCGCGTAGGTGCTGTAGATATCAAGAGGCGGACGTTTACGCGATCAGACAGTAAACTCCGTCGAGGCTGAACTCCGGCCTCCGCCACGAGCTCGCTTCCGACGGGCTCCGGCCACACCGCACCCTCTCGTTGGCTCCTCTGGATGCGCGCGGGCACGAGCTACCTCCTGGTGCCCTCTGCGCCTTGATCCGTCGCCTCTGGCGCAACTCCCGCGGACCCCCGCCGTCGGCTGTGGTGGTCGCCGGCTAATCTCCGGCCGGCTAACGTGGCCTAATTAGTTTAGGCACTAATGACCCCGGCTGGTCACTGACAGTGGGCCCCAGGCCCGTATTAGTTATAGTTGAGATTAGTTTTAACCTTAATTAGCCCCTGAGACACTGACTGATGGGTCCCACGCGTCAGATTTGACCCTGGGCCGCCCAGTTGACCTGTGACGTCACCCTGACGCATTGCTGACGCAGTAATGTTTTCTGGATTTTAAATAAATCTAAATGATTTATTTATTTTCAGAAAATGTCCTAAACTTCCAAAAATCATAGAAATTCAACCGTAGCTTAGATGAAAATAATTTATTTATGAAAAATGATTAGAAGAATCCAATCTATCCAATGGCACTAGTTACATGCATGAAAAAACAAGTTAATCTTGCTTTTTAGTTCAAAACAAATAAATGGACGTTGAAAATTCATATGTTGAGTTTGAATTTGAACCTTTGGTTCAAATCAACTCAAACCCTTCTGTTGCTAGCTATATTAGCTCAAATCATAGCATATTGACATGTCATGATCATGCATCATATTGTTGCATTGCATTGATTGTGTTCCCTCTTGTTTGCCGGTGTTTGTCCCCTCTCAGTAGACGACGTTTCTGATGTTGAGATCGATGTCACTGATGAAGAGCAGTTCTATCTTCAGAAGTGTTAGTCAAGCAAACCCCCTTGAGCATTCTGATACAATCCCACTCTCTCACTCTTGCTCTCTTTTACTGCATTAGGACAACAAGGATTCAATTGTTACATGTTGCGGTAGTTGAACCCATTCCTTTGCATGACCTGTCATTGCCACAGTAAATAGTTGAAACCCACTAGCATGAGTAGGAGTTGTTTGAGCCATGATGTGCCTACTCATTCATGCTTTCTTGTTATGCCTGCTATGCTTAGTGTTGTGTCAGGTCTGATTCATCTGGGATGGATTGGGATGGTGGTGAACATGTCCTACTGTTGAGAGCTAAGTGTGTGAACACGATTTGGTAAAGGTAGCGATGAGAGGCCAGGTAGGACTACATTGTGGGTTGTCTCATTGAAACCATCCTCATGAACTGAGTTCTGTGTTTGTGATCCAAGACAGTTACTACCACACATTGGGCTCTGGGCGCTCCAAGCTCTCTCGACTTATTAATCGATTTGATCTCTGTCTAGGAGTTGCAACTAGTTTCGGGTGTTTGTAGGATATATGTTGGAGGTCGTGCGTAGCGCTGACCCTAGGGGTGGGCAATGATGTGGTATATACACCGTGGCATGGTGTACCGAGGCACCCGTATGGTGGGTTCGGGAACCATGCACACATTGTTTGGGGCCATAGTGGAAACCTCGGCCGGACTTCCTTGCGGGTGGAACTCAAATAGGCGATAAACCTGGACTAGAGTCTTGTGTGGTTAGTCAGGTCATGGCCGACACCCTCACTGGTCTTCCACTTGAAGGTTGTCGAGTACATGTCGTGTAAACGGCGATAAGTGGTGAGAGCGTGTGTGAAGAAGTACACCCCTGCAGGGTCATATGATCTATTCGAATAGCCACGTCCGCGGATATGGACTACTTGGAAAGCTTATATGGTTCATAGATAACTAAAAGTGGATACTCTAAAATGCGCAAGATAACTGTGAGTGCTATGGATGTCCTTCTCATAGGGAGACGGGAGCGGATCCATAGTGGCATATTGTTATGGTGAATATGTGGACTCGTGAGCGCTTTCTCACCTCAAACAAAATACTTGTAGTCATAGTTCAGGATAGCCACTGAGTCAAAGCTGGCTTGCTGCAGTTAAACTCCACAACCCCCTTTGTTGATAATGATGCATGTGTAGCTAGTTCTAATGCAAGTCTTGCTGGGTACATTTGTACTCACGTTTGCTTAACTTATGTTTTTGCCGAGGAGACTTCAGTGTCACTTTAGATCCTTGCGATGAGATCGACTTCGACTGTTAGCTTGGGAATCCCAGACAGAGGTCTGGTTCCTATGGAGGGTCTTGTAGATAGTCAGGCTTTCTAGCCTTCTTCTTTTCAGATGTCTGTACTCAGACATTTTTATTCTTCCGCTTGTTGCTTGTATCACTTGTATGTTGGGTCATGAGACCCATGTTTGTAATATCTGGCTCCTCGGAGCCTATTGTATAAATACTTTGAGTCATAGAGTTTGGTTGTGATGCCATGTTGTATTTACACATATCGAGCATATTGTGTGTATGTTATTGAAATGCTTGGTATGTGTGGGATCCGACACCTAGTTGTTTATTCTTGGTAGCCTTCCTTATGGGGAAATGCCTCCTAGTGCTTCCACTGAGCCAGGGTAGCTTGCTACTGCTCCGGAACACATGGATTGACCGGCATGTGTCCTTCTTTGCTCATGTGTCTGTCTCTTCGGGGAAATGTCACGCGGTGTCTACCGGAGTCCTGATAGCTTGCTACAGCCCGGTTACACTTGCTGCTGATCGACACGTGCATTGTTGGGTCATGTATGGCTGTCCCTGTAAGTTTGTGCCACCTTGGGTTTACGACTAGTCATGTCGGCCCGGATTCTCTGTCATATGGATGCTAGCGACACTATCATATACGTGAGTCAAAAGGCGCAAACGGTCCCTGTAACACCCTGTTACGCCTGGCGGGATCAAGACTAGCTCAACAGACCAACACTAGTCTTTTCTGTGCACTTTGTCCTCACTCGTGTGCACCCGGGAGATACTTCCTGGTCGGTCACCCATCCTAGAATTACCCCAAGCCAAGCATGCTTAAATTTGGAGTTCTTTTCGAGTGGGCTCCCGGAAAACAAGGAATTCCTTGTTGATATGAGTAGTCTATCATTCCTATTAAGCCAGGCTCTCACAGTCCCGGTCCCGGTAAGGCTGCAACCGTGGGAATACCATGCGTGAGGCCGCAAAGTGATATGATGTGTTGCATGCTTGTCGGTGTGACTTAGGATCGGGGTCCTGACAGTGACTGATGGCTCCACCACCCCCTGGGCAGGTGCGCCTCCCTGTCACCTTCGGGACCCGTGACAACTACCACATTGAGCTGGTCGACTTCGACATGGCCCACATCGGCCTCCCGTACAACGCCATTCTTGGGTACCCTGTGCTCGCCAAGTTCATGCTGGCAACCCATCCGGGCTACAACGTCGTCAAGATGCCCGGCAGTGGCGGCGTTACTACCATAGCCGCGGACAAGTGGGATGTGGTCCGAGCCCTCAAACGCGCATACACAGCCGCGACGGCTTCGTGCCCTGGCGCCGAAGACACGACGGAAGCCCCGGAGGCCGCGCCTGCAAGGAAAAAGCAACTATTCTCCCAGGACCACGCCGAAACAAAGAAAGTGCCAGTCGATGGCAGTGGCTCGGGCCCCACCTTCACCATCAGCACTCGCCTTCCCCCGGAGCAGGAAGATGCGCTTGTTGCTTTCCTCCGGGCGAACAAGGATGTGTTTTCTTAGAAGGCGTCTGACATGGCCGGCGTCCCAAGGGAAGTGATCGAGCATCACCTGGCGGTGTGCCACACCGCTCGCCCTGTCAAGGAAAAGGCGTGGTGCCAAGCGTCGGAGAAGTAGCCATTTATTGTCTAGGAGGTGCACAAGCTGCATGAAGCTGGGGTCATACAAGAGGTACGTCACCCTGAGTGGCTCGCCAACCCGGTCGTCGTCCACAAAAAGGGCAGGAAGGAGAGCATGTGCGTCGACTTCACAAGCCTCAACAAGGCTTGCCCTCAAGATCCCTTCCTGCTTCCGTGCATCGACCAGATCGTGGACTCTACCACTGAATGTGACCTGTTGTGCTTCCTGGATGCTTTCCCGGGCTACCACCAGATCAAGATGGCAACAGAGGATGTCGAGAAAACGGCCTTCATCTCCCCGTGTGGTGTGTACTGCTACACCTGCATGCCCTTTGGCCTGAGGAGCGCCGGCGCCACCTTCCAGCGGTTGATGCACATCACGCTGGGGCCATAGCTGTGGAGGAACACGGAGGCCTATGTTGATGACATCGTAGTCAAGTCGCGCGAGGCGAGAATGCTGATCGAAGACTTGGAAGAAACGTTCGCCAACCTGCGTAGGGTTAGCTTGAAGCTTAATCCTGACAAGTGTGTCTTTGGAGTTCCCTCCGGCAAGCTGCTCGGCTTCCTCGTCTCCCATCGAAGGATCAAGGACAATCCCAAAAAGATAAACGCCATTGAAAAAATGTGCCCCCAGACCCTCAAGGAGATGCAAAAGATGGCGGGGTGCATGGCTTCTCTGGGGCGCTTCATCTCCAAGCATGGTGAGCACGCCTTTCCGTTCTTCAAGCTGATGAAGAGGACAGGTTCCTTTGAATGGACCCCGGAGGTGGATGCAGCCTTTGAAGACCTCAAAAGGTACCTCATGAGCCCTCCCATCATAGTAGCGCCATGCTTCCGCGAGCCCCTGGTGCTCTACCCGGCCGCTACCCCGCATACGGCCAGTGCCGCGCTCGTCGCGGTCCGAGAAGAGTGCGTCGGCTCCCGAGGGAGGCCCCAGGGCCCCCGCGAGCCCGCGGAGCCTCACGGTCCTGCAACGCTACAAGACGGTGCCCCTGAGCTCCCCAGGCCTCCCTCACCTTGTGAGGATCTTGTTGGTGTAATATCTGCCTACCTTGTGTTTTGGAGATTGTAGACAGAAACAGGTATGGACTGATTTGTTTGCTAGTGCATACAGAGAGAAATAGTCCATACATGACCAAAGAGAATGCTATCTTCGGTGTTGAGTTCGAGGAACTTCACTGAAGTATATCTGTGTTGCAGAGAAGAACGAGCTATATGTTTGAAGTCATACAGTCGAGAAGATTGATGTGAAGAAATCGACCCCTCGAAAGTTTTTTGCTGAAGCAAAGTTTTTGATTCGGTACTGTCGTCCGAAGTAATTGACTGCAGCGATGGAAGTCAAACACAAAGTGAAGACGTAGTATTCATTTCGTTGTTCTTCTTTTCACTCTTTTGAGTCATAGGACCTCTGTACTATTAAGAGGGGTATAGGTTCTCGTTGCTTAGATCCGCTGTGATGCTTAGCCAAAACCTATGAAAGATGCGAGAGAAATCTCTTTGTGCTCCTAGCAAATACTTGTCAGCAAGAGACTGTGATCTTCTTCGCTGCGAGAGATTTGTCTCAGACCGAGGAGTCAGCATTACTTGCTCCGCAAGCAATGTTATCGTTGTGCTCAAATCCGACCGTTGGACTCGTGTTGTTCGGCCATTGGCTGATCCCGATGTCTAATTTGGTCATTTCCCATCAGGGAAGGCTGCGGCTATAAATAGCCACCCTGCTCCAACATTGTCCGTTGGCTGCTCCGTTTGAGATTTCTGAGAAGATTGATTTGAGCAACCCCTCTTCGAGTGATTTGAGTTTAAGATCCACCGAGAGAAAAATCAAGAGCCCGAACTTAGACAATGGTTTAGCATCACCGTAGTTTTGAGTGTGAGTTCTTGTACCTATTACTCTTGAGAGCTGCGCACTCTTTAAACGGATAGGTTTCGGCTCGAGTGTTGAAGAGATGTTGTCTTCACCGAGCCTGATGTTCAGCAACAAAGAGTGATTGTGGTTCGCAAAGGTCGACCGAAGGTGTGGAGATCGCCCACAAGGATCTACGACGAGTGAAATCAACCTGAGTCTGATCAGCTCTGTGTTGAAGGAGAATAGGGTGAAGAGAGTTTATATTCCGTGTTAAGACACAGCCCCTCCAACCAGACATAGATCTTTGGCAGAAGGGTGAACTGGTCTACCAAATCTGATTGTCGCCATCGAGCACCACTAGTTCATTCTACTTCACAGCAATTCCTTCAGCAGTTTTCACTCGTGCTCCATGCCAAAAAACTTATGTGATCATTTCATTCTATTGTCATCATTGTGTATATCTGTGTTCATCCTGTTTCATTCTCATCGCTAGTATTCATTCATCACTATCATATTCCTCGGCTCTCTTGTGAAATCATTCCATAAGATTATTCTCTGTGTGCTCCATGTTGTGTCTTGTTCTATTACATTTGTTTGCATGCTGCATTACTCTCATAGTAGTTAAACCCGTCATTTCTCAAGCTCGTGCTGTTATTACATCCTTCATCGAGGAATATGCTTCTGATGAAGAAGATTAATTTAGTTCATTTCCTTCTCTATTCTATTCCTCTGCTGTGATTGGGATATGTTTCAATACTTTCAAAAGAAAATTTTGAATCTGCCATTCACCCCCCCCTCTGGTCGATATACTCTTGGTCCAAACAATTGGTATCGGAGCAGGTTCTCCTTGTCTCTGTTTATTAAAGGTGTAACGTCCTTGGAGTTTTTGAGTATGTCGTATGCAGGTAGATCCTCGCACTCTGAACGATTTCCTTTCTTTGATGGAAATTACTATCTGTACTGGAAGGAACGAATGAGAATCAGAATTCAAGCTATCAACTATGATCTATGGCAGATTGTGGAAGATGGCTACACCATTCATCAACCGAACAATCTCAACGCCGATGATAAAGCTAATCTGCAGTTGGATGCTCAAGCAAAATATTTCATCTGTTGCAGTCTATCAAAAGGCATTTTCTTTTGGTTCCAAAGGCTCAATACTACAAAGCAAATTTGGGATGCTATCAATGATGCTCATGAAGAATTTGTTGCCAGATCAGATCCTCACATTCAAATGCTTCGTGGTATGTTCACTGGATTCAGAAGCCTTCGTAAAGAGAGTGCTATGGAACTCACTGATCGATTGACAAACATTGTCGAAAGACTACATCAGCGAGAAGTAACTGATATCACCAATAGAGATGTAGTCAACAAGCTTTTGAGCGCTCTTGATGAATCTTTTGATCCCATTGTAGCTAAAATCAAACAAACACTAGATTATGAAGAGCTATGTTGAGGTCATGACACTGCTGTCAATTCATGAAGAAAAGATGGAACTGAAAAATGCCAATCAATAATCTTCTTCGGAAAGTGAAGGAGAAATTCTCTCACACTATGGCAGTTCTCAAGAAGAAGAAGATGTTGAGAATCAATACACCATCACCAGAGAACTTGAAATGCTCTCACAGAGTCTAAGTGATCTCAAAAGGCAAAATCTCTGCCTCACAAATGATGATGAAGTTGACGCGCCAGAATCGTCAAGAAGAAGATTGCCTCCGAAAGATATGAAGTGCTTCAAGTGCAAATTATACGGTCATCTCATCGTTGATTGCCCTAGCTGGGAAGGAAAACCTAGCAACAGATGGAAATATCTTTGCTGCAGTGGTTTTATGCGAGTTGATCCTCATACTAAGCTCTCGAAGGAAATTGCATCTTCCTCATCTTCTTTGACAAGACCAGTCACCGACGTGAAAGCCAGAGCTACCATTGATTCAAATATGAAGAGGATGTCACGGCTAAATAGAGCATGTGCTGATCTGACTATGGACTTTGAAGAGGAAGCAACTGACACTGAATCAGATGATGAAGAATTCTACAAAAGAATTGGGAGAAGCAATGCATATGTTGCCTTTGAATCATCAAAGAAATCCTATAAATCAAGCACTGATGATGATGATTCAAGCAATGAGGAACCAATCACTTTCTGTCTCATGGCAAAATCATCAAAGGATCAGGTACCTGCTAAACACCAAAGATCCATGAACATATATTCACCTGAATATATCTCCTATGCCAAGCTGGTCAAGTTTGCTAAATCCCAACATGATGAACTTGAAATGCTTGAGAGAAATCTTAGGAAAACCGAAGGATTACTAGTCGAAGAGATGGAGAGGAATCAAAAGTTGATTGAAGAGCAAGCTGCTTTTTCATCAACTATTGATGATCTTACCAATCGATATGGTTCACTTACAGTTGACTACGAGAGTTTATCAGATGAACTCCTTAACAGGAATCAAGAACTCATGTCACTAAAAGAATATCATAACGAGCTGGTGCTAGAGAAAGCTTCTCTCCTCGCCGAGCAACCTGTTCGACTTCCTGATGATTTTGTACCTCCATGCTTAAAATGCCTAGAACATAGCAATGCTGATTCTCATGCTGAAACTTCAAATGCTGTCGTAGAGAATATTGCTACTACTGAAATTGGTACTAATAACCTTCTTCCGAGGATTTTGCTGCTATTTCTGAAGAAAATTGCAGGTTAAAGGGCTTACTTGAGACTGGAATGCTAAGGAGCCTAAAAGGGCATCAAACCCTATGTGATGTGCTCAAGAAGTCCATACTGCACAAAAACCCTCAGAATAAAGGATTAGGTTTTGAAAAGAAAATCAATGTGGATGGATCCTATTGGACTCCTGAATAGTATCCTCAAATGACTTAGGTTCGTGCAAATTTACACTCGAATCAGAAACTCTAACTGGTTATCTTTCACCCATTCCTGTTGATACTGACGAGTCTAATGACTCAAATTAAAAATCCTTCAAACAACATAATGGTAAGGTTTTCACTCGATATGTTGGAACTAACTGCAGGACTGGTTCACCCAAGAAGCAAATCTGGGTAAAGAAGTGCATTGTTGAAAATATGTCTGTCACTGCTAACCTGACTGTCCAGGATAACTCTCGACGAAGAATTGGATATCATTCTGAGTCTACTTTAGTATCTTTCTCGAATGATTATCATCCTAACCTGCGTCAGAAGGAGTACATGCGTACATCTTCAAATCATTACATTCATATATGTGGAGACAACTTCAATGCATATTCATATGATTATCATCAAAGGGCACAGGTGTCTCACAGGCCACGCTGAAGGAATACCCCTACTCAGTCCAAGCAAATGAGATCCTCACCTCCCACGCAAAAGTGGGTTGTTGTGAAGAAGAACTAACCCTCTCGTGCAGGGAACTCTCTCAGGGATACCTCACATTTATTATGAGCCATGAGATCAATATTTGTTGGTGCTTTACTCTCTGTGTTTTTGCTCGAAGTGTTTGTGTTTTGTCTTTTCCTTCGTTTTGCTTTGTATTTTAGTCGGTTTATGTTTTTCCTCAGTCTTTTTCGTCAACATGCAACTTGATCTGAAGAAGATTTCAATGCAACATCCTTGGTCATGAATGAAATCAACTTCAAAATTTCATCTGTTTTGGTGCTTGCGCTTCCTCAAACCCTTCGGCATTCTGTTCAGTTACCAAGATTTTCGTAGGAAACGGCTAACACGTGCCCATGATATCTCGATCGTGATCTCGTCCATTGAATGTGGAACGTCCCATGCTTTTCGGCCGTGGATTTCGGAGGGAGCGGTTTCGCCCTCGGGCTATATAAACCCCCTCTCCAGGCGTCTTCCTCCTTAGTTCTTTGTCTGCTCAACCTCATTCCTCTTCTCTCGCTCTCCGCCCGAGCCCGAGCTCGAAGCAGCGTCCACATCGTGCTTCACCGTGCAACTCTGGTGAAGCTCCGCCGCTATTGGACGCGCCAGTGCAGTACTTATTCTCTCCCGCGCTATCGTAGGTGATCTATACTGCCAAGTTAGGGTGTACAGATCTGGAACTAGCCCTGTCTTTCTTCTGTTCTAGGGTTGTTCATCCCGACGCCTTTTCTTTTGTTTTATTTCCTTGCAATAGATCTTTAGGCTTCACTAGGTTGTGACTTGTACGGTTTGTAGTTGCTCCTCGTACCGGTCTGTTTGGATCTAGGGTTCATGAGATATATATCGAAAGATTAGAGGAGTTGTTATTCTGTCTTAGGGCATATTGCAATTCTCTTGACGGTATCTTCCAAAGCATATGCCATGGATTCCTTTGCTGCTTCCGAAAATTATCTGTCTTGAGTCAAAATTGCTTCTGTGCATGTTTATGATGTCATCTTGTTTTCCCTCGCTTTGTTGATTTTCTCTCGGGAGTGGTCATGGCTCATCTGGGTCCAAGGAGGAAATCCCTAAGTTGCCGCATGTGGCTGATAAAGCAAAGGTGGTTGAAAGAAAATCAGCCAAGCCACCAAAAGTGCCGAAGAAGAAGAAACCTGAGTCAGAATCTGCTGAAGAAGATGATGATATTCCCTCAGCACACAGTCAGCCAGAGGATGAGCTAGTCACTAACTCCAAGACCCTATTCTCTGATGGAAATCCCAAGAAGGGTCGTCGCGGTAGAGAGAGGAACACCGCGGCTGAGATGTCTGATCCCGAAACTTACAACACTTGAACTGGAGTTGAAACTGCCAATGATAGAAATAACAGGCTGCATAAGATTCGCCGTTATTGGGCGAAGAAGTGGTTCAACTATGAGAACATTCGAAGGAAATATCAGATCCTATTTGCTTTCACTCCACCCCGGAATGACTGCATTGCAGAGAGCTGTCTAGGTCCAAATGATGAAAAAGTTAGGCCAGCTCCTCCCCCAATGCTCATGCAGACTCATTGAAGACAACTGCTGGCTTCCCCGAGGAAGTGGAAAAGAGAGCAAAGGCAAAGGCCAAGCGTGATGCCAATGGGGAGAAGAAAAATCAGTTGGAACAAGGAAATATTGAGTTAACTCAATAAGATGTGCATGAGAAGAAGGAAAGGGCTTCTGCCCGAAAGGAAATGAAGAGGAAATCTATTTCTCCTCAAGCTTTGAAGAAGAAATTTGTTGCCAGAAAGTCAAGGAAGGCAGCATCTGCTTAATCTGATGATTCTTCCAATGATAATGCTGGCGAAGAAATTCCCATGTATGATCAACGAGCTTTGCTTGACAAGCCGTATCAAACACCCTCTCCAGCAAAAGTTTCGCCCCTGTTGAGATCATCATGAAGGCTCACTACTGTGGCATCAGATAAACCTTTGCGTTCTGCTGCCCCTGCAGCAAAGGGAAAGTTGTTGCTTGATGAGAAAAGGTGCTAGTGCTGCCAAGAAGGCCAAGATAATTGTTCCTGTCCCCACAGAGGAATATGACTTTGATCTTATTTTTGACATCATTGAAGGTGCCTCCTATGATGCAAATCCATCTGAGTTAAGCAGCTTAGGCCTGCCTGAAGATGTTACCAAGATGGTAGCAAAACACTTCACTGAGCTGAAACAAATTACCAAGGAACTGAGCCAAGCTGTCGAGGACAAGAAACTCCTCGAGCAAATGAGGAAGGGTGCCAAATCTGAGTCAGAGAGAAAAGACATGAACAAGGGGATTCTTGAGATCACCAAAGCCCTCACTCTTATGAGGAACAACAAGATTGAGTGGCACTCCAAGATGAAAATGGATGTTTCTCAGCTTTGTGATTGTAGAAATGATGAGATTAAGCGTCAGGTAGAACTTGCTCGACGAAGAGAAAGAGAAGAGATGTCAGGACCCCGATTCTAAGTCACACCGATCTAGCCTGTAACACCTCATATCACTTTGCGGCCTCACGCACGGTATTCCCACGGGTGTCGCCTTACCATGGCCCGGGACCGTTTGCGCCTTTTGGCTCACGTATATGATAGTGTTGCTAGCATCCATATGACAGAGAACCCGGGCCGACATGGCTAGTCGTGAACCCAAAGCGGCGCTAACTTACGGGGACAGGCATACATGAATCAACATCGAGCATGTCGGTCAGCAGCGTGTGAATCCGGGCTGTAGCACTGGGCTAGCAGGACTCCGGGAAACCGGGCTGTAGCAGGCTAGGCAGGACTCCGGATATCACCGCGTGACATTTCTCCGAAGGGACAGACACAGGAACGAAGTGAAACACATGCCGGCCAGTCTAGGTGTTCCGGAGCAGCAGTGCTGGGCTAGCAGGACTCCGGTAAACCGGGCTGTAGCGGACTACCAAGGCTCAGTGGAGACACCAGACTACATTTCCCCATAAGAGAGGCTGCCAAGGATAAACAACTAGATAGTCGGATCCCACACATACCAAGCATTTCAATCATACACACAATATGCTCGACATGTGTAAATACAACATGGCATCACAACAAAACTCTACAACTCAAAGTACTTTATTTAAAAGGCTCTGGGGAGCCATACATAACATGTTCATACAGATAGGGGTCACACGACCCGACACTCAAGTCATACAAACATACAAGCACATGCGGAAGCAACTAGTCTGAGTACAGACACTAGAAAGAAAGAAGGCTCGACGAAGCCTGTCTATCTACATAGGCCCTTCACAAGCTCAGGTCACCACCTGGGTGGCAAGTCACTCGTCAACGTCGAGATCTACATAGAACCCATCGGAGGGGGCGGTGTTCTCGTCTGCAACAGTTATTAAAGCAACATGAGTACAAAGGTACTCAGCAAGTCTTACAACAGATCCTAATATATATGCACGTTCTCAAGAAGGGTGGTGGAGTTATTGCAGCAAGCCAGCTTTGACTCTTGGCTACACTATCCTACGAGACACCACTTGAGAAATTAGCTTTCGCACACGAGTCCACTAATCACCATCACAATAATCCACCGTGGATCCTCCCTCGTAATCCTACGAGAGGGCCATCCGCGGTACTCACACTTATCTTGAGTCTTTTAGTAGTAACCATTAACTTGTCTATGAACTGCATAAGCGACCAAGTAGTCCTTTACCGCGGACGCGGCTATTCGAATAGTTTTATACCCTGCAGGGGTGTACTTCATCACACATGTTTCCACCACTTAGCGTCTGCACACGACATGTGCTCGGCAGACTTCAAGCGAAAGCCGACGTGGGTGTAGACCACGACCTGACTAACCACACAAGTCTCTAGTCCAGGTTTATCGCCTATTCGGGTTCCATCCGCAAGGAAATCCGGCCGGGGTGTCCTCAACGGCCCCAAACGATGTGTGCAGGGTTCCCGAGACACCAAACGGGCGACTCGGTACACCGGCCACGTGCCTACCGCATCACAGCCCACCCCTAAGGTCAGCGCTGCGCACGGCCTCCAGCAACTACAAACACCAGTAACTACTTGCAACTCCTGGACAGAGGACGAGAGGGGTCAGTAAGTCGAGCGGGGTCATATTTCAGGGCCCAACGTGTGGTAGTAGCTGAATCTTAAATCACGCATACAGATCTCAGTTCTTAAGGACGGCCTCAATGAAACAACCCACCATGTACTCCTACATGGACTTCCATCGATACCTTTACCAAAACATGTTCAACACTTCACTCTCATTACCGACACAACCATTCACTCTAGTTCATCACCCTGATGAGCTAGACCTGACACGACTCTAAGCATAGCAGGCATAGCATGGTAGGAAACACAGACTTGGCTCAATCAACTCCTACACATGCTAGTGGGTTTCATCTAGTTACTGTGGCAATGACAGGTCATGCAGAAGATATGGGTTCAACTACCGCAACACACAGCAGTTTGAAACGCGTTGCCTTAATGCAGTAAACGAGAGCAGAAGCGAGAAGATGGGTTGGTATCGAAATGATCAATGGGGTTGCTTGCCTGACAGAGTGGTAGTGGTATACTGCCCTTCAGTTGGATACTCGTGAATATCCTCGGAGGCAGAACCTACCACGAAGAACACATCGAAACAGAATCATCACATGGCAATATGCAACAATATGATGCATGCTATGACATGGCAAAATGAGTGTGTTTTGGCTAATGCATCTTAGAACAGGTTGGTTTGAGTTCATTTGAATCAAGGATTCAAATGCAAACCCAAAATAAGAGGTCATATTAGTGCATTAACTTGTTTCATCTAATCAGCAAGGTTAAAGTGTTCTGACATACATGAAACCAGTACAGATGGAAAGATTGGATTTTTCTGATCCAAATTCATATATAATTTGTTTGATTTGGACCTACAGATTAATTTCTATGAATTTTTGAAGTTTGTCGTATTTTCCGGAATTTCCTGAATAAAAATAAATCCAGAGAAATACTTATTGCGTCAGCATTGCGTCAGGATGACGTCAGCGGTCAACGGGGCCGGTCCAGGTCAAACCTGGCCAGTGGGTCCCGCATGTCAGTGTCATTAGTCTAACTATTTTTTAGTTAGTTCTAATCCTAAGTTAATTAGCAGGCGGGTCCCGCATGTCATAGACCCAGGGGGGTCAAACTGGGTCAGCGGGGTCAAACCCGCCGGCGTTTAGCCGCCGGCGAGGCCAGACACGGCGGCGCAGTGCGGGATTCGTGCTCCGGCGACCAAAACGACGGTGGAGCACATCTACGTGATGCGGGGAGTGAGCCGCGTCGATTGGTGGCAGTGGGTGGAGCTGGGGTGGCCGGAAACGACGCTAGGGGGCACGGCGAGGTGCGTGGATTGGTTCTGTAGACTCCTGCGAGTGCGGCGAAGACGATGGCGTGCTCGGAATCGAGCCAACGTGGCTGTGGCCACGACGGCGACGTGCTGAGGCGGCGGCGGGTGCGGCCGAGCTCGGTGCAGTCGATGCAGGGCTCGAGAGCGAGAACGGAAAGGATGGGGAGGTAGCTGAGCTCACGGCGGTCACGACGGAGCAGACGGCGAGGTCGGGGACGAGCTGCAGCGGTGGTGATGGCGAAAGGGATCTCCGGCGACGGTGAGGTCGGGCGGGGCTGTTGCGGTGGTTCCGAGGCGAACAAGCACTCGGGGCTCGGTCTGCTCGATGGAGAGGACGACGACGGAGCTCGTGGACACGGCAGCGCGGCTCGGGGACGACGGTGGACGCGGGTTTCACGGTGGCGCGGCTGTGGCTGCGTCGGCCATGGTGGGGAGAGAGCGAGAGAGAGGCGCAGGGGAGGGAATGAGGTGTCCAGGGGGTCGAGGCGACGACGTGGAGGACGTCCAGGCGTCCAGCGGCTCGAGCAGCAAGCAGCTGGCGCCGTGGCGGGCTCGCGCACGCCGGCGTCACCTCCCTGCCTGCCTGGCGTGGACGAAGCAGCTGGCTGGCATGGGCCAGCACAGTGCTGGGCCGCCAGGTGGGCCGGCTGGTGACTTTGCCAGGTAAGTTTATTTTCCCCTTTTTTTATTTCTGCTTTCTTATTTCTGCAAGTTTGTGGCATTTCTAAAAATACCTGGGCACTTTCAAAAATCACCAAACTGCTCATGCCCACTGTATAGAGTATATCCAACATGGAACATTTCAGTTTGGGATTATTTGGACATTTAAAATATTTACTAGCATTTAAATGCCCAAATGCAAGTTACATATGATTTAATTCAATGACCTTATGATGACCTAGAAAAATGTGAACCAGTTTTGGCAGAGGTTCTAACCCAAGACAAAAATGATGGACATTTTAGAAGGGCATTTCAGGTTCATTGAAAAAGATTTTAGTAAACCCTAGTTGTTTCCAGGGGGTGCTGGGGGTTCTATCATCCCCATTTCAGGTTTCCGGAAAACTTAAACATGATGCAACACTCTAATGCCTGAACTAGCTAGGGTGTGACAACTCACCCCCACACAAAAGAATCTCGTCCCGAGATTTAGGATCCTCCGGGAAGAAGGTGGGGTACTCAAGTCGAAGACGATCCTCCCTTTCCCAAGTAGCTTCTTTCTCGGAATGGTGTGACCATTGAACCTTGAGAAACTTGATATTCTGGCGTCGAGTGGTACGTTCGGCTTGGTCAAGGATACGAACGGGATATTCTCGATATGTGAGATTATCTCGGAGATCAAGCGTTTCGTGGTCCACTTCACGGATAGGGTCCGAGAAGCAACCCCTGAGTTGAGAAACGTGGAAGACATCATGAACTCTGGAGAGATGCGGAGGTAGTTCCAATTGGTAGGCAACTTCTCGTTTGGCAAGAATGCGAAAGTGTCCAATGTAACGAGGAGCCAATTTACCCTTGATACCGAATCGATGGGTTCCCTTCAGAGGAGTAACCCGAAGGTAAGCCTTCTCGCCAACTTCATAAGTCATGAGCTTATGTTTGCGGTCATATTGGCTCTTTTGACGAGATTGGGCTGTTTTCAATTTCTCACGAATAATGCGAACCTGCTCTTCTGCTTCCTGAATCATATCCGGGCCAAAGAGTTGTCTTTCCCCGGTTTCTGGCCAGTTAAGAGGCGTTCGGCATTTTCGTCCATAAAGAACTTTGAAAGGGGCTTTGCCCAAGATAGCTTGATAACTATTGTTATAAGCGAATTCGGCGAATGGAAGACATTTCTCCCAATCCATACCAAAAGAGATGACAGAAGCTCGGAGCATATCTTCCAGAATTTGATTGACTCATTCTACTTGACCACTTGATTGAGGGTGGAAGGCGGTGCTAAAGGAGAGACGAGTTCCCATAGCATTTTGGAAACTTTCCCAAAATCGAGAGGTGAAAAGACTTCCACGGTCTGAGTTAATCTCCAATGGAACACCATGAAGAGACACTATTCGGGAGATGTACAAATCAGCTAGCTGGCTAGCGGTTATACTCTCACGAACAGGTAGGAAGTGGGCTACTTTGGAAAGACGATCGACAACGACGAAGATAGCATTATTCCCTCTCTTGGTCCTGGGAAACCCGGTAATGAAATCCATACCGATTTTATCCCATTTCCATTCAGGAATAACCAAAGGTTGAAGGGTGCCAGCAGGCCGTTGATGCTCTGCTTTAACACGACGACAGACGTTGCAGTTAGCAATGTATTGAGCGATTTCTCTCTTCATCCTAGTCCACCAAAACCTCTGGCGTAGGTCTTGATACATTTTAGTACTACCGGGATGAATGGTGAGAGGGGATTCATGAGCTTCCTTAAGGATCAATTGCCGTAGCTGTTGTTTCTTGGGAACCACTAGACGGTTTTCAAAGAAGACAACACCTCGATCGTCCATAGAGAAACACTTAGCAGCTCCGCTAGCAATGTTCTCCTGGATGCGGGATATGCCCTTATCACGCTTCTGGGCAGCTATGATTTGATCCGTAAGGTTAGGTTTCGCCACCAGGGTGGATAAGAATCCTCGAGGAGCAATGTGAAGGTTAAACTTGCGAAATTCCTCGTGGAGAAGTGGTTGACTTTGTTGTAACATCAAGTTGTTACAATAAGATTTACGACTTAGCGCATCAGCCATGACATTGGCTTTGCCCGGGGTGTAAGTTATTCCTAAGTCATAATCCGTAATCAACTCGACCCAACGTCTTTGCCTGAGATTCAAATCCGGTTGGGTGAAGATGTACTTCAGACTTTGGTGATCGGTGTAAATTTCGCAACGATTACTGAGAAGGTAATGTCGCCATGTTTTGAGTGCATGGACCACAGCTGCAAGCTCTAGATCATGTGTGGGATAATTATCCTCATGTGGACGCAACTGTCGAGAAGCGTAGGCAATCACATGATGATCTTGCATGAGTATGCAACCTAGTCCTTGTCGCGAGGCGTCGCAATAGATAACAAAGTCCTTAGAAAAATCTGGTGGCACAAGTACGGGAGCAGATGTCAGGCGTCTTTTCAGTTCCTGAAAGCTGAACTCGCACTATGGGGTCCATTCAAACTTTTTATCTTTCTTGAGAAGTTCAGTTAGAGGTTTAGCAACCCTGGAGAAATTCTCGACGAAGCGGCGACAGTAGCTCGCTAAGCCAAGAAAACTCCGAACTTGCTTGACTGTTTCAGGTGGAGTCCAATCAAGGACGGCTTGAACTCGCTCGGGATTGACAGCAATACCCTTACCAGAGATTACGTGGCCTAGATAGGTCACTTCTGGCAACCAAAATTCACACTTGGAGAATTTGGCATAAAGACGATGCTCTCGAAGTTTCATCAATACTAGCCTTAGATGCTCGGCATGTTCTTCCTCATTCTTGGAGTAGATGAGTATATCATCGAGGTATACCACGACGAATTTATCCAAATACTCCATGAAGATCGAGTTCATTAACCGAGAGAAGGTGGCTGGAGCATTGGTTAAACTGAAGGACATGACGGTGTACTCGTATTGGCCATAACGAGTAACAAAGGCCGTTTTAGGAATGTCCCCGTTCTTGATTTTGATTTGATGGTAGCCCAACCGCAAATCCATTTTGGAAAAGACTGAGGATCCAGCGAGCTGATCATACAGATAGTTGATCCTGGGAAGCGGATACTTGTTCTTGATTGTGACCAAGTTGACAGGTCGGTAATCTACAACCATCCGATCCGTTCCATCCTTCTTCTTGACGAAGAGGACGGGGCAAGCCCATGGAGAAGAACTAGGACGGATGAAACCCTTTTTCAAGGACTCATCGAGTTGTTTCTTAAGCTCGGCTAGTTCTAGGGGTGCCATCTTATAGGGTCTTCTAGAGATTGGGACGGTTCCTGGAAAAAGGTCTATCACGAACTCGACATCCCTGTCAGGTGGAACACCTGGCAGTTCTTCTGGAAAGACATCCGGGAAGTCGCGGACTACCGGAATATCTTCAAGGTCTGGAAGAGGGTTGGCATTTAGGGAGTAGAGCTGACGCTTAGACACTCGGGTCAAAACATTGACTGTCTTGCCCGATGGATGGGTGAGTTGAACAGTTCTAGAAGAGCAATCAATCTTAGCATAATGGGCTGACATCCAGTCCATACCCAAGATGATGTTTATGTCCGAGGACTTGAGAGCTATCAGTGATGCAAGGAAGACCAATCTATCGACAAGAATTTCATTTCCATGGCTTATTCTAGAGGTTTGCCATCTAGAACCAGGGGTTTGAATTGCCATGGAGGTGGGCATGTCACAAAATGTGGTGTTGTGCAATCGAGCATAGCTCTCAGAGATAAAAGAATGAGATGCTCCAGTATCAAAAAGAACAGTTGCCGGATGGCAGTTAATAAGGAGCGTACCAAGGACGACGTTGGGATCCTCATGAGTTTCTTCAGCTGAGACATAGTTGACATGGCCACGTGCAGTGATGGCTGGCTTAGCGTAATATGTCTTTCCCGCTGGCTTGTCACGACCAACGGACTTGCCGGGTTGATTGGGGTTGTTGTTCTGGGGACACTCACGTATGTAATGACCCGTCACTCCACACTTAAAGCATGTCACAACATTGGGGCGTGGAGAAGCATTAGCAGTGGGGCCATGATAGGCTTTGGACGGTGCAAACTGCTGATTGGGGCGAGGCGCCTCAAAGGATGGCCTCGGAGTGAACCTGGGTGGCAGGGCTGTGTTTGGAATCCACACCTGGCGCTTCTGATGTCCAGAACCGGGTGACGAACCAAAGTCACGGGAGTGCTTGCGTGAGGCGTCATAGTAGGTCTGACCTGTCTCAGCACTGATGGCCTTATTCACCAACTTCTAAAAAGAGGTGCACTCGTGCAGACGAAGATCACGACGAAGCTCGGGGCTAAGTCCCTTGCGGAACCTTGCCTGTTTCTTGGCGTCGGTGGATACCTCTTCAGGAGCATATCGTGCTAGATTTCCAAACTCACGGTTGTATGCATCCACGGTCAGTCTACCTTGGGTGAAATTGTAGAACTCCTCCCTCTTACGATCCATGAGACCTTTCGGGATGTGATGCTCACGGAAAGCCTCACTGAAGTCAGCCCAAGTGGTAATCTGGCCAGCCGGACGCATGGCCTCATAGTTTTCCCACCAAAGGCTAGCAGGGCCTTCGAGGTGATAGGCAGCGTAGATAACCTTATCAGCTTCGGCTACGTTGGCAGAACGTAGCTTATTGGTGATGCTGCAAAGCCAATCATCCGCATCGAGGGGCTCGACGGAATGATGGAATGTCGGTGGGTACAACTTGATAAAGTCATTGATTGACACCAATTCGTTCCTCTGATGACATGCAGTATTCTCCTCAATGCGGGCTAGCAAGCGGTTGGTCTCACGCTTGTTTCTTTCTGCCTCCAGCATAACTTCGGCCGGAGAAGGCGGGTGAGGTAGATTCCCATCCCTAGCTGCACTGGCTTCACCCTGCTCCGGGGCAGCAGGGTTGTTGCGGGTATTAACCATCCTAGGAGAGACAAGACAACGGCTTAGACAAGGATGGCAAAATGCTGGCAAGGAAGTGCAGAATGTAATGGACGACATGAAATGCTGAGATGGTCCTTTGCACGACATGGTAATATAGAAACTGCCATATATATACCATCGGTCATACACACCGTACATAGTTTAGTACAAGCCCAGGCTAAAGTACAACTACGGTGAAAGACGTTACATCTCATCAAAGGCATTCCAAGCTCCTATACATTATTTTTCTACACCTCCAGAACGTGATACACACCAAGTCGTATCCCACAAGTCACGCAGGACTGTGGAAAATACAACTGTTACAATACTAGTGAAGCTGCTACCAACTCAGGCGTCTCCGTAGTAATCTTCATAGAGATTACCACCATGTCCTGGGAGCTGAACATGATCATCTGGAAACAGTCGGTCCTGTGGAGCTTGCGGTCCAAAAGGACTCGGATGTGGCCTTGGTCCAACAAACGGTGGCAGACGGGGTCCACGGGGAGGGGTGATGCCTCCTACATCACGCCAATCCATACAATCTGGCAGACCAGACCGCACGCGGTACAAGTCCCTCATGTCCATATTTCCAGCCTGCACGGCGGGTGCAAACCGTGTCAGAGTGGCCCAGTGATCAGAACGAGTGTTGAAGAGCTCCATTCGCAAGGCACGATTCTCACGGTCCTTGTCCTCAAGCATCTCGGTGGTGGTGCAGAGTAGTGAATCCTCATGGATAGAGTCAGTGTAAAGGGCCTGATAGTACCCTTGTGCCCCAGGGAGTGATGCTGGCATATAGCGGAAATCAGTGTTCCGAAGCAAGGCAAGTCTGGCTCGCATGACAGTCATCATCGAATAAGCAGCGTCCTGCACAGACATCTCGATGGTAACCCCAAGTCCATATGAGCAATGGAGGGGTTCAGTAGCTCCAGGATAGGAAGGGTATATCCTGACTGTACAAAGGTATTGGCTTTGATTAAAGTCTCGAAACTGCTCTTCGACGGTATACTCTGGATACCATCGATAGCCTGTCTCGATCATCACTCGAACCAGCATGGCCGTGTGACCAGGTACATCGAGGCACCGAGTCAGACGAACCACTTGATTCTGGGTGCGAGTGGCCATCTGGAAACACGAAATAAGGCAAAGGCATTAGAATTTTCTAGGAGAAATCGGACAGCATAACGGCTGTAAATGCTCAGAAAAAGATTTGAGACATTCACAACAGTTTGCAAGCCACTCAACAACATCATATCAAGGTTCTGGTTCAACTGACAACATACTAGAAGTAGTAGAAATTGAACTGAGGCTTGTAACCAACAATCCTATAAGTTACTAAGGATTAGTAACACGTGAACCTGATAGAGAGAAGAGAGCCTAGTCCTTAACCCACGTAGAAAGAGAAAAGGATGACTCAGATCAGAGGGCATAAGGTAAAGGAGTAAAAAGAGCCTTACGTCCCACCCACAATCAATTCCCCTACATATAACTAAAGCATTTCTAGACTCGACATCGACCAGTTTGGCTCAACGAACCTACAGGCAGTCCGGCTCTGATACCAACGCTGTCAGGACCCCGATTCTAAGTCACACCGATCTAGCATGTAACACCTCATATCACTTTGCGGCCTCACGCACGGTATTCCCACGGGTGTCGCCTTACCATGGCCCGGGACCGTTTGCGCCTTTTGGCTCACGTATATGATAGTGTTGCTAGCATCCATATGACAGAGAACCCGGGCCGACATGGCTAGTCGTGAACCCAAAGCGGCGCTAACTTACGGGGACAGGCATACATGAATCAACATAGAGCATGTCGGTCAGCAGCGTGTGAATCCGGGCTGTAGCACTGGGCTAGCAGGACTCCGGGAAACCGGGCTGTAGCAGGCTAGGCAGGACTCCGGATATCACCGCGTGACATTTCCCCGAAGGGACAGACACAGGAACAAAGTGAAACACATGCCGGCCAGTCTAGGTGTTCCGGAGCAGCAGTGCTGGGCTAGCAGGACTCCGGTAAACCGGGCTGTAGCGGACTACCAAGGCTCAGTGGAGACACCAGACTACATTTCCCCATAAGAGAGGCTGCCAAGGATAAACAACTAGATAGTCGGATCCCACACATACCAAGCATTTCAATCATACACACAATATGCTCGACATGTGTAAATACAACATGGCATCACAACAAAACTCTACAACTCAAAGTACATTATTTAAAAGGCTCTGGGGAGCCATACATAACATGTTCATACACATAGGGGTCACACGACCCGACACTCAAGTCATACAAACATACAAGCACATGCGGAAGCAACTAGTCTGAGTACAGACACTAGAAAGAAAGAAGGCTCGACGAAGCCTGTCTATCTACATAGGCCCTTCACAAGCTCAGGTCACCACCTGGGTGGCAAGTCACTCGTCAACGTCGAGATCTACATAGAACCCATCGGAGGGGGCGGTGTTCTCGTCTGCAACAGTTATTATAGCAACATGAGTACAAAGGTACTCAGCAAGTCTTACAACAGATCCTAATATATATGCACATTCTCAAGAAGGGTGGTGGAGTTATTGCAGCAAGCCAGCTTTGACTCTTGGCTACACTATCCTACGAGACACCACTTGAGAAATTAGCTTTCGCACACGAGTCCACTAATCACCATCACAATACTCCACCGTGGATCCTCCCTCGTAATCCTACGAGAGGGCCATCCGCGGTACTCACACTTATCTTGAGTCTTTTAGTAGTAACCATTAACTTGTCTATGAACTGCATAAGCGACCAAGTAGTCCTTTACCGCGGACGCGGCTATTCGAATAGTTTTATACCCTGCAGGGGTGTACTTCGTCACGCATGTTTCCACCACTTAGCGTCTGCACACGACATGTGCTCGGCAGACTTCAAGCGAAAGCCGACGTGGGTGTAGACCACGACTTGACTAACCACACAAGTCTCTAGTCCAGGTTGATCGCCTATTCGGGTTCCATCCACAAGGAAATCCGGCCGGGGTGTCCTCAACGGCCCCAAACGATGTGTGCAGGGTTCCCGAGACACCAAACGGGTGACTCGGTACACCGGCCACGTGCCTACCGCATCACAGCCCACCCCTAAGGTCAGCGCTGCGCATGGCCTCCAGCAACTACAAACACCAGTAACTACTTGCAACTCCTGGACAGAGGACGAGAGGGGTCAGTAAGTCGAGCGGGGTCATATTTCAGGGCCCAACGTGTGGTAGTAGCTGAATCTTAAATCACGCATACAGATCTCAGTTCTTAAGGACGGCCTCAATGAAACAACCCACCATGTACTCCTACATGGCCTTCCATCGATACCTTTACCAAAACATGTTCAACACTTCACTCTCATTACCGACACAACCATTCACTCTAGTTCATCACCCTGATGAGCCAGACCTGACACGACTCTAAGCATAGCAGGCATAGCATGGTAGGAAACACAGACTTGGCTCAATCAACTCCTACACATGCTAGTGGGTTTCATCTAGTTACTGTGGCAATGACAGGTCATGCAGAGGATATGGGTTCAACTACCGCAACACACAGCAGTTTGAAACGCGTTGCCTTAATGCAGTAAACGAGAGCAGAAGCGAGAAGATGGGTTGATATCGAAATGATCAATGGGGTTGCTTGCCTGACAGAGTGGTAGTGGAATACTGCCCTTCAGTTGGATACTCGTGAATATCCTCGGAGGCAGAACCTACCACGAAGAACACATCGAAACACAATCATCACATGGCAATATGCAACAATATGATGCATGCTATGACATGGCAAAATGAGTGTGTTTTGGCTAATGCATCTTAGAACAGGTTGGTTTGAGTTCATTTGAATCAAGGATTCAAATGCAAACCCAAAATAAGAGGTCATATTAGTGCATTAACTTGTTTCATCTAATCAGCAAGGTTAAACTGTTCTGACATTCATGAAACCAGTACAGATGGAAAGATTGGATTTTTCTGATCCAAATTCATATATAATTTATTTGATTTGGAGCTACAGATTAATTTCTATGAATTTTTGAAGTTTGTAGTATTTTCTGGAATTTCCTGAATAAAAATAAATGCAGAGAAATACTTATTGCGTCAGCATTGCGTCAGGATGACGTCAGCGGTCAACGGGGCCGGTCCAGGCCAAACCTGGCCAGTGGGTCCCGCGTGTCAGTGTCATTAGTCTAACTAATTTTTAGTTAGTTCTAATCCTAAGTTAATTAGCAGGCGGGTCCCACCTGTCATAGACCCAGGGGGGTCAAACTGGGTCAGCGGGGTCAAACCCGCCGGCGAGGCCAGACACGGCGGCGCAGTGCGGGATTCGTGCTCTGGCGACCAAAACGACGGCGGAGCACATCTACGTGATGCGGGGAGTGAGCCGCGTCGAGTGGTGGCAGTGGGTGGAGCTGGGGTGGCCGGAAACGACGCCGGCGACGAGTAGTGCGGCTGCCGGAGTTCGGGCGAGCTCGGGCTCGTCGCTAGGGGGCACGGCGAGGTGCGTGGAGTGGTTCTGTGGACTCCTGCGAGTGCGGCGAAGATGATGGCGTGCTCGGAATCGAGCCAACGTGGCTGTGGCCACGACGGCGACGTGCTGAGGCGGCGGCGGGTGCGGCCGAGCTCGGTGCAGTCGATGCAGGGCTCGAGAGCGAGAACGGAAAGGATGGGGAGGTAGCTGAGCTCACGGCGGTCACGACGGAGCTGACGGCGAGGTCGGGGACGAGCTGCTGCGGTGGTGACGGCGAAAGGGATCTCCGGCGACGGCGAGGTCGGGTGGGGCTGTTGCGGTGGTTCCGAGGCGAACAAGCGCTCGGGGCTCGGTCTGCTCGATGGAGAGGACGACGACGGAGGTCGTGGACACGGCAGCGCGGCTCGGGGACGACGGTGGACGCGGGTTTCACGGTGGCGCGGCTGCGGCTGCGTCGGCCATGGTGGGGAGAGAGCGAGAGAGAGGCGCAGGGGAGGGAATGAGGTGTCCAGGGGGTCGAGGCGACGACGTGGAGGACGTCCAGGCGTCCAGCGGCTCGAGCGGCAAGCAGCTAGCGCCGTGGCGGGCTCGCGCACGCCGGCGTCACCTCCCTGCCTGCCTGGCGGGGACGAAGCAGCTGGCTGGCATGGGCCAGCACAGTGCTGGGCCGCCAGGTGGGCCGGCTGGTGACTTTGCCAGGTAAGTTTATTTTCCCCTTTTTTTTATTTCTGCTTTCTTATTTCTGCAAGTTTGTGGCATTTCTAAAAATACCTGGGCACTTTCAAAAATCACCAAACTGCTCATGCCCACTGTATAGAGTATATCCAACATGGAACATTTCAGTTTGGGATTATTTGGACATTTAAAATATTTACTAGCATTTAAATGCCCAAATGCAAGTTACATATGATTTAATTCAATGACCTTATGATGACCTAGAAAAATATGAACCAGTTTTGGCAGAGGTTCTAACCCAAGACAAAAATGATGGACATTTTAGAAGGGTATTTCAGGTTCGTTGAAAAAGATTTTAGTAAACCCTAGTTGTTTCCAGGGGGTGCTGGGGGTTCTATCATCCCCATTTCAGGTTTCCGGAAAACTTAAACATGATGCAACACTCTAATGCCTGAACTTGCTAGGGTGTGACAAGAGAAGTGTCAAAAAGCACACGCTAGAGCCAGCCAGTCGAAGGCTATCAAGGATCATCGTATCCAATCTATAACAACAGATGCAACTGTTGACTCAAGTGTCCCACTGCAATAGATACCTCCATCCCCTCATTCGGAGGAAGAAACCGAGCAACAAGTTGTGCCTGCGGTAGTTATCATTCCTACCTCTGTTGCGTAAGAATCCGATGTGATGGATATCTTTTTGGACAATCCTATCGAAGAGAATGCCATGCCCGAGCAGCAAGACCTTGATGAAAAAGTTGACGAAGAAATTGAGATGGAGAAGGCAATTTCATCGCCTTTGAAGGAAAGTCAAGTTGAGCCCTCTGGATCCATCGTGGAGGGTGATAAAATTGAGGCGGAGCAAGTTGCTTCCCGAGGAAAAACCACCCCGGTCTCCTCATCTAGTGCCCCTACCCATATGGAGGTTGATCTTGCTCCTGGTTCTTTGGCTTCACAGCCAGAATAGGAAGGAGAGAAAGATGGAGAGCCCATGGCTCACGAAGAAGAACCTCAAGCAGTTGCACCATCAATTTTGCCTCAGCAAGTTGTACCACCAGTTTGCCACAACAGACCGAAGGAGAAGATGTGGTGACTCAAGTAACTGGAGAAATTGTCATGCCTCCTCCTATTGTAAGCTCACCGAAAGAAAAGGCCCTAGTGCTTGAGAATGAGAAAGCTGCTGAAGGAGTTCCAGCGAAGGAAATTGAAGGATAGACCAGTGCTCCCGTGTCATCAGCTCCAGAGAAAGCTAAAATGCATCTTGCTCCATTGAAGCCAATGGATGAAAGTGTGCCAGCTTCTGATGCTATTTAGCCAATGGAAATCAGTGATGAAGAGAATCGCAAAAATCCCCAGGAATCATTTCCGCTATTTCCTGCTGAGTACGGCCCCAATGGCCCTGCATTCAATGAACATATTCATTTCTCGAAGCTTGCATTCTTTGGGGTCAGCCCCTATGAAGGAGAAAGAACTTCACTGTCACCGAGGTTTTGGACTGAAGAACAAGCTGTCTATTATGCTTGGATATTGTTTGGCAAGAATAGTATTTTCAATCATAAGATATTGAACTTCGTTGAGATTGAAGGAATGCCCTGTTTCCTCCATGTAATCGAACATATTGAGCATGCCCTCCTGAAAGGATTCATGTGCTTCAATCATGGCTGGAACAAAGAGATTATCCTTCAATTCTTTGCCACACTATATATCTCAGGAGATCTTGGAAACACCTCATCCTGGACTCTTGAATGGATAACTGGCAGAGAAATGATCAGGTGTTCGGTAGATCATTTTCCGGCATTGATAATTCTTCCTCGATGTGAGTTTGAGAAGGATAGAGAGCACATGCTGCATTTTTGGGAAGTGTCCGAAGCACAACTCCACATCCTGATGGATCCCACCATGGTTGGTGATGAATGCATTGATGTTGATCCGAAGAAATTGGCTTATGATAACAAAGTTTTGTTTCACATTTTGTGCAATACTCTCACGCCAACGAACAGACCGAATTCCATCAAAGGCATTGTGGGAAATGCACATCTGGCCATGTCTCATGGAATCAAGTTTGATATTCCTGACCTTTTCATTCGAAACCTTGCATGTGCTGCTGATAGCCCTCAGTCTTTAAACCCTTATGCTCCATGGATCATGTTCGCAATCGAGCAGCTCACCAATGAGAAATTCTTTTAGGCTTATATTCCGAAGGCTTTCATGCCACCAGTTCATTACACTCTACGCATTGTGAAGAATATTGGAAAAGGGAAGGAACCTGTTGATATCGCTGCCAACGCATCTGCATATGAAAATGCACCAAAGATCAAGAAGGCCAGGGTTGTAATCCCTCGCGAAGAAAATCCATCTCTTTATGAGATCTGCGTTCGCACTAAGCAGACACTGGAAAGCCACATGAAGCTGGATAGAAAGGAAAAGGTGGAATTAATGACTGAGCTAAATTTGCTTCATAATCACACTCGCCAAATTCTTCTCCATGAGAAGGAAGCAAAGAAGCGATCATGGACCCTGTTAGGGAAGCATTACTCTCGGAAGGATTTAGCCAAAAAGGGCATCCTGAAGGGTTATAACCATCTCGACTTGCTTGTTGTTCCTCGCATCCGAAGACAAACTCCCAGTGCTCCCACAATGTTCTGCTTCAACGGATCCATTGTTTTTCAACCATGATGATGAAATTGCAGATACAGCCGGTACTCTTATCTTCAAGCCAGATGTTCATTGCTCCAAGTCATCCAGCACTCAGGCTGCCACTCCTGCTTTTTCCTTGAACATTCCTCAATCTTCGGATACTGATTCGTCGAGTGGTTTTAATTCTGATTCTGAGGATTCTCCCGTGGAGTAGTTCCTCGTATGTTTTCTCATTCCTTTTTGACATTTGTTGACAAAAGGGGGGAGCATTACATTGAGTGATAGTTATCGGGGATCTTGCAGGGTGTTTTTATTCGCTTTTGGTTTTCCCTCGAACAATTTGCTTCATGAACTTATGCACCGCTTGTGGTGTTGAAATACTTGGTCGTCATGTAACGTTAATAACCCCCGCCTGCAATATTATTTGCTTCGTCCTATCTGGTTGCAGGTACCTTCGAATGTGTTTTTCCCGCAAAAGATTATTGTCAAACATTATATATCTTGCAGGGAAACATATTTGCTCCTCGAAGAAGAACAGAAAATCATCATGTGATGATACCAAGGGGGAGAAGTACTTAATGTTTTTCATTTGTTGCGGTTGGATATGCTCTGATTGTTATCCTTTATTATCTAACCTTGCCGGAAGAGACTATCAGTCTAAACTTTTATGCCTTAAGTTGTGAAGGCCATATGATTCACTGACAAAGTGCTTTTCCTTCACAATTTTTACTCGAATTATCTTCTGTATTGCAGGGAAACCACATCTAAAGCATATCCATTCCGAGCAACATATTCTTATTTTTCTTGCTCCGATTATATCGAATATCTAACATGCAGGAAAACTACATCTCGTATGGATTCAAATTGTGTTCTAAGAAAACCTTCATGATTATATCCTTTGTCACAAATCGCTTTAAGCATATCTGAAAAATCTAATTCTCTTCGAAGATTTTTTGACAGGAACCACCTCAGGCACCGTCAAATGCATTGATAGAAGTCAAGTACTAAATCATAGATCAACGTCACTTATACGAAGAATAATCTCGTTTCCCTCCAGCTCTTCATGCTCTGAAGCATATCTTAAGGGGGAGAATATTTTATCTTCGAAATTATCTCTCGTCATTCATTATTCTCCGCATTTCATTCCATTCTTTATCTATCCTTCGATGTGATCTGTTTTGTCAACAATCATCCAAAAAGGGGGAGATTGTTGGTGCAATATCTGCCTACCTTGTGTTTTGGAGATTATTGACAGAAACAGGTATGGACTGATTTGTTTGCTAATGCATACAGAGAGAAATAGTCCATACACAACCGAAGAAAATGCTATCTCCGGTGCTAAGTTTGAGGAACTTCACCAAAGTATATCTGCATTGCAGAGAAGAATGAGCTATATGTTTGAAGTCATACAGTCGAGAAGATTGATGTGAAGAAATCGACCCCTCAAAAGTTTTCTACTGAAGCAAAGCTTTTGATTTGGTACTGTCGTCCGAAGTAATTGACTGCAGCGATGGAAGTCGAAGACAAAGTGAAGACATAGTATTCATTTTGTTGTTCTTCTTTTCATTCTTTTGAGTCATAGGACCTCCGTACTATTAAGAGGGGTATAGGTTCTTGTTGCTTAGATCTGTTGTGATGCTTAGCCAAAACCTATGAAAGATGCGAGAGAAATCTCTTTACGCTCCGAGCAAATACTTGTCAGCAAGAGACTGTGATCTTCTTTGCTGCGAGAGATTTGTCTCAGACCGAGTTAGCATTACTTGCTCCGCAAGCAATGTTACCGTTGTGCTCAAATCCGACTGTTGGACTCGCATCGTTCGGCCATTGGCTGATCCCGATGTCTAATTTGGTCATTTCCCATCAGGGAAGGCTCCGGCTATAAATAGCCACCCCGCTCCAACATTATCCGTTGGCTGCTCCGCTTGAGATTTCTGAGAAGATGGATTTGAGCAACCCCTCTCCGAGTGATTTGAGTTTAAGATCCACCGAGAGAAAAATCAAGAGCCCAAACATAGACAGTGGTTTAGCATCACAGTAGTTCTGAGTGTGAGTTCTTGTACCTATTACTCTTAAGAGCTGCGCACTCTCAAGATGGATAGGTTTCGACTCGAGTGTTGAAGAGTTGTTGTCTTCACTGAGCCTAATCTTCAGCAACCAAGAGTGATTGTGGTTCGCGAAGGTCGACCAAAGTTTGGAGATCGCCGACAATGATCTACCATGAGTGAAATCAACCTGAGTCTGATCAGCTCTGTGTTGAAGGAGAATAGGGTGAAGAGAGTTTATCTTTCGTGTTAAGTCGTAGCCCCTCCAACCAGACGTAGCCTTTGGCAGAAGGGTGAACTGGTCTACCAAATCTGATTGTTGCCATCGAGCAAGACTGGTTCATTCTACTTCATAGCAATTCTTCAACAGTTTTCACACGTGCTCCGTGCCAACAAATTACCTGATCATTTCATTCTATTGTCATCATTGTGTATATCTGTGTTCATCCTGTTTCTTTCCCATCGTTAGTATTCATTCGTCACTATCATATTCCTCGGCTCTCTTGTGAAATCATTCCATAAGATTACTCTCTGTGTGCTCCATGTTGTGTCTTGTTCTATTACATTTGTTTGCATGTTGCATGACTCTCATAGTAGTTAAACCTGTCATTTCTCAAGCTCGTACTATTATTACATCCTTCATCGAGGAATATGCTTCTGATGAAGAAGATTGATTTAGTTCATTTCCTTCTCTATTCTATTCCACTGCTATGATTGGGATAGGTTTCAATAATTTTCAAAGAAAATTTTGAATCTCCTATTCACCCCCTCTGGTCGATATACTCTTGGTCCTAACAGATCTCGGGCCCCTCGCGCCCCCTCAGGGGCGAGCGATCACCGACATCTCGTGCCTCATTGAGCACCATGTGTAATTCGTTAGCACGGTACTGAGGGACGCATGTTTGCGCTACCATATGCAGCAGAAGCTCCTCCTCGCACTCCTGGTCACCTCCAGGAAGCTGCGCCATTATTTCCAAGGCCACCACATCAACGTTGTTTACGCGTACCCCTGGAGAAGGTGCTGTCGGGCCCATGGGACTGGGGGTACCTAGGCCCATCTGCTTGCGGCCCGTCGCGTGGCATCGTCAGAAGGCCCGGTGCGGCCCAGCGTCAAGGTTTCATGAGCAAGACCCTCGTGAGGACCCTCGCCTCGCGAAGTGAGAATTAGCAAGGATCATCGAGAGCCCCCGATGGCCTCACGTGGGGCGGCCTCCCGAAGCCGCCTCCTGAGGCCCATCACTGGTAGGACATCTCTAGGCTTGCCACCCCGCCTCGCGCTGCATGTGGGTGACGCGAGCCATGACGAGCGAAGCCAGAAGGGCGCCAGCGGACGTAGACAAGGACGCCTTCCTCTTTGGTGCTAAGGGAACAAGGACGACACACGGGTTCCCAAGGCAATCCCCAAAGGTTTCCGTTCAGGTGCAAGAAAACCAGGACCACGGGCTCTCCAGGATGGAGGTCATCGCCGAGCCCACCGACGCGTCATGTCCAAAAGCTTTATCAGGCGGAGGCTGCTTTCGCCAGGATAAGCTGTACTCCTGTCCCCCTTCAAAATTGGCCATTGTGGTATCCCTTCCTGCCTAGAGTCTTCGAGGGAAGAGGACCAAGGCCATTATAAATATAGGCTAGTCTCCACCGTAGAGAAGGGTCGAGTCCTGAGCCCTCCCGAGGCAGTTCATCCTTGTACTCATTCATACTCACCCTCCCTCACGATGCAATCTACCACAAAGCAGGAGTAGGGTATTACACCACAAGGTGGCCCAAACCTGGGTAAATCACTGTGTTGTGTCTTCCTTCCCTCTTGCTCGAGCACGCCGGAGCATCGTCGTGAGGCGGTGAGCAGTGAGGCATAGCTTAGTGGAGTTCCTTGCGCACACCCCAGAGTTTGAACCTTTCCTTGGGTCCCCGGAGCCCCGATTTCGACATTTGGCGTGGCAGGTAGGGGTGTGCCAGTGTTCTTCCACTTTGTTCTGCCCGTGCTCCATCGTTTCCATGGCCGACGCCCATCGCATTCACGTCGCCCAAATGGGACCCGCAGGCCATAGCATCCACCGCCGCTCCACCTTGGCCGCAGCCAGTGCCCTCTGCCCCACGGTTTTATCGAACGCCGGGGGCTGGCCAGCCTTCGTCCCCAGCCTGCGTCAAGTAAACTGGCCGGTGAGGTTCAGGCCGTTCCTGCCCCCACGCTTGGACACTGCTATTGACCCCGAGGATTTTCTCTGGTTCTACTCTCGGGGCATCCTGGCAGCAGGCAGCGACACCAAGGCCATGGCGAACTGGTTTCCCCTGGCCCTTGTGGGCGCCCCGCGTTCTTGGCTCCTCGGCCTCCCTGAGGCCTCAATCTCCTCTTGGAGCAAGCTCCGTGATTGGTTCCCCGTACGTTTCGCACTCCCAGGGCCCCACGCGGTCGCGTGTATCCTCAGCGGATCCCAGGCGCCTGCATCCGACCGCCGCTCCAAGCAGTTCTTCTGCGGGGCAAACACCACGCGGCCCCATCCTGAGGCTCCGCAGCCTCGCGTGCGGCCTGAGTGCGCCATCACTTTTGACTCCTGAGACCACCCCAAGTCCGTGGCCACTGCCGGCACGCTCCCAATGTTATGCACGCCCACCACCAGCAATGTCTCTGTCACCAAGATCCTCATCGACGGTGGTGCCGGTCTCAACGTCCTCTCCGTCGAGACCTTCGAGACGCTGCAAGTGCCTTTTGACCAGTTTGCACCCACCCAATCCTTTTCGGGTGTAGCTGACGGCTGCACCGCCCCCTGGGGCATATGCATGATGTCTACTATGCAACTTTATTCTTGTAGACTCATGTTGGGCCTCCAAGCACAGAGTTTTGTAGGACAGTAGCAATTTTCCCTCAAGTGGATGACCTAAGGTTTATCAATCCGCGGGAGGCGTAGGATGAAGATGGTCTCTGTCAAACAACCCTGCAACCAAATAACAAAAAGTCTCTTGTGTACCCAACAGACCAAATACAATGGTAAATTGTATAGGTGCATTAGTTCGGCGAAGAGATGGTGATACAAGTGTAGAAATGATGGTAGATATTGATTTTTGTAATAGGAACATTAAAATACAGCAAGGTAGCAAGTAACAAAAGTGAGCACAAATAGTATTGCAATGCTTAGATACAAGGCCTAGGGTCCGTACATTCACTAGTGCAATCTCTCAACAATGCTAATATAATTGGATCATATCACCATCCCTCAAAGTGCGATAAAGAATCACTCGGAAGTTCTTATCTAGCGGAGAACATAAGACGAAATTGGTTGTAGGGTACGAAACCACCTCAAAGTTATCCTTTCCGATCGATCTATCCAAGAGTTCGTACTAAAATAACACCAAGTTATCCTTTCCGATCGATCTATCTAAGAGTTTGTACTAAAATAACACCATGTGGTACACATCAACCAACTCTAATGTCACCTAGATACTCCAATGCCACCACGAGTATTCGTGAGTTGATTATACCATATGCATCAAACAATTTCAGATTCATAATACTCAATCCAACACAAAGAACCTCAAAGAGTGCCCCAAGATTTCTACTGGCGAAACAAGGATGAAAACACGCATCAACCCCTATGCATAGATTACCCCAATGTTACCTCGGGAATCCGTGAGTTGAGTGCCAAAACATATATCAATTGAATCAATATGATACCCCATTGTCACCACGGGTATTCATAGCAAGACATACATCAAGTGCTCTCAAATCCATAAAAGTATTCAATCCGATAAGAACAAAATCTCAAAGGGAAAACTCAATTCATCACAACAAGATAGAGAGGGGAAAAACCTTATGATCCAACTATATTAACAAAGCTCGCGATACATCAAGAACATGCCAAATCAAGAACACGAGAGAGAGAGAGAGAGAGAGATAAAAAACATAGCTACTAGTACAAACCCTCAGCCCCGAAGGTGGACTACTTCCTCCTCATCATCGTGGCCCCCGGGATGATGAAGATAGCCTCCGGTGATGATTTCCCCCTCCGGCAGGGTGCCAGAATAGGGTCTAGATTGGTTTTTCGTGGCTACAGAGGCTTGCGGCGGCAGAACTTCTCATCTAGGGTTATTTCTAGGGGTTTATATATATATAGGATTTTTTAGAGTGGAATCACGTGAAGATGGGCCTTAGGGGGCCCACTACCCACCAGGGCGCGCCAGGAGGTGGCCCGCCCTGGTGCCTTGTGGGCAACTGGGGGCCCCCTCCAGTGTTTCTTTGCTCCGGTATTTTTCTTTTCTTCCAAAAAATCGTCATAAAGTTTCGTCCAATTCTAAACTTTTATTTCTGCACAAAAAACAACACCACGGTAGTTCTACCGAAAACAGCGTCAGTCCGGGTTAGTTCCATGCAAATCATACCAAAACCATATAGAATTGTTGTAAACATGGCATGAATACTACATAAATTATAGATACGTTTGGAGATGTATCAGTGCGCCTCCTGGTCACCTTCAGCACTCGTGACAACTACTGCACCGAGCTCATCGACTTTGACATGGCCCGTGTTGGCCTCCCGTACAACGCCATCTTGGGGTACCCCGCGCTCGACAAATTCATGCCGGCAACCCACCCCGGCTACAACATCATCAAGATGCCGGGCAGCGGCGGCATCATTACAGTTGTCGGAAATGAGGAGGACACAGTTGGGGTCCTTAGGCGCACCTACGGGGCTCTGGTGGCCTCGCGCCCGGGCCCTGAAGATGAGGTCGAGCCTCTGGAGGTCGCTCCGGCAAAAAAAGAAGTCTTTGTTCTCTCAAGACCGCATCGAGATGAAGAAGGTGTCGGTTGACGGCAGCGGCGCAGGCCCTACCTTCACCATCGGTGCTGACCTTCCCCCGGAGCAGGAGAGTGTGCTCATCCCTTTCCTCTGAGCGAACAAGGATGTGTTCACCTGGAAGGCATCTGATTTGACCGGTGTCCCAAGGGAAGTCATCGAGCACCATTTGGCGGTGTGCCCCAATGCTTGTCCCATCAAGCAGAAGGCGCGGTGCCAAGCGCGAGAGAAGCAGGCATTCATTGTCCAAGAGGTGCACAAGCTGCAGGAAGTCGGGGTCATCTGGGAGGTGCGTCACCCCGAGTGGCTCGCCAACCCGGTCATCGTCCCCAAGAAAGGTGGAAAGGAGCGCAGGTGCGTCAACTTCACGAGCCTCAACAAGGCTTGCCCCCAGGATCCCTTTCCGCTTCCGCGCATCAACCAAATCATGGACTCCACCACCGAGTGCGACCTACTGTGTTTCTTGGATGCTTTCTCCAGCTACCATCACATCAAGATGGCAAAGGGGGATGTCGAAAAGATGCCCTTCATCTCCCCGTGCGGTGTGTTCTGCTACACCTGCATGCCTTTCGGCTTGAGAAGTGCGGGCGCCACCTTCCAACGGTTGATGCGCATCACGCTGGGGCTGCAGTAGGGAAGAACCGCGAAGGCTTACGTGGACGACATTGTGGTCAAATTGCCTGAAGCAAGGACACTAATCAAAGACCTGGAAGAAACATTCTCCAACTTATGCAAGGTTTGCTTGAAGCTCAACCCTGACAAATGCATTTTCGGGGTCTCGTCTGGCATGCTCCTTGGCTTCCTTGTCTCCCACCAAGGGATCAAGGCCATAGAGAGGATGCGCCCCCAAGACCCTCAAGGAAATGCAACGGCTGGCCGGGTGCGTCGCTTGATCTCCAAGCTGGCCAGCGTGCCTTGCCGTTCTTCAAGCTCATGAAGAGGACTTGTTCCTTCGAGTGGACCTCGGAGGCAAACGCGGCCTTTGAATACCTCAAGAGGTACCTCACGAGCCTACCCATAATGGTGGCGCCGCGCTTTCATGAGCCCCTGGTCCTGTATCTGGCGGCTACACCGCAGACTGCCAGCACTGTGCTTGTGGCGGTGCGGGAAGAGTGCGTGAAGGCCAAGGAAAAGCTCCCAGAGCCCCGCGAGCCCGCCGCCCCCCTGGGACTCTTGGGCCTCGTGGGCCGGCTGAGCGTCTTGAGCCTTCGATGCCTCAGGCTGGTGCCACTGGGCCGACCGCGCCTATGGCGCCCCCCAAAGCTTCTGGGGCCCGCGTGCCCCTGTGGGGGTAGGAGCTCGCAGAGACCAGGTGCCTCGTCGAGCACCCCATGTACTTCGTCAACACGGTCCTGAGGGACGCGCGCGCTACCCAATGCAGCAGAAGCTCCTCCTGGCGCTTCTAGTCACCTCCAGGAAGTTGTGCCACTACTTTCAAGGGCATCCCATCAAGGTCGTCTGCACGTACCCCCTAGAGAAGGTGCTTCATAGCCCTAATGTCACAGGCCGAGTCGCCGAGTGGAGCATCGAGCTGCAAGCACTTCAGCTGGATTTTTGCACCACCAGGGTCATTAAGGGGGTGGCTCTCGCTGATTTCGTGGCGGAGTGGACAGGCACCAATGAGCAGGAGCGCCATGAAGACAAGTCCCTCCTGTTTGGGGAAGAGGCACCGATTGGTTGGACAATGCACTTTGAGGGCGCCTTCTCCAGGTAGGGTGCGGGGGCCGTGCTCGTGCTCATCTCCCCAACTGATGACAGGCTTATTTATGCTGACCAGCTATGTTTTCAGCACGGCAGAAAGGTCTGCAACAACATCATGGAGTACGAAGGCCTGATCACCGGTCTCAAGGCCGCCTCTACCTTGGGGATCAAGCACTTCACCGTCAAGGGTGACTGTCAGCTCCTGGTCAACTTCTCCAACAAGAAATACATGCCAAAGGACGAGCACATGGCGGCATATCTGGAGGAGGTACGTAAGCTCGAGAAGCATTTTCTGGGTTTAGAGTTGCAGCACATCCCGCGCGACATTAACAAGGAGGCCGACGACATTGCCAAGCGGGCGTCCCGCCGAGAGCCCTAGGGCCCCGGTGTCATCGAAGAGAGGCTCTTCGCGTCGCCAGCCATTCCCCCCGCCACTAGTGCAATGCTGCTCCGCGAGGAGCTCCCGTCCGCACCACTCATGGGCGCGCCGGACTGTGGCCCGGCCTCCGAAGCCCATCTGCTGCTGGCACTGGAGCCTAAAGCAGATAGTTGGGTTGCGGGGTTCAAGGCCTACTTGCTCCACGGTACCGTGCCGGAAAAAGATGCGGAAGAAGAGCGTGTGGCCCAGCAGGCCACAACTTATTGCCTACGAGACAACAAACTGTACCACAGGTGCCCCAATGATGTCTAGCCGTGGTGCATTTCAGAGGAGCAAGGACGCGATCTATTGGCTAATATCCATGAGGGAGATTGCGGGCATCATTCCTCGTCGTGTACCCTCATGGGTAAGGCATTCTGCAGTGGGTTTTACTGGCCCACGGCACTCCACGATGCCATCGAGCTAGTCCAGTCTTGCGAAGCTTGCCAGTTGCATGCCAAGCAAATCCATGAGCCTGCGTAGGAACTTCAGACAATCCCACTCTCATGGCCGTTTGCAGTATGGGGGCTGGACATACTGGGTTCTTTCCCGCGCGCGGTAGGTGGTTACCGCTACCTCTACGTCGCCATCGACAAGTTCACCAAGTGGGCGGAGGTGGAGCCCGTGCACACCATCCCAGCGGGCTCACCCGTCAAGTGCATCAGAGGTCTCGTGAGCTGGTTTGGCATCCCCAACCGCATCATCACTGATAATGGCTCCCAGTTCACAAGCAGCCTCTTCAGGTCATATTGTGCTAACCTTGGAACGCAGATATGCTACACGTCGGTGGCGCACCCACGGAGCAATAGCCAGGCTGACTGCGCCAATCCAGAGGTCCTTATGGGCCTCAAGACCAGGAGCTTCAAGAAGAAGCTCGTGGCTTGCAGCAAGCGCTGGCTCGATGAGCTCGGGTCCGTGCTGTATTCCATCTGCACCACCGTTACGAAGCCCACCGGTGAGACCCCCTTCTTCCTCGTCTACGGGGCCGAGGCGGTCCTCTCGTACGAGCTCAAGCATGGTTCCCTGCGAGTACTGGCATTCTACGAGGCACGTCAGGATGACTCACGGGGGGCTGACCTTGTGCTCCTTGAGGAAGCTCTCCGTCAGGCCGCCCTCTGCGTCGCGAGGTACCAGCAGGCCTTGCAGCACTACCACAGCCGCAACATCCGCCCCTGCACTCTCGATGTCGGCGACCTCATCCTGAGGCGGGTCCTCTCCAAGGAGGGCCTCCACAAGCTCTTGCCCATGTGGGAAGGCCCTTTTATGGTCGCCCACATCTCAAGGCTAGGCGCCGCACGCCTGGAGATGGAGGATGGGGTTCCCGTGCATAACGCATGGAACATCCAGCACCTTCGCAAGTTCTACCCACGACACTCTCATGTAAGAATGAGTGGGGCTGTACACACCCCGGAGCCTCCCTGTGCGCCGCCCCACGGCCTCATGGGAGCTTCCACCCACGCCCAACTGGAAGCCCCATGCTCCGCGCTGGCGGAACGATCGAACAACGATCATGCCCACGCCCAAGTGGAGGCCCCATGCTCCATGCTGGTGGGAAGACTAATGAAGGAGCCGGACGCAGTGGCCTTCTTCTTTTTTGTAAACAAATTTGCAACTTTCTTCGAATAAAGATTTAGAGGTTTTGCGTTTTTAGTAAGGAAGGGAATGGGGTTTTCGTTGTGGTGTTTTGTTGGATTTCGTTTTTGACAGCCACGTGCGCCTAGCGCCTCCCTCATGAACCTCACGCGAGCGGGGGCTGGGTATGGTGCTTGCACTCGGATAAGTCCCAGCGGCTTTAAGGGTCCAGGCGGTAGGGGCCCCGGGCCACAGGCCTGCCCCGGCGCACACCGCCCCACCAAGGCCTTGGTGTCTAAGTCCTCGTGTGATGCTCATGAGCGTGCCAGCGGGCACGCGTTGCTTCCAATGCTTTTTGCCTCAGGAGCATTCACATCCTGGCCTTGCCTAAGCATTTTGATCCGGCATACCAGTGGCGGTCGACCCCCGCTCCGGGGCTATGTCGAACGACACAAAGCACAAAAGCAGGCGCAAAGGAAAAACAAGCCTCATGAGAACACAAATGTTGTTCGATACATCATTAAGGGTTCTAGCAAAATATTCCTCACTCCCCCACGGGGTCAGGACCAGGTATCGGTGGGAAAGAAGAGAGGGGCAACCTAAGGAGACGTGATGTTGCTGCCCTTGTCACCATCATCTTCATGTTCGCCGTCATCTTCATGTTCCTCGGCTTCACATCGGTCTCTGTGGCCGTTAGGAGCGAACCGTGCGCTCAGCGCATCCACGTGGTCCTCCACCCGCTCCCCGAGGGCGGCACGGATCACTTTGGGAACGGGAGATATCATAGGCTTGAAATCGAAGTCGGGGTCATAGCGGAAGAGGTGGCTCAAGACGTGCGTTGAGGCTTGGACGAGGAGGTCGCGACTCTCCTCTTCGATGAGCTTGGCCACCTTCTCTGCGCCGCCTTCGAGCCGGTCCATGACCTTGGTGAAGAAGGCGAGCTAGCCAGTGTCGTTGGACACGAGCGGGCTGGAAATGTCTTCCTTGCAGATGGAGCCCAGGGCGCGGCGAGCCCTCATCTCGAGGTCCCCGAACATGTCGGAGCGTGTATGCTACAACCCCCGAGCCCGGTTCGCTTTGTCCGCCGCCCACTCCACAAGGGACGTGATGCCTCCCACCTGCTCCTGAAGTGATGCCAGCTCGGCCTCGGTAGTGGTATGGGCTTTTAGTGTGGCTTTTCGCCAACCTTCAGCCTCGGTCAGCACCTCCTTGAGGCCGTCTATCTCGTGTAGCAGCTCCTGTCGTCGAGTCTTGAAGTGGCCCTCCTGCAGCTCCAACTTATGGCTGTAGTCCTTGGCAAGTGCCTTGCGGTTCTGCTCGATCTTCGAGTTAGTGTCCTCCTAGATCCTCTTCTCCTTGGCCACCAGGTTGGCGTTGGCTTTCTCCATCCACCGAGCGTCGGAGGCCAGGGTTGCGGTCACATCACGGTCCAGTGTCTCCAACCGCTCACGCTCCAGGTTCTGCTCGGATGATGTCAAGGTAATCTCCTACTCAGGGGCCCGGAGATCCGCCTCGCGTGACGCCAAGCTTGCGTCATGGGCGGGGAGGGCATCTCTTCGTGCCCGGAGTTGCTGCCCCAAGATGGCGTTTGAAGCCTGAAGCTCCTGCTCGTGAGCCTCCACGGCCTCGCGTCGCCGATCCACCGCCTCGGCCTCCTAGAGGCCATGGTCACAGGCTTCCTTCACCATAGTGGCAGACCCCTCGACCTTCGAGCGGGAGGACTCGTGCTGGAGATGGCTAAGCTTCATGGCAACTTCAAGTTGGCGCCACCCGCACGCCAGCTGCAGGTACTCATTCGCGAGGCATGCATCGATGTCATGAAGCTTCGCTTCGAGCTGGCTCAGCACGCCTTTCGCATTCTGCAGGAGATCATGCCTGACAGAAGCCCGGACGCTCGCAAGCACCAAGGCCCGACAAGGGTTAAGCCCAGCGCTCCCGCCCGCTACCACTACACGAGAGGGCTCGCCCGCGCCCGCGCCCGCCGGAGGTTGGAAGTTGGCTGGCACCTCGTCCGTCCCTCCTGGGAGGGGTGGCGCACCTCGCGGGCTCGACGCCTCCCCATAGGTAGCTGCCAGCCCTCGGCTGCCTCACGCGCCTATGTGGCCAGGCTTAGGGGTCAACGGCTCCGCCTGCGCCTGCATGGTGCTGGCCCCGACAGAGGGCGCCCGGGAGGCGGAGGAGCTGCTCGCCAGAAGTTCTCCCAAGAGTACTGTTGTCGCCCCACGCCCCGCCTCCGGCGGGTGGAGGGGAGGCCCCTCGTTGCCCCGACACGACCATAGTGGCTTGGGGAACCATGCCCTCACCGCGCCCCACGACCGCGACAGGCGGTGAATAGGCGGCCACTCTGCTCGGGGGCTCCTTGACCTTCCCTCCTGAAGAGGACCTGTGGGAAGAGAAGGCTTAGGGATGCCTGCCACGCGAGAGGCAGAAAGGGGGAAGTGCTTACTCATCCATCGCGACCCATTTCCTCTTCTTCAAGGTCCTCAACAGCATGCCGGAGCTGCCTTCTGACCAGATCCTCCTCCCGGGGTCGTGCGACCCGGGGACCATCGCCCTGAGGCCCTGCGTGCCGCCTGTCGCGCCCGGGATGGTGGCCCCGCCCCCTGGTGGGGCGACACCACCGACGCCTGCTGATGGAGGGGATGTTGCAGGGTGACCCGAGGAGGCGGGTTGCCACTGCCCCCTACATGGCGACCGGGGGTGTCGCGCTCGTGGAGCTCTCGGGCCGTGGGACCACCAGGAAGGGGTTGTCCCGAGGCCCCTTGTGACTTTTCGAGAGCAGCCCCCACTGATCGAATCACGGCATCCTCCTGGCAAAGGCCTCCTTGCTCGTGTAGTTGTACAGAGGGTACCGTTGCTCGGGCAACCCGCTTGCATCTTCGCCAGTCAAGACTTGGAGAATCCCTCTTAACACGTTGGGAGGCAGGTGGTCCGTTTGGATCCGCATCCTGTCTTCCGAGCCGGTGAAGGCCCACATGGGGAGGGAGTGGCGCTGAAGGGGGGCAATCCGCTGGCGGAGGAATTCCTTCAACACCATCTTCACTGTCACTCCCGCCGCCCTCAGGTCGGTCATTCTTGCCAGGACCTGCAAAAGCCTCGGGTCATCAAGCCTCTCATGCCTTTGTCGGGGACGATGGGATCAGCAGCAGGGGGCTATACTGGGCCGCCTCCATGTATACCCATTTCTGCCTGACGCCATCCGCTTCGTGGTTGATCTCCATGTCGACGCCGTCGCCCGCTGTCGTGGCCATGGCGCAGAGCGTCACACACCCGGAGCGTTGGTTGGCGGTGGTAAGCCGGAGGCAGAAGAAATGGCGGAGCGGCGCCACCAAAGGAGCCACACCCACAAAGGCTTCGCATAGGAAGGCGAAGGCTGAAAGGAGGAGAACGAATCTCGGGTCTAGGTGCAACACATGCACCTGATAGTGCGAAAGTACGACATTAAAGAAGTCTGAGAACGGGGGCAGCAGGTCAGAGAAGATCGCGGGAAGAAGAATGGCGATGGTGGTGGCATCCAGATCGGTGAGAGGATGTGAAGCGGGCCAAACCTTTGTCGCCCCCACTCATTGGAATCATCCGCGATCATCGGGCGGACCTTGTCGAGCCCTTCGAGATTGAGCACTATAGACCGGCCTAGGGGGGCCTCCAGCCCCGCTTAGCTATCCACCCCTGCCGCGCCTTGCCCTTCTTGCTCGGAGGAGTCATTGCGGCACAATGGGGCGAGGGCGGCGATGGTCCTGCAAAGGAAGTGCAAGCTTGCTCAAGAAGGAAGGAGCTAAAAAACGGGCATCCGGGAAGGTAATAATGGCTGTGCGACCAGCACTTGCCAGCTTTATGCCAGCCGGAGCAGTTGCCGAGTCGTCGTGGGGGAGTGGGGCTGCCCCACGCCCCGGCGCACGCCACGCGTTGAGCGTGGCCTGCAGGGGGTTGGGGCCCGCGTCACTTCGCCCCTCTCTTCTCCTCCGCCGCGAGCAGAGTCGTGCGCACCGCAGGCCCGGGGGCTACTGTCGGGCCCATGGGACTGGGGGTACCCAGGCCCTTCTGCCTGCGACCTGTCATGTGGCATCATCAGAAGGCCAGGCGCGGCCCAGCGTCAAGGCTTCACGACCAAGACCCTTGCGAGGGCCCCCGCCTCGCGAGGTGAGCGTCAGCAAGGATCATCGAGAGACCCCAAGCGCCTCCTGCGGGGCGGCCTCCCGAAGCCACCTCCTGAGGCCCTTCGTGGCGTGGAGATCTCTAGGCTCGCCACCCTGCCTCACGCTACATGTGGGTGACGTGAGGCACGACGAGTGGAGCCAGAAGGGCGCCAACGGGTGCAGACAAGGACGCCTTCCTCTTTGGTGCTAAGGGAACAAGGACGTCATGCGGGTTCCCAAGGCAATCCCCAAAGGTTGCCGTTCCGATGCTAGAAGACCAGGACCGTGGGCTCGCCATGACGGAGGTCATCGCCAAGCCCACAGACGTGTCATGTCTAGAAGCTTTATCTGGCGGAGACTGCTTTCGCCAGAAGAAGCTGTAATCCTGCCCCCCTTCAAAATTGGCTGTTGTGGTATCCCTTCCCGCCTAGAGTCTTCGGGGGAAGAGTACCAAGGCTAGTATAAATATAGACTAGTCTCCACTGTAGAGAAGGGTCGAGTCCTGAGCCCTCTCGAGGTAGTTCATCCTTGTACTCATTCATACTCACCCTCCCTCACAAGGCAATCCACCACAAAGCAGGAGTAGGGTATTACACTACAAGGTGGCCCGAACCTGGGTAATTCGCTGTGTTGTGTCTTCCTTCCCTCTCACTCGAGCACGCCGGAGCATCGCCATGAGGCAGAGAGCAGCGAGGCGTAGCTTAGTGGAGTTCCTCGTGCACACCCCAGAGTTCGAACCTTTCCTTGGATTCCCAGAGCCCCGATTCCGACAGGTGCTGCGCAACCCCAACGCTGCAGGCCGAGTCACTGAGTGGAACATCGAGCTGCAGGCCTTCTAGTTGGAGTTCTGTACCACCAGGGTCATCAAGGGGGTGGCACTTGCCGACTTCGTGGCGGAGTGGACAAAAACCTATGATGGGGAGCCTCGCGAGGACTAATCCCTCTCGCCCGGGGATGAAGCGCCCATCGGTTAGGTCATGCACTTTGATGGCACTTTCTCCAGGCATGGCGCGGGGGTTGGGTTCGTGCTCATTTCCCCGACCGAAGACAAGCTTTACTATGCCATCCAACTATGCTTCTAGCATGGCGAGAGGGTCTCCAACAACATTGTGGAGTCTGAGGGCCTGATCGCTGGCCTCAAGGCCGCTGCCGCCTTGGGAGTCAAGCGCCTCACCATCAAGGGTGATTCCCAGCTCCTTGTCAAGTTCTCCAATAAAAAGTACAAGACCAAAGGCGAGCACATGGAGGCGTATATAGAGGAGGTACGCAAACTCGAGAAGCGTTTTCTGGGTTTGGAATTACATCATGCCCCACGCGATGTTAGCAAGGAAGCCGATGGCATCGCCAAGCGAGCATCCAGCCGTGAGCCCCAGAGCCCTGGCATCTTCGAAGAGAGGCTTTTCGTGCCATCAGTTGCGCCCCCGGCTGTTAGCCCAATGCTGCTCCTTGAGGAGCTCCCGCCCGCGCCACCCATGGGCACGCCCGCCTGCGGCCCATCCTCTAGAGCATGCCTACTGTTGGCGTTGGAACCTCAGGAAAATAGTGTGGTCGAGGAATTCAAGGCTTACCTGCTCCATAGCACCCTTCCGGAAGAGGATGCAGAAGTGGAGCACGTGGCTCGGCAGGCCACTGCCTATCACTTGCGATACAGCGAGCTGTACTGCAAGCGCCCCAATGATGTCTTGCTGCAGTGTATTTTAGAAGAGCAAGGGCACGGGCTACTAGCCGACATCCAAGGGGGAGATTGCGGGCACCACTCCTCGTCCCACACCCTCGTGGGCAAGCTGTTCCGCAATGAGTTTTACTGGCCTACGGCGCTCCATGTCGCGGCTGAGCTGGTCCGATCCTGTGAAGCCTGCTAGTTCCACACCAAGCAAACCCATCAGCCCGCCCAAGGGCTCCAGACAATCCCACTCTCATGGCCCTTCGCGGTATGGGGACTAGACATACTGGGGCCATTCCCTCAGGCGGCTGGTGGCTACCAATACCTTTACGTCGCCATCGACAAGTTCACCAAGTGGGCGGAGGTGGAGCCCGTGCGCACCATCCCAACCGGCTCGGCTGTCAAGTTCATCAAGGGCCTCATGAGCCGATTCGGCATCCCCAATTGTATCATCACCGACAACGGCTCCCAGTTTACAAGCAGTCTCTTCAGGTCATATTGCACTAACCTTGGAACACAGATATGCTATGCTTCGGTGGCGCACCCACGAAGTAACAGACAGGCTGAGCGTGCCAATGCTGAGGTCCTCAAGGGCCTCAAGACTAGGATCTTCAAGAAGAAGCTTGAGGCCTGCGGCAAGGGCTAGCTGGACGAGCTACATTCCATGCTGTGGTCCATTCGCACCACCGCGACCAAGTTCACCGGTGAAACCCCCTTCTTCCTTGTCTACGGCGCAGAAGCGGTCCTCCCCTCGGAGCTCAAGCATGCTTCGCCGTGAGTCCTGGCATCGACGAGGCATGCCAGGATGACTCATGGGAGGCAGATCTTGTGCTCTTCGAGGAGGTCCGCCGCCAGTCCACCCTTTGCGCCATGAGGTATCAGCAGGCCATGCATCGCTACCATAGCCGCAACATCCGTCCTCACACTCTCGAGGTTGGGGACCTTGTCCTACGGCGGATCCTCTCTAGGGAGGGCCTCCACAAGCTCTTGCCCATGTGGGAAGGCACTTTTCGTGTCGCCCACATCTCCAGGCCAGGCGTGACATGCCTGGAGACGGAGGATGGAGTTCTGGTGCAGAACGCCTAGAACATCCAGCACCTCCGCAAGTTCTACCCGTGACCCTCTCACGTAAGAATGAGGTGGGGCTGTACATGCCCCGGAGTATCCCGATGCACCGCCCCGCAGCCTCACGGGGGCTCCCACACATTCCCAAGTGGAAGCCCCATGCTCCATGCTGGCGGAATGGTTGAACCGCAACCATGCCCACGCCCAAGTGGAAGCCCCATGCTCCATGCTAGCGGAACGATCGAACATCGATCATGCCCACGCCCAAGTGGAGGCCCCATGTTCTGCGCTGGCGGGAAGACCAATGAGGTGCGGGATGCGGTAGCCATTTTCCTTTTTGCTTGTAAACAATCTTGCAATTTCCCTAAATAAAGAGTGTCGTGTTTGCATCTTCTCTAAGAAAACAATTTGGTTTTCCTTGCGGCGTTTTACTGGATTTCACTCTTTTCGTCGGCCACGCGCGCCCGACGCCTCTCTCATGAGCCTCACGCGAGCGGGGACTAGTTATGGTGCTTGCGCTAGGAGGGTTATTCGCAGCAACGTTAAGAGCCCAGGCAGCCGGGCTCTGGGACACGGGCCTGCTCCCACGTGCACCACCCCACCACGCCTTGGTGTCTAATGTCCTCGCACGACGCACATGAGAGACCAACGAGCACGCGCTGCCCCCCCCCCCCAAACTTTTCGCCTCAGGAGCGCTCGCTAGCCCTGGCACTCTCGCCTCCTGGCCTTGCCTAGTAATCTTGACCGGGCATATCAGCAACGACCGAGCCCCGCTCGTGTGCTGTGTTCTAACGACACAGAGCACAAAAGCAGGCGCGAAGGAAAAACAAGCCTCATGAGGACACAAATGTTGTTCGGTACATCATTATGGATTACGGAAAAATGTTCCTCATGCCCCCACGAGGTCATAACCAGGTATCGGCAGGAAAGAAGAGAGGGGTGACCTAATGAGACACGATGTCGCTGCCCTCGTCATCGTCATCTTCATGTTCACCATCATCTTCATATTCCTCGGCCTCTCATCGGTCTTCGCGGCTATTAGGAGCGAACCATGCGCTCAGCGCATCCACATGGTCCTCCACCCAATCCCCGAGGGCGTCGTGGATCACTTTGGGGACGGGGGCTATAACGGCCTCAAAATCGAAGTCGGGGTCGAAGCAGAAGAGGTGGCTGAAGACGCGCATCGAGTCTTGGGCGAGGATGTCACGGTTTTCCTCTTCGACAAGCTGGCCCACCATCTTTGCTCCTCCTTCGAGCCGCTCCACAACCTTGGTGAAGAAGGCGAGGTAGACGGTGTCGTTGGGCACGAGCGGGCTGGAAACGTCCTCCTTGCAGATGGAGCCCAGGGCGCGGTGAGCCCTCGCCTCGAGTTTCCGGAACATCTTGGAGCACGTATGCTGCAGCCCCCGAGCCCGGTTCGCTTCGTTCACCGCCCGCTCCATGAGCGACGTGACGCCTCCCACCTGCTCCTGAAGCGATGCCAGCGCAGCCTCAGCGGTGGTCTGGGCTTTTAGCATGGCCTTTCGCCACCGTTCAGCCTTGGTCAGCACCTCCTTGAGGCCATCTATCTCGTGAAGTAGCTCTTGTGGCTGCGTCTTGAAGCGACACTCCTGCAGCATCAACTTATCGATGTAGTCTTTGGCAAGCGCCTTGCGGTTCTGCTCGATCTTCGAGTCAGCATCCTCCGGGATCCGCTTCTCCTTGGCCACCAAGATGGCGTTGGCCTTCTCCATGCGCTAGGCATAGGAGGCCAGGGCTGCGGTCCCATTGCCGTCCAGCGCCTCCAGCCGCTCGCACTCCAGGCTCTACTCGGATGATGTTAAGGCGAGATCCTGCTCAAGGGCCTGGTGATCTGCCTCGCACGACGCCAAGCCTGCGTCATGGGCAGAGAGGGCATCTCTTCGTGCCTAGAGTTGTTGTTCCAAGATGGTGTTTGAAGCCAGAAGCTCCTGCTCGCGGGCCTCCACGGCCTCGCGTCACCGGTCCGCTGCCTCGGCATCCTGGAGGGCACGCTCGCAGGCTTCCTTCGACGCAGCGGTGGACCCCTCGCCCTTCAAGCGGGTGGACACATGCTGGAGATGGCTAAACTTAATGATGACTTCAAGCTAGTGCCACCCGTGCGCCAGGTGCAGGTGCTCGTCCGCGAGGCGTGCGTCAACATCATGAAGCTCCGCCTCGAGCTGGCTCAGTGCGCCCTTCGCATTCTGCAAGAGATCGTGCCTGACTGCGGCCTGGCCGCTCGCAAGCACTAAGGCCCGACCAAGGATGAGCCCTGCGCTCCTGCCCGCTGCCGCGGTACGAGAGGACTCGCCCGCACTAGTCTAGGGCTGGAAACTGGCTGGTACCTATTCCGTCCCTCCTGGCCGGGGCGGCATGCCCCGCGGGCTCGGCGCCCTCGCACAGGCGGCTGTCAGCCCTCGGCTACCTCGGGTGCCGGTGTGGGTGGCACAGCGGCCGACGGCCCCGCCTTCACCTGCTTGGTGCTAGCCCCCACGATGGGCACCCGGGAGGCGGGGGAGCCGCTCGCCGGGGCCTCCTTTGGGAGAACCGCCATCGCCCCCACGCACGGAGGGCCGCCCCTTGGGGACCGAGGGGGTGCGTAGTCGCTCTATGCCCCGCACCTCCGGCAGGTGGCGGGGAGGCCTCCCTTCGCTCCAACACGATTGCGGTGCTTTGGAGGACCACGCCCTCGCCGCGCCCCATGGCCACGGCAGGTGGCGAATAGGCGGTCGTGCGGCTCGGGGGCTCGTTGACCTTCTTGCCTGAAGAGGACCTGCGAGAAGAGAAGTCTTAGCGATGCCTGCCGCACGAGAGGCAAAAAGGGCAAAGTGCTTACTCGTCCATCGCGACCCATTTCCTCTTCTTCAACATCCTCGACAGTACGCCGGTGCCGCTCTCCGGCCGGATCCTCCTCCTGGTGTCATGCAACACAGGGACCGTCGCCCTAGGACTGTGCGCGCCACCCGTCACGCCTGGAATGGTGGCCCCACCCCCTGGCAGGGCGATGCCGCCAACGTCTGCCTACGGAGGAGAGTGATGCCGAACGGGCCAAGGATACGGGCTGCCACCACCCTCCGCCATTGCGGCCAGGGGTGTCACACCCGTGGGGCTCTCGGGCCCTGGGACCACCAGTAAGAGGTTCTCCCGAGGCCCCACGTGACCTTCGGGGAGCAGCCCCCACTGATCGAATCGCGAAATCCTCCCGGCGAAGGCTTCCTTGCTTGTATAGTTGTACAGTGGGAACCCTTGTCCGGGGAGCCCGCTTGCCTCTTCGCCGGTCAGGACTTGGAGTATTCCGCTTAATACGTCCGGAGGCAGGCGCCCCGTTTGGAGCTGCATCCTGTCTTTCCGGCCGGTGAAGGCCCACATGGGGCGGGAGTGGCACTAAAGGGGGCGATCTGCCGACGGAGGAATTCTCTCACCACCATCCTCACTATCACTCCCGCCGCCCTCAGATCGGCCATCCTCAGGGCCGGTCTTGACATTTTGGGTGCCCGTGGTGAAAGTAAAATCGGGGGCCCTTTAATATAAACATAAAAAAAAGTTTGGCTTTGGCTCTTGATTTCAAAATGTCTGTGTATATTAAGGTAAATTTACAATCACAAGTTGGATTCTCCTTTTAAAATGAACTCCAAAGAACTCATACAAAAATTTCTAGGATATAAATATTGATCCAGTCTACCAAATAAAGAAAACAAGCAAATTAGGATGTTCAACAGGAAGTTATCTACCTGTTTCATCTTGTAATCAAATACTGGTTATGCCTAAAAATAGACTAGTTCTTGCGAAATAGAAATCTCCTAAAATTTGCTATAAAAATATCTACTAAACTTTGAAAGTACTTGTCCATCAACACTGTCCTTGTGATACCTCAACAACAATTAATCCAAACTGAACAAATTGGGTTCTATGGGAATGAAATCCATAAACATTACAAATTTGATTGTCGTGTCGTCTCAAATGTAAGCACAAATATTGGATCCAATTATTGGATTATCAAAAACAAGTCTCTGCATCAACTTCAATTAACAAGAAACAAATTTAGGAAAGGGACTACCAGAACGAAAACCTTTGAGCTGTAGAACATGGATTTAAAATCAATTGATAGATTTTCTGATCGATTGTATGCAGCACTCGTCTGCTCTTGTCGCTTATTCCTGGCCGCTGCTGCGCATGTAGGTGATATTGTGATAAGGCAAAGCAAAGGCGCGAGGTCAGACGACGATCAGGCGATGGCAAAATTCATCCATCGGCGTGCTGCATGCGTTTTTCTTTCCGAGAGATCTGATCTGATCTTTTTTTAAGGGAAAGATATGATGTGATCGATCAGCCATGCTGCAGTCGTTTTTCTTTCCGAGAGATCAGAGATCGTGCATGTATCACATCTTACATAGCCCAGCAACCAACTAGGGCTAGATCAGAATTTTTGTGTACATGTAATAGGCCTGAAGCCTTGCTAAAACATGAGCTGTTTCAGAAGAAATTTGGGCTACTAGTACATACGTACCTGCTGAGAGGGGGCCCCTAGAATTTGGGGGTCGGGGCGGCCGCCCCCTCTACCCCCCCTCAGGGCCGGCCCTGGCCATCCTCGCTAGGACCCGCAAAAGCCTCGGGTCGTCAAGCCTCTCATGCCCCCATCCGGAGCTCGCCACAGCCGGGGATGACAAAATCAGCAGAAGGGGGCTGAACTGGGCCGCCTCCATGTATACCCATTGCCGCTTGAAGCCATCCGTTTCGTGGTTGACCTCCATGTCAATGTCATCACCCACCATCGCAGCCATGACACAAAGTGAAATGCACCCGGAGCGTTGGTCAACGGTGGTGAGCCGAAGGCAGAAAAAATGGTGGTGTAGTGCCACAGAAGGAGCCACGCCCACAAAGGCTTCGCACAGGAAGGTGAAGGATGAAAGGAGGAGGATATATTTCGGGTCTAGGTGCAGTGCATGCACCTGATAATGTGAAAGCACGGCATTGAAGAAGTCTGAGAATGGGGGCAGCAAGACAGAGAAGATCGCGGGAAGATGAATGGCAATGGTGGTGGCGTCCAGATCAGCAAGAGGTCTCGAAGCGGGCCAAATCTTTGTCGCCCCCACTCATTGAAGTTGTCCGCGATCATCGGGTGGACCTTATCGAGCCCCTCGAGGTTGAGCACCATGGACCGGCCTAGGACGGTCCCCAGCCCCGCTCGGCCATCCTCCGCCACCGCTGCCTTACCCCTCTTGCTCGGAGGAGCCATGGCGGCGCAATTGGGCGGGAGCGGAGCAGGTCCTGTGTAGAAGGCACGAGCTTGCTCGAGAATGAAGGAGACGAAGGACGGGCGTGCGGGAAGGTAATGATGGCCACGCAACTAGCACAAGCAGGCTTTATGTTAGCATGGGCAGTTGCCGTGGCGTCGTGGGGAAGTGGGGGCGTCCCGCACCCCGCCGTGCGCCACGGGTCGAGCCTGGCCCGCAGGCGGTTGGGGCCCGTGTCACTTCGCCCCTCTCTCTCCCTTCGCCGTGAGCGGAGTCATGCGCACCACAGGCCCGGGGGCTATTGTCGGGCCCGTGGGACTGGGGTTACCCAGGCCCGTCTGGCTACAGCCCAAACATGGCGCATGACGTGGGCCCAGCGTGGCCCGCCTTCAAGGCTTCACGAGCAAGACCCTCGCGAGGCGAACTTCAGCAAGGGTCACCAAGAGCTCCCGAGGGTCGCACGGAGGGCGGCCTCCCAAGGCTACCTCCTAAGGCCCCTCGTGGGGCGACTATGTCTAGGCACGCCAAGCCCGCCTCACGCTACACATGGGTGACGCTAGCCATGACGAGCGGAGCCAAGAGGGCGCCAGCGGGTGTGGATAAGGATGTTTCCCCTTTCATTCTAAGGGAGCAAGGACAGTGTAGCGGTTCCTGAGGCAATCCCCAAAGGTTGCTACTTTGGTGCTAGAAGATCAGGACAGCGAGCTCACCAGGATGGAGGTCATCGCCGAGCCCACCGGTGCGTCATGGTGGTGAAGACCACCTTTAGTCAGGATAAGTTGTACCGCTGTCCCCCTTAGAATTTGGCTGTTGTGGCAACCCTTCCCACCTAGAGTTTTGGGGGGAAGAGGACCGAGGCTAGTATAAGTATAGCTAGGTCACCACCTTAGAAGGGGATCAAGTTCACCCACCCCTCAAGCCCAGAGACGCTCCTGAATCCTCCAAAGGCCGCTTGTACCCACACACTCATCCTCCCTCGCGAGGCAATCCACACAAAGCAAGAATGCAAGGTGGCCCGAACCTTGGTAAAATGCCTGGTCAGTGTTCTTTTCCTTTAGCTCGAGTGAGGGAGTCCTTGATTAGGGGATCTTTAGCCTGCCGGCCTATCTCTTGTGTGCCAGACTGTTGGGCCGTGTTGTCAACGCTAGGAGGCCGGACCCGTATTCGGACATGAGGCTTTTTGGTGCCTTGGTGTGTCCTCCAAATCAAGATAAGAAGAATCGGCATGTTTATCCTTCCTTTGTAACCAACCATGTGCAACCCTAGTACCCCTGGTGTCTATATAAACCAGAGGGTTTAGTCCGCAGGGGTAGAACGACAACCATCATCCTACTAGTTTAGGGTTTAGTTCCTTTGATCTCGTGGTAGATCAACTCTGTAATCCTCATGTACACAAGCAATATAATCAAGCAGGACGTAGGGTTTTACATCTTCGAGAGGGCCTGAACCTGGGTAAATATCGTGTCCCTAGTCCCTTGTTCCCCATTGATCCAAGATCCACAGCTCGGGACCCCCTACCCAAGATTTGCCAGTTTTGACACTCACATTGGTGCTTTCATTCAGAGTTCCGTTGTTGGATAGCCGAAGGATTAATGGCTCGCCTGATCATCGGAGACGGCATCAACACCGGGGACATCTTCATCCCTGGGCAACTTTTCGGGTTCGGTAGCATCGTGCTACACGCCGACTTGACCGGTCATCTCGATCAGGTCAACAGTTTCTCCCCTGAGCACCAGATTAGGTTTGGTAACTTAGAGTACATCACCGGCGCTTGGGGCGATCTGATCTTCACCGGCTTCTTAGCTTCACCTGGGACGCCCGCGGACCCCAAAGCGTCAACTTCGGGGCCTCTCCCCGATCCAATCTTTGGATCGGCCCTTATCTCGCGGGCGGCTTTGAGCTCGAATGCCAGCACTATGTCCGAAGACCGGGAATCACCTTCAGCCGGACACCCCCTCCTTAACACAAATCTGGCCTCGAGCCTTGGCAACAGTTCGACATCCGGACACCAGGAGTCGGCCCTGGCCGGATTCACCCCTCGCCTCACCATCTTTTCGTAGGTTGACTCTGAAGAAACCTCAAACTCGAATCTGGCCAGCATCGCCCTGTTAAAAGAGGCACTGGACCGGATCCAGATGATGACTATCTTGGATGGGCCATCCTTGGCTCATGCTCAGCCGTGCCTCGAGGCGGGCTACGGGGAATTTTACGTCCCACCCACCACCGACTTAGTAGCCACTATTGAAGACTTAACCGACATGCTGGACTACGCCTTCGAGGAGGCCGACGACATGGACGACGATAGTGAAGCCATGGCCCACACTAACACTTCCCCTCCCGTCACCGGCCGATGGACAGCCACCTCCACCTATGACGTTTACATGGTGGACACCCCCAAGGACAACGGCAATGGCGCTAATAATGGGGACGGCACCCCCAGAAGAGACAGTAACAAGCCTGGCGTGGAGCCCCCCAAACACCGGAGACAACGCCCACGATCCAAGGGACGTCAAGGCAGGGAAAGCAACACGAGCACCGGAGAGGACGATACTCTGGACAATGCGGAACACCTTGGCGACCTTGCCCCCGAGGAACAACCTGATGAACCAGAGGGGCATGGGGGTTAGTATAACCCCAAGGACCCCAATGATTCCGAGGATAGCAACTACATGCCTCTCTCCGAAGAGGAGGTCAGCCTCGGTGTTGAAGATTTTATTGTTCCAGAAGATCCACTGGACCAAGAGCGGTTCAAGCAGCACCTCATTGCCACCGTGTGAAGTATGAAAAAGAAACAACAATAGATAAAAGCCAAACAAGACACCCTCAATGACAGATGGACAAAAGTCCTAGCAGCCGAAGAAGGGTACGACCACGAGTGGCAAACAAAGAGCTACCCCAATCGCAAATTGTTGCCGCAATTCGACGGTGAGGCCCTTGAGCTCGCGTCGCCCAGACGAACTCAAGGCGACCAACCAGACCGGCCCCCTCGAGGACAAGACATGCCGGCGGGAGAAGCCAAACACCCAACTGTCCCCCTCGTCAAAAAGGCAAGGAGGCAGCACAACCAGAATATCGATATGATCTCCAACATGACTTGGCCTCTAGAGCGGGTCAAACAAGATCCATTTACGGATCTAGAGGATACCCTCCCGATAGACGGGATGGATACCAAGCGCGGCTTGACCGGAACGACAGAGCCCGAGAGCATCACCGGGCCGGGATGGAGGCCGAGCTCTGACGCAATGTAGCCCGAGTAAGGGGCGCCGCTCACCCCATGTGTTTCACTAATGAGGTGATGCAACACCAGTTCCCTGACGGGTTTAAACCCGTAAACATTGCGACCTATGATGGGACTATGGACCCAGCTGTGTGGACTGAAGATTTCGTTCTCCACATCCATATGGCTCGAGGAGACGACCTCCACACCATTAAATATCTGCCATTAAAGCTCAAAGGACCAGCCCGACATTGGTTGAATAGTCTCCTCAAAGACTCCATAGGGAGCTGGGAAGACCTCGAGGATGCGTTCTGAGCTAACTTTCAAGGCACGTATGTCCAGCCTCCGGATGCCGATGAACTGAGCCATGTGGTCCAACAGCCCGGTGAGTCAGCCAGACAATTCTGGAATCGGTTTTTGACCAAAAAGAACCAGACCGTCGATTGTCCGGACGCTGAAGCCATAGCCGCATTCAAACATAGTATCCGGGATGAATGCCTCGCACACTAGCTCGGCCAAGACAAACCAAGGACAATGGGAGCACTTACCTCTCTCATGACCCGCTTCTGTGCGGGAGAAGATAGTTGGCTGGCTCATAGAAGCAACATACCCGGAACCTTGGAAGTCCAAGATGGAAACAAGAAACCACGATGCAACAGATATAAGCGTCGCCATAACGGCGGCGAATCCGAAGACACGACAGTGAATGACAGATTCTGCAACTCCAAAACAGAACCGCGGAAGAAACCCTGTACGGGGAACCAGGATGGACCCACCAAGTTGGACACAATTATGGATAGACCCTGCCAGATCCACGGCACGTCTGACAAGCCTGCCAACCACACCAACCGTAACTATTGGGTAATCAAACAGTCCGGCAAGGTCATAGCCGAAGACGCAGGCAAAAGCCCCCACAGCAAGGACAACGAAGAACCTCGCAGGCCTAGCAATGGAGGCCAGAAAAAATTCCCTCCCGAGGTAAAAACGGTGAATATGATCTACGCCACCCATATACCCAAGAAGGAGCGGAAACATGCACTTCGGGATGTCTACACCATAGAGCCTGTAGCCCCGAATTTAACCCATGCTCGGCATGCCCGATCACCTTCGACCGCAGAGACCATCCGACCAGTATCCGTCACGGGGGGTCGGCGGCCCTGGTCCTCAACCCCATTATCGATGGGTATCACCTCACTAGAGTCCTTATGGATGGGGGCAGCAGCCTCAATCTGATTTATGCAGATACAGTGAGGAAAATGGGCATTGACCCGTCAAGGATCAAGCCTAGTAACACCACCTTTAAGGGGGTAATCCCATGCGTGGAAGCCCGCTGCTAGGGCACCTTGACTTTGGAAGTGGTATTCGGTTCCCCGGACAACTTCCACAGCGAAGGCGCAGACATGCAGCAGGGCATAGTAGGGATATCAACCACGCTTCAAGGCCTCGTGTAAACCTTTCATGTGTAAAAGTTTTCATTTTTCTTATAAAGTGCCTGTAACAGATGCTTTGGCAGTTCGAATTATATGGATAGACGTCATGAGCTTTCTAGAAATAAAGACCACTTTTTACGGTCCCCTTGCAGTCTTTTATATTGCACCTTTCTTTCGCCCTTCGACGCCACTATAAACTAGTTCGACACAATTCTTCCTTAAGGCAGCAATCGGGTAATAGACCGGGGGATCGACCATAGTACTCGCCCTATGCCTCAAGTCCAGTACTATTCTTTCTTTACTTGTTCGGCGTCTCGGATATTGCAATATATGCATCAGTTCTGAATTATATCTTGGGTCAATAGTTGGGTTGCCCTGCTCCTGTGTTTACCCTCTTATGTTTCGCACGTTCGGCTAAGACGGTAAAGGGAGAACCACTGCGATTGTACTTCCAGCTAGCCTAGCTAAGTACCTCAGTGGAGAAAGCCGAAAACTGACTGTTATAATAAGAGAGAACTAGTCGGTGATCCGATGACAAGTGTTAAACTAAGAATCATTGGCGATTACACCATGTAATACAAAGGGTTTGTGTTTTCGGACAAGCCAAAGTGATATAGTCACATACCTCGGATCTCCCGAATATCACAAAACACTGGGGGCTAGTCACTAGCCCCCGCAGTCAAGCTCCAATGGCTAAGTGAAGGTAATAACGCCGCATAGTCTGATTGCCTGGTTCCCCACATGCACTACCGCCTTCGGGCATCGAGACATCGGCTAAGGGTCACAGTGTGGAGGGCGAAACACCCCTCGTAGCATCTACATGGGGGCTGAAGCCGACGACTGGCAACTTTCAGATTCAAAACGGCCGCACAGGAGTCAAAATAAAACCAAAACACATTCAAGTATGATAAACCATTCAAAAGGCCACATTATGTAGCAAAAGGTCTAATTGTCATTGAATACATGATATTTTACTCAAGGATTACATCTTTGGGACACTGGTCCTCTATCGCCTGAGCACCATCCATAACAATGGGGAAATACTGCTCGGGACGGCGATGCTCCTTCCCAACAGGCGGGGGACCGGTGGCCATCTCAACTGGCTAGATTTTAGGCCAGTGCACCATGGTCTTCGCGAAGGCCATCCAAGCTCCTTCGATGCACATAGAGCGCTTCACAACATCAACTCGGGAGGACGCGTCGCGCAGCTTCTGCACCAGACCGAAGTAGCTACTCGGTATTGGCTCCGCGGGCCACAGCCGGACACAGAGGTCCTTCATGGCTAGCTTGGCCATCCGATGCAGCTCCATCAGCCGCTTCATCTGGTTGCTAAGGAGGGGAGGGTTTTCAGGCGCCTGGAATTATGCCCAGAATAGCCTGAGCTTTGTATTGCCCTCCCGAGCTGCATAATGCCTCGCCGCATCCGCCGCACTCGTGGGGAGCTCCATGAACGCGCCCGAGGAACGCCAGACCCGTGTAAGCAATGCGAACCTCTGCACCAAAGACACTCTGCAGTAAGTATGGATTACCATCCGCTCGGCGGTTTGTTCCTTATTTTTCTGCTCAAGGTCCTCACATTCAGTGACGACATCCTTGAGCTCTTATTGTACCTCGGCCACCCTGGCCTCGTGCTTCTCACTGACGGTCTTCATCGTCTTGAGTTCGGCGGCCGCTCGCTCGGCCGCCGCCTTTTGTTCGGCCACTGCTTCCTTGGCCTTCTTGAGTTCGGCCTTGAGGCTCTCAACCTCTGCGGTAGCAGCTATGTTATGCATTTTTGGTTTAGGGACAATCCTGAATACCTTGATAAACAAAAGAAACAAAAAAGTCCTGACCGGACTCACCTTGCGCCTCGTCAACCCGCTTGTTGACGAGGTCGAGCTCTTCATCGGAGCTCTTGAGCTTCTGATTCATCTCATCCAGCGCCGCGGCGTTCGTAGCCCCCGCAAGAGATGAGACCTACAATAACAAACATCACATAGTTCAGACTCCCGATTTCATGATTTTTCGATCCTCTGCCAGGTTCTTCCAAACCTGACAATGTCTCAGATGCTACTATCTACATGTGATGTGCAATTCTCTTCATGAAAGGAACATTACACGGCTTACCTCGAAGCCCGGCAGGAGGCCACGAAAGGCTTCCTTTAGTCCGTTGTTAACGGACCAAACACATTGCAGCACCACACCCATTAAGGCGCGGTGCTCCACAATGACGGAGGAGTTGTTCAAAGCCTCCTACATCACCTCCGGCCACCCAGCCGCAACTCGGTCGCCGGTATTCGACACTGGCGGCGGGGCCCCGGCTCCTCCTCTGGTGGAAGGCAAAATTGACGCTTCCAGGGGCCTTGGGGGCTCCGAGGCCGTCTTCTATGAGAGCTCGGATTGACCGAGCTCCCCCTCTTTGTTCACCAGGAGATATCCCTCCTCTTGGTGTTCGATTACCGAGGTGTTAGCCTCGGCCATAATCTCGTCACCGCCACCTCCCGTGTCCAGGCCGGGAGGGGTTCATCGGGATAGCAACTCGCCGGCCTCCCCGCCGACAAAAGGAGGCGCGGAGCCTGATGCGGACCCGCTCTCCGCCAGCTTGGCTGGCGGAGAAGTCCCCTTGGAGGTTTGGTCAGCAGGGTGGGCGCGCGGTGGACTGCAACATAAATGGCACACATCAACAGTAGAAAATTAAAACAAACACTTGAAGAGCATCCGAATTCATACCTTTCGGTAGGGGGCTTGACCCTGGGGTTCCTCTCCGAAAACCTCTTCGGACGCCGCGGACTCCTTGTCGGAGTCCGAGCTATCGTCAAGCAGGACCAGTTTGAACATGCATTGCTTCTTTGGGGCATGAGGGGGCTGCTCCTCCTCAACGTCACTTGACGCCGCCCTCTTCTTCGAATGAGAGGAGCCGCTCTCCTCCTCATCCAAGTCTTGCTCCACCTCTTGGGCGGAGGGGGTCTGGGTGTCTCGGGATTTGTTACCCAGATGCCTTCTTGGCCGGAGACCTCCCCTGGCCTCCGACACCTCCTCCTCCTTCTTCTTCTTCTTCTTCTTCCAGGGGTGGAGCAAGAAGCCCAATCCCCGGATGAAGTGGGGGATGAAAACCACCCTCTCGCCTGGTCGAGGCGTGGGGACGGCCTGGCCCTCCTCGGGGACCCGGTGAGCGATTCTGGATGGGAGGTAGCCAACGTGCTTCAAGTCTTCGATGTCGTCGTTGGTGACGGTGGAAACCTCCCACTTGCCACCTGCGCCGGATCCAGCCATAGCTGGATCCAGGGGATGACTGGAGAGAAGTGCTTGAGGGGAGAAGATTTGGTGGCGCTAGAGCTCTGCTGATGGGGAGAGCGATGGCAAGAGAAGGGAGAAGGCGTACCCAAACAAGCGGTGGCCGCTCCTCTTCTATAAACTACCTTGAATGCCAACAGTCCTTTAACTGCGCCACGGGCCTCGCCACTTCCCGATATCATCGCGGCGTTATGCGCGAAAGGGGGAATTGAAATCATTGATCATATCCCTTAAAAAGTGGGCATGATCTCCACCTCGATGGGACGTGCCAATGGAGGCGCTGCCTTGAACCACGAATCGAGCTTTTACAATGGTTTGATGAATATGACTGGGTGTGACCCTTTGCCGAAAAGTTGTCAAGCAAGGGTACTATTCACACTTGGGTGGTTAGGCCTTCGGGGCTAAGTAATATCCGCAGTTCGGATTCTGAACACTACCTGGTTAGCACATGGCTGAATTCTAGCTTAACAGCTCTAGGAACTTGGTTAAAGAAGGTGGTTCCGCACATGGAAAAGGAGAGGAACTCACCCCACAAGCCGGAGGCATCAGGTATACCAAGATCTCAAGACACAATGAAGCACCAGCATTGGTGGCAAGTTTGGGGGCTACTGAGGGCGTCCTGGATTAGGGGGTCTTCGGCCTATCGGCCTATCTCTTGTGTGCCGGATAGTTGGGCCGTGTTGTCAGCGCTAGGAGGCCGGACCCGTATCCGGACATGAGGCTTTTTGGTGCTTTGGTGTGTCCTCCAAGTCAAGATAAGAAGAATCGGCATGTTTATCCTTCCTTTGTAATCAACCATGTGTAACACTAGTACCCCTGGTGTCTATATAAACCAGAGGGTTTAGTCCACAGGGGTAGAACGACAACCATCATCCTAGTAGTTTAGGGTTTAGTTCCTCTGATCTAGTGGTAGATCGCCTCTTTAATCCTTGTATACACAAGCAATATAATCAAGCAGGATGTAGGGTTTTACCTCTTCGAGAGGGCCCGAACCTGGGTAAACATTGTGTCCCTAGTCCCTTATTCCCCATTGGTCCAAGATCCATAGCTCGGGACCCCCTACCTGAGATCCTCCAGTTTTGACACCGACATCGAGCAGGTCGGAGCATCACCGTGAGGTAGCGGGCAGCGGGTCGGAGCTTAGCAGAGTTCTGTGAGCACACCCTAGAGTTCAATCCTTTTCTTGGGTCCCCGGAGCCCCATTTTCGACAATCACCACTTTAAGTACTATTGTAAACCATTCATATTATATTTTTTCATTATACCTACTGTATTCTAACTTTACAATGGCTTATACCCCCCGATACATTCCATAGATTCATCAAAATAAGCACACAACACAACGAAAACATAATCTTTCAAAAGCAGAACAGTCTGTAGTAATCTGAACATTGACCATACTTCTGTAACTGCAAAAATTCTGAAAAATTAGGAAAACATGGGAAATTTCAATATCAATTATATGTAAAAAACATAGCAAAAGAACATTTCTGTGAATTTACAAAATTCAATAACTGGGTGCAAAAGTTTTTATTTTTTAACAGAATCAAATCAACTATCACCCAAACCATCCTAAAGCCTTTACTTGGCACAAACACTAATTAAAACATAAAAAAGCACAATCATAACAGTATAATAATTGTGTGAACATAAAAAAATACAAAATAAGCAAGAAAAATTAAGATAACTATTGGGTTGCCTCCCAACAAGCGCTATTGTTTTATGCCCCTAGCTAGGCATAATGCATAGTTTCAAGTATTGTCATGTTTGGTTTTTGCTCCATACATTGCCCTCATGATTGACTCATATGGTTTCTTAATTTTAGTTCTAGGGAAGTGTTCCATACCCTTCTTTAATGGAAACTAAAATTTAATAATCCCTTCTTTCGTATCAATCACGTCGCCTATAGTTCGTAAGAACGGTCTACCAAGTATTATGGGACAAGACGGATTGCAATTAATATCTAGTACAAAAAAATCTATGGGCACATAATTCCTATTTGCAAGAATAAGAACACCATTACTTCTTCTCAAAGGCTTTTTAATAGTAGAATCCGCCAACTGCAAATTAAGAGAACAGTCTTCCAAATTAGTAAAACCTAGCACATCACATAGAGATTTCGGAATGGTGGAAACACTAGCACCCAAATCACATAAAGCATTGCACTCATAATTTTTGATTTGAACTTTAATGGTGGGTTCCCATTCATCATATAAATTTCTAGGAATTGAAATCTCTAATTCTAGCTTTTCTTCTAAAGCTTTCATCATCGCTTCAACAATATGTTTAGTAAAAGCATTATTTTGCTCATACGTGTTGGGTGAATTTAGCATGGATTGTAAGAAAGAAAAATATCCAATCAAAGAACAACTATCATAATCAAAGTCTTTGTAATCCAAGAGAGTGGGCACATCACTAGTTAAAGTTTTTCCCTCTTCAAACCCACTTTTAGAAAAAAATTCATCAAGATTTTCACCCTCCGAGCTATAGGGATGCCTTCTAGCTAAAGTTGACTCTTCTTCAGTGCCCTTATCATCAAGTTTAATATTACTAAACAAGGAATCAATAGAAGAAACACCAATCATTTTAATCTCTTCATCAATACTACATTCTAAAGATTCCATCTTAGCTGCCATTTGATTCACTAGTGTAGCCTGTGCATCAGAGATTTTTCCTAGCAAATTTTCAGCATGAGCAAAGTGAGGTTGAAGATTAGCAACTTTTTCGCTAAAATGATCAAGTTGTTTTGTAATAGCATCAAGCAAAATAGAATGTTCTTTAAGTTCTTTGGTAAAAAAATTGTTTTGCTAAAATTGCATAGACATGTAATCCTTAGTATTTTTTTGATCTCAACCAATATATTAGGATAGGAAATATCATGATAATTCCCTTGAGACATCGTAACTACGCAAACAAGATCACAAGGAAACAAAAGATCAAACAAGAAAAAGGCAAACGGAAAATATTTTAGTATTTTTGTAAAACTTTTTAGAAGTGGGAGGATGAAAACGAGAGGAAAATGACAAATAAAGTAATGCAAGGAGATGAAATTTTATGCGTAGGTACTTGATAGATGTTGATGATGTCTCCCCGGCAACGGTGCTAGAAATTCTTCTTGCTACTTGTGAGATGCGTTGGGATTTCCTCAAAGAGGAGAGGATGATGCAGTACAATAGAGATATATATTTCCCTCAGTTATGAAACCAAGGTTATCAATCCAGTAGGAGAACAAAGCAATACTATGTAAACAACACCTGCACACAAACAACCAATACTTGCAACCCAACGCATAGAGGGGTTGTCAATCCCTTGATGGTTACGAGCAAGATTAAATTGTATAGCATTTGATAGATAGACCTGACAAAAATATAAAATAAAATAAATAAAAGAAAATTGCAGCAAGGTGTTTTTAGTTTTAATATATGATAAAAGATAGACCCCGGGGCCATTGTTTTCACTAGAGGATTCTCTCAAGAAAATAGCATATGGTGGGTAAACAAATTACTGTTGGGCAATTGATAGAAAAGCAAATAATTATGATGATATCCAAGGCAATGATCATACATAGCCATCACGTCCGAAATTAGTAGATCGAAATGATTCTGCATTTACTACTATTACTCTACACATCAACCACTATCCAGCATGCATCTAGTGTATTAAGTTCATGGAAAAACGGAGTAATGCCTTAAGCTAGATGACATGATGTAGACAAGATAAACTCAAGTATGAATAAACACCATCTTTTTACCCTTAATAGCAACGATACATACGTGTCATGCCTCCTGCTGTCACTGGAATTGAGCACCGCAAGATCGAACCCATTACAAAGCACCTCTTCCCATGGCAAGATAAATCAATCTAGTTGGCCAAACCAAACTAGTAAATCGGAGAAGAAATACGAGGCTATATTAATCATGCATGAAAGAGTTCATAGAAAACCCAAATAATATTCATGGATAGATCTGATCATAAACTCACAATTCATTGGATTCCAACATACACACCGCAAAAAAGAATTACAACGGATAGAACTCCAAGAACATCAAGGAGAACATTGTATTGAAGAACATCGAGAGAGAATTAGCTATCTAGCTACTACCTATGGACCCTTAGGTCTATAGTAAACTACTCACGCAACATCGGAGGGGAGGCAAGGTTGATGTAAAGCCCCTCCGTGGATGATTCCCCCTCCAGCAGACTACCAGAAAGGGTCCCCAGCTGGGATCTGTCGAGAACAGAGGCTTGCGATGGCGGAAAAAGTATTTCGTGGAATCCCTGGTAGGTTTTCTGATTTTTGGGAATTTATAGAGGCAGAGTTAGGTCAAACGGAGGTTTGTGGGCCCCACTACCCACCAGGGGGTGCCACAGGCCCTTGGCGCGCCCTGGTGCCTAGTGGGCCACTCCTTCGTCTTCTCGTTCCTTTCCAAAGCTTCCAGGGTCTCTTATTGCCAGAAAAAAAATCTCCAAAAAATTTCATGGCATTTGAACTTCGTTTGGTACTGATATTCTGTAAAGTAAAAAACAAACAAAAAACAGCAACTGGCGCTAGGCACTAACTTAGTAGGTTGGTCCCAAAAAATGATATAAAGTTGCTTGTAATTGTATATAAAACATCCAAGATTGATACTATAATAGCATGGAACAATAAAAAGTAATAGATACCTTGGAGATGTATCAAGCATCCTCAATCTTAATTCTTTCTCATCCTCGAGTAGTTAAATGATAAAAATAGAATTTTTAATGTGGAATGCTACCTATCATATTCATCATACAATCTTTTCTTTTATAGCATGGAAATTTGGACTAGAATGATTCAAAGCAATAGTCTATAATTTGACATGAAGACATCAATACTCAAGTATATCAACGAGCAACTATGTCTTTCAAAATATCAATGCTAAAGAAAGCTATGCCTATCCCATTATGCTCAATCATTGATCCATTCATGAAACACACTCAAATATTAGCTACATACAATGCACAAGTATGACAATAGCATTCCCTAGTTGTTGCTTTATAAGAGAAGATGGAGACACAAAATTCAAATAAAAATTGCATAAAAGTAAATAGAAAGTCCCTTCGCAGAGGGAAGCATATATTTGTAGAGGTGCCAGAGCTCATAGCTTAAATTGAGAGATAAAATTATTTTGAGAGGCATGCTTTTCCTGTCAACGGAAATGACCGAGAATTCCAAATATCTTCCATGCTAGACAAATCATAGGCGGTTCCCAGAAAGAAGGTAAAGTTTATTTCCTTTCCACCTTTCTTAAACAATCCATGGCTAGCCATATCCATGGGTGCCTTCCATACCAACACTTTCCAAGGAATTTATTATTAACATCATATTAAAAAATTCATTTCGGGACTAGGCATCCCTATTACCTGCCACACTCTCGTGCAATGAAAAGTGAATAAACACTCATCTTGAGAATAAAATACCTAGCATGGAAAATATTGGCCACCCCCTGTCGCTTCATGAGCGGTACGAGCACACAAAACAGACATTTTGAAATTTAGAGTTGGCACATACAAATTTACTTGGAACGGTAAGGAAACACAGCATATTGGTAGGTTTGGTGGACTCATTTGGGACAACTTTGGTTTAAGGAGTTGGATGCACAAGCAGCATTCCCACTTAGTACAAATGAAGGCCAGCAAATAGATTGAGAAGAGACCAACCAAAAAATGAAAACGATCATAAACATGCATTAAACATAACTAACACTGAATAATGCACCACAAGTAGGATGTAACTTCATTGCATAACTACTAGCTTTCATGCTTGCATAGGGAATCACAAACCTTAACACCAATATTCTTACTAAAGCATAATTACTCACCAACATGACTCACATATTAATATCTCCATATCACAAAACTATTGCAAGGAGTCAAGTTTATAATGTCCAATGATCTTCATGAAAGTTTTTATTATATCCCTCTTGAATATTCATCACTTTGGGACCAAATTCATATCTTGTGCAAATTACCATTGCTATTAACAAATCTTGAAAAGATTTAAGTGAAGCATGAGATCACAAATATTTCTTCAATTTTTTTCATATAATAACCCTCAAAATAATATAAGTGAAACATGAGAGTGCATTTCTTTAAAACATAATCATATATACTCTGAAAATAATATAAGTGAAGCATGAGAGTGCATTTCTTTAAAATTTTAATCACCATCGTGCTCTAAAATATTTAAGTGAAGCACATAGAGTAATTGCCTGGCTCAATATTTTTTAAGTGAAGCACATAGAGCAATTCTAACAAATCATGATAACATATGGCTCTCTCAAATAGGTGTGTTCAGCAAGGATGATTGTGACAAACTAAATAGCAAACAAAGCAAAGACTCATATCATACATGACGCTCCAAGCAAAACTCTTGATATGTGACAAATAAAAATATAGCTCCAAGTAAAATTACCGATGGTCGTTAGAAGAAAGATGGGATGCCTTCCGGGCCATCCCCAAGATTAGTTGCTTGGGAGTCCTTGAATATTACTTTGGGCTTCCTCGGGCATGCCCAAGCTTAGGCTCTTGCCAGTCCTTATGCCTTCATCCATCACAATCTCACCCAAAACTTGAAAACTTCAATCACACAAAACTTAACGAAACCTTCGTGAGATCCCTTAGTATAATAATGCAAATCACCACTTTAAGTACGGTTGTAAACCATTCATATTTTATTGTTGCATTATACCTACTGTATTCTAACTTTACCATGGCTTATACCCCTCGATACAATCCATAGATTCATCAAAATAAGCACAGAACGCACCGAAAATAGAATCTATCAAAAACAGAACAGTCTGTAGCAATCTGAACATTGACCATACTTCTGTAACTCCAAAAATTCTGAAAAATTAGTACAATTTGGGAAATTTTTATATCAATTATGTGTAAAAAATTAAGAGCAAAAGCACATTTCTGTGAATTTACAAAATTCAAGAACTGGGCATAAAAGTTTCTGTTTTTTAACAGAATCAAATCAACTATCACCCAAACCATCCTAAAGGCTTTACTTGGCACAAACACTAATTAAAACATAAAAAGCACAATCATAACAGTAGAATAATTGTGTGAAAACAAGAAAACAAAAAATAAACAAGAAAAATTAAGATAACTATTGGGTTGCCTACCAACAAGCGCTATTGTTTTATGCCGCTAGCTAGGCATAATGCATAGTTTCAAGTATTGTCGTCTTTCATTTTTTCTCCATAGGTTGCCCTCATGATTGACTCATATGGTTTCTTAATTTTAGTTCTAGGGAAGTGTTCCACACCCTTCTTTAATGGAAACTGAAATTTAATATTCCCTTCTTTCATATCAATCACGGCACCTATAGTTCGTAAGAACGGTCTACCAAGTATTATGGGAAAAGACGGATTGCAATTAATATCTAGTACAATAAAATCAATGGGCACATAATTCCTATTTGCAAGAATAAGAACATCATTACTTCTTCCCAAGTGCAAATTAAGAGAACATTCTTCCAAATTAGTAAAACCTAGCACATCACATAGAGATTTCAAAATTGTGGAAACACTAGCACCCAAATCACATAAAGCATTGCACTCATAATTTTTGTTTTAAACTTTAATGTTGGATTCCCATTCATCATATAATTTTCTAGGAATTGAAATCTCTAATTCTAGCTTTTCTTCTAAATCTTTCATCATCGCTTCTACAATATGTTTAGTAAAAGGATTATTTTGCTCATACACATTGGGTGGATTTAGCATGGATTGTAACAAAAAATTACATTCAATCAAAGAACAACTATCATAATTAAAGATTTTGTAATCCAAGAGAGTGGGCACATCACTAGTTAAAGTTTTTACCTCTTCAAACCCACTTTTAATAAATTATTCATCAAGATTTTCACCCTTCGAGCTATAGGGATGCCTTCTAGCTAAAGTTGACTCTTCTTCAGTCCCCTTATCATCAAATTTAATATTAGTAAACAAGGAATCAATAGAAGAAACACCAATTATATTGACCTCTTCATCGTTACTACATTCTAAAGATTCTGGCTTAGCTGCCATTTGATTCACTAGTGTAGCCTGTGCATCAGAGATTTTTCCTAGCAAATTTTTAGTAGAGTAAACTGAGTTTTAAGATTAGCAACTTCTTTGCTGACATGATCAAGTTGTTTTGTAATAGCATCAAGCAAAATAGAATGTTCTTTAAGTTCTTCGGTAAAAAAAAATTATGCTCAAATTGTATAGACCTATAATCCTTAGTATTTTTTTTGATCGAAACCAATATATTAGGATAGTAAATATCATGATAATTCCCTTGAGACATCGTAGCTACACAAACAATATCACAAAGCAAACAAAAGATCAAACAAGAAAAAGCCAAGCGGAAAATATTTTTGTATTTTTGTAAAACTTTTTAGATGTGTGGGAGATGAAAACAAGAGGCAAATGACAAATAAAGTAATGCAAGGAGATAAAAGTTTATGCATACGTACTTGATAGATGTTGATGCTGTCTCCCCGGTAACGGTTCCAGAAATTCTTCCTGCTACTTGTGAGCTGCGTTGGGATTTCCTCGAAGAGGAGAGGATGATGCAGTATAGTAGAGATAAGTATTTCCCTCAGTTATGAAACCAAGGTTATCAATCCAATAGGAGAACCAAGCAACATTATGTAAACAACACCTGCACACAAACAACCAATACTTGCAACCCAACGCGTAGAGGTGTTGTCAATCCCTCAATGGTTATGAGCAAGATTAAATTGTATAGGATTTGATAGATAGACCTAACAAAAATAAAAAATAAAATAAAGAAAAGAAAATTGCAGCAAGGTATTTTTAGTTTTAATATATGATAAAAGATATACCCAGGGCCATATATTCCCTAGAGGCTTCTCTCGAGAAAATAGCATTCAGTGGGTAAACAAATTACAGTTGGGCAATTGATAGAAAAGCAAATAATTATGATGATATCCAAGGCAATGTTCATACATAGACATCACGTCCAAGATTAGTAGATCGAAACAATTTTGCATGCACTACTATTACTCCACACATCGATCGCTATCCAGCATGTATCTAGTGTATTAAGTTCATGGAAAAACGGAGTAATGCTTTAAGCAAGATGACATGATGTAGACAAGATAAACTCACGTATGAATAAACCTTATCTTTTTAACCTAAATAGCAATGATACATACGTGTCATCTCCCCTTCTGTCACTGGGATTGAGCATCGCAAGATCGAACCCATTATAAAGCACCTCTTCCCATGGCAATATAAATCAATCTAGTTAGCCAAACCAAACCAATAAATCGAAGAAGAAATACAAGGCTATATGCATGGATAGATCTGATCATAAACTCACAATTCATAGGATCCAAACAAACACACCACAAAAAAGAATTACATCGGATAGAACTCCAAGAACATCAAGGAGAACATTGTATTGAAGAACATCGAGAGAGAATTATCCATCTAGCTACTAACTATGCACCCGTAGGTCTATGGTAAACTACTCACGCATCATCGGAGGGGAGGCAAGGTTGATGTAGAGCCCCTCCGTGACTGATTCCCCCTCCGGCAGACTGCCAGAAAGGTTCCCCAGATGGGATCTCTCAAGAACAGAGGCTTGCGGTGGCGGAAAAATAATTTCATGGAATCCTTGCTAGGTTTTCTAATTTTTGGGAATTTATAGAGGCGGAGTCAGGTCAAACGGAGGTTTGTAGGCCCCACTACCCACCAGGGCGCACCACAGGCCCCTCGCGAGCCCTGGTGCCTAGAGGGCCACTCCTTTGTCTTATCGTTCCTTCCCGAAGCTTCAAGGGTCTCTTATTGCCAGAAAAAATCTCCAAAAAGTTTCATGGCATTTGGACTTCCTTTGGTACTGATATTCTGCAAAGTCAAAAAAAGCAAAAAACAGCAACTCGCACCGGGCACTAATTTAGTAGGTTAATCCCAAAAAATGATATAAAGTTGCTTGTAATTGTATATAAAACATCCAAGATTGATACTATAATAGCATGGAACAATAAAAAATTATAGATACGTTGGATACGTATCACATGCCAGGTGTACCAAGAGAACTCGCTGAGCACTGCCTAAATGTTGATCCCAAGATGAAGCCTGTACGACAATACCTCTGTCATTTTAAAGAGGAGAGACGCAAAGCCATTGGAGAAGAAGTGCGTAGGCTCCTAGCTGCCGGGTTCATTGTTGAAGTCTTTGATCCAGAGTGGTTAGCTAACCCAGAGCTTCTTCCGACGAAGAAAGGAACTTGGAGGATGTGTGTTGATTACACTGACTTGAACAAAGCATGCCTCAAAGATCCATTTGCTCTTCCTCGCATTGATCAGATCATCGACTCCACTTCTGGTTGTGAGTGCTTATGCTTCTTGGATGCTTATTCTGGATATCATCAGATCAAGATGAAGGAAGAAGACCAGGAGAAGACATCTTTTATAACACCCTTTGGAGCTTTCTGTTATACGTCCATGCCATTTGGACTGAAGAGCGCATGTGCAACTTACCCGCGTTATGTCCAAAACTATTTTCACAAATAGATCGAACATAATGTTCATGCTTATGTTGATGACATTGTGGTTAAGTCTCAGAAGAAAGAAACCTTGCTTGATGATCTAAAGGAGACATTTGATAACCGTCAGGTGTACCAAATGAAGATCAACCCGGCAAAATGTGTGTTCGGTGTTCCAGCAGGAAAACTCCTGGGTTTCCTTGTGTCTGAGCATGGCATTGAGGGTAACCCGAAAAAAATCAAGGCTATCACAACTCTGAAGAAGCCGATCAGTGTCAACGCTGTCCCAAAATTGACAGGTCGTGTGGTGGCTCTAAGTCGGTTTATAAGACGGCTTGGTGAGAATGCAATTCCTTTGTATCAATTGCTGAAGTAGACAGATAATTTCATCTGGGGTGATGCAACAGATAAAGCTTTCAAGTCCCTCAGGAAGCAGTTGTCAGAACCACCTATCCTTGTTGCTCCCCAGGCGAAGGAGACAATGCTTTTGTACATTGATGCTAATAATAAAGCGGTAAGTGTGGCAGTCATCGTGGAACGCTAGGAGGAAGGCAAGGAGTATCCAGTCCAAAGGCCAGTTTATTAGGTTAGTGAGGTCTTGACCGAGTCCAAGCAACGATATCCACATTGGCAGAAACTGGTCTTTGGTGTTTTTATGGCTATTCGCAAGTTGAAGCACTATTTTCAGGAGCACCCTAACACTGTTGTTAGTTCAACACCTCTATGAGATATTATCCAAAACAGAGAATCTACAAGATGGGTTGCCAAGTGGGCTATTGAGCTTGGTCCACACCATCTGAAGTATGTGCCACGGACAGCCATCAAGTCTCAAGCTTTGGTGGATTTCACCAATTACTGGACTAAATTACAGACTCCTGAAGAGAAGCCAAACAATACATACTGGAAAATACACTTTGATGGGTCCAGACAATTGGAAGGCTCGGAGAGGAAGTTGTATTAACTTGTCCACAAGGTGACAAATTTTGTTATGTTTTAAGACTCATGTTTCCCAGTACTAATAATGCAACTGAAAATGAGGTTTTGCTTCATGGGCTTCATATGGCCAAGGAGATGAATCTCAGCCGGGTCAGGTGTTTGGCGACTCAGACTTAGTCGCCCAACAGGTTTATGGAACTTGGGACTCCAAAGATCCTCTCATGGCGGCTTACAGGCATGCAATCATAGTCATAGCCGGTCACTTCAAGGGATACCAAGTGGATCATAGTGATTGCCAGCTTAATGAGGTAGTAGATCAATGCCCTGTCTCATTTAGGTTCTCAGCGCAAGCCGGTTCCACCAAATGTTTTTCTTGATGTCTTTCATAACCCGTCAGTCAAGCTACCAATGGAGGAGGACATCACTATTCCTAACCCCGAATCTGCTCTAGTGGCTGCAGTTCATGCTACCCCTGAATGGACAGTACCTTACTTGGATTATCTTACCCGTGGCGAGCTCCCTGAAGAAGAAATCATCGCTTAGTAGATTATCCAGAGCTCTAAATCCATGTCCATTGTCAATGGTGAGTTACATAAAAGAAGATATCACGACCTTCAACATTGTGTTTCTCCTGAGGAAGGTCGTGAGATTATTAATGAGATTCACTCTGGAGACTATGGGCATCATGCTGCATTAAGGTCCTTGGTGGAAAAATCTTTTAGGCATGGTTTTTACTAGCTCACAGCTCATGCAGATGTAGAGGATATCGTCCAAAAGTGTGGTGGGTGCTAGAAATTTGCACATCAAGCTCATGTGCCTGCTCAAGAACTCTAGATGATCCCAATTACTTGGCTTTTCCAGTCTGTGGGCTCGATATGGTCGGTCCTTTCAAGCCATCGTCTGACAAAAAGACTCACCTTTTGGTTGCAGTTGACAAATTCACCAAGTAGGTTGAAACAGAGCCAGTTAGCAATTGTGATGTTGCAACAATAATCAAGTTTCTGAAGAAGATATCGCTTCGAATATCCTCATAGTATTATTACTGACAATGGCACTAATCTATCCAAAGGAGCTATGGAGTAGTTTTGTCAATGAGCACACATCCGACTTGATCAAGCTTCAGTGGCACATCCGCAGTATAATGCGAAAGTAGAGTGCGCTAATCATGAATTATTGTGTGGGATTAAGCCAAGACTTACGGTTCCCCTTGAACACACTCCTGGAAGTTGGGTTGAAGAGCTTCTGGTGGTACTTTGAAGCATACAGACTACTCCCAACAGGTCAAGAGGCTATACGTCGTGCTTCCTTGTTTATGGTGCAGAAGCCGTACTGCCAAGTGATATCCATCATGACTCCCCCATAGTTGCAGCATATGTCGAGGCAGACAATGATCAAGCTCTCTAATACTCTCTTGATGCCCTGGAAGAAGAACACGATCTTGGAGCAGCACGATCAATGATATATCAACAATATCTAGATCGCTATCTGCTACTTCTTGAGCCTGCGTTGGTTTTTTCCTTGAAGAGGAAAGGGTGATGCAACAAAGTAGAGATAAGTATTTCCCTCAGTTAAGAACCAAGGTATCAATCTAGTAGGAGGAACAAACAAGTCTCCAATAATTGCACCTGCACAAAGAAACAAATACTTGCACCCAACGCGATAAAGGGGTTGTCAATCCCTTCACAGTTACATGCAAGGATGAGATCTGATAGTGGTAGATGTAAAAGATAAATAAAAGTGCGAAATAAAATAAAAGTAAATAAATTGCAGCAAGGTATTTTTGGGTTTTTGATTTTGTAGATCTGAAAATAATATGATAAAAATAGACCCCGGGGACATAGTTTTCACTAGAGGTTTCTATCTTGAAAGAAAGCATACGGTGGGTAAACAAATTATAGTTGAGCAATTGATAGAAAAGCGCATAGTTATGACAATATCCAAGGCAATGATCATGTATATAGGCATCACGTCCGAGACAAGTAGACCGACTCCTGCCTGCATCTATCACACATCGATCACTATCCAGCATGCATCTAGTGTATTAATTTAACAAAAATGGAGTAACGCCTTAAGCAAGATGACATGATGTAGAGGGATAGATCCAATCAATATGGAATAACCCCATATTTTTATCCTTAATGGCAACAATACAAATACGTGTCATGTCCCCTTCTGCCACTGGGATTGAGCACCGCAAGATTGAACCCATTACAAAGCACCTCTCCCATTGCAAGAAAAATCAATCTAGTTGGCCAAACCAAATCAATAGATCGGAGAGAAATACAAAGCTATATAAATCATGCATAAAAGAGTTCAGAGAAGACTCAAATAATATTCATGGATAATCTCATCATAAACCCACATTTCATTGGATCTCAACAAACACACCACAAAAGAAGATTACATTGAATAGATCTCCAAGAACATCAAGGAGAACATTGTATTCAAGATCAAAGAGAGAGAAGAAGCCATCTAGCTAGTAGCTATGGACCTGTAGGTCTGTGGTAAACTACTCACACATCATCGGAAGGGCAGCAATGTTCATGTAGAGGGCCTCCGTGATCGAATACCCCTCCGATGAAGTACCAGACAAGGTCCCTAGATGGGATCTCATGAAGACAGAAACTTGCGGCGGTGGAAAAGTATTTTTGGTGTGCCCTCTGGCCTATGAGCAATATTTGGGTATTTATAAAAGAAGAATTAGGTTTAGAGGAGCTACGGGGGGCCCACAAGCTTGGAGGGCACGCCCCCTGAGCTTGTCGCCACCTCGTGGCCCTTCTGGCCTCCTCCCAAACCTTCCAGGGTGTCTTGTGGTCCAAGAAAAATCATCAAAAAGTTTTGTTCCATTTGGAGTCCGTTTGGTTTTGATTTTCTGTACAGACAAAAACAAAGAAAAAAAGAGTAACTGGCACTGGGCACTAGGTTAATAGGTTAGTCCCAAAAAATGATATAAAATAACATAATAATGCATATAAAACATCCAAGATTGATAATATAATAGCATGGATATGCAATAAAAAATTATAGATACGTTGGAGATGTATCAAGCATCCTCAAGCTTAATTCCTGCTCGTCCTCGACTAGGTAAATGATAAAAACAGAATTTTTGATGTGGAATGCTACCTAACATGTTTATCATGTAATCTTTCTTTATGTGGTATGACTATTCAGATCCATAAGATTCAAAACAAAAGTTTAATATGGACATAAAAACAATAATACTTCAAGCATACTAAAAAGCAATCATGTTTATTCAAAATATCATGGCTAAAGAAAGTTATGACTACAAAATCATATAGTCTTGTCATGCTCCATCTTCTTAACACAAAATTTATCATGCACAACCGTGATGACAAGCCAAGCAATTGGTTCATACTTTTTAATGCGCTTCAACTTTTCCAGCTCTCATGCAATATATGAGCATGAGCCATGGATATAGCACTATAGGTGGAATAGAATATGATGTTGGAGGTCGTGTGGAGAAGACAAAAAAGGAGAAAGTCTCACATAGACGAGGCTAATCAACGGGCTATGGAGATGCCCCATCAATTGATGTCAATGCAAGGAGTAGGGATTGCCATGCAATGGATGCACTAGACCTATAAGTGTATGAAAGCTCGAAAGAAGACTAAGTGGGTGTGCATCCAACTTGCTTGCTGATACGTCTCTAATGTATCTATAATTTTTTATTGTTCCATGCTGTTATATTATCAATCTTGGATGTTTTACAATCATTTTATAGCAACTTTATATCATTTTTTTGGGACTAACCTATTGACATAGTGCCTAGTGCCAGTTGCTGTTTTTTGCTTGTTTTTTACTTCACAGAAAATCAATACCAAACGGAGTCCAAATGCAGCGAAACTTTTTGGTGATTTTTTCTGGACCAGAAGACACAAGTTGGGCCAAGGAAGTACTAGAGGGCTGCCCCGAGGGAGGCACAACCCACCTGGGCGCGCCTGGGGGCCCAGGCGCGCCCTGGTGGGTTGTGCCCACCTCAGTGGCCTCCCGCACCGCCTCTTTGCTCTATAAATACCCCAATATTCCAGAAACCCTAGGGGAGTCGACGAAAAACAATTCCAGCAGCCGCAAGTTCCAGAAACCACAGATCCAATCTAGACACCATCACGGAGGGGTTCATCATCCTCATTGGTGCCTCTCCGATGATGCGTGAGTAGTTCATTGTAGGCCTACGAGTCTGTAGTTAGTAGCTAGATGGCTTCCTCTCTCTCTTTTGATTCTCAATACAATGGTCTCTTGGAGGTCTATTTGATGTAACTCTTTTTGCGGTGTGTTTGTTGGGATCCGATGAACTTTGAGTTTATGATCAGATCTATGTTTTTATCCATGAAAGTTATTTTAGTCTTTTGATCTCTTATATGCCTGATTACTTATAGCCTCATATGTATTTTTTGAATCTTTGGTTTGGTTAGGCCGACTAGATCGATTTTTCTTGCCATGAGAAAAGGTGCTTTGTGATGGGTTCGATCTTACGGTGCTCAATCCCAATGACAGAACGGGAAATGACATGTATGTATCGTTGCTATTAAGGATAACAAGATGGGGTGTATTCCTACATGAATAGATCTTGTCTACATCATGTCATCGTTCTTATTGCATTACTCCTTTCTCCATGAACTTAATACACTAGATGCATGCTGGATAGCGGTCGATGTGTGGAGTAATAGTAGTAGATGCAGGCAGGAGTCGGTCTACTAATCTTGGACGTGATGCCTATATAATGATCATTGCGTGGATATCGTCATACTTATTTGAAGTTCTATCAATTTCCCAACAGTAATTTGTTTACCCATCGTATGCTATTTTTTCTCGAGAGAAGCCACTAGTGAAATCTACGGCCCCCGGGTCTATTTTTCCATCATATACTTTCAGATCTATATTGCTATTTGCCTTTTTATTTATTTGCATCTTTTATTTTCAGATCTATTAATCCAAAAACCCAAAAATATCTTGCTGCAATTTATTGTTATTTATTTTATCTCATGTTCCCGTGAGATCTATTTATCCGATCTACTGCAAATTTATCTATCTCTTTACCCGGGAGGGATTGACAACCCCTCTTTTACTTCGGGTTGCAAGTATTTGTTCTTTATGTGCAGCTGCCGTTCATGTAGTATTGCGTGGTTCTCCTACTGGTTCGATAACCTTGGTCTCATCACTGAGGGAAATACCTACCGTAGCTGTGCTGCATCATACCTTCCTCTTTGGGGAAATACCGACGTAGTTCAAGCCGCATCAAAAGGAATTTCTGGCGCCGTTGCCGGGGAGACTTCATCAACATCTACCAGGTTCCTAATCACAAATCTCATCTCCTTGCAATTTCCATTATTTGCCATTTGCCTCTCATTTTCATCTCCCCCACTTCACAAAAATTTGCCGTTTTATTCGCCCTCTTTTTCGTTCGCCATTTTCTCGTCAGATCTGTTTTTGAGTGCAATCTTGTTTGCGTAGTCTTGATGCCTCAAAGAAAATATTATGATGTTCCTTACCCCAATATTTTGCTTGAAATTGAGAAAAGTACTAAAGAATATATGACTACACAATTTGAGAACAATAAATATTTTACTGAAGAACTTAAGGAACACTCTGTTGTGTTGGATGCTATAACAAAACAACTTGATGATATTAGTTGAGAAGTTTATAGTATTCAATCTAAGTATGCTTTTAATGAAAGTTTGCTAGGGAAAATATCCAATGCACAAGCTACCCTAGTAAATCAAATGGCCGCTAAACCAATCTCGTTAGAAGATAAAAATGATGAAGATCTTAAAGGGATTGGTGTTTCTTCTATTGATTCCTTGTTTAGTAAAATTAAGATTGATGATAAAGGGATTGAAGAAGATTTAACTTTAGCTAGAAGGCGTCCCTATAATTTGGAGGGTGAAAATCTTGTCCAGAAAATTGATAAAAGTGGGTTTGGAGAGGTTAAAACTTTAACTAGTGATGTGCCCACTCTTTTGGATTACAAAGACTTTAATTATGATAATTGCTCTTTGATTGATTGTATTTCTTTGTTGCAATCTATGATAAATTTACCCCATGCTTATGAACAAAATAAAGCTTTTACTAAACATATCGTTGATGCTATGATGAAAGCTTTGGACGAAAAGTTGGAATTAGAGATTTCAATTCCTAGAAAATTACATGATGAATGGGAACCTACTATCAAAGTCAAGATTAAAAATTATGAGTGTTTTGCTTTATGTGACTTGGGTGCTAGTGTTTCTACAATTCCGAAATCCTTATGTGATGTGCTTGGTCTTACCGATATTGAAGAATGTTCTTTAAATTTACACTTGGCGGATTCTACTATTAAAAAGCCTATGGGAAGAATTAATGATTTTCTTATCCTTGCAAATAGGAATTATGTGCCCATAGACTTTATTGTTCTTGATATTGATTGCAATCCGTCTTGCCCAATTATTCTGGGTAGACCGTTTTTACGCACTATAGGTGCCGTGATTGATATGAAAGAAGGGAACATCAAATTCCAATTTCCTTTGAGAAAGGGTATGGAACACTTCCCTAGAACAAGAATTAAGCCACCATATGAATCAATCATGACGGTATCTTACGGATCTAGAAATAAGGATGACAACACTTAGATCTTTGCATTATGCCTAGCTAGGGGGCATAAAACGATAGCGCTTGTTGGGAGGCAACCCAATGAATAAAATTTATTTTTGTCTTTTTCTTTATGTTCTTGAGTATTTGCACAATTATGCTACTGTTATGATTGTGTTTTTTATGTTTTAATTAGTGTTAGTGACAAGCAAAGCCTTTGGGATCATGTTGGGTGATAGTTGATATGATCTTGTTGGAAAACAGAAACTTTTGCGTCCAGTAAAATAATTTTAAAAATTCACAGATGTGACGAAAAATTCTGAATTTTTTACAAAATATTTATATACAAATTTCCTACGTTTTCCTATTGTTTCAAAAAAAATTGAGTTACATAAGTATGATAACAATTCATATCTTTGCAGACTGTTCTGTTTTTGACAGATTCTGTTTTCTTTGCATTGTGTGCTTATTTTGATGAATCTGTGGTTTGTATTGGAGGTTATAAGCCATGGTAAAGTTAGAATACAGTAGATATAATGCAATAACAAAATTTGAATGGGTTTTATACAGTACTTACTGTAACACCCCCTGTAATAAGCTACAGTGATCACCCTTTTGATGAGGCCATGTCATCATGATTAATAGTGCACAATCATCATTAGCATCATATTGCATTTCAACTCCTAAGTCAAATTCAAATTTAAATGAAAGTGGAATATAAAAGTTGTCCAACATAGAAACTAAAATGTCAGATAAATAACAAATATTCCAGAGGCTATTCTAAAATTGAAACCAACATCATTGGAATTGGATAAGTGACTCGAACAACCTCAAACAGTGGATAAAGATGGTATTTAATAACCATTTATTAAATCTGAAATAAATATGGAATTATGTTTTGTCCAAACTAATTTTAGGTGTTGAGGAATAATGCACTGGTATTTATGAAATAGGTCACACTTTTTACAAAAACCATTTGGGGCCTAAACATTTAACAGTAGAGAAAAGAGAATAAAGAAAAGGAAAAAAAAGAAAAGGAAAAAGAAAAAAAAAAAGAAAAAAAAAAAGAAAAAAAAAAGAGAGCAACACCCCCCCCCGACTGGGCCCCCCACGACAGCACTTCTGTGACCTTAAGACCTTTCCCAGCAAGGACCAAGAAACGACCGAAAGCCCAAAGATCCCCCAACCATCAGCGGGCCCAGCAAGCCACCGGGCCGCCAGGCCGCCAGCCGGCGCATACTTAGCCGGCCACCCCCCCCCGGCCGAACCCTAACCCTACCCCCGACCCCCCCCTCCCCCTCGTTCTCTCTCCTCCCCCCCCATCTGGATCGGGGCGATCCCCCGATCCGTCCGCTCCTCGTCGACGCCGCTCGCCGACGCCGCCCCCCGTCGCCGCCTCCCCCTCGTCAGCCCCCACCTCCCGATCCAGATCGGGATCGGGATCGCGGAACGACCCGTCCCTCGGTCGCGGCGACGACCGCGCCGCCTCGCCGTCGCCGTGGACGCCGTCGCGAGCGCTCCCCCGCCGGCCTGCTTCTCCTCTCCGCCGTCGTCCCGTCATCCACCTCGCGCGCGAACTGCCACGATCCCTGCCCTCCGTGAGCCGCGCCCCTCCATCTCCTCCTCTCTCCCTCCCGCGCCGCTGCTTGCGTCGCCCGCCTGCGGTGGCCTCGTGCGTCGCGTGCCCCGCAGCCACCGCGCCCCCCCGCGTGCCCCTGCCGGCGAGCCCTGCCGTCACTCGCCCTCCCCACTGGTGCCCTTCGTCGCGTGCGCACTCGCCGCATCGCCGCTGCCCCGCTGCGTGGCCGCTCCCTTCTTCCCCCTTGGCACACTCACCGCGTCCCGGGCTGTGCTCGCGCCCCGCCTGCTGGGTCGCCCGCCATGGCCGGCTCCTGCTGCTGCCGGCGCTGGTCTCGCCCCGCTCCGGTCCACCACTCGACCGCGCCCGTCGCCCCCTGCTGGCGCGCCGCCAGTCTCCGTGGCCTCACCGCGGCCATCTCCGGCGCCCGGCGGCCCGCGCCGCGCCGGCGCCCGCGCCGCGTCGGCGCCCCTCCGCTCCCGCGGGTCATCGCCGGTCGGGCGCCCACAACGCCCGAACCCGCTATGGCCCCCCTGACCCAATGACATGTGGGGCCTAGCCCCTGGAACATTTTAAAAGAAAAAAAGGATATAAAAAGAAATTATAAAAATATAATTAATTATTTATTTAATTAGTTAACTAAATTAATTAACTTAACTAATCCTGATTAGATTAACCTAATTAATGATTAAAGTAATTAATCTGTTTAGTTAATCTCAGTCAATGACAAACGGGACCCACAGTCAGTTGACCAGTCAACGCCTCTGTTGACTGCTGACGTCATGCTGACGTCAGCGTGCACTGTTCGGATAATGTTGATTTAAATAATTAAATAAATTCCAGAAATTAATAAAAACTTTAGAAAATCATATCTTTTAAACCGTAACTCCGATTGAAAATATTTTATACATGAAACTTGCTCAGAACGACGATACGAACCTGAATACATCCTCTGTATTCCCGTCAGACGCCCGCAGCTATGAGAACGTTGAACAATTAGACAGATTCCGATAAATGAATAGTGTCCAACCCTAATTAAATAAATCCGGATAAATTCCTAAATTAACTAAATCGCTTAGTTAGGCTGTATTCACCCCGGCCCTGCGTTTAGACATATGTCATGATCCCTGTTGCATTATTGCCGTGTGTTTACTGTTTCTTCCCCTCTTCTCTTCGGTAGACTACGAGACCGACGCAGCTGCTGGTGCCTCGACCGACTACGTTGTTGACGACCCCTACTTGCCAGAGCAACCAGGCAAGCCCCCGCCTTGATCACCAGATATCGCCTATTCTCCTCTATACTGCTTGCATTAGAGTAGTGTAGCATGATACTGCTTTCGGTTAATCCTATTCTGCTGCATAGCCTGTCATTGTTGCTACTGTTGTTGATACCTTACCTGCAATCCTAAATGCCTAGTGTAGGATGCTAGTTTATCATCATTGGCCCTGCATTCTTGTCAGTTGCCTTGCTATACTATCGGGCCGTGATCATCGGGAGGTGATCACGGGTTATACTATACCTATACATACTATACAAATGGTGACTAAAGTCGGGTCGGCTCGAAGAGTACCCGCGAGTGATTCACGGATTGGGGGCTGAAAGGACCTTTGTCCCAACGGCCCTTTGGTGGATTTTGTGGCGGAGCGACAGGGCAGGTTGAGACCACCTAGGAGACAGGTGGGCCAGGCCCTGGTCGTCGTTCGCGTTACTTCATAATAAACACGCTTAACGAGATTGGATATTGATCTGAGTCTGGCCACTGGCCTATACGCACTAACCAACTACGCGGGGAGTAGTTATGGGTTATCCGGCGTCGTGGGTATCAGCTGAAGCCTTCTTGACGTCAGCGACTGAGCGGCGCGCCGTGTTGGACAGCGCTAACGTAACCGCCGTGATCTGTGTGGGTTGCTAGGTCTGCTCGCGGCCGCGTACGCAACGTGCAGGAGCGCACTGGGCGATGGGCCCAGACCCCAGAGTGCCTAGGATTAGTCCGGCGTGCTGACCTCTGTTGAGCCTAGGTGGGCTGCGACGTGTGGATCTTCCGAGGCCGGGCATGACCCAGGAAAGTGTGTCCGGCCAAAGGGGATCGAGCGTGTTGGGGAATATGTGGTGCACCCCTGCAGGGAAGTTTATCTATTCGAATAGCCGTGTCCCTCGGGGAAAAGACGAACCACCCAGAGTTGTATTCCGACCTCATGACAACTAGAAATGGATACTTAATAAAACACACCCTTACAAGTGACAGATATAACCCGGTGGTCGCTCTCTCGCATGGTGGCGACGAGAGGATCGACGGGTAGGATTATGCTTTACGTTGTTGTTTGGTTAACTTCCAACTAATCTCTTCTATTGCTTCAAGATGGAGGCTGCCAGAAGCGTAGTCTTCGACAGGACTAGCTACCCCCTCTTATTCGGGCAAATTCTGCAGTTTCAGTCCACCGATATTGCCTCTTTACACATATACCATGCATATGTAGTATAGATCCTTGCTTGCGAGTACTTTGGATGAGTACTCACGGTTGCTTTCCCCCTCCTTTCCTCCTTTCCCTTCTTGCTGGTTGTCGCAACCAGATGTTGGAGCCCAGGAGCCAGACGCCACCTTCGACGACTACTACCACCAGGACGGAGCCTACTACTACGTCCAGGACGCCGACGACCAGGAGTAGTTAGGAGGATCCCAGGCAGGAGGCCCTGCGCCTATTCGATCTGTTGTATCCCTGTTTGTGCTAGCCATCTTATGGCACCTTGTTTAACTTATGTCTGTACTCAGATATTGTTGCTTCCGCTGACTCGTCTATGATCGAGCATTTGTATTCGAGCCCTCGTGGCCCCTGGCTTGTATTATGATGCTTGTATGACTTATTTATGTTTTAGAGTTGTGTTGTGATATCTTCCCGTGAGTCCCTGATCTTGATCGTACACGTTTGCGTGCATGATTAGTGTACGATCGAGCCGGGGGCGCCACACTTACAGTAAAGATTAGTTTTCTTATACTAACGGATCTCACGAAGGTTTTGTTGAGTTTTGTGTGATTGAAGTTTTCAAGTTTTGGGTGACATCACGATGGATGAAGGAATAAGGAGTAAGAAGAGACTAAGCTTGTGGATGCCCATGGCATCCCAAGCTATTATCTAAAAGATAAGCAAGCAATTAAGCTTGGGGATGCCCGAGTGGCATCCCCTCTTTCTTCTAACGACCATCGGTATTTTACTTGGAGCTATATTTTTATTCATCACATATCATGAGTTTTGCTTGGAGCGTCTTGTATGATTTGAGTCTTTGCTTGTTTTTATTTTTATTTTTAGTCAAGTATCCTTGCTGGACACACCTATTTGAGAGAGCCAAAATTATGCTATGATTTGTTAGAATTGCTCTCTATGCTTCACTTAAATCTTTATGAGCTACGGAAATTGCTCTAGTGCTTCACTTATATCTTTTTGAGCATGGTGTGCTTTAATATTTTTGAAGAAATGCTCTCATGCTTCACTTAGATTTATTTGAGAGTAGTAATTTTTGAAGAAATTCTCTCATGCTTCACTTATATCATTTTGGGAGAAGAATATTTTTATGCTCATGTTCTTCACTTAGATTTGTTTGAGTTATCAAAAGCAACACATTAAACTAGTCCCAAAGTGATAGATATTCAAGAGGGATATAATAAAAACTTTCATGAAGATCATTGGACAAAATAAACTTGATTCCTTGTAATAGTTTTGTGATATGATGATATAATATGTGAGTCTTGTTGGTCAGTAATTATGGTTTAGTAAGAATATTGGTGTTAAGGTTTGTGATTCCCTATGCAAGCACGAAAGTCAATAGTTATACAATGAAATTACATCCTACTTGTGGTGCATTATTCGGTGTTAGTAATGCTTAATGCTCGCTTATGAGATTTTTTGTTTCTTGGTTGGATGCTTCTCAATCTTTTGCTAGCCTTTATTTGCACTAAGTATGATCACTACTTGTACATCCAAAATCCTTAAACCAGTTTTGCCATATGAGTCCACTATACCTACCTATATGCGGTATTTCCGTACCGTTCTAAGCAAATTTGTATGTGCCATCTCTAATTTTCAAAATAAATTTCTCTTTTGTGTGCTCGTACCGCTCATGAAACGGTAGGGGGTGGCTGATATTTTTCCATGCTAGATTTGTTATTCTCAAGATAAGTGTTTATTCACTTGTCATTGCATGAGAGTACGGCAAAGGTATTAGGGATGCCCAGTCCCGAAATGAAAAATGAATTTACTTTATGTTGTCAAATAATAAATTCCATGGAAAGTGTTGGTATGGACGGCACCCATGGATTCGGTTAGCCATGGAATGTGAAAGTATGGTGGAAAAATGAATAAACTTTATTTTCTATTTGGGAACCGCCTATGATATATCCAGCATGGAAAGTATTGGGAACTACTCGATCGTTTTCGTTGACAGGAAAAGCATGCCACCCAAAATATTTTTATCTCTATCTTTTTTGCTTTGAGCTCTCGCACCTCTACAAATCCCTACTTCCCTCTGCGAAGGGCCTTTCTATTTATTTTATGCAATTTTTATTTTTGAGTCTCCATCGTCTCTTATAAATCACCAACTAAGGGTCACTATGATCGTACTTGAGCATTGGGTGTAGCTAATATGCGAGTGTGTTTCATGAATGGATCAATGATTGAGCATAAAGGGCTAGGGATAACTTGCTTTAGTGTTGATATTTTGGAAGACATTGTTGCTTATTGATATGCTTGAGTATTGAAATCTTCATGTCAAAACTAGACTATTGCTTTGAATCATATAAAAGTCCAAATGCCCATGCTACAAAGAAAAGATTATGTGATGAACATGTTCAGCAGCATTCCACATCAAAAATTCTGTTTTTATCATTTACCTACTCGAGGACGAGCAGGAATTAAGCTTGGGGATGTTGATACATCTCCAACGTATCTATAATTTTTGATTGTTCCATGCTACTATATTATCAATCTTGGATGTTTTACAATCATTTTATAGCAACTTTATATCATTTTTTTAGGACTAGCCTATTGACATAGTGCCCAGTGCCAGTTGTTGTTTTTTGCTTGTTTTTTACTTCGCAGAAAATCAATACCAAACGGAGTCCAAACGCAGCGAAACTTTTTGGTGATTTTTTCTGGACCAGAAGACACAAGTTGGGCCAAGGAAGTACCAGAGGGGTGCCCCGAGGGGGGCACAACCCACCAAGGCGCGCTTGGGGGCCAGGCACGCCCTGGTGGGTTATGCCCACCTCGGTGGCCTCCCGCACCGCCTCTTTGCTCTATAAATACCCCAATATTCCAGAAACCCTAGGGGAGTCGACGAAAAACAATTCCATCCGCCGCATGTTCCAGAAGCCATAGATCCAATCTAGACACCATCACAGAGGGGTTCATCATCCTCATTGGTGCCTCTCCGATGATGCGTGAGTAGTTCATTGTAGACCTACGGGTCCGTAGTTAGTAGCTAGATGGCTTCCTCTCTCTCTTTTGATTCTCAATACAATGGTCTCTTGGAGATCTATTTGATGTAACTCTTTTTGCGGTGTGTTTGTTGGGATCCAATGAACTTTGAGTTTATGATCAGATCTATGTTTTTATCCATGAAAGTTATTTGAGTCTTTTGATCTCTTATATGCATGATTACTTATAGCCTCGTATTTCTTCTTCGAATCTTTGATCTAGTTAGGCCAACTAGATCAATTTTTCTTGCCATGGGAAGAGGTGCTTTGTGATGGTTTCGATCTTACGGTGCTCAATCCCAGTGACAGAAGGGGAAATGACACGTATGTATTGTTGCTATTAAGGATAACAAGATGGGCTGTATTCCTACATGAATAGATCTTTTCTACATCATGTCATCATTCTTATTGCATTACTCCGTTTCTCCATGAACTTAATACACTAGATGCATGCTGGATAGCGGTCGATGTGTGGAGTAATAGTAGTAGATGTAGGCAGGAGTCGGTCTACTAATCTTGGACGTGATGCCTATATAATGATCATTGCCTGGATATCGTCATAATTATTTGAAGTTCTATCAATTGCCCAACAGTAATTTCTTTACCCACCGTATGCTATTTTTTCTCGAGAGAAGCCACTAGTGAAATCTACGGCCCCCGGGTCTATTTTTCCATCATATACTTTCAGATCTATATTTCTATTTGCCTTTTTATTTTATTGCATCTTTTATTTTAAGATCTATTAATCCAAAAACCCAAAAATATCTTGCTGCAATTTATTGTTATTTATTTTATCTCGCGTTCCCGCGAGATATATTTATCCGATCTACTACAAATTTATCTATCTCTTTACCCGGGAGGGATTGACAACCCCTCTTTTATGTCGGGTTACAAGTATTGGTTCTGTGTGTAGGTGCCGTTCATGTAGTGTTGCGTGGTTCTCCTACTGGTTCGATAACCTTGGTCTCATCACTAAGGGAAATACCTACCGCAGTTGTGCTGCATCATCCCTTCCTCTTTGGGGAAATACCAACGTAGTTCAAGCCGCATCACTTTCTCATGAAGACCTAGGGCATTTGAGGAAGGCCATCATTGGAATATACAAGCCAAGTTTTATAACAAAAAATTCCCAATAGTATATGAAAGTGACAAAATAGGAGACCCTCTATCATGAAGAATGTGGTGCTACTTTGAAGCACAAGTGTGGAAAATGATAGTAACATTCTCCCTTCTCTCTTTTTCTCTCAGTTTTTTTCTTTTTTCTCTTTTTTTTGTTGGGCACTTTGGCCTCTTCTTTATATATATTCAAGTCCGGAGTCTCATACCGAATTGTGGGGGAATCATAGTCTCCATCATCCTTTCCTCACCGGGACAATGCTCTAATAATGAATATGATCATCACACTTCTTTTTACTTACAACTCAAAAATATGACTCTATATGAATGCCTCCGGCGGTGTACCGGGATGTGCAATGATCTAGCATGACATGTATAAAAAAATTTGAATGATGGTGGAGCCCCAAATACTATGTCAACTATATAATCATGCAAAGCAATATGACAATGATGATATGTGTCATAATAAAACGGAATGGTGGTAGTTGCATGGCAATATATCTCGGAATGGCTATGGCTATGGAAATGCCATAATAGGTAGGTATGGTGGCTGTTTTGACGAAGATATAAGGAGGCTTATGTGTGGTAGAGCGTATCATATCACGGGGTTTGGATGCACTGGTGAAGTTTGCACCACAACTCAAGGTGAGAAGGGGCAATGCACGGTACTGAAGACGCTAGCAAATTGCGGAAAGGTAAGAGTGCGTATAATCCATGGACTCACATTAGTCATAAAGAACTCACATACTTATTGCAAAAGTTTATTAGCCCTCGAAGCAAAGTACTACTATGCATGCTCCTAGGGGATAGATTGGTAGGAAAAGACCATCGCTCGTCACCGACCTCCACTCATAAGGAAGACAATCAATAATAAATCATGCTCCAATTTCATAGCATAATGAGAGACCATACGTGCATGCTTCAGGAATCACAAACCTTAACACTAGTATCCTTACTAAAACCACAATTACTCATTAGCATAACCTTCATATTACGACCTTCATATCTCAAAACTATTACAAGGAATCAAACTTCTCATATATTCAATGGTCTTCATGAATGTTTTTATTATATCCCTCTTTAATACCCATCATATTAGGACTAAATTCGTAACCTAAGCCAATTGCCATACTATTTATAAGACTCCCAAAATAATATAAGTGAAGCATGAGAGTTCATCAATTTCTATAAAATATAACCACCGCCGTGCTCTAAAAAATATAAGTGAAGCACTAGAGCAACTACCTAGCTCAAAAGATATAAGTAAAGCTCAAAGAGTATTCTACCAAATTCACGAATAATGTGTGTCCCTCTCAAAAAGGTGTGTCCAGCAAGGATGATTGTGGCAAACTAAAAAGAAAATAAAGAAAAGACTCATATAATACATGACGCTCCAAGCAAAACACATATCATGTGGTGAATAAAAATATAGCCTCAAGTAATTTTACCGATGGATTGTAGACAAAAGAGGGGATGCCATCCGGGGCATCCCCAAGCTTAAATGCTTGGTTTTTCTTGAATGTTACCTTGGGGTGCCTTGGGCATCCCCAAGCGTAGGATCTTGCCATTCCTTATTCCTTCGCCCATCGAAACTTCACCCAAAACTTGAAAACTTCACAACATAAAACTCAACAGAAAACTCGTGAGATCCGTTAGTATAATAAAGAAAACCACCACTTTTAAGTACTATTGTAAACTCATTCCAATTTCATATTGGCATTATATATACTATATTATAACTTCACCATGGTTCATAGCCCCCGATACAACCCATAGATTCACCAAAATAAGCAAACAACACATAGAAAACAGAATCGTTAGAAACAGAACAGTCTGTAGAAATCTGGACTTTAGCCAAACTTCTGTAACTCCAAATATTCTGAAAAATTAGGAAAACGTAGGCAATTTGTGTATAAATCTTTTGGAAAAAAATCAGATCAAAAGAACATTTTTGTGAATTTACAAAATTCAAGAACTGAGAGCAATTTTTTTTGTTTTTCGGCAAAATCAAACCAACTATCACCCAAGACCATCCTAACGGCTTTACTTGGCACAAACACTAACTAAAATACTAAAACACAATCATAACAGTAGCATAATTGTATATTTATTAAAAACATAAAGGAAAACAAAAAATTAAAAGATAACTATTGGGTTGCCTCCCAACTAGCGCTATCGTTTTACGCCCTTAGCTAGGCATATTGCATAGATCTAGGTATTGTCATCTTTGCTATTCAATCCATAAGTGGCCCTCATAATAGATTCATATGGAAACTTAATTTTCTTTCTTGTAAAGTGTTCCATGCCCTTCCTTAACGGAAATTGAAATCTAATGTTTCCTTCTTTCATATCAATAATTGCACCAATCGTTCTAAGGAAAGGTCTACCAAGAATTATGGGGCATGTAGGATTGCAATCAATATCAAGCACATTAAAATCTACAGACTCATAATTCCTATTTGCAATAATAGGAACATAATTAATTCTTCCCATAGGTTTCTTAATAGTAGAATCCACTAAGGGCAAATTTAAAGAAAAATCATCAAGTTTATGGAAGCCTAGCACATCACATAAAGTATTTGAAATAGTGGAAACGCTAGAACCCAAATCACATAAAGCATTGCACTCATAATCTTTGATCTTAATTATAATAGTAGGTTCCCATTCATCATATAATTTTCTAGGGATTGAAACTTCCAACTCAAGTTTTTCTTCAAAAAATTTCATCATAGCATCAACGATATGTTAAGTAAAAGCTTTATTTTTATCATTAGAATGGGGTGAATTAAGCATAGATTGTAACAAGGAAATACACTCAATCAAAGAGAAATTATCATAATTAAATTCCTTGAAATCCAAAAGAGTGGGCACATCATTAGTTAAAGTTTTAACCTCGCCAAACCCACTTTTATCAAAAATTTCATTAAGATCATCACCCTCCAAATTATTGGGATGCCTTCTAGCTAAAGTTGACTCCTCTCCGGTCCCTTATTTATCAAGTTTTATATTAGCAAACAAAGATTCAATATGAGTCACACCAATCACTTTAAGATCTTAATCATTATTATAACAAATACTAGAAGAACACACTTTTTTTAGCCATTCTCTCTTAGCTCGGATTCTAGCGGTTCTCTTCCTACTTTCATTAATAGAAGTTTTGATAGATTTTAGAGACTCATTAATATCAAGTTTGGGTGGCATAGATCTATTCTTAAGGGAATCAATCTCATGAGAAACTATATCAACGTTTCTATCCACATCATCAATCTTAAGCAATTTTTCTTCTATCATAGCATTGAAAATCTTTTGAGAATTGATAAAATCTTTGATATTATTCTCAAGATCAGAGGGTATCTTATTATAATTTCCATAAGAATTGTGTAGAAATTACCATAATTATTAGAGGAATTACTAGGAAACGGCCTAACATTAAAATTGCTTCTATTGGTATCATTTTTTATCAGAGGGCCAACACATATCAGCTGTGTTGAGGCCTACCTAGTCTAGGTTTTGTATTTTAACATGCGAAGCCCATCATGTATCGATCGACCTATGGGCCTCCCAGCCTAGGTTTTATTTTTTCTTAAACTTCCGCAACCCAAATTATGTATTTTTTTTAAGAAAACACAGAGGTATGTTCTATTTTTCTATAGAAGAATAACAACGTGAGATCCAACTTATGTTTCCCTTGTAACTATATTATATATATTTATATTATTTTATATGTTTATATATATTATTATTATTATCATCAAATATTTAATAGATACTTATATATGTATAAGAAAAAAATATCCCATGTCTTAGTAACTTATAAAAATAAATGTTTAACAATAAAATTCTGTTTTTTTTTACTCTAAGGCAACGAAAATCCTGATAATTGCGTACGAAAATCCTGATATTATTATTATTATTATCATCATATCATTTAAGGACCAATGTAATAATAACGTGCTTATTATATACTTTTATTTCTAATAAAATGCCCAGCCCCAGTTTATTATTTGATAACATTGCTCCGCCCAACCCAACATTATATTTACAACCAACCCAACAAAATCGTGTATTTCGAGAAAGCGCAAATGGGCTATAATTTCTTAGAAAAATATATAAATGGGCCGCATGGATGCTACATTGTTTGTTCGCCCAGCCCAACAAATGGACTGTCAATTCTAAAAATGGGTTGAATATGTGACCCATTTTTGGAGGCTGAAATGTGGGCCAATAGGTCGAAGCCTATGCAAGGCGTTGTCAACTTAGTCAACAAATGATTCTGACATCCATAGCCGTTGGATTTACATCCAACGGCCGGCATCCATCTTCAATCTCTCATCTTCTTCCTCCAGCACCGCCGTGTCGGCGTTCTGGGATCGGGGGTACCCAGATTTGCCTGCCTGCGGCCCAGCGCGTGGGCCCATTGACGGCCCGGTACTGCCCGGCTACAACTACTCCAAGGCAAGACCATCGCGAGGGCCCAAGCCTCACGAGGCTAATGACACCAAGACCTCCAGAGGAGCGGCCTCCCCAGGCTGCCTGCAGAGGGCCCGAGACTTCTATGTAGGTACCCAGCCTCACAAGGTTGTGATGACGTGAGCCATGACGACCATGACCAGGCGGGCGCCAGCAGGCGCAGAGGGGGCAGTTTCCTCTTCGGTGCTAAGGGAGCAAGGGCAGGCGCAAGTTCCCGGGGGAAGCCCCAAAGCTTTCCATTCCGGTGCAACAAGACCAAGACCACCAGCTCGGCAAGACGGATGTCATCGCCGAGCCCACCGCTGCGTCATGGCCAGAAGCTTCGCAGGCGAAGACCACCTTTCGTCAGGATAAGATGTATTCCTTGTCCCCCTTCAAAACTGGCCCTTGTGGAATCCCTTCCCGCCTAAGCTATGAGGGAAGAGGACCGAGGCCACTATAAATATGGGCTAGCCATCACCATAGAAGGGGATCGGAGATCGGACCCTTGGCTAATCCACCCTCACCACTCAAGCCCTCGAGAGGCAGCTCATCCACTGTACTAGTTCATCCTCTACCTCCTCGTGAGGCCAATCCACCAAAAGCAGGAGTAGGGTTTTACACCACAAGGTGGCCCGAACCTGGGTAAATCTCTGTGTTGTTCCCTTTCGCACAATCCAGCGTACTCGTCGAGATCAAGTCATGGGCATGGCGAGCTAGTGTGGTTGTGAAGCGAGATCCTTCATTCGCGCCCCTGAGTTCGAACCTTCTTGGGTCTGTGGAGTCCTAAATCTGACATGCCGGGACCACCTGCTTCCACCTCCGGTGGCTAGCAGCTCTACTTAGCATGCCTCGCTGCGAAGTGCTACCCCACCGACGGTCAGGACATCCCTCCACCCCTCCACACCTCCTGTTATTCTCCGTCGACAGCAGAACCATGCCACACCCGAACCAGTTAACCGTCGTACACCTCTCCGTCTGTGAATCCACTGCCACATCTTCCCATCTCCAGCTCGTTCCTGTTCGGGGCCTCGACTTCATCCATCGCTTTGGTGCGCTTGGCACAGCATGGTCAACATGGTCAACAAACGAGAGGCATCAAAAGAGGAGTATACGTGGAGAGGCTGACAATTGGGACGCACCAGGTCCATGGACGCATGCATGCAACCACCTCCTTATTACATGAAAATAAAATTATTCCTCCCCCTGAAAGCTGGGACCCACCAGCTATATCTTCGCACAGAAGGAAGTGCCTCCTTATTCCTCCCCCTGACTGCTGAGACCCACCAGCTACATCTTCGCACGCGGAAGTGCCTCCTTATTACGAGAAAAAAAAAATGATTCCGCCCCTGACAGTTGGGACCCATCAGCTATATCTTCGCATGCAAGGAAGTGCCTCCTTATCCTCCCTGATAGCTAGGACCAATCCGGTAGAAGCATACATAGTGTTGTCTACCTGGTCGTGAACGTGTATGTACATACTGGTCGATCGGTGTCTCTGCAAGGATGAATCGTGGTCGAGTAAGTAGTGGCACGGGTCATAGTAGAGCCCCCGATGTAGCAGTTCATGCAGTCCCATCTAAATCATGTACGTGTACGTACAACCACATGGCAAAAAATACGGTTACGTACGTACATACGGGCGGGGACTCGAATGCGTACTCGTGCATACGTACGGCCAGCGCTCGTGTACAAGAGAGGCAACGGACGGCAGCAACAGTGTCATGTTCATCAGCAGCCAACCGGCTGGGGCGAAATAGAGGAAACAACATTGTGTTCATCGGGAGGCAACCGACAGGGTCGGAATGCGTCCTGCTCAATGGGAGCCAACCGGCTTGGACGGAACAGCCGAAACGGGCTCTGGTGTACCGCAGAATGGAGGAAACGACCTTCTGTTCGACCTCCTACGATTGAAAGGGATCTCGTTCATCGAGAGGGGTCTTTTGTACCGCAAAACGGAGGAAACTGACTTCTGTTTGAGCGCCTAAGGTCGAAATGGGGTCCTGTTCATCGGGAGGGGTGTGGCGTACCACAAAACGGGACTCCACGGGCTACTGTTCATCCACCGTCTATTGCCTCACTCCAGCCTCCACAGGATACTGTTCATCCACCGATGACTTCCTCCAACCTCCACCGGCTACTGTTCATCCAGCCTCCATGGGGTCCTGTTCTTCCACCCCAATCGGTTGGGTGTGGCGTACCGCGGTACTGCCTCCTCGAGGTCCTATTCATCCAGCGGCAACCGCTTACTACCATGGGTTCCTGTTCATCCAGCGGCAAGCGCCTACAAGGCCAGGGTCCTCTTCGTATCCAACCCCCACCAGGAACTGTTCATTCACAGCCAACCAACCGGTGGACTCACCACACATCTCGACTCGTTCTACATATCACGCGCGCGACAGCAACGGGCACTGTTCATCGAGAGGCAACCCAACACACCAGGTGGCTACATCTCTGATAACCCACAAGTATAGGGGATCTTTTGTAGCCTTTTTCGATAAATAAGAGTGTCGAACCCAACGAGGAGCTAAAGTTAGAACAAATATTCGCTCAAGTTCTATCGACCACCGATACAACTCTAAGCACACTTAACGTTTGCTTTACCTAGAACAAGAATAAAACTAGAAGTACTTTGTAGGTGTGGTAGGATAGTTTTGCAACATAATAAAGAACGTAAAAATAAAAAGTAGGTGTTGTTCTAATTAAAGTACAATTAAATTAGTATAGAGAGTGTGGATTAGTAGTGGTAGGATTTGTGGAATTATCCCTAAGCAATTGACTACGTTACTAGACCGATAGCAAGTTTTTATGTGGGAGAGGCCACTGCTAGCATGTCATCCCTTACATGGAATTATATGCACTTATGATTGGAACTATTAGTAAGCATCCGCAACTACTAACGTTCATTAAGGTAAAACCCAACCATAGCATTAAGATATATTCTCGGTCCCCCTTCAATCCCGTATGCATCAATTTCTATGTTAGGAAGAAGCTTCCATCACTCTTGCCCTCCAATGCATAGTCCTCTCAACATACAACTAACCCTATGGTGTGATCCACACGCGCGCTCATATGATGGGCGCCAAAGGACAGCAACATAACCACAAGCAAATTAAACCAATCATAGCAATTCACCAATTATCGGTAGGATAACAAAAATCTACTCAAGCATCATAGGATGGCAACACATCATTGGATAATAATATGAAGCATAAAGCACCATGTTCAAGTAGAGGATACAGCGGGTTGCGGGAGAGTGGACCGCTATAGATAGATGGGGGAAGGTGATGAAGATGTTGGTGAAGATGACGGAGTTGTTGGAGTAAATCGCCGTCACACGATGATTGGCCCGGTGGTGCTCCGGCGCCACCGGGAGAGTGGGGGAGAGAGACCCCCCTCCTTCTTCTTCCTTGGCATCCCCCCTAGATGGGAGGAGAGTTCCCCCTCTGTTCCATGGTTTCCATGGAGGCAGCGGGGCGAGAGCCCCTCCTAGATTGGATCTATCTCTCTGTTCTCTTCTGTTTTGCGTTCCTATTTTCTGGCCCTTCACCATTTCTTAAATTCCCAGAGATCTGTAACTCCGATTGCGCAAAAAAATTTACATGATTTTTCCCATAAATTATCTTTCTTGCGCACAAAGAAGAGCCCCAACTGACTTACGAAGAGCCCACAAGACACCTGGGCGCGCCAGGAGGTGCCAGGCACGCCCTGGTGGGTAGTGGAGGCCGTGGGCCTCCGTTTGCGTTGATTCCACCTCCCAAAAATCACATATATTCCAAAATAATTCTCTGTAAATTTTTATCGCGTTTGGACTTCCTTTGATATGGATATTCCGCGAAACAAAAAACATGCAACAAACAGGAACTTGCACTAGGCACTGGATCAATATGTTAGTCCAATAAATCATATAAATTGTTGCCAAAAGTATGTGATAGTTGTATAATATTGGCATGAAACAATAAAAAATTATAGATACGATGGAGACGTATCGGTCTCACACGGGGGCTCGGTCGACTTTAGTATAAGCAGCAGCAGCGATCGATCCCTCGGGTTCAGTTAGTAGCAAAGGGATCGATCGGCTTCAGTACGTAGTGGGATCGATCGATCACTCGGGTTCATTAAGCGAACGCCTCGCCCAGGTTCAATTAGCGAGCGCGTGCAAAATCGCGTGTACGAGAGAAATGCGCAAAACCACTGCATCGCTCGGCCCCGACCACCCATCGTAACCGGGAACTCCCCAAAATTTTCCTCGCCCTCGCTTATACCATGACTTTTTATGTCATGGACGGACGAAAGAATATCATGCAGGTGCATCTCCGACCGGCCTAGGACGAAAAGTGAATTTTCTGTCTTGATTTTTTGTCATAGAAGTAGGACCCACCACATCTATGATGATACCTATTTTGTCACAATTATCGTCATAGAAGTGTCATAACCATGACATAAAAAGTTTTCGTTAGGGCCATAATTTCACGGATGTGTCTTTTTTTGTAGTGTTGCGTGGTTCTCCTACTGGATTGATAACCATGGTTCTTAACTAAGAGAAATACTTATATCTACTGCACTGCATCATCCTCTCCTCTTCGAGGAAATCCGAACGCATCTCACAAGTAGTAGAGAGTTATATAATAAAGAGTAGTTTGAGTTTGTTGCTTTACCTTCTTTAATCTTAGGAATGGAAAGAATAAAAGGTCATACACTACTCTCATGGGGAGTAATGACTTCACATAAAAGAAGTATAGTTGATAAAACTTGTTGGGAGTTAACAAACATAGAATTGGTCATTGATGCAACTCATGAAAAAGTAATAAAGAAAGAGGGGTCTCACATATAAATATACTATCTTGGACATGTTTTACGATTGTGAGCCCCCATCAAATATTCTATGTTGGATCAAATAGTTGATGTTGGACAAGGAAGACAACGTAATGAGTTATGTTTGCTTATATTCACATAGAAGTTATATTGTCATGGATCTTCTAACATGTGGTGCGTGCTTAGGATCTTTTGCTAGCCAAAATTAGTACTAATTAGAGATACTACTTGTGCATCCAAAACCCTTAAATCCAGTCTCTTGCCTTGAGAGTCCACCATATCTACCTATGGATTGAATAAGATGCTTCAAGTAAGTTTTCATTGGTGCATAAATCAATAAAAATTGCTCCTAAATATATATATATGATCTTTTGTTGTAAGGGAAAATAAGCTTTGTATGAACTTGTGATGGTAAAGAAATAAAAGTGACTGACTACATAATAAAGTTTGCTATCACAAGGGGCAATATAATGTGATGTTCCTTTCCATTAAAAGCTTGCACATCCAAAAACAAAAAGCACATTGATACATCTCCAACGTATCTATAATTGTTTATTGTTCCATGCTATTATAGTATCAATCTTGGATGTTTTATATAAATTTTTGTGGTATTTTATATCATTTTTTGGAACTAACCTATTAACCCAGTGCCAAGTTCCAGTTGCTGTTTTCTTCTTGTTTTTGGTGTTCCTGGAAATTAGTACCAAACGGAGTCCAAGGGCTACAAAACGTTTTGATGATTTTTTCTGGACAAAAGAGACCCTAGAAGCTTCACGAGGAGACCAGACGAGAAGCGAGGAGATGGCAAGGCAACAGGGCACACCCAAGGGGGTAGACGCGCCTTGATGCCTTGTGGGCCCCACGTGGCTCCGTCTGACCTAATTCCACCTCTATAAATTCTCTAAAATCGGGAAACCAACAGAGAGCCACCCAAAACACTTTTTCTACCACCGCAAGTTTCTGTTCTTCCATGATAGGACTTTTTTGGTACTTTGTCGAAGGGGGGGTCAATCATGAAGGGCTTCTACATCATTGTTGCCGCCCTTCCAATGATACGTGAGTAGTTCACCACAGGCCTACGGGTCCATAGCTACTAGCTAGATGGCTTCTTCTCTCTCTTTGATCTTCAATACAATGTTCCTCTCAATGTTCTTGGAGTTCTATTTGATGTAATCTTCTTTTGCGGTGTCTTTGTTGGGATCCGATGAATTGTGGGTTTATGATCAGATTATTCAATAATATTAATCAAGAATTTTATGAACTTTATTATGCATGATTGTTATAGCTTTGTATTTCTCTCTGATCTATCTGTTTTGTTTGGCCAACTAGATTGATTTATCTTGCAATGGGAGGGCTGCTTTGTGATGGGTTCAATCTTGTTGTGCTCTATCCCTGTGACAGAAAGGGACAAGACACATATTTGTATTGTTTCCATTAAGGATAAAATGACGGGGTTTATTCATATTGATTGGGTTTACTTTGTCTACATCATGTCATCTTGCTTAAGGCGTTATGCTGTTTTATACTTAGTACCCTAGATGCATGCTGGATAGCGGTCGATGGGTGGAGTAATAGTAGTAGATGTAGGCAGGAGTCGGTCTACTTCTCTCAGACGTGATGCCTATATAAATGATCATTTCCTTGAATATCATCATAACTATGCGCTTTTCTATCAATTGCCTAACATTAAATTGTTCACCCGCTGTATGTTATGTGCTTGAGAGAGAAGCCTCTAGTAAAAACTATGGCCCCGGGTCTGCCTTTATCATATATAAAAACACAAAATACCTTGCTGCAATTTTATTTCTTTTATTTTTTTTGCAATTTATCTTATTACCTACCACTTCGAGATTTAATCCTTGCAAGTACCCGCCGAGGGGATTGATAGCCCCCGTGCTTGCGTTGGGTGTGAGTATTTGCTTTTGTGTGTGCAGGTGCTGCTAACGAGGTTCTGTGTGATCCTGCTACTAGATTGATAACCTTGGTTCTGAACTGAGATAAATACTTATCTCTACTATACTGCTTCATCGTCTCCTCTTCGAGGAAATCCCAACGCAGCTCATAAGTCGGAGGAAGAATTTCTGGCGCTGTTGCCGGGGAGACATCATCAAAACCTATCAAATTATGAATTTTAAGCAACTTGAGCATGAACATGTTGCACAATCTTGGAGAGGATGAAATTAATGATAATAAATTGTCCCACTCTTGGTTTAAGTTTATGGATGATTATACAAAATTTCTATGCGACACTAAACTTTGTTTCCAGAAATCTTCTAGACTCTGCTGCAGGTGGCACCTTTATGGAAATCACATTTGGTGAAGCTACAAAATTCCTTGATAATATTATGGCAAATTACTCTCAATGGCATACCGAAAGAACTCCAACTGGTAAGAAGGTAATTTCTGTTGAAGAAATCACTACATTGAGTGATAAAATGGAAGCTCTTATGAAATGGTTGCTAGTAAGAATGCTCATGTTGATCCTAATGATGTGCCATTGTCTACTTTGATAGAGCAAAATAATGATGTCGTTGATGTAAATTTTGTCTCTCGAAATAATTTCAATAACATTGCTTATAGAGGTAATTTTAATCCTAGACTGTATCCCAGAAATTCCTCTAATAATTATGGTAATTCTACGAAAATTCTTATAATAATAATAATAGGATACCTACTGATCTTGAGAGTAATATTAAAGAATTCATTAATTCTCAAAATATTTTTAATGCTATGGCAGAAGAAAAATTGAATAAAGTGGATGATATGGCTAGGAACATGTATATAATTGCTCATGATTGTCACAACCCTAGTTTAATCATCCACTTGGACTAGTCTTGGTTGTTGCATCATGTCTAAATTTTATTTAAACTTGAAATGGAGAATTAACAAACCCTAGCACCCCTCTGAAATACTAGGATCAATTGAAAATATTTTCAATGAACCCAAAATGCACTTCAGAAAAGTTCATCATTTTTTAAATGGGTGAAAACCTCTGCCAAAAATGATGCACATTTTCAAGGTCATCTCTGGATTTTTGAATTAAATCATAACGTATTTGAATTTGTGCATTTAATTGCTATAAATATTTTAAATGCTCAAATAATTCTGAAACTAATTGAGGGCTGTTGGAAATAATTCAAAATGTGCCCCTAATTTATTTCAGGATTTTATTAAGTGGTTTAATATTTTTACTAAATCAAGAATAGAAAAGAAAAATAGAAAAAAGAAACAAATTCAAAAAGAGAGAGAGACAGAGAGAGAGCACCTCACCTGCACCACTTACTTGTGCTGGCCCAGCCCACCTGGCGTCCTGCCAGTCAACCCCTACCTCTGCTAGTAGGCAGAGGCGGGACAGCGCACGCGCAAGGTGCCATGTCTCTTGCCTGCGTCGCCCCTGGACAGCGCGACGACGCGAACACCCTCTTCGGTGCCGTCTCGATCGCCCCTACTCGCTCATTCTCCCCCTCGCTCTCTCCCTCGCCTTTGGACGCCATGGCGAAGCCGCCGCCCGCTCGCCGTCGCTGCACGCGTAGCCACCGCCTCCCCCTCGACCCCTCGTTGTGTCCAGAAGCTCCGCCTCCGTCGCCTAGACCTCCTCACCGAGCCACATGATGTCGGATGCCCCCAACGCCTCCATGCCGTATTCTTCAACCTTCGAGCACCGAATATCCCCCTTGCCATGCCGCTTGCTCCAACGCCTCCCCGAGCTCGCCAACCTGCTCAACGAGACCGCTGTGAGCCCCTCAACTAAACCCCTCTCCTCCCCTTCGCATTTGCAAGCTCTAAGCTGCATCTCCAGTGAGGCCGAGAGCCACCGCTGCCCATGCTCACCATCGCCGATGCTCCGGTGACCATTTGGTCCTAGGCGTGTGTCCATCATGCTCGCCGCACTGTGTAGATGTCGTGGGTGCTACGCATGCATCTCTACGGCCACCATAGCTGTGTTCCCGCGCACACCCAAGCGCCGATCGCCACTGCCGAGCTCGCTGTCATTAGCTCCGGCCACCACAGGCCCAGCCACCACCCCAATTCGATGCGTGCCGGCAAGGGCTCTCCAACGCACCTAGCCATGCATCGAAACGGGCACCGCAACTCAATCCCGAGCGTCGCTGATGTGTCTGACCCCACCGGCATCAAGCTGTCGCTGGTTTTGACCACATTTGATGAGGGGTTTGACCTCCCCTAGGTCAATGACAAGTGGGGCTAGCCCCTTGCTAATCTAGATTAGTTTAAATTTAAACTTAACTAGCACCTGTGCCTATGACATGCGGGTCCCACTAGTCAGTTTGACACGGGCCACCCCGCTGACTGTTGACGTCATCTTGATGTCATGCTGACGTAGTAAATTATTTACTAGATTTAGTTTAATTTAGAATAACCAAAAAAATCCAAAAAAGGTTATAAACTTCAAAAAAATTATAGTAAATCAACCATAACTCAGATGGAAAAGAATTATATATGAAAAATGATCAGAAAAATCCAATCTATCTAGTGGTACTATTTTCATGCATGTCAAAGCAAGTTAATCCTTCTGATTAGTTCAAATCAACTATATGGCATTTGTAAAATCTTATGTGGAGTTTGAATTTGAATCATTGGTTCAAATCAACTCAAACCAATCTGTTGCCAGTTGCATTAGCTCAAACACACACATTTTGCCATGTCATGATCATGCATCATAATGTTGCATATTTCCATGTATTTATTATGCCTTCGGTATGTTCTTCGCGGTAGTTTCTGCTCCCGAGGATATTCACGAGTATCCAGCTGAAGGGCAGTACCCTTCTACCACTCTGTCAGGCAAGCAACCCCCATTCAACATTTTGATACAATCCCATCCTATCACTCCTGATCTCATTTACTACATTAAGACAACAACATTTCAACTGCTATTTGCTACGGTATTTGAACCCCTTTCCTCTGCAAGACCTGTCTTTGCCACAATAATTAGATGAAACCCACTAGCATGTGTAGGAGTTGATTGAGCCATGTTGTGTTCCTACCATGCTATGCTTAGAGTTGTGTCAGGTATGGTTCATCTGGGTGATGGATTAGAGTGAATTGGTTATGTTCTGGTAATGAGGGTGAAGTGTTGAACCTGTTTTGGTAAAGGTATCGATGAGAGGCCATGTAGGAGTACATGGTGGGTTGTTTCATTGGAACCATCCCTAAGAACTGAGTTCCATGTATGTGACCAAAGACTAGCTACCTGTCACACCCTAGCTAGTTCATGCATTAGAGTGTTGCATCATGTTTAAACTTTTCCAGAAACTTGAAATAGGGATGATAGAACACCCAGCACCCCCCTGGAAACAACTAGGGTTTACTAAAATCTTTTTCAATGAACCTGAAATGCCCTTCTAAAATGTCCATCATTTTTGTCTTGGGTTAGAACCTCTGCCAAAACTGGTTCACATTTTTCTAGGTCATCATAAGGTCATTGAATTAAATAATATGTAACTTGCATTTGGGCATTTAAATGCTAGTAAATATTTAAAATGTCCAAGTAATCCCAAACTGAAATGTTCCATGTTGGATATACTCTATACAGTGGGCATGAGCAGTTTGGTGATTTTTGAAAGTGCCTAGATATTTTTAGAAAAGCCACAAACTTGCAGAAATATAGAAAACAGAAAATAAAAGTGAAAACAAACTTACCTGGCAAAGCCACCAGCCGGCCCACCTGGCGGCCCATCACTATGCTGGCCCGTGCCAGCCAGCTGCTTCGTCCACGCCAGGCAGGCAGGGAGGTGACGTCGGCGTGCGCGAGCTCGCCACGGCGCCAGCTGCTTGCCGCTCGAGTTGCTGGACGCCTGGACGTCCTCCACGTCGTTGCCTCGACCCCCTGGACACCTCATTCTCCCCCCTGCGCCTCTCTCTCGCTCTCTCCCCACCATGGCCGACGCAGCCGTAGCCGCACCGCCGACGTAACCGCGGCCACCGTCGCCTCCTCATCGCCCCACCCTATCCAGCAGCTCCGCCACCGTCCTCTCCGTCGAGCAGACCGAGCCCCGAGCGCTCGTTTGCCCTGAAGCCACCGCACCGCCCTCGTCTTCAACGCCCGTCGTTGGAGATCCATTCCGCCGCCCCGCTTGCGCCGGCTCGTCCCCGACCTCGCCGACTGCTCCGTCGTGACCGCCGTGAGCTCAGCTACCTCCCCATCTTTTCCGTTCTCGCTCTCGAGCCCTGCATCGACTGCACCGAGCTCGGCCGCACCCGCCGCCGCCTCTGCACGTCGCCGTCGTGGCCACAGCCACGTTGGCTCGATTCCGAGCACGCCATCGTCTTCGCCGCACTCGCAGGAGTCCACAGAACCACTCCACGCACCTCACCGTGCCCCCTAGCGACGAGCCCGAGCTCGCCCGAACTCCGGCAGCCGCACAACTCATCGCCGGCGTCATTTCCGGCCACCCCAGCTCCACCCACTGCCACCACTCGACGCGGCTCACTCCCCGCATCACGTAGATGTGCTCCGCCGTCGTTTTGGTCGCCGGAGCACGAATCCCGCACTGCCCCGCCGCGTCTGGCCTCGCCGGTGGCTAAACGCCGGCGGGTTTGACACCACTGACCCAGTTTGACCCCCCTGGGTCTATGACAGGTGGGACCCTCCTGCTAATTAACTTAGGATTAGGACTAACTAAAAATTAGTTAGACTAATGACACTGACACGCGGGACCCACTGGCCAGGTTTGACCTGGACCGACCCCGTTGACTGCTGACATCACCCTGACGCAATGCTGATGCAATAAGTATTTTTCTGGATTTATTTTTATTCAGGAAATTCCAGAAAATACTACAAACTTCAAAAATTCATAGTAATTCAACCGTAGCTCCAAATCAAACAAATTATATATGAATTTGGATCAGAAAAATCCAATCTTTCCATCTGTACTGGTTTCATGCATGTCAGAACACTTTAACCTTGCTGATTAGATGAAACAAGTTAATGCACTAATATGACCTCTTATTTTGGGTTTGCATTTGAATCCTTGATTCAAATGAACTCAAACCAACCTGTTCTAAGATGCATTAGCCAAAACACACTCATTTTGCCATGTCATAGCATGCATCATATTGTTGCATATTGCCATGTGATGATTGTGTTTCGATGTGTTCTTCGTGGTAGGTTCTGCCTCCGAGGATATTCACGAGTATCCAACTGAAGGGCAGTATTCCACTACCACTCTGTCAGGCAAGCAACCCCATTGATCATTTCGATACAAACCCATCTTCTCGCTTCTGCTCTCGTTTACTGCATTAAGACAACGCGTTTCAAACTGCTGTGTGTTGCGGTAGTTGAACCCATATCCTCTGCATGACCTGTCATTGCCATAGTAAATAGATGAAACCCACTAGCATGTGTAGGAGTTGATTGAGCCATGTCTGTGTTTCCTACCATGCTATGCCTGCTATGCTTAGAGTTGTGTCAGGTCTGGCTCATCAGGGTGATGAACTAGAGTGAATGGTTGTGTCGGTAATGAGGGTGAAGTGTTGAACATGTTTTGGTAAAGGTATCGATGAGAGGCCATGTAGGAGTACATGGTGGGTTGTTTCATTGAGGCCGTCCTTAAGAACTGAGATCTGTATGCGTGATTTAAGATTCAGCTACTACCACACATTGGGATCCTTAATTGACTCTCTCGACTTATTAACCACCCCGTCCTCTGTCCAGGAGTTGCAAGTAGTTTTTGGTGTTTGTAGTTGCTGGAGGCCGTGCGGAGCGCTGACCTTAGGGGTGGGCTGTGATGCGGTAGGCACGTGGCACGGTGTACCGGGTCGCCCGTTTGGTGTCTCGGGAACCCTGCACACATCGTTTGGGGCCGTTGAGGACACCCCGGCCGGATTTCCTTGCGGATGGAACCCGAATAGGCGATAAACCTGGACTAGAGACTCGTGTGTTTAGTCAGGTCGTGGCCGACACCCTCGCTGGGCTTCCGCTTGAAGGTTGCCGGGTACATGTCGTGTAGCGGCGATAAGTGGTGAAAGCGTGTGTGAAGAAGTACACCCCTGCAGGGTATAAAACTATTCGAATAGCCGCGTCCACGGTAAAGGACTACTTGGTCACTTATGCAGTTCATAGACAAGTTAATGGTTACTACTAAAAGACTCAAGATAAGTGTGAGTACCGCGGATGGCCCTCTCGTAGGATTACGAGGGAGGATCCACGATGGAGTATTGTGATGGTGATTAGTGGACTCGTGTGCGAAAACTAATTTCACAAGTGATGTCTCGTAGGATAGCGTAGCCAAGAGTCAAAGCTGGCTTGCTGCAATAACTCCACCACCCTTCTTGAGAATGCGCATGTATATTAGGATCTATTGTAAGACTTGCTGAGTACCTTTGTACTGATGTTGCTTTAATAATTATTGCAGACGAGAACACAGCCCCCTCCGAAGGGTTCTATGTAGATCTCGACGTTGACGAGTGACTTGCCACCCAGGTGGTGACCTGAGCTTGTGAAGGGCCTATGTAGATAGACAGGCTTCGTCAAGCCTTCTTTCTTTCTAGTGTCTGTACTCAGACTAGTTGCTTCCGCATGTGCTTGTATGTTTGTATGACTTGAGTGTCGGGTCGTGTGACCCCTATCTGTATGAACATGTTATGTATGGCTCCCCAGAGCCTTTTAAATAAAGTACTTTGAGTTGTAGAGTTTTGTTGTGATGCCATGTTGTATTTACACATATCGAGCATATTGTGTGTATGATTGAAATGCTTGGTATGTGTGGGATCCGACTATCTAGTTGTTTATCCTTGGCAGCGTCTCTTATGGGGAAATGTAGTCTGGTGTCTCCACTGAGCCTTGGTAGTCCGCTACAGCCCGGCTTACCTGAGTCCTGCTAGCCCAGCACTTTTGCTCCGGAACACTTAGACTGGCCGGCATGTGTTTCACTTCGTTCCTGTGTCTGTTCCTTCGGGGAAATGTCACGCGGTGATATCCGGAGTCCTGCCTAGCCTGCTACAGCCCGGGTTCCCGGAGACCTGCTAGCCCAATGCTACAGCCCGGATTCACACGCTGCTGACCGACATGCTCGATGTTGATTCATGTATGCCTGTCCCCGTAAGTTAGCGCCGCTTTGGGTTCACGACTAGCCATGTCGGCCCGGGTTCTCTGTCATATGGATGCTAGCAACACTATCATATACGTGAGCCAAAAGGCGCAAACGGTCCCGGGCCATGGTAAGGCGACACCCGTGGGAATACCGTGCGTGAGGCCGCAAAGTGATATGAGGTGTTACAGGCTAGATCAGTGTGACTTAGAATCGGGGTCCTGACAGCGTTGGTATCAGAGCCGGACTGCCTGTATGTTCGTTGAGCCAAACTGGTCGATGTCGAGTCTAGAAATGCTTTAGTTATATGTAGGGGAATTGATTGTGGGTGGGACGTAAGGCTCTTTTTACTCCTTTACCTTATGCCCTCTGATCTGAGTCATCCTCTTCTCTTTCTACGTGGGTTAAGGACTAGGCTCTCTTTTCTCTATCAGGTTCACGTGTTACTAATCCGTAGTAACTTATAGGATTATTGGTTACAAGCCTCAGTTCAGTTTCTACTACTTCTAGTATGTTGTCAGTTGAACCAGAACCTTGATATGATGTTGTTGAGTGGCTTGCAAACTGTTGTGAATGTCTCAAATCTTTTTCTGAGCATTTACAGCCGTTATGCTGTCCGATTTCTCCTAGAAAATTCTAATGCCTTTGCATTATTTCATGCTTTCAGATGGCCACTCGCACCCAGAATCAAGTGGTTCGTCTGACTCGGTGCCTCGATGTACCTGGTCACACGGCCATGCTGGTCCGAGTGATGATCGAGACAGGCTATCGATGGTATCCTGAGTATACCGTCGAGGAGCAGTTTCGAGACTTTAATCAAAGTCAATACCTTTGCACAGTCAGGATATACCCTTCCTATCCTGGAGCTACTGAACCCCTCCACTGCTCTTTTGGACTTGGGGTTACCATCGAGACGTCCGTGCAAGACGCTGCTTACTCGATGATGACTGTCATGCGAGCCAGACTTGCCTTGCTTCGGAACACTGATTTCCGCTATATGCCAGCATCACTCCCTGGGGCACAAGGGTACTATCAGGCCCTTTACACTGACTCTACCCATGAGGATTCACTACTCCGCACCACCACCGAGTTGCTTGAGGACAAGGACCGTGAGAATCGTGCCTTGCGAATGGAGCTCTTCAACACTCATTCTGATCACTGGGCCACTCTGACACGGTTTGCACCCGCCGTGCAGGCTGGGTATATGGACATGAGGGACTTGTACCCCGTGCGGTCTGGTCTGCCAGATTGTATGGACTGGCGTGATGTAGGAGGCATCACTCCTCCCCGTGGACCCCGTCTTCCACCGTTTGTTGGACCAAGGCCACATCCGAGTCCTTTTGGACCGCAAGCTCCACAGGACCGACTGTTTCCAGATGATCATGTTCAGCTCCCAGGACATGGTGGTAATCTCTATGAAGATTACTACGGAGACGTCTGAGTTGGTAGTAGCGTCACTAGTATTGTAACAGTTGTATCCTCCACAGTACTGCGTGACTTGTGGGATACGACTTGGTGTGTATCATGTTCCGGAGGTGTAGAAAAATAATGTATAGGAGCTTCGAATGCCTCCGATGAGATGTAACGTCTTTCACCGTAGTTGTACTTTAGCCTGGGCTTGTACTAAACTATGTACGGTGTGTATGACTGATGGTATATATATGGCAGTTTCTATATTACCATGTCGTGCAAATGAACATCTCAGCATTTCATGTCGTCCATTACATTCTGCGCTCCTTGCCAGCATTTTGCCATCCTTGTCTAAGCCGTTGTCTTGTCTCTCCTAGGATGGTTAATACCCGCAACAACCCTGCTGCCCCGGAGCAGGGTGAAGCCAGTGCAGCTAGGGATGGGAATCTGCCTCACCCGCCTTCTCTGGCCGAAGTTATGCTGGAGGCAGAAAGAAACAAGCGTGAGACCAACCGCTTGCTAGCCCGCATTGAGGAGAATACTGCACGTCATCAGAGGAACGAATTGGTGTCAATCAATGACTTTATCAAGTTGTACCCACTGACATTCCATCATTCCGTCGAGCCCCTCGATGCGGATGATTGGCTTCGCAGCATCACCAATAAGCTACGTTCTGCCAACGTAGCTGAAGCTGATAAGGTTATCTACGCTGCCTATCACCTCGAAGGCCCTGCTAGCCTTTGGTGGGAAAACTATGAGGCCATGCGCCCGGCTGGCCAGATTACCACTTGGGCTGATTTCAGTGAGGCTTTCCGTGAGCATCACATCCCGGAAGGTCTCATGTATCGTAAGAGGGAGGAGTTCTGCAATTTCACCCAAGGTAGACTGATCGTGGATGCATACAGCCGTGAGTTTGGAAATCTAGCACGTTATGCTCCTGAAGAGGTATCCACCGACGCCAAGAAGCAGGCAAGGTTCCGCAAGGGACTTAGCCCCGAGCTTCGTCGTGATCTTCGTCTGCATGAGTGCACCTCTTTTCAGAAGTTAGTGAATAAGGCCATCAGTGCTGAGACAGGTCAGACTGACTATGACGCCTCACGCAAGCACTCCCGTGACTTTGGTTCTTCATCCGGTTCTGGACATCAGAAGCGCCGGGTGTGGATTCCAAACATAGCCCTGCCACCCAGGTTCACTCCGAGGCCATCCTTTGAGGCGCCTCGCCCCAATCAGCAGTTTGCACCGCCCAAGGCCTATGGTGGCCCCGCTGCTAATGCTGCTCCACGCCACAATGTGGTGACATGCTTCAAGTGTGGAGAGACGGGTCATTACATACGTGAGTGTCCCCAGAACAACCACCCCAATCAGCCCGGAAAGTCCGTTGGTCGTGACAAGCCAGCGGGAAAGACATATTACGCTAAGCCAGCCACCACTGCACGTGGCCATGTCAACTATGTTTCAGCTGAAGAAACTCATGAGGATCCCAATGTCGTCCTTGGTACGCTCCTTGTTAACTGCCATCCGGCAACTGTTCTATTTGATACTGGAGCATCTCATTCTTTTATCTCTGAGAGCTATGCTCGATTGCACAACACCACATTTTGTGACATGCCCACCTCCATGGTAATTCAAACCCCTGGTTCTAAATGGCAAACCTCTCAAGTAAGCCATGGAAATGAAATTCTTGTTGATAGATTGGTCTTCCTTGCATCATGATAGCTCTCAAGTCCTCGAACATAAACATCATCTTGGGTATGGATTGGATGTCAGCCCATTATGCTAAGATAGATTGCTCTACTAGAACTGTTCAACTCACCCATCCATCAGGCAAGACAGTCAATGTTTTGACCCGAGTGTCTAAGCATCAGCTCTACTCCCTAAATGCCAACCCTCTTCCAGACCTTGAAGATATTCCGGTAGTCCGTGACTTCCCGGATGTTTTTCTAGAAGAACTGCCAGGTGCTCCACCTGACAGGGATGTCGAGTTCGTGATAGACCTTGTTCCAGGAACCGTCCCAATCTCTAGAAGACCCTATAAGATGGCACCCCTAGAACTAGCCGAGCTTAAGAAACAACTCGATGAGTCCTTGAAAAAGGGTTTCATCCGTCCTAGTTCTTCTCCATGGGCTTGCCCCGTCCTCTTCGTCAAGAAGAAGGATGGAACGGATCGGATGGTTGTAGATTACCGACCTGTCAACTTGGTCACAATCAAGAACAAGTATCCGCTTCCCAGGATCAACTATCTGTATGATCAGCTCGCTGGATCCTCAGTCTTTTCCAAAATGGATTTGCGGTTGGGCTACCATCAAATCAAAATCAAGAACGGGGACATTCCTAAAACGGCCTTTGTTACTCGTTATGGCCAATACGAGTACACCGTCATGTCCTTCAGTTTAACCAATGCTCCAGCCACCTTCTCTCGGTTAATGAACTCGATCTTCATGGAGTATTTGGATAAATTCGTCGTGGTATACCTCGATGATATACTCATCTACTCCAAGAATGAGGAAGAACATGTCGAGCATCTAAGGAAAGTATTGATGAAACTACGAGAGCATCGCCTTTATGCCAAATTCTCCAAGTGTGAATTTTGGTTGCCAGAAGTGACCTATCTAGGCCACGTAATCTCTGGTAAGGGTATTGCTGTCAATCCCGAGCGAGTTCAATCCGTCCTTGATTGGACTCCACCTGAAACAGTCAAGCAAGTTCGGAGTTTCCTTGGCTTAGCGAGCTACTATCGCCGCTTCGTCGAGAATTTCTCCAAGGTTGCTAAACCTCTAACTGAACTTCTCAAGAAAGATAAAAAGTTTGAGTGGACCCCACAGTGCGAGTTCAGCTTTCAGGAATTGAAAAGACGCCTAACATCTGCTCCCGTACTTGTGCCACCAGATTTTTCTAAGGACTTTGTTATCTATTGCGACGCCTCGTGACAAGGACTAGGTTGCATACTCATGCAAGATCGTCATGTGATTACCTACGCTTCTCGACAGTTGCGTCCACATGAGGATAACTATCCCACACATGATTTAGAGCTTGCAGCTGTGGTCCATGCACTCAAAACATGGCGACATTACCTTCTCGGTAATTGTTGCGAAATTTACACCGATCACCAAAGTCTGAAATACATCTTCACCCAACCGGATTTGAATCTCAGGCAAAGACGTTGGGTCGAGTTGATTATGGATTATGACTTAGGAATAACTTACACCCCGGGCAAAGCCAATGTAATGGCTGATGCGCTAAGTCGTAAATCTTATTGTAACAACTTGATGTTACAACAAAGTCAACCACTTCTCCGCGAGGAATTCCGTAAGCTTAACCTTCACTTTGTTCGTCGAGGATTCCTATCCACCCTAGTGGCGAAACCTAACCTTACGGATCAAATCATATCCGCTCAGCAGTATGATAGAGCAATATCGCGGATCAAGGAGAACATTGCTAGCGGAGCTGCTAAGTGTTTCTCCATGGATGAGCGAGGTGTTGTCTTCTTCGAGAACCGCCTAGTGGTTCCCAAGAAACAACAGGTACGGCAATTGATCCTTAAGGAAGCTCATGAATCCCCTCTCACCATTCATCCCGGTAGTACTAAAATGTATCAAGACCTACGCCAGAGGTTTTGGTGGACTAGGATGAAGAGAGAAATCGCTCAATACATTGCTAATTGCGACATATGTCGTCGTGTTAAAGCAGAGCATCAACGGCCTGCTGGCACCCTTCATCCTTTGGTTATTCCTGAATGGAAATGCGATAAAATCGGTATGGATTTCATTACCGGGTTTCCCAGGACCAAGAGAGGGAATAATGCTATCTTCGTCGTTGTCGATCGTCTTTCCAAAGTAGCCCACTTCCTACCTGTTCGTGAGAGTATAACCGCTAGCCAGCTAGCTGACTTGTACATCTCCCGAATAGTGTCTCTTCATGGTGTTCCATTGGAGATTAACTCAGACCGTGGAAGTCTTTTCACCTCTCGATTTTGGGAAAGTTTCCAAAATGCTATGGGAACTCGTCTCTCCTTTAGCACCGCCTTCCACCCTCAATCAAGTGGTCAAGTAGAACGAGTCAATCAAATTCTGGAAGATATGCTCCGAGCTTCTGTCATCTCTTTCGGTATGGATTGGGAGAAATGTCTTCCATTCGCCGAATTCGCTTATAACAATATTTATCAAGCTAGTTTGGGCAAAGCCCCTTTCGAAGTTCTCTATGGACGAAAATGCCGAACGCCTCTTAACTGGTCAGAAACCGGGGAAAGACAACTCTTTGGCCCGGATATGATTCAGGAAGCAGAAGAGCAGGTTCGCATTATTCGTGAGAAATTGAAAACAGCCCAATCTCGTCAAAAGAGCCAATATGACCGCAAACATAAGCTCATGACTTATGAAGTTGGCGAGAAGGCTTACCTTCGGGTTACTCCTCTGAAGGGAACCCATCGATTCGGTATCAAGGGTAAATTGGCTCCTCGTTACATTGGACCCTTTCGCATTCTTGCCAAACAAGGAGAAGTTGCCTACCAATTGGAACTACCTCCGCATCTCTCCAGAGTTCATGATGTCTTCCACGTTTCTCAACTCAGGCGTTGCTTCTCGGATCCTATCCGTGAAGTGGACCACGAAACGCTTGATCTCCAAGATAATCTCACATATCGAGAATATCCCGTTCGTATCCTTGACCAAGCCGAACGTACCACTCGACGCCAGAATATCAAGTTTCTCAAGGTTCAATGGTCACACCATTCCGAGAAAGAAGCTACTTGGGAAAGGGAGGATCGTCTTCGACTTGAGTACCCCACCTTCTTCCCGGAGGATCCTAAACCTCGGGACGAGATTCTTTTGAGTGGGGGTGAGTTGTCACACCCTAGCTAGTTCATGCATTAGAGTGTTGCATCATGTTTAAACTTTTCCAGAAACTTGAAATGGGGATGATAGAACCCCCAGCACCCCCCTGGAAACAACTAGGGTTTACTAAAATCTTTTTCAATGAACCTGAAATGCCCTTCTAAAATGTCCATCATTTTTGTCTTGGGTTAGAACCTCTGCCAAAACTGGTTCACATTTTTCTAGGTCATCATAAGGTCATTGAATTAAATCATATGTAACTTGCATTTGGGCATTTAAATGCTAGTAAATATTTAAAATGTCCAAATAATCCCAAACTGAAATGTTACATGTTGGATATACTCTATATAGTGGGCATGAGCAGTTTGGTGATTTTTGAAAGTGCCTAGATATTTTTAGAAAAGCCACAAACTTGCAGAAATATAGAAAACAGAAAATAAAAGTGAAAACAAACTTACCTGGCAAAGCCACCAGCCGGCCCACCTGGCGGCCCATCACTGTGCTGGCCCGTGCCAGCCAGCTGCTTCGTCCCCGCCAGGCAGGCAGGGAGGTGACGCCAGCGTGCGCGAGCTCGCCACGGCGCCAGCTTCTTGCCGCTCGAGCTGCTGGATGCCTGGACGTCCTCCACGTCGTCGCCTCGACCCCCTGGACACCTCATTCTCCCCCCTGCGCCTCTCTCTCGCTCTCTCCACACCATGGCCGACGCAGCCGTAGCCGCACCGCCGATGTAACCGCGGCCACCGTCGCCTCCTCATCGCCCCACCCTGTCCAGCAGCTCCGCCACCATCCTCTCCGTCGAGCAGGCCGAGCCCCGAGCGCTCGTTTGCCCTGAAGCCACCGCACCGCCCTCGTCTTCAACGCCCGTCGTTAGAGATCCATTCCGCCGCCCCGCTTGCTCCGGCTCGTCCCCGACCTCGCCGACTGCTCCGTCGTGACCGCCGTGAGCTCAGCTACCTCCCCATCTTTTCCGTTCTCGCTCTCGAGCCCTGCATCGACTGAACCGAGCTCGGCCGCACCCGCCGCCACCTCTGCACGTCGCCGTCGTGGCAAAAGCCACGTTGGCTCGATTCCGAGCACGCCATCGTCTTCGCCGCACTCGCAGGAGTCCACAGAACCACTCCACGCACCTCGCCGTGCCCCCTAGCGACGAGCCCGAGCTCGCCCGAACTCCGGCAGCCGCACAGCTCGTCGCCGGCGTCATTTCCGGCCACCCCAGCTCCACCCACTGCCACCACTCGACGCGGCTCACTCCCCGCATCACGTAGATGTGCTCCGCTATCGTTTTGGTCGCCGGAGCACGAATCCCGCACTGCCCCGCCGCGTCTGGCCTCGCCAGCGGCTAAACACCGGCGGGTTTGACCCCGCTGACCCAGTTTGACCCCCCTGGGTCTATGACAGGTGGGACCCGCCTGCTAATTAACTTAGGATTAGGACTAACTGAAAATTAGATAGACTAATGACACTGACACGCGGGACCCACTGGCCAGGTTTGACCTGGACCGACCCCGTTGACTGCTGACATCACCCTGACGCAATGCTGACGCAATAAGTATTTTTCTGGATTTATTTTTATTCAAGAAATTCCAGAAAATACTACAAACTTCAAAAATTCATAGTAATTCAACCGTAGCTCCAAATCAAACAAATTATATATGAATTTGGATCAGAAAAATCCAATCTTTCCATCTGTACTGGTTTCATGCATGTCAGAACACTTTAACCTTGCTGATTAGATGAAACAAGTTAATGCACTAATATGACCTCTTATTTTGGGTTTGCATTTGAATCCTTGATTCAAATGAACTCAAACCAACCTGTTCTAAGATGCATTAGCCAAAACACACTCATTTTGCCATGTCATAGCATGCATCATATTGTTGCATATTGCCATGTGATGATTGTGTTTCGATGTGTTCTTCGTGGTAGGTTCTGCCTCCGAGGATATTCACGAGTATCCAACTGAAGGGCAGTATTCCACTACCAGTCTGTCAGGCAAGCAACCCCATTGATCATTTCGATACAAACCCATCTTCTCGCTTCTGCTCTCGTTTACTGCATTAAGACAACGCGTTTCAAACTGCTATGTGTTGTGGTAGTTGAACCCATATCCTCTGCATGACCTGTCATTGCCATAGTAACTAGATGAAACCCACTAGCATGTGTAGGAGTTGATTGAGCCATGTCTGTGTTTCCTACCATGCTATGCCTGCTATGCTTAGAGTTGTGTCAGGTCTGGCTCATCAGGGTGATGAACTAGAGTGAATGGTTGTGTCGGTAATGAGGGTGAAGTGTTGAACATGTTTTGGTAAAGGTATCGATGAGAGGCCATGTAGGAGTACATGGTGGGTTGTTTCATTGAGGCCGTCCTTAAGAACTGAGATCTGTATGCGTGATTTAAGATTCAGCTACTACCACAAATTGGGATCCTTAATTGACTCTCTCGACTTATTAACCACCCCGTCCTCTGTCCAGGAGTTGCAAGTAGTTTTTGGTGTTTGTAGTTGCTGGAGGCCATGCGCAGCGCTGACCTTAGGGGTGGGCTGTGATGCGGTAGGCACATGGCACGGTGTACCGGGTCGCCCGTTTGGTGTCTCGGGAACCCTGCACACATCGTTTGGGGCCGTTGAGGACACCCCGGCCGGATTTCCTTGCGGATGGAACCCGAATAGGTGATAAACCTGGACTAGAGACTCGTGTGTTTAGTCAGGTCGTGGCCGACACCCTCGCTGGGCTTCCGCTTGAAGGTTGCCGGGTACATGTCGTGTAGCGGCGATAAGTGGTGAAAGCGTGTGTGAAGAAGTACACCCCTGCAGGGTATAAAACTATTCGAATAGCCGCGTCCATGGTAAAGGACTACTTGGTCACTTATGCAGTTCATAGACAAGTTAATGGTTACTACTAAAAGACTCAAGATAAGTGTGAGTACCGCGGATGGCCCTCTCATAGGATTACGAGGGAGGATCCACGGTGGAGTATTGTGATGGTGATTAGTGGACTCGTGTGCGAAAACTAATTTCACAAGTGATGTCTCGTAGGATAGCGTAGCCAAGAGTCAAAGCTGGCTTGCTGCAATAACTCCACCACCCTTCTTGAGAATGCGCATGTATATTAGGATCTGTTGTAAGACTTGCTGAGTACCTTTGTACTCATGTTGCTTTAATAATTATTGCAGACGAGAACACCGCCCCCTCCGAAGGGTTCTATGTAATCTCGACGTTGACGAGTGACTTGCCACCTAGGTGGTGACCTGAGCTTGTGAAGGGCCTATGTAGATAGACAGGCTTCGTCAAGCCTTCTTTCTTTCTAGTGTCTGTACTCAGACTAGTTGCTTCCGCATGTGCTTGTATGTTTGTATGACTTGAGTGTCGGGTCGTGTGACCCCTATCTGTATGAACATGTTATGTATGGCTCCCCAGAGCCTTTTAAATAAAGTACATTGAGTTGTAGAGTTTTGTTGTGATGCCATGTTATATTTACACATATCGAGCATATTGTGTGTATGATTGAAATGCTTGGTATGTGTGGGATTCGACTATCTAGTTGTTTATCCTTGGCAGCCTCTCTTATGGGGAAATGTAGTCTGGTGTCTCCACTGAGCCTTGTTAGTCCGCTACAGCCCGGTTTACCGGAGTCCTGCTAGCCCAGCACTGCTGCTCCGGAACACTTAGACTGGCCGGCATGTGTTTCACTTCGTTCCTGTGTCTGTTCCTTCGGGGAAATGTCACGCGGTGATATCCGGAGTCCTGCCTAGCCTGCTACAGCCCGGGTTACCGGAGTCCTGCTAGCCCAGTGCTACAGCCCGGATTCACACGCTGCTGACCGACATGCTCGATGTTGATTCATGTATGCCTGTCCTCGTAAGTTAGCGCCGCTTTGGGTTCACGACTAGCCATGTCGGCCCGGGTTCTCTGTCATATGGATGCTAGCAACACTATCATATACGTGAGCCAAAAGGCGCAAACGGTCCCGGGCCATGGTAAGGCAACACCCGTGGGAATACCGTGCGTGAGGCCGCAAAGTGATATGAGGTGTTACAGGCTAGATCGGTGTGACTTAGAATCAGGGTCCTGACACTACCACCACACATTAGGATCCTTAATTGAATCTCTCGGCTTATTAATCGCCTTGTCATTTGTCCAGGAGTTGCAAGTAGTTTCTGGTGTTTGCAGTATGCTGGAGGCCGTGCGCAGCGCTGACCTTAGGGGTGGGCTATGATGTGGCAGGCAAGTGGCACGGTGTACCGAGGCACCCATTTGGTGGGCTTGGGAACCCTTCACACATTGTTTGGGGTCATAGTGGAAACGTCGGCCAGACTTCCTTGCAGATCAAACTCAAATAGGCGATAAACCTGGACTTGAGACTTGTGTGGTTAGTCAGGTCGTGGCCGACACCCTCGCTAGGCTTCCACTTGAAGGTTGCCGAGTAAATGTCGTGTAAACGGCGATAAGTGGTGGAAACGTGTGTGAAGAAGTACACCCCTGCTGGGTTATCAAACTATTTGAGTATCCGCATCCTCGGTTATGGACTACTAGGGAACTTATGTTGTTCATAGACAACTTAAATGGTTACTCATAAAAGTATCAAGACAAGTGTGAGTGCCGTGGATGGCCCTCTCATAGGAAGAAGGAAGAAGATCTGCGTAGAGTATTGTCATGGTGATTAGTGGACTCGTGTACGCTACCTCATCTTATTCCAACTACTGATAGACATAGTTCAGGATAGCCAAGAGCCAAAGCTGGCTTGCTGCAATAAACACCACTACCCCTTTGTTGATATTGTTGCATTAGTAGTTAGATCTTATGTAAGACTTGCTGAGTACCTTTGTACTCACGTTTGTTGAATAAACTACTGCAGAGGAGAACCCCGAGGATACAGGTGGTTTCTATAGAGACCTCGAAGTTGACGAGTGACTTGCTACCCAGGTGGCACTCCCTCACCTGTGAAAGGCCTTTGTAGATAGGCGGGCTTCTACAGCCTTTTCCCTTTCTAGTTGTATGACTTGAGTGTTGGGTCATGTGACCCCTTCCTGTATGGATATGTTATGTATGGCTCCTCTGAGCCTTTTAAATAAATACTTTGAGTTCATAGACTTATGTTGTGGTTCCATGTTGTATCTACACATATCAAGCATATTGTGTGTATGTTATTGAAATGCTTTGGTATGTGTGGGATCCGACACCTAGTTGTTTATTCTTGGTAGCCTTCCTTATGTTGAAATGCCTCCTAGTGCTTCCACTGAGCCATGGTAGCTTGCTACTCCTCCAGAACACATGGATTGACCGGCATGTGTCCTTCTTTGCTCATGTGTCTGTCCCTTCGGGGAAATGTCACACGATGTTTACTGGAGTCCTTTGTAGCCTCGCTATGACTCTGTTACACTTGTTGCTGACCGACACGTGCATTGCTGGGTTATGTATGCCTGTCATTGTAAGTTTGTGCCATCTTGGTTTACAACTAGTCATGTCGGCCTGGGTTCTCTGTCATATGGATGCTAGCGACACAATCATATACGTGACCCAAAAGGCGCAAATGGTTCCGGCCAAGGTAAGGCTGCAGCCGTGGGGATACTGTGCATGAGGCCACAAAGTGATATGATGTGTTACATGTTAGATCGGTGTGACTTAGGATTAGGGTCCTGACAATGTTGGCATCAGAGCCTAACTACTTGTAGGATTACCAAGCCAAACTGGTCGATGTCGAGTCTATAAATGCTTCAGTTATATGTAAGGGAATTGATTGTGGAAGGGAACATAAGGCTCTTTTTACTTCTCTTCTCGTGTTATTGTTTCTGTGTCATCCTATTCTTTTCTACGGGAATTAATAACTAGGCTTCTCATCTTTCTATCAGGATTACATGTTACTAATCTGTAGACTTATAAGAATAATGGATTCAAGTCTCAATTCAGTTTCAAGTACTTCCATGTGTCGACAGTTGGTCTCGGAACCTTGGTATTATGATGTTGAGTGGTTATGCTACCATTTTGCAGGATGTCTCAAAATCTTTTTTGAGCATTTACAGCCGTTATGCTGCCTGATTTGTCCTAGAAATTCTAATGCCTTTGCATTATTTTGTGTTTCAGATGGCTTCTCGCACCCCTCATCAGGTTGTCCATCTGACCCGGTGCATCGATGTGCCAGGTCATACGGCCATGTTGGTTCGGTGTCATGATTGAGATCGGTTATCGCTGGTACCCCGAGTACATAGTGGAGTAGCAGTACCGGGATTTCACCCAGAGCCAATACCTTTGCACCGTCAGGATATATCCCTCATATCCTGGAGCTACAGATCCTATCCACTGGTCTTATGGACTCAAAGTTACTATCGATATGTCTGTCCAGGATGTAGCCTATTCTATGATGACCATTATTCGAGCTAACCACGCGCTGCTTCAGAACACCAAGTTCAGTTATATGCCAGCATCACTCCCAAGCGAGGAGGGCTACCTTACTGGTCTTTACACTGATGCCGCTCATCAGGAGCCGAGACTCCAGACTACTGCACATATATTGGAGGACAGGGATCGTTAGGTCCGTGCCCTTTGGATGGAGCTTTATGTTACACGAGCACGCCACTGGACTACTTTGACACATCTCACACCCGTCGTCCAGACAGGATACCTTGATATGGATGCGGTGTACCCAGTGTGGTCCCATCTGCCAGACCGCGTAGATTTGCCCAATGTCGGAGGAATCACACCTCCACGTGGACCTCTTCTACCACCAGCTGTGGGACCTAGGCCACATTTCTTTCCTTATGGACCCCAATCTCCAGAGGATAGAGAGTTTCCAGATCCTCACATTCAACTTTCGGACCACGGTGGTAACCTCTACGAGGATTACTACGGAGATGTCTGAGATAGTTTGTGGCTGAAGTAGTATTGTAGCAGTTGTATCCACCACAGTCTTGAGTGTCTTGTGGTTTATGACTAGGTTTGTACTGAGTTCCGGAGGCGTATATATATAATGTATAGGAGCTTGGAATGCCTCCGATGAGTTGTATCATCTTTCACCGCAGTTTGTACTCTAGCTTGGGCATGTACTAAACTATGTTATGGTGTGTACGGCCGATGGTATATATATGGCAGTTTCCTTGTTACCATGTTGTACATATGTTCATCTCTGAATTCCGTGTCGTCCATTACATTTCGCACCCTATGCTAGAGTTATTGCCATCCTTGTCTAAACCGTGGTTTTGTTTCCCAGGATGGTCAATACCCGAAGCAACCCTACTGCCCATGAGAAGGGTGAAGGAAGTGGAGCTAGGAATGAGAACCTTCCCCATCCACCCTCTCTGGCTGAGTTCATGCTCGAGGCTCAGAGGAACAAGCGTGAAACCAATCGTCTGCTTGAGCGCATTGAGGAGAACAGAACCCACCAGTAGCGCAATGACATGGTGTCTACCCATGACTTCATCAAGCTGTACCCGCCTACCTTCCATCACTCCGTCGAGCCACTCGACGCCGATGACTGGCTCCGCAGCATCACTCACAAGTTGTGTTCTACTAACATGGCTGAAGATGACAAGGTCACTTATGCTGCATACCATCTCGAACGTCCCGCTAGTCTTTGGTGGGAGAATTATGAAGCCATGCGCCCAGCTGGTCAGGTTACTACCTAGGAGGATTTTATTGAAGCTTTCCGTGAGCATCAAATAACAGAGGTTCTGATGGACCGTAAGAGGGAGGAGTTTTGCAACTTCACCTAGGGCAAGATGACTGTAGATGTTTACAGTCGGGAGTTTGGAAACCATGCACGTTATGCCCCTGAAGAAGTGTCCACCGATGCCAAGAAATGGGCTAGGTTCCGAAAGGGACTTAACCCTGAGCTCGGTCATGATCTTCGTCTGCATGAGTGTCTCTCTTTCCAGAAACTCATAAACAGTTCCATCAGTGTAGAAAATGGCCAGACTGATTACGAGGCAACCGCAAGCATCCCCGTGACTTTGGGTCATCCTCTGGCTCTGGATCACAGAAGCGTCGGGTGTGGATCCCAAAAAAGGCACTGCCACCCAGATACGTCCCGAGGGCATCCCATGAGGCGCCTCGCCCAAACCAGCCATATACACCACCCAAGGCCTATGATGGACCATCCGCCAACGCTGCTCCGCGTACCAACACCGTGACTTGCTTCAAGTGCGGATAGTCATGATACTACATGCACGAGTGTCCTCAGACAAGGCTTCCAACCAGCCTGGAAAGTCTGTTTGTCATGGTAAGCCAGTAGGGAAGATGTACTATGCCAAGCCAACCACCACTACACGTGGACGTGTGGACCACGTCTCAGCCGATGAGGATCATGATGACCCCGACGTCGTTCTTGGTACGCTCCTTGTAAATTGCCATCTGACATCTATTCTTTTCGATACTGGAGCATCTCATTCGTTCATTTATGAGAGTTATGCTCTTGCATAACATGACATTTTGTGATATGGCCACTTCCATGGTAATTCAAACTCCTGGATCTAAATGGCAAACTTCTTGAGTGAGCCATGGAAATGAAATTCTTGTCGATAGGCTCGTATTCATTGCATCGTTGATAGCCCTTAAGTCTTCAGACATAAACATCATCTTGGGTATGGATTGGATGGCAGCCCATTATGCCAAGATTGATTGTCCACTAGATCTGTTCAACTTACACACCCATCGGGCAAGATAGTCAATGTTTTGACCCGAGTGTTCGAGCATCAGCTCTACTCTCTAAATGCCAGCAGTCTTCCAGACCTCGAAGATATAACGGTAGTCCATGACTTTCCGGATGTCTTTCCAGAAGAACTACCAGGCATTCCACCTGACAGGGATGTAGAGTTTGTGATAGATCTTGTTCCAGGAACTGTCCCAATTTCTAGAAGACCCTATAAGATGTCACTCTTAGAACTAGCCGAGCTTAAGAAACAACTCGATGAGTCCTTGCAAAAGGGTTTCATCCGTCCTAGTTCTTCTCCTTGGGCTTGTCCCATCCTCTTCATCAAGAAGAAGGATGGAATGGATCGGATGGTTGTAGATTATCGACCCGTCAACCCGGTCACTATAAAGAACAAGTATCCGCTCCCCAGGATCAACGATCTGTATGATCAGCTCGCTAGATCCTCAGTCTTTTCCAAAATGGACTTGAGGTTGGGCTACCATCAAATCAAATCAAGAATGGGACATTCCCAAAATGGCTTTTGTCAATCATTATGGCCAATACGAGTACACCGTCATGTCCTTCGGTTTAACCAATGCCCCATCCACCTTCTTCTGCTTAATGAATTTGATCTTCATGGAGTACTTGGATAAATTCACCGTGGTTTACCTTGATGATATACTCATTTACTCCTAGAGCAAGGAAGATCATGCCGAGCATCTAAGGCTGGTATTGATGAAACTTCGAGAGCAGCGCCTTTATGCTAAATTTTTTAATTGTGAATTCTGGTTGCCAGAAGTGACCTATCTAGGCCACGTAATCTCTGGTAAAGGTATTGCTTTCAATCCCGAGAGAGTTCAGGCTATTCTTGATTGGACTCCACCTGAATCGGTCAAGCAAGTTAGGAGTTTCCTTGGCCTAGCGAGCTATTGTCGTCGCTTCATTGAGAACTTCTCCAAGGTTGCTAAGCCTCTTACTGAACTCCTTAAGAAAGATAAAAGGTTTGAGTGGACCCCACAATGCGAGCACAATTTTTAGGAACTGAAAAGACGCCTAACTTCTGCTCCTGTACTTGTGCCACCAGATTTCTCCAAGGACTTTGTTATCTATTGTGATGCCTCGCGACAAGGATTAGGTTGCATACTAATGCAGGATCGTCATGTGATTGCCTACGCATCTCGACAGTTGCATTCACATGAGGTTAATTATCCAACACATGATCTAGAACTTGCAGCTGTAGTACATGCACTTAAAACATGGCGACAATACATTCTTGGTAATCATTGCGAGATTTTCACCAATCACCAAAGTCTGAAATACATATTCACCCAACTGGATTTGAATCTCAGGCAAAGGCATCGGGTTGAGTTGATCATGGATTACCACTTAGGAATAACTTACACCCTGGGGAAAGCCAATGTCATGGCTGAAGCACTAAGTCATAAGTCGTATTGTAACAATCTCATGTTACAACAAGGTCAACTACTTCTCCATGAGGAATTCCATAAGGTTAACCTTCACATTGTCCCTCGAGGATTCCTTTCTACTTTGGTGGCGAAATCTACTCTTACGGATCAAATTATAACTGCCTAGAAGTATGATAGGGGGATATCCCGGATCAAGGAGAACATTGCTAGCGGCAACGCTAAGTGTTTTTCCATGGATGATTGGGGTGTTGTCTTCTTTGAGAACCGCTTGCTGGTTCCCAAGAAACAACAACTACAGCAGTTGATCCTTGAGGAAGGCTTATGAATCTCCTCTCATGATTCATCCTGGTAGTACTAAAATGTATCAGGACCTACGCTAGAGGTTCTGGTGGACTAGGATGAAGAGAGAAATTGCTCAGTTCATTGCTAACTGCGACGTCTGTCGTCACGTTAAAGTAGAGCATCAACAGCCTACTGACACTCTTCAACTGTTAGCTATTCCTGAATGGAAACGGGATAAGATCGGTATGGACTTCATTACCGGGTTTCCCAGGACCAAGAGAGGGAATAATTCTATCTTTGTGGTCATCGATCGTATTTCCAAAGTAGTCCTTTTCCTTCCTATTCGAGAGAGTATAACTACTAGTCAGTTAGTAGATCTATATATCTATTGAATAGTGTCTCTTCATGGTGTTCCATTGGAGATAAACTCAGACCATAGAAGTCTTTTCACCTCTCGATTTTTGGAAAATTTCCAAAATGCTATGGGGACTCGTCTCTCCTTCAGCACCGCTTTCCACCCTCAATCCAGTGGTCAAGTGGAACAAGTCAATCAAATTCTGTAAGATATGCTCATAGCTTTTGTTATCTCATTCGGAATGGATTGGGAGAAATGCCTTCCATTTACCGAATTTTCCTATAAAAATAGTTATCAATCTACCTTGGGCAAAGCTCCTTTTGAAGTTCTCTATGGACGAAGATGTCGAATGCCACTTAACTGGTCAGAAACTAGGGAAAGGCAATTCTTTGGCCTGGATATGATTCAGGAAGCAGAAGAGCAAGTTCCCATTGTTCGTGAAAAGTTGAAAACAGCCCAATCTCGTCAGAAGAGCCAATATGATCGCCATGATAAGGTTGTGACTTACGAAGTTGACGACAAGGCTTACATTCGGGTTACTCCTTTGAAGGGAACCCATCGATTTGGTACCAAAGGTAAATTGGCTCCTCGCTACATTGGTCCTTTTCGCATTCTTGCCAAATGAGGAGAGGTTGCCTACCAATTGGAACTACCTCCGCATCTTTCCAGAGTTCATGATGTCTTCCAAGTTTCTCAACTTAGGCGTTGCTTCTCGGATCCTACTCGCGGAGTGGACCACGAAACACTTGATCTCCAAGATAACCTGACATATCGGGAATACGCTGTTCATATTCTTGATCAAGCCGAGCGTACCACTTGATGCCAAGAACATCAAGTTTGTCAAGGTTTAGTGGTCTCATCATTCCGAGAAAGAAGCTACTTGGGAAAGGGAGGATCGTCTTTGACTTGAGTACCCCACACTCCTCCCAATGAATCCTGAATCTCGGGACGAGATTCTTTTGAGTGGGGGTGAGTTTTCACAACCCTAGTTTAATCTTGCACTTGGACTAGTCTTGGTTGTTGCATCATGTCTAAATTTTATTTAAACTTGAAATGGGGAATTAACAAACACTAGCACCCCTCTGAAATACTAGGATCAATTGAAAATAATTTCAATGAACCCAAAATGCCCTTCAGAAAAGTTCATTATTTTTTAAATGGGTGAAAACCTCTGCCAAAAATGGTGCACATTTTCTAGGTCATCTCTAGATTTTCGAATGAAATCACAAAGTATTTGAATTTGGGCATTTCATTGCTATAAATAGTTTAAATGCTCAAATAATTCTGAAACTAATTTAGGGCTGTTGGAGATAATTCAAAATGTGCCCATAATTTATTTTAGGATTTTATTAAGTGGTTTAGTATTTTTACTAAATCAAAAAATAGAAAAGAAAATTAGAAAACAGAAACAAATTAGAAGAGAGAGAGAGAGCACCTTACCTGGGCCACTTACATGTTCTGGCACAGCCCATCTGGCCTCCTTCCAATCATCCCCTACCTCTGCCAATAGGCAGAGGCGGGACAGCGCACATGCCCGCGAGGCGCCACGCCTCCTGCCTGCTTGCCTGCGTCACCCCTGGATAGCGCGACGACACGAACACCGTTGTCGGTGCCGTCTCGATCGCCCCAACTCACTCATTCTCCCCTCTCTCTCTCCCTCGCCTCTGGACGCCATGGCCGAAGCTGCCGCTCGCTCGCCGCTGCACACATAGCCACCGCCTCCCCATCGACCCCTTGTTGTGTTCAGGAGCTCCGCCTCTGTTGCCTATGCCTCCTCACCGATCCACATGACGCCAGACGCCCCCGAATGCCTACATGTCGTCTTCTTCAACCTCCGGACACCGGTGATCCCTCTCGCTGTTCCGCTCGCTCGGACACCTCCCCGAGCTCGCCAACCCGCTCAATGAGACCGCTGGAAGCCCCCGAGCTGAACCCCACTCCTCCCCTTCGCGTTTGCGAGCTCTAAGCTGCATCTCCGCTGAGGTCGAGAGCCACCACCGCCCGTGCTCACCGCCGACGAGGCTTCGGTGACCATTTGGTCTCGGGCGTGTGTCCATCATGCCCGCCGTGCCGCGTAGATGCCATAGGTGCTACGCACGCATCACTACGACCACCGTAGCCACGTTCTCGCGCACACCCGAGCACCGATCACCGCTGCCAAGCTCGTCGTCGTCAGCTCCGACCACCACAGGCCCGGCCACAACCCCATTCAATGCGCGCCGACAAGGGCTCTCCAATGCGCCTAGCCACGCATCGAACAGGGCACCACAACTCAATCCCGAGCGTCATCGCCGCTTCTGACCCCGCTGGTGTCAAGCCGCCGGTTGGTTTGTCCCATTTGACCAGGGGTTTGACCTCCCCTAGGTCAATGACAAGTGGGGCCAGCCCCTGCTAATCTAGAATAGCTTAAATTTAAACTTAATTAGCACCTGTGCCTATGACATGCGGGTGCCACTGGTCAGTTTGACCTGGGCTGCCCTGTTGACTGCTGACGTCATCTTGATGTCATGCTGATGCAGTAAATCATTTACTGGATTTAGTTTAATTTAGAATAAACAGAAAAATCCGGAAAATGTTATGAACTTAAAAAAATTCATAGTAAATCAATCATAACTCGGATGGAAAAGATTTATATATGAAAAATGATCTGAAAAATCCAATCTATCCAATGATACTGTTTTCATGCATGTCAAAGCAAGTTAACCTGCTAATCAGTTCAGATCAACTAAATGGCATTTGTAAAATCTTATGTAGAATTTGAATTTGAACCCTTGGTTCAAATCAACTCAAACCAATCTGTTGCTTGTTGCATTAGCTCAAACACACACATTTTTCCATGTCATGATCATGCATCATAATGTTGCATGTATTGATTGTGCCTTTGGTATGTTCTCTGCGGTAGGTTATGCTCCCGAGGACATTCAGGAGTATCCAGCTGAAGGGCAGTACCCTTCTACCACTCTGTCCGGCAAGCAACCCCCATTGAACATTTCGATACAATCCCATCCTCTCGCTCCTGGTCTCATTTACTGCATTAAGACAACAACATTTCAACTGCTATTTTCTGCGGTAGTTGAACTCCTTTCCTCTGCATGACCTGTCTTTGCCACAGTAACTAGATGAAACCCACTAGCATGTGTAGGAGTTGATTGAGCCATGTTGTGTTCCTACCATGCTATGCTTGCTATGCTTAGAGTTGTATGAGGTCTGGTTCATCTGGGTGATGGATTAGAGTGAAATGGTTATGTTCCAGTAATGAGGTTGAAGTGTTGAACCTGTTTTGGTAAAGGTATCGATGATAGGCCATATAGGAGTACATGGTGGGTTGTTTCATTGGAACCGTCCCTAAGAACTAAGTTTCATGTGTGTGATCCAAGACTAGCTACCACCACACATTGGGATCCTTAATCGACTCTCTCGGTTTATTAATCGCCTTGTCCTCTGTCCAGGAGTTGCATGTAGTTTCTCATGTTTGTAGTATGCTGGAGGCTGTGCGTAGCGCTAACCTTAGGGGTGGGCTATGATGTGGCATGCAAGTGGCACGGTGTACCGAGGCACCCATTTGGTGGGCTTGGGAACCCTGCACACATCGTTTGGGGCCGTAGTGGAAACCTCGGCCGGACTTCCTTGCGGATTAAACTCAAATAGGCAAGAAACCTGGACTAGAGACTTATGTGGTTAGTCAGGTCGTGGCTGACACCCTCGTTGTGCTTCCACTTGAAGGTTGCCGAGTACATGTCGTGTAAAGTGGTGGAAGCATGTGTGAAGAAGTACACTCCTGCAGGGTTATCGAATTATTCGAATAGCCGCATCCTCGGTTATGGACTACTTGGGAACATATGTTGTTCATAGACAACTTAAATGGTTACTCATCAAAGTATCAAGACAAGTGTGAGTGCCGTGATGGCCCTCTCGTAGGAAGACGGGAGAGGATCCGCGGTAGAGTATTGTCGTGGTGATTAGTGGACTTGTGTACGCTACCTCATCTTATTCAAACTACTGATAAACGTAATATAGGATAGCCAAGTGTCAAAGCTGGCTTGCTACAGTAAACACCACTACCCCTTTGTTGATATTGTTGCATGAGTAGTTAGATCTGATGTGAGACTTGTTGAGTACCTTTGTACTTACGTTTGCTGAATAAACTGTTGTAGAGAAGAACCCCGAGCATAGAGGTGGTTTCTATATAGACCTCGACGTTGACGAGTACCTTGCTACCCAGGTGGCACTCCCGCACCTGTGAAGGGCCTTTGTAGATAGGTAGGCTTCTACAGCCTTTTCCCTTTCTAGTTGTCTATACCCAGACAAATTAAGTTTCCGCATGTGCTTGTATGTTTGTATGACTTGAGTGTTGGGTCATGTGAACCCTACCTGTATGGATATGTTAGGTATGGCTCCTCGCAGCCTTTTAAATAAATACTTTGAGTCATAGGGTTGTGTTGTGGTGCCCTATTGTATCTACACATATCGAGGATATTGTGTGTATGTCATTGAAATGCTTTGGTATATGTGGGATCCGATGCCTAGTTGTTTATTCTTGGTAGCCTTCCTCATGGGGAAATGCCTCCTAGTGCTTTCACTGAGCCATGGTAGCTTGCTACTACTCTAGAACACATGAATTGACCGGCATGTGTCCTTCTTTGCTCCTGTGTCTATCCCTTCAGGGAAATGTCACGTGGTGTTTATTGGAGTCCTTTGTAGCCTCGCTGCAAGTCGGTTACACTCGCTGCTGACTGACACGTGCATTGCTGGGTCATGTATGCCTATCCTTGTAAGTTTGTGCCACCTTAGTTTACGACTAGTCATGTCGGTCCGGGTTCTCTGTCATATGGATGCTAGCGACACGATCATATGCATGAGCCAAAAGGCGCAAATGGTCCCGGCCAAGGTAAGGCTGCAGCCGTGGGGATACCATGCATGAGGCCTCAAAGTGATATGATGTGTTACATGCTAGATTGGTGTGACTTAGGATCGGGGTCCTAACAATGATGTGGAAAATCTTAAATCTCAAATTTTGCCACCTAAACTTGATATTAATGAGTCCATTAAAGCTATCTATGTCTCCATTAATGAAAGTAAAGAAAGAACTGCTAGGTTGAGAGCTAAGAGAGAATTTATTGAAGGCTATTCCGCCCGTTTTTTGCCGTAGTCATGATGAAGATATTAAAATGATTGGTGTCTCATCCATTGAATCTTTATTTAGTAATATAAAACTTGATGAAAAATGGACTGGAGTTGAGTCAAATTTAGCTAGAAGGCATCACTGGTACAGCGAGGTGCTATACAAATCGTTTTAACCCCTTTCCGCGACGGCATTCTGCACCGTCGCCAAGTGAGTGTGTGCAATAGGGGGGTCCTTCCCACACGACCCAAAAACCGTTGGGGATAGGGAGCCATGATGTAGAGGCCTTGCCAAATGTAATCATATGCGATGCATCACACACCAAATTCTGTCACATGAGTGGGATCAGTGATTAAACGTTTCTAATGACGCGGTGAAACCAAATGGTGTGTCGTAATGAACCATTTGGGAAACTGTATGTAAGGCACACGGGCCAACATATGAACTGTGTGCGATATGTGCCGCATCGCACACGAGTTTTCTACGGAACTTGTCTGCCATGCATGACTCCATCGCACACGTTTCTGAACAATTACCGTGTGCGATAATGTTCTATCACAAATGATTCAGGAGCCCCTTCGCACACATACAAGTGCTGCAGACCGTTTGTGATTTGTTGTGTATCACCGATGGTTGTGGTAAGAGTGACGTGTGCTTTTCGTTTGGGATCCCACACATTTCCTGAAAAATTTATGACTAGGATTGCATTTTACATTGGGCACAGTTTACTCTGAGGTCTCGTGTGCGATAGTGTGGTATCACAAATGGTTCCGGAGCCCCTACGCACACGCAGTAGTGCTACAAATCATCTGCGATCTGCTGTGTATCACCGACGGTTCCGCTACAATTGACATATGCTTTCTGATGTGGATTGCACACACTCATTTAGTTGAACCGTGTGCAGAGCAATTGCCAGGTTAAAGCAAAAATATCCCATTTGAATCGGCATGCAAAAAGCAAATTTGCCACAATATGCAATTGAACAAATAGTGTCCACAGGAAGAACATTCATCAGATTTTGCAACATTTGCAATTAAACAAATGGTAGCTAAATTCCAATGATTTGTAGACATATATATGCATTACATAATTAATCATAGTGTACGAAATACGAAAACCTCATCAGATGGAAAATAATGGATCCATGTGTATATGTTTAGTGGCTAACTCTTACTCAATGTTTCAGGAGAAGGCATGCTGAAATCTTCATTATCACCAGTGGGATTGATGTAGTGATTCAGGAAGAAGTCGCTGATAAATCTCTGAACCATCAGCAATTCACCAGCGGGGAGCGGTTCAGGGGTCCTCGGTTCTAAGATGAGCTACAGTATTTTTAAGATCAGAATGTGCCATATGACTGGAGTAGAAGATATTAATTAAGATAGACTTACTGGTACTAATTCGCGAGCATCTTCACAACTATCAATAGATTTGCAGATGAAGATCATGTGTCTACAAACATAGTATCCACAAAGGTTGGTCCCTGCTTGTTGCTGAGGACACTGAATTTTTTTGTACAGAATTAGTCATGTATTTGTCCTGTTAGGAACAACCTAACCAGTGTTAGATGTATTTTTTTCTTTGGACAGAAATAGAAAGAGGTTTATTTAGAAGCTCGAACATTTGACTAGCGTAAGAAAATGTATTTGCATACTATTGGATACATTTTTTGAAAATAACGGATTTCGGTTTGTTACCGGAGAAACGATCTCGTGCTGCGGAGGTAGTTCCCTCTTGAACAGGTTACCTGGTTTAGTTTTCCACAATGCAAGACACTGCAAATGAAGATGAATTTTGACGACATCAATTATTGAACCAGATATGAATGCAAATTAATTTCAACATCGTAGAATTCAATACCTATCCATGAATTGCTGAAGATGCGTTAGATCTTGAGCATTTGTTGACTCTCTGAGAGAATCCATGTAGTAAACTGTGTTCTTGTTTGGAACAATGAATACCAAGATCCAGTGATTGCTACATATTAAGAAAGCCATGAACTTACGAATTATGTTGAAATCTGAAATACAATCAGTGTATGCGTGGTTGTTTATTTGACTTACCGTTCATGATATGGCCAGAGAAATGATTCTGCATGGGACGTGTTTTCGAAGATACGGGCGACCGTGTTAATGGCCCACTCCCGTTCATCCTTACCATGTAATGTTGTGCCATTTGCTAATGCAGGATCTATGAAATACACACTCTCCCTTTTTCTTCTCTGCGCGTTCAATCCCCTGAGAGGAATAAAATACAGTTAGCTATTTATCATTTACAGCCTTGTATGGAGAAGTTGATCAGAGTTTGCTAAGTACTTACAAAATCAGGCATCTAACAAGAGTGGCATCGAGCTCGTTGAAGTTGAAGAAGAGATGTAAGTCCTCAAAATTCACACTGATGGAACCAGCATCGTGTCGGAAATGATCTCTGTTGTAGCAGACTAGCAAAACATGATGACCTGCTAAAATTTGATCCATGCAATATTAATGTAACTTGCGGCATCTGGAGCTGCACTCATCAAAGTATTTGCCAACAAGAAATGGCTGGCCATGGACGTAATTGCGTGCTTCTAGTACGTCTGCTTTATTCTTAGCAAGCACCAAATCTATTTCTGCATCATTCATGCCGTCAGAAATAATATTACTCTCTGATTCCAACAACTTGTTGTTAATTTGGTTCTGGGCGATGAGTGCTTTAAGTAAGAGGCAATCATTCTCTTTCCTCTTCGCTCTCGGGGCGCGCTTCCTCACGGTTGCAGCCTTTTTGCCCGCTTCCTTGTTGGTACTTGAAGCACTTTTGGTCCATGGTCTGGATGGCTGAAAGGGAGACTACGGAGCAGACAGTAATGCTTCGACGGACTGCTTAGCAGACGGTCTAGCTATGCCAGACTGCTGAGCTGGCGGTGCTGCTGTGATGGACTGCTGGGCTGTAGGAGCAGAGGCATCGGACTGCTGACCATGTGTTGAAGCTATTTCGGGTTTCTGCGCAGGTAGTGCCAACCTGTCGGTATGCTGAGGAGGTCATGCCAACACGTTGGTTTGCTGAGCAGGTAGTGCTGACGCATTGGTATGCTGATCACGCGCCTGCGGACCGATGGACTAATGAGTTGTTGGTTCTGGACCTACAGACTACTTAGCAGGCGGTTCTGAAGCATCAGCATGCTTAGCAGTCCAGTCCACCAGGTTGGTCTGCTGAGCATGTGGTGCAGTTGGGTCTCCCCCCACTGCTTCAGCGGCCGGCATCTGAACCGGTGGTGCGTCTTCAGCAGTTGTAGGCCTTGCCACTAGCTGCTCTGGGGTGGACGATGACATGGCATGTATGTTACAAAGTCGGGTGGGCTGATCATAGGTTGATGCATCAGCTGTCAGATTATGAGTATTAGGTTCCTTGGGGGAAGCACACGAGAGCTGTTGTGGCAAGGAGAGCGTCACCGGTTGAGGGGCGACATTGGTTGCTCTTGGCGGGGCTTCAGGGATCTTATCCATGAAGTCTAGTTCCTTTCGTGGCCACTGGATGTGACATAATAGTGTTTCTCCCAAGGTCCTATGCTCATCAAAGTCCCCTAGGACATTCTTCAGGGCAAATTCATTGAATCCATGCTTTACATCAGTCACGTAGCACTTCACACAACCCGGCTCCAATGCCACATTGTCCAACAAGAGGCCCTCTTCCAAGAAGGGTGGGCAAACCCAGGTTGTTGCACATTTTAATGTACCTTCATAATGTGTGAGCACGCCCTTCAGTCTGTCTTTCATTCCCGATAGATCAGATATAGCATCATCATGAGCAGATGCAGTCTCAGTGTCGCTGGGGTCAGCTGATGCACAGCTACTCTTGTGCGGTGTTGTCGCGCAATAACCATCATCCTCCATGCCCGCCTCCCCTCCCATCTGCTGGCTATCTATCAGTGTTAGAGTCTTATGCATCATCATTGACTCCTCAATTTCCTTTTGAAAAGTCGGATACATTTCCTTCCTCAACCTTTCATACAATTCATTCTGCTTCACTTCACTCCTCACTTTTTTCATGTTGAGCCTCTCTTCTTTGCTGAGTGTGAAAGCCCTCTTGTGCGGGACATTAACACCTATAACCCTTGCACGGCCAGGGGGCTCTCTTGTTTCCAGAGCATCAGACAGAATGTCACATGGCCCTGAGTTCCTGTAGAACCTTCCAGGGATCTCGGAAGCCTTTAACATCACACGATATAGTTTTTCGTCATGTGAGTTTTCAAAGTAATAAGTTCAATCATCACGCCTCCTTGCATGTGCCCGCAAGTAGTCTCTAGCGCATTCGCCCCTAATTTCACTAAAGGACGGTTTCCCACCCGCAGCTACTCTTCTTGTCCTCCTAGTCCCATATTGGTTTCATGCCGTAGTATCCTACCACACCCATACGATGGGGGTGTGTGTTCCTCTTCTGAAGTTCCGATTGCTTGGCACTCTTCTTAGCAAACTCTGTAGTTGCCCTGACCCTTTTGAATTCTGCCCAGTCTGCCTTTGTAATTTGGTGTATGCGGGGATTGGGTCCTTGCCTTCACTCAAGTACTTCTTGTACAGGACGTGCTTCCAGTTTCTCCAAGCATCCCTAGCCTTCTTCAGTGTATCGTGTTCCACCTGCATTCTCAACTGCTCTGGAATGTTGAAGTGATCCATGATCTCCCGGAATATTGTAGCGCCCAAGATGCGATTCTATCCCAATCACGTGATGAACTCATGATTGGGGCACAACCGCATTTCGAGCGCATAGCAAGGTGGATATCATTACAACATACCATGTACTGAATAGATGAGAATACAAGATAAAGGCTTACACTCGCCACAAGATACAACATGAATACAATAGTTCGTCAATAAATAACAATCATCATACAGAAGAGCAGTATCCGACTACAGATGAAATCAAACGAAAAAGAAGAACGACATCCACCCTACTAATCCAAGGCTCCCGACCCGGAACCTATCCCTTGATCGAAGAACAAGAAGCAGAAGAAGAACTCCAAAAGCAAGCAAGCATCGCTCTCACGTCATGTCATCGCATTACCTGTACCTGCATCTGTTGTTGTAGTAATCTGTGAGCCACGAGGACTCAGTAATCCAATTACCATGGGTATCAAGACTAGCAAAGCTTAATGGGTATGGAATGGATAAGTTGTGAGGTTGCAGCAAGCACTAAGCATTATATGGTGGCTAACTTACGAGTACAAGAATAAGATGAGAAACTACACAAACAGTCACAAACTAGTAATGATCAAGAAGTGATCCTGAACTACTTACGAATCAAAGAGAACCCCATCGTGTTCTCTTCTCGAACTCACTCGAAAAGAGAATGTCACGGTTACACACGCGGTTGGTGTATTTTAATTCGGATTTGGTGTCAAGTCCTCTACAACCGGATATTAAAAATTCCCATCTGCCACATAACCACGGGCACGGCTTTCGAAAGATCAAACCCTGCAGGGGTGTCCCAACTTAGTCCATCACAAACTCTCATGATCAGCGGAGGAAAATCCTCCATCCCGGAACAACCCGATCAAACTCGGAATCCCGGTTCACAAGACATTTCGACAATGGTAAGACAAAACCAGCAAGACCTCCCGACATGCCGACACCCTGATAGTAGCCGCGCGTATCTCGTCTCAGGCCACGATCGGATGAACACTACGTACGACAGCTGAAAACCCGAGTTGCCCTAGGTGGCGCCGCAAGTGGCTCTAGTTTGGACCAGCGCCATCAGCACTGGCCCAGGGTTGTTAATTAATTATCCTCGGGTACCGGTAAGTCCCTATGCAAGTTTTAGTTGTTATTAGGCAAATGGTAAAACCAAAGTTGGGCCTTGCTGGAAGAGTTTTATTCAAAGCGATCTGTCAAGGGGGGCCCATAAACCCCGACCGTGTTAGGAACACAAAATCAAGGAACATAACACCGGTATGACGGAAACTAAGGCGGCAAGAGTGGAACAAAACACCTAGCAAAAGGCCAAGCCTTCCACCCTTTACCAAGTATATAGATGCATTAATTAAATAAAAGATATTGTGATATCCCATGATATCCATGTTCCAACATGGAACAAGCTACAACTGCACCTGCAACTAGCAACGCTATAAGAGGGGCTGAGCAAGAGGTAACATAGCCAAACAACAGTTTGCTAGGATGGTGGAAAAGGTTAGAGGCTATCATGGCAATTTGGGAGGCTTGATAAACAAGTGGTAGGTAGCGTGACATAGCGATAGCATCAAGACAACTAGAAAAGCAAAGATAGTAGTGGTATCCAGGGTAATGATCATCTTGCCTGAAATCCCGCTAGGAAGAAGACCGAATCCATGAAGAAGTCAAATGGGCGTAGTCGAACGAATCCTCACAATCACAACATAACCGGAACTATCAAGAAGAAGAACAACTGGAAAGAAGCAAAGAATACGTTAAACCAACAGGCATGATGCACAACCAAATATGATGCATGTCCGGTATAAATAGGCATGACATGGCAAAGTGCAACAAACAATACTACAAATTAAGTGGTGCTCAATATGCAACGAGTTGCATATTGACGAAACTCCACATTCACATATTTAGTTCGCTCTCGTTTATGCTACACATCAATATTAAATGTTGTTAAACATGCAAAGTAATGCCACCATGTTAATCTATGCATTTTTCTACCCCATTTACATATAAAGTTTGTTTAATTCGGAGCTACGGTTATTTAGTTATGAAATAAACCATTTTAACATGTCACATAAGCAAATTAAATGCAATAGCTTTTTTAAACATTTTTAACATGGATGAAAGTTGCACATTATGAAATTAGATGAAATTCTAAGCATTTTACATATATAGTTTGTTTAATTCCGATGCATGGTTTGTGAGTTAGGATATGCATGAACAATGAGGGTTTTTCTGTAAAACTGCAAACTCTGGATAAATGGCTAAATTCGCATAACTGAAAAAAAAGAACTGGGTCGCATCTGGATGAGCACTGGGTTTGCAGTGGCTCACCATGGGCTATGGCCCGATTTGGTGGTGCTGGGCTGCAGGAGGTTGCGGCTGGGCTTGGAGGCTGCTGGCCCAGGCGCTGGCGTGGAACGGTCAACGCAGACAAGCGACAGGGGATCGGCTCGAGATGGTCGTGCTCTCGGTCAACGGGTGAAGGGGCGGCTTCCCAGGAACGCAGACGTGCGAGGCAGAGGGTGGCGCTGGAGGTCTCCGGTGGCGTGGAGCTTGGCGGCGGGGACGGCGCAGAACGGCTGGAACCGGGCGACGCGGCTTGGACTTGGCGGTGGCAGGCGCGAGGAGACGAGGTCGAGCGCTCCTGCTCGGGGTCTCGGGCAAATGCACCGCAGACGTGCGGGAACAGCGGGTGGCTGTGGATCCGGTCAGTGGGCCATGGATCTGACCGGAGACGGGAGAGGGAGGCACGTTCATGGAGCTCCAAGCGGCGGCGCCATCACTGGTACAGGGAGGTGCTATACAAACGGTTTTTAACCCCTTTTCGCGATGGCGTTCTGAACCGTCACCAAGTAAGTAACTGCGATAGGGGGTCCTTCCCACATGACCCAGAAACCATCGGGGATATGCCCTCCTGGCACACATGCTCGGCAAAATGAGGTCGTGTGCGACCGGCGAGCGATCAAATACGGTTATACGTATAGTAGTGCTAAAAAAATATAATTATACAGGCAAAATCGTTTCTGGTCGTAAGTACATCCCACACATCAGTCCCTGCTAAATGTTTCCGTTCGTATATACATCCCACACAGTCGCTCTAAGGAAAAAAAATTCGTTCGCAGGTACATCACAGACAATTTTCCCCGTTAAATCATTTGCCATAGCGTTGCCATTGCACACGATATTAACAATTTTATCATTTGCGTTATTGAATGCATCAGACACGGTGCGTAGAAGAAAGTGTGTGGCAAAGGCTGTCCATCACACACAGTTTTTATGTGGTAAACGTTTGCACAAGGTGGCCTAACGCAAACAGTTTTCAAGAGGATGTCGTGTGTGATTGTTCATTGATCCAACACGGTTTATTCCTAGAAACTATCTGCGTTGCTTGAGGTCATCGCCCACGGTGTTTTCTCAATAACCGTTTGCAATAGAAAAACCCAATTAGCAGGCTAATTGGCCATTAGCAGGCTAATTTCCCTATTATTAATAATCCATTTATTAATCTAATTGACATTAATATTAAGCACATAATATATTTCATTTCCATATTAAGGAAGCAGGATTTCATAATTGAAATACATCAGAATACAACATCATATAGCTTCAGCACTCAGCTACCCCATTACACAACTGCACCAGCACCAAGTTTCACATGCAACATCTAGAACCTTTCGAAATTAGCATCATAGACGGTACATAGATAGATGCATCTCATCTGGAAAACTGCTGAAGCGGAAGGCGAATATTGAGCCTTCATTGATGTTGAAGGTCTTTGCAACTTTAGGCCAGTGCCTATGGATGATTGACCGTCCATGCTTCATCCTCTTCAGGAACACTTCAATATTGAACCGTGTGTGTTGTATGAAAACCTTCCTCGCCTCCTGACCATAGAGGTGGTTTGAGAGGTAATCATTAGTGAACTGCTTTGGAAAGGCCTGAAAACAAGGATGTGCATAAATATCTTCTCTATATTGGAAATGGGGCAAAGGAATAAAAAAGGCAAGGTATAATAGTTAGTACCATCTTGTAGTGAACTGATGTCTTCTTCATTCTGCAGACAAAGGTCTTGTTGTTTTTTGTCGCTAATTTCTTTTTCCTAACAATCTTTTTGAGTTTCTTGATTGATATTCGTGGACAACTCATTTCCCCATATGCAAAAAGGGTCGAACAGTGGGTCAAAACCTCTGACAGCAGGACCTACATGTGCAAGACCAAATTGTTAAAAACCTAAATATTAGAATGGTTCCTGCAATTGCACAATAATGTGCTATTAGACAACGGACCATGCACGTGCTAACCTCGATTGTAAACCTCAGTGCTTCCCATTGTTTCCCTGCAACACATATACGGTAGTTAGTCATCAGGTTAAGTGAGGGTTCGCATGCTATCAGTAAAATATGTTGATGAAAAATAAGCACATTGCAGATTCATCAGATTAATTCAAGCCACATGGAAAACCCATTTATCCAAACCAAGCATGATTAAGAACTAGGAAATATAGCACTTGTATATGTTTCTCATGTATTAAGTGCAGCCAAATTCGATTTATTCCTCACATGCACAACAATAAAAAATTCTACACATGACAATTGGACATCGCATTGCAGAATTGAACCAAACAGTTAACTAAACACCACAACAAATGAACCAAACATTAACTGAGCACCACATTGCACAATATAACATACTCCTAATAGAAGATCAGATAGTTAACCAAACCAAGCATGCTTAACAACTTGGAAATATAGCAATTGTATTTGTTTCTCATGTATTTAGTACAGCCAAATTCAATTTATTCCTCACATGGTATACAATAACAGAATGCACCCACAACAATTGAACATCGCATTGCAGACTTGAACCAAACAGTTAACTAAACACCACAACAAATGAACAAAACATTAACTGAGCACCACATTGCACAATATAACATACTCCTAATAGAAGATCAGACAGTTAACCAAACCAAGCATACTTAACAACTTGGAAATATAGTAATTGTATTTGTTTCTCATGTATTTAGTACAGCCACATTCGATTTACTTCTCACATGGTATACAATAACAGAATGCACCCACAACTATTGAACATCGCATTGCAGAATTGAACCAAACAGTTAACTAAACACCACAACAAATGAACCAAATGTTAACTGAGCACCACATTGCACAATGTATAACATACTAGAAGATCAGACAGTTAACCAAACCAAGCATGCTTGACAACTTGGAAATATAGCAATTGTATTCGTTTCTCATGTATTTTGTAAAGATAAATTCGATTTATTTCTCACATGGAAGGCAATACAAAATTGCAGCCTGAAGAATTGAACATCACATTTGCAGAATTGAACCAAACAATTAACTAAAGATGACAACTAATTAACCAAACAGTTAATAAGTGAGCACCACACTGCACGACATATAGAACATATACACTAGAGCAACAGATTGCATGGTAAAATTAGATAGCACAATTCACTAGAATTTGTTAAGGAAAGGCAGGAGGAGCACACGCAACGGGTAAACCGAGCATGCTTAACCGGCGTAGCTAGCAAATGGTAAGGGCTCCTCCAAGATCTTGGGGTCGGCACGAATGGCAGCCATCGCGACCTCATCCGCGCGTGCGGCCGCGATTTGCTTCTCCGCTGCCAAATGCTCCTTGAGCTCCTGGCTATACTGCGTGCACCATGGCTTAGGGCGGCGCTTATTTGGTGGAGAGGTCGGTGATTTGGGTGGAAGGTGTCATGCCGGTGGTCGGGGCATATGGCATGTGGAAGGAGGAGGATGGGGGTCGGGTGTGGATTACCTGCCCGGATAGACGAGGCCGAGCAGCGTGAAGGAGGGTCGCCGGCGAGGAGGCGGCGCTGCAAGCAAGGAGTGAAGGTTTCAACTTGGAAAGGAAGGTGCAAATAGGGGAAATGTGGCTTTTGGTAAGGGGGAGGGGGCGGGGAGGTAGTATTTCTGTGAAAGCCAATTTTTTTAAATCGGTTCAGCGAAAAAACTGGTGCGCAAAGTGTCATCAGACACGGTCCCTTATTCAAAACTGGGTACGATATGTGAACATCACAAACGATTCAGATAGCTTCACCCATGTGTGATGAGTTTGAACGTAAAAAAATTTGGTTCAAATTTCCCTGGTTATAGTGGTCATCCACGTCATTGCATAGTTTAGGTACACAAAGAAGACTACATCACACCCACACTTCTCAATCAAGCAAGTTCAGCAATTAAACAGAGCTAGCTGACCTAAACATTACTCTAACAAATTAAAGACCGACGCTCTTAATTAAACAAAACAAAGAGTACTACTACGGCTGGTGCTCGTCGATCTCCGCCGCCTCCTCCATGTCCAGCTCGCGTCTGACGGTCTCCTGGGGAAGGGGCTCCATGGCATCCATCGCACCATACTTGGTAAGCATCTCGCCATCCGCATCCATCATCTCTTTGGAAAAGGCCGCCATGAGCTGGGCATGGGCGGCAGCGATCGGGGCTTGGACAGGCTCTGTTGTGGCAAGGTATGCGGTGGAGGAACGGACGGCTGCTCGAATGCTCTCGGCGATTGCCAACTCTTCGGCCGTGGGTTGCTGACCATTGTCGGAGAAGCTTCGTTCGATTTGTGCGGTGACTGCCACGAGCTAGGCGTGGGCGGCCTCGACATGGTCATTGGCGGCCTCCATCAGGGCTAAGGCCGCCGCTGCGGAACGGGCAGCTGTTGTGCCGCTCTCGCCAGTTGCTATCCCCGAGGCAGATGTTGCTGCCGCCACTTGAGAAGCAACAGCGGCCGTTTAGGCTACCTTGGCCGCCCGGTCGCAGATTGCGGCCGCGCACATGAACCTTGTTAGCACGCTCATGGCGGCTGCGGCCACGCTCTCGCCGGATTGGGCCGCCGAAGTTGCAATATGTTCATGCCCTCGGAAGCAAAATCTTGTTTGCTTCTGTCGCACATCCCAAAAGCAACGGGCAAGCTGAGAGGGCGAACACTGAAGTGCTACGGGGACTCAAAACAAGAACCTTTGATATGCTGTAGAAGCACGGCAGGCGATGGATCGATGAGCTGCCGGTAGTTCTATGGTCCCTCAGAATGACAACAAATCGAGCTACCGGGCAGACTCCTTTTTCCCTGGTCTATGGGGCGGAAGCAGTTATCCCCACGGAACTCATTTACGGGTCGCCTCGAGTGCTTGCCTATGACGAAGTAGCGCAAGTTCAGCACCGGTGTGACGACACTGTGCTACTCGAGGAGAACCATGTCCGGGCTGCTACGCGTGCTGCACGCTATCAGCAAGCCCTGCGTCGCTATCATAGCCACAGGGTTCATGCCCGGTGTTTTGAGGAAGGCGACCTAGTCCTTAGGCGCGTTCAGTCCGCCAATGGTACAAACAAGTTGACGCCAAAGACGGAAGGCCCTTATCGGGTAGTACGAGTCACCAGACCTAGCGCAGTCCGTCTGGAGACCGGAGATGGCATTCAATTGCAAAACTCATGGAATATTGAGCATCTCCGCAAGTTCTACCCGTAAGGCATGGCTGTCGGGCCCTGTCCGGCAGCCACCCTTTTGTACATGCCTTGCCTCAGTTGCATGTAACCCCTTGTACAAAGCCAGGCGATGACCCTGAGCACCAAAGAAATAAATGATGCACTGGGGGGCCCCCGACCAAGTTTCATGCATGCATAAGCATTTCATGAGCATTTGCATATGCATATAGATAGGACATCATCCATTTGCATATGCATATAGATAGGATCGCATCCTGCATCATTCTCATCTGCATAAAGCTGCAGGTTCCTGCTGAGAACTCGGTTTCTGCAAGAAGATGAGGAGATGAACCAACGCTGCGATCCCTGGCGAACCAAACAGATAAGTTCAACCTCTTGTCCATAAGTGTTCTGTATGCTAAAACTTGTGCATAAGAAAACCCCGCCACTCTTCGAAACTTAGGTGCTCCCATCCCTGGCTCGAATGTTGCTTTAGCCTGGATGGTCGTAGTGGCCTTTGATGAAAAGAAGTTGGCGGGGGGCTGGTCCCTCTATTTCTTGCCGGTAGGCTCAGTTCCCAGGCAACAAAGGAAGGGTACCGATAGCCTGCCGGGGAAAACTCATTTATTTAAAATAAAGAGGCATCTCACCTCTGCGTGGACATATACATGCACGAGTTCCTAGCAAGGTTCATCTTTTTCATTAATATGCTGGTCATACAAGTACAAACTTTACAGAACACAGACATGGACTTGAGAGATTACATTATTTGAACTAAAATTTGGCAAATGCCTACGAGTTTAAGATTGAAAAAAGATAAGTGCCCTATAATCTCCTCTTTTCATTTCCCTCCACCAGGCACTGCGGTGGAAGGAGGAAAAGACGAGAAAGGGCACCCAAGCAGGAGCCCGTCCCGGTCCCGTCGCAACCCACCTGGCGCAGCCTGACAAGACCGAGAGTGGTGAGGCTGCGAAGGAGGAGTGCGGAAGCAGGGCGGCGTTCCCTGGTCACCACCTCTAGGACTAGCAAGAAGCCCTGGCTTGGGCCCCGGTGGAGTCATCCACCAAAGCCCAGCCGGAAGACTGCTGGACGGGAGGCGAAGGCACCAAGGGAACATCCCTCCCCGGCTGTCACCCAAGGAGGCTGGTGATGATGGTGCCGGGGAGGGAGGGGAAGAGCGAAAAGACGAGGCGGCAGGTCCTCGGTCGGAGGCGAAGGCATCCACGCCATCGTACTCTGACCTGACCTCCCACCACTCGCCTTCTCCGCCTTCCCTCGTTTTCCCTCCATCAACACCGCTCCGGGGGAGCGCCAGGACTCCAACCCGATGCCTTCCCCGAAGAGACGGCGAACGACCAAGATGGCCAGGGGGCTCAGGACACACCCCTCCCCGCCTTGGCAGGCCGGAAGGCGCGCCTCTTGTCGACATCATCCCCATGGCTCCCGGATGGGGCAGTGCTGGGTTTACCGATGATTCCCAGCCCTGCCTCCCAGGCGCGCCCCAGAGACGCCAAGGACCCGATAGCCAAGACCATGAGCGGCGGTGACCAGAGGCTGGACACCGCGCTACCCATTGGGCAGACGGCCATGGCAAAAGGAGCAAGCATTCCCTCATAACGGGAGAGCTTGGTATCTACCGCACTACGAGCAGCCCATCCACGACTCCTTCTCCAAGCATGGACTAGGCTCACTCCCTGAACACCAACACTCAACAACTCTAGTTGCAAGATGGAGCCCGGAGCTTGGCCCCGGGCCTTTCTCTTCAACATGACCAATGAAAGGCAGGAACAGGGGAAGAAAGGATCTTGAGATGGATGACTCGGCTCTCCCTCCGCCCCTCCTTTTATAGGCGGAACAAGAAAGGGAGCCGCTCCCTCAACAAGTAATCGCCGCCCCTCTCCGCCAATTCAAGAAGGCTGGGCCCTCGCCTTGATGCTCTCCACACCATGCGCCTTCGTTACCTACCACGCGAGATGCATGCCGCATACGTGGCTAAGGATAAGGGCATGGTGGGAAGAGTGAATTGGCAGTTTCTACCCCGTACGTTAAAGTCATTCACGGGCCATTGCAAAGATGGCCCCACCACGATTGGCTTTACACGACGCACGGGAAAACCGGAAACTGGCCCAGAGTCAAGATTAATGAATAAGCAAAGAAGACTCTAAGAGATCAGCCTCTTCAGCGCCCCTGCCTGTGCACTTATTAGGACCTACCCTGACGACGCCCGGCAGCACGATCGGGGCAGGCCCGGGGGCTTCTGTCGGTGCAGCAAACCCTGGGTATGTTGCCCTGACTGTGCACAGGCACGAGAACAAGATGACAACACCAAGGCCGTGTCAAGATTCAAGAGACCAAGATCTTCGAAGAACCAGCGGGCAGATTAAGAAGGCCAAGACCAAGACAGAGAAGCGAGACACCACCAGGAGAAAAGCCTACTTTGCCGGGCAGGCGGACCTGGCAGGGGCAAGGGCACCCCCGGAAGGGAGCATTCAAGAAGTCCTGGCAGGGCCTGTCGGGACTCACGAGGGCAAAGACACCTCACCAAGCCATCTCACCATGACCCACGTCGTTGATCAATGCGGTGTCAAGCCGCAAAGTGACTAAGTGGTAGCCATTCGCCACATTGCGGCCTCTTTCTACAAGAAATACCTACAGATGACACCCGTCCTGCGGCGTGTCAAGCAAGAATGCTTGAAGCTGGCAAGATGAGCCCAGCAAGGCTTGCCGGGCGAGCAACGATGTGACGTTGAGCGGTGCATTTAATGCACTCTGTCAGCCTGCGGAATTAGGTATGATAGCAGTGTTTGCTATCTTATCAGTGCATAATGACTGTTTTGGCACTGTGGTGACCCCTTAACCTATAAAAGGAGGCCCATGGTAACCGAAGCAAGGGTTGGAAAGTTGAACACCCCCACGCTCGTACGCGCGTAGTCACTGCCTCCCCAGGGCGAGCCTGCCGGGCAAGTGTACTACGCTCCACCACCACTTTTCCACCATCAATCCACCAAAGCAGGAGTAGGGTTTTACGCCTCGCGGTAGCCCGAACCAGGGAAAAATTGCCTGTGTGATCTCTATCATGCTGCCCCACGTTCTTCTGCTCTTTGTGCGATGCGACATCCCCCTGCTGAACCAGCAAGTGGCCCCTTGGCCCCATAGGTGGCCGTGGTTTCCCGCGACACACCGTCGCTCGGCCGCTAACATTGAGAAACATGGTTTTTAAATTCTAGTAAATCGAAAACGCATCTAAAATTTATGAAACTTGACATGCTAGCATGGAACGGCATCAACACGTTGTGGTAAAAATATTGTCCCATTTGGGGCAGGTTGGGGTTTATAAGCTTCTCACAAACCAGGGCTTCTCACAACAAGCCTCATGGTTACGGTAGGGAACGTTTCACCTTTCTGGACGAAACGATATCCGTTGCCTCTTCTTGATTTCAATTTTTTTCTAGTGTCAACATAGAACAACATGAGTGTTGTGTTAATTTTAGGAATTTTTCGGGGTTCGTTTGGACATTTTTATACATTAACTAAGTTTTCTATGCATTTATGTGCATAATTCAAATTTGAACTACAGGCACATGCTCCAGTGCATGTAAATTGTTTGAAAAATCAAAGCTGTGTCCTTGGCTGCAGGCTTAGGTCCCATGCAAGAAATGGGAATGAATGTCAAACACCTTGCCACCGTTGCTCGGCCGCAAACATTGAGATACATGGTTTTTAAATTCTAGTAAATCCAAAACTCGTCTGAAGTTCATGAAACTTGACATGCTATCATGGAGTGGCATCAACATGCTGTGGTAAAAAAATTATCCCATTTGGGGCAGGTTTGGGTATAAGGTTCTCGCAAACCAGAGCTTCTCACAACAAGCCTGATGGTTTCGAGAGGGAACGTGCCACCCTTGGGGACAAAACAATATCCGTTGCCTCTTCTTGCTTTCAAATTTTTTCTAGTGTCAACATAGAATGACAGGAGTGTTGTGTCAATTTTTGGGATTTTTTGGGGTTCGCTTGGACATTTTTATACATTAACTAGGTTTTCTAGGCATTTTATGTGCATAATTCAAATTTGAACTACATGCATATGCTCCAGTGCAGAAAAATGGGTTGACATACGAAATGTGTGTCCTTGGGTGCATGCTTAGGTCCCATGCAAGAAATGGGAATGAATTTCAAATACCAGGGCACTGTTGATTGCCGGCAAAACATTGAGATACTTTGTTTTTAAATTCTAGTAAATCCAAAACTCGTCTGAAATTCATGAAACTTGGCATGCTATCATGGAATGGCACCCGACATGCTGTGGTATTTTTCGTGTCCATTTTCAGAGAAGGCACACTCGAATAACAGCCAACAAAGGCATTTTGAAAAAATAGCTGCCACTTTAATATCTCAAATGTTTGTATAATTCAAATCATGTGCGTTCTGTTAACCATTCACGTGACGCCATGTGTCTTGGGTTTAATGGCTATAGGAGGTGCCATGCGGACAGCTGCTTGACTGAACGGGAGACGTGCGAGCGCAGTCCGGTGTGCAGGCTCACCGAGAGGCGTGCAAGCTGTCCTCCAATGCACAGGCTCATCGGGAAGCGTGCAAGCTGTATGCTGCGCAGGCTCACTGGGAAGCGAGCCCTTTGACTTCCATGGCCGCCCGCCTTGCTCGCATCCTCTCCATTAATGGCGCCCGAGCCGCTATTTAATACGGGCGGCCTTACTGTTCGCCTCCCATTCCCCTCCCTCTCACAGACCTCCACCAACGCCATGGCGCAGAAGGATCATCTGCCACTAGTCTTCAAGTTTGGTGAAGTCGACTCCGAGCCGGAGGAGATAGAAAATAAGGAGGAATGGGGCCTCATGGACATGGCCCTGAACAAGCTGGCCGCGGCGGTTGCTGCCCCCGCTCCCGTCCCAGCTCCCATGCCCGTAGCATTGACGGGCTGGTCGCCGAGCACTATCGCAGAGCTGGAAGCCACGAGCATCAGCACGGCCTCCGCGGACCCGCGCAAGCTCGTGTACATGCCAGCGCCAGCGCCCGTGCCCGTGTCGGTGCGTGCCCCTCCACCCACCGCAGCGCCGGTCCCCATGTGTTTGGCTGCACCCGCCACGCCCATGCCCATGCGCGCGCCCTCCTCAGTGGCATGGGACACCGCCGTCAACCGCTACCTCTCAGCGCTGCCAGTTGTCGTCCTCCCGTGCCCCGCTCGTCGATCTCGCGACGACATGATGTTTGATTTCCAAGTGAAGAAGATTCTGTGCTGCCTTGAAGACTTCAACAACGGCGTCCCAAAGGACGACAACGACGGCGCGGCACGCCACCTCCGCCGCTGCCGGAAATAGTATTTTTGGGGTTTAATACTGTATCTCGATCATATGAATATAAATTTGCAGTGTGACTGAATGAAAGATATGGTTTGAACGAACTTGCGCTTTTCTCTCTTAATGTACAGACTTATCAAATGATTTTCTTTTGAAAAAAACATCAATGGTTTTTAAATATAAAACACTCATTGCAAACATTTTAGTTAGAACACCCGTATGCAAACCGACAGCTTCCCCAGGAAGCCAAGGGAAAATGTGCCGAGCAGGATTTGTGCAGCTCTTGATCGCAAACGTTTTAGATAGAACGCCCGTATGCAAAGTGAGAGCTATGGTCTTCCCCCTTAAGTCAAGGTAAAATTCGCAGCGCAGGATTTGTGCATCCACTACAAAAAAAAGACACATCCGTGACATTTTGGGCCGATCGAATTTTTTTTCTGTCATGCTTATGACACTTCTATGACGATAATTGTGACAAAACCCGGTATCATCATAGGTGTGGTGCGCTCCTACTTCTATGACAAAAAATCATGACAGAAAATGGGCTTTTCGTCCTGGGTGGGCCGGAGACGCAGCTGCATGACATTCTTTGGGCTGTCCATGACGGAAAAAATCATGGTAGAAGCGAGGGCGAGGTAAATATCGGGGAGTTCCCGGTTACGGTGGGTGGTCCGGGCCGAGCGATGCACGGAGAGGTTTGCGCATTTCTCTTGTACACATACGCGCGCGTGTGTGAGGTGTTGCGCTCTAACTGAACCCGAGCGAGGCGTTGGGCGCTAACTGAACCCGAGCGATTGCACTAGCTACGTTATTGAACCCCGATCGATCCCTTGCTATTAACTGAACCCGAGTGATTCCTTCGCTACTACTGCTAACTGAAGCCGATCGAAGCTACCTCTTGATGAACAGTCCCTGGTGGGGGTTGGATGAACAGTTCCCGGTGCGGGTTGGATGAACAGGATCCCGTGGTAGTAGAGGCCATTGCCGCTGGATGAACAGGACCCTGATCGAGGAGGTGGGGGTGGATGAATAGTAGCCGGTGGAGGGACCCCATGGAGGGCTGGTTGAACAGGACCCCATGGAGGCTGGATGAACAGGACCCCGTGGAGGGCTGGTTGAACAGTAGCCGGTGGAGGGCTGGATGAATAGTAGCCTCGTGGATGAACAGTAGCTAGTGGAGGCAGGAGGAAGACGTGGTGGATGAACAGTGCAGGTGGAGGCTGAAGGAAGTCGACGGTGGGTGAACAGTAGCCCGTGGAGTCCCGTTTTGCGGTACGCCACACCCCTCCGATTAATAGGACCCCTGTTTCGATCATAGCGCTGCAACACAAGTCCGTTTCCTCCGTTTTGTAGTATGCCACACCCCTCCCGATGAACAGACCCCCGTTTCGACCGTAGCGCTCCAACACAAGTCCGTTTCCTCCGTTTTGCAGTACGCCACACCCCTCTCGATGAACAAGACCCCATTTCGACCGTAGCCAGTCAAACAGAAGGCCGTTTCTCTATACTGCGGTACACCAGACCCTGTTTCGGCTGTTCCGTCCAGGCCGGTTGGGTCCCGTTGAACAGGATGCATTCCGAACCAGTCTGTTGCCTCCCGATGAACTGGATGTTGTTTCTCCGTTCCTACCCAACCGGTTGGCTGCCCGATGAACAGGACACCGTTGCTGCCATCTGTTGCCTCTCCATGTACATGAGCCCTGGCCGTACGTATGCGCAAGTACGCATTCGAGACCCCGCCCGTATGTACGTACGTGGCCATATTTTTTGGCATGTGGCTATACGTACGTGTACATGGTTTGGAAGGGACTGCCTGAACTGCTACGTCGGGGGCTCTACTACTACACGTGCCGCTGCTTGCTCGGCCACGGTTCATCGTTGCAGAGAGACCGATCAACCAGTATGTACGTACACGTTCGCGACCAGAATGACAACGCTACGTAAGCTTCGACCAGGTGGGTCCCGGCTGTCAGGGAGGATAAGGAGGCACTTCCTTGCGTGCAAAGTTATTGATGGTGGGTCCGAGCTGTCAGGGGGAGGATTCGTTTTTTTTTTCGCGCCTAATATGGAGGCACTTTCCTTGTGTCCGAAGATATAGCTGGTGGGTCCCATCTGTCAGAGGGGAAAATGTTTTTTTGCAAAATATAGCTAAGCCAAAATACAGAGGCCCTTCCTATAGGTCCCTGCTGTCAGGTGGAGGAATCATTATTTTGCGCGTAATAAGGAGGCACTTCCTTGCTGCGGCCGTGGACCCATCTGTCAGCCTCTCCACGTACAGTCCTCTTCCGATGTAAGTCGTTCCTTGACCACGTTGACCACGCCGCGCCGAGAGCACCAAGGCAGTGGACGACGGCGAGGCCTAGGAAGGGAATGACCCAGAGCTGGGGAAGACTCGGCAGTTGTTTCCCACGCGGAGGGGCGTACAAGGATTTACTGGTTGGGCTGCAGTGTGAGGCTACCGTCGCCAGAGAATAACAGTAGGTCTGGGTGAGTACAGGGATGGCCAGGCCAGCGATGGGAGTAGGGTGGGGTGGTGAGCCATGTACGGCAGCAGAGCCGGCCACGGGAGGCAGGAGCAGGCAGCACGACCGACGCTGGTTTGGGCGGCTGGAGCAAGAAGAGTAGAGGTTGAAGAAGCACTACGGCCGTTGGATGGACATCATACGGTCACTGGAGCTAGAATCGTTCATATTGACTAAGTTGACAAAGCCCTCCGTCCGCGTCAGTAGGCCCACAAGTCAGCCTCCAACTATGGTGGGTCCCAGATAGCAGGGAGAGTATTCATTTTTTTGTGCGTAATAAGGAGGCACTTCCTTCCGTGCGAAGATATAGCTGGTGGGTCTGAGCTGTCAGCAGGAGGAACGTTTTTTTCATGAAATACAGAGGCCCTTCCGGTGGGTCCCTGCTGTCAGGTGGAGGAATCATTATTTTGCGCGTAATAAGGAGGCACTTCCTTGCGTGCGGCCATGGACCCAGCTGTCAGCCTCTCCACGTACAGTCCTCTTCCGATGGATGTCGTTCATTGACCACGTTGACCACGCCGCGCCGAGAGCACCAGGGCGGTGGACGACGGTGAGGCCTAGGAAGGGAATGACCCGAAGCCGCGTAAGACTCGGCAGTGGTTGCCCACGCGGTGCGGAGTATGAGGGTTTACTGGTTTAGCTGCCGTCGCCGGAAAATAACAGGAAGTGTGAGTGAGTAGAGGAATGGCCTGGCCAGGGATGTAGTAGGGTGGGGCGGTGTGGTCTGTGCGGCAGCACAGCCGGCCACGGGAGGCGGGAGCAGGCAATCCCACCGGCGCTGGTTTGGGCGGCTGGAGCAAGAAGATCAGATATTGAAGAAGCAGCACGGCCGTTGGATTAACATCCCACGGTCACTGCTGCTAGAATCGTTTGTGGACTAAGTTGACAAAGCCTTTCGTACACGTCAACCTAGTAGACCCACAAGTCAGCCTCCAAATCTGTCCCAAATAGCATACAGCCCGAAATTTCTAGCCAGATTCAAATTAATTTAAAAACTAAACATACCTTAATTTAAATCCAATGAAATTTTACCTGCACAAAAACAATGAAATTTAAAATATCAAAATCCGAAAGAAAAAAGTATTTTGGAACTAATTGCCTGTTTGCTATATTTTTTCATTTTGCAGCCCATTTATTATTACTTATTGCCCATTTTCTGGGCAAGCCCGAATGCATCCCTCCTCGTCTTGAAAGATTTCCGGCCCAGCAGGGCGTAGAAAAGCAAGTAGGCCTATGTTGGTTATTCTGCAAAAAACAAAATAGCTGGGCTAGCCATTTTCAGAAAGGAAAAAAAACTGGGCTGGTCATGTGGTAAACATATGAAATAAAAGACTGGGCTAGGTGGGCCATAGTTCCCGCACAACCCAGTTGATACCCGTCTCCATCCCGAAAAAAAATATACTACGCGCGCTGCTGGGTCCCGGGTGTCTGCTGCTCCTTGTGCAGTTATCTCGCATATTGACTACGTTGATAGTGGCGTGCGACCCAGATGTCAAGAAACCATTAGGAGGAACCCTTTTTTTCTTGTAATAAAGGAGGCACTTGCTTGCCTACTGCCATGATCCTGGTGGGTCCCTACTGTCATCCTCACCATGTACAGTCATCTCCTTATTCCTCTCGGTTGTTGACCATGTTGATAACAAGCGAGGGCAGCGCCGCGGCGAGCGAACCAAGGCGGAGGACGATGGTGAGGCCTCGGACGGGAATGAACAGGAGCCGGGGAAGATGCGCAGAGTTTTAGGGTGCGATGTGGACACGATGCATGCGCAGTAGCACAGCCAGCCGTGGGAGGCGGGAGCAGGCGGTCCCACTGGCGCTGGTTTGGCTTTGGCGGCTGGAGGAAGAAGAGACTGAAGAAACATGACAGATGTTGAATGTCAATCCAACAGTCAAGGGTGGCACAATCGTTTGTTGACTAAGCCAACACCAAGTAGCATACTTTTTTATATATAGGAAGAAAAGAAAAACTGGGCTCGTTAGCCTGATAACATTCCCGAAACTGTGACCGTTCGATCTTGCGTCACGACTAAAACTGCGAGGAAAATGCGTTTGTCTGCCATCCTCCTCCCAGGGAACGTTCGCCACAAAAGTGACTAGCACCCTTGGTTTTCAACTAAGATGTCTTGGGTTTGAGTCCCAGGAACCCTCAATTTTGTCCTCCTTCCTTCCTCACAAAAAAAAAAAGAAAATCAATGACTTGAGAAGGCGTACAGAACATGCTAGTGTACCAGTAAAGAGACGTTGCTGAGTTTTAGAAAAAAGAGAGACGTGCTCCTGTAGCTGGATCGAATCCAAACCTAGACTATGACTATATATGGTGCTATGCTACTCTGCAAGTAATGAAGCTGACATATCCAACGTTCGCTTCTCCTCTTCTCTACTTACTCTGCCTAGCATTAGAAGCTCTGGCCGCAGAAACCATGTCCGCTGGCAGCTCGTCCACCTGCTCTTCTGCAGGCAACAACCAGATATGCGCCAAGTCGCCACCCGTACCATCGCCTGTGGGTCTCATCACACCCCTGCCGGCACACGCACCACAGCCGGTTGCTAATCACAACCCGCTGCCGTTGGTGTGGTGCCACTACTACAAATCACGCAGAGTCATCCGTCGCGTCTCAACCACAATCCTCAACCCTAGCCGAGTCTTCTACAAATGCCCGAATCATGGGGTAATAATATGTTTAAGTGTTGTTCCGCTGCTTTCAGTTACTGATTTTTTTAATAGTTTGGTTGATGATCTTCCAATTTGATTCGTGCAGGAAAGGGAAGATTCGTGTGATTTGTATTTCTGGGAAGTTGCTGATGTGGGGGAATGCAACTACGCTGATTATTTGGTTAGCTAAGGAATCCCAATACCAGCAGGTTGGGGTGTTGGACAAGTAACTGAAGGAACGCCAGAAGAGGAAGATGCAGAGCAGAAGGTTAAAGATGCAGTTCCTCTGATCATGGCCAAGCAACAGCTCCTGAACGGCCTTGATAGCAATGAGGAGATGAAAGAGCTTGTGAAGATAATGGGCAAAATCGATGTGCTCTATAGGATGATTGTCTCTTTATTTGCAGTGTATGTAGCACTCGTGATGTATTCAGTGGCTATGACATGAGCACTTTGCTAAAACTAGTAATGAATGAAACCTGCTTAGCAGGCTGGGCGTAGTGTTGTGAACATCTAATGATTTCTATTAATGGAAATCGGGGGGTATCCCATTTTGCTCATAAATAAATAAATAGCAGAGGCTCTTTTGCTAATAAATAAATAAATTAGCAGTGGCCCTGTCGGGTCAGCTTTGTTCCCATTCGAAGACGTCGAGCAAATTGCAGTCCAACAGCAAACTATGTCATCAAATACAAGTTTCACAGCCAAATATGAGTACAACTAAACAACAATGTCATCATGTTGTTGTCGTCATACAATCACCAAACACAAATCAACATACATAATAAGTGATGTTCTCACAGCAAAATACTAAACAACAAGTTCATCAGGTTTCAGTTATCATAGCAAACACAATTTCACATAGTAGATAAAAAAACATCTTCTGACAGGCAAATACGACAAAAGCAGTCTAATCATCATCCGCAGTAGCAGCGTCAACATCTTCGCCATGTGTATCAGTCTGAATCGTAATTCCCCCCCAGTGTCATCTTCTTCTTCATCCTCAATGTCCTCGAACATTGGCGTCTTATTGATCAACTCTCGTATGTCCACAGCCCGACAGGTAATCTTTTCACCAGCCTCATTGACGTGATGGTTCTCAAAGATATTAGGAACATCTGTGGAATCTTCTACATCAGGAGCAGTGTAAGCATCATCTTGTTGTGCAACTTCATTAAACGAATTCCTCTGCTCAAACCTTTGCAATACTCTCCAGTCATCGCTGCGTGCAAATGTGTCTTCCAAGAAAAATATCTGTGTTGCTTGATTTGCCAAAATAAAAGGCTCATAGGTCTAGTACGCCGCCTTGACATTGATGGATTTGAAATAATCATTAGCTCTGGGTTTTGCAATCCTGGAAAACAGGTTATACCAACGACAGCACAACAGAACCACACACCGATGAACCTCAAAACTGGAGATATACTGCAACTGAACAATGTCTGTTATGTTAGCATACATTTCAGTTGTCTCTTCACCGTACTTATCCGTGCTCATGATGGCACTGTTTTGTGTCTTCCTCCCTTCGTCGCGTGCAAGAGTGTTGTAGCGCACATCTCCAACAACGCAAGATTCATAATGTCTTACCCGAGTATCAGGACCCATTGCTAGTGCGTAAAGGGCATCATTAACTGCTTGCCCATCCTCCCGCATCTTCTTAACCTATGGTTAGAAAATAGAAAAGCTAATCATCTTATGTACTCAATATATTAAAAAAACTAAGAGTGTAATTCAAAAGCTTACATGGCTCTTGAACCATTTCGCAAATCCTGCCATAACTAGTTTGTCAATGTTTCTTGGATTTTGCGGCAGTAACTCCTTTTTGTAGATGCTGCACAACATAGTGATCCCATCAAACATCTAAATATATAAGAATGTGCTGCAAGTTTAGTAGATTACGATGTATAAGCTGCAGTACATAGAACTTACTCGATATAAGGTAGAATCTCAGGAAAGTTATTCAACACATACCAAACCATTTTGTCCAAATCTTTAAGTTTGTCGTCTTGTCGACTCTTCCCTGTAACTCGAACAGAACAATCGAAAATATTGAGCCCGGGATTATCTTCACCCACCTCTTTGCTAAGATGATCAGCTGTTTCAATGTATTTTGAGCAGGATGTCAACGCTTCTGTAGCAATGTAGGCCTCTACAATGGAACCCTCGGGTCTAGCTCTGTTCCTAACATAGCCCTTGAAAGTGCCTAGCCACCTTTCAATAGGGTACATCCAGGCATACTGTACTAGACCTCTAAGTAGTGCCTCATCAGGTAGATGAACAGCCAAATGCACCATCACATCAAAGAAGGCTGGAGGATATATCTTCTCAAGGTCACATAGGATAGTTGGTATCTTGTCTCTAAGACACTCCAAAGAATCTATCCTGATATTTCTACTACAGAGTTTCGTGAAGAATTGTCCCAACTCTGCAACTACTCTGTATAAGTCAGGGCGGCCCAATCCTCTAAGGATAACAGGTAAAACCCTTTGAAGTAGGACGTGACAGTCATGAGTTTTCAACCCTTGTACCTTGTTTCCATCTGCACTAACTCTCCTTTCAGGGTTGGAAGCAAATCCATGTGGGAATCTCACACGTGACAGGACCTCGCAGAATTCTTTTCTTTTTACCTTGTCCAAGATGTACAGAGCTGGTGCCATATCCCGTGGTTTACCTTCATCTTCCACTTGCAAATCCTTTCTGATACCCAGGTGTGTCAAATCAATCCTAGATTTTAAGGTATCTTTCATCTTGCCTTCAATATTAAGAAGTGTGCCGATAATGCTATCACATATATTTTTCTCGATGCGCATCACATCACGATTATGCTGCAGATCCAAATCTTTCCAATACTCCAAGTCCCACAAAGTGGACCTGCGGGTAAACAATAATCTCTGTTCTGCCCTGACACGCTTCCTGTTCCTGCTACCATTATCAGGATGGTTTCCTGGTGTAATATGCCTGACCTTCTCTAATTCCACTTGCAACTCATCGGCGGTGAGCCTCTTTGGCGCATCACGGTTTTCATGCTTTGCATTGAACAAATATCTTCAGTATTTTGTAGGACACGGCTTGTCCTTAGCAAGGAAACGGTGGTGTCCAATGTAACAGATCTTGCTAAGTATTGCGTATGACAGCAGATTCCTGTCACAGCGAACACATGCATTGTAACCATGTGTCGTTCACCCTGACATAGTACCCAAAGCTGGATAATCATGGATGCACCAAATTCTAACAGCACGCAGAAAGAAATCAGCTGGTGGGCTGCTATATAGGTCTCGAGTGAGAACACCCCTCCATAGCTGTTGAAGTTCCTCCACAAGAGGCTCCATGAATAAATCAAAATCCTTTCCAGGACTTTTTGGACCTGGGATGAGCAAGGCCATCATGTAGTTTGATTCTTTGGTGCAGACATTTGGAGGGATGTTGTAAGGGATAACAAGCACATGCCACATGCTATATGTGGCGCTCTAGTGACCAAATGGGTTAAATCCATCTGAAGCTAAGCCAAGTCTAATGTTTCTCGGGCCAGCAGCAAACTTTTTGTGTTTCTGATTGAAGCTTTTCCAGTCACTACCATGAGATGGATGGCTCATTACATTCTGATCTCTGTACTCCTGGTTCCTAGAATGCCACAGTACATCCTCTCTTGTTTCAGCATCATGAAACAACCTCTGCAATCTTGGTATAATTGGAAAATGTCACAGAACATTATGAGGAATCCTCTTCACAGCATCGCCATCTTTCCATCTTGATGATTTGCATTTTGGGCATTCACTTAAGTTGGCATAATCCTTCTGGAAAAGAACACAATTATTCTGACAAACATGGATCATATCATATCCAATTCCAACTGCATGAAGGAAATTCTTCATTTTACTGTAGGTGTGTGGCAGCTCAGACGCATCTGGGAAAAATTTGCGGAAAGCAGCCAACATCGCATCGAATCATTTGTTGGTCATCCACTCAGATGTCTTCACCAGAAGAAAGGTGACCATAGTTGAGAATACTGACAGCTTATTTCCTAGGGTGACAGCCACGTTGCATTGTTCCAACATGCGGGCCCTCCATTTTTCTTCTGCAGGTGAAAGTTCATGAAATGCACAAGCATTTCGTAGCATTGTTTCAATGTTGGTCAAACTCACTGGCTCCGCCACCACCACCTCCTCCTCCTCTTCCACCTGAGCACCAGGCAGATCAAGATGGAGATCTGCTGCTTCCACATAGTCAGTAACATTGACGTTCACAGCTTCACCATGATGAATCCACCTAGTATACATGACCGACATCCCATACAAGTGTAGATGATTTTGCATAGTTGACTGGGGTCTTGTAACTGAATTCATAGAACTGCTACATGGGCAGAGCACATCTGATTTCAGACCACCATACTCAGCTCTGCTAAAGTTCATGAAGTTTTCAACCCCTTCGACATATGCAGCGGAGAATCTTCGAGCAGAAGTTATCCAAGTCCTGTCCATCTGTTAGACATACAAATTAGTTCTTCTACTAGATATTACAGGAAAAACATATATGCTTTTTTATGAAGTCCAGAAAAAAATACCTTGGTCGATGTCTAAAGCTATGGCAAGATATTTGGACAAGCAGATCTAAGTAATGAAATATATGTAAAGCTAATTCAGCAAATAGATTTGAGTGCTAAATTATGGTAGGCTGTTTCAGCAGCCAATGAGGCCGAGCACACAGCCAACGAAGGCCATCTCAGCAACAAAGATCGGGTATAAAACGGTGTAGTGCTATTTCACCTAACAGATTGGCTACTAGACCATGGCAATCTACGTCACAATAAATATATTGCAGGATATTTTAGCAACTAATCGGGCATGGCATGCCATCTCAGCTAAGCAGATTGAGTGCAGAAAAGGGCAAGGAAGCTTATTAAGCAGAGCATATTAGCTGTAAACTACTTCGGCAAACAGTGAGATTAACAGCGTCTATCAGCTAACATTCAACGCTACTCCGACATGCAAGGGGCCTTAGTCTAGAATGCGCATACCGTGGGAGAAGCTGACCTCCGTGCATCTCTACAAGAACGTCGCCAGCGGTGGCGGCGCAGCTAGAGGACGGCAGTCTACGAGAGCGTACTGTGGGAGCGAGAGGATCACCGTGCGTCCCCTCGACGAACCGTGGCGCCCACATATCAGTGCGGCGGGGAGGGCGGCTTTGGCGGAGCGAATGGAGTGGAGAGGGCCGGGAGGGAGGGGGTTTGGGGAATATTATTGGCTAGTTGGCCGAAGGGCGGTTGAATTTGGGATTTGGGGGGATTTTCGCGCGTTGTGCGGGGGAGTTTGGCGCATGGTTGGTTTCTCCAAGTGCGGTTCCACGTGTCAGTGAAGAGGCAATCCGAAGCGCGTTCCGTTTGCATGAGCCATGTGCAGGACCGACCGTGTGAGGGGTGCAATGCGACCGCGACAGGCGTGCTGTGAGTGTATCGCCTTTTTTCCTTTTAAACTTGGTGCTTCACGCGATCCATCGATACTACTACTAGTAATCTGGTAATCCCGACTAAAACTGCGAGGCCGGGTCTTTTCCCGCGCCATATGCTGGGAGGTTGGCTTAGTTGGTTTTTTTAGGATGAGTAATGCTACACCTACGTAATCCTAGTTACGTAATTAACGTAATGTGAAACGTGTGGGCTGTTGATTGGAGATTGGGGGGAGGGAGGGGCCCACCACCATGAAAATCAGAGGGAAGAGAGAGAGGCAATTTACGTTAACCCTTTCATAGGTTCCCGTAGATGTAGAAAGATGTGAAATGCATGATTGTGTAGTGGATGAACTATTGGAGTGCCTAAGATAAATTGTGTATGTAGACCCTATGTGTTTATTTACTTCGCATGTTAGCTTTGTCTCGGGTCAAACCTTCTAAGTTTATACACACAAAAATGAATCATCATTCCATATATTTTCATACTCCTACAATATATCTTACTATTATTGTGAAAGCTCATATACACCGGACGAGATTCATGCAAACACGGCAGATTTTCATTACATTTCGAACTTTTATAGGACAGAAAAATAAAAGAAACCCGACCCTAAACCTATTCTATGGCGGTGACCGACATCCTCCATCTACGATCTCCGTGTACGGGGGCAGGGTTCAAGACCCGTGAAGTGAAGGTGTGGTCTCTGGCGAGGAAGAGTAGAACACGGGAGACGGACCGGCCAGTTGGCACACCATGCCCTGCCGCCTCGCATGCCCTACTCATCCTCGGAGGAGTCCCCGACCTCGGCGGTGCCGGTGGACATGAGGTCGATGATGATGGACGTGGATAGTATGTCGCTTCACCTGCCACATGCGCCACCGAACGTTGGACGGCGGCAAGTAGGATGCGTGGCTGATGGTGCTCCCGTCATCGGCCGCCAGCGTGGCCACCGCTTGTGCGGTCGTGTCCGCGTCCGGCTACGCCACTATTGCGTTGCGAGTGGCGACTTGAGCTAGGGCAGCGAACTCGAGCTTCATCCCCGAAGACAAGCTCTCCCGCAGAGCGTTCGCGCTGGCGGTCATGGCGGATGTGGTGCCAGGTAGCAGGAGGATGCGCTATGGTGTGGAGTTTAGCTGGGCGTTGCCGCTTTAAGTAGCATATTCCGGCGAGGCCAAGCGTCCGGGTGCGTCATTAAGTCACCGGAGTTGGTTCCTCGGGCACCGAGCCTCTTAATGACGGCATACGGACGGACGACATGAATGTGGGCAACCGAGCCTCTTAATGACGGCATACGGACGGACAAACGGACGGCATGAATACGGACGGACGGCATACGGACGGACGGCATGAATACGGCGCCGGCTGGGAACACACTGTGCGACGGCGCGAGGGACGAGGGTTTTTGGTGTGCCAGGGTAGTCAGCTGCGGTCGTGGCAACATTGGAGATGCCCTTTGCTAACATGCGATCCCCACATGTCATTGAAAAAGCAAGATGACCTGGCATGGTCTCAGGTCCTGGGGATGCAGTTGGCTGCGCTAGAACACTCCGCGGACGCGTCGCAGCGCGCGCGCACTTCGGCGCCCTGTGCATCCTCGATGAGCCGGGTGTTGATCTGTGGGTCGTGCCACAGCGCTAACGCCACCCTCAGCACCCTGAAGCCGACCGTGTCCAGCGACGATGAGCGTGTCGCTCACCGTGGTCGCCGTGTCCAGAGGCGGTGCGGGACCTGCGCCACGTTGCTGGACCCCACGACCCACATGAACGGTTGCCGGTGGCGAGGAGGTTGTGGGCCACCTCCTCCATTGGACTAGTCAGCGCCACGTCGTCCCGACAGGTGTGCCCCACATGTCAGTTTCCCTATTTTCCCGGCCAAATTTGAATGTCAGTGCTCCACGTTGCGCATTAGGTGCAGAACAGGTGGTTTTTGTGCCTTGGTTCAAATGTGGTACAATACCAAGTTGTTACCCGAGCCCCAAGTGTGGTGGTTTTGGGTACGGTACCACCCTTTTCCTTTTCAACTAGTGAAGTGTAACACTTGATTAAGTAGCCGGATGGTGTGCTAATGTAGGTGTCCGACTATTTGAAGGAATAATTGAGCTGTGCCCGGTCCGTGCCCGCATTTAGGGGTCCAACTTACCATGTTCCGGCAGTAGTAACTATACTAGTCCACACGTACTCCCTCTGTTTTTATTTACTCCGCATTTTAGCTTTGCTCAAAGTCAAACTTTGTAAACTTTGACAAAGTTTATAGACAGAAATAATAACATATACAATAACAAATCAATACCATTAGATTCATTATTGAATATACTTTCACATCATATAGATTTGCTATTGTAAATGTTCATATTTTTTCTATAAATTTGGTCAAATTTTATGAAGTTTGACTTCAGTCAAACCTAATATGCAGAGTAAATAAAAACGGAGGGAGTATCTTACTCCGTGACCAAGACGGAAGGGAAAATGAGACAACTTATTGTTTATTTGAGCCGTTCAAGTATAATCATATCGCGTTGCTTATTTCTTATTCCTCTCCAACCCTCTTCTCCATCGATCATGCCGCCCTCCGGTCGAGTCCATCCTCCTGCATGCCTCATTTGAACATTCTGCCGAGTATCATTCGCATGTGGGCCTAGACCATGCTTGTATTTCCAATGTTGTAATTTGTCCGACATGCATACAGACAAACGGTTCGTTTAAAGTTTCACTTTGCCTCCACTACGTGTCGCTTCCCATCTTAGTTTTGACATCACATTTGGTTCATGCCCCGACACATCTTGACGAGATCGATTGATGTTGAGAGATCAAGTGCGAGTCGTGGAAGGAGATAAAGATTTGGTGTGTTTCTATGATAGAAATGACCCGGGGGGTCTGTGGGGATCGGAGGGAGTATATTGTACATTGAAAAGCGAAACAAACATACTGTACCTACCCTAGTCCTCTTTCAATCAATCTCCGGACCCCGAGATGAAACCAAGAGAGAACGAGTGGGTGCATGTGTGATACCTAAGGCGGATTCAAAATTTTGAACCGGTGATCATAGCATCAGCAAATCATATATAAAGGGTATTCAATGTTCGTTTCGCTTTTGAACATAGAATATACTCCCTCCGATCCTTTCTAGTTTACATATAAGTTTTATGTGTAGTCAAAGTATCTCTACTTTGATCAAACTTACAGAAAAAAGTATCAACATTCAACAACTCCCAATCAATATTGTTAGATTTGTACGTACTCCTAGATTTGTATTCAAACAGAGATGGTTTCCAATTTGTTTTCAAACACATGAATGTGCTTGTTCTTGTGCATGCTCTTCCTACTAGGATTTCGCCACGTATAGCCAGTCCAATAGTAACTTTTTTAAGCTCCCTGTCCAATAGTACTAGTGGAGTACTGACAACATCTGCAGTAGAGTATGCAGTGCTCATAGTACTAGTAGTATACTCCCGCTATTTTTATTTACTCCGCATAAAACGGAGGGAGTACTAGTAACACTCAGCCGACCTCTCTCTCTTCTAGTAGTAGTATAAATGACGCGGGCGGGGGAGGGGGACGGACGTCGGTTTGCTCTCAACTGCGGTCCCACAAGCGAGCGAAAACGCAAGACGAAGGGTGTTCCATTCGATGAGCGACGTGGAGGGTCCAGCGTGCTGGGGTGCAAAGCGAACGCTACAAGAGCGATGTACAGTCAAAACCGATTGACCGGTCGTCACCGAAACCACTATTCACACCAGAACCTTCGCTGCTCGGCCTACGCCAGCTACTTGCTGGTCGGTTTCCACTGCCCCAAAACCACACCTCCTCTCCAGCCCATTCCCCCACCTTTCAATCCCCTAGCCCGCATCAAGTGTCCCCTAGTTCGCCGGAAAGCCATGGTGCGCCGCAAGATCACGTACTACAAGATGCTAACGCCGGAGCTCCGCGCAGAAATCGCGGCGGCGGTCGGCGCCACAGACCTCCGTTCCCAAGCTCGCTTTGCGGCGGGCCAATCCCTGATTTCTCTGGAGCCAAGCTCCGAGGAGGAGGAAGCCGATCCAATGTTCATGGCGGAGGTCGCGGCACAGAAGGCCCCCGATGCGTATGAGACGATGGATGTCGACTTCATGCCGGCATCCGGGTCCCCCATGGTGCAGGCGGACCAGTGGTTCAACCTGGCGATCCTAAAGGAGGACCGGGAGGCGGAGGCTCAACTCGACGCGGAGCGCGTGGATGTTGCTGCCATCGAGGCCCACCTGCAGGCGGAACCGGATGTCGTGGATGTGAACCGGGCGGCGGAGGCTCAACTTGACGCGGAGCGCGTGGATGCCACTGCCATCGAGGCCCTCCAGCAGGCGGAACCGGACGTCCTGGACTTGAACCGGGTGGCGGAGGCTCAACTCGACATGGAGCGCGCGGATGCCACTGCCATCGAGGCCCTCCTGCAGGCAGAACCGGATGTCCTGGACTTGAACCGGGCGGTGCTCGCGTCCGTGCAGAGCACCGGCACGCTCCGCGTGAATGAGTAGCTAGAGGCCGAGGACAACCATGGTGCGGAGACACACGTCGGCAGCTACGGCTGGTTCGCGCCGGCAGCCAAAGATGACGAGGCCGTCTCGTTCCACGAGCAGTGATAGTTTTTCTTTATGTTGTTGTTTTTAGGGATCTTTTGCTGTGTAAAAACATATTTTTATGCAAGTTGCCTGACTTTCATCATTTGGGTCAGTCGACCATTTCAGGCGGTTGGATGAATATCCTACGTCTCCTAACCCTTCTTCTTCCTCACCACTTCTTCTTCCCCAACAGACCACTGCACAGGCTGTACAGATCTTCCCCAACATGCGGTTGGATAAACATACCTTATGAACGAAAATTATGTGTCAGCGGTAGGATGGCTGAGTTTGGTTTGATCACATGCGGTAGCACGTGTCAGTTAGGGTGCGTTCCCTTGGTTGGGTTTGCGGCGTGCAGGAGCGACTGTGTGAGGGTGCGGTGCGACCATGACAGCCGTGCGCAAGTGTACCTCCTTTTCATTTTGAAAACTTTAGGCAAGCCTGGCAAAAATGTGTGGCGAAGTATGGCAATGCAAGGCCTAGACCCAAACAGGATACAAGTACGTACGTAGGAGTACTACTTGTGTTAAAAAAGAAAGGCGGGGTTTTCCTTCGCGGGATTGATCGATACAAATCCTCATTTGACGTGTCAATTAATGCGTATTTTTTTGTCCAACGCCCAAAGAGCTAACCATCTCACTCCTCATCGCTTGATTAATGCAGCGTCATGCAAACCAACCTTCTCACTTCCGCATGCATGCAAGGGTATATTAATGTCCTTGGTTGCTAGTACGAGGCAAAGCCCATCAATTTTGCCTCGATTAGTGTGAGTAGCCTTCTGCAAATTGTAATTTTGATACTGGCCTTGTGTACAAAAAAAATGGAGGTAGTAACTATTTGACTTCCTTCCCCATTGCGGTGACGTCGACGATATCTCGAACGTTGTAGTTTGGCGAAGTGCGTTCGACGGAGAACACCATTGAGGGAGACCACGGTAAGTTGTTTGCAAGTGCCGCCTGCAAGCCGAGACAACCGCCTTATTTGCATCCGGGAAGTCTGTTGAACCAAAGGACGCGTAAATGTACTAGTACTACACAATAGCGTCGTCCGTCCAGCTTAGTGCGGTAAGGTGGTTTCTCGAAGAAGACGATGGAGAAGCGGAGTCAGCGAAGAGTGAAATGATGGTTGCTTCGTCTGTGCTTTGTGATTTGACGCCTCACTACTTTGTGATTTGTGATAGAAGGGTCAGGGGAGTATACTCTGTGCTCTATACTGTACATGCGTCCAAGCACGGGAGAAAGAGGAGAGGGGTTGCATTTTTCTATTCCTTCAATCAATCAATTAGGGAGCTTCGGTTCCATCTTTTTGGCTTTGGCAGCACCGTCCACAATGGTTCCCGTCGATGCCAAAAGCTATTTTCACATTTGGCTACACATTGTGGATGCCCTTAACCGTACCACTTGGATTTGCTCCTATGTGCTATCTATACAAATCTCGATTATATTGATCTAAAAAATTATAGTATCAAGATTAATAAAAAGGAGGTGATTTTGCCGCGTGGATGGCGGGGGAGGTTTCTTATTTTTAGAGGACGTTGGCCTGGCGGTTTGCTAACATGCGGTCCCATGTGTCAGTGCTTTACCAAGCCGATCCGCGTCCCACATGAGGCAGAACAACGGCAGAAGCAACACGTGGTTAACTTGAAGAGGATGAGGGAGAAGCGGATTCAGCAATGAGTGAAATGATGGTTGCTTCGTCCCTCCAACTTCTTTTTTTTAGCATTATTACTTTGTCCCTCCAACTTAACTGTGGGAAAGGTGCAGCTTTGTGATTTGATGCCTCATTGCTCATTACTATGCCGGTGCCATGAGTGGGGTGCTTCACCCCTGCTACTCTACACTGTTATTTCGGTATGGCACGTGGATCCGGTTGCTTGATGTCCCACATGTCGGCGAAAGGGACTAAAACATTTATGAAAGCGAGCTCTCCACTCTTGCGACAGAGGAGTACACGACACGGCGGCCCAGTGAACTGTTACTTGTACTGTAGTACTACTATAGTTTTGTTGTTTCGCATGATCCATCGATACAAACCCGATTAAATAGACAAGGGCGGGATTTTTCCCGCGTGGTAGATGATACTAGCCATACATTTCAAAGGCAATTTTAATGTATGCAAACTAAATAATTAAGTAACAATATGAGATCTAGTAAAACTAAGAACACATATGATTTATTGTGTTAGAGTGTAGTAGTAGTGCTGTATTCCATAGTTGTTAGATGTAACATGCGAGAACATGTAGAGATGTACTTTTGGAGGGCCTACAGTGAGAAATTGGGCATAAAGTGGATTCAAATATTTGTATTCGTCTTCATAGCATTTGTAACTCATATCTCCAGTTTGTACTGGAGACGTGAATGCTTGTTCGCTCTTACGAAACAAGTACAGCAATAATGGGGTGGCGTGCGCCAATTTAGGCAGTGGCACGTTGGCCTACTCGGCTCCACAAAGAGAGCGAGAGAAGAGATAAATACACGGGCGGTCAGTGTATTTCAAGCGAAAAGCGTAATACGGTCATCAGACATCAGAATACGCTCATTACGGTCACTATATATGTTTTGCCATGATTATACTGTCACTTGCTCACCGTTCAGCATCAGATTGCACTTTGTTGACCGGCCAAATAGTCTGCGTGGCACTATGTTGACTAATTAAATTGACCATGTTCCTTGTGGGTCCCACCTGTCAGTTCGCATAGGAAAAAGGTCAGATAAACACAAATTTACGCAGGCGCAACAAGACTCCAACCCGTGTGTGGGAACCACCTGGTTGTGTATGTGTCTGTCAGGGCCTGATGTGTGCGCATGCACGTGTAGGTTGAGCACTTGAGCAGGAGAGTGTGTGTTGGTCGTGTGGTGTGTGCATGCATGCGTGCGTGTGTGCGTGTGAGTGTTGCGTGCGTGCGTGGCTATGTGTGTACATGTGAGTGTTGCGTGCGTGCGTGGCTGCGTGTGTTCGTGTGAGTGTTGCGTGCATGCAGTTCGTGTGCATGCGTGCGTGTGTGTATAATCACCACACCAGCTCCTGTGTGTTAAAACAGACGGCTCAGCATACCAATACAAGGCCACCTTGTCCGCTGTGCCCGCGGTCATGACTTCGAACCACCGTCCAATATTTCTTTATCGTTTGTTTTCATTCTTATACACGCCGACAGGTGGGCCCAATGGTAGTGTGATAATGTGATGCAACACTAGAGGTGCCACGTGGAGCATTTAACTGGTCAACTAGTCATGTCTTGAGCAAATACAGAGCTGTACGGTGAGCCCGTGACTGTATAATAACCACAAAACATAAATGGTGATCGTAATGAGTGGATTCTGAAGTCCAATGTACGTATCATGCTTTCGCTTCAAATACAATGATCGTCACTGTATATATCGCGAGAGAAAGATGAAACATGCGTGAATGTGCTGGGAGCGTACTTTTAGAGGACCTGGAGATAGTTGGTGTGCGTACGTGAAAGGGGCGTAGAGGGGGTGTATGCGATGGAGAGAGAGATGCTCTTCATTTCACTTTATTATGACTAACTTTATATATAGTATAAAAATATAAAAATTCACAGTGCGGAATAAATATCATTGGGGGCACCATGCAATGCAAATTACGTTCATACTCCTCCATATAACTTTGTAATGTTGTATATATGTAGAAATTCTAAAATAATTTTTTGGCCACACTTTGTGTGGTTTTATTCAAAAGGTATGTTGTATGCGAAATAAACGTGAAGAGAGGGCTTTTTAGATCAATGGGATACATGATGTAACATGTGTGAATGTGTATGTATTACGTATTTGAGAGAGGCATGGATAGAGGGGCCGGCACGGGGGGGGGGGATGTAGGAGAGATAGCACGAGAAATGAGAGAGGTCTAGAGAGAGAGAGAGATGAATAGGATGTCACGGCGAGAGATGCCCTTGAGTGTGTATATGCAAGGGGGAAGGGGATAGAGGCACGAGGAGAAAATATTTTGTGTGGTGTCTGTGTTGGTATGTGTGGGTGTGAGAAGATAACGAGACCTGGGGGCAGAGGGTGTGTCACCGCGTGAGGTCCGGTGGGCCGAGGTGAGGCCCTTGGTTCGGTTCCGTCCTGCGCCACATTGGTCGGCCCGTGACGCATTTAGGGAGACCCATGGAGGACTAGTCGTACAAGACAAAGATAGCAGAGTCGTGAAGGACTCTGTGTCCACTGACAAAGCTGGCTAGGATTTGTAACCCTAGGTCCTCGGACTAAGGTAACCCCTTATCTCTGATATTACTATTCATCCAACATAACTTTAAGGGGCATCCTACAGAATGCTCTGCTAGAATCATACTCGTCAATTAGGAAGAGAGGTGGAGACAATGCGTGAGAGACAGGCCTAAAGATAATGTGCGTGTGGCAGACACGTAGGCAGGTCTATGTATATAGAAAGGGTCGATGGGGATTGTGTGTGTGTATGCTTGTGAGAGGAAGAGTGCTTGTGATAAAGGTTAGTGAAAACAGTCGTAAATGGTTACGAGAGGGAGGGAGGGTTATATCGAGAGGATGTCTGCGAGAAAGACACCTCGGGAGAGAGTGTGTGAGCATGTGTGAGAGACCAACGATGGATATACACCGTGTGCGCGTATGTGTGAGAGAGAAAGTCAGCGTGTGTGTGAGGTGGGGCCTATGGAGAATGAAACTACACGTAAAAGACTAATGTACACATTGATTAAAAATATAAATTGTATCCAAATATTAGGATGGGATCATGATATTTGCAATTCGCGTAAGGAACGGCCATTGATCCATTAGACATCTATATTCTATCGAATTTGAGCATGTCTATGTTATTATTCGACATAATTGATCCACAGAGTTAGTATTTTGAACTCCAGCCAATGCATCGCTTTAGCAATCGAATATAAATGTGAGTATAGTTCATGTTGTGTGTGTAAAGCACATTATACATACAAAAGTTACACAATGAACATTATAAATAGCTAGCTATGAACTAGCATACATTTGAATTCAACTTAAGGTGGTTTAAAAAATTCGAATTCAACATGAAGTCCATTCAATTATTTGAATTTGATATCATGGAATTTGTAAATCATACCTAAATTATGGGGGCACCAATCTTTGCTCTGCTTTTGTACATAATAGCATATATAGTCGTGTACAAAATATATTCAAATTTACCTCCTCCATTCCAAAATAATCATAGTTATAGGATTTTCAAGTGTCAAAATTTCAAAAAGAAGCGCATAATTTAATGAGGTTTTCAAACATACAAGGTCAAATTTAACATTGTCTATTTAGGTCAATCCTCAAAGTTCAAGAGTACTCTAAACGTGAATGCTTGATGTCTGCTACACAACTTGTTCTTGTAGACTCGTGTTGGGCCTCCAAGCGCAGACTTTTGTAGGACAGTAGCAAATTTCCCTCAAGTGGATGACCTAAAGTCTATCAATCCGTGGGAGGTGTAGGATGAAGATGGTCTCTCTCAAACAACCCTGCAACCAAATAATAAAAAGTCTCTTGTGTCCCCAACACACCAAATACAATGGTAAATTGTATAGGTGCACTAGTTCGGCGAAGAGATGGTGATAAAAGTGTAGTAATGAAAGTAGATATTGATTTTTGTAATAGAAACAATAAAAAACAGCAAGGTAGCAATTGATAAAACAGAGCACAAACGGTATTGCAATGCTTGAAAATGAGGCCTAGGGTCCGTACTTTCGCTAGTGCAATCTCTCAACAATGCTAATATAATTGGATCATATAACCATCCCTCAACGTGCGATGAAGAATCACTCCAAAGTTCCTATCTAGCAGAGAACATAAGAATAAATTATTTGTAGGGTATGAAACCACCTCAAAGCTATTCTTTCCGATCGATCTATCCAAGAGTTCATACTAAAATAACACCAAAGCAAATTCAAATTCGTAATGCTCAATCCAACACAAAGAACCTCAAAGAGTGCCCCAAGATTTCTACCGGAGAAACAAAGACGAAAACATGCATCAACCCCTATGCATAGATTACCCCAATGTCACCTCGGGAATCCGCGAGTTGAGTGCCAAGACATAGATCAAGTGCTCTCAAATCCATTAAAGTACTCAATCTGATAAAACGAAATCTCAAAGGGAAAACTCAATTCATCACAAAAAGATAGAGAGGGAGAAACACCATATGATCCAACTATATTAACAAAGCCCGCGATACATCAAGATTGTGCCATCTCAAGAACACGAGAGAGAGAGAGAGATTAAACACATAGCTACTGGTACAAACCTTCAGCCCCGAGGGTGGACTACTCCCTCCTCATCATGGCGGCCGCCGGGATGATGAAGATGGCCACCGGTGATGATTTCCCCCTCCGGCAGGGTGCCGGAACGGGGTCTAGATTGGTTTTTCATGGCTACAGAGGCTTGTGGCGGTGGAACTTCTGATCTAGGGTTATCCCTAGGGTTTTTGGAATATTTGGCAATTTATAGGGTGAAGAGGCGGTGCGGGAGGCCACCGAGGTGGGCACAACCCATCGGGGCGCACCTGGGGGCCCAGGCACACCCTGGTGGGTTGTGCCCCCCTCGGGGCACCCCCAGGTGCTGCTCTGGCCCATTGGATGTTTTCTGGTCCATAAAAAATCCACAAAAAGTTTCGCTGCGTTTGGACTCTGTTTGGTATTGATTTTCTGCGATGTAAAAAACAAGCAAAAAAACAGCAACTGGCACTGGGCACTATGTCAATAAGTTAGTCCCAAAAAATGATATAAAGTTGCTATAAAATGATTGTAAAACATCCAAGAATGATAATATAGCAGCATGAATACTTCATAAATTATAAATACGTTGGAGACGTATCAGCATCCCCAAGCTTAATTCCTACTCGTCCTCGAGTAGGTAAATGATAAAAGAAATAATTTATGAAGTGTGAATGCTAGCAAAGTGCATAAGTTTGATCAATGATAATTTCAATCACTTTTCCTCTCATCATAACAGCAATTCTTTCTTATAAAACTTCTCATGTTAAAGTAGCAACCAATTCACATGTTAAGGTTCAGACAATGAATTCTCCTGAAACTCAACAACCTATGTTCTCAGTCACCAAACAATTGCAATTCAACTTATTCAATAGAGTCTAAGTAAGAGCTCCACATACTCAACCAGCATATAGTCTTCTATGATTGCTAACACTCACCGCATACACATGAGCAAAACGTTTCAACCGGACACATAGAAAGATAGGGGCTTATAATTTCGCCTCCCAACGTATTCACCTCAAGGGTGATGTCAACAATAATAACTCATGCTACCCATATCCAACTGGATATATGTGCCTAGATCTTTCCTCACCACATGATGCTTGCCAAAAGAGAAAAATAAAAAGGAATAGAGAGAAAAACTTTGACTCTTGCATGAAAGTAAATACATAAAAGTAAAAGGTAGGCCCTTCGCAGATGGAAGCAGAGGTTGCCATGCGCTTTTTGTTTGTATGCTCAACCCCTTAGTGCAAAAGAACGTCATGTTATATTGCCCCTTATGATAGCAACCTTTATTATGCAGTCTGTCGCTTTTATTCTTTGCTATCACAAGTTTGTACAACGCTCAATTTTCTCTTACACTAAATGATCTAACACTTTTAGAAGCAATTTTTATTGCCTTATTGCACCGATGACAACTTACTTGAAGGATCTTACTCAATCCTTAGGTAGGTATGGTGGACTCTTGAAAATAATATTTGGGTTTAAGGGTTTTTGGATGCACAAGTAGTATCTCTACTTAGTGTGGAATTTTTGGCTAGCAAAGATGGGGGGCAAGCACCACATGTTGAAGGATCTATGACAATATAACTTCTATGTGAATATGAACAAACATAAATCATTACATTGTCTTCCTTGTCCAACGTCAACAATTTTGGCATATAATATTTTGATGGGGGCTCACAATCACAAAAGATTTCCAAGATAGTGTATTTGCATGTGAAAGTTCTCTTCCTTCTACTAATCATTCATGAATTGCTTGTATGACCAATATTGTGATTGTCAAGCCTCAAAAGATTTCACTTTCTAAACCCAATGTGAAGCTACCACTAGGCATGATATGAACATATAATTTCAACTTCATGATATTCAATTCATTCAACAATTACTCATAGGATATAAGTGAAGCACAAGAGTAAATGACAAGCTACTCCAAAAAGATATAAGTGAAGATTAAGCGAGTAGTTAAGTAAATGGGTAGCTATTTAAGAACTCTCTTTTATTTAAAAACTTTCAGATCTAAGTACTTTATTAAAACAGCAAGCAAAAAAAATGACATTCCAAGAATAGCACAACTCATGTGAAGAAGCAAAAACTTAGGCTCAACCGATACTAACCGATAATTGTTGAAGAAGAAAGGTGGGATGCCTACCGGGGCATCCCCAAGCTTAGATGCTTGAGACTTCTTGAAATATTATCTTGGGGTGCCTTGGGCATCCTCAAGCTTGAGTTTTTGTGTCTCCTTAATTCTTTTATATCACGGTTTCCCTAAATCTTAAAAACTTCATCCACACAAAACTCAAAAAGAACTCGTGAGTTAGTTAGTATAAACCAATGCAAAAACCTTATCATTCTCTACTGTAGCAAACAACTAGAATTATTATTCAACATTGCATACTAAATTCCTCTGCATATTTAATAATCCTACCCTCAAATAGAATCATTAAACAAGCAAACATATGCAAACAATGCAAACATAACAGCAATCTGCCAAAACAGTACAGTCTGTAAAGAATGCAAGAGTATCAATACTTATTCAACTCAAAAAATTCTGAAAATTTATAACACTATAGAAAATTTATCAGAGCTTATTGTGCAAAAGTTTCAACATTTTATCACATTCTGACTTTTCTCGGGAATTTTTGCAACATCGATAAACTTTCTGTTTTGAAACAGCAACTCATATACTTGCAAAATAAGCATGGTAAAGTCTATCCTTGACATTTTTATTGAAAAGGAAAATGCAAAACATTATTCTAAATAGCAAGCAAATCCTAACAAGAAAATTATTCTCCAAGGAAAACACATATCATGTGACGAATAAAAATGTAGCTCCAAGTGAGGTTACCGATAATGTTGGAGACAAAAGAGGGGATGCCTTCCGGGGCATCCCCAAGCTTAGTTGCTTGGATCTTCCTTGAATATTTCCTTGGGGGTGCCTTTGGCATCCCCAAGCTTAGGGTCTTGTCACTCCTTATTCTCCTCATATCGTTATCTCACCCAAAACTTGAAAACTTCAATCACACAAAACTTAATGGAACTTCGTGAGATGCATTAGTATAATAAAGACAAATCAGTCACTTTGGTACTGTCAAAGACAAGATTCATAATTGTTCTCACACAATTCCTACTGTACTGTACAATTTCCACAATTTATATTAAACAATATAAGTCATAGAAACCATAAAACAAGCAAACTATGCATTGCAAACAGAATCTGTCAAAAACAGAATAGTACGTAACAATCTGAATTAAGGTCATACTTATTTAACTCCAAAATTCTTAAAAATTAGGAAAACATAGAAAATTTGTATACCGATCAACTGTAAAAAAATCAGAATTTTTCCAAGTTCCAGTAAAAGACAGGAATTTCTGCACTGGACGCAAAAGTTTCTGTTTTTGCACAGAATCAAGTCAACTATCATCCACAATATCCCAAAGGCTTTACTTGGCACTTTATTGAAACAAAAGCTATAAACAAGATCACTACAGTATCCTAACCATGTGAACACACAAAAACAGTAGGTAAAAGTGTTGGGTTGTCTCCCAACAAGCACTTTTCTTTAATGCCTTTTATCTAGGCATGATGATTTCAATGATGCTCGCATAAAAATAGTAATTGAAACATGAGAAAGAGCATCATGAATCACATGGCAAGCACATTTAAGCCTAACCCTCTTCCTATGCATAGGGATTTTGTGATCAAACAATTTATGGGAACAAGAATCAACTAGCATAGGAAGGCAAAACAAGCAAAACTTCGAAAATTTCAACACATAGAGAGGAAACTTGATATTATTGAGATATGTAGATGCATATGTTCCTCTCTCATAATAATTTTCGGTAGCATCATGAATGAATTCAACAATATAGCTATCACGTAAATCATTCTTTTCATGATCCACAAGCATAGAAATTTTCTTACTCTCCACATAAGCAAATTTATTCTCATGAATAGTAATGGGAGCAAACTCAACAAAATAACTATCATTGGATTGAAAATTAAAATCGTGATGACAAGTTTCATGGTTATCATTATTCAATATAGCATACATGTCATCACCATAATCATCATAAATAGCAACTTTGTTCTCATCATAATCAATTGAAACCTCCTCCAAAATAGTAGATTCATCACTAAATAAAGTCATGACATCTCCAAATCCACTTTCATCAATATAATCATCATAAATAGGAGGCATGCTACCATTATAACAAATTTGCACATCAAAACTAGGGGGACTAAAAATATCATCTTCATCAAACATAGCATCCCCAAGCTTGTAGCTTTGCATATCATTAGCATCATGGATATTCAAATAATTCATACCAACAACATTGCAATCATGCTCATCATTGAAAGATTTTTTGTCAAACGTTTTATAGAATTCTTCTTCTATCAATTGAGCACAATTTTCCTTTCCATCATTTTCATGAAAGACATTATAAAGATGAACAATATGATGCAACCTCAATTCCTTTTTTTTTGTAGTTTTCTTTTATGAACCAAACTAGTGATAAAACAAGAAAATAAAAGATTCAATTGCAAGATCTAAAGATATACCTTCAAGCACTCACCTCCCCGGCAACGGCGCCAAAAAAGAGCTTGATGTCTACTACACAACTTGTTCTTGTAGACTCGTGTTGGGCCACCAAGTGTAGAGTTCTGTAGGACAGTAGCAAATTTCCCTCAAGTGGATGACCTAAGGTTTATCAATCCGTGGGAGGTGTAGGATGAAGATGGTCTCTCTCAAACAACCGTACAACCAAATAATAAAAAGTCTCTTGTGTCCCCAACACACCAAATACAATGGTAAATTGTATAGGTGCACTAGTTCGGCGAAGAGATGGTGATACAAGTGTAGTAATGATAGTAGATATTGATTTTTGTAATAGAAACAATAAAAAACAGCAAGGTAGCAATTGATAAAAGGGAGCACAAACGGTATTGCAATGCTTGAAAATGAGGCCTAGGGTCCGTACTTTTGCTACTGCAATCTCTCAACAATGCTAATATAATTGGATCATATAACCATCCCTCAACGTGCGATGAAGAATCACTCCAAAGTTCCTATCTAGCGGAGAACATAAGAATGAATTGTTTGTAGGGTACGAAACCACCTCAAAGCTATTCTTTCCGATCGATCTATCCAAGAGTTCGTACTAAAATAACACCAAAGCAAATTCAGATTCGTAATGCTCAATCCAACACAAAGAACCTCAAAGAGTGCCCCAAGATTTCTACCGGAGAAACAAAGACGAAAACGTGCATCAACCCCTATGCATAGATTACCCCAATGTCACCTCGGGAATCTGTGAGTTGAGTGCCAAGACATAGATCAAGTGCTCTCAAATCCATTAAAGTATTCAATCCGATAAAACGAAATCTCAAAGGGAAAACTCAATTCATCACAAAAAGATAGAGAGGGAGAAACACCATATGATCCAGCTATATTAACAAAGCCCGGGATACATCAAGATTGTGCCATCTCAAGGACACGAGAGAGAGAGATTAAACACATAGCTACTGGTACAAACCCTAAGCCCCGAGGGTGGACTACTCCTTCCTCATCATGGTGGCCGCCGGGATGATGAAGATGGCCATCGGTGATGATTTCCCCCTCTGGCAGGGTGCTGGAACGGGGTCTAGATTGGTTTTTCGTGGCTACAGAGGCTTGTGGCGGCAGAACTTCTGATCTAGGGCTACCCCTAGGGTTTTTGGAATATTTGGCAATTTATAGGGCGAAGAGGCGGTGCGGGAGGGCACAGTGGTGGGCACAACACACCGGGGCGCGCCTGGGGGCCCAGGCGCGCCCTGGTGGGTTGTGCCCCCCTCGGGGCACCCCCCAAGTGCTGCTCTGGCCCATTGGATGTCTTCTGGTCCATAAAAAATCCACAAAAAGTTTCGCTGCGTTTGGACTCCATTTGGTATTGATTTTTTGCGATGTAAAAAACAAGCAAAAAAACAGCAACTGGCACTGGGCACTATGTCAGTAAGTTAGTCCCAAAAAATGATATAAAGTTTCTATAAAATGATTGTAAAACATCCAAGAATGATAATAGAGCAGCATGAATACTTCATAAATTATAGATACGTTGGAGACGTATCACCATCCCTAAGCTTAATTCCTACTCGTCCTCGATTAGGCAAATTTGAAACAAGCGCGTCCCATCTATTCAAAAAAACCAAAAACAAGCACGTCCCAGACCGAAACATGGTTCCCCCTTAGCTCCCCTGCCCCCCCCCCCCCCCCCGGTCTGATTCCCCATTCGTACTCCTTGGGCGCCAAAACTACCTCTCCACCAACCGCGAAACCCCGGCGTCCTTCGTCCGCCACCCCATCTCACCCATCAACCGCCGCCCTCCTCCATCACGTCGGAGCCGATACCCCGACGTCGTCGTCCACCGCAACCGCAACCGCAATGCCCTCCACGGCTAGTAGTTGAAGCCGAGGCCGAGCTGCCTCCAGGACGCCGACGCGCGCCGTACCCGAGCCAGTTCAACCACGCCGTCCTGCGCCTCACCGCTGCCGCTCCAACGTTGCCACCGTCCACCGCACCGGAGCTGTTCCCGCTACGCCATCCTTCGCCGCCTCGGATCTGCTTCCCCTCCGCCGACAGACGGCCACCACAACACAGTCAACAATTTGGACATGGGTTCGTCCAAGGCTCCACCCTCCTCCAAAACATCGGTTCCCCCAGTAAAAAGAAGAACATCACCGCGAATTCAGGAGGACACAGCACTGGCAACCGGAAATGGTACTCCTCTTCCCTTATTCGTGCAAATCTTACGTGTCTGCTTGCACGGTATTCATCCCACAAAAGACACTAGTTGACCGCTTCTTCCTACACCTTCTTCCTGATACTAGATGTTCCTAGTAACTCGCGATGCACAAGGTTTCTCCTCATATACTATTTCACCTTAGCTAGAGGTCTGTCGCCCCCCTGGATTTCAGTTCCTGGTCAGTTGATTCCCAATTAAAGGAAGCATTCCCTGGCGTAACAGGTGCTAGTCCGCATATTACACCGGGGAAGCAGCGCCTCGGTGTTTATCTTAGGGGTGTGTGGGGCCTAGGAGCTGCTGGCGCCCGATCTGGAGGTCGGCCGGGGGGCGCTGCCAAGCACGGCGGTGGTGTGAGGTCGAGGGGAGGGCCGGGCGGCAGAGGCAGGAGTCTGGGCAAGTGGTCGCTGGCGGTTCGAGAAAGATCTTCAACAGTGACTGGCGGGAGGTAGACGAAGGCCATTTGCCCGTTCCTTGTAGATCGGACGGTTCATAAAAAAATCGACTGACCTATTTATTTTCAGTCGACTGTTATTTTGATAGGACCACATGTGGTGGTGTGCTGGAGGAGTACCTGCATTTCCCAGCCATCCCTGTGCTCATATATTACAAAATCATACGGAATAGAATCTAATTTTGTTTGCCATGCAATGTTCTAGAGCAATCATATGTCTCCTGTCATTTATTTCAGCCACCTGCTATCTGCTACTTTTACAGTGCACTAGTTCTGCACACACTTCACCCATACTCTCACTATTGTTTTTTTATGCATGGGTATTTCAGACTCTGCCTTGACAGAAGCACGAAATAAAAGAGAGAAGTCGCTCCTGTTTTCTTTGTTGGTAGGCAAGACACGTCTCGGCACTTTAAAGGTTGCATGTTCAACAGATGGAGATGGTAAACGTAGCTCTGGAGTTGATGATCTCGCTCGCCATGAACCACCATCCCAGGTGCTTGCTTTAACTTTGCGGTGTCATATGTGGTTGCATGTTGTATATGGTGTCTAGCTTGTATTCGAAAGGCCGAAGTCGGTCTTTATTAAGATAAGGAAAGATATTTTTTACATGAACCACAATCCCGGGAGCACCAGAAGACAAATAGCTAGTCAGGGCACTGGCCGAGCTAGTGACAAGCCCAGCACAGACAGGCATCACCTGGAAGCCAACTAAAAAGCCACGATGGTGGCGAAGCATCCCACCTCCCACCAGGCTCTCAGGTCCTCGATGATCATGCTCACCACTCTAGCTGGATGTCTAGCTTGTATTGCTTCCAATTTGGTTAAATTGCATCTGCTTAGCTTACACATTATACCTTTGAATATGACATGCCTTCCTGTTTTTGGTACATACTAGTACATCTATCTATTAACCATGTTCTTACATCAAACTAATGTTCTTGTGTATCCCTCATCAATCACTTATGATGAGACGGTCACGCCAGTGGGTTACTTTGAGAAAATATGCTCTTTTAAAGAATGCAATGTCAGCCTCCCCACATGATTCTCAAGAAACAGCAAGGCTAGATGAAGATAGTGAACGTAGCTCTGTAGTTGATGACCACATTTCCCCTACACCAGCATCGCAGGTGCTTGCTCTAACTTGGCAGCATGATATGTGGTTGCATGTTGCATATGGTGTCTAGATTGTAATTCTTCCAATTTGGTTAAATTGCATGTGCTATTCTGCTTAGTTTATACATTATACCTGTTAATGTGACATGCCTTCCTGTTTTTAGTACATAGTACATCTGTCTATTAAGCATGTCCTTACATAAAACTATTTTTTTTGTATCCCGCATCAATCAATATGACGAGACACCTTTAGTATATGCAGTGTGATATTGGTTGCATCTTTCATATGATTTGTAGCATGCGCTGCTTCTAATTTGCTGAAACGCCATTTATGATGGGACGCTTTTAACTTGGCAGAGTCATATTTGTTGCATCTTTCATGTGGTGTCTATCTTGCATTGCTTCTTATTTGTTGAAATGGCTACTGCTTAGTTTACACAAATAGTTGTGAATATGCCATGCTGTCCTGTTTTTCGTACATATTCCATCTTGGTATCATGTGTTTGCCTTACATCAAAGTAGTGATTGTCAGTATCATGCGCGAATGAGTTCTGAAGAGTGAATTTTATTGCTTTTTCTTGTCGGTTTTACTTGACAATTCAAAATCAATAAAGTGGAAGGAAATTAGCAAGGCAGTGGATAAAGGTGGTCGTTCGAAACGGAGTGCCTCTACAGATTCTACTCCGCCACCCCCCCAAGAAGATTTGCAAGACAACACATGCATAGACACTCAACGTAGCTGTGTTGATGATGAGCACGTCTCCCCTAGTGCACCATCACAGGTGCTCCCTCTAACTTAGCATTGTTATATGTGGTTGCATGTTATGTATGATGTCTAGCTTGTATTGCTTCTAATTTTGTTGAATTCCATATGCTTACTTTACACATTATACTTGTGAATAAGACACGTGTTCCTGTTTCTAGAACATACAATATCTGTCTATCACACCATGTTCTTACATCAAAGTACTACTATTGTGTAACCTGCAACAATCACTTATCATAAGATACGTTTGACTTGGGAGTGTGATATAGGTTACATCTCGCATTCTTTTCTAGCTTGTACTACTTCTAATTTGTTGAAATGGCACTTATGACGAGACAGTTTTAACTTGGTAGTGTGATATTCGTTGCATCTTTCATATGGTGTCTAGCTTTCATTGCTTCTAATTTGTTGAAATGCCTTCTGCTTAGTTTACACATCAAAGCTGTGAATATGCAATGCTGTCCTTTTTTCTTACACATTCAATCGTCCTATCACGCGGTCGCCTTACATTAAAGTAGTGCTCGTCAGCATCCTGCATCAATGAGTTCTGAAAAGCGAATTTTTATTCATTTTTCTTGTGGGTTTGACTTGACAAGGCAATACAATTAAGAAATAGGAAGGAAAAAAATAAGGCAGGGACTGATGGTGGTCTTCTAGCGAAACAGGCATCCCAGGTGCTTTCTCTAGCTTGGCAGTGTGATATTGTCTTGCATGTTGCATACGGTGTCTCACTTGTATTGCTTGTAATCTGATTAAATTACTTCTGCTTAGTTTACACCAATAGTTGTAAATATGCCATGCCGTCCTATTTTTCGTACATATTCCATCCTCGTATCATGTGTTTGCCTTACATCAAGTTAGTGATTGTCAGTATCATGCATGAATGAGTTCTGAAGAGTGAATTTTATTGCTTTTTCTTGTCGGTTTTACTTGACAATGCAAAATCAATAATGCAGTAGGAAATTAGCAAGGCAGTGGATAAAGGTGCTTCTTCCAAATAGAGGGCCTCTACATATTCTACTCGGCCATCCCCCCAACAAGATTTGGAAGACAACACATGCATAGACACTCAAATTAGCTGTGTTGATGATGAGCATGTCCCCCCTTGTCCACCATCACAGGTGCTCCCTCTAACATGGCACTGTTATATGTGGTTGCATGTTATGTATGATGTCTAGCTTGTATTGCTTCTAATTTTGTTGAATTCCATCTGCTTACTTTACACTTTATACTTGTGAATAAGACACGTGTTCCTGTTTCTAGAACATAATACAATATCTGTCTATCACACCATGTTCTTACATCAAAGTACTACTGTTGTGTAACCTGCAACAATCACTTTTCACAAGACACGTTTAACTTGGGAGTCTGATATAGTTTACATCTCGCATTATTTTCTAGCTTGTACTACTAATTTGTTGAAATGGCACTAATGACGAGATAGTTTTAACTTGGTAGAGTGATATTCGTTGCGTCTTACATATGGTGTCTAGCTTTCATTGCTTCTAATTTGTTGAAATGCCTTTTGCTTAGTTTACACATCATAAGCTGTGAATATGCAATGGCACTAATGACGAGAGACCTTTAACTTGGTAGTGTGATGTTGTTTGCATCTTGCATATGATTTATTTCTTGTACTGCTTCACATTTGTTTAAACGCCAGTTATGACGAGACACTGTTAACTTGGCAGAGCGATATTTGTAGCATCTTTCATATGCTATCTACCTTCCATTGCATTGCTTCTAATTTATTGAAATGCCTTCTGCTTAGTTTACACATCATAGTTCTGATTATCTCATGCCATCCTGTTTTTCGTACATATTACATACTCCTATCATGTGGTTTTCTAACATTAAAGTTCAGTTCATCTGTATCACGCATCAATTTGTTCTGAAGAACTAAATTTTTATTCCTTTTTCTTATCGGCTTGACATAACATGGCATAGAGAAAGAGGAAGGAACACAGAATGACAGGGGATGGTGTTAGTACTAAGGACACACGGAAACGGAAGCAGAAGAATTATGCAGATTCTGCTGGTACTGATGGTGCAATAGAAGGTCGAAGTCCAACGAAAAATTGTACAAACATGGTATCCCGTGCTACACGAGTTGCAAAACAAGCCAAACAGAAACTAATAGCTGCCACCAAACAAGCAGCGACAGCCCTAGTTGTTGCAACACCTTCCACAGTACCACCAGCTGCACGAGTTACTCATTTGTCAACTCAGCTAGCAGCACGTTCCCAAGCTCCCTTGCCACCTGACACTACTTCCGAAGCACTCTTGACACAAGACGAGTTGGCAAGATCAGATGAACCTTTTGAGCTTCAACAGCAAGAAGGTAGTTGCTGGAGTCAAGTTACAGTTGCATGCTTCTTTATATGTAGTCTCACAGTTTGATGTACACTAACACTTCCTATGTTCGTTGTTGGACTAGCACCTAGGTGCAAGAGTAAACAAACACCAGGGATAATGCTCGATAGGTTAACTAAATCTAGAGGAGGAAGAATGGAGATCCGTTTTGAGGCAGGTTTAAAAAGGCCACGTGATGCTACAGAGTCAGCCAAGTTAGTATCAGAGGCATCGGTTGCCGTTAGGTGCCATGCACGTATCCTCCCAACATGGATTCATTATAGGAATGACAAAGACGAAACCCAGTTCAACACCTTCCTCGACAATTTATCTGTAAGTATGGTTATGTATGGAAACTAGTAATATCGTCTTGCTCTGTCCCATACTTTCTAGGTTGCTGATAATGAGATTCCCATAATTTTCAACAGATGAGGCTCAAGTTGGATAGCCAAGATGATGCAACCAGACAAGCTTGCACCCATGTTTTCAAGTCTACTCTGCGACAGTATCGGTATAACTTGAGGAAAACTCACTTTGAAGGCAAGGCTAATAGTGAACTTGCCCAAACATCTCCAGTGGAAAATATATTGGATGAAGACTGGAGAGGCCTTGTTAAACACTGGTCTGATCCAAAGTATCAAGTGCGTTATATATATGTGATCAGATCACATGTTGAACTCCTATTTACGCATGTGCCTCACAAATCTATCTTCTTGTAGGCGAACTGTTCAAAGAACAAGGCAAACCGTACGAAAGTGAAATTCCAACAGACGACAGGATCTTGTAGCTATATTACACACTGCGAGGCTCTTGTAATTAGCTACTGTTTCACTCTTTTCGATGTGCCATATTATCAGATCTATATTGACTTGTTCCAAATGCAGAGGAAAGCCCGCAAGGACCAAAAAGTACCTGAACCAAATGCTGTGGAAATCTTCAAGGACTGTCACACCAGCAAGACGAAGGGCATGACTACACCAGTCAAAGCCACTGTTGTAAGTCCTTAATCCTCATGCCTTTTAACTACTACTTACTCTAACTTGTGCATTGAACTGCACGGTTTGCAGCCAATGTCTATTACTCTTTTCAATTTTATACACAATTGTCTTAGCGTATCATTGCACCTTACAAGGTTTAAAAGAGAGGAGTGATGTTCCTTTGATCTTGATCTGTAATCTAGTTCTGTGCTGGACTTGCCCACACAATGTTACGATTGCCTGTTTGTCTGTTCTCAGTTGTTTTGTGATATGAATGATGTCATACTATGCTTAACATATTATAAACATTGTCTCTTTATCCTTAGCTGTCAATACAATGTGAAAAAATAGACAATACATTAGCCATGGTACATGGTCATATGTTTGGAACCTAGTTTTATTATGTACTTTGCAGTATAATACAACTAATATTTTACACGGGTTCACCAGAATAAGTTCTGTATATAGACCAAAGCTATTTTGTTTGGTTTTGCTACCTCCTTAATATCTTCTGTTCTGGTACTACTAATGTAAAAACTCAACTTTTCAGCAAGCTATGGAAAAAATTGTGGAACCGCCACCTTCTGAAGGTGATGAGGCCACTATAACCGCAATGTCACCTCTTGCTGCAGTGGGTTAGTACCTGTCCACTAATAGTGCCAAAAGCATGTTCCTGCATAATACTGGGTTGGTTGTTAAGACAATCTCGTCCAAACTGCCTCATGATCAAGATATGCAAGCTCAAAACAATGTTATATCTGTGCTCCAGACACAAGTCCATTCCCTAACAGAGACCCTTTGTGAAACAAGGACAGCCATTGTTCGATGTCGTCAAGATATGCATGGTTTTGAAACCAGACTATCAGACATTTGCTATGTTGTTCAGGAGCCTAGGAGAAATGAAGGCGAAGGTTATGGTGCTCCATCGGACAATACAGCATGAAAACGTAACAGTCAGGTCAAATGAACTGAGCTTCTGAACTTCTGGAGGTGCATTTATCTGCCAGACTGTTAACTTTTATGCCAACCTTCCTTTTGTTTTATGGTTGTAATTTGTTTTGTTGTGATACAAAATTTGTTCTTAATGTGCAGCCACCGGTTGAAGAAAACAGCAAGCCATTTTTGTATAGTGTAGGGTGTTCCCTATATTTGCACTGGTGGCGAACTTTGATGCCCAGTGGATGTAATCTGTGCAATCGCCTTAATAGCCTAGCGTTAGTTTCTGGCTTATTTATTTCCTAGTCTTCTTTTTCCCTAGTTAGCTAGTGACCGCAACAACCATGGGCCATATACGGACCGTGGTAAGCTTGAGCCTGCTACAGGGCCTAGGATCCATGGGCCTCCTACGGGCCTTCGGATAAATGGGCCTCCAATGGGCCATCGAATCGGTGGGCCTCGGGCCGTCGGATAAATGGGTCCACATGGGCCGTAAACGGGCGTAATTGGTATCGGGCCAACACGGTAACGGGCCGTTAACAGGCCGGAACACAGCAAAGGCTTAATTCTGTCACAGGCATAACGGGTCCTTAATGGGCCAGAATATAGGACGGGCTGGAAACGGCGCAATGGGTTAATAGGCCACAAATTGGCTGATTCTAACCACTGGCCGAATTTGGCCCATTAGGGGAATAGTCCAGTAACGGGCCGGAAGTAATCGAGGGCCGGAAAGGAGCCCAAGAATGTATGGGCCGTCAGTAGGCCAAAAGCTAACACGGGCTGGAAACGGCCCATGTGAATCATGCGCCGTTAATGGGTACAAAGAAATTTACTGTTCATTATGGGCCAGAGTCACCGTGGGCCACTAAAGGGCCTAAAGATACGAAAGGCCTCATATGGGCCGAAAGACGTCGTGGGCCATACATGTGCCAAAAGTGAAACGGGCTGGTGTTATATTCGACGGCCCACATGATGCTGTTGGGCCGATTTCGGGAAGGCCCTAACGGGCCGTGAGTTACCGGGCCGTAAAATGTGCTATATGTGAACAGATCATTAACAGGCTTTTCATGGGCCGGCCCGTTAACTTTTGACCAAGTCAAACGGGCCAGCCTTTGTAAGCTAAATGGGCCAGTGTTGGGCCGTCGCACGTGTCGACATATCATAGGCGCCTATCTGACCCAATGGCGAGCTGACACGTGTTCCCTTCGGCTAATGAGAATTTTACACATGGAAAATCCCCATTGGTCCGGGCTGTTAACGGGTTATCGAATCCAAAATCGGACCCGATAGCTTAACGGCGATCCGTTACGGTGGATGCCACATGTCGGTTACCCTTGACGAAAGCACTTCCATGACGCGCCATTTATCGTCATGGAAGTGAACACTTCCGTGATGATAATTTTGGTATTGTCATGGAACAGTTCTACAACAGCACAGGTATGACTATCTTGATTCTGTCATAAAATCGTCATGGATGTACATACATGACAGAAAACGTGACCTGCTGTGACAAACACGTATCATCACGGAAGTGTATTTTTTTTGTAGTGATCTCTTCAACACAAACGGTTCAGATTGAATACGGTATGCAAAGCTAGACTTCGGCGCTAAGTGAAGAGAAAATGTGCCGAGCAGGATTTGTACATCCCTTCAACGCAAACGGTTGTTTTGGACGACCCGTGTGCAACCATGTACAGACAATTTGGTAAGATTTGCATCTGTCATATTGGGTATATTGCCATTTGTCAAACTGGAAAGATTGACATTTGTTGATCTAGTAACATTTCCATTTATCAACCTTGTAACACTGCGATTTGTCAAAATATGCAGCTAAAAATCACTAGCACTATCTAATTTTTGCAACTAAAATTTAGTAATTAAGCATAGATTTCATTCATAGACTAAGCAGTCATTCTTTATACAAACAGTTCAACTCGACAGCTGAACCGACCAAACTTTTCCCCAATTGTTGCCAACCACGTACTGAAATAGCTAGTTCAACTATATATACTAGCTAATTTTAAGTACGTTGTATAGTTCCACCACATCTATAGTCAGATGAACTGAACAAAATAGCCCCTAAATACTACTACTACTACGGAGGGGCTTTGTACTACTTCCGGCAGCCTCTCCTCTGCCAATCACGCTCAGTAAGAGGCAGAGGAGGAGGAGCATACCGACGAGCTGGACAACTGAAATACGGTGCCTGCCGCTGCTGCACCTTCAGCGACGCTCACCTCGAACGCCCTCTGCCGCTCCAAACGACCCCTCTCAAAGCGGTGGTTCTCCTTGTAGATCTCCTGATTCCTCGCCTCTGAGGCGGCATGTGCCACTGCCACGGCGGCGGTAAGGCTCTTTGCGTGCTCGACGAGGCGCTCCTCCTCCTCCCGCAGAAACTCGGTGTAGCACGCAAGGTCGCTAACGCACGTGCGGGCCTCCACCTCCGCCTCCCGCCTTCGGGCGGCAGTGGCAGAGCGGGTGATGACCCCGGCGGTCGATGGTGGGCTGGCTTCCATGGCAGCCGACGATGGGGTGGCGGCCACGACCACCACCTCCCGCCTTCAGGCCGCGGTGGAGGAGCGGGTGGTGGCCACGGTGGCCGGCAGTGGGGTGGCGGCCACGACGGCCACCTCGCGCCTTCGGGCCGCAGCGGCGGAGCGGGCGATGGCCTTGGCTTTCGATGGTGGTGTGGTGGCAACGGCGGCCGGCAACAGCTTCCGACGAGCAACGGCGGCGGAGCGTGTGGTGGGTGTTCCGTGCACACCCAACAGGGACGCCACGCGCACTACACTACGCCGGGGACTGCGCCGCCGCCGCGATGTATCCTCCCAGCTGGAGCTGTCCTCTGATGATGGCGGAGTGGCTGAGCGACAACGATGGACCGGTGCCATTGGCGATTGTGGGACAAGCAGATGAGATAAGCTACAGGGAGGGAGGGAAAATGCAACGTAGGACTCGCCGGCCATGAGGGTTTATATATCAAGCCGGTAAGCATTGGGATTTTGGGGGTTTTCACCGAGTCGGGTGGGAAGCTTGCGCGGGAACCTGCGAGGTTACGCGGGAACGGGCTCACCAACGATTCATTGGAGCCACTTTGAGCCACCGTTTGGCCAAAAGAACGCCCCTGCGCGCTGCGCAAGCTTGCGCTGTAAGCCGTCTGCGGCAGCGGGGTGACAAGACGTGCGAGAGGAGGACGAAAGGCCACGTACATATACGGTTAATAAAAAAATGTTTGCGATTGAATTACCGACTATACCCCCATCCTGGTTTATAAGTAGGATTTAACTAATAAAATACGAATGCATGTCGCCAAAGATTATATAGTTGAATTCGTATTTGAACATAGTTTCCAATTATATAATTTTTATAACATGCATTAACATTTTGTTGGTTAAATTTAAGGGCAAAGTATGGCACATAATATAAAGGGGACTAATAGACCAAGACGGAGGTAGTAGCACATGGCCGCTCTCTACGCAGTGACGCAACTATCGGCCGGCTTGTAGGCGACCATTTCCTGCGTGTTCAACTGCTCTATGCGTGTGGTTGCTTGCGGTTGAGGCGGCCGCGGCGCGCTCTGCTCGCGTCCCGCCGCACGCGCTCTGGTCGCGCATCCCTCTGGGCACTCTGCCCTCGTCCCTCGATGCGCACTGCCAGTGTTTGGGGCCAGCGCACAATCATGCACGTTAGTGTGCATGCGGTTGCGCCGGGCGCGGCGTGACGATGCAGTTTCCCGCTGCAAATACTGACATGCGGACGCGCCAAGAATCCAGGCTGCCCGGCCCCCATTTATCCCTGCGGCCATTTACCTTCATCTCTCGCACCACACGACACAATATGCACATCCGTGACAACACATACAGAGAGGACATCCAGCGGTTCCAATGGCGCTCCCCGTGGCTCCAATGGCGCTCCCAGCGGCTGACGATGACAACGGCGGGCAGTTCACCATGCATCACGTAGTGGACACCTACGTGAGGGGGAAGGCCCTCTCGGTGGTGTACATGAATGATCTGGTCTCGGTGGAGAGCTCCATGCAAACTATGGAGCAGTTGCTTGCCGAGGACAAGTACCAAGTGGTCGGCTTCGACCTCGAGTACACCATCGGTCGTGCTGAGCACGATCAGAAGGTTACCGTCGCCCAGTTGTGCGTGCGACATGACGTCGTCGTCTACCACTACCACCTGGCCACAAGGCCTTGCGAGCGTTTCTCCAAGTTTATCAACAGCTCTGACTACAGTTTCACTATGGTGGACACCACCAACGATCTAAAAGCGCTCAAGGTTTCGGGCTTGAAATGCCAGAATATTGTCAACATCCAGGACCACTACAAGGTCTGGGGCAGCGACAACAACAAACAGAACTCCCTGGTTGACCTCGCCTCGGCCATCATTGACCCCTACTACATGAAGATGAAGGATGAGAGCAAGAAGGACAAGAATGCCTGGCACATTGTCTGGCATGAGAGACTGGATGAACAACACGTCAAGTACGCGGCCAAGGACGCGTACACAATCTAAAAGATGTACATGCGGATCGTTGACATGAGGGAGTGTCTTCTTCCTGCCCCAGACGAGGGATCGAGCCACAGAGCAGTGGCGGGAGCGTCACAAGAAGTAGATGACTAGACGATCATTTCTCCTAGTTTAGAATGCATGCAATTGTTTATTGAGGTTTGTGCGAATGATCTGTATAGTCACTTATGTAATTGCATGTTTATTTCAGTTATATATATATATATATATACATGTTATTCTTCTGTAGACAGAGCAAATCACACGGCTTATTAGCAGCAATCGTCTGTGTTATTATTGGTCTTTGCACACATTTCTGATTACGAACCTGTTTGCCGCTTATCACACACATCTTGTTCAGTTGAACCGTTTCCATTGTGTTGCCTAATCACACATAGTTCATCCTAGTGAACTGTATGCCATATATCGCACACACCCTCATCTGGCTGCCCGTTTCTGTTGTTCTGCATCAACACAAATAGTTCTTCTGGATTAACCGTTTCCCACTCATCGCACACGCAACTCTAGTATGAACCGTGTTTGATGTCGCTGCCATCGCAAATATTTTGCATCTTTTTTGACGGTTTTATTACATCACCGTTTGTGATTGATGCATCGCACACAGTTTCGTCGAAGGGTCTCTGATTCGACTGTCGTGTTTAGACCATCATGCAGTAGTGCATGGTTCCCTGTGAGAGAAACACGACGAGGGGGTGGTCAGGGAAAGCTTCAGTGAAGAAGAGGAAGGGAAAGGAGTAGGGGCAACGAGGACAGCCTGCTGGTTCGGGCGAGGAACGAAGCAGCTCCAGCGGTGGCGCTCGCTGGCACGGTGCTGGAGATGGCAGGGGAGCGAGGTCGCTCGGGGCCTGGTGCAGCTCGGGTGCAGAGGAGCTCCAAGCGGCTGCGGGCTGGAGGTAGCGCGTCGATCCATTCGGGAACGAGCGCTCGGGCTAGCTGCGCGATGGTCGTGGATGCCAGTGGGACAAGGAGGCAGAGGCGCTCGGGCTGGTGGTGGTTGCTCGCTCGAGAGATCGAGGGACAGTGGGTGGCGGCTGGATGGATTGGAAGGATCGATCGGGCAGGATCCCGAGGAATGAGGAGACCAGGTGGAGGCGCTGGTTGGACCGGGGGACCAAACAAGTGGCGGTGCACCGAAGGAATGGATGGATGGATGGGACAGGGCTAGGGTTTCATCTGCGTATATATAGCAGGTGGGTTAGCTTAGGGCTATTCGGTCCCTTCGATCGTAATCGGACGGCTCAGGATAAATGGGTTATGTAGTCCAAATAAGAAACTGATGATGCTTTAGGGATGTTTGGGGATGATCCAGACGAATCGGTCACGACTGCCCAGGTCGGGTTCGGGTAAGGTTTTGGACGCACATGAGGGGTTTGACAAAAAGCCACGGAGACAAGGGGGTTTGTTGGGCTCAGAGAAGAGAGAGAAGAGAGCGGTCCGGTTGATCTGAGAGGTCAACAGAGACAAAGAGAGAAGCGGCAACAATGAACGACTACGAGTTTTATGAAAACATGCGGATGCAATGCTCATGATGCCATGATGAAATGCAACAAACAAATAAAACACACGGCGACAACAAAAATAAATGGAAGGCGTCTGGATCGTCGGTCTCAGGCTGTTACAACACTCCCCCACTTACAAGAGATCTCGTCCCGAGATCTAAGGATGGCACCGGAGAGAAGCGGAAGAGGAAGAGGTAAAACAAAGTTGCTTCTTTGACAAACGAGTGAAACCACGAACCTTGAGAGGTTGAACAAATTGAAAGAAAGAATACAATGGAGATGAACGAGATTGCAAACACTCCGTTAGCAAAGAGGAACAAGGAACATTACGAGAACCTTGTAGGTTGAAAGACATGAAATAACAAGTTCATGAACCAAAAGAATATGACCACACCGGTATAATGAGATAGCCAAGGAACAAGAATGACAGAATTTGGACAGCACTCCGGTAGAAAAGAGAAGGAAAACTTGATAAGTTGAAAAGAAATTAAATATAGGACACAACACTCCTGTTAAATGGATAAGCAAGGAAAAGAACATGATCTTGACAAACAAGATGATACTTGACAAGAGCAACAACACAATGCCTCCAGAAGAAATGAAAGAGTGGAATGAAAAGAACGGAGAAGAAAACAACATCTTCTACCACAAATGAATTTGAAAGAGCATCCTTAAAAAGAAAGATTGAACCGAGTTGTTGGAAAATCAACAACGAAAAGAATAAACTTGTTGTGGGCTTATGGAAAAACATCTCAAAATTTTGAAGTTAAATCCTGCCACTAACGGAAACAATTGGTTGGATGAGATCAACGAAAAGATGAAAAGCCTCTTTCACCGAGAAGGATATGGAGAAAGCTTGGATCATTGATAAGCACCATTCCCAATGGAAAAAGTAAGAAGCACTTGGGATTTAGAATTTGTTCATCATGAACAAACTCTGGGAGAAGGAATTAATCACTTGGATGAAACAAGAATAAGAATTATGTTATGCGTATCCTTCATCAACTTAATTGATGACAAGCAACGGATTTGGCATACTACTTATTCTCGTTGAGAAGGGTTAAGGAGAGATATAGCGCAAACTTGGAAGTTCTTGAACGAATCACCGGTTGGAGTTTGAAAAGAACAAATGAATTGAAGCGGTAACAAAGGAAGAGGAATCTTGAATGAACCACCGTAAGAATATGAAAATGATCGAAGATAGAGTACGAATTGCCGGGAAGAATTAGAAAATGAATGAAGATGCTTGATGGAATTAAGATGCAAGAGAACGAAGAGATCAGGAGATGACTAACGAATACTTGAATGATGCACCGAAAGAATATGGAGATGAACGAAGAGGCATCAATTTAGAATAATTGGAGAATGAAGCTGAAAACTCAGAACGAAGAAATCTTCTGAAATGATGGCCTTTGGATGATCAAGAAATGAAAACAACTCCTGAAATGCTCCGGATGGGTATGAAAAGAATTCTTAATGATCAGAACAATTTGACATGATGGCATCAAGCTTGAACCATGAATCTTCGATAGAACGGATAAGATTGAAGAGAAACTCTTCTTCGGTCTTCAAATGCTAAGGACAAGGACGAAGAACACCAGCATGAATTGTTTAGACACTCTGGGAGAGTGAAAAGCGAAGAGGTCGAGCCCAAGACGAAAAGAATTTGAAAGCGAACTTGGAGGATACATTTGACTGATGAGAAATCATTCTTACGTCAAACTTTGAAAATAATTTGAGATTAACTCCGAAAAAAATTAGAAGAGTCAGGTAAGATCCTGGGAAAGACCTGTGGGTTATGGACCCACTCAAAAGAAAACATCGTTGGAACGAATGCTTAGAAAGAGATTATGCACCAGTTGAATTAACTGGCTTGAATGAGATAACAACCTCGAAATAGCTTGAACAGATTGAGAATGGAAACGTGAATCTTCTGAGATATCTTCTACACTCCGGATATGAATAGAGAGAGGTGAATGATTAAGAGGTGCACTGGCATGAGAAAGCATTTAAAACAAGGAAAAGAATATGATCAACACTGAAAGCTTGAATTGAATCCACCGGAAAAGAATACGAGAATGAAGAACGATAAACTTGTAGCTCCTAAGCATGTTCACGAGGAACCGCCGGATGAAACTTGGAAGAAAAGGATGAAGAAACTTCACATCAATAAAATGGATACTTGATTGAGAAATCTGAGTCCTTGAAGAAAAGGGTGGGATGGTGGAAAAAATAAAGGCAACTTGGGACGGATGGAATGGACAAATCCTCATGCTTCTCAATGGCGCCCGTATAGAATAACTTGAAGAGAAGTGCACCGATTGAAGAGGATTGACATGACAATCTCGATGACCAAGAAGGACTAGCACTCCCATAAAAATATGAGAACACCGCTGAGGAAAGGTATGGAATCAACACCTGAAATCGAAGCAACTCTAATACCACAACTCAAAACAAAACAAAGAATTTGGCTTGCAGAATAAGCCGGAACAAACATATGATAGAGATTTCACCCAAAGTGTTCACGACGAGGCCCCACGGGCACGACGTACCGCGGACATCATGAATGACAAATGAGATGTCCCTGAATCAGCATAGCCAAGGATTCTTAAAGATGCCTCGCGACCAATGTAAATCGACCGTGAAAAACCAACCACTAGACGTTGGACGCCAATCTCAAATCATATATCTGTCTGAAGGAAATCCTGAGTAACTACTTGAATTCCCACCTAAGAACTCCTGAAACTTTCTGGTTATGCAATCTGGTGTTGGGGATACAGGGAGGCACAAATATCTCAGACAACTAACAAATCCTACACTCCAACTATATCCATCCGTCAACACATAACCAAGGAAACCTCGGAAATCGTGTACCTCAGACCTTCGAAAAACATCCGATATACTAGCTGTGGCAATACACCTAATCGCTCTCCCCAGTACTGGGTGGTGCCAAACTACTCTCACCACAAAGAGTATAGAAGCGTTTTCGATGTCGGCGACCTTTGGTATTACGGAACTGAAACGATCGCGAATGTGACAAGAACCCCTTGGAGCTCAACTCCCCGAAAGAAGTCAAGTCAGACAGGAGGCACCAAGACAGAATTCCCGAATGCCGATATCGCAACGATTCCAACAATACCCATGTGATCCTAAAAAAATTGAGTAAAAAAGGAGAGTGATGGATCCAAAACACCTACGTCACGAGTCCTCACCAGAGCGATGATGAGGATGAGGAGTAAAAAGAATTCCTACTCTCCGATATATAACTATACTCAAAATAGTTTTTTTTCTAGACTCAACAACGGCAGCGGTTCGATCAATCAAGGGGGCTCCTACGGTCGGTAAGGCTCTGATACCAACTTGTAATGCCCAAGATGTGATTCTATCCCAATCACATGATGAACTCATGATTGGGGCACAATCGCATTTCGAGCGCATAGCAAGGTGGATATCATTACAACATACCATGTACTAAATAGATGAGAATACAAGATAAAGGCTTACACTCGCCACAAGCTACAACATGAATACAACTGTTCGTCAATACATAACAATCATCATACAGAAGAGCAGGATCCGACTACGGATGAAATCAAATGAAAAAGAAGAACGACATCCACCCTGCTAATCCCAGGCTCCCGACCCAGAACCTATCGCTTGATCGAAGAAGAAGAACTCCAAAAGCAAGCAAGCATCACTCTCACGTCATATCATCACATTACCTATACCTGCATCTGTTATTGTAGTAATCTGTGAGCCACGAGGACTCAGCAATCCCATTACCATGGGTATCAAGACTAGCAAAGCTTAATGGGTATGGAATGGATAAGTGGTGAGGTTGCAGCAAGCACTAAGCATTATATGGTGGCTAACTTATGAGTACAAGAATAAGATGAGAAACTACGCAAATGGTCGCAAACTAGTAATGATCAAGAAGTGGTCCTGAACTACTTACAAATCAAACATAACCCCACCGTGTTCTCTTCTCGAACTCACTCAAAAAGAGAAGGTCACGGTTACGCACGCGGTTGGTGTATTTTAATTCGGATCTGGTGTCAAGTCCTCTACAACCAAATATTAAAAATTCCCATCTGCCACATAACTGCGGGCACGGCTTTCGAAAGATCAAACCCTGCAAGGGTGTCCCAACTTAGTCCATCACAAACTCTCATGATCAGCGGAGGAAAATCCTCCATCCCGGAACAACCCGATCAAACTTGGAATCCTGGTTCACAAGACATTTCGACAATGGTAAAACAAAACTAGCAAGACCTCCCGACGTGCCGACACCCTGATAGTAGCCACGCGTATCTCGTCTCAGGCCACGATCGGATGAACACTACGTGCGACAGCCGAAAACCCGAGTTGCCCCAGGTGGCGGCGCAAGTGGCTCTAGTTTGGACCAGCGCCATCAGCACTGGCCCGGGGTTGTTAATTAATTATCATCGGGTACCAGTAAGTCCCTATGCAAGTTTTAGTTGTTATTAGGCAAATGGTAAAACCAAAGTTGGGCCTTGCTAGAAGAGTTTTATTCAAAGCGAACTGTCAAGGGGGGCCCATAAACCCCGACCATGTTAGGAACGCAAAATCAAGGAACATAACACCGGTATGATGGAAACTAAGGCGGCAAGAGTGGAACAAAACACCAAGAAAAAGGCCAAGCCTTCCACCCTTTACCAAGTATATATATGCATTAATTAAATAAAAGATATTGTGATATCCCATGATATCCATGTCCCAACATGGAACAAACTGCAACTGCACCTGCAACTAGCAACGCTATAAGAGGGGCTGAGCAAGCGGTAACATAGCCAAATAACAATTTGCTATGATGGTGGAAATGCTTAGAGGCTATCATGGCAATTTGGGAGGCTTGATAAACAAGTGGTAGGTAGCGCGACATAGCGATAGCATCGAGACAACTAGCAAAGCAAAGATAGTAGTGGTATCCAGGGTAATGATCATCTTGCCTAAAATCCCGCTAGGAAGAAGACCGAATCCATGAAGAAGACAAACGGGCGTAGTCGAACGAATCCTCACAATCGCAACATAACCGGAACTATCAAGAAGAAGAACAACCGAAAAGAAGCAAACAATATGGTAAACCAACAAGTATAATCATGGCATGATGCACAACCAAATATGATGGATGTCTGGTTTAAAAAGGCATGACATGGCAAAGTGCAACAAACAATACTACAAATTAAGTGGAGCTCAATATGCAACGAGGTTCATATTGATGAAACTCCACATTCAAATATTTAGTTCACTCTCGTTTATGCTACACATCAATATTAAATGTTGTTAAACATGCAAAGTAATGCCAACATGTTAATCTATGCATTTTTCTACCCCATTTACATATAAAGTTTGTTTAATTCGGAGCTACAGTTATTTAGTTATGAAACAAACCATTTTAACATGTCATGTAAGAAAATTAAATGCAACAACTTTTTTAAACATTTTTAACAGGGATGAAAGTTGCACATTATGAAACTAGATGAAATTCTAAGCATTTTACATATATAGTTTGTTTAATTCCGATGCATGGTTTCTGAGTTAAGATATGCATGAACAATGAGTGTTTCTCTGTAAAACTGCAAACTCTGGATAAATGGCTAAATTCGCAGAACTGAAAAAAAACAGAAACTGGGCCGCATCTGGCTGGGCACTGGGTGTGCAGTGGCTCACCATGGGCTAAGGCCTGAGGCGGTGGTGCTGGGCTGCAAGAGGTCGTGGCTGGGCTTGGAGGCTGCTCGCCCAGGCGCTGGCGTGGAATGGTCAACGCAGGCGAGCGGTAGGGGATCGGCTCGAGATGGTCATGCTCTCGGTCAATGGGCAAAGGGGTGGCGTCCCAGGCGCGCGGACAAGTGAGGCAGAGGGTGGTGCTGGGGGTCTCTGGTGGCGTGGAGCTTGGCGGCGGGGACGGCGCAGAACGGCTGGAACCGGGCGACGCGGCTTGGACTTGGCGGTGGCAGGCGCGAGGGGACGAGGCCGAGCGCTCCAGCTCAGGGTCTCAGGCAAACGCATCGCGGATGTGCGGGAACAGCGGGCGGCTGCGGATCTGGTCCCTGGGCCATGGATCTGATCGGAGACGGGAGAGGGAGGCACGGTCAGGGAGCTCTAAACGGCGGCGCCATGGTTCCCTGTCAGAGAAGCACAATGAGGGGGTGGTCAGGGAGAGCTTCAGTGAAGAAGAGGAAGGGAAGGGAGTAGGGGCGACGAGGACGGTCTACTGGTTCAGGCGAGGAACAGAGCAGCTCCGGCGGTGGCGCTCACCGGCACGGTGCTGGAGACGGCAGGGGAGCGAGGTCGCTCGGTGCCTGGTGCAGCTCAGGCGCAGAGGAGCTCCATGCGCCTGCGGGCTGGAGGTAGCGCCTCGATCCATTCAGGAACGAGCGCTCAGGCTGGCTACGTGACGGTCGTGGATGCCGGTGGGACAAGGAGGCAGAGATCGAGGGAGTGTGGGTGGCGGCTGGATGGATTGGAAGGATCGATCGGGCATGATCACGAGGAAAGAGGAGACCAAGTGGAGGCGCTGGTTGGACTAGGGGAGAAAACAAGTGGCGGCGCACTGAAGGAATGGATGGATGGATGGGACAGGGCTAGGGTTTCATCTGCATATATATAGAAGGTGGGTTAGCTTAGGGCTATTCGGTACCTCCGATCGTAATCGGACGGCTCGGGATAAATGGGTTATGTAGTCCAAATAAGAAACTGAAGATGCTTTAGGGATGTTTGGGGATGATCCAGACCCATCGGTCACGACTGCCCGGGTTGGGTTCGGGTAAGGTTTCGGACATGCATGAGGGGTTTGACCAAAGGCCACGGAGACAAGGGGGTTTGATGGGCTCAGAGAAGAGAGAGAAGAGAGCGGTCCGGTTGATATGAGAGGTCAAAAGAGACAAAGAGAGAAGCGGCAACTACGAACGACTACGAGTTTTATGAAAACATGCGGATGCAATGATCATGATGCCATGATGAAATGCAACAAACAAATAAAACACACGGCGACAACAAAAATAAATGGAAGGCGTCTGGATCGTCGGTCTCGGGCTGTTACAACTATCCTTTGCCGTGTTTCTGTGTCAGCCTTCGAAACCCCGGCAGATTAATGTTGAGCCTTGCCCTGCCAAAAAATCCAAACACACTCTTGAACCTCATGCGTGCTTTATCTGGTTTAGTTGGAGCCCAAGACTTTAAATGGATGTCAGATACTTCATATACACCATTAGGCTGGTGTGTGGGCTTCCATGGAGAATTCCTCCGTTTCCTGACTAGAAGGGTAATTGCTGCAGCTCTATCCCATTCCAGATTACTTGATCCCTCGCCATTTGCTAAAGACCTAGGGTTGTTGGAATCAGATGAAGATACTTCACCTGGAGCATGAGTGTCGGTGCTGCTACTTGGCATCTACAGAGAACACATGTGAAGCTCAGGAAAGGAGGATAAGCATAAAGCTAAAAACTTGGCATCAAGCTGTCTAAACATGGCATGCAATAATTTAGAAAATGTACGGCTAATTTGTTAAGTTTGTGTGACTCGGGCGCCCACGATCTGTAAATCGATAGTAACTTGTTGGAACAAATATAGCTTATATGTGCTAGTTAGGAAAGTAGATAATGAACATATATACGCTCTTCGTTATTTTATAGCCAATTTGGGAACATACGGAACAAAATAGGAAAAGGGATTGAGAGGAAATATGCCTCACCACGATGGAGAGCAGTAACTAATAGGTTTCTTAATGCAAACCCGGCAGGACCACAGGAGAGGTGAGGGTTCACTGGTGCAGAGACGTGCTATACAAACGGTTTTACCCCCTTTCGGCGACGGAGTTTTAAACCATCGCCTAGTGAATGTGTGCGATAGGGGGGCCCTTCCCACACGACCGAGAAACCATCGGGGATAGGCCCTCCGGCCACACAGGCGGGGGCAAAATGAGCTCATGTGCGATCGGGCGAGGCATCGAAACCCAATCGTTTCTGTTCGTATGTACATCCCACACGGTGAATCCCAGAAAAATGTTTCCATTCGTATGTATATCACACACAGTTTTTTGTGTGGAAACGTTTGTGCAAGGTGGCCTAACGCAAACAGTTCTCTGCCGGAAGCCGTGTGTGATTGTTAGTTGATCCAACACGCCTACTTTGTAGAAACCGTGTGGGTTGTTTGAGTTCATCGCCCACGGTGTTGTCTGAGTAACCGTCTGCAATAGAAAACCCCAATAAGCAGGGTAATTAGCCTATTATTGATAATCCATGTAGTAATCAAATTGACATTTCTTATAAAACACACCAGATATTTCATATCCATATAACGGCAACCAGGATTTCATAATCGAATTACATCAGATAGCTTCAGCACTCAGTTACACCAAAGAGGGATATAGCTAGCTACGCCATTACACAACAGCACCAAGTTTCACATGCAACATCGAAAACCTTTGGAAAAGTAGCATCATACACGGCAAATAGACAGATGAATCTCATCTGGGAAACTGCAGAAGTGGAAGGCAAATATTGAGCCTTCATTGATGATGAATGTCCTTGCAACATTAGGCCAGTGGCTATGGATAATTGTCCGCCCAACCTTCGTCCTCTTCACGAAGACTTCAATATTGTACCATGGGTGTTGAATGAATACCTTCCTCGCCTCTTGACCATGTAGGTGGTTTGAGAGGTAATCATCGGTGAACTGCCTTGAAAAGTACTCAAAACAAAGATATGCATAAATCGCTGTTATAAATTTTGAAATGGCGCAAGGGGTAAAAACAAGGTAAAAGAGTTAGTACCATCCTATAGTTGACTGATGTCTTCTTCATTGTGCAAACAAAGATCTTGATGTTATTCGTCACAAGTTTCTTCATCCTAACAATCTTCCTGAGTGTCTTGACTTGACTAATATTCATGGACATCTTATTTCCCCATATGCAAAATGGGTCGAACAGTGGGTCTAAGCCTCTGACAGCAGGACCTACATGGGCAAGACCAAATTGTAAGAAACCTAAATATTGGAATGATTCCTGCAACTGCATAATAATGTGCTATTAGCGAAAGAACCATCCATGAGCAAACCTCGATGGTAAACCGCAGTGTCTCCCATTGTTTCCCTGCAACACATATAAGGACGATCTTGATTAGGTTAACTGAGAGTTGCCATACTATCAATAGAATATGTATTGAGTACAGCCAAATTCGATTTATTTCCCACATGCATAATAATACAAAATTGTACCCACAACAAATGAAAATCAAATTGCAGAATTGAACCAAATAGTTAAATGGATAACAGACCAAATGAACCAAAATAGTTAACTGAGCATGACATTGCAGAATAGAAACATGTACTAGAAGATAAGACAGTTAATGAAATAAAGAATGCTTGAGAACAGTACTACAAAATGGAGCAATTGTTGGACCAAACTGTTAACTGAACATTACATTTTAGAATATCAGATTGCATATTAACATTATAGAGGAGAAATCACTAGAAGGCACTGGCGGTGGCCTCGAGAAAATAGCACGAACTGTATTTTAAAGTAGACAACCGCGTGGTGGTGTCGACGGTGGCCTCGAAGACGAGGTGCTCCTCCAAGATCTGGTGGTCGGCACGCATGGCAGCCATAGCGACCTCGTCCGCGTGTGCGGCCGTGATTTGCTTCTCTGCTACCAGATGCTACTGAGCTCCATGTTATACTGCGTGCAAAATGGCTGTGGGCGGCGCTTAATTGGAGGACGGGGCCAGTGATTTCAGCGGAAGGTGTCGCGCCGTCGTTCGGGGCATGTGGGACGGTGAAGGAGGAGGATGGTGTGGGAAGGGTGTGGATTACCTGACCATATTGACGAGGCCATGCAGCAAGAAGAAGGGTCACCGGTGAGAAGGCCGCACAGCAAGAAGAAGGGTCGGCGGCGAGGAGGCGGCGCTGCAAGAAGAAGGGTCGCCAGCGAGGAGGCGGCACTGCAAGAAGAAGGGTCGCCGGCGAGGAGGCGACGCTACAAGAAGAAGGGTCGCCGGCGAGGAGGCTGAGCCGCCAATAAGCAGCAGTGAAGGTTTGAACTTGGAAAGCAAGGAGGAACAGTTGAAATGTGGCTTTTGCTGGGAGGGTGGGGTGGGGAGATAGATATTTCTGCGGTGGCAGAAAAATTTCGCTCGGTTCCGTGAGAAACTAGCGCGCAAGTGTGGTTCAAGCGCGGGCGGTGGACTGTAGACGACGAAGCTTCCTACATAAGCCAGACAAGACAGTGCGCCAAGATATTTTATATCGCATCCCACACGATTCTTGCTAGTAAACTGTTTGTGGTGTACCTGATTTTTTCATTATGTTTTGAAAGACAAAATGGTGTTACAGAGGCAAAGGATGGGGTTTGAATTGCTAGAACATTTATCTACAGTGAACATGCAACTACATGAGTGTCGTGTTAAAATTTGGAATTATTCCCTGTTCGTTTGGCATTTTTATGCATTAATTGAGTTTTTAGGCTTTTAATGTGGATAATTCAAATTTGAACTACAAGCACATGCTCCAGTGCACCAAAGTTTGTTGACAAATCACATGTGTGTCTTTGGGTGAATTTATAGGTCCCATGCAAGAATGGGAATGAAATTCAAACATCTGGGCGTCGTGGCTCGGCCGGGAACATTGAGAAACTTGGTATTTAAATTCCTGTAAATCCCAAACTCGCCTGAAAATCATGAAACTTGGTATGGAGACAATTCATGGCACCAGCATGCTGTGGTAAAAAAATTGGCCGAATTGGGACAAGTTTTGGCATAAGCTTCTTGCAAACTGTAGCTTCTCTAAAGAAGGTGTGTGGTTTCGAGAGGGAACGTGCCACCTTTGTGTGCGAAACGACATACGCTGCCCCCCACTCTTGATTTTTTTAGAAAGCAAACATAGAACTATATGGGTGTCATCTTTCAATTTGGAATTATTCCAGGTTCGTTTGGCCCTTTTTATCCATTAATTGAGTTTCTGGGCATTTAATGTGAATAATTCAAATTTGAACTACAAGCACATGCTCCAGTGCACCAAGGTTGGTTGAAAAATCACATGTGTGTCCTTTGGTGAATTTCTAGGTCCCATGCAAGAAATGGGAATGAAATTCAAATATCTAGGCACCATGGCTTGGCCGATAACATTGAGAAACTTGGTTTTTTAAATTCCTGTAAATTCAAAACTCACCTGAAAATCATGAAACTTGGCATGGTGTCATTTCATGGCACCAACATGTTGTGGTAAAAAAATTGGCCGCATTTGGACAAGTTTTGGTATAAGCTTCTTGCAAACCGGATCTTCTCTCAAGAAGGCTCATGGTTCCCGAGGGGGGACGTGTCACCTTTGTGTGCGAAACGATATACGCTGCCTCCCCCCCCCTTGATTTTTTACAGAGGCAACATAGAACTATATGAGTGCCGTGTTAAAATTTGGAATTATTCCGGGTTTGTTTGGCCTTTTTTATACATTAATTGAGTTTCTAGGCATTTAATGTGCATAATTCAAATTTGAACTACAAGCACATGCTCCAGTGCACCAAAGTTGGTTGAAAAATCACATGTGTGTCCTTGGGGTGAATTTCTAGGTCCCATGCAAGAAATGGGAATGAAATTCAAACATCTGGGCGTCGTGGCTCGGCCGAAAATATTGAGAAACTTGGTTTTTTAATTCATGTAAATCCAAAACACGCCTGAAAATCATGAAACTTGGCATGGTGTCATGACATGGCACCAACATGCTGTGGTAAATTTTTTGGCCGAATTGGGACAAGCTTTGGTATAAGCTTCTTGCAAACCGGAGATTCTCTCAAGAAGGCTCGTGGTTCCGAGAGGGAACGTGTCACCTCCGTGTGCGAAACGACATACACTGCCTTCTCCCGCCTTGATTTTTTTACACACGCAGCTTAGACCAAATAGGAGTTTCGTGCTAAATTTTGGAATTATTCCGGGTTCGTTTGGCCTTTTTTATACATTAATTGAATTTCCAGGCATTTAATGCACATAATTCAAATTTGAAGTACAATCGCATGCTCCAGTGCGCCAAAGTTAGTTGAAAAATCATTTATGTGTACTTGGGCGAATTTCTAGGTCCCATGCAAGAAGTGGGAATGGAATTCAAACATCTGGGCATCTTGGCTCAGCCGGAAACATAGAGAAACTTGGTTTTAAAATTCCCATAAATCCAAAACTCGCCTGAAAATCATGAAACTTGGCATGGTATGATGACATGGCACCAACATGCTGTGGTAAATTTTTTGTCTGATTTGCGAAGGCGGACAGATTAACAATCAACAAAGTCATTTTGGAACAAGTGATGTCATGTTACAAATCAAAAACACAAGTATTATTGAAACCGTGGGCATTCTACTTACCATTTACGTGCCGCCATGCCTCCCCTTTTTTTATTGACTAGGAGGTGCCATGCGGGGTAGCTATTTGAGTACCGGAGGCGTGTGATCAGACCCCTGCGTGTGCTCATCGGGAGGAGAGCCCTTTCACCTCTAGCCGCCACCCACCTCTCTCCCAACGTCTCCATGAATGGCGCCCGAGCCCCTGTTTCATGGCGTGGCTATGTCTCACCCGACTGAGATTTAAGAGAGAAAAAAGAAAATCTGAAAAGAAAGTTTTGCACGGATCTTGATTTAAGATTCGACGGACCTATATAGCATCGACTGCGACTTATAGCAAGACTGATGAACATAAGGACGATGACAGTGGATAATAATTGTCTTACATATCTAGGAAGATGATTAAAAAAGCCACATGCAGCAACGCTCGAAATACACAAGGGGAAAAGAAGAAGGAAGACAACGATCTGGCTCGCTGATCTCTACTTTCTTGATGCGTTGCTGCAGGCCGCGTAGACTAGTTCCCGTGGCGAGCAGCGATGAGCTCTTTCGTGTCCTCAAGACGCTGCTTGAGAGCATCCATGGATTCCTCCACCAGCCTTTGACTCTCGATGCGGAGCATGGTATTCTTGTCCATAAGTTTCTTGACAATGACACCGGTCCTCTGCAACAAGGGAGTGGTCTCGTCGTGCTGCTTCGTCGTTCCGGCGATCTTCGCCCTCAGCAGGTTGCGCTTGGTGCGAAGCTTTGCCTTGTCCTCCGCTAGTCCCCGGATGACACTGGTAGCATTTTCAAAGGAGGCATTCATCTCCTCCTGCTGCTTCATCTAGTCAGCGATCCGACCCATCAGGTCATCGAGCATAGCGCGCATGCACCTGTGAGAGTCCTCGCCTGCCCGCGAGACATTTTCCCAGGCCACCGCGGTGCGGGAGGACATCTCTGCTGCATTCGTGGCACGGCGGGACATCTCTGCTGCTTTCGCGGCGCGGCCGGACCAGTCTGCTGCATTGACGACGTGGTGGGACCTCTGTGCTGCTTTGGCGGTGCGGCGGGACCTCAGTGCTGATACGGCCGCGCGGCGGGACATGTCGGCTACTTTCGTGGCGAGGCAGGACATCTCTCTTGCTTCCGCTTCCATGCTCGCCTCTCCCTGGTGGTAATTTCTCGACCCAGAACTCACGCTGGCCATGGCAGACGCAAGGGAGTGACGATGAATGACTTGTTTGTTTTTGTGGATGAGGAGTTGAGGAGGAATGTGTAGCCATCTTGGAGTAGTAGTATTTATAACCGAGTACTAATACGCTCCTAAGTGGGAAACCATTTAGGTTTTGATCGGTGTGAACAGGTTTGCAATTACATATAGCGTGGTAGTAATTTGGAATGCGACGGGACGCAGGCTCAAAATTTATTGATGGTTCCATAATTTCGAAGTGCGGCACTATTCCTGGACGGCGTAACATGGGCACGCTTTCTCCGCCACGTACGTGGCATTTGCACCATAGTGTGCACCGCAATAGGCGATGTCAGCACATGTTTTGTTCCAACAACCATGCGCGCTCGTTATTACCATCACACACGCTTCTTTTAATTAGAATGTGTGCCCATCTAGTGCACACACATTGATCTGTCTAACTGTTTCTGTTTGTTGTGGCTAATAGCAAAAAGTTCATCCGTGTGAAGTGTAAGCCGTCAATCGAAGACACGTTGATCAGGCAAACAGTTCATCCATCTGAAGTGTATGCCCTCAATCGCACACACCTTCATCTGGCTGCCCGTTTCTGTTGTTCCGCCTCATCACAAATAGTTAATCCGACTGAACTGTATGCCGTATATTGCACACGCCTTCATATGGCTGCCCGTTTCTGTTCTTCTTCCGCATCGCAAACAGTTCATTGAACTGAACCGTATGCCCCGCATCACACACGCAACTAAAATATGAACCGTGTTTGATGTATCCGCAATCGCAAACGTTTTGCTTCTTTTTTGATGTTTTTTTACATCACCATTTTTGATTAATGCATCGCACACAGTTTCATCGAAGGGTCTCTGATTGTAGTCTCGCATTAGCAGCATCCTGCAGTAGTGGTTACAGCATCGATATGCTCGAGGGTGGCTGGCAAACAAACGTAGACGGCGAGGCGTGGGCAGCCGCGTGTTGGGAACGACAGTGGAGGTAGGGTTGACGCCGAAGAGTGGGCACACGGCCGGGCTGAGCACGCCGGCGCCGAAGAGGGTTCTGCCGCAGGGTGTGGCCAGAGGCATAGGCCTTGTTGGTATTTTAATTACGGGAAATGCATATAGAGTCCGAAAATAACGAAAATCATTGTGTCACCGTGGCATGCTCTGATGATCCCATGGAAAAAATTTGGTAAAGTTTTGGTGCTCGCACCTTCCAAACCGGAGCATCTCACAAGAAGGATCATAGTATCCAAAAGGAGACGCGGCACATCGGACTCCAAATCATCGGTGACTACATCATTCCGTCTCGAAAAAATTCACGGTAAACAATCACGAATATACCCTTGGTTTGATTTTCTGGCCCATTTCAGGTCTTGTCTTCTATATTTAAGTCATTTTTTTGCACTTACCTTGCATTTAGTGCATATAAAGTCAAAACCCTACTACAACTACATGTGGGTGTTAGTTAGCAAAGAAGGTGTACAAATTGTTTGTGCGTCGCTTTGTGAGTTTTCATCCATTGTCCGAGAAGCGGGGAGAAGTTTCAAACATTTAGGCCGCGAGGTGCGGCCACCGGCATAGGCCTAGTTTGTATTTTAATTACAGGAAATTCAGATGGAGTCCGCACATCATCAAAATTGGTGAGCGCCCGTGGAGTGCTCTCACGACCCCGTGGAAAAAATTTGGTAAAGTTTGGCAAAAGTTTTGATGATTGCTCCTTGGAAACCGGAGCATCTCACAAGAAGGATCATGGTTTCCAAAAGGAGACGTGTCAATTCAAACTCTAGTGGTCGGTGACTTCATCGTTTGGCCTCATAAAAAATTTCCACGGTACGCAATCACCATTATACCACGGGTTTGTTTTTCTGGTGCATTTCAGATATTGTTTGCTATATTTAAGACATTTTTTGAATTTAACGTGCATTTTGTGCATATAAATAGAATCACAACCGGAACTGCATGTACTGTCGAAAGGGATGAGTATTGCCGTTCCATCAGGGAGCATCCAATGGTGCAGACGCACGATCCGTGGGGTTTGGGTTCTGGCCAATTAGAACGCACGACTTAGAATGCGCGTGCGCCAGGGGGGCATTGGCCACGGTTTAGTAGGCACACGGCTTTCGTGAGTGAACCGTGTGCTATTTGAAAACATTTACATGAAGTAACATCATATTTTCGTTTGAATGAAAACATGAGTTCATCGTTTCACCTCGAATTTTTTTCCACGGTAAGAAATTACCATTATACCTTAAGTTTCAATTTTCTGGTGCATTTGAGATCTCATTTGCTATATTTGAATCTTTTTTTGATTTACCATGCATATATATAGTCGCAACTACATGTGGGTGTTAGCAAGATCATTTGTGTGTCCCTTTGCGAGTTTTTGTTCATTGTCCGAGAAACGGGAAAAAACTTGAAATAGTTCGGCCGCAAGGTGCGGCCAGAGGCGCAGGCCTTGTTGGTATTTTAATTACGGGAAATGCATATAGAGTCTGGAAATAATGAAAATCATTGTGTCACCGTGGCGTGCTCTGATGATCCCATGGAAAAAAATTGGTAAAGTTTTGGTGCTCGCACCTTCCAAACCGGAGCATCTCACAAGAAGGATCATAGTATCCAAAAGGAGACGCGGCACTTCGGACTCCAAATTGTCGGTGACTACATCGTTCCGCCTTGAAAAAAAAATTCACGGTAAACAATCACGAATATACCCTTGGTTTGATTTTTTGGCCCATTTCAGGTCTCGTCTGCTATATTTTAGCCATTTTTTTGCACTTACCTTGCATTTAGTGCATATAAAGTCAAAACCCTACTACAACTACATGTGGGTGTTAGTTAGCAAAGAAGGTGTACAAATTGTTTGTGCGTCGCTTTGCAAGTTTTCATCCATTGTCCGAGAAGCGGGGAGAAGTTTCAAACATTTCGGCCACGAGGTGCGGCCACCGGTGTAGGCCTAGTTGGTATTTTAACTACAGGAAATTCAGATGGAGTCCGGACATCATCAAAATCGGTGTGTGCCCGTGGCGTGCTCTCACGACCCCGTGGAAAAAATTTGGTAAAGTTTGGCACAAGTTTTGATGATCGCTCCTTGGAAATCGGAGCATCTTACAAGAAGGATCATGGTTTCAAAAAGGAGACATGTCAATTCAAACTCCAGTGGCCGGTGACTTCATCGTTTGGCCTCATAAAAAATTTCCACGGTACGCAATCACGAATATACCACGGGTTTGATTTTCTGGTGCATTTCAGGTATCGTTTGCTATATTTAAGACATTTTTTGAATTTAACATGCATTTTGTGCATATAAGTAGAATCACAACCGGAACTGCATGTACTGTCGAAAGGGATGAGGATTGTCGTTCGATCAGGGAGCATCCAACGGTGCAGACGTACGATCCGTGTTGTTTGGGTTCTGGCCAATTAGAGCGCATGACTCAGAACACACACGCGCCAAGGGGGGCATCGGCCACGGTTTAGTCAGCACACGGCTTCCATGAGTGAACCGTGTGCTATTTGAAAACATTTACATGAAGTAACAGCATATTTTTGTTTAAATGAAAACATGAGTTCATCGTTTCACCTCGAATTTTTTTCCACGGTAAGAAATCACCATTGTACCTTAAAGTTCTATTTTCTGGTACATTTGAGATCTCGTTTGCTATATTTGAGTCATTTTTTGCATTTACCATGCATATATATATATAGGACAGCACTATTCTAATCCTAGAATTAGAATACTTATTTGGATCACAGCCAGCCCTATAAGGGCCCGACAGAACCCTCCTGAACTTCCAAACCCCCACCGCCCGAACCCCCACCCCCCGACCAGGTGACCGACCAGGGGCGTGATTGTTGGGGAACGTAGTAATAATTCAAAAAAAATCCTACGTGTCACCAAGATCAATCTAGGAGATGCTAGCAACAAGTGAGAGGGAGTGCATCTTCATACCCTTGAAGATCGCTAAGCGGAAGCGTTGCAAAGAACGCGGTTGATGGAGTCGTACTCGTGGCGATTCAAATCGCGGAAGATCAGATCCAAGCGCCGAATGGACGGCGCCTCCACGTTCAACACACGTACAGCCCGGGGACGTCTCCTCCTTCTTGATCCAGCAAGGGGAGAGGAGAAGTTGAGGGAGAGCTCCGGCAGCACGACGGCGTGGTGGTGGAGCTTGCGGTTCTCCGGCAGGGCTTCGCCAAGCACTACGGAGGAGGAGGAGGAGTTGGAGGGGGGAAGGGCTGCGCCAGGGGAAGGGTTGCAGCTCCCATGCACCTCCCCACTATATATAGGGGTGGAGGGGGCTGGTTTCTTGCCCTCCAAGTCCATTGGGGCGTTGGCAAACGTGGAAGGAAAGAAATCCCATCCTTTCCCTTCCCCACCGATTATTATCCCCCCTTTTTAGGGATCTTGATCTTATCCCTTCGGGATATGATCTTATTCCTTCTAAGGGGGGATTTGGTGCGCCTTGACCAAGGGTGTGGGGCCTTGCCCCCACTACCCACGTTCATGTGGGCCCCACTCTGGAACATTCTAGAACCTTCCGGGTACAATACCAAAAAATCCCGAACATTTTCCGGTGGCCAAAATAGGACTTCCCATATATAAATCTTTACCTACGGACCATTCCGGAACTCCTCGTGACGTCCAGGATCTCATCCGAGACTCCGAACAACTTTCGGTAACCACATACAATTCCCATTACAACTCTAGCGTCACCGAACCTTAAGTGTGTAGACCCTACGGGTTCGGGAACCATGCAGACATGACCGAGACACCTCTCCGGCCAATAACCAATAGCGGGATCTGGATACCCATATTGGCTCCCACATGTTCCACGATGATCTCATCGAATGAACCACGATGTCGGGGATCCAATTAATCCCATATACAATTCCCTTTGTCCATCGGTATGTTACTTGCCCGAGATTCAATCGTCGGTATCCCTATACCTTGTTCAATCTCGTTACCGGCAAGTCTCTTTACTCGTTCCGTAATGCATGATCCCGTGGCTAACTCCTTAGTCACATTGAGCTCATTATGATGATGCATTACCGAGTGGGCCCAGAGATACCACTCCGTCATACAAAGTGACAAATCCCAGTCTTGATTCGTGCCAACCCAACAGACACTTTCGGAGATACCTGTAGTGCACCTTTATGGTCACCCAGTTACGTTGTGACGTTTGATACACCCAAAGCATTCCTACGGTATCCCGGAGCTGCACAATCTCATGGTCTAAGGAAATGATACTTGACATTAGAAAAGCTCTAGCAAACGAACTACATGATGTTGTGCTATGCTTAGGATTGGGTCTTGTCCATCACATCACATCATTAGGAGAATGATGTGATCCCGTTATCAACGACATCCAATGTCCATGGTCAGGAAACCACAACCATCTATTGATCAATGAGCTAGTCAACTAGAGGCTCACTAGGGACATGCTGTGGTCTATGTATTCACACATGTATTACGGTTTCCGGTTAATACAATTATAGCATGAACAATAGACAATTATCATGAACAAGGAAATATAATAATAACCATTTTATTATTGCCTCTAGGGCATATTTCCAACAGTCTCCCACTTGCACTAGAGTCAATAATCTAGTTACATTGTGATGAATCGAACACCCATAGAGTTCTGGTGCTGATCGTGTTTTGCTCGTGGAAGAGGTTTAGTCAACGGATCTGCGACATTTAGATCCGTATGTACTTTACAAATATCTATGTCTCCATCTTGAATATATTCACAAATCGAGTTGAAGCAGCGCTTGATGTGCTTGGTCTTCCTGTGAAACCTGGGCTCCTTGGCAATGGCAATAGCTCCAGTGTTATCACAGAAGAGAGTCATCGGGCCCGACGCATTGGGAATAACTCCTAGGTCGGTGATAAACTCCTTCATCCAGACTCCTTCCTGAGCTGCTTACGAAGCAGCTATGTACTCCGCTTCACATGTAGATCCCACCACGACGTTTTGCTTGCAACTGCACCAGCTGACTGCGCCACCATTCAAAATGTACACGTATCCGGTTTGTTACTTGGATTCATCCAGATCTGTGTCAAAGCTAGCATTGACGTAACCCTTTACGACGAGCTCTTCGGCACCTCCATAAACGAGAAACATATCCTTAGTCCTTTTCAGGTACTTCAGGATATTCTTGACCGTTGTCTAGTGTTCCATTCCGGGATCACTTTGGTACCTCCCTACCAAACTTATGGCAAGGTTCACATCAGGTCTAGTACACAGCATGGCATACATAATAGAGCCCATGGCTGAGGCATAGGGGATGACACTCATCTTTTCTCTTTCTTCTGCCGAGGTCGGGCGTTGAGCTGTGCTCAATCTCACACCTTGCAATACAGGCAAGAACCCCTTCTTGGACTGATCCATATTGAACTTCTTCAATATCTTGTCAAGGTATGTGCTTTGTGAAAGACCAATGAGGCGTCTCGATCTATCTCTATAGATCTTGATGCCTAATATGTAAGCAGCTTCTCCAAGGTCCTTCATTGAAAAACACTTATTCAAGTAGGCCTTTATGCTTTCCAAAAGTTCTATATCATTTCCCATCAACAGTATGTCATCCACATATAATATGAGAAATGCTACAGAGCTCCCACTCACTTTCTTGTAAATACAGGCTTCTCCATAAGTCTGTATAAACCCAAACGCTTTGATCATTTCATCAAAGCGAATGTTCCAACTCCGAGATGCTTGCACTAGCCCATAGATGGAGCACTAGATCTTGCATGCTTTGTCAGCATTCTTAGGATCGACAAAACCTTTCGGCTGCATCATATACAATTCTTCCTTAAGGAAACCGTTAAGGAATGCCGTTTTGACGTCCATTTGCCAGATCTCATAAACATAGAATGCGGCAATTGCTAACATGATTCGGACGGACTTCAGCTTCGCTACGGGTGAGAAGGTCTCATCGTAGTCAACCCCTTGAACTTGTCGATAACCCTTAGCGACAAGCCGAGCCTTATAGACGGTCACATTACCATCCGCGTCAGTCTTCTTCTTAAAGATCCACTTATTCTCTATGGCTTGCCGATCATCGGGCAAGTCCGTCAATGTCCATACTTTGTTTTCATACATGGATCCTATCTCGGATTTCATGGCTTCAAGCCATTTGTTGGAATCCGGGCCCGCCATCGCTTCTTCATAGTTCGAAGGTTCACCGTTATCTAACAACATGATTTCCAGGACAGGGTTGCCGTACCACTCTGGTGTGTAACGTGTCCTCGTGGACCTACGAAGTTCAGTAGCAACTTGACCCAAAGTTTCATGATCATCATCATTAACTTACTCTCTAGTCGGTGTAGGCACCACAGAAACATCTTCTTGAGCTGCGCTACTCTCCGGTTCAAGAGGGGGCACCTCATCAAGTTCTACTTTCCTCCCACTTACTTCTTTCGAGAGAAACTCTTTCTCCAGAAAGGATCCATTCTTGGCAACAAAGATCTTGCCTTCGGATCTGAGGTAGAAGGTATACCCAATAGTTTCCTTAGGGTATCCTATGAAGACGCATTTTTTCGATTTGGGTTCGAGCTTTTCAGGTTGAAGTTTCTTGACATAAGCATCGCATCCCCAAACTATCAGAAACGACAGCTTAGGTTTCTTCCCAAACCATAATTCATACGGTGTCGTCTCAACGGATTTAGATGGTGCCCTATTTAAAGTGAATGCGGCAGTCTCTAAAGCATAACCCCAAAATGATAGCGGTAGATCGGTAAGAGACATCATAGATCGCACCATATCCAATAGAGTGTGATTACGACGTTCGGACACACCATTACGCTAAGGTGTTCTAGGCGGCGTGAGTTGTGAAACAATTCCACATTTCCTTAAGTGCGTGCCAAACTCGTGACTCAAGTATTCTCCTCCATGATCTGATCGTAAGAACTTTATTTTCCTGTCATGTTGATTCTCTACCTCGCTCTGAAATTCCTTGAACTTTTCAAAGGTCTCAGACTTGTGTTTCTTTAAGTAGACATACCCATATCTACTTAAGTCATCAGTGAGGGTGAGAACATAACGATAGCCACTGCGAGCCTCAATGCTCATTGGACCGCATACATTAGTATGTATTATTTCCAACAAGTTGGTTGCTCGCTCCATTGTTCCGGAGAACGGAGTCTTGGTCATTTTGCCCATGAGGCATGGTTCGCACGTGTCAAATGATTCATAATCAAGAGACTCCAAAAGTCCATCTGCATGGAGTTTCTTCATGCGTTTGACACCAATGTGACCAAGGCGGCAGTGCCACAAGTATGTGGGACTATCATTATCAACCTTACATCTTTTGGCATTCACACTATGAATATGTGTAACATCACGTTCGAGATTCAATAAAAATAAACCATTGACCAGCGGGGCATGACCATAAAACATATCTCTCATATAAATAGAACAACCATTATTCTCGGATTTAAATGAGTAGCCATCTCGCATTAAACGAGATCCAGATACAATGTTCAAGCTCAAAGCTGGCACTAAATAACAATTATTGAGGTTTAAAACTAATCCCGAAGGTAAATGTAGAGGTAGCGTGCCGACGGCGATCACGTCGACCTTGGAACCATTCCCGACGCGCATCGTCACCTCGTCCTTCGCCAGTCTCCGCTTATTCTGCAGCTCCTGTTTTGAGTTACAAATGTGAGCAACCGCACCGGTATCAAATACCCAAGAGCTACTATGAGCGCTGGTAAGGTACACATCAATAACATGTATATCATATATACCTTTGGCGTTGCCGGCCTTCTTATCCGCTAAGTACTTGGGGCAGTTCCGCTTCCAGTGACCATTTCCCTTGCAATAAAAGCACTCAGTCTCAGGCTTGGGTCCATTCTTTGGCTTCTTCCCGGCAACTGACTTACCGGGCACGGCAACTCCCTTGCCATCCTTCTTGAAGTTCTTCTTACCCTTGCCTTTCTTGAAACTAGTGGTCTTATTCACCATCAACACTTGATGTTCCTTTTTGATCTCCAACTCCGCTGATTTCAGCATTGAATATAACTCAGGAATGGACTTCTCCAACCCTTGCATATTGTAGTTCACCAAAAAGCTCTTATAGCTAGGTGGAAGTGACTGGAGGATCCTGTCAATGACCGAGTCATCTGGAAGATTAACTCCCAGCTGAGACAAGCGGTTGTGCAACCCAGACATTTTGAGTATATGCTCGCTGACAGAGCTGTTTTCCTCCATCTTACAACTGCAGAACTTGTCGGAGACTTCATATCTCTCGACCCAGTCATGAGCTTGGAAAACCATTTTCAGCTCTTGGAACATCTCATATGCTCCGTGTTGCTCAAAACGCTTTTGGATCCCCGGTTCTAAGCTGTAAAGCATGCCGCACTGAACCAGGGAGTAATCATCACTACGCGACTGCCAGGCGTTCATAACATCTTGAGTTGCTGGGAAAATGGGTGCGTCACCTAGAGATGCTTCAAGGACATATGCTTTCTTGGCAGCTATGAGGATGATGCTCAAGTTACGGACCCAGTCCGTATAGTTGCTACCATCGTCTTTCAGCTTGGTTTTCTCTAGGAACACGTTGAAGTTGAGGGCAACATTAGCGTGGGCCATTGGATCTACAAGATAGATTGTAAAGACAATTTTAGACTATGTTCATGATAATTAAGTTCATCTGATCAAATTATTTAATGAACTCCCACTCAGATAGACATCCCTCTAGTCATCTAAGTGATACATGATCCGAATCGACTTGGTCGTGTCCGATCATCACGTGAGACGGACTAGTCATCAATGGTGAACATCTCCATGTTGATCGCATCTACTATACGACTCATGTTCGACCTTTCGGTCTCTCGTGTTCCGAGGCCATGTTTGTACATGCTAGGCTCGTCAAGTCAACCTAAGTGTTTCGCATGTGTAAATCTGGCTTACACCCGTTGTATGCGAACGTTAGAATCTATCACACCCAATCATCACGTGGTGCTTCAGAACAACGAACCTTCACAACGGTGCACACTTAGGGGGAACACATTTCTTGAAATTTTTAGTGAGGGATCATCTTATTTATGCTACCGTCGTTCTAAGTAAATAAGATGTAAACATGATAAACATCACATGCAAATCATAAAGTGACATGATATGGCCAATATCATCTTGCGCTTTTGATCTCCATCTTCGAGGCACGGCATGATCACCATCGTCACCGGCATGACACCATGATCTCCATCATCGTGTCTTCATGAAGTTGTCTCGCCAACTATTACTTCTACTACTATGGCTAACGGTTAGCAATAAAGTAAAGTAATTACATGGCGTTTTCATTGACACGCAGGTCATACAATAAATTAAGACAACTCCTATGGCTCCTGCCGGTTGTCATACTCATTGACATGCAAGTCGTGATTCCTATTACAAGAACATGATCAATCTCATACATCACATATATAATTCATCACGTCCTTTTGGCCATATCACATCACATAGCATACCCTGCAAAAACAAGTTAGACGTCCTCTAATTGTTGTTGCAAGTTTTATGTGGCTGCTATGGGTTTCTAGCAAGAACGTTTCTTACCTACGCAAAAGCCACAATGGTGATATGCCAATTGCTATTTACCCTTCATAAGGACCCTCTTCATCAAATCCGATCCGACTAAAGTGGGAGAGACAGACACCCGCTAGCCACCTTATGCAACAAGTGCATGTCAGTAGGTGGAACCTGTCTCATGTAAGCGTACGTGTAAGGTCGGTCTGGGCCGCTTCATCCCACAATGCCGCCGAATCAAGATAGGACTAGTAACGGTAAGCAAATTGAACAAATCATCGCCCACAACTACTTGTGTTCTACTCGTGCATAGAATCTACGCATAGACCTAGCTCATGATGCCACTTTTGGGGAACGTAGTAATAATTCAAAAAAATTCCTACATGTCACCAAGATCAATCTAGGAGATGCTAGCAACAAGTGAGAGGGAGTGCATCTTCATACCCTTGAAGATCACTAAGCGGAAGCGTTGCAAAGAACGCGGTTGATGGAGTCGCACTCGCGGCGATTCAAATCGCGGAAGATCCGATCCAAGCGCCGAACAGACGGCGCCTTCGCGTTCAACACACATACAGCCCGGGGACGTCTCTTCCTTCTTGATCCAACAAGGGGAGAGGAGAAGTTGAGGGAGAGCTCTGGCAGCACGACGGCGTCGTGGTGGAGCTTGCGGTTCTCCGGCAGGGCTTCGCCAAGCACTACTTCGGAGGAGGAGGAGTTGGAGGGGGGAAGGGCTGCGCCAGGGGAAGGGTTGCAGCTCCCATCAACCTCCCCACTATATATAGGGGTGGAGGGGGCTGGTTTCTTGCCCTCCAAGTCCATTGGGGCGTTGGCAAAGGTGGGAGGAAAGAAATCCCATCCTTTCCCTTCCCCACCGATTGTTATCCCCCCTTTTTAGGGATCTTGATCTTATCCCTTCGGGATATGATCTTATTCCTTCTAAGGGGGGATTTGGTGTGCCTTGACCAGGGGTGTGGGGCCTTGCCCCCACTACCCACGTTCATGTGGGCCCCCCCATGTAGGTGGGCCCCACTCCAAAACCTTCTAGAACCTTCCCGGTACAATACCGAAAAATCCCGAACATTTTCCGGTGGCCAAAATAGGACTTTCCATATATAAATCTTTACCTCCGGACCATTCCGGAACTCCTCGTGATGTCTAGGATCTCATCCGAGACTCTGAACAACTTTCGGTAACCACATACAATTCCCATTACAACTCTAGCATCACCGAACCTTAAGTGTGTAGACCTTACGGGTTCGGGAACCATGCAGACATAACCGAGACACCTCTCCGGCCAATAACCAATAGCGGGATCTGGATACCCATATTGGCTCCCACATGTTCCATGATGTTCACATCGGATGAACCACGATGTCGGGGATCCAATTAATCCCGTATACAATTCCCTTTGTCCATCGGTATGTTACTTGACCGAGATTCGATCGTCGGTATCCCTATACCTTGTTCAATCTCGTTACCGGCAAGTCTCTTTACTCGTTCCATAACGCATGATCCCGTGGCTAACTCCTTAGTCACATTGAGCTCATTATGATGATGCATTATCAAGTGGGCCCAGAGATACCTCTCCGTCATACGGAGTGACAAATCCCAGTCTTACGGAGTGACAAATCCCAGTCTCGATTCGTGCCAACCCAACAGACACTTTTGGAGATACCTGTAGTGCACCTTTATGATCACCCAGTTACATTGTGACGTTTGATACACCCAAAGCATTCCTACGGTATCCGGGAGTTGCACAATCTCATGGTCTAAGGAAATGATACTTGACATTAGAAAAGCTCTAGCAAACGAACTACACGATCTTGTGCTATGCTTAGGATTGGGTCTTGTCCATCACATCATTCTCCTAATGATGTGATCCCGTTATCAACGACATCCAATGTCCATGGTCAGGAAACCACAACCATCTATTGATCAACGAGCTAGTCAACTAGAGGCTCACTAGGGACATGCTGTGGTCTATGTATTCACACATGTATTACGGTTTCCGGTTAATAAAATTATAGCATGAACAATAGACAATTATCATGAACAAGGAAATATAATAATAACCATTTTATTATTGCCTATAGGGCATATTTCCAACAGTGATTTGCGTCCACCCCCCATCGGGATCCCGACCCCCGCCTCTCCTCCCCTCTCGTCCCATCGAGCACCGGTCGACCCCCGCCTCTGTCGTGACTTGCCGCCGACGACTGGATCTAGATCCTCCATCGCCGTCGCCGACCTCCGTCGCCTCTACCACCGTCGCCGACTGGATCCAACTCCGCCCCCTCCGTCGCCACCTCCTGTCTGACCGCCGGTGCGGGCGAGCGAGCGACGGCGGACACCGGCGCGAGGGACCGCCATGGACTTCCGGAAGCCTCCTCCTCCTTCCATCCTCACCTCCCGACGGCTTAGCAGAGCTGATGACGGCCAAGGCACAAGGTACGGCGAATGGCGCGGCCAAGGGAGCATCTCAGCGGCGGCGCCTTCAAATCTAGCAACGGATGCGGCACCACGGGTAGATGAACTTCCTCCCTCTTCTTGCCTCCTCCTTCAATCTTGCCTTACCTGATCTTCTTGCTTCATGCAGATGAACTTCGCGCCCTCTGCAAGACATGGATTGCCATGGGATTCCTCTCCCAACTCTCCACAAATTGCTCTCAAGGTGGCCTATCTACTACTGGAAAAAGGTTGGCCGAACTTCTATCCAAGGTATGATTGAACTTCCTGCTGTCTGTTATTTTCTTTCAGCCATGTGAAGTTCTGGTAGTGTGTGAGCCTCAGTCCAGGCTACAAAAATTAAAAAATCTGCCTGCATTCATATGTAAAAAACCATGTTAAGTTCAACTAGTAAGTGGGCTAGAGTTTAGGTTGGTATGTATCTGGTTGTGTGCAAAAAAAAGGAAAATAAAACAAACATGTGATCACATGAAGGTCAGGTTGGTATGCACTAGTAAGTTCAACCATTCAAACTCATCAAGGTCAGGTTTTTAACTGTAGACAGTATTTCCCCTTTGCAAACCAGAAGTTCAGTCTGTGGAGAGTGCTCAGTTCAGGTACAGAAAAAATCAAATAGTGTAGAATTCAGAATGTGAGGTTCATTCTGTGAAGAGTGCTCAGTTCAGGTACACAAGTATGGGCAGATGATCAGCTCTGTTCAAAGTGTGATACCTGTCCTAAGGAAAAAATATGTACATGAACAACACTTTTATATGAGAAGTTCAGGCTATGAATAATGCTCAGTTCAGTTACACAGGTATAGGCAGATGTGACTTGTGTGCTAACACATTCTTTTTTTATGCCAGCAGGATGAGAGACGCAGAAAGAAGCTTAGAAGTTCCCAGCAACAAGTACACAACCCTAAGCCTGTACGCGTTGTACCGCCCCCTCAATGGGTCACACCTAAAACGCACCAACAGCATTCCCAATCTGCTCCACACCAAAATTGGATGGCACCCGAAACACATGCAGACTTCCAAGATGCTGGGTCACAGCCCTATCCGCACCACTTTGCGCCTCCACCTAATTGGGTGACACCGGAAATCCCCCGCGGATTCTTTGTATCCACCAGCAGACTTCCAAGCACACCGATGGAGGAGGGTGTTAGCTCAAGTCCTGCGTGTAACTCTGGAGGTTATCCTGTTGTGGCTCATCAATGTGAAAGGGCAGCAACTAAACCGGATCCCAGGACAAATCCAATAGGAACACACACACGGAGGAGAGTGCTCTGCACACTACCGCCGTTGGATGCTGCTGCTGCTGCTGCTACAACTCAGGATTGTACGGGACATGAGGTAGATGGATTGCTTCACAGAACAAAAGAGCAAACTAAAACAAGGATCGCCATACCTCCACAACCACCACAAGCAAAAAGGACGCAAACAAGAGAGAGGCCATCTTCAGCCCTCCTTCCTCCTCGTGATCCACTCCTGCACCTGCTATGATAACTCCACCGTGCCCCATCCTAGAGGGCCAGCAGCAGACTCTGATGGAGTTGCGATCATACACGCACGTAAGTGAACAAAATTTAAGTATTTATACATGCATCTTGTATGATCTGCAATTCTTCTGCTCCCTCCAGGATAGGAAAGTTTATAAGCTGCATTTTAACGTACCGTTTGGATTATTTTTTCTCTTTCTGCAGATGCCGGATCTCCCGGATTATCTAATACCAAGACTAAAGATGCCATTCCAGAATGTATAGAAAGCCAGGCAATTTTACAACAGATACGCCAGATATTTGCTTTTGCCTTGATCAGAGATGAAGATGCAAAGTCATTCAAGTGGCTGTTCGATACATTTGTACGGTGCATGAACAACAAACACCCAACTTGCATTCTAACAGGTAAGTTCAAAAAAAAAATCTACAAGTTTCATCATCTTTTCAGTCTCTAGGTCTATATTGGGTATACTGGTTTTAACTGAAAATAATGTAAACCAAGCAGTTCTACCACTGTTAGCATAGAAGTCCAACAACAGTACAAGAAACAAAATTATATGTCACATGTTTAGAAAAATATAGTTCTGGATGTGAAGTTCAAATACAGGAATCATAGAAGTTCAAGAACACTGTTGTAAGAAAAAATATATGTAACATGTTCAGAAAAATATAGTTATGTATGTGAAGTTCAATCACTGGTACCACAGAAGTTCAACAACACTGCTTTAAGAAAAAATTGTGTGACATTACTAGGTAGTCCTACTACTGCCTGTGAAGTTCAAGTACTTGTATCACATAAGTTCACCATCAGTGCAAGAAGCAAGTTTCATTTTTTTAATTCATGCAGACCAGTGCCCGTCAATGGCGAAAGCTATACCACAATCATTCCCAAATACTGTCCACAAGCTATGCCGTTGGCACATCCTAAAGAAGTTCAAGGAATACCTCGCGTTGCTGTACAAAAAGTATAAAACATTCAAAGAGGAGTTCACAGCTATCTTAAATTGGCCGCTAATGCCAACGGAGTTTGAAGCTGCCTGGGCTGCACTCGTGCAGTTGTACAACCTGCAGAACGACCAGATGATGATGCAGCTGTGGAGTGATAGGAAACTGTGGATATCAGCATATTACAAGAACATTTTCTATGCTAGAATGACTTCTACACAACGAAGCGAGAGCATGAATCACGTGCTGAAGAGAGGGTTTGTCAAGGGGACCCAGAACCTACACAAGTTTGCTAGGCGGGTAAATGCTTGCATACAAACTCGGATGCAGAAGGAGAATGAGCAAACAATGGCCAGCATGGTATTAAGACAAAAAAAACACCCCCATATTGTGACTTCCTTGAACTGCACTTGGTATTTAAAAAATGAAACCCTTGACTCTGCTCGACTAATATCTTATTTTTTGACATGTGCAGAGCAATCCTGTGACAAAAACAACTTACGGCTACGAGGAAGACATGGCTATCAAGTACACGAGAGCCGTGTACAGCGAGATGAGGACTAGGATGAGAAAAGCCACACTATTCCGCGCAAAGCCTACAGCAGAGCCCACTAAGTACCTTGTGTACTACCACAACAAGGCTAGCCATGATGATGAAGAAAGATTTGCCTGGTCAAAGCATGAATTCCAGGTTGTAGCTGACCCAGAGAATGAAATATATGAGTGTGAATGCAAGCTTTGGACACACACAGGTGAGCAGAAAAACAAACTAATTAAATAGCTAAACTAGTAGTATCATATCAATATATGAAACTCATTGCTGGCTCACAAACTATGTATTCTGCATTCATCACAAAATGCAGGTCTGTTCTGCCTTCACATAATGAACATACTGGATTACCTGAAGCCTAACAAATTTCCAGACAAGTATATCCTCAAACGGTACACAAAGACTGGAAAATCACAACCAACATTTGATACAAGGGACTACAATACAATTGCATCGGATGGTAGCTCAAGACTATCCAAGCAGGACATCCTACTGCAACTAAATTTGACGGTTAACAAGAAAGCGATGACATGTGAACAGCAATATGACAGAGCCTTCTATGTTCTCAAGAGGCTCATGGAAGAACTTGATGCAATACATTCAGCAAATCAAGCGGATGCTGATGAAAGGATGGCTGAAGAGGATGCTGAAATTGAAGAAGACCTTCATTATTATGAAGCTGAAATGCTCCAGACCGCTGCTCAAGCCGACCGATGCAAGCAGGATGTTGACCAATTAATGCAGCAGCAGTAGAAAGAGACAATAAAATTGCCGATGTACTCTAAAACAAAGGGTAGGAAGAAACTTTCTACAGCAAAGAAAAGAGACCAGAGAGCTCAAATAAAGGCACCATCTGCAGATAGAGTCATCGTGCTGGATGAGAATGGAATGCCAGTTGGACACAGGCAATGTAGTGTGTGCAAAAAGGTTGCAGGACACAACAAACTCACTTGTCCAACACTCTTAGAAAGAAACAATGCCGAGGAGGTCAAGCAACCCAAAGTTCAAAAATAGCAGCCCAAATTTCTAAAACAAAACAAGGGACCACACCCAGACAAAGCTAGCAGCAGGCTTTGCAGCATATACAAGGAATATGCTCCACACAATGCACGAACATGTCCGAAGCGTGCAGAAGATGAAAAGACAAGCCAAAAGCCAGAAAAGAATCAGAAAGCAAAATCTAGAGCCAGCAACAAGAAAGTGGTGGAAGATGAAGAGGAGGATGAGGAAGACGAAGATGAAGACATCATCGAAGAAGAGGAAGACGAAGAGGAAGAGGAAGAGGAAGATGAAGACGAAGAGGAAGATGAGGAAGACGAAGATGAAGACATCATCGAAGAAGAGGAAGACGAAGAGGAAGAGGAAGAGGAAGAGGAAGATGAAGACGAAGAGGAAGATGAAGAGGAAAAGGTACATGTCAAACAAAAACCACTACAAGCAAAGCCTAGGAGGAACGCAAGGCTGATGAACAATTAGACTAGGTTGATTAAACAAAGCAAACTTATGTCATGTCAGTGTGCAGAATGTTATTCCACTATTGAATAGTATTTTAGGAGAAGCTTACTTGAACTTCTATTATAGAAGTTTCAAAGAAATTATACAGTAGAAGTTCAAGTAAGCTTACTGTAGAAGTCCTAGTATATTATGAGAGGAGGTGCTGGTGATGTATTCCATGAAAGAGCAAGCAGGAATAAAATGAAATATACACTGTGAAGTTCAAGTAATCTTACTATAGAAGTTCTGGTATATTATGAGAGGAGGTGCTGGTGAAGTATTCCATAAAAGAGCTAGCGGGAATAAAATGAAAATATACACTATGAAGTTCAAGTATAATAATCGATGTAGGAAAAAATATGCTTGACAAATAAGTATTGTCGTATAAACTAAGGTAGTAAGCCTAAGACGACGCGTGCAGATATGAAGTTCTGTTTGGATACATGGAGAAGTTCACGTAGAATGCCGACAAAGATAAAGAAACATAAAGGAGTGTATGAGAATATTTTTACACGAAGTTCTAGTTGAAAACAATTCAGAGTTAAAAAATCACAAAAAGCACATATAGATTCTATTCAAAAGGCTACATCTTCATTGAGTTCAAAAATAATAATACATTATACAACACAAAAATTCTCTCCATCTGAAACCAGCAGCCCAGCCAGATCTCAAGCAGAAGTTCAAGTTCATATGTTGGGGCCAAAAATTAAACAACACTGAATTTGTGGGCAAAAAACACTGTCCACAAAAAACCAGCAGTTCAGCCAGAACCCAGGCAGAAGTTCAAGTACATATGTTGGGGAAAAACATACAACACTGGAATACTGAAAACGATGCAATACATTGAAATTCACAAGCCACTCATTCTTCATACCAGATACATTTGTCCTCAATAACATAAATAACAGTGCTGCAGCTATAGATACACAAATTACTAAACCATTCTTACAACCAAATCTTTACGAAATCGTTCCAATCATTATCAAACCTAATCTTTACGAAATCAAATCTACACTAAAACCAATGTTTCTACATGCAGAATTCACGGGCCCAAGGACTGGATCTCAGCACGAAGCTCTCCACGCACAATTTCATTCTTCTCACTAAAGACTAGAGTGTGCATGAACTCAGCCTTCCAGTCATCTACAGCAGGCTGCAAACAAAAAAGAATGAAGAATAAAAAAACAGCAAAGGATAACTAAAACCACAGCAGGAGCGTGTCGGCAAAAACACACAAAAAAAATGAAAGGATGATGAGACAAGAACAAGGACAAAACATACTTCCACATCACCAAAATCTTCAACTAGCTCATCGCCATCATATGTAGAGCAGAGCTTCACGGCGAAGAAACCACAATCACTATTCACTTGCTTTGGAACATCAATAAAAGTTGGCCTCTTTGCAATAGTCACCCAGTTTGGCTGCTTGCTTGTTTTGTACGCAGCCTTGCCGTACATCTCCTCGAGCAACCCAACAAATCTCTTGATCTACCAGAAATGACAAATACGATAAAATCAAAAACATCTTAACCAAAATAGTTAAGTTCAGATACATAAAGCGACACTTGCATAAAATCCAGCTAAACTATACCAGAAGTTCAACTGTCAAATGATAGTTAGTTCAAGCACACATATTTCAAGCACTCTTACCAAAACAGAGACAAAAAATATTTTGTCAACGGAAGGTAGAATAAACTTCATGTCAAAAAGAGAATATGACGGGAGGTTCAGGCTAAGAAACACTCATGATATTTTGGCAGTCTCCATGGAAACTTGTTCGTGAAAGTCCCTTATTAGAGTAAGGAAGTGAATCAGGGATGTCAATGCTCCCACAATATCTGTTCAGCACATACACACTGTAGTGCGCTGTTTTGTCAATTGGCTTGAAAAGTATCAAAAAAACCTGCCAAGATTGAAAAAATGGTGAACACAAACTATAAAGCATAAGTATTGAACAGCCGAGATGAAGAAAAACTTATTGACAAACTCAGCAAAAGGATGTACATAAAATAAAAAAGCAAGAGTTATGAAGACCTAACCAGCTTTGCGTTAAGAAGGTCTTCTTCCTTGCGAACAAACATTGGGACGAGTGTATCCAATTTTTTTGCATCGAATTTTGGAACTGATGTAGCGAAAAAATGATACTCCAGGAAGTACTGCATTCACAAATAGACCATAAACAAAAGATTAAGAACACGAAATAATCACGACAAATTAAAACACCTTCGAATGCCACTTCACCAAAACTAGCGCAAAAAAGGGAGATAGGGTTACAAGAACAAAAACCTGTATGAAGTAGGGACTCAGTACAACCCTGTCAGCACAAGAGAAGATATCAGAGGTCTCCGGCTTATCCTTCCACAAGTTTATGAGAAAGTCCATTACGCCTCCTTCCATCTGCTGCCCTTCACCGAAAAGAGTATAAAGTACACGTCCTGTGAGGTCAATCACATTCCCAGGGACGGTAAACATGCAGTAGCTTGTGCTGCAAATTTAAAGGTTGGGAAAAATATTAGAAGCGCAACTCCAAGACAAAGGAGAATGAATAGTAGTTCAGATACTATAACATCAGAAGTTCACACAAAGTAGCATGTCTGGTAGCAAAAAACATAAGAAGAATACTCACTCAGAATACTTCTTCAGACCATCTTCACTAAGCACATACTGTTTCAACCTCCGAGCCTCGGATAGATGAGGGTAACTGTATTCATTTAGGGGAGCGACAGCAGAACACCACTTCATAGGCAATCTTGCTGCTCTCTTTGAGGATGTTATGTTGCCAGACTCAACTGCCAGATTCCTCCTGGTGATGACAGCATTCTTCCCACCTCTCCCAACAACAGTAGCAGCAGATTTACCCTTCTTCGGGTAAGCAATCTTCTCAAAATCATCATCCGACGAAATCACCTCTACTTCGACTGCACCAACCTTCCTTGAGCAAGGGGTATTTGGAGCAGCACCAATACCGACAGGCTGCTTCCTCAACTTGGAAGGAATAAGGGTTCGAGAGCTATCATCTTGTATCGGAGTTGTACTCATCGATTCCTCCCTAGGCTGGTATTCCTATGACCCGAGGAATGAGTAGTGTTAATCGGTCAAGTCCAACGGCTCCACTGTCAAAAAAAGGAAAAAAAAGACCATTAAATATAACTGAAGTTCAGGTACAACACAATGTACAGTCCAAACAAATATAGATGACATGATTACTACCCAAGTTGACCTAAAAAATGTTTTGCATTTAAAAACTAATGAAGTTCAGGCACAACCCAAGGCACAGTTCAAGATAAACTGATGAAATGGAAAAAATTCAACTACAGCTAACAAAAGCATAAAAAGGTATCATCTCTGAAGTTCAAGTAGAATAAAAGCTGATGTCCAAGTAAACAATGACAGGAAAAAAATACTGAAACAAAATACACAACCAAATAAAAGACAAATGAAGTTCGTGTAGAATACTGGCTGCAGTCCAAGTAAGCAGTCAAAGTTTCAAGACTTACATGAATAGTAGCCAAATAGACCATGGAGGTCTGTGTCAAACAAGTTAGAAGAAGCAATTGAGTACAACCATGTCTTCCTGATATCCGAGATATTTTCATGGGAATAGTTTGCAAGAACCCGTTCATGAAACGAATTAACATTCGTAAGCATGAAGAATCCGCAGTCGATACTATCATCAAACAAAGAGAACAGTGTTAAAACAAAAGAAAGCCAAAGAATAAAAGACGTTGCAGCTTACGTACAACTACAATTAAACAGAAGTGATACAGAGAAAGTGGAACTCATACTTGTTAGTCTGCTGGGGGACATCAATCCAATCCAAAGGGAAATGGTCAATAGAAAGTGGACCGAAGGGTGTCTCCCTGTCATTGTTGGCATCGTTCCAAAGCTTCTTGATGTTATCAGTCATCCGCCGAAACAGGTGTACTGCACAGTCATCATTTGGTCCATAGTAGGAGTCGAGAAGCTGGAACCTTGAATTCTTCAGGTCAAGAAATATGGAAACCCAACGACCAACACCACCCAAGTGAGCAGGAATTTCAGGTGGGTCAAAAGTGGGAAAAACAACCTGACGCAAGATAAACACACAAATCATTAAAACTGAAATTAATATCAAGAACACAAGAAAATAAACAAATATAAATAGAGAGGATCACAGTGGAAACAAATACAGAGACAAAGAACAAAATATTGCTTACATAATCATGCGCATCCATGCTATCTGGACCAGTCGCTAAGAAGTACTTCCTCACACGGGAGACAAACTGCCCTCTGAAAATCTTGTCCTAATATAATACAAATAACAGCAACATATGAAATACAATGAGACCAACAAGTTTTAACTAATATGATAAAGAACAAAACAGAAAAGAAATTACTATAGGGTTGACTTACACAAACCCAATATGGCAGGATGAGTTTATCTGATCCCTGGTATTTGGCATGTAGACAATACAGTGCAACCTCAGCTACATTAGATCGAAGCATTCCACGAGGAGAAAAAGATATTGCGACATCTTCAACAGTAGCTTCACACTCATTGTTTTGGAACATAATCTTTGATCTAAAACAAGCAATAGAAAGTAAAGAAGTTCAGCATCAGAAACTCAAGAAGTTCATCACATAGAAAAGCATAGAAGTTCAGCTACATAACAATAGGCAGTAAAAAAAGTTAGATGTTCAGCACCAGAAAGTAAAGAAGTTCAGCAACAGAAAGTAAAAAAGTTCAGGTATAAAACCACAGGCAGTTCATAAGTTAGATGGATATAAATTCTGACCAGCTGCACTCACCTCTTAGAACGATCATTCTTAAGCCTAGTTACACTGAAATAAAAGTCATCAACCTTCTTTCGGACAACAGCAAGTTCACTATCTGCTCAGCAAAAGAACAGAAATTAAGAGCAACATACAAACACATAGATCACGACAGGAGCAACAAACAAACACAAGCACATCTCAACTACTACACCAAAAGATAAAACCACAGGATTATAAACATCACAACCCATGCATTACAAACCTTCCCCCACATAAAAACAGCTTCACTTCACTTTATTTACAAACCACACGACAAAGCACAAACCAGAAGTTCAACTTGCACCACACAGACAGTACATAGGGATATCAAAGACTAAAACCAACAACAAAAGGGATGGGGATGGGGAAAGAAGAGAGAAGCATGCTTCTCTCTTTATGGATTCTTGCGTAGACCTGTTGCAGCACTGGAAAGATCATTCTTCTTTCCAAAGCTATCGCTTTCAGTCTCTTCATCATCATCATCTCCAGTAGACATTGCAGTGTCGTCGGCAAGCACACCAGTAGTAGCTGGAGCAGCTGGAGAATCTGAAACAACAAAAACTGTTGGTTGTGCTGCAGTAGGAAGAGCTGGAGAACCAGCATCAACAGCAACTGATGGCTCTGCTGCAGGAGACTTCTCTAAAATAATATCTCCAGCTGTCTTGCCCTGCTCAGCATCAGAAACCCCAACACCGATGGAGGACTGAGGATCAGTTTGGTCCAGCCCATCGGAGCAGCCAGTGCCTGATACAGCCTTGTCTGCAACCTTCTCTGAATGAACACTAGCATCGTCATTCTGCAGCAAGAACAAAAAGTCATTAAAAATGGGCACATAGTGAAAAAATGTACAAGAAGTAAAATAAAAATGAAACAAATGGACAAGAAAAATGATACTTTAGGATCACTGCCATGAACCTCATCAACAAATAAATCACTTGCGAGAGCAGATTCATGCACAGGGACAGATGCACTTTAAGGTAAAACATCCTCATCAACCCTAGCACCATCATCAACAGCCTACAAAAAATCATATAGAATACAATGTCTAATCAGGAGATGTTCACATTACATAATTAAAGAAGGTCAGCTATGACCACTAACACATGGAGGAAGTCCAAAGACAGTAAAGAGAGAAGGTCAGATATCAAACTACTATCATACAAAGGGAACAAAGGGCTAGTTATGGAAAGCTTAGAAGTTCAGATATTGTAGTCCTGGAAGTTCAGATATTGTAAACAGAGAAGGTCACCTACGAAACACTAATACTCAAAGAAGAAGTTCAGAACACATGAAATCAAGAAGGGTCACCTATGACAAAAAACAGTAATAACTGAAAGCTAACAATGAACATTAATGCAAAGAACTATCAAAGCCAACATAAACAAACCTCTTCAGCATGCTCCTCGTGGCCTCCTTCATGACCCAAACGAACAGAATCTTGCCTCTGGATCTGTCTGACAACAAGACTAGCCTCATCTTCAAAAGGCTTGCAACGAGCATCCTACATTTCCTTGAACAGCCCAAAGCTAGTCCGGAGGTGGGAAGTGCTCTAACGAAGCTCAGCAAGAAATATAGCTTCAGTTGACAAAACCTCCTTCGAAGACTCAGCATCAAAACCATGGCCGGGAGGAAGAATCCCATCGACGCGACTAGGACACTCAACAGTTGTCGTAACATGGGCCATCTCCCCACAAATAGTTTCTAGAAGACCATCAATCCTAACAAGGGAAAGATTGGCAGCATCAAACAAACCCTCAGAAGATACGCCACCTGCAGCACTCACACGGGCAGAAGAACCTCCTGGATCTACAAGGGGAGCACCAGTATTGACATCCCGGGAGAATTCAAATCTTGGGGAAGTTCCACTCCCTAGGCCGGTGGCATGAGGCATAGTAAGAACAGGACGTTCGATACGCCTAAAGAACACAACCTCAGCCTGTGTCTTCCACTGCATACAAAACAAAAGTCAACGCATCAAAAAACAAATGAAGGAACATGGAACAAATATTGAAGACAGTATCAGAAGTTCAAGTTAAACTACACAGGAAAGAATGATGCATAGAAACACTCACAGGCAGTTTCCCAAGCACCCAGTTGGCTGGGTCATCATCACCCTTCTTAACCAAGTCAGCAGCAGCAAGCTCAAAAAGCTTGGCCTGATCCCTGAAATTGATGCGAGGAGTTCTTAAGTCAGGATTAGGCGTCTTGCCAATGATAAGGCAGTCCAGATACATAAGAAGAGCGCGATGCGGCAACCTGTGACAGCTTTTCCTCTGCTAGTCCCTTGCTGATACCTAGTAACAGCCCTTCGAAGATCATCAACAACCAACTCGCAATAGTCCGTATTTGCCATATCTTCAAAGACAAGATTCTCAGCCATTGCTGCCTCCCTGGACACTCGTGTAGACGTACCAAGAATAATAACCTTCATGAAAAGAATCAGGTAAAACACCTGCAGAGCCAGATCATCCTTCGTCTCATCCTTCACAAGTTCCCCGAGGATCTTCCACAGATCCTTTGTCTTGATGTCATCACTCCTCTTGTAGCCAAGTTTGGCCTTCAGCCTCATAACAGCATCATCAAACCCATCCTCCGAGGGCCTAGGAGGGGTACGATCACCTTGAGGGAATCCAAAAAGATGGTGAACAGCATCACTTGTAATACGCAAAACCTTGTTCGCCTCACCCATGTCCAGAATCATAGTTGAAGGGTCAATCCTGGTGTAGATGTGGCCCATCAAAGGACGAGAAATGTTGGAATCAACCTTCAAGTCAAACACACAACCAAAACCAGCCTTGATAACCCTCTCCTTGTGCCTAAGTTGTAGCAATTTTGCACACACCTTGACCTCTTTCAGTGAGCGGCAAACCGTCTTGTTAAAACGTTTCGCATCATCTCCTCCTTCATCACCTTCTTCGACTGCTTTGCCTCCTCTCTTCCTTATCTCAGGCCGCTCCACAAGCTGATACTGCAAAAAAATGCTATGACAAGGAAAAAAGGCAGAACAATGAGATAAACAAACTAAACCAAAAGTTCACTAATGCTGAATTGGAAAAACTAGATAAGCAAATAGAGCATGGACCCAAAAAATGTATATAGCAGAAGTTCAACCATTCAAAAAAAAGAAAGTACAGCTGCTTTCTAAAATGTTAGCACTGTACATTTCAGAAGTTCAACTATGTCTACATAGGCAGTACAACCATGTATGACCAGAAGTTAAGATGCTTTCTAAATGTTAGAAATTTAAAGAGCAAAAGTTCAACTATGTACACCAAGGCATTAAAACCATGTATACCAAGAAGTTAATCCAATTTCTTCATGTATATTTCAAGAAGTTCACCTATGTACACAAAGGCAGTAATACCAAACAAACCAAGCAGTTCAGCTAATTTCTTCATGTATATGAAGCAGAAGGTCAGCTATGTACACCAAGGCAGTACTACATACACAAATATAACAACAAATCTACAAATGTTCTCAAAAGCAGTAAACATGAGAGATTCATACCTGATCAGCAGTAGCAGCATCATCATCGTCGTCATCCTCGTCATCAGCGTTGAAATTAGCATCATCCTGGTCGTCTGGATTAACACGAGAATGCTTCTTGCAACCCTTGTTAACCTTTGCTGGTGCAACCTTGCGCTTAACGCCGCATTTCTTGCCCTTACCAGATGCACCAGCACCAAGCGGAGAAGGTGTAGGCACCGCAGTGGCAAGCACACTAGGACTACGACATGGCGTACCACTCTGGGCTTGGCCTTCCACTTCAGCAAGTTCACCCAAACTAGGTCCTGCAGCCTTTGAAACACGTGGGCTCCTTCGAGGAGTAACTTCACCAACTAAATGCTTCCTCGCCGCGGTCTTCTTGATTTTCTTCTTCACAGGGGCAACCATGCCATCAGTTGGACACAGCACGTCTTCTTCAGCAACAGACATGCCCAACTGTGAGCTCAGCAAGATCACCAGATTCAGGAACATCAGAACCTTTCTGAAGGCGGGTTGCCATCTTCTTGTCAAAATCTTCTAGCTTCTTCCTCTTGCGTTGATCCTCTAGAAGAAGCTGAAGGGGCACATCCTCAGCTTGCGTGATAGGTTCAGTGCGATCAACAGACTGGGACTGCGTCTCTGACATCTGAAGAGAGCACAAAGGCTCCAGAATGGAATCACAACCTTCAACTGATGGAGCCCCCTGCTTGGCCGCAACAGTGTTTTCTGGCACACCCAAGTCAGATAGTACATCGTTGATGGTGTTCACAGCTTCCTCCTCTGTGGATACATCTGCAAGAACACAAAAAACATAACAAAAAGGAAAATAGTCAGGAACAAATACAAAAACACACGACAAGAACAAGTTCAAAAATAATGGCTCGAGAATTAAAAAAAAGAAAAGGAGTTGCACATACTAGGTGAAGCAAGAGCTGCGGAAGCAAGATCCTCAAGGCTTAAATTTTTCTCAAGGCTCGAAGCAACCTCAGAAATTATAGTCAAAGGAATAATAGGTCGTTTAGCCGCATCAGATCTTGGAGCATCAATATTAACTTCTGAAGCTCCATCTTGATCACAGGCATTTTTTCAGAACTATTAAATTCATCACCAACTACAAAAAATGGAAGTAAAAAGGCAGCTGAGTTCTAATCCACAAACCTACACCAAAGAAAGTACTACTTATACATGAATGTCCAATCTCCAGAAGTTCAACAATACCTAACAATGCAGTAAAATAATGCACAATCTACAATCTACATACTAAAGACAAAACAATCTACACCAGAGGGAGTACTACATATAGATGAATGTCCAGAAGTTCAACAATACATAACAAAGCAGTAAAACAATGCGCAAACAGAAGTTCAACCAAATTTCATTATAAACAAAAATAATTAAAACCAGAAGTTCAACTATGTGACCCAAGGAAGTAGTACATAAAAAAGATGAAGCATGAGCAGAAATACTATTTCACAGCCAAACTGCTTATCAATAAAATGAAAATGATCACTAAAACACAAAGATATACACTATAAATATGAAACATTTGGGAAGTCCAAACACATTTGGGATGAAACAACTAAAACACATCAACAATTATGAAAGATGAACAGTAGCACATCTAGGCAAGCACAGCAAAAACAGTATTCATAAACTAACTAGCATGTGACAGACACAATCTAGACTACGAAATCAATAACATTAATGCATTTAGATACATTAGATCCAGCAGCAACCACCACACCACACCCTTCTTACATGCATCTCACTGGTGAAATTACCAAAGGGGAAATGAAACCCACACAAATCTGAAGGGTGAAATAGCACACACAAGCATCTCACAGATAAAATTGACCACGGGGGAATGGAATCCACCCACCACATGCACAAGAAACCTACCTAATCTCCCATCCAACCATCAGAAGAAAAGGTTGGAGGCGGATGCGAGAGCACACAGAAGAAATAGAGAGGGCTCGTTAGAACTGGCCAAAACTAAGAGCAAGCATTGGGGGGAGGCAGCATTTGTACCTCTCCAAACAACCCCGATGCACGAATCCACGGCGGTTCTTCCACCCGCACGACGCCACGCGCACCTTGGAACCGCGCAGATAGTTGCGGCTTCGCATCAGAGGAGAAGAGAGTGGGCTGGGCGAGGAAGAGCTACACATGGGGCAGAAATAGGAGGGGGGCGTGCGCCGGTTACTCCACTCACGAGCGCAGGAGACAGCGGCGGAGAAGTTGGGGGAGGTTGGAGGCGACGAAGGGAGCAGAGCGTCAAAGAGGGAGAAGAGAGCGAGCGACAGGGGGAGGGATTTCTGACAGGTGGTCGTGAGCGAGATGGCCAGTTAATGCCTCTCTGTAGTGGGTGTTGGAGCGCCGGGGTAATTATAGTTTTATCCCCAACAACTAAAAAAGTAAATGCATCTGTTGAAAAATGAATGCAACATTTGAATGCATCTGTTTTAAAAAGTTAAGATCAAATAACAAATCTGTTGGTATCCCTTAAAACCAAAAATTGATGGCAAACAGAAGGTCAAGTACACTACCAAGGGAAGAAAAAATACATACACAAATAAGCACTTACAAACAAAGAAGAAGTTCAAAAAATGAAGAACAGAAGTTCAAGTCCACTAATTAGTGAACTAAGGCATATGAATAAATAAAAACTAAGAAACAAAAGAAGAAGTTCAAATACAAAAACATATGAAGTCCATATCTAAGATACTCAACTTAGAAACAATATAGAAGTTCAAAATTCACCTACACACAAAGTACACATGCGGCTCGGCCCTAAGATAGATAGTGGGGTCACAGATGTGACGGACTCGCCTCCGCATGCGACGACGTGGCACGCCGCGTCGTCGCCTGCTCCGGCTCGTTCCTATCTCGGCTTCACAGGGGGAGGGGAGGGGGGTCCCGACCCCTCTCCCACCCGGCTCGGCCTCGCGCTACCACATTGGTGCACGCTAGGTTGACAGGAGCAATGCGGTTATTCTGTTTTCACCCCCACCGCACACACCCCAGACCCACACCCCTAAGATAGATAGTGGGGTCACGGACCCCTCCCCCCTCCCCGCCGGCTCGGCCTCGCGCTACCACATTGGTGCGCGCTAGGTTGACAGGCGCAATGCGGTTATTCTGTTTCCACCCCCACCGCACACACCCCTGAGCCACACCCCTGAGATTTCACCTAAAGCCTTCCCTAAGGAATGTTGCTAATTGTGGTGCTTATCAATGATCCAAGTTATCTCTTTATCATCTTGGTGGAAGAAGTTTTTCTTCTCTTTGGTTTTCTCAATCAAATTTAGTGGTTCTGTTAGTGGCTGGTCTTCACCTCATAATTTTGGGATGTTTCCCATAAGACCATTGGAAATCATATCTTTTGTTGTTGACTTTCCAACAACTCCGTTCAACCCTTCTTCGTAGGAAGGCTCCTTCATGTTCATTCATGGTGGAAGTTGTTGTTCTTTTCTCTGTTCTTTTCATTTCATTCTTTCATTTCTTCCGGAGGCATTGTGCTGTTGCTCTCGTCAAGGATCATCTTGTTTGTCAAGATCATGTTCTTTTCCTTGCTTATCCATTTAACAGCAGTGTTGCGTACTATATTTAAGTTCTTTTCAACTTATCAAGTTTTCCTTCTCTTTTGTACCGGAGTGCTGTCCAAATTTTGTCATTCTTGTTCCATGGCTATCTCATTATACCGATGTGGTCATATTCTTTTGGTTCGTGAAGCTCTTATTTCATGTCTTTCAACCTACAAGGTTCTCGTAATGTTCCTTGTTCCTCTTTGCCAACAGAGTGTTTGCAATCTCGTTCATCTCCATTGTATTCTTTCTTTCAATTTGTTCAACCTCTTAAGGTTCATGGTTTCACTCGTTTGTCAAAGAAGCAACTTTTTTTTACCTCTTCATCTTCCGCTTCTCTCTGGTGCCATCCTTAGATCTCGGGACGAGATCTCTTGTAAGTGGGGGAGTGTTGTAACGACCCGAGACCAACGCTCCAGACGCCTTCCATGTTTTGCGTGTCAGCCATGTTAATTATTTGTTTGTTGCATTCATCATGTCATCATCTGGATTGCATTAGCACTCCATTGCTGTCATTCTTTCAAAACTTGCATCCGCTCTCTTCTCTCTCTTCTCTGAGCTCATCAAACCCCCTTGTCTCCATGGCCTCTTGTTAGACCCCCCTCGCGTGCATATCCAAAACTACCCCGTACCCGAACCGCTCGATCATGACTTTTGGGTTCGGGTCATCCCCAAACATCCCTAAAATATCTTCGGTTCTTGGATAGACTATCCTAGCCTATTTTTCCCGGACTGTCCGATCTTGATCGGTGGGTCTGAAATTAGCCCCCAGACGCACTCCTACTATATATGGACAGCCCCCTCATCTAGTTTTGGCAACCCTAGACAGCTTCCCTAGAATTCCCCCCGCCGCCGCCACCTGGTCGCTCCCCTCGAGATCCCCTCCCTTGATCCCGTTGCCTCCTCGCAAAAATTCCTTGATCCAGATCCACCAACCACCGATCCATCCATCTGGGACCGCCGGATGGAGATCCGATGGCCACCAGGCGGCCCACAGCCGAGCCACTTGCTCCTTCCTTGATCCAGATCGAGAGGAGCTCGACCCCGAGCTCCCGATCGAGTCCCCTCCGCCGCCTCGTCCACGCTGGAGCGCTGCCAGTTCGCCGGACGACCACCTCTGCCGCGCCCTTGCTCCCTGCTCTATTCATCTCTCTTTTCCTTCTTCTCCCTATCTCCTCAAGATCTCCATCTCTCTCTGTAACCCGCAGCAACAGGAGACCACCATGGCCGCCCGAAGCATGGAGCTTCGCCGACAGCAGCGCGCCTCCAGCCCAGTCGCTTCTCCGCTTCTGGCCCGAGAGCCCGATGTGAGCAGCCAACCAAACACCCCCCCCCCCCCCCTGTGCACTGTTGGGCCAGGCTGCAGATTCGGCCCGCATCTGTTTTTTTCCTGTTCTGTGAATTTCTCCATTATCCAGAAAACTGCATATTTATAGAAAAGTCCCTCATGTTCATGCATTTAATAACTAATTAACCATGCATCGGATCAAAATGTTTTATATATGTAAAATACTTAGAATTTTATCTAGTTTCATAATATCCAACTTTCATCCATGTTAAAAATGTTTAAATGTGTTGTTTGAATTAATTTGCATAAATGGCATGTTAAAATGGTTTATTTCATAACTAAATAACCGTAGCTCCGAATTAAATAAACTTTATATGTAAATGGGGTAGAAAAATGCATAGATTAACATGGTGCACTTTATTTTCCAGTTTAACAACTCTAAAATATGGTTTAGGGCAGAACAGTAGCAAATTCGAAATATGCATATGCGGATTTTCCGGAATTGTTGTTTGTTGTTTCCGGCCTCATTTAAACATGCCTAAATAGTTAGTTTACTTATGCTTCACCTCTTGCCATGGTAACCAACATTTAATATTGTTGGGTACATAAACGAGAGTGAATTAAATAAATGAATGTGGTGTTTCGTCAATATGCAACTCGTTGCATATTGAGCTCCACTTAACTTGTAGTATCGTTTGTTGCACTTTGCCAGGCCATGTCTCATTAAAATGGACATGCATCATACTTGGTTGTGCATCATGCCATGTTTATGCTTGTTGGTTTACCATGTTGTTTGCTTCTTTCCGGTTGTGCTTCATCTCGATAGTTCCGGTAAAGTTGTGATTGTGAGGATTCGTTCGACTACGCCCGTTTGTCTTCTTCATGGATTCGGTCTTCTTCCTAGCGGGATTTCAGGCAAGATGATCATTACCCTGGATACCACTACTATCTTTGCTTTGCTAGTTGTCTCGATGCTATCGCTATGTCGAGCTACCTACCACTTGTATATCTAGCTTCCCAATATGCCATGAAATAGCCTCTAACATTTTCACCATCCCAGAAAACCGTTGTTTGGCTATGTTACCTCTTTGCTCAGCCCCTCTTATAGCGTTGCTAGTTGCAGGTGCAGTTGCAGGTTGTTCCATGTTGGGACATGGATATCATGGGATATCACAATATCTCTTATTTAATTAATGCATCTATATACTTGGTAAAGGGTGGAAGGCTTGGCCTTTTGCCTGGTGTTTTGTTCCACTCTTGCTGCCCTAGTTTCCGTCATACCGGTGTTATGTTCCTTGATTTTGCGTTCCTAACACGGTCAGGGTTTATGGGCCCCCCTTGATAGTTCGCTTTGAAGAAAACTCTTCCAGCAAGGCCCAACATTGGTTTTACCATTTGCCTAATAACAACTAAAACTTGCATAGGGACTTCCCGGGCCCCAAGGATAATTAATCAACAACCCAGGCCAGTGCTCCTCATGAATGTTGGTCCAAAATGGGCTGACTACAGGGCCACCACGAGGCAACTCGAGGTCTGGTTTTACTCGTAGGCTGACCTATCCGATCGTGGCCTGAGACGAGATACGCGCGGCTACTATCAGGGTGTCGGCATGTCGGGAGGTCTTGCTGGTTTTGTTTTACCATTGTCGAAACGTCTTGTGAACTGGGATGCCGAGCATGATCGGGTTGTTCCGGGAGGAGGATTTTCCTCTGTTGATCATGAGAGTTGGTGATGGACTAAGTTGGGACACCCCTGCAGGGTTTGATCTTTGGAAAACCGTGCCCGCAGTTATGTGGCAGACGGGAATTTTTAATATCCGGTTGTAGAGAACTTGACACCAGATCCGAATTAAAATACACCAACCGCGTGTGTAACCAAGACCATCTCTTTTCGAGTGAGTTCGAGAAGAGAACATGGTGGGGTTATGTTTGACTCGTAAGTAGTTCAGGATCACTTCTTGATCATTACTAGTTGCGACCGTTATGCGTAGTAACTCTTCTTAATCTTGTACTCGTAAGTTAGCCACCATACAATGCTTAGTGCTGCTGCAACCTCACCACTTATCCATTCCATACCCATTAAGCTTTGCTAGTCTTGATACCCATGGTAATGGGGTTGCTGAGTCTTCGTGGCTCAAAGATTACTACAACAATAGTTGCAGGTACAGGTAATGCGATGATCTGACGTGAGAGCGATGATTGATCTATTTGGGAGTTCTTCTTCTTCTTCTTCTTCGATCAAGGGATAGGTTCCGTGTCGGGAGCCTGGGATTAGCTGGGTGGATGTCGTTCTTCTTTTTTGTTTGGTTCCATCCGTCGTCGGATCCTGCTCTTCTGTATGATGATTGCTATGTATTGTTGAACTGTTGTATTCATGTTGTAGCTTGTGGTGAGTGTAAGCCTTTATCTTGTATTCTCATCTATTCAGTACATGGTATGTTGTAATGATATCCACCTTGCTATGCGCTCGAAATGCGATTGTGCCCCAATCATGAATTCATCACGTGATTGGGATAGAATCGCATCTTGGGCGCTACACTAACATCAAAACAATGTGCCACCATGCTGTCTCATCGAAGAACCAACCACGGCGGGCGGAACAAGATCCAATCGCCCGATTTCAGAGTGTATGGGCCTGTCCTACCAAATTAACAATGTAGGAAGGATTCAATCTCACTAATGTAAGCAAATCCGCCGCCTATCTTCACAGGAAAACGACAAATCGACAGAAGCGGCGGAAACCTCTCCCGCGGACGAAGAACACAACCTGAAATCAAATCCGTTGAAAATAACAACAAATTGTCCATGAAACTCATACCTAAACCCAATTCCCATCATGTTAGAGGTTCGAGAACATCCAGTGCATGCATTAAACTTGTAACAAACACAAGTTCATCCCGTCCCGTGAGCAAATCCGCCAACGAGCGAGATTCCGAATCAAAACGACCATTTAGATGCTAGCAAGCGTATTCGGATTACACTTACATCACAAAGAACACGACTGACCAGAATAATTTGCACGGGGAGACACGGTTGCAAAGATAGCCCGAAGGTCGGGTTCCTACAGAGGGAAGTTCAGGTTGTGTAACTCAGGAAGTTCTGGTTGTGATCAGAATAATATTTTGATCCCGTGATCAGAATAGTGTTTATATATATATATATATATTGACCTTCCTGAGTTACACAACCTGTACTTCCCTCTGTAGGAACCCGACCTTCGGGCTATCTTCGCAACTGTGTCTCCCCGCGTGAATTATTCTGGTCAGTCGTGTTCTTTGTGATGTAAATGTAATTCGTATACGCTTGCTAGCATCTAAATGGTCGTTTTGATTCGGAATCTCGCTCGTTGGCGGATTTGCTCTCGGGACGGGATGAACTTGTGTCTGTTACAAGTTTAATGCATGCACTGGATGTTCTCGAACCTCTAACATGATGGGAATTGGGTTTAGGTACGAGTTTCGTGGACAATTTGTTGTTACTTTCAACGGATTTGATTTCGGGTTGTGTTCTTTGTCTGCGGGAGTGGTTTCCGCCACTTCTGTCGATTTGTCGTTTTCCTGTGAAGATAGGCGGCGGATTTGCTTACATTAGTGAGATTGAATCCTTCCTACATTGTTAATTTGGTCGGGCAAGCCCATACACTCTGAAATCGGGCGATTGGATCTTGTTCCGCCCGCCGTGGTTGGTTCTTTGATGAGACAGCATGGTGGCGCATCGTTTGGATGTTAGGGGGGAGTAGGATATCGTTCGAGATGGCGGACAGGCAAGTTGCAGTCACCGAAATGATTAAATCTAGAAAGCAAATTTGATCGTGGGTATTTTTCCAATCATTTTACGGTCTGTTTTACAAGTTGGACTTCTATATCTTTTGTGTTAGAACTTCTGTCGATTTATGCATGTTTTTAGGTGATGCTGGAATACGATCTGTTCGGTTGCTATTGTTATAAAAAAATTGTGTATGTTTTTTGTTTTTCATAGTCCTCATGTGTGTAAATGTGGAGCTGGTCCATAGACACACGCATCCTCTTTATCTTTAATCTATCTTCGGGGATAGTTTTTTGGATCATCCACGCTCTGTAGTAGAAGTTGGACTTCTTTGGTACTCATGGTTGAACTTTTGGGTTTCCACATTGCAAGGCGATGCAGCATTGTGCTCTGTATTTCTTTCTTTGGTTTTTTTTGTAATTTTCATTTTTGAATTGGTTTTGATTTTGTCCCGTGGGCAACCATGGGATTGTCCCAAGTATGCACGCATACTTTTTATTTTTTTGTAACATGTTTTCATACTTTGAACAGTGGTAGCACTTCAGCACGTATTTAACCTGAACTTACTAGATTTTGCTCCAGTATAATTTGCTTTTTTTTTACATGTTCATCTGATGTTTTTTCAAAACCCCAAACTTCTGTGTCTTTACAATTTGAACTTCTTCAATACATTTTGATAATTTTTTTTGGATTTTAAATATTTAATCATTGAAAACCGCATTACGCCCGTCAACCTAGCACGCACCAATGCGGTAGCGCGAGGCCGAGCCGGGGGGGAAGGGGGGTCGGGACCCCCCCTCCCCTCCCCCTATGAGGCCGAGACAGGAACGAGCCGGAGCAGGCGACGACACGGCGTGCCGCGTCATCGCATGCGGAGGCGAGTCCGTCACATCCGTGACCCCACTATCTATCTTAGGGGTGTGGCTCTGGGTGCGTGCGGTGGGGGTGGAAACAAAATAATCGCATTTCGCCTGTCAACCAAGCGCGCACCAATGCTGTAGCGCGAGGCCGAGCCGGGGGGGAGGGGGGGAGGGACCCCCCCTCCCCTCCCCCTGCGAGGCCGAAACAGGAATGAGCCGGAGCAGGCGACGACGCGGCGTGCCGCGTCGTCGCATGCGGAGGCGAGTCCGTCACATCCGTGACCCCACTATCTATCTTAGGGGTGTGGCTCTAGGGTGCATGCGGTGGGGGGTGGAAACAGAATAACGGCATTGCATCTATCAACCTAGCACGCACCAATGCGGTAGCGCGAGGCCGAGCCGGGCGGGGGGGTCGGGACCCCCCTCCCCCTGCGAGGCCGAGACAGGAACGAGCCAGAGCAGGCGACGACACGGCGTGCCGCGTCGTCGCATGCGGAGGTGAGTCCTTCACATCCATGACCCCACTATCTATCTTAGGGGTGTTGCCCTAGGGTGCGTGCGGTGGGGGTGGAAACAGAATAACCGCATTGTGCCTGTCAACCTAGCGCGCACCAATGCGGTAGCGCGAGGCCGAGCCGGGGGGAGGGGGGTCTCCCCCTGCGAGGCCGAGACAGGAAGGAGCCGGAGCAGGCGACGACGTGGCGTGGCGCGTCGTCCCATGCGGAGGCGAGTCCGTCACATCTGTGACCCCACTATCTATCTTAGGGCTGAGCCGCGTGTGTACTTTGTGTGTAGGTGAATTTTGAACTTCTATATTGTTTCTAAGTTGTGTATTTTAGTTAGATATGGACTTCATATGTTTTTGTGTCTGAACTTCTTCTTTTGTTTCTTAGTGTTTATTTCTTCATATGCCTTAGTTCGCTAGTTAGTGTACTTGAACTTCTGTTCTTCATTTTTTGAACTTCTTCTTTCTTTGTAAGTGCTTATTTGTGTATGTATTTTTCTTCCCTTGGTAGTGTACTTGACCTTCTGTTTGCCATCAATTTTTGGTTTTAAGGGATACCAGCAGATTTGTTATTTGATCTTAACTTTTTAAAACAGATGCATTCAAATGTTGCATTCATTTTTCAATATATGCATTTACTTTTTTAGTTGTTGGGGGGTAAAACTGTAATTACCCCGGCGCTCCAACACCCACTACAGAGAGGCATTAACTGGCCATCTCGCTCGTGACCACGTGTTAGAAATCCCTCCCCCCTGTCACTCGCTCTCTTCTCCCTCTCTGACGCTCTGCTCCCTTTGTCGCCTCCAACCTCCCCCGACTTCTCCGCCGCTGTCTCCTGCACTCGTGAGTGGAGTAACCGGTGCACGCCCCGCTCCTATTTCTGCCCCACGCGTCGCTCTCCCTCGCCCAGCCCGCTCTCTTCTCCTCTGAAGCGAAGCCGCAACTGTCTGTGCGGTTCCAAGGTGCGCGTGGCGTCGTGGGGGTGGAAGAACCGCCACGGATTCGTGCATCAGGGTCGTTTGGAGAGGTACAAATGCTCTTAGTTTTCGCCAGATCTGTCGAGCTCTCTCTGTTTCTTCTGTGTGCTCTCGCATCCGCCTCCTACCTTTTCTTCTGATGGTTGGATGGGAGATTAGGTAGGGTTCTTGTGCGTGTAGTGGGTGGATTCCATTCGCCCGTGGTCAATTTTATCTGTGAGATGCTTGTGTATGCTATTTCACCCTTCAGACTTGTGTGGATTTCATTTCCCCTTTGGTAATTTCACTAGTGAGATGCATGTAAGAAGGGTGTGGTGTGGTGGTTGCTGCTGGATCTGATGTATCTAAATGCATTAATGTTATTGATTTCGTAGTCTAGATTGTGTCTGTCACATGCTAGTTAGTTTATGAATACTGTTTTTGCTGTGCTTGCCTAGATGTGCTAGTATTCATCTTTCATAATTGTTGATGTGTTTTAGTTGTTTCATCCTAGGGTTTGATTTAGTTGCTTTTTGTATTGTTGTATGATTTTCTACTTGCTAATTAGATGTAATTTCTCCCCTGTTTTTTATAGGTTGATCTAGGGTTTGGAGTACCATTCATCAAGGGGTTGTGTTGTCATGGCTTCAAAACCTTCTTTAGGTATTTTAATGTATATGCATCTTGTATTTTAAATAGGAGTTTTCTTTTATATGTCTGCCCATATCTTCACTTGGTTGTCTTGTTGGACTGCCCATTTTTAAAAGTGTGAACTTCTAACATAGGTGATGTGTATGCATTTTACCCTTAGTTTAAGTTAGTAGAGTGTTGCTTAAATTTTTTTTGATGAATTGCCGGTGAACTATGTCACCAAGTGTGTTTGGACTTCCCAAATGTTTCATATTTATAGTGTACATCTTTGTATTTTTGTGATCATTTTCATGGTATTAATAAGTAGTTTGGCTGTGAAATAGTATTTCTGCTCATGCTTCATCTTTTTTATGTACTACTTCCTTGGGTCACATAGTTGAACTTCTGGTTTTAATTATTTTTGTTTATAATGAAATTTGGTTGAACTTCTGTTTGCGCATTGTTTTACTGCTTTGTTATGTATTGTTGAACTTCTGGACATTCATCTATATGTAGTACTCCCTCTGGTGTAGATTGTTTATCTTTAGTATGTAGATTGTAGATTGTGCATTGTTTTACTGCTTTGTTAGGTATTGTTGAACTTCTGGAGATTGGACATTCATGTATAAGTAGTACTTCGTTTGGTGTAGGTTTGTGGATTAGAACTCAGCTGCCTTTTTTTCTCCATTTTTTGTAGTTGCTGATGAATTTAATAGTTCTGAAAAAATGCCTATGATCAAGATGGAGGTTCAGAAGTTAATATTGATGCTCCAAGATCTGATGCGGCTAAACCACCTATTATTCCTTTGACTGTAATTGTTGAGGTTGCTTCGAGCCTTGAGAAAAATTTAAGCCTTGAGGATCTTGCTTCTACAGCTCTTGCTTCACCTAGTATGTGCAACTCCTTTTCTTATTTTTTTAATTCTCGAGCCATGTTTTTGAACTTGTTCTTGTCGTGTGTTTTTTGTATTTGTTCCTGACTATTTTCCTTTTTGTTATGTTTTTTGTGTTCTTGTAGATGTATCCACAGAGGAGGAAGCTATGAAAACCATCAACGATGTACTATCTGACTTGGGTGTGTCAGAAAACACTGCTGCGGCCGAGCAGGGGGCTCCATCAGTTGAAGGTTGTGATTCTATTCCGGAGCCTTTGTGCTCTCTTCAGATGTCAGAGACGCAGTCCTAGTCTGTTGATGGCACTGAACCTGTCACGCAAGCTGAGGATGCGCCCCTTCAGCTTCTTCTAGAGGATCAATGCAAGAGGAAGAAGCAAGAAGATTTTGAGAAGAAGATGGCGGCCCGCCTTCAGAAAGGTTCTGATGTTCCTGAATCTGGTGATCTTGCTGAGCTCACAGTTGGGCATGGCTATGTTGCTGAAGAAGACGTGCCATGTGCAACTGATGGCATGGTTGCCCCTCTGAAGAAGAAAATCAAGAATATCTCTGTGAGGAAGCATTTAGTTGGTGAAGTTACTCCTCGGAGGATCCCATGTGTTTCAAAGGCTGCAGGACCTAATGTGGGTGAACTTGCTGAAGTGGAAGGCCAAGCCCGCGGTGGTACGCCACATCGTAGTCCTCATGTGCTTGCCACTGTGGCGCCTACACCTTCTCCGCTTGGTGCTGGTGCATCTGGTAAGGGCAAGAAATGTGGCGTTAAGCGCAAGGTTGCACCGACAAAGGTTAGCAAGGGTTGCAAGAAGCGTTCTCATGTTAATCCAGACGACCAGGATGATGCTGATTTCAACGCTAATGATGAGGATGATGACGATGCTGCTGCTGCTGCTGATCAGATATGAATCTCTCATGTTTACTGCTTTTGAGAACATTTGTATATTTGTTGTTATATTTGTGTATGTAGTACTACCTTGGTGTACATAGCCGACCTTCTGCTTCATATACATGAAGAAATTAGCTGAACTGCTTGGTTTATATGGTATTACTGCCTTTGTGTATGATACGTCTCCAACGTATCTATAATTTATGAAGTATCCATGCCATGTTTTCAACAATTTTATAGGTTTTGTATGATTTGCATGGAACTAACCCGGACTGACGTTGTTTTCAGCAGAACTACTGTGGTGTTGTTTTTTGTGCAGAAATGAAAGTTCTCCAAATGAGCTGAAACTTTTTGATGATTTTTTTTGGAACAAAAGAGGCACTAGAAGCTTCGTGGAAGGACCAGAAGGTGAAGGAGTAGGGCACAAGACACTGGGGCGCCCCTGGGCCTTTGCCCGTGCCCCTGTGGGTTGTGCTCACCTCGAGGCCCATCTTAGCGTGAAACCAACGCCAAAAATTCCTATAAATAGAGAAACCATCAGGGGAGACCCTAGATCAGAAGTTCCGCCGCCGCAAGTCTCTGTAGCCACGAAAAAACAATCTAGACCCCATTCTGGCACCCTGCCGGAGGGGGAAATCATCACCGGTGGCTATTTTCATCATCCCGGCGGCCACCATGATGAGGAGGGAGTAGTCCACCATCGGGGCTGAGGGTTTGTACCAGTAGCTATGTGTTTAATCTCTCTCTCTCGTGTTCTTGAGATGTCACGATCTTGATGTATCGCGGGCTTTGTTAATATAGTCGGATCCTATGGTGTTTTCCCCTCTCTATCTTGTTGTGAATTGAGTTTTCCCTTTGAGATTTCGTTTTATCGGATTGAATACTTTTATGGATTTGAGAGCACTTGATCTATGTCTTCGCACTCAACTCGCAGATTCCCGAGGTGACATTGGGGTAATCTATGCATAGGGGTTGATGCATGTTTTTGTCCTTGTTTCTTCGGTAGAAATCTTGGGGCACTCTTTGAGGTTCTTTGTGTTGGATTGAGTATTATGAATCTGAAATTGTTTGATGCATATCGTATAATCAACTCACGGATACTCGCGGTGACATTGGAGTATCTAGGTGACATTAGAGTTGGTTGATGTGTATCATATGGTGTTATTTTAGTACGAACTCTTGGTTAGATCGATCGGAAAGAATAGCTTGGTGTTATTTTAGTACGAACTCTAGGATAGATTGATCGGAAAGAATAGCTTTGAGGTGGTTTCGTACCCTACAAACAATTTCTTCTTATGTTCTCCGCTAGATAAGAACTTTGGAGTGATTCTTCATCGCACGTTGAGGGAAGGTTATATGATCCAATTAGATTAGCATTGTTGAGAGATTGCACTAGCGAAAGTACGGACCCTAGGCCTCATTTTCAAGCATTGCAATATTGTTTGTGCTCCGTTTTATCAATTGCTACCTTGCTTTTTTTATTGTTCCTATTACAAAAACCAATATCTACTATCATTACTACGCTTTTATTACCATCTCTTCGCCGAACTAGTGCACCTATACAAATTACCATTGTATTTGGTGTGTTGGGGACACAACAGACTCTTTGTTATTTGGTTGCAGGGTTGTTTGAGAGACCATCTTCATCCTACGTCTCCCACGGATTGATAAACCTTAGGTCATCCACTTGAGGGAAAATTGCTACTGTCGTACAAAACTCTGCGCTTGGAGGCCCAACATGAGTCTACAAGAATAAAGTTGCGTAGTAGACATCAAGCTCTTTTCTGGCGCCTTTGCCGGGGAGGCTAGGTAAGCGGCACTCACATCCCGTCAACGAAGCTCTTTTCTGGCGCCGTTGCCGGGGAGTTGAGTTCTTGAAGGTATATCTTTAGATCTTGCAATCGAATATTTTAGTTTCTTGTTTTATCACTAGTTTGGTTTGTAAAAGAAAACTACAAAAAAATGGAATTGAGGTTGCATGATATTATTCATCTTTATAATGTCTTTCGTGAAAATGATGGAAAGGAAAATTGTGCTCAATTGATAGAAGAAGAATTCTATAAAATGATTGACAAAAAATCTTTGAATGATGAGCATGATTGCAATGTTGTTGGTATGAACTTTTTGAATATCCATGATGCTAATGATATGCAAAGCTACAAGCTTGGGGATGCTATGTTTGATGAAGATGATATTTTTAGTCCCCCAAGTTTTGATGTGCAAATTTGTTATAATGGTAGCATGCCTCCTATTTATGACAATTATATTGATGAAAGTGGGTTTGGAAGAGTGTCAACTCTAGGTACTAATGATCCCACTATTTTGGAGGGTGTTGAATCTTATTGTGATAATTATGAAAGTGGATTTGGAGAGGTCATGACTTTATTTAGTGATGAATCCACTATTTTGGAAGAGGTTTCAATTGATTATGACAACAAAGTTGCTATCTATGATGATTATGGTGATGACATGTATGCTATAAAGAATAATGATATCCATGAAACTTGTCATCATGATTTTAATGCTGAATATGATTATGCCAATCAAGTATCACATGGTAGTTGTTTTGTTGAGTTTGCTCCCACTACTATTCATGAAGATAAATTTGCTTATGTGGAGAGTAATAAAATTTCTATGCATGTGGATCATGAAAATAATGCTTTATGTGATAGCTATATTGTTGAATTCATTCATGATGCTACTGAAAATTAATATGAGAGGGGAACATATGCTCTTACATATTGCAATAATATCAAGTTTCCTCTCTATGTGTTGAAAATCTTGAAGTTTTGCTTGTTTTGCCTTCCTATGCTAGTTGATTCTTGTTCCCATAAGTTGTTTGCTCACAAATCCCTATGCATAGGAAGTGGGTTAGACTTAAATGTGCTAGTCATATGCTTCATGATGCTCTCTTTATGTTTTCAATTCTTATCTTTTATGTGAGCATCATTGAAATCATCATGCCTAGCTAAAAGGCATTAAAGAAAAGCGCTTGTTGGGAGACAACCCAACACTTTTACCTACTGTTTTTGTGTGTTCACATGATTAAGCTACTGTAGTAATTATGTTTTATAGCTTTTGTTTCAATGAAGTGCCAAGTAAAGCCTTTGGGATAGTGTCGATGATAGTTGACTTGATTCTGTGCAAAAACAGAAACTTTTGCGCACAGTAACAGAATTGTTTAAATTCACTGGAGAGTCGAAAAACTCTGAATATTTTTGCAGTAGTTGGATATACAAATTTTCTACGTTGTGATAAATTTTCAGAACGTTTGGTGGTGCAGAAGTATGACTAATATTCAGATCTTTACGTACTGTTCTGTTTTTGACAGATTCTGTTTTCAATGCATAGTTTGCTTGTTTTTTAGTTTCTATGGCTTATATTGCTCAATATAAATTGTGGAAATGATAAGGTACAGTAGGAATTGTGTGAGAACAATTATGAATCTTATCTTGACAGTATCAAAGTGAATGATTTGTCTTTATCATACTAACCCATCTCACGAAGTTCCGTTAAGTTTTGTGTGATTGAAGTTTTCAAGTTTTGGGTGAGATATCGATATGAGGAGAATAAGGAGTGGCAAGACCCTAAGCTTGGGGATGCCCAAGGCACCCCAAGTTAATATTCAAGGAAGATCCAAGCAACTAAGCTTGGGGATGCCCCGGAAGGCATCCCCTCTTACGTCTCCAACATTATCGGTAATCTTACTTGGGGCTATATTTTCATTCATCACATGATATGAGTTTTGCTTGGAGCGTCATTTTATTTTGTTTTTATTTTATTTTCTTGCTCCTATCTATAATAATGTTTTGCATCTATTATTTCAATAAAAATGTCAAGGATAGCCTTTACCATGCTTATTTTGCAAGTCTATTTGTTGCTGTTTCAAAACAGAAAGTTTATTGCTGTTGCGAAAATTCCCGAGAAAAGTCAGAATGTGATAAAATGTTCAAATTTTTGAACAATAAGCTATGATAAATTTTCTACAGTGTGGTAAATTTTCATAATTTTTGGAGTTAGGGAAGTATGAAGAATATTGCACTCTTTACAGACTGTACTGTTTAGACAGATTGCTTCTATGTTTGCATTGTGTGCATATGTTTGCTTGTTTAATAATTCTATTTGAGGATAGGAGTATTAAATATGCAGAGGCATTTAATATGCAATGTTGAATAATAATTTTAGTGATTTGATACAGTAGAGAATGATAAGGTTATTGCATTGATTTATACTAACGTATCTCATGAGTTCTTGTTGAGTTTTGTGTGGATGAAGTTTTTAAGAATTAGGGAAACCATGTTATGAGAAGAATGAAGAAGACACAAGAGCTCAAGCTTGGGGATTCCCAAGGCATACCAAGTTAATATTCCAAGAAATCTCAAGCATCTAAGCTTGGGGATGCCCCGGTAGGCATCCCACCTTTCTTCATCAACAATTATCGGTTAGCCTCGGTTGAGCCTAAGTTTTTGCTTCTTGACATGATGTGTGCCATTCTTAGAATTTCATTTTATTTTGTTTTTCTTGCTGTTTTAATAAAATACTTAGATCTGAAACTTTTAAATAAGAGAGAGTCCTCAAATAGCTACCCATTTACTTAACTACTCGCTTGATCTTCACTTATATCTTTTTGGAGTAGTTTGCTATTCACTCTTGTGCTTCACTTATATCCTATGAGTAAATTGTTGAATGAACTGAATATCATGAAGTTAAAATTATATGTTTATATCATGCCTAGTAGTAGCTTCACATTGGGTTTAGAAAGTGAAATCTTTTGAAGTTTGACAATCACAATATTGGTCATACAAGCAATTCATGAATGATTACTATAAGGAAGAGAACTTTCACATGCAAATATATTATCTTGGAAATCTTCTATGATTGTGAATACCCATTAATTATTTTCAAACTTGAGCAAATTATTTGAAGTTGGACAAGGAAGACAACGTAATGAGTTATGTTTGGGTATATTTACATAGAAGTTATATTGTCATGGATCCTCCAACATGTGGTGTTTGCCTAGGATCTTTTGCTAGCCAAAAATTCGTACTAAGTAGAGATACTACTTGTGCATCCAAAAATCCTTAAACCCAGTTTCTTGCCATGAGTGTCCACCATACCTACCTATGGATTGAATAAGATCCTTCAAGTAAGTTGTCATAGGTGCATAAAGCAATAAAAATTGCTCCTAAATATGTTTGATCTTTTATTGTAAGGGAAAATTGAGCATTGTACGAACTTGTGATGACAAAGTAATAAAAGAGACGGACTGCATAATAAAGGTTGCTATCATAAGGGGCAATATAACGTGACGTTCCTTTGCATTAAGAGCTTGGGCATCCAAATAAAAAGTGCATGACAATCTCTGCTTCCCTCTGCGAAGGGCCTATCTTTTACTTTTCAGTATTTACTTTTATGCAAAGAGTCAATAGTATGAATTCTTATGTCAACATCAATTATTCTCTAGTTGGCAAGCATCATGTGGTGGGGAAAGATCTAGGCACATATGACCAGTCAAATATATTTGATCATGATTTATTATTGTTGACAATTATATCTATGATAAATGAGTTGGGAGGGAAAACATTAAGCCCCTATCTTTCTCTGTGTTCGATGGATGCCATTTGTTCTAAGAATATGCTTTGAGTAGTAGCAATCATGGAAGACTATATGATGATTGAGTATGTGGAGCTCTTACTTAGACTTTGTTGAATAAGTTGAATTGCAATTGCTTGGTGACTGAGAACATAGGTTGTTGAGTTTCAAGAGAATTCATTGTTTGAACCTTAACATGTGAATTGGTTGCTACTATAACATGAGAAGTTTTATGAGAAAGAATTATTGTTATGATGCTAGGAAAAGTGTTTGAAATTATCATTGATCAAACTTGTGCACTTTGCTAGCATTCACACTTCATAAATTATTTCTTTTATAATTTACCTACTCGAGGACGAGTAGGAATTAAGCTTGGGGATGTTGATACGTCTCCAACGTATCTATAATTTATGAAGTATTCATGCCATGTTTACAACAATTTTATATAGTTTTGGTATGATTTGCATGGTACTAACCCGGACTGACGCTGTTTTTAGCAGAACTACCGTGGTGTTGTTTTTTATGCAGAAATGAAAGTTCTCCAAATGAGCTGAAACTTTTTGATGATTTTTTTTGGAACAAAAGAGGCACTAGAAGCTTCGTGGAAGGACCAGAAGGTGAAGCAGTAGGGCACAAGACACCGGGGCGCCCCTGGGCCCTTGCCCGTGCCCCGGTGGGTTGTGCTCACCTCGAGGCCCACCTTACGTGAAACCAACGCCAAAAATTCCTATAAATAGAGAAACCATCAGGGGAGACCCTAGATCAGAAGTTCCGCCGCCGCAAGTCTCTGTAGCCATGAAAAACCAATCTAGACCCCGTTCCGGCACCCTGTCGGAGAGGGAAATCATCACCGATGGCCATTTTCATCATCCCGGCGGCCACCATGATGAGGAGGGAGTAGTCCACCCTCGGGGCTGAGGGTTTGTACCAGTAGCTATGTGTTTAATCTCTCTCTCTCTCTCGTGTTCTTGAGATGTCACGATCTTGATGTATCATGGGCTTTGTTAATATAGTCGGATCATATGGTGTTTTCCCTTCTCTATCTTGTTGTGAATTGAGTTTTCCCTTTGAGATTTCATTTTATCGGATTGAAAACTTATATGGATTTGAGAGCACTTGATCTATTTCTTGGCACTCAACTCGCTGATTCCCGAGGTGACATTGGGGTAATCTATGCATAGGGGTTGATGCATGTTTTCGTCCTTGTTTCTCTGGTAGAAATCTTGGGGCACTCTTTGAGGTTCTTTGTGTTGGATTGAGTATTATGAATCTGAAATTGTTTGATGCATATCGTATAATCAACTCACGGATACTTGCGGTGACATTGGAGTATCTAGGTGACATTAGAGTTGGTTGATGTGTACCATATGGTGTTATTTTAGTACGAACTCTTGGTTAGATCGATCGGAAAGAATAGCTTGGTGTTATTTTAGTACGAACTCTAGGATAGATTGATCGGAAAGAATAGCTTTGAGGTGGTTTCGTACCCTACAAACAATTTCTTCTTATGTTCTCCGCTAGATAAGAACTTTGGAGTGATTCTTCGTCGCACGTTGAGGGAAGGTTATATGATCCAATTAGATTAGCATTGTTGAGAGATTGCACTAGCGAAAGTACGGACCCTAGGCCTCATTTTCAAGCATTGCAATATTGTTTGTGCTCCATTTTATCAATTGCTACCTTGCTGTTTTTTATTGTTCCTATTACAAAAACCAATATCTACTATCATTACTACGCTTTTATTAACATCTCTTAGTGCACCTATACAAATTACCATTGTATTTGGTGTGTTGGGGACACAAGAGACTCTTTGTTATTTGGTTGCAGGGTTGTTTGAGAGAGATCGTCTTCATCCTACGCCTCCCACGGATTGATAAACCTTAGGTCATCCACTTGAGGGAAAATTGCTACTGTCCTACAAAACTCTGCGCTTGGAGGCCCAACACGAGTCTACAAGAATAAAGTTGCGTAGTTGACATCAGTGTACATAGGTGAACTTATGGATATATACATGAAGAAATTAGCTTAACTTCTTGGTATACATGGTTTTAATGCCTTGGTGTACATAGTTGAACTTCTGCTCTGTAAATTTCTAACATTTAGAAAGCATCTTAACTTCTAGTCATACATGGTTGTACTGCCTATGTAGACATAGTTGAACTTCTGAAATGTACAGTGCTAACATTTTAGAAAGCAACTGTACTTTCTTTCTTTTTTGAATGGTTGAACTTCTGCTATATACATTTTTTTGGTCCATGCTCTATTAGCTTATGTAGTTTTGCCAATTCAGCATTAGTGAACTTTTTGTTTAGTTTGTTTATCTCATTGTTCTGCCTTTTTCCCTGTCATTGCATTTTTTGCAGTATCAGCTTGTGGAGCGGCTTGAGATGTGGAAGAGAGGAGGCAAAGCAGTCGAAGAAGGTGATGAAGGAGGAGATGATGCGAAATGTTTTAACAAGATGGTTCATTGCTCACTGAAAGAGGTCAAGTTGTGCGCAAAATTGCTACAACTTAGGCACAAGGAGAGGGTTATCAAGGCTGGTTTTGGTTGTGTGTTTGACTTGAAGGTTGATTCCAACATTTCTCGTCCTTTGATGGGCCACATCTACACCAGGATTGACCCTTCAACTATGATTCTGGACATGGGTGAGGCGAACAAGGTTTTGCGTATTACAAGTGATGCTGTTCACCATCTTTTTGGATTCCCTCATGGTGATCGTACCCCTCCTAGGCCCTCGGAGGATGGGTTTGATGATGTTGTTGTGAGGCTGAAGGCCAAACTTGGCTACAAGAGGAGTGATGACATCAAGACAAAGGATCTGCGGAAGATCCTCGGGGAACTTGTGAAAGATGAGACGAAGGATGATCTAGTTCTGTAGGTGTTTTACCTGATTCTTTTCATAAAGGTTATTATTCCTGGTACGTCTACACGAGTGTCCAGGGAGGCAGCAATGGCTGAGAATCCTGTCTTTGAAGATATGGCAAATATGGACTATTGCCAGTTGGTTGTTGATGATCTTTGAAGAGCTGTTACTAGCTATCAGCAAGGGACTAGCAGAGGAAAAGCTGTCACAGGCTGTGGCATCGTGCCGCTTCTTATGTATCTGGACTGCCTTATCATTGGCAAGACGCCTAATCCTGACTTAAGAACTCCTCTCATCAATTTCATGGATCAGGCCAAGCTTTTTGAGCATGCTGCTGCTGACTTGGTTAACACGGGTGATGATGACCCAGCCAACTGGGTGTTTGGGAAACTGCCTGTGAGTGTTTCTATGCATCATTCTTTCCTGTGTAGTTTAACTTGAACTTCTGATACTGTCTTCAATCTTTGTTCCATGTTCCTTCATTTGTTTTTTGACGCGTTGACTTTTGTTTTGTATGAAGTGGAAGACACAGGCTGAGGTTGTGTTCTTTAGGCGTATCGAACGTCCTGTTCTTACTATGCCTCGTGCCACCGGCCTAGGGAGAGTGGAACTTCCCCAAGATTTGAATTCTCCCGGGATGTCAATACTGGTGCTCCCCCTGTAGATCCAGGAGGTTCTTCTGCCCGTGTGAGTGCTGCAGGTGGTGTATCTTCTGAGGGTTTGTTTGATGCTGCCAATCTTTCCCTTGTTAGGATTGATGGTCTTCTAGAAACTGTTTGTGGGGAGATGGCCCGTGTTCCGACAACTGCTGAGCATCTTAGTCGTGTCGATGGGATTCTTCCTCCCGGCCATGGTTTTGATGCTGAGTCTTCGAAGGAGGTTTTGTCAATTGAAGCTAGATTTCTTGCTGTGCTTCGTCAGAGCACTTCCCACCTCCGGACTAGCTTTGGGCTGTTCAAGGAAATGCAGGATGCTTGTTGCAAGCCTTTTGAAGATGAGGCTAGTGTTGTTGTCAGACAGATTCAGAGGCAAGATTCTATTTGTTTGGGTCGTGAAGGAGGCCACGAGGAGCATACAGAAGAGGTTTGTTTATGTTGGCTTTGATAGTTCTTTGCATTAATGTTCATTGTTAGCTTTCAGTTATTACTATTTTTTGTCATAGGTGACCCTTCTTGATTTCCTGTGTTCTGAACTTCTTCTTTGAGTATTAGTGTTTCGTAGGTGACCTTCTCTGTTTATAGTATCTAAACTTCCAGGACTACCGTATCTGAACTTCTAAGCTTTCCATAACTGGCCCTTTGTTCCCTTTGTATGATAGTAGTTTGATATTTGATCTTCTATGTTTACTATCTTTGGACTTCCTCCATGTGTCAGTGGTCATAGCTGACCTTCTTTAATTATGTAATGTGAACTTCTCCTGATTAGACATTGTGTTCTATATGATTTTTTGTAGGCTGTTGATGATGGTGCTAGGGTTGATGAGGATGTTTTACCTGAAAGTGCATCTGTCCCTATGCATGAATCTGCTCCCGCAAGTGATTTATTTGTTGATGAGGTTCATGGCAGTGATCCTAAAGTATCATTTTTCTTGTCCATTTGTTTCATTTTTATTTTACTTCTTGTACATTTTTTCAATATGTGCCCATTTTCAATGACTTTTTGTTCTTGCTGCAGAATGACGATGCTAGTGTTCCTTCAGAGAAGGTTGCAGACAAGGCTGTATCAGGCACTGGCTGCTCTGATGGGCTGGACCCAACTGATCCTCAGTCGTCCATCGGTGCTGGGGTTTCTGATGCTGAGCAAGGCAAGATAGTTGGAGATATTATTTCAAAGAAAGATCCCATCGAGGCTGCTGTTGAGACTGGTAGTGCTCCTGCAGGCCCGGAGAAATCTCCTGCAGCAGAGCCATCAGTTGCTGTTGATGCTGGTTCTCCAGCTCTTCCAACTGCAGCACAACCAACAGTTTTTGTTGTTTCAGGTTCTCCAGCTACTCCAGCTGCTACTGGTGTGCTTGCCGATGACACTGCAATGTCTACTGGAGATGATGATGAAGAAACTGAAAGTGATAGCTTGGGAAAGGAGAATGATCTTTCCAGTGCTGCAACTGGTCTAGGCAAGAATCCATAAAGAGAGGAGCATGCTTCTCTCTTCTTTCCCCATCCCCATCCCTTTTGTTGTTGGTTTTAGTCTTTGATATCGCTATGTACTATCTGTGTGATGCAAGTTGGACTTCTGGTTTGTGCTTTGTCATGTGGTTTGTAAATAAAGTGAAGTGAATCTGTTTTTATGTGGGGGAAGGTTTGTAATGCATGGGTTGTGATGTTTATAATCCCGTGGTTTTATCTTTTGGTGTAGCAGCTGAGATGTGCTTGTGTTTGTTTGTTACTCCTGTCATGATCTATGTGTTTGTATGTTGCTCTTAATTTCTATTCTTTTGCTGAGTGTGGCACCCTGGCTCAGAGAAGACCAGAATGCCCTGTATTCCAGCCCAGGGACAAGTCCTCTGGAATACGACAATGTTGGCAGAGAACAAATCAGCTCTTTATTACAATGGATATGGTTACAAAGGGTACAAGGATTACATCGGCACGGAGACACTATGCCTGCCCGGGGTAGCTCTATGCTAACAGCGGAGTAACTCTCTCTCGGTAGCGGAACAGCGACGGTGGTGATGGACTCCACTCCGCATGGACTCTGGTTAGAACGCGTATCCTAGGTCGCAAACTCGGGATCATCGACAAGCAAGCAATCATGGCATGACCTGCAAACTGGCATGACACGCCAGGTAAGTACTTTGAATGTACTCGGGAGCTCACAACAAACATCAGCATTAAGGAAAGACAACATCATAGCAAGATAGCTACTGAGGTACATACAATAAGGTAAAGTATATTAAGTAGTTTAATCCATACTCCAAATAATCTCAGGATCCAATCCGAACCTGCTACAAATCCAATCCCAATCATGTGGTCATCCGACCACTCATCCCATTGCCATCCCATGGCAGACATATTATATACCTAATTCCATCTGCACAACAAGTCTGACCAACTTACTTTCCTCCGGGTTGCCTCACAACCCTCAGAATACTCACGATCCATCGAGTACTTCCGATTTTACGACGAGTTCTTCCATCATTATCACTACTATGGTTGACCACCTAAAGTGGTCTGGACGGACTGTCCAATACCGTGGACATGGCTATTCGAATAGATTTTACACTCTGCAGAGGTTGCGCACTTTACCCACACCATGGAGCACCTGACCTCGTGATCCCATTCGGGTGGACCAGCGTTGCTCCAACGAAACCTGCCTGACCCGTGACTCTCCCATCATACCACCGGCAATCATCCTCCCCCGGAGTCCTACCTTTGGTGGCCCCTATGTCACCTCGTGACACCTGCCACCATTGTGGCTAACAAACTGTCCCAAACGGTGACCTGGTACCATATAACTCAACTGGGCTCACAAGGTTATCGCCGCCTACCGGGCCAGGGTAGCGCGCACGCATAACCTTCCTTGTCGGGCAGTACCGATGAAAGAGCACGCGATCTGACCAAGTCAAGGCCGTCCCATACCAGCAAATGTGGCTGCATGGATAAGTCCGGATAGGTGACTCTGGATCAACCATGAAATGTGGCTAGGGCAGAATCAGAAAAGGAATATTTGTGAAAGATTTTTGAACATGGCAAGGAAGGGTTTGACATATTTGTGGAAGATATGACCCAAACAATTTATGAGAATTATTTGGGAATGATGGAAATGTGGGTTGCTTCACAACCCAGGACAAACAGGGTTATTCCTTTAATAGAAAAAGTAATATTCCCAAGAAAAGAATATGGAGATTGGTCCAAGATGGAAATGACATGGTCTTGGGATGGTTTTGAGATTGGCAAGCCACTCGGAAAGAAAAATGAAGGGTGATCCCTCCAGGTTTCAAGACTACTAAGCCACAGAAAAGCGAATCCGGACCAAATTCAAAAGAAAAAGAAAATGGGCAAAATCTAGGGTGTTACAAACCTACCCCCCTTAAAGAAATCTCGTCCTCGAAATTTGGTTGCTCAGGGATCAAACATGAATATTCCCACTTGGGGAAACCGTTTCCAACTCGGGTTTCCTTTTTACCTTTGTATAATGCTCCCACTGAGTTTCATATGACTGAATGCCTTGCTTCGGGGTGGTTTGCTTCACTGGACCCTTTTTCTGGCAAATCTTACCTCATATGTTACTCCGATTTCACGCCTTTTATGTCTGCTATCATGTCTAGGCAATAAATTATCCTGACCAAACTATGTGCCCTGCTCGTAAGTCTGAGGGTGGTTCCTCATGGACGTGTCGTGATGAGGTCCAATACGAACGACCGTTCACTGAGTTGTGGACAGATTCTCTTGGTGGACACGAAATCTTTTACTCATTGCATTGGGTGACTTCAAATGACTGTGTGTCCTCCAGGTTCAAAATAGTACTGTGAATTGTACCATTCTCCTGGCGGAATCTGACTTCTCGCATGGACAGCTAGGTCATCTTGGCTATCTTCATTGTCTTGGGTATAAAACTCTTACCAAATATTTGACTGTCACCTGTCGTGACCAGCATAAAGGTGTACGGTCTTATTGTGATATTATCCATAGATTTGACTCATAGTGGTCCTGACCGCAGAATCTTGTTCACAGCAGGTCAGTCTTTAACTGATTCCCATCTATGAGGACACATACTTCGAGACTATTGTTCATCCTTTTGATTACTCAGTCTGTCGGCATCTCCATATGTAGATGGTAGGGCGTGTAATGCTTTAATATGGTTGCTGAATTTGAACTGCTGAGTTAATCTTTTAGCTGACTTGACCAGCTTAGTTGCCCTCTTCTGACAATTTTGAGCATATCTGGTTGGCTGGGCGGGTTGTCTCGATATGGGGTCCTTGCAAATGGAATAGACCCCGTGGGTGTGTACCCATGGTGACTGGTATCGAACCCGACTGCTCTGAGTATCTGTACCATGTTGATCTTGCAACCATTATCATACCTGTTTGGACAACCATGCTCCTTTATTATGGTTCTCTTTGCCTGGATCCTTAGCTGAAAGAACTTGGCCTAATATGCTCTTGATTCTCCGGGTGACCATAGGTGTTGTCAGGTGCAATATTCCGGCAGGCATATTACTTTACAAGTTGTAGTTGTAGGGAATCGATCATCTGAACCCTTGGATAAAACCGGCAAATAAACCAGTAGCCACCAGAACGGTCTTTACAACTCAGATCTGGGACATTACTGGAGTAACTCAACCCCGACTCAAGACGGCTGAAAAGCAGCTCAGAGCATGAGACGGCATCGATAAAAAGAAAGTAGCAGTTCCCTAAGACGACCAAAGGACAGCTCAGAGCATAGGTCACTGCTACGGAGAGAAATTCAACAGCTGCCCGAGACGGCCGAAAAGCAGCTCAGAACACGGGCCAGTTGCTGACAAGAGAAATAAAAGTCGGCATCCACCCCGGACGGCCGAAAATAGCTCAGAACACAGGCGTGGTGCCGTCACCAAAGAAACACGAGCAAGGGTTCATCCGCATCCCAAACAGCTCACTATTATGCATATAGGGTATTCGGCTATGATTCTTGCTGAACACTAAGTTCATAGCAAGTTCTGACTTGCTTCGAAGACATAGCAGGGTTCAAATTGTACTCATAGCAGACTCAAACCTTGTATATGAATCATACCTTTGGCACGGAATGCACTGTGGATCATGTACACAATTTGCCTTCTTGCTGATGCGATCATTACTGCTGTGAAAGTTGCACTGATGTATACTTGATGCTGATAACCAATCCAGCCAGGATATCATTTGTATTCGGGCCCGATATTCCCGATATAACACAAACTGCTGAAAATTCCATATTGCTGAGCTGAGCTTCCAAATGGCTGTCTCTTCACTGACTCTTTGGGTTCAGGGTCGGTGAGCAACTTCCATAAGGGGAAAATAAGGTAACACTAAGGGCCCAAAAGAAACGACTAAAAAAAAGCACACAAAGCAGCAAGATCACACACACAAGCAATATCACATTCTACACCTATTCAAGCAATAATATGCATTCCTACTTAAGCACACAAAGCTCGCAAGAACTCCGGTATTACGGTCTAACATGATGTGGCGATGTGCACGAAAGTGAATCAATGTGTGGAAGGAAGTTGGTGTAAACAAAGCTACACCAAATATGGGATTAACACCGGTTCCATCTGGACGGACACGGTGGCGAGGACAAACTTGGTGATCGGGGGTCGGAACACAGAAGTTACGACCACACCATAATCAAGCGTATGGAAGAAAACCATACACGTCCAAAGAATAGGTGGCGGAATGAGTTGGTGTTGGAGAGAAAGGCTTGCAGGCATTGCCCTTTTCTGATAACAAGGATCAGTAAGGGTTGCCGAAGCGGCTAGTGGAATGGACGATTCGGGATAGAACTTATCTATCACCGAAACGATAGGGGTAGCTGAAGAGAATATATTGGTGTGGTACCGGTGCATCAATCTGACAAGGGATCGACACCACCAAGCACCTTGGCATCACTCTGCTGGGACGAAGATGACACCACACCAAGGAACAAATATGCAAACTGGAGAGCGTAGATAGGGAATCGAAACCGATGCCACCTACACTCACCAGATCCATCGTTAGTGATAAGATATCTAGTCTATATGCATGATATGCACAAACAAATGCAACAAACAAGTGCAGCAAACCAACTGGATCCTATACTACCGGTTACTAACACTCGAGCCTAGACCGCGCGTCCTATAGCCAGACCTGCTCTGATACCAACGCCTGTGGCACCCCGGCTCAGAGAACACCGGAACGCCCCGTATTCCAGCCCAGGGACAAGTCCTCTGGAATACGGCACTGCTGGCATAGAACAAATCAGCTCTTTATTACAATGGATATGGTTACAAAGGGTACAAGGATTACATCGGCACAGCAACACTATGCCTTCCCGGGGTAGCTCTATGCTAACAGCGGAGTAACTCTCTCTCGGCAGCGGAACAACGACAGCGGTGATGGACTCCACTCCGCAGGGACTCTGTCTAGAACGCGTATCCTAGGTCGCAAACTCGGGATCCTCGACAAGCAAGCAATCATGGCATGACCTGCAGACTGGCATGACACACCAGGTGAGTACTTTGAATGTACTCGCAAGCTCACAACAAACATCAACATTAAGGCAAGACAACATCATAGCAAGATAGCTACTGAGGTACATACAATAAGGTAAAGCATATTAAGTAGTTTAATCCATACCCTGAATAATCTCAGGATTCAATCCGAACCTACTCCAAATCCAATCCCAATCATGTGGTCATCCGGCCATTCATCCCATTGCCATCCCATGGCTGACATATTATATACCTGATTCCATCTGCACAACAAGTCTGACCAAGTTACTCTCCTCCGGGTTGCCTCACAACCCTCAGAATACTCACGATCCACCGAGTACTTCCGATCTTACGACGAGTTCTTCCATCATTATCACTACTATGGTTGACCACCTAAAGAGGTCTGGACGGACTGTCCAATACCGTGGACACGGCTATTCGAATAGATTTTACACTCTGCAGAGGTTGCGCACTTTACCCACACCATGGAGCACCTGACCTCGTGATCCCATTCGGGTGGACCAGCGTTGCTCCAACGAAACCTGCCTAACCCTTGACTCTCCCATCGTACCACCGGCAATCATCCTCCCCCGGAGTCCTGCCCTGGGTGGCCCCAGTGTCACCTCATGACACCTGCCACCATCATGGCTAACAAACTGTCCCAAACGGGGACCTGGTACCATATAACTCAACTGGGCTCACAAGGTTATCGCCGCCTACCGGGCCAGGGTAGCGCGCACGCATAACCTTCCCTATCCGGCGGTACCGGTGAAAGAGCACGCGATCAGACCAAGTCAAGGCTGTCCCATACCTACAAATGTGGCTGCACGGATAAGTCCGGACAGGTGACTCTGGATCAACCATGAAATATCTAATCTCCGAACAATCTCTGTCATAGCTGACACTCCGATATCATAGCAATCCAAGTCAAAATGATATCTGGCTAGAAATCCGGTAACCAGTATGCTTAAGCCACTTCTACTAACTCATCTCCACGAACTGCCGGATGAAATCCAGAATAATCATAGACGGTAATCTCATCATCATGGCATCCACGAGAGGATAAACTACTAGTCACTAACAATCCGGTACTCTACATGGTAGTCACCTATTCAGGAAATTACTCGAGCATTGCATAATCTAATTCATTTTACGGATACTTGATACTTGCTATAAAAGTAATTAATTTGACTATGACATTGAAATGCAATTATGCAAATGAGAGTTGTGGCTTGCCTGGAGATGATGGAATCATCGGGAGGAAGTGCGGAGAGTCCGCGAAGTTGGCTGCCGGTAACAGTTCTCTCTCGGAGGGGGCTGTTTACGGGCAAGGGCAAAAGGGTCATTTCCACAGTGTAACCACATAGTGAAAATGACATAAACAGAACGGGCTCGACGAGACGAAGAAGTGGGCTTTGGATTCACCTCGATCGGAGTCTCGGTTAAAAAGTTACGGCCAAGTGAGATTCAGGGACCAATCTGCAAAAGTTCCTCACAAACAAGTCCCTGGCGGCTAAAAACAGAAAGCGCCTTCTCTGAGAATACGCTTCCCTGCGGGGAAAACGTACTTTAGCCCGAAGAAGCATCAAAGTACGGTTTCGAGAGGGGGAGACGTATTCTGAGGAATATGCCTCCACTTAAGTGACGTGGCAGGGGCGGGGTCGGGCGGCTGTGTGGCTGACGGGTGGGACCGCGGGGTCCATGGCCACCTAGCGGGGAGGGGCCATCCTCTTCGTCTCCTCCTCATGCTCGCCCACGGAGCAGAGGGAGGGGCGCGGCGCCGGCGGCCGTCTCGGCGCCACCGGCCACCTCCGGCAACGCTCCGGCCACCGGAGTGACCAGGAAGATGAGCTGCACCCGCCTGACAGATCTGCCCACGCCGAAGAGCAGCGGAGCAGGCGGAACAATGGGCCGCGGCGAAGGAGGGCTTCGAGCGCCGACGGGCTCGCGGCCACGGATGCTCCGGCGAAGAGTGGAGGGGCTGGGGAGGCTCGCCGGGGTTCGGGTGGAGCTCTGGTGGAGGAAGAAGGAGAAGAAGAGCTCGGACTTGAGCGAATTGGAGAGGATGGCCGCAGCGGCCATGGCGGCGATGGCGAGCAGGGAGGGGCTCCGGGGCTCGGGGAAGAGGCTAGGGAGGGGTAGTGGAGTGAGGCAAGGGCGATGGTGAGCTCAGGGAGATGCAGGGAGGGCTTTATATAGCCGCGGCAAGGCAAGGCGATGAGGATGGCCGCCGTGGCGGCCTTATCGCCGCACTGGCGCTAGGGGACACGCGGAGGGCATTGGCGATGTCGGCAAGAGCTCCGGGAGGGTGGAGAAGCAGGTAGGGGCTTCGAGAGAGCTCGCGGGAGATAGGGACAGGGGAAAACGACAACGACGGTCACGGGCCGAACAGCGGTGGAGCTCATCGTGGCGCGTCAGAGAAGAAACTGGAGGGGGAGAGGCTTCTAGGAGATGAGCAACGACGAGACGAACCTCCTGGACATGGAGAGGTGGCGAGGGAGCGAGGGAACGGACGGAACCGAGCGGTTTCATTGCTAGAGCGCGCTGACTGGCATGCCAAACACGTGGTCACCGCATGTACTGGCAAAGATAGGACTAGAGGGGCTGGCAAACCTTGTCTGGGGTGAAGTCCTTGCTCCCCAAGGCAGCCTGAAAGTGAAAGATCACCAAAAGAAGCCAAGAGTAGATGTGAGGCTTCACTGGAAGTTTGCTGTAGCAAACTTGACCACACCTCTATGATGAACAGGAAGGTGGTAAGAACCAAAAGTGATGTCTGGGAGGTTTAGGGTAGGAAGGACTACAGTCCTGGGAAGTTTGGAAAGAAATGGACCAAGATTTAATAGGGTTGCTTTGCAACCGACCAATCTGGTCCAGAAGCTCAATCTTGATGTGCCACTCACATGGAGTAGCCACTTGAGCTGAAACTTGGTATAACATGATTATTTGGTCATATGAGAGTGCCATAAAAATTTCATACCATTTGGACAAGCGAAAATGGTACTTCCTTCATAGCTACCCTCTCTGACCAGAATCTTAGGAAAACTCTAGGGAATTATTCACGAGATGAAATGAGCCCAAATTTTGTAGAGATAGGTTACATGGGAATTAGAATGCTTTGGTAAATTTTCAGCAATTATGGAGCAATATAAAATATAGTTGCTTCACAATGTGAAAATCTGACCAGAAACAAATATTTGATGCTATGCTCACATAGATGATTGGATAGCGTTGAAACTTGGTGGCGAGTCATGATTTGAGCACATGAAGATGGTTACAAAATTTCAACTCATTTGGATACCCCTAGCTAGCACTTGCTTCACAAAGCTTCCAGTTAACCAGAAACTTTGGAAATTAGCCAAGGGAGATTTACTATCCAAATAAAGTTGAATTTTGGCATGTGGCAATGATATGGATAGGAAAGAGTGCCCAAAAAGTTTGAGACTAAGCAAGCAAATATAAAGGGTACTTGCTTCTCAACTTGGCAGCTTGGGCAGAATCAGAAAATGAATATTTGTGAAAGATTTTTGAACATGGCAAGGAAGGGTTTGACATATTTGTGGAAGATATGACCCAAACAATTTATGAGAATTATTTGGGAATTTTGGGAATGATGGAAATGTGGGTTGCTTCACAACCCAGGACAAACAGGGTTATTCCTTTAATAGAAAAAGGAATATTCCCAAGAAAAGAATATTGAGATTGGTCCAAGATGGAAATGACATGGTCTTGGGATGGTTTTGAGATTGGCAAGCCACTCAGAAAGAAAAATGAAGGGTGATCCCTCCAGGTTTCAAGACTACTAAGCCACAGAAAAGCAAATCCGGACCAAATTCAAAAGAAAAAGAAAATGGGCAAAATCCAGGGTGTTACACTGAGCAGATAGTGAACTTGCTGTCGTCTGAAAGAATGTTGATGACTTTTATTTCAGTGTAACTAGGCTTAAGAATGATCGTTCTAAGAGGTGAGTGCAGTTGGTCAGAATTTATATCCATCTAACTTATGAACTGCCTGTGGTTTTATACCTGAACTTCTTTACTTTCTGGTGCTGAACATATAACTTTTTGTACTGCCTGTTGTTATGTAGCTGAACTTCTATGTTTTTCTATGTGATGAACTTCTTGATTTTCTGATGCTGAACTTCTTTACTTTCTATTGCTTGTTTTAGATCAAAGATTATGTTCCAAAACAATGAGTGTGAAGCTACTGATGAAGATGTCCCAATATCTTTTTCTCCTCGTGGAATGCTTTGATGTAATGTAGCTGAGGTTGCACTGTATTGTCTATGTGCCAAATACCAGGGATCAGATAAACTCATCCTGCCGTATTGGGTTTGTGTAAGTCAACCCTATAGTAATTTCTTTTCTGTTTTGTTCTTTACCATATTAGTTAAAATTGTTGGTCTCATTATATTTCATATGTTGCTGTTATCTGCATTATATTAGGACAAGATTTTCAGAGGGCAGTTTGATTCCCGTGTGAGGGAGTACTTCTTAGCGACTGGTCCAGATAGCATGGATGCGCATGATTCTGTAAGCAATATTTTGTTCTTTGTCTCTGTATTTGTTTCCACTATGATCCTCTCTGTTTATATTTGTTTATTTTCCTGTTCTCTTGATATTAATTTCAGTTTTAATGATTTGTGTGTTTATCTTGCATCAGGTTGTTTTTCCCACTTTTAACCCACCTGAAATTCCTGCTCACTTGGGTGGTGTTGGTCATTGGGTTTCCATATTTCTTGACCTGAAGAATTCAAGGTTCCAGCTTCTCGACTCCTAGTATGGACCAAATGATGATTGTGTGGTACGCCTATTTTGACGGATGACTGATAACATCAAGAAGCTTTGGAACGATGCCAGCAATGACAGGGAGACACCCTTCAGTCCACTTTTTATTGACCATTTCCCTTTGGATTGGATTGATGTCCCCCAGCAGACTAACAAGTATGAGTTCCACTTTCTCTCTATCACTTTTGTTTAATTGTAGTTGTACGTAAGCTGCAACGTCTTTTATTCTTTGGCTTTCTTTTGTTTTAACACTGTTCTCATTGTTTGATGACAGTATCGACTGCGGATTCTTCATGCTTATGAATGTTAATTCATTTTATGAAGGTGTTCTTGCAAACTATTCGCATGAAAATATCTCGGATATCAGGAAGACACGGTTGTACTCAATTGCTTCTTCTAACTTGTTTGAGACAGACTTCCATGGTCTGTTTGGCTACTATTCATGTAAGTCTTGAAACTTTGACTGCTTACTTGGACTGCAGCCAGTATTCTACATGAACTTCATTTGTCTTTTATTTGCTTGTGTATTTTGTTTCAGTATTTTTTTCCTGTCATTGCTTACTTGGATAGCAGCTTTTATTCTACTTGAACTTCAGAGATGATACCTTTTTATGCTTTTGTTAGCTGTAGTTGAATGTTTTCCATTTCATTAGTTTATCTTGAACTATGCCTTGGGTTGTGCCTGAACTTCATTAGTTTTTAAATGCAACACATTTTTTAGGTCAACTTGGGTAGTAATCATGTCATCTATATTTGTTTGGACTGTACATTGTGTTGTACCTGAACTTCAGTTATATTTAATGGTCTTTTTTTTCCTTTTTTTGATAGTGGAGCCGTTGGACTTGACCGATTACCACTACTCATTCCTCGGGTCATAGGAATACTAGCCTATGGAGGAATCGATGAGTACAACTCCGAGAGAAGATGATAGCTCTCGAACCCTTATTCCTTCCAAGTTGAGGAAGCAGCCTGTCGGTATTGGTGCTGCTCCAAATACCCCTTGCTCCAAGAAGGTTGGTGCAGTCAAAGCAGAGGTGATTTCGTCGGATGATGATTTTGAGAAGATTGCTTACCCGAAGAAGGGTAAATCTGCTGCTGCTACTGTTGTTGGGAGAGGTGGGAAGAATGCTGTCATCACCAGGAGGAATCCGGCAGTTGAGTCTGGCAACATAACTTCCTCGAAGAGAGCAGCAAGATTGCCTATGAAGTGGCGTTCTGCTGTCGCTCCCCTAAATAAATACAGTTACCCTCATCTATCCGAGGCCCGGAGGTTGAAACAGTATGTGCTTAGTGAAGATGATCTGAAGAAGTATTCTGAGTGAGTATTCATCTTATGGTTTTTGCTACCAGACATGCTACTTTGTGTTAACTTCAGTTGTTATAGTATCTGAACTTCTATTCATTCTCCTTTGTCTTGGAGTTGCGCTTCTAATATTTTTCCCAACCTTTAAATTTGCAGCACAAGCTACTGCATGTTTACCATCCCTGGGAATGTGATTGACCTCACAGGACGTGTCTTTTATACTCTTTTCGGTGAAGGACAGCAGATGGAAGGAGACGTAATGGACTTTCTCATAAACTTGTGGAAGGATAAGCCGGAGTCCTCTGAGATCTTTTCTTGTGCTGACAGGGTTGTACTGAGTCCCTACTTCATACAGATTTTTGTTCTTGTAACACTATCTCCCTTTTTTGCGCTAGTTTTGGTGAAGTGACATTGGAAGGTGTTTTAATTTGTCGTGATTATTTCGTGTTCTTAATCTTTTATTTATCGTCTGTTTGTGAATGCAGTACTACCTGGAGTATGATTTTTTCGCTGCATCAGTTCAAAAATTCGATGCAAAAAAATCGGCTGCACTCCTCCCAATGTTTGTTCGCAAGGAAGAAGACCTTCTTAACGCAAAGATGGTTAGGTTTTCATAACTCTTGCTTTTTTTATTTTATGTACTTCCTTTTGCTGAGTTTGTCAAGAAGTTTCTGTTCATCTCGGCTGTTCAATACTTGTGCTTTATAGTTTGTGTTCACCATTTTTTCAATCTTGGCAGGTTTTTTTGATACTTTTCAAGCCAATTGACAAAATAGCGCACTACAGTGTGTATGTGCTGAATAGATATCGTGGGAGCATTGACATCCTTGATTCACTTACTTACACTAATAAGGGACTTTCGCAAACAAGTTTCCACAGAGACTGCCAAAATATCGTGAGTGTTTCTTAGCCTGAACCTCCCGTCATATTCTCTTTTTGACATGAAGTTTATTATGCCTTCCGTTGACAAAATATTTTTTGTCTCTGTTTTGGTAAGAGTGCTTAAAAGTTGTGTGCTTCAACTGACTATCATTTGACAGTTGAACTTCTGGTATCGTTTAGCTAGATTTTATGCAAGTGTCGCTTTATGTATCTGAACTTAACTATTTTGGTTAAGATGTTTTTGATTTTATCGTATTTTTCATTTCTGGCAGATCAAGAGATTTGTTGGGTTGCTAGAGGAGATGTATGGCAAGGCTGTGTACAAAATGAGCAAGCAGCCAAACTGGGTGACTATTGCAAAGAGGCCGACTTTTATTGATGTTCCAAAGCAAGTGAATAGTGATTGTGGTTTCTTCGCTGTGAAGCTCTGCTCTACATATGATGGCGATGAGCTTGTTGAAGATTTGGGTGATGTGGAAGTATGTTTTGTCCTTGTTCTTGTCTCATCATCCTTTCATTTTTTGTGTGTTTTTGCCGACATGCTCCTGCTGTGGTTTTAGTTATCCTTTGCTGTTTTTTTATTCTTCATTCTTTTTTGTTTGCAGGCTGCTGTGGATGACTAGAAGGCCGAGTTAATGCACACTCTAGTCTTTAGCGAGAAGAATGAAATTGTGCGTGGAGAGCTTCCTGCCGAGATCCAGTCCTTGGGCCCGTGAATTCTGCGTGTAGAAACATTGGTTTTAGTGTAGATTTTATTTTGTAAAGATTAGGTTTGATAATGATTGGAACGATTTCGTCAAGATTTGGTTGCAAGAATGGTTTAGTAATTTGTGTATCTATAGCTACAACACTGTTATTTATGTTATTGAGGACAAATGTATCTGGTATGAGGAATGATTGGCTTGTGAATTTCAATGTATTGCATCGTTTTCAGTATTCCAGTGTTGTATGTTTTTTCCCCAACATTTGTACTTGAACTTCTGCCTGGGTTCTGGCTGAACTGCTGGTTTTTTGTGGACAGTGTTTTTTGCCCACAAATCCAGTGTTGTTTAATTTTTGGCCCCAATATATGAACTTGAACTTCTGCTTGAGATCTGGCTGGGCTGCTCGTTTCAGATGGAGAGAATTTTTGTGTTGTATAATGTATTATTATTTTTCAACTCAATCAAGATGTAGCCTTTTGCATAGAATCTATATGTGCTTTTTGTGATTTTTTAACTGCGAATAGTTTTCAACTAGAACTTCATGTAAAAATATTCTCATACACTCCTTTACATTTCTTTATCCTTGTCGGCATTCTACATGAACTTCTCCATGTATCCAAACAGAACTTCATATCTGCACGCGTCGTCTTAGGCTTACTAGCTTAGTTTATACATCAATACTTATTTGTCAAGCATATTTTTTCCTACATCGATTATTATACCAGAACTTCTTCTGTGAGCTTACTTGAACTTCATAGTGTATATTTTCATTTTATTCCTGCTTGCTCTTTTATGGAATACATCACCAGCACCTCCTCTCATAATATACCAGAACTTCTACAGTAAGATTACTTGAACTTCACAGTGTATATTTCATTTTATTCCTACTTGCTCTTTCATGGAATACATCACCAGCACCTCCTCTCATAATATAACAGGACTTCTACAGTAAGCTTACTTGAACTTCTACTGTATAATCTCTTTGAAACTTCTACAATAGAAGTTCAAGTAAGCTTCTCCTAAAATACTGTTCAATAGTGGAATAACATTCTGCACACTGACATGACATAAGTTTGCTTTGTTTAATCGACCTAGTCTAATTGTTCATCAGCCTTGCGCTCCTCCTAGCCTTTGCTTGTAGTGGTTTTTGTTTGACATGTATCTCTTCCTCTTCCTCTTCGTCTTCATCTTCTTGTTTCTCTTCGTCTTCGTCTTCTTTGATGATGTCTTCATCTTCGTCTTCCTCATCCTCCTCTTCATCTTACACCACTTTCTTGTTGCTGGCTCTAGGTTTTGCTTTCTGTTTCTTTTCTGGCTTTTGGCTTGTCTTTTCAGCTTCTGCGTGCTTCGGACATGTTTGTGCATTGTGTGGAGCATATTCCTTGCATATACTGCAAAGCCTGTTGCTAGCTTTGTCTGGGTGTGGTCCCTTGTTTTGTTTTAGAACTTTGGGCTGCTATTTTTGAACTTTGGGTTGCTTGACCTCCTCGGCATCGTTTCTTTCTAAGAGTGTTGGACAAGTGAGTTTGTTGTGTCCTGCAACCTTTTTGCACACACTACATTGCCTGTGTCCAAGTGGCATTCCATTCTCATCCGGCACGATGACTCTATCTGCAGATGGTGCCTTTATTTGAGCTCTCTGGTCTCTTTTCTTTGCTACAGAAAGTTTCTTCCTACCCTTTGTTTTAGAGTATAGCGGTAGTTTTATTGTCTCTTTCTGCTGCTGCTGCATTAATTGGTCAACATCCTGCTTGCATCGGTCGGCTTGAGCAGCGGTCTGGAGCATTTCAGCTTCATAATAATGAAGGTCATCTTCAATTTCAGCATCCTCTTCAGCCATCCTTTCGTCAGCATCCGCTTGATTTGCTGAATGTATTGCATCAAGTTCTTCCATGAGCCTCTTGAGAACATAGAAGGCTCTGTCATATTGTTGTTCACATCTCATCGCTTTCTTGTTAACGGTCAAATTTAGCTGCAGCAGGATGTCTTGCTTGGATAGTCTAGAGCTGCCATCCGAATCAATTGTGTTGTAGTCCCTTGTATCAAATGTTGTTTGTGATTTTGCAGTCTTTGTGTACCGTTTGAGGATATACTTGTCTAGAAATTTGTCAGGCTTCAGGTAGTCCAGTATGTTCATTATGTGAAGGCAGAACAGACCTGCATTTTGTGATGAATGCAGAATACATAGTTTGTGAGCCAGCACTGAGTTTCATATATTGATATGATACTACTAGTTTAGCTATTTAATTAGTTTGTTTTTCCGCTCACCTGTGTGTGTCCAAAGCTTGTATTCGCACACATATATTTCATTCTCTGGGTCAACTACAACCTGGAATTCATGCTTTGACCAGGCAAATCTTTCTTCATCATCATGGCCAGCCTTGTTGTGGTAGTACACAAGGTACTTAGTGGGCTCTGTTGTAGGCTTTGCCCAAAATAGTGTGGATTTTCTCATCCTAGTCCTCATCTCGCTGTACACAGCTCTCGTGTACATGATAGCCATGTCTTCCTCATAGCCGTAAGTTGTTTTTGTCACAGGATTGCTCTGGACATGTCAAAAAATAAGATATTAGTCGAGCAGAGTCATGGGTTTCATTTTTTAAATACCAAGTGCACATGTTCAAGGAAGTCACAATATGGGGGTGTTTTTTTGTCTTAATACCATGTTGGCCATTGTTTGCTCGTTCTCCTTCTGCATCCGAGTTTGTATGCAAGCATTTACCCGCCTAGCAAACTTGTGTAGGTTCTGGGTCCCCTTGACAAACCCTCTCTTGAGCACGTGATTCATGCTCTCGCTTCGTTGTGTAGAAGTCATTCTAGCACAGAAAATGTTCTTGTAATATGCTGATATCCACAGTTTCCTATCACTCCATAGCTGCATCATCATCTGGTCATTCTGCAGGTTGTACTTCTGCACGAGTGCAGCCCAGTCAGCTTCAAACTCCGTTGGCATTAGCGGCTAGTTTAAGATAGCTGTGAACTCCTCTTTGATTGTTTTATACTTTTTGTACAGCAACGCGAGGTATTCCTTGAACTTCTTCAGGATGTGCCAACGGCATAGCTTATGGATGGTATTTGGAATGATTGTGGTATAGCTTTCGCCATTGACGGGCACTGGTCTACATGAATTAAAAAATGAAACTTGCTTCTTGAACTGATGGTGAACTTATGTGATACAAGTACTTGAACTTCACAGGCAGCAGTAGGACTACCTAGTAATGTCACACAAATTTTTCTTACAGCAGTGTTGTTGAACTTCTATGGTACCAGTGATTGAACTTCACATACATAACTATATTTTTCTGAACATGTTACATATATTTTTTCTTACAGCAGTGTTCTTGAACTTCTATGATTCCTGTATTTGAACTTCACATCCAGAACAATATTTTTCTAAACATGTGACATATAATTTTGCTTCTTGTACTGTTGTTGGACTTCTGTGCTAACAGTGGTTGAACAACTTGGTTTACATTATTTTTAGTTAAAACCAGTATACCCAATATAGACCCAGAGACTGAAAAGATGATGAAACTTGTAGAGTTTTTTTAACTTACCTGTTAGAATGCAAGTTGGGTGTTTGTTGTTCATGCACCGTACAAATGTATCGAACAGCCACTTGAATGACTTTGCATCTTCATCTCTGATCAGGGCAACATCAAATATCTGGTGTATCTGTTGTAAAATTCCCTGGCTTTCTCTACATTCTGGAATGGCATCTTTAATCTTGGTATTAGATAATCTGGGAGATCCGGCATCTGCAGAAAAAGAAAAAATAATCGAAACGGTACATTAAAATGCAGTTTATAAACTTGTTATCCTGGAGGGAGCAGAAAAATTGCAGATCATACAAGATGCATATATAAATACTTAAATTTTGTTCACTTACATGCGTGTATGATCGCAACTCCACCGGAGTCTGCTGCTGGCCCTCTGGGATGGGGCACGGCGGAGTTATCATAGCAGGGTGCAGGAGTGGATCACGAGGAGGAAGGAGGGCTAAAGATGGCCTCTCTCTTGTTTGCGTCCTTTTTGCTTGTGGTGGTTGTGGAGGTATGGCGATCCTGGTTTTAGTTTGCTCTTTTGTTCTGTGAAGCAATCCATCTACCTCATGTCCCGTACGATCCTGAGTTGTAGCAGCAGCAGCAGCATCAGCATCCAACGGCGGTAGTGTGCAGAGCACTCTCCTCCGTGTGTGTGTTCCTGTTGGATTTGTCCTGGGATCCGGTTTAGTTGCTGCCCTTTCACATTGACGAGCTACACCAGGATAACCTCCAGAGTTCCACTCAGGATAACCTCCAGAGTTACACACATGACTTGAGCTAACACCCTCCTCCATCGGTGTGCTTGGAAGTCTGCTGGTGGATACAAAGAATTCGCGGGGTATTTCTGGCGTCACCCAATTAGGTGGAGGCGCAAAGTGGTGCGGATAGGGCTGTGACCCAGCATCTTGGAAGTCTGCATGTGTTTCGGGTGTCATCCAATTTTGGTGTGGAGCAGATTGGGAATGTTGTTGGTGCGTTTGAGGTGTGACCCATTGAGGGGGCGGCACAATGCGTACAGGCTTAGGGTTGTGTACTTGCTGCTGGGAACTTCTAAGCTTCTTTCTGTGTCTCTCATCCTGCTGGCATAAAAAAAGAATGTGTTAGCACACAAGTCACATCTGCCTATACTGGTGTAACTGAACTGAGCATTATTCACAGCCTGAACTTCTCATATAAAAGTGTTGTTCATGTACATATTTTTCCCTAGGACAGGTATCACACTCTGAACTGAGCTGAGCATCTTCTCATACTTGTGTACCTGAACTGAGCACTCTTCACAAAATGAACCTCACATTCTGAATTCTACACTATTTGATTTTTTTCTGTACCTGAACTCAGCACTCTCCACAGACTGAACTTCTGGTTCGCAAAGGGGAAATACTGTCTACAGTTAAAAACATGACCTTCATGAGTTTGAATGGTTGAACTTACTAGTGCATACCAACCTGACCTTCATGTGATCACATGTTTGTTTTATTTTCCTTTTTTTCACACAACCAGATACATACCAACCTGAACTCTAGCCCACTTACTAGTTGAACTTCACATGGTTTCTTACATATGAATGCAGGCAGATTTTTTAATTTTTGTAGCCTGGACTGTGGCTCACACACTACCAGAACTTCACATGGCTGAAAGAAAATAACAGACAGCAGGAAGTTCAACCATACCTTGGATAGAAGTGTCGGTGTACTAGAATAGGGGTACCCTAGTACCCCGTACTTGTGCACGGGCAGTAGCAGCATCCCGCGGCCAGGCTTACGGGAGGACAGCCAGAGAGAAGCTCAAGGTTATTAAGCCATTCAAGAACAAAGTATACAAAGCAAGAGTCAAGGCCCCGGCAAGAGGAGCTTGCCGGGAGGGACAGCTGAGGCCCATCCTGAGGTTTGCTGTAGCAGAGTACTTGCCGCGGCAAGGTACTTGCCCCGGCAAGTCATTGGCTGCGGCAAGGTATTGGCTGCGGCAAGGTATTGGCTGCGGCAAGGTACTTGCCCCGGCAAGTTACCTTGCGCGGCAAGCTATTGGTTGCGGCAAGCTGTCAGGTGCAGCAAGGTCTTGCCGCGGCAAGCGTTACTGTACCACTGTGCTACTGTGCTGCTCCGGTGCCTCTGCCAGCGTGGCGCTCTGGGTCCTTCCAAGCGTGTGTGGCAGGGCACTGTGTAGACGGCGGTACTCTGTAGCTAGCGGTGCAGGAGCAGGTGGGATAGGCTTTTCCCACGTCCAAGACGTCCGGGTACATGTATCTGGACAGCTAAGGCATGGGCATTTAATGCCCTTGTCCCCTGCCGTCAGTGGTAGGTAGGACATGTCATCCTAGTAATAATGGCCTTACTGTAGCAACTTTCCACCTCTACCTTTACTGTTTGCCACCTGTTGGTGACCCCTTTGTGCGTATAAAAGGAGGCCCATAGGCAACATGGAGGGGGGTTAGGAACTGGGAGATTGAGAACTCCAGTATTGTATGCAGCTACTCTGTACTGTAGCGCTCCTGGAGCTAGAACAATCATCCAGATAATACACCAAAAAGCAGGTGTAGGGTTTTACGCATCCGTGCGGCCCGAACCTGGGTAAATCTCTCTCGTGCGCTGTCGTGTTCTTCGCTAGATTTGCTCTTCGTGTGACCGTCTCTCCCTGCCGAACGTAAAGGGGTCCTTCCCTGGGTCCCATAGGTGATCGCGGATTCGTCCCCGACATCTTTGGCGCGCCAGGTAGGGGGAGAGGTTGTGTGAACCTAATCTAGCGATTTGCGCGTTAGTTTTTGGGCCATCCTCCGCCTTATGGCTCCAAAAAAGAAGACTTCGGCCATCGATGCGTCTACGTCCAACCCGCCTGCTCCCATGCAGGAGGGTGCCGACGTGATTGCGGCTGCTGGAGGGACTGGAGAGCGAGAGCTCCCATTACCTCCACCTGTCCAAAACCGGGCCAGCAACGCCAATCTTGGCGCTGCTGGGTCTGGGAACGCAGCGCTGCTCGCTGCTGCTGGCCCTGCAAGCTCCAGAAACGGTGCTGCGCGTTCTAGAACGCCTGCGCCGGTTCAGACGCTGCGGCCTTCGCAAGAAGCCCGTGACAGGCAGCGTCCTGACGCCCCAGGTGCCAGGCGCTCCCTGGATAATGAACTTGCGCATCGATCTCGAGATGCGCAGGGTCACCATACGCATCAACACGCTGGCGGGGTCGAGGTACGGTCGCCTGGGCGTGGAGATGCTCCTTCTAACACTGTTAGGAGTAAGAGCATCCCACAGTCCTCACGCCACTCGATACCTCCCTCACCAGCAGAAGCGTTGGCGCGTGCGCAGCTGCTCCTGAACTTCCCTCCACCAGCAGATAAGCTTGACGAGTGGAGGGCAACCATTCAGAGCCTTCTCAGCTTCGCTGATGCCGACCCGGTGCGCGCGGCCGACAAGAGAACTGGTGACAATGCTGTCACCAACAAGAACGGCGAGGGGGCAACAACCGTACACTCCCGGCCCAGACGGCCTCGGTCGCCGACACGTCGAAACGACGCCCGTGGCGATGATTCCACGGCGTCGTCTGACCCGCGAGCTCGTCGTGACCAGCGCCTCGTTCTTCAGGAACGCAGAGGAGAAGACGCTCGTACCACTATCGAGCGAAGGAGAGAAGCGCATCGTCAGTCCGACAGACGCGCAGGGCCCGCTGTTGACATGCATGCGCCAGGGGATCCTGGCGACTTGCCGTACGCGGTAAGTTGTCCAGCGTTCACCCGTGAGCTGCGGCAGGTCCAGTGGCCCAACCGCAAGTCTTTCAAGCCTGACGTGCCGGAGAAGTATGATGGCAAGACACACCCGTCGGAGTTCCTCAGCATTTACACCATTGCGGTGCAAGCTGCCGGGGGACGAGACGACAAGATTCTTGCTAACTACTTCCCGCTCGTGTTAAAGCGCAACGTCGTCTCATGGCTCATGCACTTGCCGGAGAACTCCATTTCTTCATGGGCGGACCTGTGCCATCAGTTTGTTGGTGCCTTTACTGGTGGTCATCAACCTCATGGCCAGGAGAGTGATCTTCATCTCATCCCCCAGAAGGAAGGAGAGCCCCTGCGCAAATACATTCAAAGGTTCAGCCGCGTACAGTACAACATCCCAGATGTTCACCCCGCTGCGGTTATTAGCGCGTTCCATCAGAACGTGCGTAACCGCAAGATGCAGGAGGAAATGGTGATGACCAAGGTCAGAGACATTGGCCAGCTATATGCTCTCGCCGACAAGTGTGCGCGTGCTGAAGAGGGAAGGAAACTTCCCGGTGAAGGTGTTGGCGCAGGGGGGAGCTCTGACAGCGAAGGTACCGCCCCGGCAAAGAAGGGCCGGCGGCGGAACAACAGGAAGAAAAAGGGCAAAGCTGTGCTTGCCGTCGAACAGTCCAGCGGCAACGGCAGCGCCGACAAGGCCAAAGTCGAGGGCTCCGGCAAGGAGATTGCCGCGTGCGCCAACTGTCAGGCCTTGGCGGCTGCCGACAAGCAGGACGGCTCCGACAAGCAATATTGCAAGATCCACCTCACCAAGGGACACGATCCCCAGAACTGCCGACGAGTCGAGCAGCTTGTCGAGCAGCAGAAAGCTGAGTATGAGAGGCGCGACAAGGAGAAGGCCCCAGAAGGTGCTGGCAGGTCCGGCAAGAAGCGCACTGCCCGAGGAGGGCGTCGCGGCAAGGCCAAGCAGCAGCAGAGAGACATGCCTCCTCGTGGCCGCGACAAAGATGATGATGATGATGATCTAGATGATGAAGAATCCAGTGAGCACGAATTTCAGAAAGCCGCAGAAGTCTTGTGTGTTGACGGTGGTGCTTCGTTGCATTCTTCTCACCGCCAACTTAAACAGTGGGCGCGAGAGATCAATGCAGCGGAACCATCTGTTGACGCCAGAAAGCTTCTGAAGTGGTCCGACACGCCTATCGTCTTTGACATTGAGGACCACCCTGACCGCACAACGGTGGTCGGGTGCTTGCCGATGTTGGTTTCACCAACGATCCGCAACCTCAAGGTCACGAAGATGTTAGTTGACAGTGGGGCCGGCTTGAATCTGATTTTGCCCGCTGTGCTCCGGAAACTTCAAATCCCTGACGGCGAGCTTGAGGAAACTGGTACTTTCCAAGGAGTCAATCCAGGAAGGAGCAAGCCGAAAGGGAAGATCACGCTGCCAGTGACATTTGGCGGCGAGCTGAACTACCGGACCGAGAAGGTCACCTTTGACGTTGCCGATATTCCATTGCCTTATAATGGGATACTTGGCCGTCCAGCATTCACCAAGTTCATGGCAGCCTCTCATTATGCCTACAACGTGTTGAAGATGCCAGGCCCAGTAAGTGTTATCACAGTTCCCTGTGATAAGAAGGATGCACTTATTTGCGCCGACAAGATCTACCAGGAAGCAGCTGCCGCAACTGCCGCCAAGGCACTTGCCGCTGAAGCTCCCGGGGGGAAGAACAAGAGGAAGTCCGGCAAGAGCTCCTGTGCCCACTCCGGCAAGCGCACCTCTTTGGAGTGCTGCGCTGCCGTCGAGGACGCACCAGAGACCTCCACCGGCAAGTGCAAGAAGAACAAAGCCGCTCCGCCGGTGACAAAGAAGGTGCCCGCCAAGGAGGACGGCACTGGTGGTTCCTTCACCATCAGTGCCACACTTGACAACAAATAGGAAAGCACGCTCATTGCTTTCCTGCGGGCGAATGTCGACGTGTTTGCATGGCAACCGTCCGACATCCCCGGTGTTCCCAGGAAAGTAATTGAGCACCACCTTGCCGTCTGTCCCGACGCGAGGCCCGTCAAGCAGAAAGCCAGAAAGCAAGCTGTGGAGCGGCAAGAGTTTATTGCGGAAGAAATCAAGAAGTTGGAAGCAGCAGGCCTCGTCAGAGGAGTGCTCCATCCTACGTGGTTGGCCAATCCTGTTGTCGTGCGCAAAGCGAATGGAAAATGGAGGCTTTGTATTGATTTCACTGATGTCAATAAAGCTTGTCCCAAAGACCCATTTCCTTTGCCCCGCATAGACCAGATTGTTGACTCCACGGCAGGATGTGATTTGCTTTCATTTCTTGATGCATATTCAGGGTATCATCAAATCTTCATGGCTGAGGAAGATGAGGAAAAGACCGCATTTATCACACCCTGTGGCACATACTGTTTCATACGTATGCCATTTGGTTTGAAAAATGCTGGTTCAACATTTGCAAGAGCCGTCCAGATTGCTTTTGAGCCTTAGCTGCACAGAAATGTGGAAGCCTATATGGATGATATAGTGGTCAAAAGCAAGGACAGGGCTACTTTGGTTCAAGATCTAGAAGAAACTTTTGTAAATCTGCGCAAGATCAACCTGAAGCTCAACCCTGAGAAGTGCGTGTTTGGAGTTCCCTCCGGCAAGCTTCTCGGTTTCTTTGTGTCTCAACGTGGAATTGAAGCCAATCCTGACAAGATCAAAGCCATTGAGCAAGTTGAAGCACCGAAGCGTGTCAAGGATGTACGACGACTTGCCGGCTGTGTTGCTGCTCTCAGTAGGTTTATCTCCAAGTCAGCTGAGCGCGCCCTGCCATTTTTCAAAATCTTAAAAAAGGCAGGTCCATTGAAATGGACTCCGGAGGCGGAGGCAGCGCTGCAAGACTTGAAGAGATACCTCTCCTCTCCTCCAATACTTGTCGCACCTAAACCACAAGAGAAGTTATTGCTGTATCTAGCGGCAACCAATCAAGTGGTTAGTGCTGCGCTAGTAGCAGAGAGAGAGAGGTGGATGAGGAGGCAGTAACTGCGGCAAGCACGTCCAGCGACAAGCTGGGGGCTCCCCCGACAAGTTTTGCTGCCGACAAGGATTCGTCTGCGCAGTCAGGCGAAGTGATACAAAAGAAGAAAATGGTGCAGCGCCCGGTCTACTTTGTGAGCTCTCTTCTGCAGGGAGCTAGGTCAAGGTATTCTGGTGTGCAGAAGCTGCTTTTCGGCCTTCTCATGGCCTCGAGAAAGCTGCGCCATTACTTTGAAGCACATGAAGTTACCGTCGTCACTCGCTTCCCGCTGAAAAGGATTTTGCAAAATCCAGAAGCGACAGGCAGGATTGTCGAGTGGGCGTTGTAGTTGTCGAGCTTTGGTCTCAAGTTTGAGAGTACATCAACCATACAGAGCCGAGTTTTGGCAGAGTTTGTCGCAGAATGGACACCAACGCCAGACGAAGAAATCCCAGAGACGACTCTCCCCGGCAAGGAGACAAGCAAAGAGTGGCTTATGTACTTTGATGGTGCCTTTTCGCTGCAAGGCGCCGGTGCTGGCGTACTGCTTGTCGCACCCACCGGAGAGCACCTCAAGTACGTGGTCCAAATGCACTTTCCCAAGGAACAGGCGACGAACAATACTGCAGAATATGAGGGGTTGCTTGCCGGTCTCAGGATCGCGGCAGACCTTGGGATTAAGAAGCTTATTGTCAGGGGAGATTCGCAGCTTGTCGTCAGGCAAGTGAACAAGAACTACCAATGCCCATTGATGGAAGCTTATGTAGATGAGGTGAGGAAGTTGGAGGAACGCTTTGATGGCCTACAAATGGAGCACGTCCCACGTGCTGAGAATGACATTGCCGATGGTTTGTCAAAGCGCGCCGCACTCAAATTGCCTGTGGAACCAGGCACTTTTGTGCTCCAACTAACTTAGCCATCCGTGATGCCATCAGTAGGGCAAGGCAGGAAGAGGAAGTTGGCTTCTGGCGACTACTTCCCGGCAGAGCTCCCCGAAGCCGCCGGCAAGAAGGCTGCCAAAGCCAGCGCCAAAGATGCAGAGGGGCAACTTGCTCCGACAAGGCCTCACGCTCTTGTCGTTGAAGCGGGTGCTCCTAGGCAAGAGGCAAAGGGGCAACTTGCTCCGACAAGACTTCGGGTCCTTGTCATTGAAGCAGGCGCTCCTGATCGAAGCGCTGAGGAGCAAGATGCTCCGATGAGGCCTTGGGCTTCCGTCGTTGAAGCAACTGCTCCCGACGAGCTTGTTGAAGGACAGCACGCTCCAGCAGGGCCCCAGGCTCTTGTCGTTGAAGCGGCTGTTCCCGCCAAGCTCGTCGGGGAACGGCCGGCTCTGGTAGAGCGACAAGCTCTTGCCGTAGGGCCTGATGTTCCCGCAGCAGAAGAAATGCCTTTAGTCCTCGTTGTCGAGCCACAGGCTTCAGCGTGGGCGCAGCAGATCGTCCGTTTCCTTCAGACAGGAGAACTTCCCGAAGAGCAGGAAGAAGCGGAGAAAGTAGCCCGACGGTCCAATATGTATCAATTTGTCGATGACATGCTGTGCAGAAAAAGACCAAACGGTGTGAAATTGAAGTGTATTCCCCGGGAAGAAGGACAGGAGCTGTTGGCGGAGATTCATGGAGGCATATGTGGTCACCACATAGGGTCAAGAGCCCTTGCTGGAAAGGCTTTCCGGCAAGGTTTCTTTTGGCCCACCGCCCTCCAGGATGCAACTGCACTAGTAACCAAGTGTGAAGCGTGCTAGTTTCATTCCAAGCAGATTCATCAGCCAGCTCAAGCTCTCCAGACAATCCCTCTCTCCTGGCCATTTTTGGTCTGGGGGCTCGACATCCTCGGCCCCTTTCCCCGTGCCACCGGGGGCTTCGAGTACTTTTATGTGGCCATCGACAAGTTTACGAAGTGGCCGGAAGTGGAAGCAGTGAGGAAGGTGACAGCACAATCAGCCATCAAGTTCTTCAAGGGAATTGTTTGTCGCTTTGGTGTTCCTAACAGGATCATCACCGACAACGGTACCCAGTTCACGAGCCACGCCTTCATGCAGTATGTCGAAGACCTTGGCACCAAGGTCTGTTTCGCTTCTGTTGCTCACCCGCGAAGCAACGGTCAAGCTGAAAGGGCAAATGCTGAAGTGCTGCATGGGCTCAAGACGAGAACTTTCGACAGGCTGCGCAAGTGCGGCAAGAACTGGATCGAGGAGCTGCCAGTGGTTCTTTGGTCGATCAGGACGACGCCAAATCGAGCTACTGGCCAGACGCCTTTTGCTCTAGTTTATGGAGCAGAGGCAGTTCTCCCCACGGAACTCGTATACGGGTCACCTCGAGTGCTCGCTTACGTTGAGCTTGAGCAAGAGCAACTGCGGCAAGATGACGCTGTGCTCCTCGAGGAGGATCGTCTTCAGGCTGCTGTGAGAGCTGCTCGCTACCAGCAAGCTTTGCGTCGCTACCATAGCCGCAAAGTTAATGCCAGAAGTCTCGAGGAAGGCGACCTTGTTCTTCGGCGCGTTCAGTCGGCCAAGAATTCAAACAAGTTGACGCCGAAGTGGGAAGGCCCTTATCGGGTGAAACGAGTCACCAGGCCTGGCTCTGTCCGCCTGGAGACCGAGGATGGCATTCCAGTGATCAATTCCTGGAACATTGAGCATCTTCGTAAGTTTTTTCCATAAGGCGCGGTTGCCGGGCCATTCCCCGGCAACCACCTTTTGTACAAGTCTTGCCGCTGTTGCATGTAATCCTTTGTACAAAGCCAGGCGCAGACCCTGTGCATAAATAAAGCTTTTGTATTTTGCAGTTTTTGACGATTTCATGTTTACTTTTATTTTGCATGATTATCTGACATACTGTGCAGTACAGCCTCCCCGGTAAGCATTAACGAGCCACCAAGTTCCTATATCTTTATTTTCTCTTCTTTCTTTTTCTCAAAGAGACAGAAGCTTCCCTCGCGCACAAGTTTGCCGGGGGGGATGGGATAATGATATGGACCAGGCGTCGTTCAAAGAAACTTTGCCTTGCCGGGAAGAAGGCAGCGGCAAGCAGTGACAAGACCTTGCCACGAAGAGATCAGCGACAAAGCTAAGTGCCAAAGTTTGAACAATCAAATTCTTTTTTATTTTCAAGGTTATTTTCCTTGAACGATACTACTCTTTGTATGGAAAACCTGTGCGCGACGGAACCTAAGCGTAATCGGTCGCGCCCTTATCTTGTTTCGAGTCCGCTCAACAACCTAAGTGGCTGCACTGAGCGCGACAAGGTTGCTTGCCGGCAGCGGCACCGCCAGCAGGCTGCTGAAGTCCCGCACCCAGCGCTCGCGGCAATGGTGCGCGCACCGGCAAGTTCCCTATAAGCGTAGGGCAAGTACACACAAAGAAAGAAATTGCTCAAGGGAGATGACATGCATTAACTCCAAAATATTGCAAGTTATATTACAAGATAAGTTGCCGCGGCTTAAACAGATTGTTCTTTAACATGTCTAGCGGCGGCAAGGAGGGAGAAGAATGGGCTCTCTAATTACGGTGCTCGCCTTCGACTCTCTGGATATGGTCCACCCTCTCCACGATGGGCGCGACAAGGGCCTCTAGTGGCGCGGGGTCGTATCCCTTCGGCAAGCTTTTGAAGATGTTGCTGAAGTCGACGCCTGGGTTTCTGTATGCTATCTTCACCAACAACCTTCGGAGAACTCCCCGGCAAAGCCTGCGTGACTCGTCGGCCAGTTGAGCCTTGTGATTGACTTGGAGCTGTTGGAGTGCTTCTACTACTCCATCGAAGAACTCGGCTAGCTTGACGCTAGTTTGCGTGTTCTTGTCGGTGGAGTACCCGAAGTCCGGCACCTTCAGGGCAGTCAGCTCCTTGTAGATGCCCTCGGCGGCGCTAGCAAGCCTGTCTGTGAAGATCCCCACGTTATCCCTGAACTTCTTGTGGGTTGCAATAGCGTCTTGAAGCAGACCCTTTTCCTTCTGGAGCTCTGTCGTTAGAAGCCCTTCGCGCTTTCTGGTGGTGTCGAGCGTCTCCTTCAGCGTGGTCAGCTTCAGCTTCAGGTCTGCTATGGAGTCGTTGGCGGCGGCAAGCAGATTGTTCTTCTTGGCTATGGTAACTTGCATCTCCGCCAAAGTGTGGGTCACCTTTGCCCTCTCACTTTCAAGCGTTGAGAGCTTGTCACCGTTTGCCTTGAGGGCGGCCTCTAGTCTTGCCACTTTCTCCTCCGTTTCCTTCCTGTTCACTTCTGCAGCAGCGACAACGTTGGTGGCCTCCACCAACTTGCTGGCGTACTCTTGGGCCAAGGCTTCGATTTCCTTCTGGTGTTTTTGTGCCTGCCCCTGGGTCTGCTCTGCGACAAGTCTTGCCACCTCCTCGTCTTTCTGCTGGAGGGTTTCGGCAAGTTTCTTCTTGCGCTCGGCAAGTTCCTCTTCGTGGGCATCGAGGTCCACTTTCCGCTAGTTCAGATCACCGGCCTGAGCAGACAACTCCTTGGCGGTCTCCTCCTGTTTTTGTTCAATGTCTTGCTTCATCAGGAGGAGGGCCTGCCGTTCTTCGGCCAGCTGTGCCCGCTTGACCTCTAACACATTAAGAGATCGCGCGCGGACGTCCGCCAAGATCTCCGCGCGCCTCAACATGTCAGCTTCGGCCTTCTTGATGAGCGCCTCCCTGGAAGCTAGCTTCTCCCGTCGGGCGCGATGAAGATTCAGCAGCTTTTGGAGCAGTTGCTCCTCTTCAGACGTGCTGCTGCTGCTGGCGCCTGGTGCATCCACAAGCTGGAGCCCGGCAGCGGCAAGGATCTCCTCGTCCACAACATCCTCCTCGGTTGGCGCTCTGGAGCCCACCGTCCAGGGGAGGCTGACGTAGACGTTCTCGCCGACCCGGATGTATTTCCTTGGTGGAGGCGAGTTGGGCGCTGCCGCCTCTTCAGTGGTTGAGGGACCCGTGGTCGGAGTAGCGCCTGGCGCTCCTGTGGCCTCAGGGCCGTCAGTACGACCACCGGCTCCCTCGCCGGCCTCCTCAGCAGCCTTCTGGGCGGCCTCAGCTTCAGCAGCCTTGGCGGCTTCATCGGTGGGCGCCTTGGCGGTATTATCCTCGGCGGCCTTGCCGGCCTCTTCTGCAGCCCTGGCAGCTTCTTCGTCGGCAAGCTTGTCGGCTGCCAGCTTGTCGGCCTTGGCAGCGGCGGCCTTGGCGGCCTCGTCGTCGACGGCCCCTGCGGTGTTCTCCTCGACAGAAGAGTCAATGTTCATTGGCTCCACCGAGGAGGGCTCTGCCAACCCGAGAAGTAAAGCAAAAAGAGCTTCAGGAAGAAATTCAAGAAGACAAAAGAAAGAAAGTAGAAAGAGTTTTGCGGCAAGTGGGTTTACCCATGTTGAGCTCAGGAGCGGTGGGCTCCCCTCCCCCATCAACGTTTGTCATTGGGGTGGGGTCGCCAGCGCTGGTGCTTGGCGCTTCGGCGCTTGCCGGCTCCTCTTCGTGGCTCGGCTCGCTAGTGGGAGCCCTTACCGGAGATCTTCTCCTTGGCGGTGTGGTCGAGGGGGGTGGTACTTCTGGAGCACTTTCAGATGGCTCCACTTGCTGCTCCTCTCCTACACGCCCAAAGATGTCAGTGACAAATGCTTGTTCCTCAGCGACCGCCAGCGAAAGGTAGTTGGAATACTTACGCTGGGGGCTGCGACGAGGGCTGGGCTCCGAGCTGGTCGGGATGGTCTCAGACGGTCCCCCGGTGGTTGCCGTGGGCTCATCTTCGACGACCACCACGGTCTTGCTCGTCGAGACCTTAGCTCTCTTCCTCATCCTCTCCGCCAAGGTTTCCTCCCTGCGGAAGCAAGGCCGGAGTGCGACAAGTGAGGACAGAAACAAAATCTTACAAAGATTGAGGGTCGCGGCAAGGGAACTTACTCTTCCTCGTCGTCCTCTTCGCTGAGAGCGGAAAAATCAAAGTCCGCCTCCGTGTGAGGAGGGGGAGGAGGGGGAGCTGGGCTCCTTGGCCGCTTGGCGGGGGTAGTAGCAGCGGTCTTTGATGACCCTGCTCCAGTTGCCGGGGCCGCGTGAGACGCTCCCGCAGCACCAGCCCTTGCCGCGGTCGAGCGCGTCGAACGGCGCTCCGGCGGTTGTTGAACTTCTTGCTGCTCAGCCACTTTGCCAAGCCTGCGAAAGCGTTTCCTCCTCTGAGGGGCTGGGGACTCTGACTGCGGTGGGCTTTCGATGCCCTCCTCGGAAGAGGAGCCCTCATCCTCCGAGCTGCCTGACTCGTCGGCAGGCTGGCTTGGCCCGACATCCTTGCCGGGTGCGGCGAGCTCGCCCTTCCCGGCAAGCATCCCCTGCTCGGCAAGGCTCTCCTTTTGTGCCTCGTCGAGCTCCGCCAAAGTATAACCAAAATCGCCAGCTTCCCTGGCGAGCCTGTCCTCCTCCACTCTTCGAGCAATGAATTCTATTTCTTGCTCAGTGGTGTTGCGGACGAGCCACTCCTCCATCCGGACCTGCTTTTCGACCGTGGAGTCAAAGAATCGCCGCACGTCTTCTTCGAGCGGCACGTCCCAAGTTGCTTCAACGTTGTGCGCATTACAGAGCGGCATCATAGCGATGATTGCACTCAATGCGGAGTTGTTGCAAAGGGGCATGATGTGCTTCGGCAGCGTGAACGCCTTGTCGCGCTTCTCTGGATCCGTCTCTTGCTTGAACAGTTCTCGCATAAAGAAGTCGTGCTGCAGAACTGTGAAGTTGTTGATCAGTATAGGGCGCAGCCGCATGATATCGGCTGGGTTCTTCCAATCAGAGGCCGGCCTTCCTCTCTGCTGTAGAGGAGCAATGCGGCGGCGGAGGAAGTCTGCGCCAACCATCCCTATGGTGAGCCCGGCCTCCCTGAGCCGTATGATCCTGGTAGCGGCAATCTCCAACTTCTTGTCCTGGGGATCCAGATCGCTCCAGTCCGTGCCACGCGCTGCTGGGGTCTTGCGAAGCTCACAGTATGGTGGCGGCTCGTCGTCAATGATCCAACACCATTCAGACCGGATTTCTCCCCATCTTGGGCGGAGATCCCCCTTCAAATAATGCTCCTTGGCGCCCAATCTTGAAACGAACGAGACGCCAACAGTGAGAGGCTCCCCCTTTTCAGCACGGGGAGTGAAGTAATGCCTGAACAGCGCGGTGTTGGGTGCGACGCCGACGAAGTTCTCGCACAGATGCGCGAATATTGCCATGGTGGATACGGCATTCGGTGTGAGATCCAGCAGACGGAGATTGAAGGTGTACATGACGTCGCTGAAGAAATCCGAGTACGGCGGGCAGAGCCCGCACCAAAAGTAGCAAGCGAAGACGGGGTACTTGCTCACTTCGCTCTCGTCGGTGGCTGGGCGAACGCGGGTGGCCGGATGTGCCTTGGTCCTCACGGCCCACATGCCTTGGAGCTTGGCCTTCAGATCCGCCCCCGTGAGCGTCGGAGTGAAGAGCGCGTACTTCTGCCTCTTCAACTGCGGCTGGGTCTCCGTCCTTAAGGATTTCCCCGTCTTCCCCTTTTCTCCTTTGGGAGGCATGGCGAAGGCGGAGCTGAGGTCCGAGGGAGATGCGGACACGCGCGGTGGCGGAGGATTGGGAAACCGCTTTGTTTTGGAGCGGAGGAAGAAGAAGGCGGAGATTTGGAGATCGAGAATGGTGAGAGGAGTGTGTGAGTGCTTCTGCAGGTCCCTCCTTTTATGGGGAAAGATGCGGAACCATCCGCCTCTTCGTCATTCGAGATAACTGCGCACGCTTCCCACGCTCCGCATTCAACAGCGTAGAGACGTTTCGGCTTATCCCAGCCACGCGTGCCCGTGCACTGTTTGGGCCTGGCCCAACAACGCCCGGCACCGTGTGTGGCCCAGGCCCGGGGGCTCCTGTCGGTGTACTAGAATAGGGGTACCCTAGTACCCCGTACTTGTGCACGGGCAGTAGCAGCATCCCGCGGCCAGGCTTACGGGAGGGCAGCCAGAGAGAAGCTCAAGGTTATTAAGCCATTCAAGAACAAAGTATACAAAGCAAGAGTCAAGGCCCCGGCAAGACGAGCTTGCCGGGAGGGACAGCTGAGGCCCAGCCTGAGGTTTGCTGTAGCAGAGTACTTGCCGCGGCAAGGTACTTGCCCCGGCAAGTCATTGGCTGCGGCAAGATAGCAACTACGGCAAGGTACTTGCCCCGGCAAGTTACCTTGCGCGGCAAGCTATTGGTTGCGGCAAGCTGTCAGGTGCGGCAAGGTCTTGCCGCGGCAAGCGTTACTGTACCACTGTGCTACTGTGCTGCTCCGGTGCCTCTGCCAGCGTGGCGCTCTGGGTCCTTCCAAGCGTGTGTGGCAGGGCACTGTGTAGACAGTGGTACTCTGTAGCTAGCGGTGCAGGAGCAGGTGGGATAGGCTTTTCCCACATCCAAGACGTCTGGGTACATGTATCTGGACAGCTAAGGCATGGGCATTTAATGCCCTTGTCCCCTGCCGTCAGTGGTAGGTAGGACATGTCATCCTAGTAATAATGGCTTTACTGTAGCAACTTTCCACCTCTACCTTTACTGTTTGCCACCTGTTGGTGACCCCTTTGTGCGTATGAAAGGAGGCCCATAGGCAACATGGAGGGGGGTTAGGAACTGGGAGATTGAGAACTCCAGTATTGTACGCAGCTACTCTGTACTGTAGCGCTCCTGGAGCTAGAACAATCATCCAGATAATACACCAAAAAGCAGGAGTAGGGTTTTACGCATCCGTGCGGCCCGAACCTGGGTAAATCTCTCTCGTGCGCTGTCGTGTTCTTCGCTAGATTTGCTCTTCGTGCGACCGTCTCTCCCTGCCGAACGTAAAGGGGTCCTTCCCTGGGTCCCATAGGTGATCGCGGATTCGTCCCTGACAGAAGTTCGGCCAACCTTTTCCCAGCAGTAGATAGGCCACCTTGAGAGCAATTTGTCGGAGAGTTGGGAGAGGAATCCCATGGCAATCCATGTCTTGCAGAGGGTGCAAAGTTCATCTGCATGAAGCAAGAAGATCAGGTAAGGCAAGATTGAAGGAGGAGGCAAGAAGAGGGAGGAAGTTCATCTACCTGTGGTGTCGCGTCCGTTGCTAGATTTGAAGGTGCCGCCACTGAGATGCTACCTTGGCCACGCCGTTCACCGTACCTTGTGCCTTGGCCGTCATCAGCTCTGCTAAGCCGTCGGGAGGTGAGGATGGAAGAAGGAGGAGGCTTCCGAAAGTCCATGGCGGTTCGTCGCAGAAAGTCCGGCGGCTGCGCCGCCTCCAGGCGATGCAGGCTTCCTCGTGCCGGTGTCCGCCGTCGCTTGTTCGCCCGCGCCAGTGGTCGAACAGGAGGTGGCGACGGAGGTGGCGGAGCTGGATCCGGTCGGCGACGGTGGTAGAGGCGACGGAGGATCTAGATCCAGTCATCGGTGGCGAGTCGCCGCAGAGGCGGGGGTCGGCGGGTGCTCGAGGGGGCGAGAGGGGAGGCGAGGTGGGCGTCGGGATCCCGATGGGGGGTGGACGCAAATCACGCCACTGGTCGGTCACCTGGTCGGGCAGTGGGGGTTCGAAAATTCAGGAGGGTTCTGTCGGGCCCTTATAGGGCTGGCTGTGATCCAAATAACTATTCTAATCCTGGGATTAGAATAGTGCTGTCCTATATATATATATATATATATAGTCGCAACTACACGTGGGTGTTAGCAAGATCATTTGTGTGGTGCTTTGCGAGTTTTCGTTCATTGTCCGAGAAATGGGAAAAAACTTCAAACAGTTCGGCCGCAGGGTGCGGCCAGAGGCATAGGCCTTGTTGGTATTTTAATTAAGGGAAATGCATATAGAGTCCGGAAATAACAAAAATCATTGTGTCACCGTGGCATGCTCTGATGATCCCATGGAAAAAATTTGGTAAAGTTTTGGTGCTCGCACCTTCCAAACCGGAGCATCTCACAAGAAGGATCATAGTATCCAAAAGGAGACGTGGCACCTCGAAAGGGATGAGGATTGCCGTTCAATCAGGGAGCATCCAATGGTGCAGACGTATGATCCATGGGGTTTGGGTTCTGGCCAATTAGAACGCACGCGCGCCAGGGGGCATCGGCCACAGTTTAGTAGGCACACGGCTTTCGTGAGTGAACCGTGTGCTATTTGAAAACATTTACATGAAGTAACAACATATTTTCGTTTGAATGAAAACATGAGTTCATCGTTTCACCTCAATTTTTTTTCCACGGTAAGAAATCACCATTGTACCTTAAGGTTCGATTTTCTGGTGCATTTGAGATCTCGTTTGCTATATTTGAGTCATTTTTTGCATTTACCATGCATATATATATAGTCGCAACTACACATGGGTTTTAGCAAGATCATTTGTGTGTCGCTTTGTGAGTTTTTGTTCATTGTCCGAGAAACAGGAAAAAACTTCAAACAGTTCGGCTGCAGGGTGCGGCCAGAGGCGTAGGCCTTGTTGGTATTTTAATTACGGGAAATGCTTATAGAGTCCGGAAATAACGAAAATCATTGTGTCACCGTGGCGTGCTCTGATGATCCCATGGAAAAAATTTGGTAATGTTTTGGTGCTCGCACCTTCCAAACTGGAGCATCTCACAAGAAGGATCATAGTATCCAAAAGGAGACGCGGCACTTCGGACTCCAAATCGTCGGTGACTACATCGTTCCACCTCGAAAAAAAATTCACGGTAAACAATCATGAATATACCCTTGGTTTGATTTTCTGGCCCATTTCAGGTCTCGTCTGCTATATTCAAGTCATTACTTTGCACTTACCTTGCATTTAGTGCATATAAAGTCAAAACCCTAGTACAACTACATGTAGGTGTTTGTTAGCAAAGAAGGTGTACAAATCGTTTGTGCGTTGCTTTGCGAGTTTTCATCCATTGTCCGAGAAGCGGGGAGAAGTTCCAAACATTTCGGCCACGAGGTGCGGCCACCGGCGTAGGCCTAGTTGGTATTTTAATTACAGGAAATTCAGATGGAGTCCGGACATCATCAAAATTGGTGTGTGCCCGTGGCGTGCTCTCACGACCCCGAGAAAAAAATTTGGTAAAGTTTGGCACAAGGTTTGATGATCGCTCCTTGGAAACCGGAGCATCTCACAAGAAGGATCATGGTTTCCAAAAGGAGACATGTCAATTCAAACTCCAGTGGCCGGTGACTTCATCGTTTGGCCTCATAAAAAATTTCCACGGTACGCAATCACCATTATACCACGGGTTTGATTATCTAGTGCATTTCAGGTATCATTTGCTATATTTAAGACATTTTTTGAATTTAACGTGCATTTTGTGCATATAAATAGAATCACAACCGGAACTGCATGTACTATCGAAAGGGATGAGGATTTCCATTCGATCAGGGAGCATCCAACGGTGCAGACGTACCATCCGTGGGGTTTGTGTTCTGGCCAATTAGAACATATGACTCAGAACGCACGCGCGGTTTGGTCGGCACACGACTTTCATGAATGAACCATGTGCTATTCGCAAACGAGATTGCATATCTTTTGTTCATACACATAGGAGTGAGATCAATTGAGTGTACTACCTCTATGGTATAATAATAATATAATAAATAGTTCAAATTCATTGCCTGAGATGACAGCATATCAAGGTCAACATATTAACGGTTCTTACATCAATAAAAAACCGGGCATAACTCAAAAATTCAGTACACACGACAGTTCTAAATTGAACGAATTAAGTTGCAGGGTAGGCATAAAAACTAGTCTTACGGCTTAATTCCCATGTACATGGGGGAACTGGGATCATTACGTTGACTCCGAATGAACTTGGGTTTTCTGATGATTTTACGCTTCTCTGTTTGAGGGGTGCGTGATCCCTTGGCTGGCAACTCAGCAAATTCATCGTAGTCATACTCGTCCTAATCGGCAACATCCTCGACACCCAGTACCCTCCTCTTCCCATGCATCAATACATGGCAGTTCTTATGCAAGGGGTCTTCCGCATAGAAAATCTGCATAGCATCGCTGGCAAGAATGAACGGGTCCGCGTGATATGCCATCGTTGCCCTGTTAACACAGGTCTTCTTGTAATCATCAACCTTTACCTGACTAAGAGGGATCCATGTGCACCTTAAGAATGCCACCTTAACTTTCACATAGTTAAGCTCCCAAATGTCTTTGTTGGTTCCATGGTATACCCTTTTATCAGCTTCATCTACAGTCATGCATTCTATTCGAACAGAGTTGTTCTGATATGAGGTCTTCTCATCATCTTCCTCAGTGTAGAACGTGTAGCCATTTATGTCATATGCTTGGTACGTCAACACCATAGGTCATGGATTTTGTGCCAACCACGTAGCAATGTCATCCATGGATCCTTGTCCCAGATGATTCTTCAGCCATTCAGCTTTGGCGTATCTCCGCCAAGTGTTCGTCGGCATAAGCACTGTGAACTGGGCTGTTAAGCAGTACCGTCAAATGGTCTTTCTCTGCCAATTCTCCAGGTACAGCATTTTGCGTGCCAGCAAGGACCGGCATACCTTTCAGCCTTTCCTCGTGGCGAGAGAGGGGCAAACCTATAGGTCTTTGTTTCATGTGTTCGATGCAAAACTCAACCACCTCCTCTGCGGTATAACCTTGTAGGATACTTGCCTCTGGATGGCTTCAGTTTCGACAATAGCGCTTCAGTATTCCCATGAACCGCTCGAAGGTTTACATGTTGCGAACAAACACAGGACCACAATACTTTATCTCGTCGACAAGGTGAACAGCGAGATGGACCATGATGGTGGGAAAAACATCTCTAGGATGGACAATATTCTTGCAAAATCCTCTTGCATATAATCTAACTCTTCAGGATCAACAACTTTCTACCATAGTTTTTTGAAGAAATCACAAAGCTCAATGAGTGTGTTTCTTATATCTTTGTCCATCAGATTCCTGATGGCCACCGGGAGGATTTGTGTCAACATTACGTGGCAATCATGTGACTTCATGTGTCCCAACTTCATTTTACCTGAGCTCACATCCACGAGACTTCTGATGTTTGCGGAGTAGGAAGAGGGTGTCTTAACTGACAACAAATAGTTGAAGAACTCTGTTGCTTCTTTTGTACTGAAATTGTAACTCTGGCGAGTGTGGAGGAATTTGTTATCATCTTCTGCTTCACTCTTGCGTTTTGATTGATCACCAAGCATATCAAGCCGTGCACTATCACCATCCTTTGTTTTACCTTTAATCTTGAGCAGAGTACCAAGGATGCTTTCACATATGTTCTTCTCTACATGCATGACATCGATGCAGTGACGTACACGTAGAATCTCCCAGTAAGGTAATTTCAAGAACACCGATTTCTTCTTAAACACTTGATTCCTGGGTGTTTGTTTCACCGTCAAAGTGTGGTTCTTGCCAAGCACAACATTAATTTGTTTAGCCATGTTGTGGACCACCTCCCCATCATAAGGTCTTGGGCCCAAATCTACCTCTGTCGTACCATCAAATTCATCTTTCATCTTTCGGTATGGGTGATTTCTCCGTAAGAACCTACGATGATGCAAATACACAGTTTTGCGTGAGTTGGGAAGAAATCTGCTAGCTGTCCTATCCATGCATGTGACACACCCTACATCTCCCTTTGTTTTCTGCCCTGATGTGTTGCCTAATGCCGGCATATCATGAATGGTGTGCAACAGCATCGCATGTGGATCAAAAATCTGCTTTTTGTAAGCATCATAACATTTTACAGCAGGCTCTTCAACCCACACTGTCAGCAGTTCTTCTACCAGTAGCTGAAAGTAAATGTCGATGTCATTTCCAGGTTGCTTCGGGCCTTGGATAATCATTGACATCATAATGTATTTTTTCTTCATACACAACCAAGGAGCTAGGTTATATATGTACAGAAGCACCGTCCATGTGCTGTGTTTGGTGCTCATATCGCCAAAAGGATTCATCCCGTCAGTACATCCCCCGAGCCTTATACATCTAGGATCCTTGGCAAAGTCTTTAAACTTGTTGTCGATTAATTCCCACTGAGCCCCATCTTTCAGGTGCCTAAGATATTTATCCGTAGTTCGCTCATCATGATGCCACCGCAAGCTCTTTGCCTCTCTAGGGTTTGCAAACAAACACCTCAACCTTGGAATTAAAGGCAAGTACCAAAGAATCTTGAACGGGATTCCTGTCTTGATCTCGTCGTCCAATTTGTACTTGTCCTTTGCTCTCCTGCGCTTGTATCTTTGTACTCACCACGGTACAATATACAATCATTCACACAAGCGTGTATCTTCTGTACTTCAAGTTCCAATGGGCAAACAATTTTCTTCACTTCGTTCGTGCTTCTGGGGAGCACATTATCTTCTGGAAGATTTTCTTTCAAAAGACCTAACAACTATGTGAAGCCCTTGTTTGATAGACCATTTGCTGCTTTAAATTTGAGAAGCGCCAGGGTGGCACTCAACTTGGAATATTTCTTTTCGCAACCTGGATACAATTCTTTCTTGAAGTCCGCAACAATGGTTGGCAGATCCTTGTACCCAATCATATCCTTTTTGGAGCCCTTGAAATCTGCAATCATAGCAGCAAAATCTGGCATATCAAGATCATCGTCGTCGTCTGTGTCGCTGTCTTGGTTTTCCAGTGGGCATTTCGGCTTTCCGGTGTTCCATTGGTAGCTTGACGCCTCTGCCCCGATGTTGGATTCAACATCCATGTGACACTGACCGGGGTTTGGCATCTCGCATATCTGTGTATATTCATCCGTGACCTGCTCTTCACTGTGTCTGGTCCAACGTGTATATCCATCCATGAATCCCCGAGAGTGTAAGTGTCACTTGACTTCTGCAACTTCATGTGACTCTGTATTGGCACACTGACTACATGGACACAAGATGTAATCCTCATCAACAATTCTCTTATTTGTACTTTCAGCCAAATTCATGAACTCGGCCACACCACTCATAAAATTTGAGCTTCTCCGATTCTTCATCCATTCAGATCATTCCATCTGCACAACACGGAGGGTAATTAAAAACAAAAAAACAACATTAATACATGGATTAACTGATGCCCAAAGATGCGTTCATAAATCACAATGTTTTATTTTCATAATTACTGAGGGCGCTCCATATTGTTATCCAGACGTGCAATGACAAAAATTAATGGCCAGTCAATTTATACGCAGAGTACTACAACACTACCCTTAGGAATTGAATACCTTAATTAAGCCACTCACGAAAAGAATACCTTAATTAATTAGCCGCGCGGCGACCTCCACCCAGCAGACAGAGAAGCGTGATGCGGCGGCATGCCGAGACAGCATGGTCGAGGAGCAAAGCTTAGTGCGGCTACCGCCTGAAGTTCGACCTCCACTATCCCGCCATCAACCGCGATGGATGTGCTCCAATCACGGTGCCATGGACCTTGATGGTTGAGATCCTCCTATCTCCCACCGCAGACCGAGGATTGACCTCCTATGACGCCGCCACCGCCCACCGACCAAGGATTGACCTCTTATCCGGTAGCCGCTGCCTCGGCCGCCGCTGCCGCCACCGCCATCTCTATCTGCAGAGCGGCTGTTTTATTTTTTTACGGATATCCGCAGACCAGTTGTTTACATGGTATTACTGTAACTCAATTATACGTACATGATAGTACATCACATACGGTTATGTCATGGCAACAGTGTCTCACCTACGTTGTCTTCTCACATGGTTTGGTGTGGAAATCGTGTGTGAAGTTGTAATACCTAACACAAATGACATGTATAAATAGTGTGCCGTATAGTACAACATATAGTGTGATAAGTAGTTCCCGACCGTTAGCTTATCCCCACAATTTCCCCATTTCCCCCAAATCCCTAGATAGCCTCCAAATTCCCTTGCGTGGCGCTGACATTGGGGGAATGCGGATGAGTGGTGCTGATGGTTTTGGTGCGGCTGCTCCTGCTCGTATCGCCGCTCTCGACAGCGCTGCCACGACGGCGGTCACCGCCGAGCACTTGCCTAAGGTCATCAGAAGGCAGGTGTACTACAGATCCGAATCGTCCTGTCAGGTTCCAATCTATCCCGATCTTTTTTAGCATGTCCAAAGTAGCTCCCTGCTGAATCCGTCCTAAATGAGCCCCCCCCCCCCCAGGAAAGCGATCTGCCGCCGGATTTGGAGCATGACTCCAGACTCCCGCAACACGAGTTCGACTCCAAGTTTTGCACCACCGAGAAGTACCAAAAGCTGAGTTGTGTGCTCGGGCACAATCCCGCTCGACGTGTATGCACGAAGGGATTCGACATTGGTAGGCGGTTTCTCGGTTGCCCCTTAGAGGTTAGTGCTAAGTTCATGAATTTACTTGAGTTAATGCCACCACTCATCCTGAATACTATTTAACATTGGCAGGGATATGTGGCTTGTGCCCTTGTTAACTAGCTGGATGAAGAATGGCATGGCAGGGCTCGGAGTTTTATCACCAAGCTCGTAGAAGATAACGTAAAGCTGAAGAAGAAACTGGCTGATCTTGAATGTACAATCAGTACGATGAAGCAAGAAAGAATCAATCACAGGCAACAGATGAAAGCAAGAGACAAGAAGGAACTAGCATGTGTAGTTGTGGTTGTCGCATTAGCCATGTTCTATGCGCTGTTCGCAATGATGATTAGCGGTTTTGTTTGACAGTATTGCTAAAGCACATCTAGATATGCTCTAAGTAATGCACATCTAGGTCCTATGCCATTGATGTTATGTGAAGATTCATGCAGATACTTTCCTTTGTCTTTTTTCTTTTCCTTTGTAGTTTGATTATTACTGGCTTCATCAATAAGAAGAGCTCAATGTATTGCTTGCCAACTGTCCTACTCCGTTCGTACAGGTGCATAAGTCACATTACGAAAACCAAATAAACCCAAAAGTCGTTCCTTTTTTTTGTCCTGAAAAAAGAAATCAGCCAATAGGAGTCCTGCGGCTAGTATGCATTCAATGACTTCAGACAACTTAGCATAACATGCATGCAATTGTCAATTCTCTGCAAGCAATGGTATTGTTTACCAAATAATCATCAAGTTCTCTTGTTTTCCCCCCACCTAGGTCACCGGTACAGAGGGAGTAGAAGTACTACAAAAATGCCTGTTTCATCTTTGGACGCTCCAACGCGTGTGCGTAATTAATTATCACATTGAGAAATGCGCAACCTCGGGAATTTGGAGCGACTGGGTACAAATAATTGTGGTTGATTATATCAGCGGTGACGTCAACCCCCCACTTCAATTGGCATTCCTCTTCTCTGCATACCCCGCTTAAGTGTCCACCATCTTCATCGTCCACGGCCGGCCGCGCTACACACTTGCACACACTCTGCAATCTCGCTTTCTCGCGGTTTTTATACGACCACAGCCATGTCGAGCGATAGCGAGGACGATAGTTCCGCCAGTAGTCTGGCGCCCAATGATAGGTCAACATCAGAATCATCCCGCTCGTCTTCCATGAGTCCGGCGTCGAGCCCAGACCTAGATTATATCCGGATCATGGAAGGGACGCCGCCTCCGGAGTCGTCAGATGACAACCATATGGACGAGGAGCCGTCGGAGGACGAAGAATAGGACTACGATGATGATGAGGAGGAATGGTCGAACGAGGAGGAGGACGATGACGACGGCGGTGGCGATGAAAAGCCAACGGTCAGCGAAAAGAAGCGTCCTCGCCAAGACGATGTCGCGGGGCCATCCAACAACAACAATTAGAAGAAGAAGGACTAAATTAAGCAGACTGTATATATCTCTATTTCCGTTTGCTCATATTAATTCGTTATCTCTCTTTCCCCTGTCAATCTCATCGCAGACGGTTAGTAATACCTATTCGACAGAGATCTTTTACATTATCGCCCACAGGTTGGTTTGTTGAATTGTGTGCCTTGACGAGCACACAATTCACAAAAAAAGACCGTTTGGGCTGTCTATAATGATCGCACACAATTCTGATTACCGACCTGTTTGCCTGGTATCACACACATCTTGTTACGCCGAATCGTTTGTGTTCAACTCGATCATCACAAATGGTTCATCGGAGCGAACTGTATGTCGTATATCGCACACACCTTGATATGGATGCCCGTTTCTGTTGTTCTCTCTCATCACAAACAGTTCGTATGGATCAACCATATGCCCCACATCGCACACGCAGCTAAAATCTGAACCGTGCTTGATGTATCCTTCATCGCAAATGTTTTGCATCTTTTTTGACGGTTTTTTACATCACCGCTTGCGATTAATGTATCGCACATAGTTTCGTCACAGGGTCTCTGATCGTAGTGTCGCGTTAGCAGCATCCTTCAGTAGTGCATCCCAATTGTTCGGAGGGTGATGATCTTAATGAAAAAATGATAAAAGTGGGTTTGGAGAGGTCAACACTTTAACTAGTGATGTGCCCACCACTTTGGATATCAAGGACTTTAATTATGATATTTGTTCTTTAGTTGAGTGTATTTCCTTGTTGCAATCCATGATAAATTCACCCAATGCTTATGAACAAAATAAAGCTTTTACTAAACATATTGTAGAAGCTATGATGAAAGCTTTTGAATAAAAACTTGAGTTGGAGGTTTCAATACCTAGGAAATTATACGATGAGTGGGAACCTACTATTAAATTAAAAATTAAATATTATGAATGTAATGCTTTATGTGATTTAGGTGCTAGCATTTCCACTATACCCAAATCTTTATGTGGTGTGCTAGGCCTTGTTGATATGGATGAATGTTCCCTTAATTTGCACTTAGTGGATTCAACTATTAATAAACCATTGGATAGAATAAATGATGTGCTTATTCTTGCTAATAGAAATTATGTGCTCGTGGATTTCATTGTGCTTGATATTGAATGCTTGGTAGGCATTTCCTACGAACCATAGGTGCTCTTATTGAAATGAAAGAAGGAACACAAGATTCCAATTTCCATTAAAGAAAGGAATGGAACACTTCCCTAGAAAGAGAATTAAGCCACCATATCAATCAATTATGAGGGCAACCTATGGGTTGAAAACTAAGGATGACAATACTTGAAAATATGCATTACGCCTAGCTAGGGGCGTAAAACAATAGCGCTTGTTGGGAGGAAACCCAATAATTATCTTATTTTTCTTGTTTTATTTTCCATTTTCTTGTGTCCACACAATTACTGTTATGATTGTGTTTTTCTGTTTTAGTTAGTGTTTCTGCCAAGTAAACCCTGTGGGATGATTTCGTTGATAGCTGACTTGATTCTATGAAAAAACAGAAAATTTTGTGCTCGGTACTGGAATTTTTAAAATTCACTGGAAAGTGATAAAATTCTGAGTTTTTCACATATTATTGATATAAGAATTTCCCATGCTGTCCTAATTTTTCAGAATTTTTGGAGTTACATAAGTATTGCGTTTGTTCAGATCATTACAGACTATTCTGTTTTTGACAGATTCTGTTTTTGTTGCATAGTTTGCTTGTTTTAATCATGCTATGGATTATATCGGGGGGTATAAGTCATGGAGAAGTTAGAATACGGCAGGTATATGCAATAATAAAATATGAATGGGTTTACAATAGTACCTAAAGTTTATGATTTGCTTGTTATACTAACAGATCTCACGAGGTTTCTGTTGAGTTTTGTGTGCTGAAGTTTTCAAGTTTTGGGTGAGATCATGATGGATGAAGGAATAAGGAGCGGCAAGGCCCTAAGATTGGGGATGCCCAAGGCACCCCAATGTACTATTCAAGGACAACCAAGCATCTAAGCTTGGGGATGCCCTGGATGGCTTCCCCTCTTTCGTCTACAATCCATCGGTATATTACTTGGAGCTATATTTCTATTCATCACATGATATGAGTTTTGCTTGGAGCGTCATGTATTATAAGAGTCTTTTACTTGTTTGATTTTTAGTTTGCCACAATGATTGTTTGCTGCACACACCTTTTGAGAGGGACACACATTTATTCTTGATTTGTTAGAATACTCTATGTGCTTCACTTATATCTTTTGAGCTAGGCAGTTGCTCTAGTACTTCACTTATATCTTTTAGAGCACGGATGTGGTTATATTTTAAAGAAATAGTTGCACTCTCATGCTTCACTTATATGTTTTTAAGAGCTAATAAATAGTAATGGCAATATGCACGGGATATGAAATTGGGCCTAATATGATAGGTATTCAAGAGGGATATAATAAATACTTTCATGTAGATCACTGAATATGATAAGTTTGTTTCCTTGCAATAGTTTTGCGATATAGAGATGGTGATATGGGGGTTGTACTAGTGAATAATTTTGGTTTAGTAAGAATATTGATGTCAAGGTTTGTGATTCCTGAAGCATGCACGTATAGACTCTCGTTATGCTAAGAAGTTGGAGCATGATTTATTATTGAGTGTCTTCCTTTGTGTGAAGGCCGGAGGCGCGCGATGGTTAACTCCTACCAACCTCCCCCGTAGGGGCATGCATAGTAGTACTTTGCTTCGAGGGCAAATAGACTTTCACAATAAGTATGTGAGTTCTTTATGAATAATGTGAGTCAATGGATTATACACATTCTCACACTTCCGCAATTTGCTAGCCTCTTCAGTATCGTGCATTGCCCTTTCTCACCTCGGGAGTCGGTGCAAACTTCACTGGTGCATCCAAACCCCGTGATATGATACGCTCTATCACTGTAATAGACCGAAACCGACGCTCCAGATGCCTTCCATGTTTTCGTGGTAGCTACTTTAATTATTTGTTTGTTGCATTCATCATGTCATCATTCGCATTGCATCGGCACTACGCTGCCATCATTTACAAAACTTGCATCCGTTCATAGTCGCTGCTTCTCTCCTTTGTCTTTGTTGACCATTCCAAGACCAACCACACTTACACATGACCACCTTGTCCCTCTGCACAGTGCACAAAACCCCCTGGCGTGCGCATCCGAAACTCCCCCGGACCTGAACCGGGCAGTCGTGACCTATGGTTCTGGATCAACCTCGAACATCTCGAAACATCGTCAGTTTCTTCATTGGACTCCCCTAACCAATTTATCTCGGACTATCCGATTACGATCGGAGGTACCAAATAGTCCTAAGCCTAACTCATTTGATATATATAGTCCAGTCTATTTTTTGGACAACCCTAAAAATCCTCCCCTTGTCCCATCTATCCCCTCACCTGCCGGGATCCTCCCAATCCACCCACTTGCCTAACCGGATGTGCCCACGCGCTGGATCTCCCGCAGCTCTGTCCGAGCCAACCTGGGCGCAGCTGACTCCCCAGGTACTCGATCCGGATGGGATCGAGGTAGCCACCACCTTGCCTCCACTCCGGCGGCGCAGCCCTGAGCCAACACCTCATCGCCGCTCTTCACCAACTCGCTGGAACACCACCAGCAGCGTGTTCTAGCAAGCCACGCCGGAGGAAGCTGCCTCCTCGTGAGTCCGATTCATGAGCAGACGAGCACCTCTTCCCATGCCCACCTACATCCCCTGCCTCCTCGACAAGTTGGTCTCCATCTTCCCGTTCGTGCCAGGCCGTCGAGAAGCCAAGGTCATGTCGCTGTCCCTCCACGCCTTCTCCTTCCTTTCCCCCTCATGTTGCTCCTCCCTAACCATCCCCCTCGTCTCGTTTTCTCTCACAGGGAACCAGCGCTGCCGCCCGAGCTTGAGTTCCACCGTCGTTGTTGCTTCCAGCCTCGCCTCAGATCCGGCTGGATCTGGACGGGACCATATTCCACCGCCCATTCCCGGCCTCCCCCGCATCCAGCCGCCCGACCAGCATGTCCCGGCGCAGCCCTCCTTCTGTGCCTCCTCTGCTTTCTGCTCTCGAGCCCCTCTATATCTATCTCAACTCCCTATCTCTTTCTTCCCACAGGAATCACGTGGCGCCCTTGGAGTTCGCCTTTGGCAGCCACCTTCGCCGAACCACGGCGTCGGCAGCCACCTTCACCGAACCACGCCACCGACCCAGTTCCACCTCCCCGCGCCCGGCCATCTCCCCGATGCCGGCGAGTTCTCCCAATGCCATCGTCTTCTCTGCAATCAAGCAGCAGCTCGAGGCCGAGCATGGCGCCTTCAGCAGCGAGTGCCTGCGCCCTGGGCTGCATTCATCCATTGCCAGATCCAGCCCTCCAAGGCCCGGCCAATGCTAGCCCAACCACCCACAGCCGGCCTCACCCTCTCCACTGCCCTGGGCCAAGGCCCACTAGGTGAGCAACGCCCAGCTCGCCTATTCCTTGCCCGTGAACATCTGTTGCTATCCAGCGCCCACCCAGTCCAGCCCAGTTCCAGTAGATTCAGCCCGATTCAAGTTTTTTTTGCGGAACAAATTTAGCTATTTTCCCAGGATTTTGCATATTTATAAAAAATGCCATTATTTTTGCATTTCTCATAAATAATTAACTGTTCATCATAATTAAACATGTCATATATGAAACTTGTGTAGAATTTCTTGTAGTTTCACAATTTCCAACTTTCATCCATGATAAAAATGTTGAAAATTGTTGTTTGCATTAATTTGCATAAATGACATGCTACAATGGTTTATTTTGTAACTAAACAACCATAGCTCCGAATTAAATGAATTATATATGTAATTTGATTGAAAAATGTGTAGATTAACATGGTGCACTTTATTTTTCTGATTAACAACATTAAAATTGTGTTTTAGGCAGAAAAATACCAAATTCGAAATATGCACATGGGGATTTTCCAAAATTGTTATTTCTTGTTTCCGGCCTCATTTAAACTTGCCTAAATAGGTAGCTTTCATATGCTTCACCTCTTGCCATGTTAACCAACATTTAATATTGATGGGTACATAAACGGGAGAGAACTAAATAATTGTTGTGAAGTTTCAGCAATATGCAACTCGTTGCAAATTGATATTCACTTAAAATGTAGTATTTGATCATTGCACTCTTGCCATGCCATACTTCATTAAACTGGACATGCATCATACTTGGTTGTTCATCATGCTGTGATTAACATTGTTTGTTTACCGTGTTGTTTGCTTCTTTCCGGCTATGCTTCTTCACAATAGTTCCGGCAATGTTGCGAGTGTGAGGATTCATTCGACTATGCTTCTTTGTCTACTTCATGGATTCGTTCTTCTTCCTAGTGGGATTTCAGGAAAGATGACCATTACCTTGTGTCGGTGTATTAAGAATGGCGTCCTTAATACCCTAGACTTATGCACAGGCAGTAGCAGCCTTCCCGACGGTAAGGCTTGTCAGAGGATAACCAAAGACAGATTCAAGACTATATTATAAGAAGCAAAGAAGATCTCAGAAGAGAGAGATCAGAAATACTAAAGACACAGCTCAAAGGCCCGGTAAGACCCATGCCGGAGCGAGCTAATCAAGATTCAAGCCCGGCAAGCTCCGACCCGGCAAGAATCCCACTACCTTGCCATCGCTCCACCTCATCGATCAGGTTGTCACTTGTCGGTGAGGTGTCGAGCAGGCAGGTAGTTAGGTGATACTTATCTGGATGTCTGGTAGCTCACCGCCGAAGACACCACTTTAATGAGACCCGTCCAAATGATGTGTCAAAGGAATAGAAGGTAGATGGGCGAACGGCACAGAAGGAGAGAGCAGCCTTGCCGGAGAGCTCCATCTATAAGACACCTCATGGTGCATTAAATGTATTTGTCCTTACCCGTCAGAGTTAGGTATTTGGCACTGTAGCCACTAGTTACAGTGTAGATTTACCATTTTGCCATTGTGGTGACCCCTTAGTCTATAAAAGGAGGCCCATGGCTACCTTAACAAAGGTCGAAACCCTGTCCATTTGCAAGCATAGCAACACTTTCTGAGCACCTTGCCGGACATGTGCTCCTTGTAAACTAGACCCATACACATCCAATACACAAAGCAGGAGTAGGGTTTTACGCTCCATAGTGGCCCGAACCTTGTTAAACACCGTGTGTTCTCTGATGGTTCTGCTCTTTGTGCCTATCGATCCCTCCAGTCGAACCACAAAGGAACCACCATGATCCCATAGATGGTCGTACGCACGACATCTTTGGCGCGCTATGCAGGGGGATTGCTTGTGCGAACCAGAATCAGTAGTTAGCGCGTCACCTTCATCACCAGCTTCATCGCCATGGCGCCCAAGAAGAAGGGCACCACGGCGGTCGGTTCATCTTCGTCCAAGCCACCAGTGCCCATGTAGATAGGTGATGGTGCAGGCGGCGGCATGAGTAGCGGCGGCGCGAGTGGCGGTGGAGGAGGCGGAGGCGGAGGTCAAGATAAACCTCCGTGACATTCTGGTGTTCATAGTCAGGCGAGCGGCATTGTCCGCAAGAACAACAACCCACATGCCACAAGGTCCAAGGATGGGGCAGTGCCGCCTGCGGGTGGTGTGGCAAACTCCAAGGATAACAGGGCGCACTCCAAGACGCCCACGCCGGTGGCCACGTCGTGGCCATCTCAGGCCGCGCGTGATGAGCAGCACCACGACATTGGCAGCTCCGAGCGTCCCCACGACAAGGGTCTGAGGATCATCCTCAAGATGCGCAGAGCCAACATGCACCCCAGCGCACTGGCAACGACAGGCTAAGGTCGCAGGTTCGTGATGGGGTTGCTTCTAGATAAGTTGGAAGCAAGAACACCTCTTGTTCCTCGCACCTTTCCATGCCGTCCACGCCAAAAGAATACCTGGCACGTGCACAACTACTTCTGTAGTTTCCGCCTACTATGGACAAGATGGACGAGTGGATGGTCACTATCCAGAGTCTTGTTGGTTTTGCCAACAATGACAAACTGTAGCAGGTGAGACCCTCACAGCAGCAGTCCACCTGCTAAGTCCACGCTGCCGGAGAAAGGACTAGAGGCGGAGCGCCCACTGTGCAATCTCCTCCACAATAGCAACAACCTCAGTGGCAAAGCCAGCGGGTCGACGCCAATGACAATGTGTCCATGGCATTGTCTGATCTGCAAACTCACCGCAATCAGCATCGAGTTCTACAAGAACGGCGCGGAGAAGATGCCCGTACAACAATCGAACTGCAACTTGAAGCACACCGTCAATCTGACAGGTGTGCAAGGTCCGTTGTTGATGAGCCTGCGATAGGGAACAATGGAGGCCTTCCTTACGAGGTTGGTTGTCCTGCATTTACCCGAGAGCTGCGACAAGTCCAGTGACCCAATTCTCGAAACTTTAAGCCGGAAGTGGAGAAGTACGACGACAAGGTACACCCTTCAAAGTTCCTGAGCATTTACACCATCGCGCTGCAAGCTGCTGGAGCTCGGGACAACAAGATTTTTGCCAACTACTTCCCGTTGGTACACAAACCCATTGTCAATTCGTGGTTGATGAACTTGCCGGAGGACTCTGTTTCCTGCTGGGCAGATTTGTGCGACAAATTTGTTGGCACCTTCACAGGCGGCCACAAAGTCCCTAGCGAAGAAACTAATCTGCAGTTGATTCCACAGAAGGAGGACGAGTCGCTCCGCAAGTGCATTTAGAGGTTCAGTCATGTACAATGCAACATTCTTGATATCCTCCCCACAGCAATCATTCCCGCGTTCCGTGAGAATGTGAGGAACCGCAAGATGCGGGAAGAGATGGCTATGACAAGCGTGATGGATGTTGGCGAGCTTTATGCTTTGCCCCACAAGTGTGCACGGGCTGAGGAAGGAAGGAAACTTCCTGGGGAGGAGGTTGCCGCAGAATCTGATTCAGAAGAAGACAGTGCCACCAACACCTCAAAGAAGAAAAACCGCAAGCACAACAGGAAGCATAAGCACAAAAATGTGCTTGCTGTGGAGGTATCCGGCAATAATGGCCCCGCCAAGAAGGCCAAGGCCGAGAGCCCAAACAAGGAAGTTGTCGGGTGCGCCTCTTGCCAAGCCTTGGTGGCCATTGATCAGACTGGGGGCTCTAGCAAACAGTTCTGCAAGATCCATCGCACTAAGAACCATGACCTTCAAGACTGTCGACAAGTTGAGCAGCTTGCCGAGAAGCAGAAGGTTGAATACAAGAAGAGAGATAAGGAGAAGGCCGATGGTTCAAATGGATCTGGCAAGAAACATTGTGGCCGAGGAGGTCACCGCGGCAAGATGAAGTAGCAGAAAGAGAAGCCTGCGAGAGGTCGAAACAAGAAGGAAGATAAAGATGATGAAGACTGTCGCGGGAAACCATGGCCACCTATGGGGTCAATGGGCCCCTTTGATGGTTCGGCAGGGGGGATGTCGCATTTCACAAAGAGCAGAAGAACATGGGGCAGCATGGCAGAGATCACATGGGCAATTTTACCCAGGTTCGGGCCGCCGCGAGGCATAAAACCCTACTCCTGCTTTGGTGGATTGATGGTGGAAAAGTGGTGGTGGAGCGTAGTACACTTGCCCGGCAGGCTCGCCCTGGGGAGGCAGTGACTACGCGCGTACGAGCGTGGGGGTGTTCAACTTTCCAACCCTTGCTACGGTTGCCATGGGCCTCCTTTTATAGGTTAAGGGGTCACCACAGTGGCAAAACAGTCATTATGCACTGATAAGATAGCAAATAGTGCTATCATACCTAATTCTGTAGGCTGACAGAGTGCATTAAATGCACCGCTCAACGTCACATCGTTGCTCGCTCGGCAAGCCTTGCCGGGCTCGTCTTGCCAGCTCCATGCCTGCTTGCTTGACATGTCGCAGGACGGGTGTCATCTGTAGGTATTTCCTGTAGAAAGAGGCCGCCATGTGGTGAATGGCTGCCACTTAGTCACTTTGCGGCTTGACACCGCATTGATCAATGACGTGGGTCGTGGTGAGATGACTTGGTGAGGTGTCTTTGCCCTCGTGAGTCCCGGCAGGACCTGCCGGGACGTCTTGAATGCTTTCTTCCGGGGGAGCCCTTGTCCTTGCCAGGTCCGCCTGCCCGGCAAGGGAGTCTTTTCTCCTGATGGTGTATCGCTTCTCTGTCTTGGTCTTGGCCTTCTTAATCTGCCTGCTGGTTTTTTGAAGATCTTGGTCTCTTGTATCTTGACACGGCCTTGGTGTTGTCCGTGCACGAGTCAGGGGAAAATACATGCCCCTGTTTATTTTCCCCGACATAAGCCCCCGGGCCTGAGACAAACGTGCCGCGCAGCACATTGGGTTAGGCCCCAAACAGTGCACGGACATGTGGCAGAAGAAGGCTGCAGGTGCCGGTTCGCCATGTTGACTAGTCAATCCAATGTCCACTACGCGCAATTACTGTGTGTCGTGGGGTAGTGGGACTGCTACAGTTAAGGAAAAATGGTAACTTTCTGAAGCGTCGCGCCTCTGTTCCGCACTTCCCCCCCTTTAAAAACAGGGAAAAGTGGATCGGCACGGTTCACCTGTTGTTCGCCCCGCCCTTCCATCAACTTCCGCTGCAAGCCAAACAGTGGTTTCTCCTTTCCTCTTACCCGCCCGCTGCCATTCTCGCTGCACCCTTTCTCCACTCGCATTGCTGCCGCGGAGATGGGGAAGAAACCAGCGGAGAAAGGGAAACAGACGGCTCCGACGAAGGAAGTGGTCGCCGAGGGGAGCAAGAGGGCAGCGGAGCTGAACAAGAAGCGGAGGGAAGACGTCGTCTTCCTTCCGTCGAGTGTGGGTGGGCGAGTTCTTCAAACGAGGTATGGATATCTGTGGGGGAGGCTTGTCCCGAAAGGGCATGGGGCGCCCAAAGTTTTTGCCAATGGGAAGGAGGATCCGCCAGACTCGTATCGATTCTTCTGCGCTTACTTTATCTGCGGTCTCTGTCCCCCTTACTACGGATTCTTTGAGGCGATCATGACCATCTATGGATTCCAGCTCCTCGACTTCACGTCAAATGCAATGGCGACCATGGCCATTTTCGCGCACTTGTGTGAGAATTTCGTCGGAATCACTCCCAACGTAGATCTGTTCCGGCATTATTTTGTTTCGCGGGTGGAGAACAAGGGTCACCGCACCGGAAACATTTCCTGGATGCCGCGGGTGGCGAGGAAGCTTTGGGATTACATCCCTGGGAGGCAGCGCGAGAGGTGGGATGAGTGGAGAGGGGATTGGTGTTGGATTCAAGACGAGGAAGCCCCCGAATTCTGTGAGGCGTGGACGGTATGTGTTGAGCACGGCAAGGAATGGAGCGCTTATGGCCTCACCGAAGATTGATTGCGCCCGGCAATCAACAGGATTACCCGTTTGAAGGCTGCCGGGTTGACCATCGAGCATGTCGGGGCAGATTTTCTTCTTGCCGCATCTCGCCATTGCAGGAGAGGGACAGACCTGCCTGGTTGTATGGCGACACGGCGGATAGGATGAGGTTGCTCCCAGGCTTGGCCAACAATTTGTCGGTTTATGGCCATGCCTGGTTGTGCGACCAATTGTTTGGCCGCTTCGAGCTGTTCAAGCTCCCGGCAACAGTGGTTCCCTCGAACATCAATTCAGCCCGGAACCAGATACTGAAATGGATGCCGGATTGTAATGCTCAAGGGGTGGCAGGAGATTGGCGACTGCCCACTTTTGATGAGGAGCTTCAGTGGTCGAGCGCCCTGGTGGAGAAGGCCACCAGGGTTGAGACTAGGATGTATAAACGCACCTCCTCTGCGGAGGTGGCGTATATCTTAAGGAGGCTTGAGGAGGACAAGGCTGCCCATCTTGCGGAGATGGCAAGGGCCACAAAGGCCGGGAAGGGCTAAGGGAAAGCTGAGGATGAGAGTTCCTCTCACGGTGGCAGCGAAGCGCAAGCCACGGGAGGGGCTGTCGGGGATAACCTTGCCGGGCTAGAGGCCCTAGCCACGACAGCAACGGAACTCCAGGTGTAGGAGGAGGAGGATGGCGAGGTGGCGGAGCCCGAGGAGGAATGGCTCGCGGCTGGGTTTCAAGCCCCCGAGCAGGATTTGGACCAGCGCCCCCATAGGCGTGCTGCCAACCGAGGGGCGGCGGCCCCCAATCCAGCGCCCGCCGTCAAGAGGGTGAAGAAGACCACCACCAAGGCCGACAAGGCCGATGTGGTGTGCCGCCAATCCCCTCGTCTTGCTCAGGCCAAGACTTCCTCCGCCAAGCAATCAGCGGACGTGGAAATTGACTCCAGCTCCCACTCCGGCTCGAGTTCTTCACAGAGCTCATCTTCCTCGGAGCCCCTAGCTGCCGGAGATCTCTGCCCCTCCACCACCAAAGAGAGGGAGGGAGCCCTCACCTCCCATGGAGTTCAACTTGAACTCCATGCTCTTTGTTTTGCTGTTGTTGGCAGGGAAGCGGAGGAATACGCCGAGACCCTCATCCACCACCCATGGAAGAGGCTCCGCTGCGTCGGGTCACCAAAAGGCATGGAGAGCCCGGCCTTGGCGGGGAGTGACGTGGAAGATTCCATGCCGAGCTCCCAATCCAGCCCTCCGTTCCCTCGGCCGGAGGAGGAGGTGAGACAACGCAGGACAAGCTTCCCCCGGAGGGGCATACCTCTCCCACTGGCCGAGCTGAAAGAACCCCCACGGAGCCCTCCGCGGATGAGGTCGCGCAGAAGGCTGCCGTGGCTGCCGCGGCAGAGGGTGAAGTGCGTGGCCCGGCAACATATGCTGCGAGGGAAACTGAAGTCCCTGCCCGGCAGACTTCTCCAGGTACTCCACTTATATCCTTTTTCCTTTCTTGCTCTGACCACTTTTCCTGATTCCCTCTTTTACCTGAGACTTCAGTTTCTTTGTTGTTCATTGGCATTTTCATCCGCAGACCCCCAAGCTGAGGAGCCAGAGCTGCTGGAAGTGGTGGCTGACATAGGACAGGCCGCTGCGGAGGAGGCCGTTGAGATTCTGCTATTGAGGGGCAGGGCCTCGTTTCCGGGAATGCCCAGGATTCCTTGGCGGTGGTAGAGCATTCCCGGAGGGCGCTCCGGAGGAGGGAGTGGTGATTGAGGAGAAAATCCCTCTCCAAACCATGGACCCACTTCCCTCTTCCGGGATCGTCATGGATATTCTGCCGCTTCCCTCAAGCACGCTGGCAATGGTGTTGTCACTGCCCGATACCGGAGCCCCCGGCCCGTCCTTGATGACGGGCGCGGAGCTCGACGAAGAACTTCAATGCCTCCTGGCACCGCTGTATCAGGGAGCTGGAGAGGCCGATGACTCAGCTGCCGCCGCAATGGACTTGTCGTTCTTGGAGTCCATGGCGACAGGCGTGAAGGAGATGCAGGCCCGGCACAACCAGAAGTGGCAGGCGCTCAAGGAGCGGCATGAGTCCGCCAGCAGGGTGGACCAGAAGTTGAAGGACAAGTGCTTGGAGCTGCGCGAGTGGCACGATAAGCAGTTCAAAGTGCTCATGAGGCAGCAAGAGGCGCTCCTGATGACAAAGGAGGACGTCATGGCCTGCGAGGTGCGCTTGGTGGACCGCAAGGCATCCCTTGACGCCAGAGAGCAAGATATTTCCCTCCGGGAGGAGATGCTCGAAGCCACTCTGCGCGCTAAGGATGACAATCTGGAGGCTCTTGTGTGTCAGCGCACCAAGGAGCTGAAGGATAAGCACAGAGCTGCCCTAGACGCCGTTGCTGCCGATTCTGCCGCTTAGTTGAAGAAATTCACTAACGACCTGGCTGCCGCATCTGCCGCCAAGACTGACCTAGATCAGCAGGTGGCTAAGCTGACGGCGAACCTTGCCGGGAGCGCCAAAGGGGTGGAGGCCCTCAAAGAAGAAGCACGGAAGGCTGAGGTTCTCTTGACTGATGCGCGGTCGCAGCTCTCCTTCAAGAACCAGAGCCTTGAGACCACCAACGGCGCCATCATCAACATGAAGCCCAGGATCGGTTCCTTGGAGAGCGTGGCAGAGTCCACTGAATCACGCCAGCAACTGCTGTCCAAGGATCTGGATACCGCCAAGCGTCTCCGGAAGGATGCTGAGGACAAACTGAAGAACCAGTCTGACCAAGTCAACCTGGATCAAGAGCCTGATCGACATCGCCGATCGCCTTGCTGCCCAAGCCGCGGCGATGGGTATGGATGGTCCAACTTTCTCGGTCAACAAGCACGAGGTCCCAAGCGCCAGGCTGGGAGTCTTCTTCAATGAGTTGATCGAGAATCTGAAGGTGCACGAAAAGGGGAGGGCCGAGCGCTTCGCGACAGAGTCCCGGAAGCTTGCCCACGACGCCCTCTTCATGGTCTTGAGCAACATCGCTTGCCGCCATACGGATCTCGACCTTGACGACGGGTTCAAGAAACCTCCAGCGGGTGTCGACGTCGCAGCTGCCAAGGAGAAAGCCGCTTCCCGTGATGCTAGGGTCCTTCAAGTTTAGACGGCTTCATCTGGCCACAAGACCAAGTAACGAGCCGCCGTCGCTCCTTTGATACCCTGTAACATAACATGATGTGTGCTTTGTGTTAAGGCACTATATCTTTTGTGTTTGCGTGAAAACTGATATTCCCTGTGGAATCTTAAATGCGCATTTGTCCCTTCAAGCTTTATATGTTAGTGTTCGTATGATTAATCCCTATGTCTGTTTCGGATGCCTGCCGGTATCATATTGCCGCGATTGCCGTAAGGGTCTGGCCCTTAACATTCATCTTGGCCTGGATGCGTCCCGGCAGGTTTTTCCTAGGTAGCTCTCGATGCAGCCTCTCGTCCTACGAGCATGGCTCGAGACAGGTCGATGGTGTGATCAAAGATTCTAGCAAAGGTCCCTACCGGAGGATAACCAAAGACAGATTCAAAGCTAGATTATAAGAAGCCAAGAAGATCTCAGAAGACAGAGATCAGAAATACTGAAGACACATCTCGAAGGCCCGGCAAGACCCTTGCTGGAGCGAGCTGATCAAGATTCAAGCCCAGCAAGCTCCGACCCTGGCAAGAAGAGGGATCGACAGGCACAAAGAGTAGAACTAGTAGGAAATGCACAATGTTTACCCAGGTTCGGGCCACTGTGAAGCGTAAAACCCTACTCATGCTTTGTATATTGGATTTGTATGTGTCCAGTAACATGGAGCGCATATCCGGCAAGGTGCTTGGGAAATGCAGTTATGCATGCAAAATGGACAGGGTTTCGACCTTTGTTAAGGTAGCCATGGGCCTCCTTTTATAGACTAAGGGGTCACCACAATGGCAAAATGGTAAATCTATACTGTAATAGTGGCTACAGTGCCAAATACCTAACTCTGACGGGTTAGGACAAATGCCTTTAATGCACCCTGAGGTGTCTTGTGGATGGAGATCTCCAGCAAGGCTGGTCTCTCCTTCTGTGTCGTTCGCTCATCTACCATCTATTCCTTTAACACATTGATACGTCTCCAACGTATCTATAATTTTTTATTGTTCCATGCTATTATATTATCAATCTTGGATATTTTATATGCATTATTATGCTATTTTATATCATTTTTGGGACTAGCCTATTAACCTAGTGCCCAGTGCTAGTTGCTGTTTTTTTTCTTGTTTTTGTCTTTACAGAAAATCAATACCAAATGGAATCCAAATGGAACAAAACTTTTTGACAGTTTTTCTTGGACCACAAGACACCCTGGAAGCTTCGAGAGGAGTCCAGAAGGGCCACGAGGCGGCAACAAGCTCAGAGGGCGTGCCTCCAAGCTTGTGGGCCCCCCGTGGCTCCCCTAACCCTAATTCTTCGTCTATAAATTCCCGAATATTCCCCCAAGACCAGAGGGGACCCCAAAAATACTTTTTCGCCGCCGCAAGTTTCTGTCTTCATGAGATCCCATCTGGGGACCTTTTCCGGTACTCTGCCGGAGGGGGATTCGATCACGGAGGGCTTCTACATCAACGTTGTTGCCTTTCCGATGACGTGTGTGTAGTTTACCACAGACCAACGGTTCCATAGCTAGTAGCTAGATGGCTTTTTCTCTCTCTTTGATCTTCAATACAATGTTCTCCTCGATGTCCTTGGAGATCTATTCGATGTAATCTTCTTTTGCGGTGTGTTTGTTGAGATCCGATGAATTGTGGGGTTGTGATCAGATTATCTATGAATATTATTTGAGTCTTCTCTGAACTCTTTTATGCATGATTTATATAGCTTAGTATTTCTCTTCGATCTATTGATTTGGTTTGGCCAACTATATTGATTTTTTTTGCAATGGGAGAGGTGCTTTGTAATGGGTTCAATCTTGGAGTGCTCAATCCCAGTGACAGAAAGGGACATAACACATATTTGTATTGTTGTCGTTAAGGATAAAAAGATGGGGTTTGTTCATATTTATTGGATCTATGCCTCTACATTAGGTCATCTTGCTTAAGGCGTTACTCCGTTCTTGTTAACTTAATACACTAGATGCATGCTGGATAGTGGTCGATGTGTGGAGTAATAGTAGTAAATGCAGGCAGTAGTCGGTCTACTTGTCTCGGATGTGATGCCTATATACATGATCATTGCCTTCGATATCATCATAACTATGTGCTTTTCTATCAATTGCTCAACAGTAATTTGTTTACCCACCATATGCTTTCTTTCAAGAGAGGCGCCTCTAGTGAAAACTATGGCTCCCGGGTCTATCTTTTATCATATAATTTTCAGATCTACAAGATCAAAAACAAAAAAAATACATTGCTATAATTTATTTTATTTTATTTTATTTTGCACTTTTACTTATCTGTTATAACTATCACTATCAGATGTCATCCTTTGTAATGACCGAACCTGATAAGATTTGCGTCTTTGTGCTCATTCTGCTAGTCCCTGGATCAATAGCTAGCACACACAGTACAAGATGTCATATCAAGAATAAACCACATGTCATAATATTAAATTGTAGATCCAAAATTTAAATATTACATACCTGCGTAGCTCAAGGCTATCTCATAACTGAAATACAGCGAAAAAGCAAATAAAAACTTCATGAAGTCCATCAACACCACAGGCAAATGTCGAGTATAGACATCATAACCCTACATCGTATCACTCACTCGTCGTATAAAATCTGCAACATGAAACGTTGCAGCCACGAAGGGTCAATACTTTGAATGTATTGGCAAGTCACACAGGAATTATTTAACAGACCTACATGTATATGCAAGGTATATCAAGAGGATAGTGTAGTGGTTGTTTTGCAGAAAGCTAATTTTTCCCTGATAACTACATAATATAATAGTCAAATTTTTATTTGTCCTGCTACAGTTAATACAGATGGTTGAATTGGGCGCTCCAATTCCAACCTATACCCATCATTACGTTTCCCTTCAAATTTTTATTAATTGTATCATCTGTCAAGATCATCCAACAACTGTAATGGTCTAGCTGCTCAAATTCGTCCATAACCGGGGACATGGCTAATCATGATTAATTTTTCATACTCTGCAGAGGTCTGTACATTTTACCCACTGGACTCAACCCGAAGATTGAGACAAAGTCTTTCAGAAGCAGTCGCCTAGTCCCAAAGGAGGCCCATCCCAACTATTATAACTACATCTGCTGGCACATCCAGGTAAGGTTTCCGAAACTGATCAACTGATCCAGTGGCTGTACATGGAAGCTACTAGTCACTAAGTCTGTCTGATCTTTCTAAGCCTGGACGGCACCCACTTACATTCAGAGGGTATAAACCATGATGTTCTTGAAACCACCTAGCAACACCATTCGGGCGCACTTAGCCATGGTCCATGCCCTTAGAAAAGGAACAAGAAACTCCATGATGCAACCCTGTCCGTCGAGAGGTGAATTATATATTATGTTTTTACTCAAGTTATTTTATAGTCCTCACATAATCTCGATGTATACACGAACCAATCCCCGTCTACATAGCATAGCAAGAACACACTACCACAATCTACAATAAGGCCGTACTAATTACATCTCAATAGCAATAGCATACTACCATAATATTCCTACACATGCATAATATGGTATTGTGATATAGGACTACATGCATAGAAAAGTAATAGGATAAAGGATGATCAAGGTGTAACTTGCCTGTAAGTTTGATGAAGGTCGTCGCACTCACAATTGCAGATAATTCTACTCGTCACGCTCCGAGCAATCTATCGCAAATGAAAGAATCCAAATAAATAACCATGCCATGAAGAAGAACCAAAAGAACAACAAAACGAATATGGCAAGGTTGAACAACATCAATATATATAGGCTTAATATACAATATAGGGTCTTTATGTGCTATAACGGAACATGTTGAAGAAATCAACTCTAGAGACTTAATAGATATAGAAATATTGCTATGCAAGCTTATATTGAGATAGCAATGGAATATGATCAAAAGTATTTGGAAAACAACATAAATGTTGTGTGACATATTGCATACGACATAGGAATTCATTTACAAGGATCACTTTGCAAAAAGTTTCACCTCAATCGGAGCTACGGTTGAAGAGATATGATGGTCTGCAGTTACACATTCGGCTGAAGGAATTATAACAAAATTCCGGGACACGTGGCAGTACGAGATCAACCGGTACCTGTTTGGCTGAAATAAACATAGGCCGTCAGATCAAGTGGTCATCAATGACTCTGGTTCTATTGAATTGATGGTTTGGGAGAGAGGGGAATTCCTCAGCGGAATTTTCGCCGGCGAAGAACACAGCGGTGGTGCGGCTGTGATTGACGATGGTGTCGGCTCCAGTAGTCCACGAGGCGCCGAGTAAGTAACTGGAGAGGTGGGTGCGACACAGTGAGGTCGGAGGTGTAGTCGGAGGTGATCCAGGCGTCCTCGCGCGGCGGCTATGCTCCCGCGAGATCGGGTCTTCAAGGGGAAGCTCGATGTCGGGGCCGGATTTCGAGGACACAACATATCCCAGAAATTTAACCCCTCGTGTTACCACCAGCCCAGGATTACTGTTACTGGTGGACACGTCCTTGTTACAGATTACCAAGCTATTACAAGAATTGGATACAAGACCATAAAGGTCCAAAGATACAACACTGATATCTGGTGGTGGATGACATAATTGACTCGTGGTTCTACAACGTCGATGGGACTCCATTCCCACAGGAACAGCTGACCCGGATAATTCCTATCCCGCATGGCTGCCATCCTAGGCTCCGCACGGACGTCGCTGTGGTACTCCTCGTAGAACTCCTTACTTGGCCAAGTAAATAGCCAGGGACAAGCCAGTGAGTACGTTTGAATGTACTCGCAAACATCATGAACAAAAGATATACCGAATGCAGTAGATAAAAGTATATGATCAACATGAGCCAAACTATATGCATATGCTCATGCTGACTGAAATTTAAATCATGACAATAAAATGATATGAATGTGAACATAGCATGTTAGTCATGATCAAACTTAAAGCAAATGAATGCCACGGGTAGTCTAGCCAGCCCAAGTGACATTCAGCAAAATAAAAGAAATGCCAATCGGGTGTCCACAAGAGTAGTGGAGGGACCGCCTGTAAACTCAAGAGACGCCACGAGAGGTCTTGAAGAGAAATGCCCGTCGGGTGTCAAGTGTCACCACGGTCGGACTTGAAGAGAAATGCCAATCGGGTGTCCACAGGAGTAGTGGCGGGATAAACCGCCTGTTAACTCGAGAGACGCCAGGAGAGGTCTCGAAAATAAAGCTGAGTGCCTGGGGTAGTCTAGCCAGCCCCTGAGACACTCAGGAAATTCAGAATAAGAGAAACGGGTTAGTCCTCAATAATATGCATAACCATAATAACATTTAACATGCATAAAATATTCATGGTAACATCAGGGTGTCAATAATTATTCTGCAAAATAATTCAGGCTCAATTTAATTATTTTCCTCCAAAGATCGACACTAAGACCGACACTTGACCAACCCAGACTGTAGCCCTTAACCGCGGACACGGCTATTCGAATAGGTTTAAACTCTGCAGAGGGTGTACTCTTTACCCACAAGTAAAGGATTTCTTTAGCCAGTACTGTGACACTGACTAATTCCCATTACGGTCTTTGGGTTGAAAACACACCTGACCAGCACACACCAGATTAACTTTCCGGATGCCAGGAATCACCCAGGGCATCGTTCAAGAAAAACTCTGAGACGGAGAGACCAACGTCCAGCATGGGATCACTATTGATACGCATGGATTCCAAGGGGTGCCCCCCTCTCAGTCACAACTGGAAACACCCATGCCCCCTGACCCGATGACAGGATTTAGTCCACGGCCGCGGGAAACCCTCATCGTGGCCCTCTGTAAGGTGTGTGCATGGAAAGGGGTTAACAACTTACTGAACCATACCCTACCTGTGGCAGGGACCTATGGCAGCACGAAACAAGTATGGGGGTTACCGGAACAAGACTCGATCTACGGTCGACTCAGGAGGCTCAAATATTTCCTGCAGTGGTTAGCACAACCAAGTATTCTCACAACAGCAGTAACAAACAGGGCCACGACCCTTGCATGCTCCAACATGCATAATCAACATGGTATGACCACGTTCCAACGTGATCATCCTTCTGCCGGTAACGGTATTTTACTATGCCTGCTCCTACAAGTTAGTCATGATGAGCACACAATGCACGGTACGATGAAACCTGCAAACACTACATGCATGCGAAATTTATTCGAATTCAAACCATGCATGCACCACTAGCAATATGCCAATTTAATTTGAATTCAACATAGTCATGTTCAAGTTATTCTAGCAAATAATTCAACCAATGCAATCACCATATAAAGTGTTCAAGATGCTTGCCTTGAGCATGTAAAAGTGTGGGGTGCACTCCAAAAGTTTGAAATATTTCTTCCCTCCATTTTTCCTAGTTTAAAGAGTATAGCAATTACCACATAAATCAAAACAGTGCTAAAAAGTTGTCTGGAAATTTTTGAAATAAATACTAAAATAAACTAGATGGAAAATAAAAAATAACAGAGAAAAAATCAATTTATTTGGGGTTCAGATGAATTACTTATGGAATTTATAAATTGAAAAATTTGATTAAAAGGACTATTTAATAAATCCAGTGGAGATAAAGCTTAGCAAAAATGTTCACCTAAGCTGGATAAATAGGGCATGATTTTATGAGTCTGCTGAAATTTGAATCACCAGATTTGGAATAGAAATGGTGTTTGTGGAGTTATTTGAAATCTACTAAAAAATAAAAAAAATAAAAGGCAGAAGAGCGCCCTGAGCGCCGTTTAAGTGAGCGGTGCCACTGGGCTGGGCCCAGCCATTCGGCTGCGCGGAAGGACCGATGATGTCGATGGCGTACTACAAGAATACGGTTTCCCCGCAGGGTAAACGTAATCACAGGAATGCGCTGCTGGCAGGACAGAGGTGACTCACCGACAGGTGGGGCCCACCTGTCGGGTTTGTCTTCCACCCTTGCGTGCGTCTGGATAGAGCGTACGCCAGCGGCGATTGCCGGTGCTGTAGGGCGTCTCCTGCGACGCTCGGCACATGGATGGGTTCAGGTAGAAGTGCCGCATCCGTGAGAGGTGGAGAGGATCGCCGGGGCAGCTCAAGTTGAGCAGGGCTTCAGCCATGGCGGAGGTGGTCATCGAGTGGAAGAGGGCTTTCCCCCATGGGCCATCTCCGGTTGAATTGGTGTCGGGGAAAGATCTGCAGGTTCTCCAGGGGTCTATTGGTGGAATAAAAGAGAAGGGGAGGTACTGGAGAGGTGGAGATCATCGAGAAGGTGGTGGCGGCAGTGGTTGCCGGGGACAAAGACGATGATTGCTCCGGTCGTTTTCCTTCCTCGGGGAGCTTACTGAGGGAGGGATAGAGGTGGTGTTGATCGAGGGCGAGCTCACGATGTCTTATATAGGGAGGCAGAGGCAGTGCCGTGGCTTCCAGAGGGAGCCATGGTGGCGGCGGCCATTCATGGCGCCGTTTGGGTGGTTTGGGGGTGGTGGCGATGGTCAGCGGTGCCAGTGCGGTCGGTGGAGGGGGCGGTGGTCAGTAGTTAAGAAGGGGGTGCGCTGGCGAGGTCGGGCGGCATGGGCGGTGCTGTGCCTGAGTGGAAGACGGCGGCGGCAGCTCGGGATGGCGGTGGTCGGTGCTAGGGTCAAGGGGAGGGTGTCAGCAAGACTCGCGGGTGTCTTTCGAAGCTCTCGGAGGTGCCCAACGTGCGGGGCAGCAGCAGGGAGGGCAGCGCAGAGCGGTGCCGAGGCCTACAACACTGGCGCTCTGGGCACGCTCTGTGCATGCATGCTACGTGCTCGACAAAAAGCGAGGGGGCTCTACAGCGATCTAATCAAGCTGGGTTTTGGCAGGTGGATGCTCCTGGGGATCCCAGAGATGATGGATAAGATGGTTTGGCCATATGATCAAGTTCCTAATGTAGTTTTGATAGGTAGCCAAATTCTGTCATGCACATGAGCTGTTTGATAAAATGCTAGGGCAATCTAGGGGACATTGCTGGGTGTGAAATTTACCAGGATGGTGCTTCATTGGATGGTAGAGATGGTGGAATGGTTGGTTCTGAAAAAAATTAAAACTTGCTAGTGCAAGTTTTAGAGAAATTCATTTCTGGACAGAAACTTCAAAGGAATATTTGGTGGACTTCTTAGATGCAAATGGAGCTGATCTCCTGGACTTAAGGGTTTGGTTGGAAGGACAGTAAGTGGGAAAAATTTCAGGATTTTTGGAGCAAGGAAAATTAGGGTTGTAGTAGAAAATCAAATACTGGATAGAATTGAAAAGAGATTGTTTCACTCAAAACTTTCAAAAGACCAAGTTTGGTTTTTGCATAAAAGTGATATGTAGGCATCATATGTCCTCCCATAATTTTTTGTGGAATTTTGAAAGAATTATTTAAAATAGTTGTGGTGTAACAGAGGAAATTAAAGAATTGAAAATGCTATAAAAATGATTATCTTGGGCAAAATTTTATTATGAAAATATTTCCTACTATTATTAAAATTATAAATGAATTGATTTATGAAAACTACCAAAATCCATAATATTTTACAAAAATCTTCTATATGGAGGGAAGAATTTTGATGGTCAGAAACAGAAAATCCTCTGAAAATAATAAAGGACATAATATAATTTCAAAATTTTATTTCTGGCCAAATTTTACTTAATAAAAACATGATTAAATTTTTGGGGTGTTACAGTCGACTCGGTATGCATCTGGAAGGAAATATGGGGTCAGAGGAGTGCGTGACAGCAAGGTGGAGAAGGTGGCCTGCTTGGTGAGGAGAAGAGCTTACGGGGCGGTCGGAGTTCGTCGCCGGAGTAGCTTCGAGCGGCTGAGATCAGCGGGGTCGTCGCGCTTGATTCCGAGGGCAAACTCGAGCACCGTTTCATGGAATCGACGAGGGGATCGAGAGGTATCCCTTTGTGTACTCGGTTGGGAGAAGGGGCTTGGGATCAGGCCAGGCGTGGTCCAATCCTACCGTGGCGGCACTATCGTGCAGAAGCAGGAGACCGAGCGGGAGGTTGAAGATGCATGCGGGACCCGTGTGTAATAGAGAGAGGAAAGGAAAGAGAGGCTGGTAAGTGAGCCTGCATCTACTGATGCGGCGCTGATGCGGGCTGGCAGGGTCAGCTTCTTGGGCTGGGCCAAAAGGTTGTTCTGTTGCGCACTAAGTGGCAGATAGATAGGTTGGGTCCGAAAGGTTTCATGAATAGGTTTTCCTATTTAAATAAAATACCAGGAAATGAACATGACGAAATAAATGCCAATTATCTTCATAGAAATACCAGAACATGCAAAACAAAAACAATGTTGTCATATAGAGACTTGTGAGCATTTTTGCAGAAACAAATAGTTATATGAAATACATATAATATTTTTATAAAAATTATTTTGGGATTTATAAATGTTCACTAAAATACTTTTAAACTCCAGAGAAGTATACAAATAAAATTTAAAACCTTTCCTACTCTTTTGTATTGAAGGAGTCATATTACCTTCTCTCATAATATTTATTTTTGAGTTGGAATTAGTTCGAATTCTAAAAATCCAATCATGAAGAATGTTTTATCACTTTCCAATTTAATTATTGAGGAATTCATGTCATCCTCTCTCATTATCTAATTGGAAATATTCTGAATATTCTCAAACCCAAAATAAGATACAAATGAACAATTGGGAAAGTCCTTTTATTCCCTCTCAATTTAAATATTCAATAAATCCAAAAGTTTTCAAATCCTAGTCAAATTTAACTAGCAACAAGGAACACAAGCAAATTTTAATTAATCCTATTTAAATAATTAAAATTCCAAAATTCAAAATTTTGGGATGTTACATCCTTGCAAGTAATCGTGAAGGGAGTGACAACCCCTTTATTGCGTTGGGTGCAAGTATTTGTTTGTTTGTGCAGGTACAACTATTGGAGACTTGTGTGTTCCTCCTACTGGATTATACCTTGGTTCTTAATTGAGGGAAATACTTACCTCTACATTGCTGCATCACCCTTTCCTCTTCAAGGAAAAAACCAACACAAGCTCAAGAAGTAGCACACATCATTTGGACGGGTGTCATTAAAGTTGTATCTTGGGCGGCAAGCTGCCACGTGCCCAGACAAACCTCACCTAACTACTTGCCCGCTCGACACCTAATTGACAAGTGACAACCTGCTCGATGAGGTGGAGCGGTGGCAAGGTAATGGGATACTTGTTGGGCTCAGAGATTGCCGAGCTAGAATCTTGAGATGTTCTCCCCGACAAGGATCTTGCCGGGTCCTTGAGTTGTGTCTTCAGCATTTCTGATCTCCATGTTCTGAGATCTTCTTTGCTTCTTATAATCTGATCTTGAGTTCAGCTTTAATTATCCTCCGGCAAGCCTTGCCGTTGGAAAGACTGCTACTGCCTGTGCATAACACTGGGGTATTACGGACCCTATTTTTAATACACCGACAGGAGCCCCCGGGCCTGGGCTACACACGCATTTGAGAAATCATTAAGCTAGGCCCAAAGAATGCACATGCATGATGTAACGCCCTGTTATGCCTGGTGGGATCTAGACTGACCCCACAGACCAACACTAGTCTTTCCAGCGCAGTTTGTCCTCACTCATGCGCACCCGAGACCAACTTCCTGGTCGGTCACCCATCCTAGAATTAATCCAAGCCAAGCACACTTAACTTTGGAGTTCTTTTCAAATGGGCTCCCAGAAAATAAGGAATTCCTTGTTGATATGAGTAGTCTATCATTCCTATTAAGTCAGGCTCTCACATACACCCACACTCAAAAGAACCGACGTCCTCGTCGGCCCATCCGGAACGTTCCCTCTTGGCACACCTATGCGTGTCCAGTCCGACACATGTGCCATGGCGTGTGCCACAACGGGCCACACGCGCCATGCGCCACATGCTCGCGCACCTGATCCACGCATGCCTGTGTAACCACAAGGGTCGGCTCTGATACCAATTGTAACGCCCTAATACGCCGGGTGGGATCTAGACTAGCCCCACAGACCAACACTAGTCTTTCCTGTGCACTTTATCCTCACTCATGTGCACCCGGGACCAACTTCCTAGTTGGTCACCCATCCTAGAATTACTCCAAGCCAAGCACACTTTGGAGTTCTTTTTGAGTGGGCTCCCAGAAAAGAAGGGATTCCTTATTGACATGGGTTCCCAAGAGTCAGCAGATGCAGCCATTGATCCTTCAGGAGGCTCATGAATCTCTCTCACCATTCATCTCGGTAGTACCAAGATGTATCAGGACCTACGCCAAAGGTTCTGGTGGACTAGGATGAAGTGGGAAATCGCTGAGTTCGTTGATAATTGTGGCATTTGTCGTCGCGTTAAAGCAGAGCATCAGAGGCTTGCTGGCACCCTTCAGCCTTTAGCTATTCCCGAGTGGAAATGGGGTAAAGTTGGTATGGATTTCATCACCTACTTTCCCAGGACCAAGAGAGAGAATAATTCTATCTTCGTAGTCATTTATCGTCTTTCCAAAGTGTCTCACTTCCTACATGTTCAAGAGAGTATCACTGCTAGTTAGCTGGCTGCCTTATATATTTCCCGAATAGTGTCACTACATGGTGTCGCACTAGAGATCTATTCTGACCATGGTAGTCTTTTCACTTCTCATTTCTGGGAGAGTTTCCAGACTACCATGGCCACCCATCTCTCCTTTAGTACCGCTTTCCAACCTCAGTTAAGTGGTAAGGTGGAAAGGGTCAACCAGATTCTCGAAGACATGCTTAGAGCTTGCGTTATCTCATTTGGTATGGATTGGGAGAAGTGCCTTCCTTTTGTTGAGTTTTCTTATAGAATAGCTACCAATCTAGTCTCAAGAAAGCACCCTTCGAGATTCTTTATGGAAGAAGATGTCGAACACCTTTGAACTGGCCAGAAACCGATGAAAGACAATTCTTTGGACCGGATATGATCCAGGAAGAAGAAGAGCAAGTTCGCATTATCCTTGAGAATTTGAAGACAACTCAGTCTCGTCAGAAGAGCCAGTATGATAGTCGTCATAAGGAAGTGGCTTATGAAGTTGGCGACAAGGCTTACCTTCGGGTTACCCCTTTAAAGGGTACCATCGTCTCGGTATGAAGGGCAAGTTGGCTCCTCGTTACATTGGTCCTTTTTGCATTCTTGCTAAACGAGGAGAGGTTGCCTAACAGTTGGAACTATCGCCACATCTTTCTCGATTCCATGATGTCTTCCACGTCTCTCAACTCAAGCGTTGTTTCTCGGATCCCATCCGCGGAGTGGACCATGAAATGCTTGATCTCCAAGATAACCTCACATATCGAGAGTACCCTGTTCGTATTCTTGGTCAAGTAGAGCATGTCACCAGACATCAGAACATCAAGTTTCTCAAGGTTCAATGGTCTCATCACTCTGAGAGAGAAGCTACTTGGGAGCGAGAAGATCATCTTCGACTGGAGTACCCCACCCTCTTCCCCACGCCTCCTGAATCTCGGGACGAGATTCTTTTGAGTGGAGGCGAGTTGTCACATTCCTAGTCTGGTAATGACCTAGTCTAACCTTTTATGTTTGCATCATGTCTAAATTGCATTTGAATTTGAAATGGGGATGATCAAACCCTAGCGTCAAATGGAATTCAAGTAGGTTCAACTAAACTAAATTTCAAGAACCCAAAATGGTGTCAAAAAATGTTCATCATTTTTGTGAAAATGCTGGAAACAGTAACCAGAGATGATGCACATTTTTCCATGACATTTTGGATTTTTGAATCAATTCATATTGTATTTGAATTGGGTCTATTAATTAATATAAAATATTTACTAGCTCCAACAATTCTGAATTTTAGTGAGGGGCTTTGGATAATCCAACTAGTCCTTACTAAAAATTATCAGAAGAAAGAAAAATGGTTTAGTATTTTTTACTAAATCAAAACATACTGTAGAAAAGGAAAAAAAGAACAGAAAAGGGAAAGGGAACTACTTGGGCTGACTTACCTGGCTCTGTTGACCTGCTACTATGCCGGCCCATCACTATGCTGGCCCTGCCAGTCGTCTTCACCCTTTGCTACTGGCAGAGGGAAGACAGGGCACGGCGCCCGTGCTTGGCATGCCACCAGCTGCCCGCCTGCCTTCCCGGTACCGCGGATAGACTCGCGTGAGTCGTCTTGATCGAGCTGGCCTCTCCGTTCCTCCCCCTTCGCTCTCTCTAGCCGTTCCTCCGCCATAGCCGAAGCCACCAAAGCTGCGCCTCCATGACCCCCCGTATCCAGAGCCTCCCCTGCAATGTCCTGTGCCGTTCGAGCGCTCTGCCCCGTCGCCTGCTACCTCTATGTTGAGCCACGCATCACCGGACGTCCCCGAACGTCGACACCATCATCGTCTTCTTCCTCGGCCGCCGGAGATCACCATCTCTCCTCCGACGTAGTCTGGCCACCACTGAGCCCGCTAAGCTAATCTACTGGCCAGCTGTGAGCCCTGCCGCTGTTCGCCCTTACTTCCACACTTGATTGCCTTGCCTACGTCGTAGTTTCACTGGATCCGAGAGCTCATCACCGCCGCTCATGTCGCTGCTGTGGCCAGAGCTAGAAAAGCTCGCATCCGAGCACGCCTTAGTGCTCAGCAAGATCCCAGGAGGCCAGAACCAGCACCAGTTTGATCTCCCGTTCACCATAGCATCATAACCGCCGATGACCGAACTCCGGCCGCCGCACAAGTTGTTGCCGCCATCGTTTTGGTCCACCCCAGCACGAGCTGATGGCTTCGTTAGATGCGCACGAGCACTAGCTTCACGCAGAGCCAAACCACCGTCGGTTTGGTAGCCGGAGGGAGATTTTCGAGCGCCTCCGCCGTTTTGGCTCGTCACCGGCGGCTTAGCTTCGATTAACCACCAGATTAGCACTAACTAAATGACCCTCCTGGGTCACTGACATGTGCGCCTAGGCCCCTGCTAATTTCTAGTTAGGATTTAATCTAATCACTAATCAGCACTGTTCCACTGACACGCGGGTCCCATCAGTCAGGTTTGACCCTAGTCAGCGTTGTTGACTTGCTGACATAGTGCTGATGCAGTAAACCTTTTTCTGGATTATTTCTATTTTAGAAATATTTGGAAATTAAAAAAAAATAGCAAAACTTCCAAAATTCACAGAAATTCTACCATAGCTCCGATTGAAATAATTTATATGAAAAATTATCAGAAAAATCCAAGCTATCCATGTGTATTACTTTCATGCATGTTTAACCAACTTATACCTACTGTATAAGGTAAAACATGATAATGTCATTTAAAATGCTTAATATGGAGTTTGCATATGAACCCTTGGTTCATATGGACTTCATTTAAATTGTTGCTAGATGCATTAGTGCAAATCATTGCATTCTTGACATGTCATGATCATGCATCATATTCTTCCATTCGTTTGTGTATTGATTGTCGGTACCGCCCTTCTCGATAGGTCCTGCTCCGGAGAGTGTTCCAGAGTACCTGTCTGAGGAGCTGTACCCCCTGCTGATCTTTCAGGCAAGCAAACCCCCTTGAGCATTCCGATACAACCCCATTCTCTTGCTCGTGCACTCTTTTATTGCATTAGGATAACAATGATTAAACTGTTACATTATGTTGTGGTAGATGAACCCATTCCTCTGCATGACCTATCATTGTCACAGTAAATAGTTAAAACCTGCTAGCATTATTAGGAGTTGCTTGAGCCATGTTGTGACTTATCCATGCCATGCTTGCTATTGCCTAGAGTTGTGTCAGGTCCGATTCATCGAGAATGGATTGGAGTGTTATGATATGTTCTGATGCTGAGAGTTAAGAACATGATTTGGTAAAGGTAGCGATGAGAGGCCATGTAGGAGTACATGGTGGGTTGTCTCATTGGGACCGTCCTTAAGAACTGAGTTTGTGTATGTTATCCAAGACTAGCTACTACCACACATTGGGTTCCGGTAACTCGCCTCGTCTAGGCTTATTAATCGCCTCGATCTCTGTCTAGGAGTTGCAACTAGTTTCTGGTGTTTGTAGGTAGTGCTATTTGTCTACCAAGTGGCACCCAGCAGGGTGGGCTTGGGACAGACTAGGCATCGGGGCCCGATCTATCGAGTGGCACCCGGATGGTGGGCTCGGGAACCCTACACACATCGTTTGAGGCCGTGATAGAAACCTCGGTCGGACTTCCCTTGCAGATACAACTTCAAATAGGCGATAAACCTGGACTAGAGTCTTGCGTGGTTAGTCAGGTCGTGGCCGACACCCTCGCTAGGCTTCCACTTGAAGGTTGCCGAGATACATGATGTGTATATGGTGATAAGTGGCGAGAGCATGTGTGACAAAGTACACCCCTGCAGGGTAATGATCTATTCGAATAGCCGCGTCTGCGGATATGGACTACTTGGAAGGTTATATGGTACATAGACAACTTGAAGTGGATACTCTAAAATGCTCAAGATAAGTGTGAGTGCTTTGGATGGCCTTCTCGTAGGGAGACCGGAGAGAATCCATAGTAGTGTATTGTTGTGGTGATTAGTGGACTCGTGTGCGCTTTCTAACCTCAAGGAAATTACATGTAGTTGTAGAACAGGATAGCCAGTGAGTAAAAGCTGGCTTGTTGCAGCTAAACCCCATAGTACCCTTCTTGATACTAATGCATGTATGACAGGATCTAATGTAAGTCTTGCTGAGTACCTTTGTACTCACATTTGCTTAATTTATGTTTTTGCAGAGGAGACTTGGTCTCACTAGTAGTTCCACGTGGACTGCGACAAGTAGCTTGTTACCTCAGCTACAATCTTGTACCCTTGGGAGGGTTTGTAGATAATCAGGCTTCTTAGCCTTTTTCTTTTGTAGATATCTATACCCAGACATGGTTATGCTTCCGCTTGCTGCTTGTATGCTTTGTATGAAGGGTCATGAGACCCGCTGCTTGTAATAAATGTTATGTTGGCTCTTCTGAGCCTTTATCTATATATGAGTTGTTTAGTTATGTTGTGATGCCATGTTATACAGCACATAATTGCATGTTATGCATACATGTAATGTGTATTGCTATGTGTGGGGTTTGACAATTAATTTTTGCCTTTGGTAGCCTTTCGTATGGGGAAATGCTCCCTACACTAGTGCAGAAAAGCCTAGCTATGGCGTGCCAAAAAGTGCCTTGCTGGCGTAGGAGCCCGACGCCACCAATATGGCACCAGTGTTAAAATATAGCGGTGGCATTAGTTCCTATGCCAGTAGAGTTTCTGGTATCTATGGCGTTGGATAAAGTGGCACGACGGTAATGTCAAATATACCTACGACGTAGGTACATCTCCACACGTCATAAATATGGAGAAACATTAGAGGCATTGCATATACTTCCAACGCCATTACTTAGTTTGAAAGCATAATAGGAAAAACGCTACCACGTCAGCCGAAAAATGGTGCCGTGGCAGCGTTTTTTAAGATCAAAAATATTTCTAGCTAGGTAACATTAATTAAAATACATCCACGATAATTATGTGTAGCACTTAAAATTAAGATAGTTAGGCAATTTCTTGAAGTACGATAAGACGACATAATGACATGTGTAGCTGATCGAGTAGTTTACAGAACCACAACAGCATAGCTAGCTGTCACTATCCTATTACATCAATAATAAGGATCATCAATGTATTTCTTCGTCGGATCCGCAAGAGACACCGGTCCGTCAGCATCGCGACCCTGCTTATTAAGATGAGTTTTTATCTCGTCCGAGCTGGCAGGTGTGCCGCCGTTGAAAACGCCAGCATGGTGGATGACATCCTTGTTGAGGATGGTAGCAAACTTGACCTGGACGCGTCTGAACTCATCTCTGCTATCTCTCGAGCTAATTTCCTCCATTTTCTCACCCCATGCGATGATGTCAGAGTTCTTTTTAAGGTGTAGTCCCTGCCGTATGTAGTCCTCCATGTGGTGGACGATGTAGTAGCCGTCAGTATCACTAATTTCCGGCTGATGCATGCAACAAAAGTCAGTTTTGTGGGCGAAGTGTACCGCTTTAAATTTGTTGAACTTGTGATACCCCTCTCTGATCACTCCTTCCCGGCTAGTATAATTGACCAGTACTTCATCGAGAACCTTCTTGATGCCTATGTAGTCTTTCTTCACTTTCCTCGTCGAATCCAAGAAATAAGTTTCGGCGAACTTCGGGGAAATAACGATGAGGACACAATGTTCTCTGCGTAAAAAGTAGAGAAAAACCAATTATACTTGATTATATAATGTTTTGGCGTGGAAGCAGAATGAGATTGTACGAAAGAATAGTGTGTACCGAGTACCGAATGACTTACTTCGGATAGTAGGGCACTAGAAGGCAATCTTTTTCCATGTTGGCAAGCATGAAGTCTGTCAGGTAGTTCCTCATAGCTTGACAGCGATCAGGGAGGTTGACGTTGCTCTCGTGCATGAGGTAGGGATCCGGTACCGTGACAACCTTGTTCAGCTCACATATGGCAGTGTAGGTGGTATTGATTGCCCATAGGCGTATTAAGGAAGGACCAAGCTTGTATAGGTGAAATAGGTCGAAGATGTCTTTGAATGGCACACAGAACTTCTCCGTGGGGAAACTGTCACAGAAACCAATATTAGATGGCACCATCACTGTGAAAATGGGGCAATGTCCACCTCCATGAGTAAATGCCTACTTCTCCCTACAGAGAATTGTGTCATGCAGAAGTCTCAATTCTATCTACAGAAGATCGGAGAGCTCCTTTAGAAGGATGGGTTCACCCGGGGAATGGTAAGTCCGCCATGCAACACGGTGAACTACTTCTTTATTATTCTGAACCGGCCGGCTGGCGGCGGCAGTGCCCTTCTTAGCATTTCTTGGGCGCCTCCTCTTCTTGTGTGACATGTTAGGCTGGCTGGCTGCACCGCCCGTCAGTGCATTTGCTAGCATCACATTGAGTTTGTTTGGACTCAGCAACACTCCCCTGGATGGTGGCACTTGTGTGTATGGTGGCGTGAAGTCCCTGTTGAATAGTAGACTATTCTGGCAAGGAACAACGCGGTGATCAGCTTGGATAGCAGGAGGCAAAGAGATTGCTTGGACGGGATCAGCAGTCATAGGTCCATCAAGCAGATTAGCGGCTGAGTTTTGATATTCTTCAACCAAGAAGAATCGATTGACAAGTAAGTCATCATTATTTACTTGGTCCTCAATGACATCCACATTGTTGTTATGCAATTCAGTTTGACTCTGAGCCAAAGGAGATGGTCCTTGACATGACGTCTTTCCAATGTTCATCTGCTTCGAGCTTGTTGGAATTTGGACATCTCCTAGCGGAATTTGACTCTTCGGACACATCATTGGCCAACATAAGCACTGTCCAAGGGTAAGGTGGCTATCCGCACCAGGAGGTTGTATCGGAGGAGCAATATCTTCGTAAACATTTATTATAACAGACAACTTAACTTTGAAGACCCCTCAGGCATATGCGCTCCGTGCATGATTGTATCTTTGGGGTGAATGATCGAGCCGATTGCAACTTTAATCAACACACCATTCACATGGGCTAAGAGACTGCACGGAGTGTCTTTCGTAAGAGCATCAAGAGCAGCCATTGGCGACGGGTTGCCAATGAAAGAGACAGAAGGGCTACTATCCTTGGGCGATGCATCGATGACAATGTTTCCTAGTTCACCGTTTTTGATCCATTGCTTGGCGCTCTCGATTATTGAAGGCAACATGGCTTGGGCATGGGTTTGGCTTTGGGTGTTGATGCGTGCGTCAATGTCAGCTGTTGCTAGAGCTGTGGCTGCGGCTGTGGCTGCAATTATATTTTGTTCGATGGTCTGCTTGTTGGATCTCCTTCTCTGCCATCGCTGCTCGTGGTCTTCCACATAATGATCGTCCCATTTGGCTCCGCATCCGGCGCCGTTCACACGGCCACCCGCTGGCGGATGCAATGGGTCCTTGCCGAGGGTCACATTGATCAACCGGTTAAGAGGAGTGTTCCACCTAGCCGTGGACCCTTGAGAGCTCTGAGGTTCTGCATGCTGCCTTGCCAGTTCTTCTTCAAGTTTTCTAGTTTGGTGATCGGCGGAAAATTCCCCTGACTTATAATCATAATGGTACTGGCCCCTGACATAGTTATATTCGAGGCGGTCTTTGAATTGCTCGAAATAGTTTGGGATGCCCTTTGCTGCAAGTATAGTGTCCTGCTTGACCCACACGGGCTTCTTCCCAACAAAACCACGGCTTCCGAGGGTGTGGTTACTTAATGTCTTTGATCGCATGTCCTTCCCCCATGTCGACTGGCTCTGCACCACAGGGTTCTCTGTATTTTGCATCTTGAAAATGTTCCAGTCATCTGCACTAATGGTAGGCCACTTCTCCTTGATCACGGAGTAATCTTGGTGAACCTCTTTTCTTGCGGCTGATTTCCAAGAACTCAAATTCATAGAGAACTTATGGATTGCATGGTTGTTGATCTGATTCTTTGGGTATGATAGGTTGTTGTACTCATCAGGAAACTTAAATCTAGCGTGCACCCTTCTTATGAGGAGTTCTCACAGATTTTGTTTGCCTGAATCCGTTATATTGGACTTGTTGATGGAGCAGACTTCTCGAAGGATGACACCTAGGGCGTTGCCGTAGTGAGACGCGGCCTTCCGTGGACTAACGGGCTCACTAGTGGAGTTGACTCGAGTGACCACAATCCTATTGGTACCGATAGCATTTCGGCTCCTAGGTTTCCACTGCTTCTTTGTTTTTGGAGCATCCTCCTCCTCATCCTCAGCACAATACTCATCCGTATCATCTTCATCGGTGGCAGCGTCCTTATGAGGATTACCATCCTCACCAGGAACATCTTTGTAGCCACTGACTTTGATGTAGCACTCATCCGGATTTATATCCCCTGGCCCCTGAAGATCTTCTTCATAGTCATCATTGTTTCCCTGCGCATCCGTAAATACATCTTCCCCATTGGCCGAGTGTGTCGAAGAAGAGCCCACGTCGGACATCTACAAACAAATATGACATATACTTAATTCGTATACAAAATTCAAAATTTCGGCATGACCATTGCTAAAAATAAGACATATTGGTTGCCAGAAATTTGACGAAACGGAATTTATTGAACATTTCGACAAAACATTGGCAACCCTATATAGTCCCTGCAAACAAATCAGCACCTACAATACATGATTTCAACCACATTTCCTAAATTTTTTGACAAATCCATGTCCATGAACAATTAAATCTTTGTGATTTCAGTTACATTTCCTCATATCCATGTCCAATACAACTCACAATATTACAAATACAACTAATTTACGCTAAAATATGGATGTGTACCAATTGTAACAAATATGTCTATGAACTTCAAGAAAATGGAGAGATCTCACTTACCAGCGGAATCGCGGTCTCCGTGCCTGGGCAGAGCGACGCCGGACGCTTTACAACCCAAGATGATGGAGGCGAGGTCGAGGTGGTTGCTGCCAGCCAGGGAGGGGTGCGGGGGCCGAGCGAGCGGTGGGGGAGGGGGGCAGGGGCCGAGCGAGCAGTGGGGGAGGGGCGAGGACTTGGTGAAGGAGGGGGGCGAGGGCGCGGCGAGGTCGACGGAGGCGTCGACGGCAGATGATGCGGCGACGGGCGGCGACGATGGTGGCGGCGGAGGCCCGAGATAACTAGAGTGTGTGGGTTTAGCGCGAAACGAAATCTGCCCCAAATCGGCTAAGGGAATGGTGAAAAATAGCTATGGCGTTGGTGACGTCACCAACGCCACAGATATTTAGCTATGGCGTTGGCTACACCATTCCCTTAGCCGCTTTGGGGCAAATCTTCACCCACCAAATTCCGTTTAGCACTATTTTGCCCATAGCTCTTTTACATCCAAAAAAGACGTGATAATATTTATTTTATTAAGATTGAAATACATACAGTCGATAGACACTATAGTGCTGCTTAATAATAAAAGATATATATAAAATTAAGTGCAGCGCCATTTCTGAATTCTCTCGACAGAACTTTCTACACCCAATAATGTGTTTCGGCTTCTTTTCATACACTTTGTTTTGAGCTGGACTTCAATTTCTTCTTGATAGACGCCAGATTGTTTATCATCAGCATGCTCATCTAGATGTTCCTTCTTGGAGAAGTCTTTATCGCTCTGTTCTTTCTGTCTTTTGTACAAAAGACTTCTCACTTCCTGAATGTCTGCACGGACTTCGTGTCCGTCCGGCTGATTTTCATGTCTGGCTTGTTTCTTCATGCCTCCTTCTGGCTTATCATCATGTGTCGCCCCTTCTTCGACTCCAGCATCCTCCTTGTCCTCACCATGACTTGTCCATTGTGTGTAACCAGACATGAAACTATGTTTCAACAAGTGCATCTTCACATGACCAGTGGAAGGGTCAATCAAAACTCCATTTTCGCACTTCTTACATGGACATAATATCACTTTTTTCCTCTGTGATTCATATCTTCCAACGCCACCTCGAAGAACTCATTTATAGTCCGATCCATATAAATATATATGTAAGAATCTTTTCGTACCATTTCCTACAAAAAAGGTCTTTCAACACGACAATATATATATATACCTTTTTCTAAAAAGTGAAAAATGGAAAAATGAGCATATTTCCTAGATTAGATCGATATAGTCGTCGATAGATGATATCAGTCCAGGGCAGCGGACGGCCGGGTGTATTACTTAGGATCTGCAGAGAGAAACAAGCAGGATAATGTTCATACTATGAGCTAGATACGCACAGCAATCAATCTATATATAGAGAGCTGCATATACCTATGGTGTACTACCAGCTGCGACGCCAGCACAATATCTATTAACTGATATTGGGCCCCACTTAAGCACTAATGGCGTTGCCACAGCGTCCTACGACACAAGTATCAGACACAGTGCTGGCGTAGGTGTTATCCCTACGCTAGCATTACTCCACGGAAGGGGAGGATGACCGGGCCCACATACTAATGGCGTACACTTGAATTCCTACGCCAGCGCTATGCATCTACTAATGTCGTACCAAATAACACGACGCCGCCACTATTTGAAAAAAGTAGTGCTGGCATTGGCTGGAAATGGTGCGCCACCAACGAGAGTTGTGGCTAGCACTTTTTCCACTAGTGTTAGTGCTTTCACTGAGCCATAGTAGTTCGCTACTGCTCTGGAACACTTGGATTGGCCGGCATGTATCCTTCTTTGTTCCTGTGTCTGTCCCTTCGGGGAAAGGTCACGTGTTGTTCCTTTAAGTCCTTGTAGCTTGCTACGACTTGGGTTCATAGGTTGATGACCAACACATTCATTGATGGGTTTCGTATGCCTGTTCCCATTCGACTGTGCCACCTTGGTTCATGACTAACCATGTCGACCCGAGTTCTCTGTCATATGTGTGCTACGACACAATAATATACGTGAGCCAAAAGGCGCAAACGGTCCCGGCCAAGGTAAGGCTACAGCCGTGGGAATACCGTGCGTGAGGCCGCAAAGAGATATGATGTGTTACATGCTAGATCAGTGTGACTTAGGATCGGGGTCTTGACAGCTTTGGTATCAGAGCTTGACTGACTGTAGGATTACCAAGCCAAACTGGTCGAAGTCGAGTCTAGAGATGCTTGAGTTATATGGGGGAATTGATTGTGGAAGGGACCATAAGGCTCTTTTTACTCCTTATCCTCTATTATTCTAATTCTGAGTCACCTTCTCCTTTCCCACGGGGTTAAGAAACTAAGCTTTCTCTTCTGTCTATCAGGATCACGAGTTACTATTTCGTAGACTCATACGATTGGTTGATTAGAGTCATATTCCAGTTTTCGAGTACTTCCTGTGTAGTTTGGTTAGTACTATCACAGAACCTTGAGTGATGATGTCGAGTATGGTACTACCCCATCTTTTTGTAGGATGTCTCATTCTGAGCATTTTACTATCATTATACTGCCGAAATTGTCCTAGGAATTCGAGAGTTTCTAATGCTTTTACATTACATTCCACATCCTTATGTTGATGCTGATTCCATCCTTGTTTTCCCATGGTTCTTGTTCCTCAGGATGTTGCCGGTTACCCGAGGTTCTATTGCTTGTAGCCGGAACCACAGAGATGGTAGGGATGAGGATCCTCCCGACCAGCCTTCGTTGGCAGAGTTCAAGTTAGAGGTTGACAGGAACAAGCGTGAGACTAACCGCTTGTTGGCACGGATTGAGCAGAACACCGCACCTCAACGTATTGAGTTGGTTTCCATCACTGACTTCATTGGCCAGAACTCACCCACCTTCCATCAGTCCATTGAGGTGCTCGGTTTAGATGACTGGATCCGTAGCATCACTCACGAGCTGCATTCTACGAACGTAGCTGAAGGTGACAAGGTCACCTATGCTACATATCATCTGGAGGGTCCTGCCAGTCTTTGGTGGCAGAACTATGAGGCTATACTTCCAGCTGGCCAGATTCCTACCTAGAGATATTTCACTGAGGCCTTCCACGAGCATCACATTCCTCAGGCTCTCATTGATCGCAAGAGGGAAGAGTTCTGTAATCTTACCCAGGGTAAGATGGCTTTTGATGCGTATAGTAGAGAGTTTGAGAACCTCACCCGTTATGCGATGGAGGAGGTCTCCACGGACGCCAAGAAGCAGGCTAGCTTCCAGTAGGGTCTCAACCCTAAGTTGCATCATGATCTTCATTTACACCATTGCGATACATTACAGGCTCTTGTGAACAAGGCCATTAATGCAGAGACAACTCAGCTCACTTACGAGGAGTATCGTAAGCACACCCGTGACTTGGGTTCTTCCTCCGTTTCTAGCTCTCAGAAGCATCGGATTTGGGTTCCGAACTCTGCTCTTCCACCCAAATATGCACCGAGGCCATCTTATGTGGAGCCTCACCTAGTTCAGCCGTATGCTCCACCCAGGCCTACTGGTGGACCACCTGCCAATACGGGTCCATGTCCTACTTCAGGGACTTGCATCACATGCGGAGAGCCAGGACACTATGCCCGTAACTGCTCTCAGGCTAGTTATGCTCCACCCCAGTTTGAGAAGTCTGTTGGCCATGGTAAGCCATCAAGCAAGATGATCAGTGTCAAGCTAGCTCCCACTAAACATGGAAGTGTGCATCACATCTCAGCTGTAGAAGCTCATGATGATCCCGATGTCGTCCTTGGTACACTCCTTGTCAATTGTCATCCAGCTTTGGTTCTATTTGATACTGGAGCATCTCACTCCTTCATCTCCCAAGGCTATGGCCGTTTGCACGACATGTCATTTTGTGATATGCCAACTCCACTCAAAATCCAAACTCCAGGGTCTAGATGGCAAACTACTAGAATAAGCTATGGTAATGAAACCTTGTTCACACACTTGTATTCCTTGTATCACTTACAACCCTCAAGTCTACAGACATTAACATCATCTTGGGTATGGACTGGATGAGAGCTCATCATGCCAAGATTGATTGTTACACTAGGTCAGTTCAGCTTACACACCCATCTGGCAAGATAGTCATTGTTTCCACTAGAGTTGTAAAGCGTCAACTCTATTCTCTTAATGCCAGCCCTCTCCGAGACCTTGAAGATATTTCGGTAGTTCATGACTTTCCGGATGTATTTCCAGAGGAACTGTCACGCATTCCACCTGACAGGGATGTAGAGTTTGTCATAGACCTTATCCCAGGAACCGCCCCAATTTCTAGGAGACCTTACAAGATGGCACCCTTAGAGCTAGCTGAGCTTAAGAAATAGCTTGGTGAGTCCTTGCAAAAGGGTTTCATCCGTCCTAGTTCTTCTCCTTGGGCTTGTCCCGTCCTCTTCATCAAGAAAAGGATGGTACGAATCAGATGGTTGTAGATTATCATCCTGTTCATTTGGTCATGGTAAAGAACAAGTATCCGCTCCCCAGGATCAACGACCTGTATGATTAGCTCGCTGGATCGTCAATCTTCTCCAAGATGGATTTGAGGTTAGGCTACCACCAAATGAAGATCAGAAATGGGGACATTCCTAATACGGCTTTTGTCACTCGTTATAGCCAGTATGAGTACATCGTCATGTCCTTTGGTCTAACCAATGCACCAGGCACATTCTCTCGCTTGATGAACTCGATATTCATGGAGTACTTAGATAAGTTCGTCGTGGTTTACCTCGATGATATTCTTATTTACTCGAAGAATGAGGAAGAGCATGCCGAACATCTCAGACTTGTGTTAGAAAAACACAGAGAGCACTGCCTTTATGCCAAGTTCTCGAAGTGAGAATTTTGGTTGCCAGAAGTGACCTATCCACATGATCTCTGGTAAGGGCATTGCTGTCAATCCCGAGAGAGTTCAGGCCGTCCTTGATTGGACTACACCTGAATTAGTTAAACAAGTTAGGAGTTTCCTTGCTCTAGCCAGTTATTGTCGCCGCTTTGTTGAGAATTCTCCAAAGTGGCGAAACCTCTCACGGAACTTCTCAAGAAAGATAAAAAGTTTGAGTGGTCCCCACAGTGCGAGACCAGTTTTTAGGAACTGAAAAGACGTCCGACTTCTGCTCCCATACTTGTGCCACCGGATTTCTCTAAGGACTTTATTATCTATTGCGATGCCTCACGACAGGGACTAGGTAGCATTCTCATTCAGGATCACCATGTGATTGCCTATGCATCTCGACAGTTGCATCCACTTGAGGAGAATTATCCTACACATGATCTAGAGCTTGCAGCCGTAGTTTGTGCACTTAAGACATGGCGACATTACATTCTTGGTAAATGTTGCAAGATTTACACCGATCACCAGAGTCTCAAGTATATCTTCACCCAACTAGATTTGAACCTTAGGCAAAGACGTTGTGTGACCCCCCGAGACCGATGCGCCAGATGTCTTCCGTTTATTTGCCGTCGTTGCCATGTCATTCGCTTGCGTGTTGCGCTTTGCCATGTCATAATGTGCATTTCATCTGCATGTTTTTCAAAACTTGCATCCGTTCGGGTCTCCCAATTCTCTCTGTTGTCCGTTCTGAGTCCAACCACACTCGCACGCGCCCGCGGCACCTCCAAAATATTTATTTTATAAGTGGGATAAAAATATTCTAGGAATGGGGTGAAAGTTGGCGTGCGGCCTTGTTTTATTGTCGGTAGACCGCCTGCCATATTTTGTCGCATTCGGAGTCCGTTTGATGCCCCAACGGATAACTATAGCGGCATTATAGCCAGTCAAACCATCGAACATTTTCGGTATCCGAAAACCCCTGCCGGGCCGCTCTTCTTCCCTCTCATCTCAGCCCATGGCCTTCTACGTAGCCCACCTAGCCACCTACCCTACCCCTCCGCTCCAAACCATCCGATGACGATCGAACGGCTCCGAAACGGACTAAAACTCCCCTCCCCTAGCATCTCTGCCTATAAAAGGAAGGCCTAGACCTCCTGTTTTGGAAACCCTAGCTTCCTCCCTCAAATTCCATGCATCCCCAACCCCCAGCCGCCACCTAGACCCTGTCTCTCTCTCTCCTCCCGCGCCAGGCCTGCCAGGCCCATCGCGCGGCCGGCCCGGGCCCGAATGGCACCGCCGCCGCCATCCACCCGAGCTCCCACACCCACGAGACGCGCCTCCGCGCCCCGTGCGTGCTGCTCGGCCCTGCCGTCTCCGCCTCGTCCTCTCCACCACTTGGCCTCCTGCCGGCGGCCGTCTCCGCCTCGTCCTCTCCACCGCCTGGCCTCCTGCCGGCGGCCGTCTCCGCCACGGTGAGCGCCGACCTCGCCGCCCTTCTTCTCCTCTGCCTCACCCCCTCTCTCTCTCCATGGACAGGAGCACCACCGCCCCGTGAAGCTCGCCGCCGCTCCTGCTCCGATCCGGCGAGGTTTCGCCCGGATCCGTCAGATCTGCCGCCCCCGCGCCAATCCCCTCCATCCTCGGCCTTCGCTCATCCCCGCTCGCCGGCGCCTCCCCTCGCCGTCCCTTCGCCAGCCGACGCCAACCTCACCATGGCCTCGCTCGGCCTCCTGGGCGAGGGAGACGACCGAGTCGCCGCCCCGTGGGCCCGGCCTCGCCAGGCCCATGTGCTCCGGCCTCCCCAGGCCTGCCTCCTTCACCGTCCTGGGCCGAGCCCATGGTGAGCAGCCACAAAAACCCGCCCATGCATCATTTAGCTATCTTGCGCCCAGTTTCAGCTTGTATTTTCGGTGAAATCCCTGAATTTCAAAATTATGTATGCATGTTGTGGTGCTTGTTACTTTTTGCATGTGTATCCTATGGAGATGATCTATATATGTATTTTGATCTACTCTTCGTGCTCTTCATGATGGTTACTGTTGCATTCATATTAGGGTTCATCCACATGTTGATATCTTCATTGCAAAAGTGCATGTTGATGTTGAGTGCTGAAAACTGTTATAACTTCCCTTTTGTTATTTTTTTGTGATTTAATGCATATATCATACGAGCATCTTGTCAACATGTGTTTGGTGCATTTTTATGTCCTATTGCTGCTAGTATTTATTTCGTGCCATGATATGCTATGAGGGGACTGCCATGAGCTTGCCAACATGCCTAGTCAATGTTGGTGATTTCAGACTAGCTAAATTTCAGTAAGTCTGAAACTGCCTGTTATAAAACTTGTCATCTTTCATGATGTTTGCCACTATTCCATAGCTAATATGCATATGATTTCTTCATGTGATTTGGTCTATGTGATGTCTACTTTGATGCCATGCCCTTGGTTGCCATGTATACTTGCTGTAGCTTGTCTCTTTCTTGCTCTCAATGTGCCATCATGCTAAATCTGTCAATCTGTTAACAGCATGTTCCATTTTGCAGAGCTCATTGTAATTAATCTATGCATCCTATGAAGTTGTGCCCATGGAGTAAGTTGGAGTATGCCATGTATACTACATGCACATGCCTTTTTCATAAATATTAAAATTGCTATGCTTGCTGTTATGTGCATCTCAAGTCAGCATCATGATGTTGCTGTTTTGCATTCCCGGATTTCACAAAGTCTGAGAATCAGCTTATTTCATGTTTGCATCTTGTCTTGATGAATGCCATTGATCTAGAGGTTATATGGAGATGTTTAGTAAGCAAGTTTTGCCATTTTTAACCTGTACTTTCATGCCATGCTATGTTTAGTAAGCAAGTTTTGCCATGTTTAAGCTGTACTTTCATGCCATGCTCTTGTTTGCCATGTTCTTGCACTGTAGCATGTTTGTTTCATGCCTCCAACATGTTATCATGTTAACTCTGCTCACATGTATGCCCAGTTTTTCACTAAGTCCTAATCTGTGTTATAAAGTTGCCTTTTGCATGGATCATATTGGTTTAACCTTGATGCCTATGAACCTGAAGTTTATAGATATTTGAAGCATTTCATCTCTACTTTAAGTGCATATCAAGTTTGTGCTCATGTAGTTCTTGTAGCATGTTGTTTTGCTGCTTGCAATATGCCTAGTAGCTGTTTTGGGCAGATTGTATATAAAACTTGCTTTGTGTGTATGTGTAGAACCGCTGCTCCTTTTTCTTCATGTTCTATATGAAACTTGCTTAGAATTGCATGTAGTTTCATATTATCTTGTTGCATCCATGATGCGAGTGTTTGTGGTTGATGTTTGGGTACATTTTGCATCAATGCCATGTTTAGCTGGATTTGCTCATATCTTCTAGACCGTAGCTCCGGATTAAATGAACTTTATATGAAACTTGACTAGAAAATCATGTAGATCATCATGGTGCATCTTAACTTGCTGTTTAACAACTCTAACTTAATGTTTATTCAGAGCAGGACCAATTTCAAAATTTGCATATGAGGACTTACCGGAATTATTATATGTTGTTTCCGGCCTCATTTAAACTTGCTTTGATGTGATGTTCTTGTATGCATCATCTCTTGCCACGAGTAGTATCATGTAGCCTTGCCATGCATCATACTTGTTTGAGTATCATGCCGTGTTTATGTGTTTTGTGTTTACCTTGTTGTTTGCTTCTTTCCGGTTGTGCTTCTTCTCGATAGTTCCTGTTTCGTTGCGATCGTAAGGATTCGTTCGACTATGCTTGGTTCGTCTATGCCCGTTCGTCTTCGTCATGGATTCGATCTTCTTCCGAGTGGGATTTCAGGCAAGATGATCATTATCCTGGATACCACTACTATCTTTGCTTTGCTAGTTGTCTCGATGCTATCGCTATGTCGCGCTACCTACCACTTGTTTACCAAGCCTCCCAAATTGCCATGATAGCCTCTAACCTTTTCCACCATCCTAGCAAACCGTTGTTGGGTATGTTACCGCTTTGCTCAACCCTTCTTATAGCGTTGCTAGTTGTAGGTGCAGTTGCAGCTTGTTCCATGTTGGGACATGGATATCATGGGATATCACAATATCTCTTATTTCATTAATGCATCTATATGCTTGGTAAAGGGTGGAAGGCTTGGCCTTTTGCTTGGTGTTTTGTTCCACTCTTACCGCCTTAGTTTCTGTCATACCGGTGTTATGTTCCTTGAATTTTGCGTTCCTAACGCGGTCGGGGTTTCTGGGCCCCCCTTGACAGTTCGCTTTGAATAAAACTCTTCCAGGAAGGCCCAACTTTGGTTTTACCATTTGCCTAATAACAACTAAAACTTGCATAGGGACTTTCTGGACCCCGAGGATAATTAATTTACAACCCCGGGCCAGTGCTCCTCATGAGTGTTGGTCCAAAACGGGCAGACTGCAGGGCCACCACGGGGCAACTCGAGGTTTGGTTTTACTCATAGGCTGACCTATCCGATCGTGGCCTGAGACGAGATACGCGCGGCTACTATCAGGGTGTCGGCACGTCGGGAGGTCTTGCTAGTTTTGTTTTACTATTGTCGAAATGTCTTGTGCACCGAGATCCCGAGCTTGATCGGGGTGTTCCGAGATGGAGGATTGTCTCCGTGGATTGTGAGAGCCTATCATGGGCTAAGTTGGGAAAACACTGCAAGGTTTAAACTTTCGAGAGTCGTGCCCGCGATTATGTGGTAGATGGGAATTTTTAATATCCAATTGTAGAGAACTTGACACCAGATCTGAATTAAAATACACCAACCGTGTGCATAGCTGTGACCATCTCTTTTCGAGGAAGTTCAAGAAGAGAACACGATGGGGTTATGTTTAACCGTAAGTAGTTTAGGATCACTTCTTGATCATTACTAGTTTGCGACCGTTTGCGTAGTTTCTCATCTTACTCTTGTACTCGTAAGTTAGCCACCATACAATGCTTAGTGTTGCTGCAACCTCACCACTTATCATTTCCATACCAATTAAGCTTTGCTAGTCTTGATACCCATGGTAATGGGATGTTGAGTCCTCGTGGCTGACAGATTACTACCAGAACAGTTGCAGGTACAGGTAATGCGATGATCTGACATGAGAGCGATCCTTGCTTGTTTTCGAGTTCTTCCACTTCTTCTTCTTCGATTGAGGGATAGGTTCCTGGTCGACAGCCTGGGCTAGTAGGGTGGATGTCATTCTTGTTTTCCGTTTGTTTTCATCCGTAGTCGGATGCCGCTCTTCTATATGATGTTTGCTATGTATTGATGTATTCAGGTGGCATTTGTATGCCTTTGTATGTATCCCCTATTGAGTTGTATATGGTACGATGTAATGATATCCACCTTGCAAAAGCATCTTCAATATGCGGCTCTATCCTTGGTGGGACCTTCGAGTTCCTCTCGGATAGGATCACATATTGGGCTTGACAAGTTGGTATCAAAGCCTCGACCGACCATAGGAGGCCCCTTGATTGATCATAGTCTGGCCATTGTCGAGTCTAGAAGAAAACTATTTTTTGGAGTCTAGTTATATCAGAGAGTAGGAATTCTTTTTACTTCTTATCCCCTTCATCGCTCTGGTGAGGAATCTTGACGTAGGTGTTTTGATTCTAATCCTCTTCCCCTTCAAATTTTCTTTAGTGTCACGTAGGTGTTTTCGTTCGTTGTCTAACCTTTGTTCAACCGGTGCACTTCTCTTCGAGTTATTCCATCCTCTTCAACTTTTGCAACATCGATTCTTAGTTTTCCCAATGTAGTTTGTTTCCGCGTCCCAAGATGTTTTCTTTTCACACCCGCCCACCCTTTTTCTTCATGTAGTCTGTAGTCTCGAATCAAGTATACATTTTGTTCGTGCGAAGGCTCTTCATTCTTTCCTCAATTGTTTCAACCGGTGAATTCCCGTCTAGTTCATCATTGTTTGTCATTCTCTCTCCCGTTTTCTTTTCTCGTGGATTCTATTCAAGTTTTTTCGATTGATCATATTCCTTTCCTCGACTCAAGTGTTTCCCCTTGCTCGTTCGCCTCTGGCCATTTAATCATTCCGGAGTACTGAACACATCTCAGAAGATTCGTGTTTGCCTTCAAATTAATTCGAGGTTGTCACCTCATTCAAGTCTTTCAATCGTTCCGATGCGTCATCCCTCTTTCAATCGATCATTCTCAACGGTGTTTATTTTCAGTGGGCCCATAACCCACAGGTTTATCCCCTGGATCTTAGCTGACTCTTCTATTTTTCCGGAGTTATTCTCAAATTCTTTTCCAAGCTCGACGTCAGGATGACTCCTCTTCGGTCGATTCTCTTCTTCGGGTTTTCAATCAATTCCTTTTCATTTTGTTCCGTTCATTCTCTTTCTCCTCCGTCTCATTCTAAGATCTCGGGACGAGATCTTCTGTTAGTGGGGGAGTGTTGTGACACCCTGAGACCGATGCGCCAGATGTCTTCCGTTTATTCGCCGTCGTTGCCATGTCATTCGCTTGCATGTTGCACTTTGCCATGTCATCATGTGCATTTCATCTGCATGTTTTTCAAAACTTGCATCCGTTCGGGTCTCCCAGTTCTCTCCGTTGTCTGTTTTGAGTCCAACCGCACTCGCACGCGCTCGCGGCACCTCCGAAATATTATTTTATAAGTGGGATAAAAATATTCTCGGAATGGGGTGAAAGTTGGCATGCGGCCTTGTTTTATTGTCGGTAGACCACCTGCCAAATTTCATCGCATTCGGAGTCTCTTTGATGCCCCAACGGATAACTATAGTGGCATTATAGCCGGTCAAACCATCGGACGTTTTCAGTATCCGAAAACCCCTGCCGGGCCGCTCTTCTTCCCTCTCATCTCAGCCCATGGCCTTCTACACAGCCCACCAAGCCACCTACCCTACCCTTCCGCTTCGGACAGTCCGATGATGATCGAACGGCTTCGAAACGGACTAAAACCCCCCTCCCCTAGCATCTCTGCCTATAAAAAGAAGTCCTAGACCTCCTGTTTTGGAAACCCTAGCCTCCTCCCTCGAATTCCATGCATCCCCAACCCCCAGCCGCCACCTAGCCCCTGTCTCTCTCTCCTCCCGCGCCAGGCCTGCCAGGCCCATCGCATGGCCTGCCCGGGCCTGAAGGGCGCCGCCGCCACCAGCCGCCCGAACTCCCACAGTCGCGAGACGCGCCTCCGCGCCCCGTGCGCGCCGCTCGGCCGCGCCGTCTCCGCCTCGTCCTCTCCACCGCCTGGCCTCCTGCCGGCGACCGTCTCCGCCACGGTGAGCGCCGACCTCGCCGCCCTTCTTCTGCTTTGCCTCACCCGCTCTCTCTCTCTCCATGGACAGGAGCACCACCACCCCGTGAAGCTCGCCGCCGCTCCTGCTCCGATCCGGTGAGGTTCCGCCCGGATCCGTCAGATCCACCGCCCCCGCGTCGATCCCCTCCATCCTCGGCCTTCGCTCGTCCGCGCCCGCCGGCGCCGCCCCTCGCCATCCCTTCGCCAGCCGACGCCGACCTCGCCATGGCCTCGCTCGGCCTCCTAGGCGAGGGAGACGACGGAGTCGCTGCCCCATGGGCCCGGCCTTGCCAGGCCCATCTACTCCGGCCTCACCAGCCCGCAGCCCCGCCAGGCCTGCCTCCTTCACTGTCCTGGGCCGAGCCCATGGTGAGCAGCCACAAAAACCCGCCCGTGCATCATTTAGCTATCTTGCGCCCAGTTTCAGACTTGTATTTTCGGCTGTCCCTGAATTTCAACATTATGTATGCATGTTGTGGTGCTTGTTACTTTTTGCACGTGTATCCTATGGAGATGATCTATATATGAATTTTGATCTACTCTTTGTTCTCTTCATGATGGTTTCTGTTGCATTCATGTTACGGTTTATCTACATGTTTATATCTTCGTTGCAAAAGTGCATGCTGATGTTGAGTGCTGAAAACTGTTATAACTTCCCTTTTGTTATTTTTGTGTGATTTAATGCATATATCATATGAGCATCTGGTCAACATGTGTTTGGTGCATTTTTATGTCCTATTGCTACTAGTATTTATTTCATGCCATGATATGCTATGAGGTGACTGCCATGAGCTTGCCAACATGCCTAGTCAATGTTGCTGATTTCAGACTTGCTAAATTTCACCAAGTCTGAATCTGCCTGTTATAAAACTTGTCATCTTTGCTTGATGTTTCCCACTATTCAATAGCTAATATATATATGATTTCTTCATGTGATTTGGTCTATTTGATGTCTAATTTTATGCCATGCCCTTGGTTGCCATGTATACTTGCTGTAGCTTGTCTCTTTCTTGCTCTCAATGTGCCATCATGCTAAATCTGTCAATCTGTTAACAACATGTTCCATTTTGCAAAGCTCATTGTAATTAATCTATGCATCCTATGAAGTTGTGACCATGGATTAAGTTGGATTATGCCATGTATAATACGTGCCCATGTCTTTTTTATAAATATTAAAATTGCTATGCTTGCTGTTATGTGCATCTCAAATCAGCATTATGATGTTGCTGTTTTGCATTCCCAGATTTCTAAGTCTGAGAATTAGCTTATTTCATGTATGCATCTTGTCTTGATGAATGCCATTGATCTAGGTTATATGGAGATGTTTAGAAAGCAAGTTTTTCCATGTTTAACCTGTACTTTCATGCCAAGCTATTGTTTGCCATGTTCTTGCACTGTAGCATATTTGTTTCATGCCTCCAACATGTCATCATGTTAACTCTGCTCACATGTATTCCCAGTTTTTCACTGTCCTAATCTGTGTTATAAAGTTGCTTTTTGCATGGATCATATTGCTTTAATCTTGATGCCTATGAACCTGAAGGTTATAGATATTTGAAGCATGCCATCTCTACTTTAAGTGCATATCAAGTTTGTGCTCATGTAGTTCCTGTAGCATGTTGTTTTGCTGCTTGCAATATGCCTAGTTGCTGTTTTGGGCAGATTGTATATAAAACTTGCTTTGCGTGTATGTGTTGAACCGTTGCTCCGTCTCTTCATGTTCTATATGAAACTTGCTTATAATTGCATGTAGTTTCATATTCTCTTGTTGTATCCATGAAGTGAGTGCTTGTGGTTGATGTTTGGGTGCATTTTGCATCAATGCCATGTTTAGCTTGATTTGCTCATATCTTCTAGACTGTAGCTCCGAATTAAATGAACTTTATATGAAACTTGACTAAAAAATTGTGTAGATCATCATGGTGCATCTTAACTTGCTGTTTAACAACTCTAACTTAATGTTTATTCAGATCAGGACCAATTTCGAAATTTGCATATGAGGACTTACCGGAATTGTTATATGTTGTTTCCGGCATCATTTAAACTTGCTTTGATGTGATGTTCTTGTATGCATCAACTCTTGCCATGAGTAGCATTATGTAGCCTTGCCATGCATCATACTTGGTTGAGCATCATGCCATGTTTATGTGTTGTGTGTTTACCATGTTGTTTGCTTCTTTTCGGTTGTGCTTCTTCTCGATAGTTCCTGTTTTGTTGCGACCATGAGGATTCGTTCGACTACGCTTGGTTCATCTACGCCCGTTTGTCTTCATCATGTACTCGATCTTCTTTCGAGTGGGATTTCAGGCAAGATGATCATTATCCTGGATACCACTACTATCTTTGCTTTGCTAGTTGTCTCGATGCTATCGCTATGTCGCGCTACCTACCACTTGTTTACCAAGCCTCCCAAATTGCCATGATAGCCTCTAACCTTTTCCACCATCCTAGCAAACCGTTGTTTGACTATGTTACCACTTTGCTCAGCCCCTCTTATAGCATTGCTAGTTGCAGGTGCAGTTGCAGGTTGTTCCATGTTGGGACATGGATATCATGGGATATCACAATATCTCTTATTTAGTTAATGCATCTATATACTTGGTAAAGGGTGGAAGGCTTGGCATTTTGCTTGGTGTTTTGTTCCACTCTTGTCGCCTTAGTTTTCGTCATACCGGTGTTATGTTCCTTGAATTTTGCATTCCTAACGCGGTCGGGGTTTATGGGCTCCCCTTGACAGTTCACTTTGAATAAAACTATTCCAGCAAGGCCCAACTTTGGTTTTACTATTTTCCTAATAACAACTAAAACTTGCATAGAGACTTTCCGGACCCCGAGGATAATTAATTTACAACCCCGGGCTAGTGCTCCTCATGAGTGTTGGTCCAAAACGGGCAGACTGCGGGGCCACCGCGGGGCAACTAGAGGTTTGGTTTTACTCGTAGGCTGACCTATTCGATCGTGGCCTGAGACGAGATACGCGCGGCTACTATCAGGGTGTTGGCACGTCGGGAGGTCTTGCTGGTTTTGTTTTACCATTGTCGAAATGTCTTGTGCACCGGGATCCTGAGCTTGATCGCGGTCTTCCGAGATGGAGGATTGTCTCCGTGGATCGTGAGAGCTTATCATGGGCTAAGTTGGGACACCCCTGCAGGGTTTAAACTTTCGAGAGCCGTGCCAGCGGTTATGTGGCAGATGGGAATTTTTAATATCTGGTTGTGGAGAACTTGACACCAGATCCGAATTAAAATACACGAACCATGTGCGTAGCCGTGATCGTCTCTTTTCGAGGAAGTTCGAGAAGAGAACATGGTGGGGTTATGTTTGAACGTAAGTAGTTCAGGATCACTTCTTGATCTTACTAGTTTGCGACCGTTTGCGTAGTTTCTCATCTTACTCTTGTACTCGTATGTTAGCCACCATACAATGCTTAGTGCTGCTGCAACCTCACTACTTATCCTTTCCATACCCATTAAGCTTTGCTAGTCTTGATACCCATGGTAATGGGATTGCTGAGACCTCGTGGCTCACAGATTACTACCACAACAGTTGCAGGTACAGATAATGCGATGATCTAACATGAGAGCGATGCTTGCTTGTTTTCGAGTTCTTCCGCTTCTTCTTCTTTGATTGAGGGATAGGTTCCTGGTCAGCAGCCTAGGCTAGCAGGGTGGATGTTATTCTTGTTTTCCGTTTGTTTTCATCCGTAGTCGGATGCCGCTCTTCTATATGATGTTTGCTATGTATTGATGTATTCAGATGGCATTTGTATGCCTTTGTATGTATCCCCAATTGAGTTGCATATGGTACGATGTAATGATATCCACCTTGCAAAAGTGTCTTCAATATGCAGCTCTATCCTTGGTGGGACCTTCGAGTTCCTCTCGGATAGGATCGCATATTGTACATGACACGTTGGTTGGAGTTGATCTCGGATTACGACTTTGGGATTACTTACGCTCCACGCAAGGCAAATGTCATGGATGATGTGCTAAGTCGTAAGTCCTATTGCAACAATCTCATGTTGCAACATGGCCAACCACTTCTCCATGAGGAATTCTGTAAACTTAACCTTCACATTGCTCCTCACGAATCCATTTCTACCTTTGTGGCGAAACCTACTCTTGTGGATTAGATAATAGAAGCCCAAAAGCATGATATGGGAATCTCTTGGATCAAGAAAAATATCTCCAAGGGAGTTGCTGGTTGCGTCTCTATGGATGAACGAGGTGTTGTTTACTTTAGGAACCGCTTGGTAGTTCCCAAGAGTCAGCAGATGCAGCAATAGATCCTTAAGGAGGCTCATGAATCCCCTCTCACCATTCATCCCGGTAGTACCAAGATGTATCAGGACCTATGCCAAAGGTTCTGGTGGAATAGGATGAAGAGGGAAATCGCCGAGTTCGTTGCTAATTGTGATGTTTGTCGTCACGATAAAGTAGAGCATCAGAGGCCTGCTGGCACCCTTCAGCCTTTAGCTATTCCTGAGTAGAAATGGGATAAAGTTGGTATGGATTTCCTCACCGGCTTTCCCAGGACCAAGAGAGGGAATAATGCTATCTTCGTAGTCATTGATCGTCTTTCCAAAGTGGGTCACTTCCTACCTGTTCGAGAGAGTATCACTGCTAGTCAGCTAGCTGACTTATATATTTCTCGAATAGTGTCACTACATGGTGTCCCACTAGAGATCAATTCTGACCGTGGTAGTCTTCTCACTTCTCATTTCGCAGAGAGTTTCCAGACTACCATTGGCACCCATTGCTCCTTCAGTACCACTTTCCACCCTCAGTCAAGTGGTCAGGTGGAAAGGGTCAACCAGATTCACGAAGACATGCTTAGAGCTTGTGTTATCTCATTCGGTATGGATTGGGAGAAGTGCCTTCCTTTCGTCGAGTTTTCTTATAATAATAGCTACCAATCCAGTCTCAAGAAAGCACCCTTCGAGATTCTGTATGGACGAAGATGTTGCACACCTTTGAACTGGTCAGAAACAAGCAAAAGACAATTCTTTGGACTGGATATGATCCAGGAAGCAGAAGAGCAAGTTCGCATTATCCGTGAGAATTTGAAGACAACCCAGTCTCGTCAAAAGAGCAAGTATGACCGTCGTCATAAGGAAGTGGCTTATGAAGTTTGTGACAAGGCTTACCTTAGGGTTACCCCTTTAAAGGGTACCCATCATTTCAGTATGAAGGTCATGTTGGCTCCTTGTTACATTGGTCCTTTTCGCATTCTCGCTAAACGAGGACAGGTTGCCTACCAGTTGGAACTACCCCCACATCTTTCTCGAGTCCATGATCTCTTCCACATCTCTCAATTCAAGCGTTGCTTCTTGGACCCCATCCGCGGAGTGGAGGATGAAATGATTGATCTCCAAGATAACCTCACATATCGATAGTACCCTGTTCATATTCTTCATCAAGAAGAGCATGTCACCTTACGTCAGAACATAAAGTTTCTCAAGGTTCAGTGGTCTCATCACTGTGAGAGAGAAACTACTTGGGAGCAAGAAGATCGTCTTCGACTAGAGTACCCCCACCCTCTTCCCCATGCCTCCTGAATCTCAGGACAAGATTCTTTGAGTGGGGGCGAGTTGTCACATCCCTAGTCTGGTAATGACCTAGTCTAGCCTTTCATGTTTGCATCATGTCTAAATTGCATTTGAATTTGAAATGGGGGCTGATCAAACCCTAGCATCAAATGGAATTCAAGTAGGTTCAACTAAAATAAATTTCAAGAACTCAAAATGGTCTCCAAAAATGTTCATGATTTTTGGGAAAATTCCGGAAACAGTAACCAGAGATGATGCACATTTTTCAATGACATTTTGGATTTTTGAATCAATTCATATTGTATTTGAATTGGGGCTATTAATTCATATTAAATATTTACTAGCTCCAACAATTCTGAATTTTAGTGAGGGGCTTTGGATAATCCAACTAGCCCCTACAAAAAATTATCAGAAGAAAGAAAAATGGTTTAGTATTTTTTTACTAAATCAAAACATACTGCAGAAAAAGGAAAGGGAACTACCTGGGCTGACTTACCTCGCTCTGTTGGCCTGCTACTGTGTCGTCCCAGCACTGTGCCGGCCCTGCCAGTCGTCTTCAACCTCTGCCTACTAGCAGAGGCGAGACAGGGCATGACACCCGCGCTTGCCATGCCACCAGCTGCCTCCCTGGTACCATGGATAGACTCGCCAGAGTCGTCTGGATCGAGCTGGCCTCTCCATTCTTCCCCCTTTGCCCTCTCTCGCCATGGCCGAAGCCACTGAAGCTGGGCCGCAGTGACCCCCCATAGCCACAGCCTCCCCTCCGACGTCCCGTGTCGTCCGAACACTCCGCCCCGTCGCATGCTACCTCTACGTCGAGCCACGCATCACCGGACATCCTCGAATGCCGACACCGCCGCTGTCTTCTTCCTCGGCCGCCTGAGATCTCCATCACTCCTCCGATGTCGTCCGGCCACCATCGAGCCCGCTAAACTGCTCTACTGGCCCACTGTGCGCCCCGCCGCCGTTCCCCCTTACTTCGATGCTTGATTGCCTCTCCTACGTCGTAGTTTCACCAGAGCCTAGAGCTCGTCACCGCCGTTCATGTTGCTGCTGCGGCCAGAGCTACAAAAGCTCGCATCCAAGAATGCCTTAGTGCTTAGCAAGATCCAAGGAGCCCAGAACCACCACCGGTTTGATTTCCCGTGCACCATAGCATCATAAACCGCCAATGACCAAACTCCAACCGCCGCACAAGTCGTCGCCGCCATCATTTTGGTCCACCCAACACGAGTTGATGGCTCCGTTAGATGCGCACGAGCACTAGCTTCATGTAGGGCCAAACCGCTATCGGTTTGGTAGCCGGAGGGCGATTTCCGAGTGCCTCCGCTGTTTCGGCTCATCCCCGGCAGCTTAGCTCCGATTAACCACTGGATTAGCACTAACTAAATGACCCTCCTGGGTCACTGGCATGTGGGCCTAGGCCCCTGCCAATTTCTAGTTAGGATTTAATCTAATCACTAATCAACACTGTTCCACTGATACGTGGGTCCCACCGGTCAGGTTTGTCCCTGGTCAGCGCTGTTGACTTGCTAACGTAGGCATGACACAGTAAACCTTTTTCTGGATTATTTCTATTTTAGAAATATTTGGAAATTCCAAAAAATTAGCAAAACTTCAAAAATTCAAAGAAATTCAACTGTAGCTCACATTGAAATAATTTATATATGAAAAATTATCATAAAAAATCAATCTATCCATATGTATCACTTTCATGCATGTTCAACTAAATTATACCTACTGTATAAGTGAAAACATGAAAATGGCACTTAAAGTGCTCAATTTGGAGTTTGCATATGAACCCTTGGTTCATATGGACTTCAATTAAATTGTTGCTAGATGCATTAGTGCAAATCATAGCATTCTTGACATGTCATGATCATGCATCAAATTGTTGCATTTTTTGTGTATTGATTTTCGGTAACGCCCTTCTCGATAGGTCCCGCTCTGGAGAGTGTTCCAGAGTACCTATCAGAGGAGCTGTACCCCTGCTGATCTTTTAGGAAAGCAAACCCCCTTGAGCATTCTGATACAACCCCACTCTCTTTCTCCTGCTCTCTTTTATTGCATAAGGACAACAATGATTCAACTGTTACTTTATGTTGCAGTAGTTGAACCCATTCCTCTGCATGACCTATCATTGTCACGGTAAATAGTTAAAACCTCCTAGCATGATTAGGAGTTGCTTGAGCCATGTTGTGACTTATCCATGCCATGCTTGCTATTGCTTAGAGTTGTGTCAGGTCCGATTCATTGGGAATGGATTGGAGTGTTGTGCTACGTTCTGACGCAGAGAGTTAAGTGTGTGAACATGATTTGGTAAAGGTAGCAGTGAGAGGCCATGTAGGAGTACATGGTGGGTTGTCTCATTTGGACCGTCCTTAAGAACTGAGTTCTGTGTATGTTATCCAAGTAGATACTACCACACATTGGGTTTCGGTAAATCGGCCCCTCTAGGCTTATTAATCGCCTCGATCTCTGTCCAGGAGTTGCAACTAGTTTTTCGTGTTTATAGGTAGTGCCATTTGTCTACCAAGTGGCACCCGACAGGGTGGGCTTGGGACAGACTAGGCACCATGGCCCGGTGTATCGAGTGGCACCCGAATGGTGGGCTCAGGAACCCTGCACACATCATTTGAGGTCATGATAGAAACCTCGGCTGGACTTCCCTTGCAGATACAACTTCAAATAGGCGAGAAACATGGACTGAAGTCTTGCATGGTTAGTCAGGTCGTGGCCGACACCCTCGCCAGGCTTCCGCTTGAAGGTTGCCGAGATACATGACGTGTATATGGTGATAAGTGGTGAGAGCGTGTGTGAAGAAGTACACCCCTGCAGCGTAATGATCTATTCGAATAGCCGCGTCCGCAGATGTGTACTACTTGGAAGCTTATATGGTACATAGACAACTTGAAGTGGATACTCTAAAATGCTCAAGATAAGTGTGAGTGCTATGGATGGCCTTCTCGTTGGGAGACGGGAGAGAATCCATAGTAGTGTATTATTGTGGTGATTAGTGGACTCGTGTGCGCTTTCTCACCTCAAATAAATTACTCATAGTCCTAGAACAGGATAGCCACTGAGTCAAAGCTGGCTTGCTGCAGCTAAACCCCACAGTACCCTTCTTGATACTAATGCATGTATGATAGGATCTGATGTAAGTCATGTTGAGTACCTTTGTACTCACATTTGCTTAATTTATGTTTTTGCAGAGGAGACTTTGGTCTCACTAGTAGTTCCAGGTGGACTACGAGAAGTAGCTTGTTACCTCAGCTACGATCTTGTACCCTTGGGAGGAATTGTAGTGAGTCAGGCTTCTTAGTCTTTTTCTTTTGTAGATGTCTGTACTCAAACATGGTTATGTTTCTGCTTGCTGCTTGTATGCTTTATATGAAGGGTCATGAGACCTGTTGCTTGCAATAAATGTTATGTTGGCTATTCTGAGACTTTATCTATATATGATTTGTTGAGTTATGTTGTGATGCCATGTTTCACAGCACATTTTTGCATGTTATGCATACGTGTAATCTGTATTGTTATGTGTGGGGTTCGACACTTAGTTCTTTACCTTTGGTAGCCTTTCGTATGGGGAAATGCTCCCTAGTGCTTACACTATGCATGTTCCTGTACGACTGTGCCACCTTAGTTCACGACTAACCATGTCGACCCTGGTTCTCTATCATATGGGTGCTAGCGACACAATCATATATGTGAGCCAAGGCGCAAACGCTCCCGGCCAAGGTAAGGCTGCAGCCGTGGGAATACCGTGCGTGAGGCCGCAAAGAGATATGATGTGTTACATGCTATATCGGTGTGACTTAGGATCGGGGTCCCTACACACGCGTGGCAAAGAATAACTGCCAAGTCTTTCATAATCTTCTCTTTTACTACGCCCACCCACCATGCATACTGCATGCAAGACGTGGGATTGGCGAAACTGGCGGCCGCTGGCGTAGTGCGCCTGACCATGAGTTGTCGTTTCAAACAGTAAAGAGCCAGGCCCCGCGCCTTCCCCATAAAGCAAGGACCATGGAGGGCATTGCTCTTTTGCCTCTTCTCATTCAGTCGAACTGCTTCCCTCTTCTTTCTCCTCCTTCCCTCTCCCTGTTCTTCCAAGAATCTCCGCCATGATGGTAAGGGGAAAGAGCCAAGCTCATGCATTAGCCATTGCTGCGAGGGCTTCTCCTCGGCACCATGCACGCGTCTTGGACACGGTCGCGGAGGTTGGCTCCAGTGCCCGAGGAAGGGTTGTGGTCCGCGGCCGCGGAAAACGCGGCATCCAGGGTCGGAATAGCCATGGTGGAGCGCTCGCTATCTCATCAAAGGTCACTCCGCCCCAGGAAGAGGGCCACACTGAGGACACGGCGCATGAGTTTGTCGTGGGCCTGCGCCATCGGCAACACAACTGATTGCGTCTCCCAAATCCTTTCACTGGGGTGATGGAGGACAGTCATTTGTCTGACCTGTGGTTGCGGGTGGACGGCTACTACAATGGCCCCGTCTGGGTGGATGTTGAGACTTCTCCCAATGGCATCATGTATTTGATGCGGGGATGGAAGTCATTCGTCCACGCCCGCTGCTTAGGCCAAGGACACCTTCTTCACTTCAGGCTGGTTGGATCTGACATGCTCTTCATGAAGTTCTTTTGGGCTTCCAGTGCTCGCCTACAGCGCTCTCCTGCAGCGTTGTGTAGAGAGCTCGGGTAGCAGCGGCGCTGACTCCACTAGCGAGAGCGAAGATGAAGAGAGCTCCCCAAGCACCAAGATCAAGGACAACAATTCTGACTAAGTACAGATAGTACTAAAGTCGAGTCTTGAAGATGGATCATGCCTCGGTCAAGTTATTTTCTTTTGCTCTTGTACTATGCCCAATGTAACCCTGCGGGGATATGTTAAGAAGAAATGTTATTGGGCACTTCTGAATGAATATCTACTGTTTGTCATGTTTGATGAATGTGTGTTGTTCTCCTTGTTCAATTCTGTTTTTGCATGGTTGATTCCCTATGCTTGTTTCGAAACTTGCCGGTGTGCACACTTGCCGCGAGCACTTGAGGAATAGATCCTTAGTAGCCCGCTGGAAGTATTGCTGTCGGCAAGGTCCCTTGGTGTTCATAGCATAGCCGCTTAGATTGTTGAGCAGACTCGAAACAAAATAAGAGCGCAGCTAACCACCACAAGGTTCCCTCGCATGCAGGTTTCCCATACTAAATCCAAAAATGTTCAAGGAAGATAGCTCTACAACAAAGGCATTTGTTTGGAAAGTTTTTCAACTTAGCTTTTCTTTGTTGTACTTCTGGTCGTGGAGTATTAACTTGAACGTCACTTGTCGGTGTCCATACCATCATTCCCCCCGTCAAACATGTACGTGAGGTGACCTTCTGTCCTTTGAGAAAAATAAAGAAGAGAAAATAATGATATGGAACCTTGACGGTTCGTTAATCATCCATACAAGGCAAACATATCACAACATCACAGAGAAAACTCATATAATTAAACTTGTGAATTGACAAGAGTTGTGCAACAAGTAGCTTTATTTCACTTATCTACAGGGTCTGCGCCTAGCTTTGTACAAATGATTACATGTTGTGCAAGCAAACTTGCACAGAAGGTGGTTCTCGGGTGGCCCGGCAACCCGCACCTTATGGGCTGAACTTGCGAAGATGCTCAATATTCCATGTGTTATGCTCTGGAGTGCCGTCTTCGGTCTCTAGGCAGACTGCGCTAGGCCTAGTGACTCCTACCACCCGGTAAGGGCCTTCCCACTTCGGCGTCAACTTGTTGGAATTCTTGGCAGACTAAACTCGCCGAAGAATAAGGTCACCTTCCTCAAGGCTCCTGGCGTTAACCTTGCGGTTATGATAGTGGCGCAAGGCTTGCTTATAACATGCAGCACGTACATCAGCCTGGAGATGTTCTTCCTCAAGGAGTGTGGAATCATCTTGATGCACCTGCTCTTGCTCAAGCTCATCATAAGTGATCACTCGAGGTGACCCGTACATGAGTTCTGTGGGGAGCACTCCTTCTGCCCCGTAAACTAGGGAGAAAGGTGTCTAGCCAGTGGCTCAATTTGGTGTCGTTCTGATTGACCAAAGAACCGCTGTCAACTCATCAATCTAGCATCTTCCACACTTGTGCTGCTTGTCAAAATTTCTTGTCTTGAGCCCACGCAGCACTTCAACATTTGCTCTTTCTGCCTGGCCATTGCTCCTTGGATGGGCAAGTGATGCAAAACATATCTTGTTGCTGAGGTCATCAAGGTACTACATGAAGGTGTGGCTCGTGAACTATGTATCGTTGTCGGTGATGACCCTGTTGGGCACTCTAAAACTGCAAACTAGTCCTTTAAAGAACTTGACGGCTGACTGTGTAGTCACCTTCCTCACCGGCTCCACTTCTGGCCAGTTTGTGAACTTGTCGATTGTAACATACAAGTACTCAAAGCCCCCGACAGCGCGTGGGAAGGGGCCCAGTATATCGAGCCCCCAGACCGAGAAGGGCTAGGAAAGAGGGATTGTTTGAAGAGCTTGAGCTGGCTGATGTGACTGCTTTGAATGGAACTGGCATGCTTCACACTTGGTTACTAGCTCAGTTGCATCATGGAGGGCAGTGGGCCAATAGAAACCTTGCCGGAAAGCTTTGCCGACAAGGGCCCTTGATCCTATGTGAGAGCCAAACCCCCCCCATGTATCTCTGCCAACAGCTTCTGTCCATCTTCCCGATAAATACACTTTAATTTCACCCCATTTGATCTCTTTTCGTATAGGTCGTTGCCAATAAACTGATACATACTGGATTGATGGGCTACTCTTTCAGCTTCTTCTTGATCTTCGGGAAGTTCTCCTATTTGAATAAATAGACAATCTGATGTGCCCATGTCAGAGCCTGGGGCTCGACAACAAGGACTAAAGGAATTTCCTCAGCTGTGGGAGTGCTTGTCTTAACAGCAAGAACTTGTTTCGTTGCCGGAGCTTGCTGCTCACCGGCAAGCTTGTCGCTGTCCCCGACAACGTCCTTGCCAGAAGATTCTAGAAGCTTGGCAGGAAAATACTTGCTGGAGTTCAGCTTTCTTCTCTTGTTCTGTCCAACTGATGGTGTTACTGATGGCTGAGTCAAGTGGAGAACAAAAGTCCCTGGTTCCATAGGTAGCTTGAGTGCGGCACCTTCGACAGATCATCTGCAATGATGTTCTCTCCATGAGGAATGGGCTCTGTTTGCAACCTGTGAAAGTGCTCTTCCAATTTCCTCACTTCATCAACATATGCCTCCATCAATGGACTGTGATAATCTTTATTAACTTGTTTCACAACCAACTGTGAGTTGCCTCGGATAATAAGCTTTCTGATTCCAAGGTCTGCCGCAATGCTGAGACTGGCAAGCAATCCTTCGTATTCAGCAGTGTTGTTCATTGCCTCCTCCCTAGGAAAATGCATCTGAATTACATACTTGAGGTGTTCTCCGGTAGGTGCGACAAGCAGCACTCTATCACCGATGCCTTGCAGTGAAAAGGCCCCATCAAAGTACATAATCCAATCTTTAGTTGTTTCCATGCTGGGGAGGGAGGTTTCTGGACTTTCTTCGTCTCTTGTTGGCGTCCATTCTACAGTGAACTCTGCCAAGGCTCTGCTCTGAATTGTTGATGTATTTTCAAACTTGAGACCAAAGCTTGACAATTCCAACACACACTCAACAATCCTGCCTGTTGCATCTTGATTTCTCAAAATCCTTTGCATTGGAAAGCGAGTGACGACAGTAATTTGGTGTGCTTGGAAGTAGTGGGGCAGCTTCCTTGAGGCCATAAGGAGACCAAAAAGCAATTTTTTGCATTCCAGAATATCTTGATCTGCCCCCCTGGGGAAGAGAGCTGACAAAATAGAATGGGCGCTGTAGTAACTTCTTCTTCTTCTTCTGCACAACTTGCTGCTCTGACTCATTCGCTTGCTCTACACGTCACTTGTCAGCACCAAGACTTGCCGGAGAAGATTCCAGGTTGTCACTTGACGGGCCTGCACCCACTGCCTCTTCGCTTTCAGCTTCCCTCTCCGCCACTAGTGCAGCACTGACCACTTGATTTCTTGCCGCCAAGTATAATAGCAACGACTCTTGCAGTCTTGGCGCAACCAGTGTTGCCACAGAAGAGAGGTACTTCTTCAAGTCTTGCAGCGCTTCCTCCGCTTCCGGAGTCCATTTCATTGGACCCACATTTTTCAATATTTTGAAAAATGCCAGGGCACGCTCAGTAGACTTGGAGAGGAACCTACTTAGTGCAGCAATGCAGCCAGCAAGACGGCACACATCATTGACGCGCTTCGGTGCTTCAATCTGCTCAATTGCTTTGATCTTGTCAGGATTGGCTTCAATTCCACGTTGAGAAACAAAGAACCCAAGAAGCTTGATGGATGGAATGCCAAACACACACTTCTCGGGGTTGAGCTTGAGATTGATCTTGCGCAGATTAGCAAATGTCTCTTCTAGATCTTGAATGAGTGTTGCCCTGTCCTTGGTTTTGGCCACTATATCATCCATATATGCTTCCACATTTCTGTGCAGCTGAGGCTCAAAACCAATCTGGACAACTCTTGCAAATGTTAAACCATCACTCTTCAATCTGAAAGGCATACGTATGAAGCAGTACATGCCGCATGGAGTGATGAACGCGGTCTTCTTTTCATCTTCTTTTGACATAAATATCTGATGATACCCAGAGTAGGCATCAAGGAAAGATATCACATCACATCCAGCAGTGGAGTCAACAATCTGGTCGATGCGCGGCAAAGGAAATGGGTCCTTCGGGCAAGCTTTATTGATGTATGTATAATCAATGCAAAGCCGCCACTTGTCGTTTACCTTGCGCACAACAACTGGATTAGCCGACCACGTGGGATGGAGTACAGCTCTGACCAAATATGTTGCTTCCAAGTTCTTGAACTCTTCGGCAATGAATTGTTGCCGCTCCAAGGCTTGGTTCCTTACTTTCTGCTTGACGGCCTGTGCATGGGGATAAACGGCAAGGTGGTGCTCAATTACCTCCCTGGGAACACCGGGGATGTCAGATGGTTTCCATGCAAACACATCGACATTCGCTCACAGGAAGGCAACGAGCGGGCTTTCCTATTTATCATCAAGAGAGGCATTTATGGTGAAAGTGCCCTCCATGTCATCCTCCCTTGCAAGCACCTTCTTGGTTTCCAGTGGAGATGCCTTGTTTTTCTTGCTCTTGCCAGCAGAGCTCTCTGGCACGTCCTCGACGGGAGCGCAACACTTCGAAGAGGTGCACTTGCCGGAGTCAGTGGTCTTGCCGGTCTTCTTCCTCTTCTTCCCCCCTGGAGCTTGGTCAGCCGGAGCAAGTGCCTTAGTGGCAGATGCTGCAACTGCCTCTTGGTAGAGCTGATCAACGCAAATTAATGCATCTTTCTTATCAGAGTGGATGGTGATGACACTTATCGGCCCAGGCATCTTCAAAGTGTTGTAGGTGTAGTGGGATGCTGCCATGAACTTTGCAAGTGTTGGACATCCAAGGATTCCATTGTAAGGCAATAGAATCTTGATGACGTCGAAGACGATCTTCTCTGTCTTGTAGTTGAGTTCACTGCCAAACAAGTTGAGATCTTCATCAGAAATCTGCAGTCTCTTAATCACGTCAGGTGAGATCAAGTTGAGACCAGCCCCACCGTCTACCAACATTTTCATCACCTTGAGGTTTCTTATTGTTGGTGAAACCAACAATGGCAAGCACCAGACCGCGGTTGTGCGATCAGGGTGATCCTTGACGGAAAAAATGACGGGCGTGTTGGACCATCTCAAGAGCTTCTGGGCACCCACCACCAGCTCCGTCGCATTGACCTCACGCACCCACTACTTGAGTTGGCAGTGAGAAGAGTGCAAAGATGCAGCTTCGTCAATGCACACTGCTTCTATGGCCTTCCGAAACTCAGCTTCACTAGACTCATCATCATCCTCTTCGTCTTCGTCATCATCATCTTCCTTCTTGTCTCGACCCCTCGCAGGCTTCTCCTTCTGCTGTTTGGTCTTGCCACGGTGACCCCTCGGCCACCATGCTTCTTGCCGAATCCATTTGCACCGTCGGTCTTCTCCTTATCTCTCTTCTCATATTCAACCTTCTACTTCTCGGCAAGTAGCTCAACTTGCCGACAGTCTTAAAAGGCATGGCTCTTGGTGCGATGGATCTTGCAGTACTGCTTGCCGGGGCCCCCGGTCTGATCAGAAGCCGCCAAGGCTTGGCAGGAGGTGCACCTAGCAACCTCCTTGCCGGAGCTCTCTGCCTTAGCCTTCTTTATGGGGCCAATGTTGCCGAATCCCTCCACATCAAGCACAGCTTTGCCCTTGCGCTTCCAATTGCACTTACGGTTTTTCTTCTTTGGGGTGTTGGTGGTACCGTCATCTTCTACATCAGATTCTGCGGCAACCTCTTCCCCAGGAAGTTTCCTTCCTTCCTCAGCCCGTGCACACTTGTCAGCCAAAGCATAAAGCTCGCCAACATCCCTCACCGGTCATGGCCATCTCTTCCCACTTCTTGCGGTTCCTCACATTCTGACAGAACACGCAATGATTGCTGCGGGGTGGATATCAGGAATACTGCGTTGTACACGACTGAACCACTGAATGTACTTGTGAAGCGACTCAACCTCCTTCCGTGGGATCAGCTGCAAATCAGTTTCCTAGCCTGGAACTTTGTGGCCGCCTATGAAGGTACCAACAAATATGTGGCACAAATCTGCCCAGCAGGAAATGGAGTCCTCCGACAAATTCATCAACCACGAGCTGACATTGGGTTTGAGCACCAACGGGAAGTAGTTGGCGAAAATCTTGTCATCCCAAGCTCCAGTAACTTGCGGTGCAATGGTGTAAATGCTCAGGAACTCTGAAGGGTGTATCTTGCCATTGTACTGCTCCACCTTCATCTTGAAGTTCCAGGAATTGGGCCACTAAACTTGCCGCAGCTCTTGGATAAACGCATGACAACCATCCTCGTAACGCAGGCCACCATTGTTCCCTAGTGCAGGCTCATCAACAGCGGACCCTTCACGCCTGTCAGCTTGACGGCATGCTTCCTGACACCATTCGATGGTTGTACGGGCATCTTGTTTGCATTGTTCTTGTAGAACTTGATGCTGGTCGTGGTGAGGTCGCAGATCGGACGATGCCATGGACACGTCATCATGGGTGCCGACCCGCTGGCTTTGCCGCTGAGGTTGTTGCTGTCATGGAGGTCCTTTCTCTGGCAGCACGCACCGGAGCGTTGGGCTGCTACAATGAGGGTCCCGCCCGCTGCGGTTTGTCATTGTTGGAAAAACCAACAAGACTTTGGATGGTGGCTCTTCGATCCTCCACCTTGTCCGCAGCAGGAGGGAACTGCACACACGCCAGGGCTTCTTCTAGCGTGGATGGCATGGAAAGGCGCAAGGAATGAGAGGTGTTCTTGCTTCCAACTGATCTGGATGTAGCTCCATCTCAAACCTGCGACCTTGGCCTGTTGTCGCGAGTGCGCTGGCGTGCGTGCTCGCCATGCGCATCTTGAGGATGATCCATAGGACCCTTGCCGTGGGGACACTTGGAGCTGCCAACGCTGTGGCGCTGCTCGTCGCGTGCGGCCAGAGATGGGCGCCGGCGTGGGCATCTTGGAGTATGCTCGGTTGTCCCTGGAGTTCGCATCCCACCTGCAGGCTACATGGCCCCATCCTTGGACTTGGTGGCATGCGGGTTGTTGTCATTGCGAACGATGCCGCTCTCCTGGTTGTGATCGCCAGAACGACGCAGAGGTTTTTCTTGGCCTCCGCCTCCACCTCCACCACTCGTGCCGCCGCCTGCGCTATCGCCCATCTGCGAAGGCACTAGCGGCTTGGACGAAGACGGACCAACCGCTGTGGTGCCCTTCTTCTTGGGTGCCATGGCGATGAAGCTGGTGATGAAGCTGACACGCTAACTGCTGATTCTGGTTTGCACAAGCGATCCCCCTGCCTGGTGTGCCAAAGATGTCATGTGTATGACCATCTATGGGATCATGTCGATCCCTTTGCGGTTTGACTACAGGGATCGACAGGCACAAAGAGCAGAACCGGCGGGAAACGCACGGTGTTTTCCCAGGTTCGGGCCACTATGTAGCATAAAACCCTACTCATGCTTTGTATATTGGATGTGTATGTGTCAAGTTACATGGAGCGCACGTCCGACAAGGTGCTCGGGAAATGCAGGTACGCGTGAAAAATGGACAGGGTTTCAACCTTTGTTAAGGTAGCCAAGGGCCTCCTTTTATAGACTAAGGGGTCACCATAATGGCAAAATGGTAAATCTACATTGTAATAGTGGCTACAGTGCCAAATACCTAACTCTAAAGGGTTAGGACAAATGCATTTAATGCACCATGAGGTGTCTTGTGGATGGAGCTCTCTAGCAAGGCTGGTCTCTCCTTCTGTGCCGTTCGCCCGTCTACCTTCTATTCATTTGACACATCATTTGGACGGATGTCATTAAAGTTGTATCTTTGGCGGCGAGCTGCCACGTGCCCAGACAAGCCTCACCTAACTACCTGCCCGCTCGACACCTAGTTGACAAGTGACAACCTGATCGATGAGGTGGAGCGGTGGCAAGGTAATGGGATACCTTCCGGGCTCGGAGCTTGCCGGGCTTGAATCTTGAGAGGTTCTCCCCGGTAAGGATCTTGCCGGGTCCTTGAGTTGTGTCTTCAGCATTTCTGATCTCCATCTTCTGACATCTTCTTTGCTTCTTATAATCTGATGTTGAGTTCGACTTTAGTTATTCTCCGGCAAGCCTTGCTGTCGGGAAGGCTGCTACTGCCTGTGCATAAGTCTGGGGTATTAAGGACCCCATTTTCAATACACTCATACGTCTCCCAACGTATCTATATTTTTTGATTATTCCATGCTATTATAATATCAATTTTGGATGTTTTATATGCCATTATATACAATTTTATATCATTTTTCGGGACTAACCTATTAACTTAGTGCCCAGTGCCACTTGATGTTTTTTGCATGTTTTTATCTTTTAAAGAAATATCAACCGAAGTCCAAACGAAGAAAAAACTTTAGATTAATTTTTTCTGGACCAGAAGAGACCCTATAAGGTTGGGGAGAAGGCCAGAAGAGCCAGGAGGGAGCGACAAGCCGTAGGGGCGCGCCCCAGGGGGCCGCCCCCAGGCTTGTGGGCCCCTCGTGGCACCTCCAACCCTAATTCCACCTCTATAAATACTCAAATATTCCCCTAACATCAGAGAGACACCCAAAAAAAATTTTTCGCCACCGTAAGTTCCAAAACCACAGGATCCCATCTAGAGGCCTTCTCCAATACTCCACCGGAGGGGGAATCAATCATAGAGGGGCTCTACATCAACCTTGCTGCCCTTCCGATGATACATGAGTAGTTTACCACAGACCTACGGGTCCATAGTTAGTAGCTAGATGGCTTCTTCTCTCTTTTTGATCTTCAATATAATGTTCTTGGAGATCTATTTGATGTAATGACTTTTTTGCGGTGTATTTGTTGGGATTCGATGAATTGAGAGTTTATGATCAGATCTATCCATGGATATTATTTGAGTTTTCTCTGAACTCTTTTATGCATGATTACTACAGCCTCGTATTTCTCTCCGATCTATTGATTTGGTTTGGCCAACTAGATTGATTTTTCTTGCAATGGGAGAGGTGCTTTGTAATGGGTTCGATCTTGCGGTGCTCAATCCCAATGACAGAAGGGGACATGAGAAGTATGTATCATTGCTATTTAGGGTAAAAAGATGGGGTTTATTCATACGTGAGTTAATCTTGTCTACATCATGTCATATTGCTTAAGGCGTTACTCCAATTTTTATGACTTAATACACTAGATGCATGCTGGATAGCGGTCGATGTGTGGAGTAATAGTAGTAGATGCAGAATCTTTTTGGTCTACTTTTCTCGGACGTGATGCCTATATATGATCATTGCCTTAGATATCGTCATAATTATTTGCTTTCCTATCAATTGCCCAACAGTAATTTTTTTACCCATCGTATGCTATTTTCAAGAGAGAAGCCTCTAGTGAAAACTATGGCCCCCAGGTCTATCTTTTATCATATATTAAAACGAAAAATGCCTTGCTGCATTTTTCTTTTACTTATTTTATTTTGTATTTTTGTACGATCTATCTATCAAAAACCATACAATTTAATCTTGCTCGTAACCGTCGAGGGATTGACAACCCCTTGTTCGCATTGGGTTGCAAGGATTTGTTGTTTGTGTGTAGGTGCTATTAACAAGGTGTTGCTTTGTTCTCCTACTAGATTGATAACCTTGGTTCTTAACCGAGGGAAATACTTATCTCTACTGTACTGCATCATCCTCTCCTCTTTGAGGAAATCCCAACGCAGTTCACAAGTAGCATACACCGACAAGCTCGCCTATTCCTCGCCTGTGAATGTATATTGCTATCCAGCGCTCACCAAGTCCGGCCTAGTTCCAGCAGATTCGGCCCGATTCATGTTGTTTTGCAAAACAAATTTAGCTATTTTCCCAGTATTTGCATATTTACATAAAATGCCATTATTTTTGCATTGCTCATAAGTAATTAATTGTTCATCATAATTAAACATGTCATATACGAAACTTGGGTAGAATTTCATGTAGTTTTAGAATTTCAAACTTTCATCCATGATAAAAATGTTTAAAATTGTTGTTTGCATTAATTTTCATAAATGACATGCAAAAATGGTTTATTTTGTAACTAAATAACCGTAGCTCTGAATTAAATGAATTATATATGTAATTTGATTGAAAATATGTGTAGATTAACAAGGTGCACTTTATTTTGTTGTTTAAGAACATTAAAATTGTGTTTTAGGTAGAACAGTACCAAATTCGATATATGCACATGGGGATTTTCCAGAATTGATGTTTGTTGTTTCCGGCCTCATTTAAACTTGCTTAAATAGGTAGTTTTCATATGCTTCACCTCTTGCCATGTTAACCAACATTTAATACTGATGGGTACATAAACGGGAGAGAACTAAATAATTGTTGTGAAGTTTCGTCAGCATGCAACTCGTTGCAAATTGGTATGCAATTAAAATTTAGTATTTGATCGTTGCACGCTTGCCATGCCATGCTTCATTAAACCGGACATGCATCATACTTGGTTGTGCATCATGCCATGATTAAGCTTGTTTGTTCACCGTGTTGTTTGCTTCTTTCTAGCTGTACTTCTTCTCAATAGTTTCGGTAACGTTGCGAGTGTGAGGATTCGTTCGACTACGCTTGTTCGAGTACTTCACGGATTCGTTCTTCTTCCTAGCGGGATTTCAGAAAAGATGACCATTACCTTGGATATCTCTACTATCTTTGCTTTGCTAGTTGTCTTGTTGCTGTCTCTATGGCGTGCTACCTATCACTTGTTTGTTAGCCTCCCCAATATGCCATGATAAGTCCCTAACCTCCACCATCCCAGGAACCGTTGTTTGGCTATGTTACCGCTTTGCTCAACCCCTCTTATAGCATTGCTAGTTACAGGTGCAGTTGCAGGTTGTTATATGTTGTGACATGGATATCATGGGATATCACAATATCCCTTATTTAATTAATGCATCTATATACTTGGTAAAGGGTGGAAGGTTTAACCTTTTGCTTGGTGTTTTGTTCCACTCTTGCCGCCCTAGTTTCTGTCATACCTGTCGGAGTTCTGGGACTGGGGGTACCCAGACCCATCTACCTATGGCCCAGCGTGTGGCTCGACCCACGGCCCGGCGTGTGTCGGATTCAGGGCTCCGCAGACCCAAGAAAGGTTCGAACTCTGTGGTGCGTGCAAAGAACTCGATCTCCCCAGCCTACCGACTTGACGATCTCACCGCCTAGCTCGATGAACAGGAAAGGAAAGGGACTCAGCAGTTTACCTAGGTTCAGGCCACCTTGCGGTGTAAAACCCTACTCCTACTTTGTGGTGGATTGGCCTCGAGGTGGGTTGAGGATGAACTAGTACAGAGGGAGAACAACCTCAGGAGGAGTGTTCTTGTGCTGGTGTGAGATGGTAAGGATGCTCTGGGTCTCATCCCCTCCTATGGTGGTGGCCTAGCTATATTTATAGTGGCCTCGGTCCTCTTCCCCCAAAATGAAGGCGGGAAGGGATCCCACAACGGCCAAGTTTGAAGAGGGACAAGTAGTACATCTTACCCTGACGAAAGGTGGTCTTCGCCTGCAAAGCTTCCGGTCGTGACGTCGTGGTGGGCTCGGCGATGACCTCCGTCCTGCCGTCCTGGTCTTGTAGCACGGGATTGGAAACCTTTGGCTGATTCCTTGGGACTCTGCATCTGCGCTTGCTTCCTTAGCACCGAAGAGGAAACATGTTGTACTGCGCCTGCTGGCGCTCGCCTGGCCTTGGTCGTCATGGCTTGCGTCATCTGAACCTCACGAGGTGGGGTTCGCATCGAAATCTCTACTCATCAGGATCCAGCCTGGGGATGCCGCTCCCTCCGGAGGTCTTGGCATCGTCCGCCTCGCGAGGCTTGGCCCCTCGCGAGGGTGTTGTGTTGTAGATGCTGGAGAAGGGCTGTACCAGGCCGCTGATGAAGCCACACTGTGGGCCGCAGGCAGGCAAGTCTGGGTACCCCGGTATCCAGAACACCGACAGTAGCCCCCGGGGCCAACGTGAAGCGCCGTGGGCCCCAATTGCCTGCGGGCCCGGTTAACACGTGGCGCTTGATGGGACGTGGGCGTCTCCACTTCCCCATGCAGCCTCGGCAACTGCCAGACTTGACGGCGGCCTCTTGCGAGCGCAGCTCTGCCATCATTGCCCGCTGTGCTCGCCTTTGGCTTCCCCTCTTTCCTGTGAACTTACGGCTCTCCTTCCAGATTCGGCGCCGGCGACAATCCCCCTTGACGCCATGGCCCCAAGGTTGAAGAAGAAGGGGAAGGCCTGCGCGCCCGCCGAATCCCAGTCGGGTCTGGAGCCCACGCTTGATCGGTCGATGGTGATCGACCAGGAGGGGTTGGACAAGGTCCGGTCGGCCCTCGCCGCTGATTCCAACGAGTGGAAGGCGACGACGGTCTGGCGTCCCTCTCAGGCCATGGCCGACATGGGGGCCACCGAGATCCCCATTCACCTTCACGCTCTCCTGGCTGGCTTGGTCCCTCCTTTCTCTGATTTCTTCAATGCCACAATCTCACATTACCAGATCCAAGCATTGCATCTGGACCCCGGGTCCATCATCCTCCTTGCCGCCTTCGCCTTCTTGTGTGAGGCTATGGTGGGCATTGCTCCATCTATCGCCTTGCTCCGTCATTTCTTCTCGCTTCATCTGGTCAATGGCCGAATGCGCTCGGGATGCGTGGCATACAAGGCTATGGCGGGGACAGCTGGCTCTGGCATCGACTTCACGCTCCGCCCGGATGTGAAGGAATTCCGGAAGCAGTGGGTGTATGTGGACACCGCCACGCTCAGCCCCCTGCTCCTGCTCCCGCAAGCACCGGCGGAACCCAGCCCCGGCAGGGGGCACATGAAACTCGTCGACCGTTGGCTCGCTCGCTTCTCGTCCAGGGTGGCCAAATTGAAGAAGGCGGGGGTGACAGCGTCGATGGTGGTGAGGGAGTTCGTCCGGCGGCGCATCGCCCCGCTCCAGCGCCACTCTCGCCCAATGTGGGTCTTCACCGGACCCAATGAACCCATGAGGCTCCAGGTGCCCTCGCTCCCTTCCAAGACGCTGCGCGCGATGGTCGAGCTCTTGATTGGCAACCCAGCACCTGCCGTGCTTCCGGAGGAGGGATGCGTCTTGTACCACTGCTCGAACAAAGAGGACTTCGTGAAGCAAATGCCCCTCTTCGATGGGTGGGGGCAGCGTTGAATGTGCGTTATATCGACTAGAGGGGGGGTGAATAGGCGATTTTTACAAATTCGTCACTGAGGAATTTCAAGGTGAGGAAATTCCTAAGCGACGAACTACTTAGCAGCGGAATAAGTACTAAGATGCAAACATAACAGAGCAGTAGTACTGTCATCATGATGAAATGAAAACAAGCACAGAGTACAAGTAGCGTAAACTCAGGATAAGCAGGCTGAAGACAAACTGACTGAAGAAATTGAACTGAGAAAATTGAGAAAGTCTTCAGACAAAGTCTTCAAACAGTAATGATCAAATACATAGCAAGTATGCGAGGAATTGAAAGGGTTGAGGAAATAGAACCAGTAGCTCGGTGAAGACAATGATTTGGTAGACCAGTTCCAACTGCTGTGACAGTTGTACGTCTGGTTAGAGTGGCTAGGTATTTAAACCTGAGGACACACAGTCCCAGACACACAGTCCTCACCGTATTCTCCTTGAGCTAAGGTCACACAGACCTCGCCCAATCACTCGTGGTAAGTCTTCAGGTGACTTCCAAACCTTCACATACTCGGTCACTCGGCAATCCACAATTTCTTCTTGGATGCTCTAGACCATGACGCCTAACCGTCTGGAGGATGCACAATCCTCAAAGGTAACAAGCATCGGTTCCACACAGGAACAATCTCTTCAGTGATGCTCAATCACTTTGGGTTTGTAGGTGTTTGGGTTTTTGGGTTTTTCCTCACTTGATGATTTTCGCTCAAAGTCCTCGGAGGATGGGATGCTCTAAATGACAAGTGTCAATCTATCTCTCGGAGCAGCCAACCTGCTAGTGGTTGTAGGGGGCGGCTATTTATAGCCTAGGGAGCAGCCCGACATGATAAGACATAAATGCCCTTCAATGATATGACCATTAGGTGGGTAGGATATTTGGACAGCTAGCGCGTAGCATAGCAACGGTCGGATATTTGAGTATCAAATTCCTCAGGGCTATCATGTTCCTCACTTGTAAGCAATCCGCACTGGCGAATTCCTAACTCCTCAGTCAGAACAAATTCCTCAGAGAACAGAAGAACTTCGTCTCTGTCACTGAAGAACTTGACTAAACTGTATGAGATTTCCAATGGCTTCACTCGAAAGGATTGGGTAGGTGTAGGATTTTGAGTTGAGCATCACTTGGAAACTTTTCCTTAGTTTTACCTCGACCCCCTTTAACAGTACGGTGTTTCCTATGACTCAAGAAGAAGAAAATGAAACTACAAAAACAAAAGTCTTCACGCTTCATAATCCTCGCATGAATATCAAGTCTTCAGGGTCACACCAATTTCTTCACTTTCAAAGTCTTCAAGAAAACCAAAGTCTTCAGTTGAAGACATTCATTTTTAGGGGTCGACATTCATCGTAAATAACAAACTCCTCATAGACTTATAGACCTGTGTACACTCACAAACGCATTAGTCCCTTAACCTATAAGTCTTCAATACACCAAAATCACTAAGGGGCACTAGATGCACTTACGATCTCCCCCTTTTTGGTGATTGATGACAATATAGGTTAAGTTTTCAACGGGGATAAACATATGAAGTGTAAATACTGATATTGAGGAATTTGATTGCAAGATATAGAAGAACTCCCCCTGAAGATGTGCATATTTGAGGAATTTGCTTTGAAATAGCAAATGCACATTGTTGAGTAATATCATGGAGATCTCCTCCTATATCTTGAAATTCATACACGCATTTAACATATGATATAAAGAATTTGAAATGCATGATGAAATATGGTGTCTGACGAAATTCAGCATGCGTGCATTATGGTATTGAGGAAATAGCATGCAGAAAAACAGAGCAAAAGTATCAGACCACCATAGGACTTAAGTTTACAACTCATCTGAGCAAACACCTCAGAAGAGCAAGAGTTGTAACTTAGCAAAAATATAGCCCATATATAAGACCCGCTTGAAGACTAACTCAAATTTCTCCCCCTTTGTCATCGAATGACCAAAAGGGATGAAAAATGAGGACTAACGCACCTGAAGGATATCACCATGAGGTCGATGGAGGAGCGCCAGCATTATTGGGGTCGTCTGTTGAGGTAGGGCCTACCGCAGTGTCGTTCAAGTCTTCAGCTTCATCCGTCTCGCGCGATGAAGAATATGAACTGGCAACAAGCTGAGGAACTTTGACTTTCTTGAATTTCTTCGAAGGTGGCTGAGACCAGTCAAAGTCCTGTTGGAAGCCCATCTCCTTGAGTTCTTCAGCACTATGAAGATTAGACAGAATCGCCCAAGTGCGGTCAAAGACTTCATGCAAGTAGTAGTGATTCTTCTTCACAGTATTTTGAGTGACTGTCATGTTCTAAAGAATAGCACCAAACTGACGCTTGACCCACTTGTGATTTTGATCAACTTTCTGATGAAGACTAAGGAGAAGTTCACGATCAGTCATCACACGCGGAGCTGTGGCTTGAGGATGATGTTCTGAAGCTTTAGCGGCAGAATCTTGAGTTGCAGAGTCATCATTGGTGGAATAGGAAGTAGCTTTGCGAAACTGTCCATCCAATGGACGAGTACCTTCATCAATAACAGCAGCCTTGCCCTTCTCGTCAGCTGAGGAAATAGTTCGTTTGAGGACTTTGATAGGGGGCAAATAGCTGAGATGATTTTGAAAGTCAGCCTTATAATGAATTGAAGACCTTGATCTGATGAACTTCATGATCCAGGGAGCATAAGGCTTCAACTCAAAAGGTGATAGGCAGCATTGGCCAAAGTCCTCATGAAGAAATCGTGGTAGTTTGATAGGTATACCATGAATGATATTGAACAGTAGATTCTTCATGATGCCAACAACTTCTTCATCATCAGAGTTGTGGCCCTTGATTGGACTGAGGGTTTTGGTCAATATGCGGTAAACTGTCCTTGGCACATAGAGCAATTCCTTGACGAGGAATTTGGTCCTTGGAGCTTGGCCTGGCTTCAAAGGCTTCATCAGCACTTGCATCAGATGATCAGACAGTTCAGGTTCAACATAGAGAAGCCTTCAACCTTCAGTGGGAGGACTGACTGGGACGACATGAAGCAATTCAGAGGCCGGTGCTTTGAAATGAGTATTATCGGTCATCCAGTCCAATACCCATGAATTGACATCATCAACATTTCCAGTAATGTGCAGCGTGGCGAAAAATTGAAGAATGAGTTCTTCATTCCAATCGCAGATGTCGGTGCAGAAATTGAGTAACCCAGCGTCATGAAGAACACTGAGGACTGGGGTGAAGCAGGGCAGCGACTCCATATCTACATGAGGAATTTGCTCATGTTCAAAGATCTTATCCTTATCAACCAACAATGAGGAGTAGAAGTTCATCTGGCTTGCAGTCCAGAAGCGCTTGCGACGAAGTCGAGCAGAGTCATAGGGATTGTAGTCAGTGAAGAATATGTGCTCATTGAAGAAATCCTCAGCATTAAACTTCTGCTTCTTGGAGTGAGGGTTCTGTGGCTTGGGCTGAAGATTAACAGTTGAAGAATTTACAGCCTCTTGAGGTATAGCCACTAGAGCCACAGGCTGAGGAATTTCAGCAGCAGCCTTGGCCTCCATTTCTTCAGACATATGTACATCAGCGCTAGTGACTGGAACTTCTTCAGGAATAGAATGAAGTGAAGCTTGACGTTCATCAGAGCCCGTATGAATTTCTTCAGTTGGCACAGGGGACTGAGGAACATGATATAGAGGGGTTGTCAGAGGTGAATTGGGGTGATGACTTTCCCAAAAGTCATCATTTAGAATAGGTGTTGTAGATCCAATATCCACATCATCATCTTCTTCAATTCCTTCGATGCCTGCCTCTTCAGCTGTGAACTGAGGCATGGGCGATGATACCAGTGGGGTTGAAGGGAAAGTATCCACTTCAATTTCTTCATCCATCTGCTCTGTCGAAGCAGCAGAAGGATCATCTTCATCAGATTTACTTGGAATTTCATATTTCTCACCAAAGGGAATGATCTCCTTTGATGGTATGCTTGATATTGGAATAGCATCAATTGGGTTTTCAGATGAACTCGTCAAACTCTTCACTTTCTTGGGAGCTGAAGACTCTGAAGATGCAGATGCTTTCCTTTTCTTCACAGCTGCTCGCTCCGCAGCCTTGGTTTTCTTCGCTTCTGTTGCAAAAGGAAGGTTGATGCTTGTCATCGGTGCAGGAGGAGCAGAGGAAATTGGTTGAATTTCTTCAGGCACAACTGATGCAGTTGCCCTGGCTTGTTCAGATTCCTCAGGCACAGTAGCAGATGCTACAACAGGCCTGGATTGCTCTTCAGGTGCAATATTGGAGGTTGCCCTGGCATTTTCTTCAGAGACTGAAATTTCTTCATCAGCTCTGGCGCTTTCATTTTCTTCAGCAGACTGAACAGATGTTCCAGTCTGAGGAAATTTGGGTTGCGATGAAGCTGCAACACTTGGAGTAAATCCTTTTGCCATTCTGACGAATCTGACTTTGGCACCTAGCCAATCTGCACGGAATGCATGAAATTCATCACTGAGTGCTTTGATGAGCTGCTTTTGAGGAATTTGCTTGAGGATCAGGCCGTGAGGGCTTTGAAGAGCTTGGCCATGAAGGCATTGCAGCTGTGGAACTTGTCTTGACAGCTGATTTCTTCAGCATAGCCTTCTTAGGCTTGATAGCAGAGGCCTCAGCGGTGGCAGCAACAGAATCTTCATTGAATTTCTTCACTGCCTCTTTAGCCACTTTGGCCAGCTTGGCTTGATGCTTAGCCCACTCCTGAGGAAATTCCTCACCTCTTCTGATGCTAGTGGGATCAGCTTCTTGGCTAGGAGCCAATGGAGGTCTTGGACATGGAGGGTTAATAGCGAATTTCTTCATGTACTTGGGAGTGACATAGCGATATTCCCTCCATTCTCTTGCCCATCTCCTCTCAATCTTCTGAATGCGCACTTTGTGCTGATTTTTGTTCTCCTTGCCATGAGTTGCTTCATCAGGAGTACAATATTCATCATAGATGTCATCAGGGATCTCAAAAGCAGTATTTGTTTCTGGCCTCTTTCCTCCCTTCTGAAGTCTTTTACCATCAGCCATTTTCTTCACTTGAGGATTTTGAACAATTGAATTTTCTGATGAGGTATGCAATTTTTCTTCAAGGAACGCTGCAAATGAGTTAAGTTGATGAGAACCTAGAGATTCAACAGCGGACATGTGTACCTGTGAACAGAATATAGGTGCGAAGAGTTTTGGAGAGGTCATATGCGTTCTCAGAAGATTTTCAAAAGTATCAAGTTTGAGGAAGAAGACCAGGGGTGTCTTGAGGAATTTCACTAAGCATTTTGACTTAGGTTCCAGAGTTGTGTAGATTGAAAATCCACACAATTGAGGAATCTTGAAGAAAAACATTGCTTAGAGAAACTGATCAAGGACAGAAGCAAGTTGGTGTTTAAGAACATGAAAGTTGAAGAATAAACACCTTTTGAAGATTTTGTGGAAATCATCAGAATCAACAAGGGCAGTAAAAATAAATTTTATTTACCCTTGACGAAGAACATGACGAACTGAGAGTAGCAGTGGAGAAGTTCGTCCGTTCAGATCTTCCACGCCCTAACTTGGCGATGGAAAACAGCTACGGAGGCGGCAGAGTGAAGATTTCCGTGGCCGCCGTGAGTACGACGGCGACGAGGTCGGGGCAGTGAAGCTCTTCCTCACCGGCGACGATGGAGTGTAGCGGCGGCGCTAGGTCTGAGAGCTCGAGCGAGGGGAGTGAGATCGAACGGGAGGAGAAATCTGAGGAGGGTGAGGGGGTATTTATAGCCGAGGTGAAAAACCGCTTGTCCGAGGAAAATGGATGAACATGCCCCTTACCCTTCTCATCCTAGCGACATGTGTCACCCACGTACTGTGAAGTGGAGATCGTGTTAGATCGTGGGTGAATAGATAAATCTTATCGAGGGATATGGAACGGTTTGAGCGGCAAAAGCCGAAAATTCAGATAAGAATATTTTAATGTTTCGTTCGCAAATTCTTCAGCTGTCAAGGACACAGTGAAGACTTTGAACGGGTTTCAAATAGAACGCACATGAAGAATTTGTGAATGTACTGGATTGAGTTTAGCATAGAGAGGGAACGGGTCCGATCACATTCACTTAGAAGAAAATCAACTTGAAGAATTAGCAATAAGTGAATGCTGTAGAGGACTGAAAACTCAAATATATATATAGTCAATGAAGAACACAGTCGGAAAGAGTGAAGACTTTGCAAAGTTGAAGAATTTGAAAATTTGAAGAATTTGCACAATGATGAAAAACGCAAATTTTGAAGATTTTCAAATTTTTGTGGTGGCGTGACCCACCGTGTAAGAATGATGATTTCAGACACCGCGTACAATTGTCGTAGGGCTCTGAGAATCAAATTCTTCATTAATTTCTTCACACTTAGAGGGTTAGTCTTCATTGATTGAAGAAAAACGTTTCTTCGTGTGTTGCACATCTAAGTCATCAATTTGCATAAGTGTTAGGATGTGTGTCCTTTTCAAAGGACATTCGAAGATTCTAAGATATTTAGCTCACACCGCAATTTGCTAAATCTCTTCTCATCCAAGGGCTTTGTGAAGATATCCGCTAGTTGTTCTTCAGACTTCACGGGATCAATAGAGATGTCACCCTTCAACACATGATCTCGAAGAAAATGATGATGAATCTCGATGTGCTTTGTCTTCGAGTGCTGAACTGGGTTATGAGCAATTTTGATGGCACTCTCGTTGTCGCAGTAGAGTGGCACATTCTTCACATTGATGCCATAGTCCTTGAGGGTTTGCTTCATCCACAGCAATTGAGCACAGCAAGAACCAGCAGCAATATACTCAGCTTCAGCAGTAGAGAGTGATACGCAGTTCTGCTTCTTCGAGGACCAACATACTAAGGATCGTCCGAGGAAATGGCATGTGCCTGATGTTGACTTGCGGTCCACACGATCACCAGCATAGTCAGAGTCGGAATATCCAATGAGATCAAAAGCCGAGCCCTTGGGATACCATAATCCAAGTGTTGGAGTGTGAGCTAGATATCGAAGAATATGTTTCACAGCCTTATGGTGTGATTCCTTCGGTGTAGCTTGAAAACGGGCACACATGCAAACACTAAGCATAATATCCAGCCTAGATGCACATAGGTACAATAAAGAGCCAATCATGGAGCGGTATACCTTTTGATCGAAGTCTATTCCATTTTCATCAGTGCATAGATGGCCATTTGTGGGCATAGGGATTTTGACACCTTTGCATTCTTGCATACCGAATTTCCTCAGAACATCCTTGAGGTATTTCTCTTGAGAAATGAAGATGCCATTGCGTTGTTGACGAATTTGAAGACCTAAGAAGAATTTCAATTCTCCCATCATGGACATTTGATATTCCTCACTCATCATGTAGGCAAATTCGTCACTGTAATGTTGGTTAGTACAGCCAAAGATAATATCATCAACATATATTTGGCACACGAACAATTCATCATCATAGGTTTTGGTGAAAAGAGTTGGGTCGAGTGAACTGGGTTTGAAGCCTTTCTTCATGAGGAATTCCTTCAAAGTATCATACCACGCCCGAGGGGCCTGCTTGAGGCCATAGAGGGCCTTATTGAGTCTGAAGACTTTGTCAGGATGCTTAGGATCTTCAAAACCTGGGGGTTGAGCAACATATACTTCTTCCTCAAGCTTACCATTGAGGAATGCACTTTTCACATCCATTTGATATAAGATGATATTATGATGGTTAGCATAAGCAAGCAATATGCGAATAGCCTCAAGTCTAGCAACAGGTGCAAAAGTTTCATCGAAATCAATTCCTTCAACCTGTGTGTAGCCTTGAGCTACAAGACGTGCCTTGTTCCTCACCACTAGGCCATTTTCATCTTGCTTGTTGCGGTAGATCCATTTGGTACCGATGATATTGTGCTTGCATGGGTCCGGTCGCTTGACAAGCTCCCATACATTGTTCAGCTTGAATTGATGTAATTCCTCTTGCATTGCTTGAATCCATTCAGGCTCCAGAAATGCCTCATCAACTTTGGTCAGCTCTGTGATGGAGACGAAAGCAAAATGCCCACAAAAGTTAGATAAATGTGAAGCTTTTGAGCGAGTCAGAGGACCTGGTGCGTTGATGTCGTTGATGATTCTCTCAATCTGTACTTCATTTGCAACGCGGGGATGTGCAGGTTGACGACTTTGATTTGGCTCAGCATTTTCTTCAGAGCCATTTTCTTCAGATGCGCCAGCATGCTGTTCTTCATGTTCTGGAATGATTTCTTCAGCAGATTCTTCAGTAGGAATGACATCCTCAGTAGCTTTGAACTTGATGGTTTCCTCAGGCGTCTTTTCATCTAGCACAGGAGGTAGGTGCTCTCTTTGCGAGCCGTTAGTTTCATCGAACCGCACATCTACAGTTTCAACAACCTTGTTGTGATAGGTGTTGAAGACCCTGTAGGTGTGCGAGTCCTTTCCGTAACCAAGCATAAAACCTTCATGTGCTTTCGGTGGAAATTTAGAATTGTGATGAGGATCTCTAATCCAACAGCACCGAAGACTTTGAAATAACTCACATTGGGTTTCTTGTCAGTGAGGAGTTCATATGAGGTCTTCTTGAAGAACTTGTGAAGATATACCCTGTTGATGATGTGGCATGCAGTATCAATTGCCTCAGGCCAGAAGTGACGAGGTGTCTTGTATTCATCAAGCATGGTGCAAGCCATCTCAACAAGAGTCCTGTTCTTGCGCTCCACAATGCCATTCTGCTGAGGAGTGTATGGGGCAGATAGCTCATGAGTAATACCAAGTTCATCGAGATAGTCATCAAGACCAGTATTCTTGAACTCGGTCCCATTGTCACTACGTATATGCTTGATCTTCACACCGAAATTCATCGAAGCCCTTGAGGAAAATCGTCTGAAGACTTCCTGCACTTCAGTTTTGTAAGTAATGACATGCACCCATGTGTAACGAGAATAGTCATTAACAATGACAAAGCCATATAGAGATGCTGCATTTGTTAGTGTGGCATAATGGGTAGGGCCAAAGAGATCCATATGAAGCAATTCAAAAGGATGAGAAGTAGTCATGATAGTCTTCGAGGGGTGCTTGGCTCTGGTCATTTTTCCAGCCTCACAAGCCCCACAAAGATGATCTTTGAGGAATTTGACACCCTCGATGCCAATGACGTGCTTTTTCTTCACGAGCGTGTGTAAGTTCCTCATGCCAGCATGACCCAGTCGTCGATGGCATAGCCAGCCTTCTGAAGCTTTAGCAAGTAGACAAGTGGCAGGCTGTGGTCCTGCAGAGAAATCAACAATATACAAGTCTCCTCTCCTAAAGCCTTCGAAGACTTTGGAATTGTCAAATTCCATGAGCACTAAGCAACGATATTTGCCAAAGACAACAAGCATATCAAGATCACAAAGCATTGAGACAGACATGAGGTTGAATCCGAGGGACTCGACAAGCATGACTTTATCCATGTGTCGATCCTTTGAGATTGCAACCCTACCTAGACCCAATACCTTGCTTTTGCCTTTGTCAGCGTAGGTGATATGCTTCAAGTGTGATGGAGATAAAGGAGTGTTCATCAGTAAGCTCTTGTCACCGTTCATGTGATTTGTACATCCACTATCGAGGACCCACTCAGTAGCTTTGGGTAAATCATCCTGCAGATGAATTTGTGCATCTTACAAACTCATATACTTCAGAGTGAAGAATATGACATCAAATTCATCAGACATATTTCATCAATTAAAGCAACATATGTATATATAGCAATGTGAGGACGTGAGAAGTGAATAAATCATTTCTTCATGATTAGCTTGCGTCCTTTCAAGCATTTCAGGTCTCCAGCAAATTCTTCAGACGATTTACTTCGTCTGGAGACCTGACCCTGCATAAGAGATTAGTTCTTTTTCTTCACCACCCACATCTGGAGGGGTGGCAAAGAGTTCATCATTCTGCGAGCTCCATAAGAGAAAGGTGGCATTGAAGCTAGAGTGCTTCGTTTCACAGGAGAGGGATTTGCATAGACATATGAGTAAGCAGAGAAATTCTTCGAGGACTTATGAATATAATGATTTGAAGAATAATGCACATAATCAGAACTCTTAGATTTTCCCTGCGAAACAGAAGCGTTAGCATGATGATGTTCATGTGAAGACTTGGATCCATGTGAGGAATTTGATCCATAAGAGGACTTGGATCCATAAGAGGACTTGGATCTGGGGTTCTTATTCTTCACAGGTGGTGTCATGAGGACATTCACCTGAAGACTTTCAAGGCACCTTTTGGGAACCCAGATTTTCTTCATAGGGGGACCATTCCTGCAGTTAGATCCAGCATATCTAGCAAATACTTCACCATTCTGATTTTTGAACAGTTTATAGTTGGAGTTAAATGACTCATCAGATGAATATGAGGATTCACAAGTAAAGCCAGATAAAGTAGATGGATCTACGGGAGATCCCTTTGCAGCAACCCATGAGGTTTTGGGATACTGCTCAGGTTTCCAGTAGGTTCCATCAGCATTGAGTTTCCTCTCAAAGGCAATACCCTCTTTCCTAGGGTTCCTGTTCAAGATCTGCTTTTTGAGCACATCACAAAGAGTCTGATGCCCTTTGAGGCTTTTGTACATGCCTGTCACATACAATTCCTTCAACCTTGCATTTTCATCAGTGATACTAGTGGTATCCTCAGATGAGGAATTTGTGACCACAGAGATAGTTGAAGAATTTGCAGCAATAGAAGCATTTGAACATGCAGGTGAAGAATTAGCAGTTTCACGTTCAATGCATTTCAAGCATGGTGGAATAAATTCTTCCTGAGTGGAACTGATCTGTTGAGCAAGCAAAGAATCATTTTCCTTCTGAAGATCTTCATGACTCACCCTTCGCTTCTCAAGATCTTGCTTTCTTTGAAGAAATTCATAAGAAAGCTTCTCATGATCGGCTAAGAGAGTTTCATGACGACTTTGAAGGTTGTCAAACTTAGACTGTAGTTGCTGAAGATTATCAGTTAGTGTTTGAGTTCGATCCATTTCCTCACCTAACAGGTCATCGCTTTTGTCTAGCATATTTTGAACCTTTTCCAAAGCCTTTTGTTGTTTAACAGCAATATTAGCAAGTTTGGAATAGCTGGGTTTGAGGTTATCATCAGATTCATCCTCACTTGATTCAGAGGAGGGATATTTGAATACCTTGGCACCTTTTGCCATGAAGCAATAGGTGGGAGCATAGTCATCGTTGCTGTCATCAGCAGTGTTGGGGAAGCCATTTTCCTCAGTGTTGAAGATGGACTTGCTGACGTAAGTAGTAGCGAGGGCTAGGCTTGCCACACCAGAGTGTGACTCCTCAGATGCCTCCTCTTCCTCATGTTCCTCAGATTCAGCTTCAGAGTCCATTTCCTTGCCAATGAATGCCCGAGCTTTCTTGGAGCTGCTCTTCTTGTGAGATGAAGACTTTGAAGATTTTGACGATGAGGACTTTGAAGATTTCTTCTTCTTCTTAGAGTCATCTGAACTATCATCCTTGTATTTCTTCTTCTTTGATTCCTTCTCCCACTGAGGACAATCAGTAATGTAGTGACCAGGTTTCTTGCATTTATGGCAAGTTCTCTTCTTGTAGTCACGGGATGAGGAATCTGATTTCATGTCATCACCTCTTGAGGATTTTCCAAATCGGCCACGTCTAGAGAACTTCTGGAATTTCCTCACAAGCATTGCTAGCTCCTGACTCAGTTCTTCAGGATCACCAAGGCTGCTACCAGAATCTTCATCTTCAGATTCAGAGACTGCCTTGGCTTTCAGTGCACGAGATCTACCATAGCTCGGTCCGTAGATATCTCTCTTCTCAGCTAGTTGGAATTCATGAGTGTTCAGCCTCTCAAGAATATCAGCAGGATCAAGTGACTTGTAGTCTCCACGTTCTTGAATCATCAGTGCCAGTGTATCGAATGAAGAATCGAGTGACCTCAGCAATTTCTTCACCACTTCATGGTCGGTGATATCAGTGGCACCCAGTGCTTGAAGCTCGTTTGAAATGTCAGTGAGGCGATCAAAGGTTTGCTGAACATTTTCGTTGTCGAGTCTTTTGAAGCGGTTAAAGAGATTGCGAAGAACGTCAACTCGAGAGTCACGTTGAGCTGAGACTCCTTCGTTGACCTTGGACAGCCTATCCCAGATAAGCTTAGCTGTCTCCAAAGCACTCACTCTGCCATACTTTCCTTTGCTCAGATGACCACATATGATATTCTTCGCTTGAGAGTCGAGTTGCTTGAATCTCTTCACATCAGCAGCATTTACGGAAGGAGTGACAGAGGGAACGCCATTTTCCACAACATACCAGAGATCGTTGTCAATTGCCTCAAGAGGCATGCGCATCTTGTTCTTCCAGTAGGGGTAGTCCGTCCCATCGAAGGTAGGACACCCAGCCGAGACCTTGATCATGCCTGCATTCGACATAACTAAAACTCCAGGTGGTTAAACCAAAATCACACAGAACAAGGGAGTACCTTGCTCTGATACCAATTGAAAGTGCGTTATATCGACTAGAAGGGGGGTGAATAGGCAATTTTTACAAATTCGTCACTGAGGAATTTCAAGGTGAGGAAATTCCTAAGCGACGAACTACTTAGCAGCGGAATAAGTACTCAGATGCAAACATAACAGAGCAGTAGTATTGTCATCATGATGAAATGAAAACAAGCATAGAGTACAAGTAGCGTAAACTCAGGATAAGGAGGCTGAAGACAAACTGACTGAAGAAATTGAACTGAGGAAATTGAGAAAGTCTTCAGACAAAGTCTTCAAACAGTAATGATCAAATACTTAGCAAGTATGCGAGGAATTGAAAGGGTTGAGGAAATAGAACCAGTAGCTCGGTGAAGACAATGATTTGGTAGACCAGTTCCAACTGTTGTGACAGTTGTACGTCTGGTTAGAGCGGCTAGGTATTTAAACCTGAGGACACACAGTCCCGGACACACAGTCCTCACCGTATTCTCCTTGAGCTAAGGTCACACAGACCTCACCCAATCACTCGTGGTAAGTCTTCAGGTGACTTCCAAACCTTCACATACTCGGTCACTCGGCAATCCACAATTTCTTCTTGGATGCTCTAGACAATGATGCCTAACCGTCTGGAGGATGCACAGTCCTCAAAGGTAACAAGCGTCGGTTCCACACAGGAACAATCTCTTCAGTGATGCTCAATCACTTTGGGTTTGTAGGTGTTTGGGTTTTTGGGTTTTTCCTCACTTGATGATTTTCGCTCAAAGTCCTCGGAGGATGGGATGCTCTAAATGACAAGTGTCAATCTATCTCTCGGAGCAGCCAACCAGCTAGTGGTTGTAGGGGGCGGCTATTTATAGCCTAGGGAGCAGCCCGACATGATAAGACATAAATGCCCTTCAATGATATGACCGTTAGGTGGGTAGGATATTTGGACAGCTGGCGCGCAGCATAGCAACGGTCGGATATTTGAGTATCAAATTCCTCAGGGCTATCATGTTCCTCACTTGTAGGCAATCCGCACTGGCGAATTCCTAACTCCTCAGTCAGAACAAATTCCTCAGAGAACAGAAGAACTTCATCTCTGTCACTGAAGAACTTGACTAAACTGTATGAGATTTCCAATGGCTTCACTCGAAAGGATTGGGTAGGTGTAGTATTTTGAGTTGAGCATCACTTGGAAACTTTTCCTTAGTTTTACCTCGACCCCCTTTAATAGTACGGTGTTTCCTATGACTCAAGAAGAAGAAAATGAAACTACAAAAACAAAAGTCTTCACGCTTCATAATCCTCGCATGAATATCAAGTCTTCAGGGTCACACCAATTTCTTCACTTTCAAAGTCTTCAAGAAAACCAAAGTCTTCAGTTGAAGACATTCATTTTTAAGGGGTCGACATTCATCGTAAATAACAAACTCCTCATAGACTTATAGACCTGTGTACACTCACAAACGCATTAGTCCCTTAACCTATAAGTCTTCAATACACCAAAATCACTAAGGGGCACTAGATGCACTTACAAGCGCCCGGAGGGCCTTGAAGGGCCTCGCGAGAATCCCATCTTGGTGGCTCCTGTGCTCGCCGATCCTGCGGCGCGTGCCCCTGATGTGGTTTCAGGGGGGCGAGCGCTGCTGGGTGCTCCCGAGGTGACTATCGGGGGGCGGGCGCCATCCGGTGCCTCTGAGGCGGCTGCTCCCGAGATGGCTACTCCTGAGGTAGCAACTCCTGAGGTGGAGACTCCCAAGGTGGCTACCCACAGTCCAGTCACGAAGGGCAAGGTGCCGACCCTCGGCACACCTCGTCTGGACCTTGGGGCGCTCCGCAAGAGGAAAGGACTCTGGAGCTATGGTGGCGATGCCCCCCGGCCCCTGAAACAGAGGGTGTGGGTGGCTGTGGACGAGTAAGTAACTTATCTTTGTGGGTCTTCTCGTGTCGCGTCCTTTTCTGACTCCAGCTCCCCAGGAGTCCTTTGCTTGCGGCGGCGAAATCTCCTGGGGCGCGATCTCCGGGGGCCCTTGACCCGCTCATGCAGACGCCGCGGCGTCCCTCGCGGCTTCTCATGAGGCCTGCACCCGCACCCTGGAGGAGGCCAGGGCTGCTGACCGCCGTCGCGAGGCGGCCGAGGAGCGGGAGAAGGAACTTCGAGCGTCGAATGCCACCCTCGAGCGGCAGGTCCAGGAGCGCAGGGCCAACCTGGCGGCACCGCCGAGCGAGGCCCCCTCGGATGAGAAAGGAGGCCAGGCGCGTGAAGATACGCCGTTGCTTGAGATCTCAGAACATAACCTAGAGCTCGAGCGGCTGGAGGTGAGGGAGCGCCAAGTGGCTGCGGCTGAAGATGCCGTTGCCACCCAGGAGGCCAAGATCCAGCAGGAGATCGACCGAAGGGTGGCGGAGATTCGCGGGGCTCATGTTGGCAAATACCGCCGGAAGCTGAGGCTCTAGGAGACTCGCTTCCAACAGCGGCAGGTTGAGTTGCAGGGTAGGACCGACGGCCTCAGGCGAAGCTTGCCGTGGAAGATCAGCACGGGATGACCGCCAAGGAGGCTCGGGCCTCTGCCCAAGCCGACTTGTCCTCACTTCAGCAGCAGGTCACGGGCGTCACGTCTCTTGTGGAGAAAGCTACGAACGAAGCGAACCGCCGCCGGACGATGCAACGCGAGCGCTCCTCGATGCTTGAGGACCTCAGGGCACGGGACAACTGGGCCTTGGGTACCATCTGTGAAGAGAGCATCTCCCACCCGCATGAGGCTGATGACGCCGGCTACCTCCACTTCTTTACCCAAGTCGTGACCCGTCTGGAAGACCGGGCCATGAGGGCGCGCCAGCTCGTTGAGGAAAGAAGCAGGGGACTCCTCGGGCACGTGTTCTCACGTGTCTTCAGCTACTTTCTTACCCTTGATCCTGACTTTGACTTCAATGCCGTGATAGCCCCCGTGCCCAGGGTCACGCAGGGCGACCTGGCGAGCTGGGTGGATGACCATGTGGACGACCTGGTCCCGGAGTTCACCCGTGAAGATGGCGTGGACGTGCTCGCAGCTGAAGAGGGTGGTGTCGACGATGGTGATGATGAAGATAGCGACACCGATGGTGGCGCATCTTGCTAAGCTTACATTTCCTTTCCGATCCTGACCTGCATAACACAACTTCGGGCATGGCCCCGTGGGGCATGGAAAGTATTTTTTGGTGGGGGTTCCCCGGTTATGCATGAAACGATGATATGCCTTCTAAATTAATTTTGAAATGAGCTGCTGAGGGCAGGAGGGCCCCCTCTAGAGTAGTTCGTTGTGACTTATCTTTGGTGCTGGCGGTCTTGGACGGGTTCCTGTGTCGTAGGGGTGCTTCCTTCCTGAGGCGGGCCTCGTAGGGGCATGTGAGGGCTCAAGCCTCCTGAGGAGCCTGCACGCCCGCCTTAGAGCGCCGTGCGAGGAGCCGACTGCCGAGTCACGGCAGGGTGTGCGCGCAGTGGTCCTGCGGCAGATGCGCCCTTGGCCCTGAGGGGCCCTCGGCACCGCTTGGGCAGGCCCAAGCGCACGCGCAGTGCGCACGCCACGCCCAGCCCCCGCTCGCGGGGTGCTCACGGGGGGGGGCAGCAGGCATGAGCCTTGCTTTTAACGTAAACCAAAAGGCGAGAAAACACCATGAATCGAAAAATATCCCCCCTTTTTTTTCTTTTAATAAGCACACGAAACTCCAAATCTCATTCCAAAAGATGGCAACTGGATTACAGAAAGAGGGCGAAACAAACAGCCGCGTCCGGCACCTAGACAAGTCTTCTCACCAGCGCGGAGCTAAGTGCTTCCACTGGGCGTGGGCATAGTCATTGGGGGACAGTGTCGACGGCCAGCGTGGAGCATGGTGCTTCCACTTGGATGTGGGTGGGAGCCCACGTGAGGCCTGAGGGCGGCACTCAGGAGACTCTGGGGCGTGTACAACCCCAACTCATTATTACGTGAGAGTGTCACGAGCGGAGATCTTCACGGGTGTCCTTGGCGCCAGGCGAGGGCCCCGCCCTGCGTGTTCCCCGACCACCGTTGGGGCGTCCGGAAACCAGGACGAGACCAAGGGGCAAGGGGGACGCTGGTGGTGCCCCGGCGATCGCAGGCCCCCACCGGGGGGAAGGGCTCGCAGGCGCCTTCCCCGACGGAGGACCTACCTCTGAGTGGCGTGCGCCGCCATCATGGCGGCGCCTTGCTCCATGCGGCGCGGGGGAGGCCATGGCACCGGGCTCCCCCCGGGCAGCTCCCAGTGCATTCCGTCCGCTTGCGGCGGGGCCATCATCCTGAGGTCCACGACCGTTGCCGTGACTTGGTTCACCTGCGGTCCATGGTGAAGCTCCGAGGTGGCCTGCGAAGAGCCTCGGCAGCATGTGATCCCGACGCCGAGGCTGGCGAGGGGAAAAGGTGGGGGCTTCCTCTTGGCACATACAGCGAGTCGGTCGGTGGGGGCACAGGGGTGCTCGAAGACGCCATCCCCGTGCCGTCGCCCGGCCATCCGGCGTCATTGCTCGCCATCCTTGGCGCCAGGTCACCACGACCGTAGAGTGGCATCTCGGCGCGGGCCCAGGAGGGGCCGCCCAGCTGTGCGGCGCCCGGGGTAACGCATCCTGGGCAGGACAAACGGCGCCGCGAGCCAGGCCGGCGCCGCGGGGCCCTCCAGGTCCCCTGGGGGAGGGCGCGTGGTCGTAGTGAGGGCCGACGCGCGCCCCCGGTAGTGCTTGCGGTGTAGGTAAGGTGTAGAAGGGTGTCGCACCCCTGCAGGCGGCGTCTAGCAGCTTGGCGACCCGCTCCAGCATGGCATCGTGGCCGCCTTCCGCCAACCTGCATCGCAGTAGCTCACGTGCCACAGTGAGCGCGGCTCGCGTGTTCACCTGCTCCCGGCGGCTGTGCAGCGCTGTTGCCGCGGCGAAGCTCAAAGATCGCGTGGTGGCCCAGTTGCGGCGCAGCGCGGGAGCGGGTGGAAGTGGTCCATGTCGCCTATGGCCGACGGCACCGGCCGGCGTGCGGGCTGCGAGGAGCACGGAGTGGAGATCTTCTTGGGAAGAGGGAGCGTCCCAGGCAGGACGAGCGGCTCAGTGCTTAGCATTAGCTCGAGGAGCGTCAGCCATGAGAACGGTGGAATGGCGGCGAATCAGTCGGCGGAAGAGAGGCTACGATGCACCCCTACCTGGCGCGCCAAATGTCGGATTCAGGGCTCCGCAGACCCAAGAAAGGTTCGAACTCTGGGGTGCGTGCGAAGAACTCGATCTCCCCAGCCTACTGACTCGACGATCTCACCGCCTAGCTCGATGAACAGGAAAGGAAAGGGACTCAGCAGTTTACCCAGCTTCGGGCCACCTTGCGGTGTAAAACCCTACTCCTACTTTGTGGTGGATTGGCCTTGAGGTGGGCTGAGGATGAACTAGTACAGAGGGAGAACAACCTCAGGAGGAGTGTTCTTGTCCTGGTGTGAGCTGGTGAGGATGCTCTGGGTCTCGTCCCCTCCTACGGTGGTGGCCTAGCTATATTTATAGTGGCCTCGGTCCTCTTCCCCCAAAATGAAGGCGGGAAGGGATCCCACAACGGCCAAGTTTGAAGAGGGACAAGTAGTACATCTTATCCTGATGAAAGGTGGTCTTCACCTGCAAAGCTTCTGGTCATGACGTCGTGGTGGGCTCGGCGATGACCTCCGTCCTGGTCTTGTAGCACGGGAATGGAAACCTTTGGCTGGTTCCTTGGGACTCTGCGTCTGCGCTTGCTTCCTTAGCACCGAAGAGGAAACCTGCTGTACTGTGCCTGCTGGTGCCCGCCTGGCCTTGGTCGTCATGGCTTGCATCATCTGAACCTCATGAGGTGGGGCTCGCATGGAAATCTCTACTCCTTAGGAGCCGCCCTGGGGATGCCGCTCCCTCCGGAGGTCTTGGTGTCGTCCGCCTCGCGAGGCTTGGCCCCTCGCGAGGGTCTTGTGTTGTCGATGCTGGAGAAGGGCCGTACCAGGCCGCTGATGAAGCCACGCTGTGGGCCGCAGGCAGGCAAGTCTGGGTACCCCGGTATCCAGAACGCGGACAGCATGGCCCAGCAACAGGACCTCACGAGCAAGACCCTCGCGAGGGCCCCCGCCTCGCGAGGCAAACGACATCAAGGCCTCCTAAGGAGCGGCCTCCCGAGGCTGCCTCCCGAGGAGCGGACGTCTCTAGGCAGGCACCCCACCTCGCGCGGCATGCGGTGACATGAGCCATGACAAGCAGATCCAGCAGGGCGCCAGCGGGCGCAGTCCAGGACAGTTTCCTCTTTGGTGCTAGGGAGGCAAGGACGTACGCGGGTTCCCAAGGAATCCCCCAAAGGTTTCCATTCCAATGCAACAATACCAAGACCGCGAGCTCAGCAGGACGGAGGTCATCACCGAGCCCACCACTGCGTCACGACCAGATGCGTTGCAGTCGAAGACCACCTTTAGTCAGGATAGGGTGTACTCTTGTCCCCCTTCAAAATTGGCCACTGTGGTATCCCTTCCTGCCTAAGCCATGAGGGAAGAGGACCAAGGCCACTATAAATATAGGTTAGTCTCCACCGTAGAGAGGTATCGAATCCTTCGACCCTTGAGCTCTCCCGAGGCAGCTCACACTTGTACTAGTTCATACTCATCCTCCTCGCGAGGCAATCCACCACAAAGCAGGAGTAGGGTTTTACACAGCAAGGTGGCCCGAACCTGGGTAAACCACTATGTCAGCTTCTTCTTCACGCTCGTTCGAGCTCGACGGAGCCAAGCCGTGAGGCAGAGAGTACGAGCTATAGCTAGGCAGAATCCTTCATTCACGCCCCAGAGTTTGAGCCTTGTTTGGGTCCGCGAAGCCCCGATTCTAACATTTGGCATGCCAGGTAGGGGCGTATCGAAGTTCTTCCTTCTGCTTTGCTCCATCCTTGCTTCACCACTCCCATGGCCGACGCTCGTCGTGTTCGCGCCGAGCGCCAGGCCGCCCGTGTCGCCTAGACGGCATTGGTGGGCTGCGGCGCCCCTCGCTACTCTGCTTCTCCCGCAGCCAACGCCGCCACTGACCCTGCTGCCCACGAGCAGCAGGACTCTTCGCTGCCGCCCTCTGTGCAGCATGATGGCCGCACTGCCATGCCTTCCCTCAATCCCGCCATGGCCTCGTCCTCCCATGCTCGCCACGGGCCGGCGAATGCGCAAGCTGTGCTGCTCATGGCGCGCGAGCTGCTATGCTGCTGCCCTAGCCAACGAAGGCTACAACGCCTGGCTGGGCCGCATCCTCGAGCTTGTCAACGCCGCAGGTGAGGCCCCGATGCCCTCCCACTTGCTCCGTCCCCCGCTGTCTCATGCGGGCGATGTGGCTCATGGCGCGCCTCCGCCTCCTCCTCTATGCGACGCCGACATAGAGCTATGGCACGACGCGCGTCCGCACGACCCGCCGTGTGGAGGGTCGGTGCCGGCACGGGACGGGACGAAGCCAGCTGCCAGGTTGTACAGCAGCCGTAGCACAACGCGCGCGTGCTGCCGGTACTGCCGCGCGAGCACCAGAACCGGGCCGGTCTGGAGGTTACCGCGCATGGGTGCTAGGACCGTGCCCCTCTCGCGCAGGCCGCAACCGTAAGTGCGGCGGGCTGTCGTGCCTTCACTCGTGAGTTGCGCCATGTTGACTGGCCGGTCAAGTTCAAGCCGGATCTGCCCCTGTGCTACGACGGCATCCCCGACCCTACAGAGTTCCTCCAGCTCTACGTGCTGAGCATCGAGGCGGCGAACAGCGATGACAAGGTCATGGCGAACTGGTTCCCCATGGCCCTCAAGGACGGTGCGCGCTCCTGGCTCATGCACCTCCTGGAGGGGTCGATCTCCTCGTGGGATGAGATCCGTGAGTGGTTCATCGCTAACTTCCAAGGGACCCGTGACCACGCCCTCACCATCAACGACTTGCGACGCGTGAAGCGGCAACCTGGCGAGACCCTTCGCAAGTACATTCAATGCTTCACCCAAGTTCGCCTCAAGATCCCGAAGGCTTCGAAGGAGGCCATCATCTCCGCCCCAGGAACGGCGGTGAACGCGATCTCTCCTCCGTCCCAGGAAGTGCCCCCAGGGCTTCAGACAGAGTACGTGTCTCCTTGAGGGAGGTGCCGCGGTGGGCCACCTTGGGGCCATCATGACCTATCGGCAGGGGTGGCGATCAGCAAAGTTGAAGAGCCAGGAGGTTGACGGAGGGCAGGCCTCCGCCGGCTCGGTCCCCAAAGTTTGACAAGGCCTGGCCACAAGCGAGCCCATACTAGGGCCTCGACCGTCCCGTTAAATGACCCCCTCCCACCGAAACCGGTATTTATCAGAACATGTTATGCTAACCTTGGAACGCAGGTGAACTACACCCCCGCGGCACGTCTGCGAAACGGCGGCCGGACTAAGCGCGCTGCCGCACGCCAGGCGCGCAGCGGCGCCCCGAGTCAGGATAGGGCCCCAGGGGGCCTAGGGACTTGAGGAGCCCGCGAGCTCAGGGAGCCTCATGAGGGTCCGGGGTCCCCCGAGCCATAACCGCTCGACGCCGAGGGCCCCGAGAGCAAAGGGCTCGAGAGGAGTACGGAGGTTGCGTCCCAAGCCGGCTGGGCGACCGGCGGCCAGTATGGATGCGTGTCATGCCGCCCGCTGGCGGTCGCCAGGTCGGAGACCCCGCCCAGGGCCGCCAGCGCCTCGGGCTTTCTGGCGCGCAATCCGAAGGCAGGGGCTGGGGTCCTCCCCGGGCGAAGCAGGCGACCGCCCTGCGCCTCTCCAAATCTTCGCTCGTGACACTCTCACGTAATAATGAGTGGGGCTGTACACGCCCCGGAGTCTCCTGAGCGCTCGACATTAGGCCTCACGGGGGCTCCCACCCATGCCCAAGTGGAAGCCCCATGCTCCGCGCTGGTGGACGACACGGTCTTACAGTGACTATGCCCACGCCTAGTGGAAGCCCCATGCTCCGCACTGGCGGATGACACGGTCAATCAGTGACTATGCCCACACCAAGTGGAGGCCCCATGCTCCGCGCTGGTGGGTAGACTAGCCTAGGTGCCGGACGCGGCTGTTCGTTGCCTTCTCTTGTAACCAAATTTGCTATTTCTCGAAATGAAATTTAAAGTTCTCGCTTCTTTATTCGAAAAAGGGGGAATTTTCTTTTTTCTTGAAGTGCTTCTTCTCTTGATTTCCATCTTGACGAAGGGTGGCGGCCACCCGCGACTCCCTCCATCGTGCCCCGCGAGTAGGGGCTGGGCACGGTGTGCACCAAAGACGCCATGAGGGCCTGAACCACAACAGCTGCGGGCCCGCCCGCACGCACACCTTGCCAAGACCTTGGCGTCCGAGTCCTCGCGCGGTGCTCTCGAGCAAGCCTGCGAGTGCGCGTGGCCCGAGGTCTCCGGCAGGCTCTGCCTCCTGACCTTGGCCGGGCACCGCGACCCGGCGTGACAACAAGGATCACCCCTGCTAAGGGGCTGCGGGCGCGCGAAAAATAAATGGAAGGCGGCATAAGGGAGTACAACGCTATTCAATACATCATAAAGAAGTTCTTTCAAAAGTGCTTTCGCACCCTCGCAGGGTCACATTCAACGTCTTAACAGAGAACAGGGGAAAGATAGCCTAAGGAGACTTGCCGCCACTATCGCCGCTGCTGCCGTCATCATCATCAGCCCCGCTGTACCCTATCACAGACGGGCCCTCCTCGTCGGCAGGGGAAAGCTCCGCTATCAGGTCGTCCACGTGATCCTCCACCCAGTCCACTAGGGCACCTTGGATCGCGTCGGGCACGGGGGCTATCGTGGCTTCGAAGTTGAAGTCGGGATCGGAGCATAGAAGGTGGCTGAAGATGCGCGAGAGCGCACGCGCAAGAAGGCTGCGGCTCTTCTCCTCGATGAGCTAGCGCGCCTGCTCAGCCCCACCTTCAAGGCGCTCCACGACCTTGGTGAAGAAGCTGAGGTAACCGGCATCGTCAGCAATAAGCGGGCTGGAAATGTTCTCATCGCAGATGCTGCTCAGGACCCGGTTGGCCCTATGCTCGAGGGCTTGGAACATCTCGGAGCGCGTGTGCTGCAGCCCCTGGGCTCGCCCCGCCTTGTCTGAAGCCTTCTCCACGAGGGAAGTAACATCCTCCACCTGCTTATAGAGAAAAGACAGTTCAGTCTCGGCCTCAGCCACGGCCCGAGCATCCACCGCGGCCTTCTCGCGCCGCTGTGCCGCGGCCGGCTTCTTCTTAAGGCCATCGGCCTCGCCCTTCAGCTCGCCGCACCGCGCATAGAAGCGAGTCTCCTGAAGCTCAAGCTTCCGGCGGTAGTCCTCGGCAAGGGCCCTACGGACCTCCGCCACCCTCTCATCAGCCTCTCCTAGATCGTCGCCTCCCGTGTGGCGAGGGCGTCTTCGTCGGCAGTCACTTGGTGCTCCATCACCTCCAGCCGCTCGCGCTCTAGACTCTGCTCCAGCGCCTCAAGCGTCAGCGCGTCTTCGAGTGTGTGGAGCCTTGTTTCGCCCGTAGACGGCCTGTCCGCCGAGGCAGCAAGCGTGGCTCTGCGCGCCTGGACCTGACGTTCGAGGGCGGCGTTCGAAGCTTGAAGCTCCTCCTCGCGTCTCTCGGCAGCCTCGCGCCGGCAATCCACGGCTCGGGCCTCCTCGAGGGCACGATCGCGGGCCTTCCTCGCCGCAGCAAGGGACTCCTCGGCCTCCGCACGACCGCGCTCGTGTTGCAGAAGACCGAAGTTAATTGCGACCTCGAGCTGGTGCCATTCGCGTGCCAGGCGTAGGCGCTCCGCCTCAAGGAGCATGTCGACATTGCCAAGCTCCACCCCAAGGTGGCCTAGCGTGCTCGCCACCCCTGAAGAAGGTCCTGTCGGATGGCACTGGGCCCGCATGCGAGCTCCAACACCCGGCCAGGGCTTTCCTCCGACCCCAGTCAGCAGAGGAGGCACGTGAAGACTCGTCCGTCTCTGGCAAGGGCCCGGGGGCTGGGGCTCCCTCACCTGGTCCTCTGGTTCGAGGCGGTACCCGACGTGGATTCACCCTACTGCATGAAGACGGCGTCGTCACGTGAGCCGCCCTGCTGCCGGCAAGGATCAACGGGGGAGCCCCTGGCACTGCCCCCACAATTCGGAGGCCGCCCTGAAGAGAGATGCAGGGAATGCAGGCCCGAGGTCCCCAGGGTTGGCCTTGACTCAGGTGCGGGTGCCTCCTTACGCACAATTGCGCGGCTCGTGAGGCACAAGGTTGCGACGGGACCGGTGCCCTTCGAAGGCGGTGCCTGGGTTATACTCATTCCTTCGTCGGAGGGGAATCTGAGGGACAAGAGTTAGGAAGTAACATGATGTGTGAAAGTCAAGGAGGAGGCAAGGCGCTTACTCGTCCATGGCGATCCACTTCCTCCTCTTCAGGGTCCTTGTGGCAGAGCTACGGCGGGTGCCGAGCTCCTTCCTCTTCTGAGCTGCGCGAGGCTCAGGGGGCAGCATGCTGGGATCTGGCATGAGGCCCTCCTCTACGAGGACGGTGGCCGCGTCTACAGGTGGGGCATCTCCCCCGTCGCCCGGGGGGCTGAAGGCGAACGCTTGATGAACGCATGGCTCGGAGCACTCTGCCGCTGATGCTCGGGGGGCGCACACCTCAGAACCTCCGATCCCTGGAGTCACAAGGAGGGGGTTGTCACGAGGTCCCACGTGGCCCTCGGGAACCAGCCCCGACTCGTCGAAGAGCGGCATCCTCTCAGCAAAGGCTCCCCCGTTCGGGTAATTGTACATGGGGAGCCCCTCCCCCCGAAGGAAGCACGGCGGATTCTCCACCGGTCAGGAGGCGGAGCACCCCGCGCAGCGTGCTGGAAGCAAGAGAAGGCTCATGAAGCCTCGTGCTGTCTGTGGGGCCGGTGAAGGCCCACATTGGGAGAGAATGGCACTGGAGCGGAGCAATGCACTGCCGGAGAAACTCCTTCACCACCATCGCCATCGTCACCCCTGCCTCCCTCAAGACAGCTAGCCTGGCCATGACTCGCGTGAGCCACCAGTCGACAAGCTCTACGTGCTCCCAGCCGGAGCTCGGCACTGCTGGGGCCACCGGAATCAGGAGCAAGGGGTTGTACGTGGCTGCGTCAACGTATACCCATTGCTTCCGAAATCCCTCCGCGGTCGGCCGGAGCGTGGTGTCGATGCCGGAGCCCGCGGTCGCTGCTACCGCTCGAAGCGACATGCACCCCGAGCACTGCCCGCCGGCGACCATCTGAAGGGAGAAGAAGTGGCGGAGCAGGGCCACGGACGGGGCGATGCCCACGAAGGCCGAGCATAGGAATGCAACGACGGAGAGGAGGACGATGGACCCGGGGTCAAGATGCACCGCATGGACCTGGTAGTGCGTCAAGATGGCGTTGAAGAAATCCAAGAATGGCGGCAACAGGCCGGACAAGATGGCGTGAAGATGAAGAGGGATGTTGGTGGCCTCCAGATCGGCTAGAAGCCGGGAGGCAGGCCAGATCATCGTCGCCTTCCACTCATTGGAGTCGGCGGCGATCGCATGCTTGACCTTATCCAGCCCCACGAGGTTGATTACGGTGGACTGGCCCAGCGCACGCTCCGGCCCCACCTGTGGCTCCGTCACCGTTGGGGCCTTGCCCCTCTTCTTCTTGGGAGCCATGGCGGCGAGGCGTGTCGAAGCGGGCGTGGTGTTCGGCGGAGAAGGCGCAAGCTAGCAGAAGGAAAGAAGCGAAGGACAGGTGCGCGGTAGGGCAATGATGGCTTTACGGCATGAACTAGTCTTTTTGGCAGCCTGGGCGGTTGCCGAGGCAGCGTGGGGGAGTGGAGACGTCCACGTCTCGACCGGTGTCACGCGTCAAGCCTAGCCCGCAGGCGATTGGGGCCCGTGGCGCTTCGCCCTTGCCCCTTGGCTTTGCCTCGAAGCCAGCTCGAGCGTGCCTTAAGCCCGTGGGCTACTATTGGCGTTCTGGGAACCAGGGTACCCAGACTTGCCTACCTGTGGTCCACGGTGTGGCCAGCTCGACGGCCTGGTACGGCCCAGCAGCAAGGACTTCAAGACAAGACGCTCACGAGGGCCCCCTGGCGTAGCGAGGCGGATGACACCAAGACCTCCAGAGGAGCGGCCTCCCCGGGCTGCCTCCCGATGAGCGGAGATTTTTATGCAGGTACCCAGCCTCACAAGGCTATGATGATGTGAGCCATGATATCCAAGGCCAGGCGGGTGTCAGCGGGCGCAGAGGTGGCAGTTTCCCTTTCGGTGCTAAGGGAGCAAGGACATGCATGGGTTCCCAAGGAGCCCTCCAAAGGTTTCCATTCTGGTGCAATGATACCAAGACCACGAGCTCAGCAGGACGGATGTCATCGCCGAGCCCACCACTCCGTCACGACCAGAAGCTTTGCAGGCGAAGACCAACTTTTCGTCAGGATAAGATATACTACTTGTCCCCTTTTGAATTGGCCACTGTGGGATCCCTTCCCGCCTAAGTTTTGTGGGAAGAGGACCAAGGCCACTATAAATATAGGGTAGCCACCACCTTAGAAGGGGTCGACCGATTGCACACTCACCACTTGAGCCCTCGCGAGGTCGCTCAAACCACTGTACTAGTTCATCCTCAACCTCCTCGGGAGGCCAATCCACCACAAAGCAGGAGTAGGGTTTTACATCGCAAGGTGGCCCGAACCTGGCTAAACTACTGTGTTCATCTTCTTCCCCACTTGCACGAATCCGGCGAGGCTAGGCTGTAGGGTGACGAGATAGAGACCGGAGAGGTTAAGATCTTCGCACACGCCCCAGAGTTCGAAACTTCTTGGGTCTGCGGAGCCCTGAATCTGACACCGTCTTCTCGCCTCTGCATCTCCAACTATCGTAGCTATAGCCATGGCACCCTTGAGGAGGTTTTTAGCCACTGAGAAGGGAAAGGCAGCGCTGGAGGGAGTGGAGCTGCCACAGCCAGTGAGGGGGCGATGTCGGGATCGGGGCTCCGCAGACCCGATAAGGTTCAAACTCTGGGGCTTGTGCGATGGATCTAGCCTAGCTACGGCTCACTGCTTACCACCCCACAACTTCGCTCCGACGAGTTTATGCGAGTAAGAAGAAGAAGGGGACACAGTGGTTTACCCAGGTTCGGGCCACCTTGCGGTGTAAAACCCTACTCCTGCTTTGTGGTGGATTGCCTCGCGAGGAGGATGAGGATGAACTAGTACAAGTGGATGAACTCCTCAAGATAGCTCAATGTCCGAGGGATCGGATCCTCTCTACGGTGGAGACTAGCCTATATTTATAGTGGCCTTGGTCCTCTTCCATCATTGGTTAGGCAGGAAGGGATACCACAACAGCCAATTTGAAGGGGGACATGAGTACACCCTATCCTGACTAAAGGTGCTCTTCCTCTGCTAAGCTTCTAGTTGTGACACCATGGTGGGCTCGGCGATGACCTCCGTCTTGCCGAGCCAGCGGCCTTGGTCTTGTTGCACCAGAATGGAATCCTTTGGGGTATTCCTTGGGATCCCGTGTACGTCCATGCCTTCTTAGCACCAAAGAGGAAACTGTCCTCTCCTGCGCCCGGTGGCGCCCTCTTGGCCTTGGTCATCATGGCTCATGTCATCGTGCTCCTCGTGAGGCGGGGGGCTTGCATAGAGATCTTCGCTCCTCGGGAGGCATCCTCGGGAGGTCATTCCTTGGGGGGCCTTGGTGTCATTCTCCTCACGGGGCGGGGGCCTTGAGAGGGTCTTGTCCATGGAGTCTTGTAGCTAGGCCATACCGGGTCATCGATGCAGCCACACGCTGGGCCGCGGGCAGGCAGGTGTGGGTACCCCTGATCTCAGAACACCGAGAGTAGCCCCCGGGCCCAAGGCTTGGCCTGGCTTCGAGGCGAAGGCAACAAAGGGAGGGCGAAGCGATGCGGGCCCTCGCCGTTTGCAGGCCAGGCTTGACGCTAGGCGCACGACGGCAGGCAGATGCCCCCACTTCCCCATGTCGCCTCGGCAACTGCCCAGATTGACAAAAGTCTGGACGTGCACTCTGCGAGGCCATCATTGCCCCGGATGTGAATGGACGCCAGTTGGCCTTCTCTGATCACCTATAAGAGGGCGAGGGGGACGGAGCCCCCAACCCATCTTTTTCTTCTCGCTTCCCCCTCCCAAACCTCTGCCATAGCAGCCATGGCGCCGGTGAGGAGGTTCACTGCCACGGAGAAGGGCAAGGCGCCGCGGGATGAGCCGAAGCTACCGCCACCCAAGAGGGGGCGCGACCGCCCCCGTAAGTCCATCGTGATGCCTGCGGCGGCTCCACAAGGCCACGGACGCGCTCCGCTGGGGGTCCACACCTGCTCCGGTAGTCGGCCCATTCAGATGACATGGCCCGCGAGTTTGTGGTGTGGATGAAGAGTCCGCCATGCACCTGGATCCAGCTCTCACGCTCCTTCATGGAGGAGCTGCCGGCGGGAGGACTCGTCGGGCTGTGGCTGCAGCCTGATGGCTGCTGCAACTGGTCTTCGTGGGCGGAAGTTGAGGTCACCCCCCTCAGGCTACGTCTACCTGACCCGAGGGTGGCAGTCATTTGCCCGTGCTCGCGGCATGAAGGGGTGGCACACCCTCCACTTCAATTATGACGGGGCGATAATGATCTTCGTCATGATCTTCGGGGAGGATGGCTAGTGCCTGGGGTGCTGCCCAGAGAGTGACAGCAGCAGCAGCGACCACCCCTCCGACGACGACGGCCACCGCGGCGGCGAACTTGCCCTTGGCGACGCCCGCGATACCTCCAGCGGCGACGGTGCTTCCTCCGGGGGAGGTTGAGCGACAAGGACTACGACGAGCCACCGCGCCACCATGTCAAGGAGAAGGAGGACTCCGACTGAGCGCCAGTGACGCCGGGGTCAGTGCCTTAGGAGCTGCGCCCTCTGGGAGGTTGTTTCTTTTGTTGTTTTTATTTCCTGCATCAGAACCATGAAGGGTACTGCGGGGGCGTGTAAGGAACTATGGCGCTCGCACCTTTATCTTAATGTCTTATCGGCATCTTCAATTATGCTGGTGTTTCTCGTTTGGGCCTGAGCCCCCCTTTTTCCCTCATGGTAGCTTAGTGCTCTGCGTCGCCGGGACCCAGTCCCCAGGTAGCCTTCTGCAGTCGCTGGTATGCCAGGTCGCGATGCCGTGTGAAAGGCCAAGAGGTGAGCGACCCGTGGTCCGGTAGGATCTCCTGAGGCGTGGTGCTCAAGAGGTCCCCCTTGACGCGCAAGCAGCTCTCTCTAGAGAAAAATGGGTTTTCCGCCCAAACAAGATTGCGAAAATCAGCGGTGCAATGTTAATTGTAAAGCTCGCATTCAGCACGGAGAAGGTGACTTAGCTCAGGGTGCTCGTGGCCCGCCAAGGGTTCTTGCATCGTGAGGGCACGCTTTTCCGGAACCTGGTCCTCTGTTTTCACTCTGAAACGACCAAACACAAGTCCCACTAGGGGTGCGTGAAAAGACTGGCGTTCTTTAATATTTCGAGCGGTGCCATCGTGGCCGGGCCGCGCCCCACTTCCTATGTTCCCGCGCGTGGTTTGCCCCTCTTTTCCTTGCTCACCAAGGTGCTATACCTCTTCAGGACCCGGCCCTCGGGTGAGCTCAGCCACCGCTGGTATGTCAGGTCATGATGCCTAGGACAAAGCCAGGGGGTGAGGGCCCGAGAGCTAGTAGGGGCTCCTAAGGCACGATGCTCAAGAGCCCCCTTTTAACGTGCAAGCGGCTCTCAGAAAAAGGAGTGGTGTGCCTCGCAACGATACCAAGGAAAGGGACTCCAGCCGGTGACACGTGGCGTATGAAGTGATTTTACTTAGCCTTTCGCGGTGCAAACCGCTGCCTGATCGAGGCAGGCCTTCCTGAGGTAGCGAGGTGTCGTCAAGGCCGCTCGAGCGCCCGTCTCCTGAGGTTCCTACGTATTAACAATCACAAGATACAAGGGGCAGCGTGCACGACCTGCTCGGAATCGTTCCATGAGAAGATGGAGGCACTAAGGACCTAGTGAGGTGACGTGCATGGGGCCGGCCTGTGAGCCAGAGCTCAGTCGCTTATATTTATCAGTGCTGCAGGGACGGACCCAAGCACAGGCGCCATGGCGGTAGCCCCCTCTCATGGGACGTTTAGGAGTTAGCTGGCAGCGCGCGTAGCCCGTGGCGCGGCGGCTCCAGAGGTGATATGATGTCGAGTGCGGGGTTAATAGTCATAATAACTCATGAAGCATAGCTGGTTAAAGGTACACAAACGGAATGATGGAACCGCAGGGGCGAGCCCTAACAGCTTGAGGATGATGCAGCCCATGGGGCGCCCTCAATTGAACAAACTAAAATTCACCAGGCAATGATGCTGGAGAAGCGTCGGGGTAGTTGATGAAGTGTGCTATGGAGGTTGCTCCTCATGAGCCGGGCAGCTCCGGAGGCTCAAGAAGCTTGTGAGGCCTAGGGGTCTCATGAGGGTCTGGGACCTCCTGAGACGCGATCGCCGGGCGCTGAGCCTCGTGAGACGCCATGGCACGCTGCGCCAAACGCTGGTACGAGGCGCCAATGTTCAGCAGGCCGAACGACACGCGGACGTAGTTGCAGGGGCAGCCCCCACTCTGGCCGACGCGAGACAGCCAGAAGAGGTCCCGCGAAGTGGCCCTGTTGAGGCCCGGGATGTTGACGCAAAGCGCGCAGCTCATCACCCCGCATCAGGGGCGGCAGCTGCGCTGGTGGGTCATGTGGGCTGACGCTAGCGGTGCAAGGCTTGCGCTTCCTGAAGCTCCTCGATCGCCTTGGTGATGAACTCTCGTTCTCCTGGCGCCTTGCGCCGCTCTCCTTGGCTGTGGGGTGCGCGCTGAGGCACGCCTCCAAGTGGTGCCCGAGCACCTCCCTCGCTGCACTGGTCAGCTCAGAGGCCCTCTAGGTGGAAGCCCCCGAGCCCGTCCTGAGGGAGGGGCTGGGCGTGGCTTCCGATGCAGAAGGGAGGGACACCCCTGCGACAGGAGCGGAGCCTGAGTCGTCGCCAGTGGATTTCTTGGCCTCTGGACGACTCTTGGGGAGGATCTGCTTCTTCTTCGCGGGGGTGGCCTCGGGAGGCATGACGTCGCCCTCGCCATTGGAGCTCTCGGCCGCTGCGGCACGGTAGGAATGCTCAAGAGGGCAGACCGCGTCCTTCTCATCGCAGACGACCGTGATGATGCTGCTGCATCCATGCATCTTGAGGACATTGTAGCCATGATGATTAGCCGCCATGAACTTGGCGAGGGAAGGGTACCCAAGGATGGCATTGTACGGGAGGCCGATGTGGGCCATGTCGAAGTCGATGAGCTCGGTGTGGTAGTTTCCGCGCTTGTCGAATGTGATGGGAAGGCTCACCTGGCCCAGGCGAGTGGTGGAGCTGTCGGTAGCCCCAGAGAATGGCCTGGTGGCCATGAGCTGATCATAGGGCACCTGAAGCATCTTGAAGGTCTCGACAGAGAGAACGTTGAGGCCGGCCCCACCGTCGATGAGAGTCTTGGTGACAGAGACATTGCTGATGGTGGGCGTGTAGAGCATGGGGAGCGTGCCAGCAGTGGCCGCGCATCTGAGGTGGTCCTTGGAGTCGAAAGTGATGGCCTACTGTGACCACCTGATGGGCAAGTAGCTTCGAACTTCGGGAGGGCTGCATTCACCTCGCAAGAGAACTGCTTGAAGATGCAGTTCGAGGCGGGCGCCTGATCTCCGCCGAGGATGTAGGCCACCGCGCGAGGCTCCTGGTAGCCCCCAGCCCCATTGTCCTGATGGTTGTCATTGTTCCTCCTTGGCAGTGGCGGCAGCGGAGGGAGACCGGAGTTGCCCTAAGGACGGGCCTCGCAAGGCTGATCGCGCCAGTCACCCTAGCGAGGCTGGTCGCGCCAGCCTTGACGAGGGTTGCGGTTGTTCCGGCGGCCTCCGCCCGACCTCTTCTACGACCAAAGCCACGGTCACCGCACTCATGTCGGCAGCCCAGGCGCTCGTCCCGGGGCGCCCTGAGCTCCTAGCAGTCGTTGGTGTTGTGGGTGTGCACGTTGTGGAAGACGCAGAATGGGCGATCGTCCTTGGGGGGCTCATCGCGGTCATGGCCGCGCTTCAGCTCAGGATCTGCTGCTAGCACAGTGGGGCCCTTGCGCTTTGCTTCCTTGGCCTTCGCCTTCTTGTCTTCAGGGTCGACATCTGGGTGCTTGAGGAGGGAGAGGCGGCCTTCTTCTGCCCTAGTGCATTTGTCCGCCAAGTTGAACATCTCCAGCGCCGTGCATACATCATTGTGGATGGCGAGCTCCTCGCTCATCTTGACGTCCGTGACGCCCTCGGAGAATGCCGAGATAATGGCTTCGTCTGAGGCCTTCGGGATCTTGAGGCAAACATTAGTGAAGCACTGAATGTACTTGCGGAGAGTCTCGCCCGGCTACTGCTTCACGCGTCGTAGGTCGTTGACAATGAGGGCGCGGTCACGGGTTCCTTGGAAGTTGGCAATGAACCGCTCGCGAAGCTCATCCCAAGAGGAGATCGACCCCTCCGGGAGATGCATGAGCCAGGAGCGCGCGCCGTCCTTGAGGGCCATGGGGAACCAGTTCTCTATGGCCTTGTCATCACCGTTGGCCGCATCGATGCTTAGCGAGTAGAGCTGGAGGAACTCCGCAGGGTCAGGGACACCGTAGTAGAGCGGGGGAAGGTCTGGCTTGAACTTGACCAGCCAGACAACTCGGCACAGCTCACAAGTGAAAGCACGGCTACCCACCGTGCTCATGGGCATGGCCCGCGCGAGGAGGGCACGGTCTTGATGCCCACACACGGCAGCTTCTAGAGCGGCCCGGTCTTGGTGCTGACGCGGTGGCGTAGGGAGCGCACGCGCGTCGTACTGCGGCTGCTGCACGACCTGGCAGCTGGCCTCGTCCCTGGCCGGCGCCGGTGCTCCATGCGGCGGGTTGCACAGCTCGGCGTCAGTGCTGTGCAGAGGAGGAGGCGGTGGCGCGCCATGCGACACGTCCCCCGCATGAGATGGTGGGGGACAGAGCGAGTGGGAAGGCACCGGGGCCTCGCCGGCCGCGTTGATGAGCTCGGTAATGCGACCAAGCCAGGCATCGTAGCCCTCATTGGCGGTACGGTAGCGCAATAGCTCACGCGCCATGAGAAGCACAGCCCGCGTGTTCGCCGGCCCGTGACAAGCGTGGGAAGATGACACCATGGCGGGAGTTTGAGAAGGCGTGGTGGTGCGGCCATCACGCTGCACGGAGGGCAGCAACAAAGAGTCCTACTGCTCATGAGCAACGGGGTCGGTGGCAACGTTAGCTGCGGGAGAAGCGGAGCGGCTTGGGACACCGTGACCCACCGGCACCGTCTGGGCAATGCGGGCGGCCCGGCGCTCGGCGCGAACTCAGCGAGCATTGGCCATGGGAGGGAGGAGCAGAGACAAAGCAAAGCTGAAGGGAGAACTTCGACATACCCCTACATGGCGCGCTAAATGTCTAGATCGGGGCTCCGCAGAAGGTTCGAACTCTTGGGCGTGTGCGAAGGATCTAGCCTTGTTATGACTCACTGCTCACCACCCCGAGGAGTTTGTGCGAGGAAGAAGAAGAAGTGGACACGCTCGTTTGCCCAGGTTTGGGCCACCTTGCGGTGTAAAACCTTACTCCTGCTTTGTGGTGGATTGCCTCGTGAGGAGGATGAGGATGAACTAAAACAAGTGGATGAACTCCTCAAGAGAGCTCAATGGCCGAGGGATCAGATCCTCTCTACGATGGAGACTAGCCTATATTTATAGTGGCCTTGGTCCTCTTCCCTCATTGCTTAGGCGAGAAGGGATACCACAACGACCAATTTGAAGGGGGACAGGAGTACACCCTATCCTGACTAAAGGTGGTCTTCGTCTGCAAAGCTTCTGGTCATGAAGCCGTGGTGGGCTCGACGATGACCTCCATCCTGCCGAGCCAGCGGCCTTGGTCTTGTTGCACTAGAATGGAAACCTTTGGGGGATTCCTTGGGAACCCGCATACGTCCTTGCCTCCTTAGCACCAAAGAGGAAACTGTCCTCTCCTATGCCCGCTAGCGCCCTCCCGGCCTTAGTCATCATGGTTCACGTCATCGCGCACCTCGTGAGGCGGGGGGCTTGCATAGAGATCTCCACCCCTTGGGAGGTAGCCTCGGGTGGCCGCTCCTCGGGGGGCCTTGGTGTCGTTCTCCTCGGGCAGCGGCGGCCTCGCGAGGGTCTTATCCGTGGAGTCTTGTAGCTGGGTTGTACCGGGCCGTTGATGGAGCCATGCGCTGGGCTGCGGGCAGGCAGGTCTGGGTACCCCCGATCCCAGAACGCCGACAGGTGAGGCCGCCCTCGCAAGCACACCGCCGGGCCAGGGGCACCTCCTTGGGGACGCGGGCATCCTCCATTGTACGCCTACGCCAGCTCAAGCAGCCGCAGGCAGAACTCAACCCGCGGAAGCCGAGTTGGCTGTGCCCGAGGGGGAAGGAATGGCGCAGCCGCCCGGCCACCCTGGTCATGGAGCCACTCTGCCGACCTGGCCCGCGAGTTCATCATGGGGATGGACGGCCAGTCCGCACCTGGCTCCGGCTCCCAGACTCCTTTGCCGAAGAGATGGCAGACCACGCGCCCCTACGCCTGTGGCTGCAGCCGTACGACTGCTGCAACGGGGCCTCCTAGGTGGTGATAGAGTTTCCTTCCCCCGGCTTCATGTTCCTGAAGCAGGGGTGGAAGTCGTTCGCCCGTGCCCGTGGCCTGAAGGGGGGGCACACCCTCCACTTCAAGTTCGACGGGGCCGCCATGCTCTTTGTCAAGATCTTTGGGGAGGCCGGCGCCCTCCAGGAGTGCTGCATGGAGAGCGATAGCAGCAGCAGTAGTGGCCACTCCTCCAGCGACAGCAGGAGCGGCAGCACCTCCTCCGAGGGAAGCGGGAGCAGCGACGACTCCGACAAGCCCCCATGCCACTGCGTCAAGAAGGAGGAGGACTCCGACTAGGCGCTGGCGATGCTAGAGCCGGTGCTCCGGGAGCGGCGGCCTCCGCGAAGAAGTTTCTTTTGTTTTCTTTCATTTCCTGCATCAAAGCAACATGGGCGCCGCGGGGGCGTGTAAGGATTTCGGCGTTCGTGCCTTATTTTTATTATGTTCGTTGTTCGCGACTATGTTTATCGTGGTGCCCCTCATTTAGACTTAGCCTTTTCTTCGCGATCACGTTAATGCTTTGTGTCGCTAGGACCCAGCCCCGAGCAGGCCTCAGCCGTCGCTGGTATGTCAGGTCGCGATGCCTTGAACAAGGCCAGGAGGTAAGGGGCTTGAGGTCTGGTAAGAGCTCCGGAGGCGCGATGCTCAAGAGGTCCCCTTGACGCGCAAGCGACTCACTAGAGAGAAAAGGTTTTCGCCCCAACGAGATTGCGAAAACAAGGAACATTATTAGCGAGACTTGCGCGCCATGCGATGCAGTCAACTCAGCTTGCGGGGTAGTGTGGGGCATCCGTGGCTCGTAGGGAATCCTTGCGATGTGATGGCACGCTTACTTGGAGCTTTGCTTCCTGCCCACCTTCTGCTCTGCGATAATCGACACAGGTCCCATGAGGGGTGCGTGAAAAATTGGCGTTCTTTGCATCTCAACCGATATCAACGCAGCCGAACTGCAACCCTCCTCCCCATATCTCCTCGCGAGGCCTGCCTCTCTTTTTCTCGTTCATCAAAATGCTCTACATCCTCAGGACCCGCCCCTCGAGCGAGGCTCAGCCACCGCTGGTATGTCAGATCGCGATGCCTGGGACAAGGCCAGGGGGTGAAGGCTCGAGAGCTGGTAAGAGCTCCAGCAGCGCGATGCTCAAGAGCTCCCCTTTTAACGTGCAAGCGACTCACGCGAAAAAGAAGCGACACGCTTCAAGAAGGTCGTAGGGGAAAGGGATCCCGACCGGCAACGACGCGGCGTATGGGGTGGCTATACTTAGCTTTTCTTGGCTGGTGATGTGGACGGACCATCGCCTCCCCGAGATTGGTTTTCCTGAGGCGACCAGGTGTTGTTCGAACGTCGTACTAGCGCCTGGCTCCTGAAGCCTCTGCATGCTGATAGATTACAAGGTGCATAGGGTGACGCATGCTTGCTGGTCTGCTCATGATTGTTCCGTGAGGAGACAAGGCACTAAGGACCCAATGAGGTAACGTGCATGGTGCCGGCCCGTGAGCCAAAGCTCGGTCGCTTAGGTTTATCAGCGCTGCAGGGACGAACCCGAGCACAGGCGATGTGCCAATAGCCCCGCTCATGGCACATTCAGGAGTAGAGCTGCTAGTGCGTGGGGCCCCAAGGGGTGGCGCCTCCGGGGATGCGGGGTCGAGCACAAGGTTAATAGGCATATCAACTCATAAAAGCATAACTGGTTTTAATACATAGCCAAAAGGTGAGGCAGCTGTGAGGGCTGGCCACAAATAGCTTGGGGATGATGCAGCCTGTGGGCGCCCTCAATTGAACAAACCAAAAAGTCTCCTGGCAATGTTGCTGCGGAAGCATCGATGTAGCAGGCGAAGCGTGCCACGAAGGTTCGCCCCTCAAGAGCCGAGCGGCTCCTGATGATCGGGAGGCTCACGAGGGGCTGGGGCCTCATGAGATTCCCGCACCAAGCGCCGGGCCTCGTGGGACGTCAGCGTGAGCTCAACGAGCCGCTAGTACGTGGCGCCCACGTTCAGCAGGCTGAAGGGCATGCGGATGTAGTTGCAGGGGACACCCCCGCTCCGGCCAACGTGTCATGGCCAGAAGATGTCCTGGGAAGCGGCCCTGTTGAGGCCCGGGATGTTGACGTACACGCGCAGCTCGCCGCCAACGTTGGGAGCGGCAGCTGAGTTGGTGGGGCGTGTGGGGCGACGCTAGTCGCGCATGGCCCGCGCTTACTGAAGTTCACGGATCTCCTTGGTGATGAACTCTTGTGCTCTTGGCACCTCGCGCCATGTTCCTTACTTGCGGGGGTGCGCGTCAAAGCACGCCTCCAAGTGGTGCCCGAGCACCTCCCTCGTCACACTAGTCAAGTTAGACGCTCTCCAGGTGGAAGCCCATGAGCCTAACCTGAGGGAGGCTGAGGGAGTCCTGGACTAGGGGCTCCTCCGGGTGCCGGCCTATCTCACGTGGGCCGGACTATTGGGCCACACTGTATCCGGACCAAAGACCTTTTGTGCCTTGGTGTGCACCCCAAGTCAAGATGGAAGATCTGATGTTTCCTTGATGTAACCGATTATCTGTATACCCTAGTACCCCCCCGGTGTCTATATAAACCAGGGGGCTTAGTCTGTAGATGCTAGAAGAACAATCTCCATCCTACTAGTTAGGGCTTAGTTCATCTGATCTCGTGGTAGAGCTACTCTGTGACCCCCTTTTACACAAGCAATATAATCAAGCAGGACGTAGGGTTTTACCTCTTCGAGATGGCTCGAACCTGGGTAAACATCGTATCCCACGTCCACTGTTCTCCATTGATCCAACGTCCATAGTTCGAGACCCCCTACCCAAGATCTGCCGGTTTTGACATCGACATTGGTGCTTTCATTGAGAGTTCCGCTGTTGGATCCCGAAGGATCGATGGCTCGCCTGATCATCGGAGACAACATTAGCACTAGGGACATCTTCGTCCCCGGGCAACTTTTCGCATTCGGCAGCATTGTCTTGCATGCCGACTCGGCCCGGCACCTCAACTCGGTCGACAGCTTCACCCGCGAGCATCAAATCAGGTTCGGTAACTTAGAATACATCGCCGATGCTCAGGGTGATCTGATATTCACTGGTATCTCAGCCTCACCTGGGACCACTGCGGCTCCCGAAGATTCAACTTTGTCGCCTCTTTCCGATCTCATCCCCGGATTGGTCCTTATCGCACTACCGGCTTCGAGCTTCGGCACAGCCCTTATGTCCGAAGACTAGGATCCTACCTTGGCCGGACTCGCACCCCTCCCCACTATTGTAACGGAGGTCATCTCTGAAGAAATCTCTTCCACCGATCTGGTCAGCCTCGCTCTGTTAAACGAAGTGCTGGATCGGATCCAGACGACGACTATTGTCGATGACCCATCCTCGGCTCACACACAATAGAGCCTTGAGGCAGGCCATAGGGAATTTTACATCCCACCCACCACCCACTTAGTAGCCACTGTGGAGGATTTAACCGACATGCTCGACTATTCCTCTGAGGAGGCCGATGACATGAATGATGATGGCGAGACCACGGCCCATACTGAGGCCACCCCTGCCGTCAACGGTCGATGCACAGCCACATCCACCTACGACGTATATATGGTGGACACCGCCAAGGACAACAGCGATGGCGCTAATGGGGATGGCACCCCTAGACGGGACAATGGCAAACCTATGGAGGAGCCCCCCAAACGCCGCAGACAACGCCGATGATCCAAAGGGCTACGTGGCAGGGAAAGCAACACGGGCACCGAAGAGGATGACACTCCGGAGAACACGGGAGACCCCGGTGACCCCTCCCCCGAGCACCAATCCGATGGCTTGGATGAGGAAATAGGTCAGCATAACACCAAGGACCCTAACGACTCCGAAGATAGCAACTACATGCCCCTCTCTGAAGAAGAAGTCAGCCTCAGGGTCGAAGATTTTATTGTCCCTTAAGACCCATTGGAACAGGATAGGTTCAAGCAACGGCTAATAGCCACTGCTCGAAGCCTAAAGAAGAAGCAGCAATAGAACGAGGCCGAGCAAGACACCCTCAATGATAGATGGACGAAACTCCTAGCATCCAAAGAGGGATACGGCTACGAATAGCAAACGAAGAGTTACCCCAAGCGCAGATTGTTGCCGCAATTCAACGACGAGGCTTTCAAGCCCGCATAGCCCAAACAAGCCCGAGGCGACCAGCCCGACCGCCGCCCTCGAGGAAGGGACAGGCCGGCTGAGGAGGTCGAACACCTACCTGCCCCTCCCCGCCGTAAAGGCAAGGAGGTGGCACAACCAGAATATCAATACGATCTTCGGCATGACCTGGCTATGAGAGCATGTCAGTCACGGTCCATCTACGGATGAAGAGGATACCCTCCAGAACGAAGAGACGGATACCAAGAATAGCTCGACCAGAATGATAGAGTTCGGGAACAACACCGGGCCAGGATGGATATCGAGGTTTGATGCGATGTGGCCCGGATAAGGGGCGCCGCTCACCCAATGTGCTTCATTGTTGAGGTGATGGAGCACCAATTCCCAGAAGGGTTTAAACCAGTGAATATCGAGCCATACGATGGTACTACAGATCCGGCAGTGTGGATCGAGGATTTTGTTCTTCACATTCATATGGCATGAGGGGACGACCTCCACGCCATCAAATGTCTGCTACTCAAACTTAAAGGACCGGCCCGACATTGGCTGAACAACATCCCCAAAGACTCCATTGGGAGCTAGGAAGTGCTCGAGGACGCTTTCTGAGCCAATTTCCAAGGCACATATGTTTGGCCCCCAGATGCTGACGGCCTGAGTTATGTGGTCCAGCAGCCCAGTGAGTCGGCCCACCAGTTTTGGAACAAGTTCTAAACCAAAAAGAATCAAATAGTTGACTGCCCAAACGCCAAAGCCATAGCCGCATTTAAGCATAGTATCCGGGACGAATGGCTCGCCCGCCAGCTCGGCAAGGACAAGCCGAGGACAATGGCGGCCCTTACCTCCCTTATGACCCGCTTTTGCGCGGGCAAAGACAGCTGGTTGGCTCATAGAAGCACCAACCCAGAAGATCCTGACACTTCAGAAGTCCAGGACGGCAACAGAAAGCCAAGGCGTAACAAAAATAAACACCGACATAATGGCGCCGAGGCCGATGATACGGCAGTAAATGCCGGATTCCGCAATCCCAAGTCTGGACCATGGAAAAATCCCTCTAAAGGGAACCAGGATGGACCCACTAAGTTAGATGCCATCCTGGATAGGCCGTGCCAGATCCACGGCACCTCGGACAAGCCCGCTAACCGCACCAACTGTAATTGTTGGGTAATCAAGTAGGTCGGCAAACTCGCAACCGAGGACATGGGCAAAAGCCCCCGCAACAAGGACGATGAGGAACCTCGTAGGCCGAATAATGGAGGCCAAAAGCAATGCCCTCCTGAGGTTCAAACAGTGAACATGATTTACGCCACTCATATACCCAAGAAGGAGATGAAACACGCACTTCGGGATGTCTATGCCTTAGAGCCTGTCGCCCCAAAGTTCAATCCATGGTCAGCATGTATGATCACCTTCGATCGCAAGGACCACCTGGTCAGTATTTATCATGGAGGATCAGCAGCCCTAGTCCTTGACCCAATTATCGATGGCTATCACCTCACTAGAGTCCTAATGGACGGAGGCAGCAGCCTTAATCTGATCTATGAAGAAACAGTTCGGAAAATGGGAATTGAACCATCAAGGATCAAACCCAGCAACACAACCTTCAAGGGAGTTATCCCCGGCATTGAAGACCGTTGCTCCAGCACTCTCACCCTAGAAGTAGTATTCGGCTCTCCAGATAACTTTCGGAGCGAAGACTTGATCTTCGATATCACCCCCTTTCGTAGCGACTATCACGCCCTCCTAGGCCGAATGGCGTTCGCTCGTTTCAACGCCGTCCCCCACTATGCCTAACTCAAATTGAAGATGCCCGGACCAAGAGGCATCATCACAGTCAATGGCAACACAGAGCACTCTCTTCGGACAAAGGAACACACTACGGCCTTGGCGGCCGAATTCGAAGGGCCGGAGTGCCTGCTCTCCTGCAAAGCACATGAAGCGAACAAATGGGTACGGGTCGAAGTGCCTGCTCTCCGGCCAAGGGGCCTTCCTACGTTCAACGCACATAGGAATACATCCCCCATGGCCTGGCCACTAAAGGAGTGTTGCACGTGCCTCGGTCACAACTTTGCACTCAAAATTCCATGGGCAGCTGTGTGGCCTCAACCCAAAGCTCTGTTCGGCCGCACTGTGGAAAAACGCGTCTTCAGACGACGTACAAGGTACCATCTAGGACCTATCCGGCTTCAAGCCCCACCAACATAGCAACCTCTCAAGAGCTCCCTTTCAAGTACCCGTCATGGGGCAACCATTCAACAAAGTTGTCCCTCTTAGCAAAGGCAAAGGCGCAGACGTGCAGTAGGGCACAATTCGGGTGTTAACCCACACATTGAGGCCCTGCGTAAACCTTTCATCTGTAAATTTATCTTTTTATACATAAACGTATCCCTCACCGATGTCTTGTTCGACAGTTCGAATTGTACGGCTAGACATCATGAGCCTATTGGAAATAAAGCAAACCTTTTTGCGGTTCCCTTATAGTTCCCTATGCTGTATTTTTTCTGATTGTTCCTTTTTGCTCTTCGAATCCGCCTCAATAAAGTGTTTCACACTTCGGATTTTATTTATACACCAGTTATTACCGGGGGCTTGGCCTAGACGCTCACCCTAAACATTCAACACGAACACCCTTTTATTTTCACTGTGTTCGGCGTCTCGGATATTGAATTATATGCACCGGTTCCGACTTATGCCTTGGGTTAATAGTTGGGTTGCCCCGCTCCTGTGCTTGCCTTCTTATGTTCCGCATGTTCGGCTAAGAGGTAAAGGAAGAACCACTGCTATTGTACTTCCGCCTAGTTCGGTTAAGTACCTCAGTGGAGAAAGTCAAAAACTGACTGTCATAATAGGCGAGAACTGGTCGGCGATCCGATGACTGGTCTTTAAACCAAAAATCGTTAGCGATTGTGCCGTGTAATACAAAGGATTCTTCTTTGAACAAATCAAGTGAGCGATGTTTGGCCCTAAGGTTTGCCCAACATCTCACCACACCGGTGGCTTGTCACCAGCCCCCACAATCAAGCTCCTTTGGCTCAGTGAAGGTAATAAAGTCGCATAGTCTGATTGCCTCGTTCCCCTCCTACACTACCGCCCCCGGGCACCGAGACGTCGGCTAAGGGTTACAGTACGGAGGACGGAACACCCCTCGTAGCATCTATGTGGGGGGTAAAGCCGACGACTAGTAACTTTTAGGATAAAACGGCCGCACAGGAGTCAAAATTAAAATATGTAAACACACAAGTACGACAAACCATACAAAAACAACAGCATAATGGCATAAAGGTTTGATCACAGTTTAATACATAATAACGCAATTACTCAAGGAGTACATCCTTGGAGCACTGCGCTTCCACTGCCCGAGCCTCGTCAGGCGCCTATGCTCTTTCCCAGTTGGCTCCGGGCGCCTATGCTCTTTCCCAGTTGGCGGAGGACCGGTGGCCATCTCGGCAGGCTTGATTTTCGGCCAATGCACCATCATCTTCGATAACGCCATCCGAGCCCCCTCGATGCATTCAGAGCGCTTGATGGCCCCGATACGAGCAGAGGCATCACTTAGCTTGGCCACCAAACCAAAGTAGCTGGTCGGTACGGGCTCGGTTGGCCACAGTCGGACACAAAGATCCTTCATGGCCAGCTCCGCCCTGCGGTGCAGCTCCATCATTTGCTTCATTTGATCAACATGGAAGGGAGGGTGCTCGGGCGCTTGGAATTGGGCCCAGAATAGGCTCAGCTCAGCGTCACCCTCCTAAGCCACATAATGCCTCGCGGCATCGGCCGCACTCCTTGGGAGCTCCGCAAAGGCGCCTACGGAATGCCAGACCCGGGTGAGCAACTTGAATCTTTGGCCACCAAAAACACTCCAGTAAGTACTGCTTACCATTGGCAATTTGCTTTACTTGTCGGAGCTCCTCCCGAGCGCTCCGTGTTTCCGACCGTGCCTCTTGGATCTCTGTCTTCATGTTCGCTAACGTGGTGGCGTGATCCTTATTCTTTTACTCAAGGCCCTCACCTTTCGTGATGGCATCCTTGAACTCTTGTTGCAGTTCGGCCACCCTGGCCTCATGTTTCTCGCGTTCGGTCTTTACCAACGTGAGATCGGCAGCCTCCTATTCGGCCGCTGCCCTCTGTTCGACTGCTTCCTTCTTGGCCAGCAGCAGTTTGGCCTTGAGGTTTTCCACCTCCGCGGCGGCAGATGCAAAATCGTTTCTCGCTTATGGGTAACTCTGGATTCTTTGCTCGACAAAAAACATCAAGGAACCACATTTTAAAAATATACTAACCTCGTGCCTCGTCGAACCGCTTGTTGACAAGGTCGAGCTCCTCATCGGAAATCTTCAGTTTCCGATTCATTTCGGCCAGTTCGGCAGCGTTGGCTGCTGCTGCTAACGCTGAAGCCAGCAAATACGTAGCAAGCACCCTGGTTAGTCATTTATTCGGACAATCTAGATCCTTAGCCAGTCTCGGGGGCTGCTATATATATATATATATATATAAGGATCGCTAAATGTCCTATCTATAAAACACACTCTTGCAAAGAGAAAGCATTACTTCATTTACCTCAAAGCCTGTTAAAAGGCCACCAAAAGCATATTTCAAGCCGCTATTAATGGATCGAATGCTTTGCAAAACAGCACCCATTAGGGTGCGGTGTTCTGCGACTATGGAGGAGCTCTTCATAGTTTCCTCCATCATGTCCGGCCACTCAACAGTGACCCAGCTCCCGGTGTTCGGCACTGGCGGCGGGGCCCCAGCTCCCCCTTCGGAGGGAGATGGCTGGGATGCTTTGGGGGGGTGAATAGGCCTCGGAACCGTCGTCTGAGAGGGCTCGGCTTGCCCGAGCTCCTTCTCCTGATCTTTGACGGCCGAAGCGTTAGCCTCGGCCATGGCGATATCGCCATCTCTCCTCGTGTTTGGCACGGGGCGGGGTCCTCTGGGATAGCACTTCCTCGGGCTCATCTGTGACCAGAGGGGGTGCGGCACCTGATGCGCCTCCACTCTCCGCCAGGTCAGTTGGCGGAGAAGTGCCCTCAGACATCTGGTCATCGGGGAGGTCTCGCGACGGGTTGTAATGTAAACAGACATATATATAGTAATGGGTTAGTAAAATCCGCGTCCAGACAAGTCTTCAGGTTTTCTATGTTTCGGCACGAGGCTTGACCCTGGGAACCTTCTCCGCGATCTTCTCGGAGGCCATGGCCTCTTCGGCAGAGACGGAACTATCGTCGAGCAGAACCAACTTCCCCTTGCTACTCTTCTTCGGAGCTGGAGATGGGCGCCCCCTTCAGCTTCGAGCCGGTGCCGCCCTCTTCTTGGGGCGGGAAGAGTTTCTTTCCTCCTCCTCTTCTCCTTCCTGGTCCCCCTCTTGTGCAGAGGGGGCGAGGCTGTTCTCGGACTTTGTGTCCAGAGAGACTCGTTGGCAGAGGCCCTCTCTGGCCCCCCTTGTGGGGTTCTTCTTCTTCTTCTCCGGCGCCTTGTAAGGCGCCACTGTCTGCATTTCTCCCAGCTGAGCGGATGAGGGGTCTTTGGGCAGCGGGGCCGGACAGCCCATCTTCACGACCTTCTTTAGCTAACCCTGGGGAAATAAGAAACAAGAAACTGAGATTCATAATGAAAAGGCAAATACCCAAGTTTATAGGAGGGTGGTGTCACATTACCTCCTTGGGAGGAGCCTGGGCATCAAGGGCCATGTCCTCCTTCTCGGCCGGCCAGGACTCTTGCGGCTTAAACAGTACTCTCCACAGCTTCTCGTGAGTAGTGCCATGGAAATATTGCATGGTGTGGGGGTCTTCGGGCTTCCTGGACAAACATCGAGGTGTCCCGGAGTTGGTAAGGTTGCAGACTAAGGTGGAGCATGATATGAACCATGTTGGTCAGTGCAACTCCCGCCTCTATCATACTGGTAACACGTTTTTGCAGTGCCTTCACCTCAGTGACAGGTTCCCAGTCAAGGCCTTTTCTGGTCCATGAGGTTAACCTTGTCGGGGGTCCGAATCTGAAAACCGGAATAGCTGCCCAGTTCGCCTCTCGGGGCTCTGTGATGTAGAACCATTCTTTCTACCAGATCTTGACCGTGTCGATGAACACACCCTTCGGCCAGCTCAGTCGGGAAAGCCTGCTCACCATGGCACCCCCGCAATCCGCATGATGCCCGTCAACGGTCTTTGGCTTCACAATAAAAACCTTCAGCCGCAGGCCGAAGTGTGGATGGACCCGAAGCAAGGCCTCACAGATGATGATAAAGGCGAAGATGTGGAGGAAGGAGTTCAGAGCCAAGACATGGAAGTTGAGTCCGTAATAGAACATTAACCCTCGAACGAAAGGATGGGGGGGTGGGGGGGGGGAAAGCCCAGTCCCCGGATGAAGTGGGCGACGAACACCACCTGTTCGCCTGCACGGGGCGTCGGCACGACTTGGCCTTCCTTCGGGGCTCGATGGGCGATGTCAAGGGAAAGAAAGCCTGCCCGCTTCAGGCCCTCGATGTCACTTTTGGTGACGCACGAGGCCTCCCACTTGCCTTTTGCTCCAGATCCGGCCATTGTCGAACTCAACTTGGCGAAAAAATGGGTTGGAGCGCTCGAGCTCTATAGATTGGGAAAGGTTGTGGCGAGAGGAGGTGCAAGGCATGTAGGGATAACCATGGCTACCCCTCTTTATAAGCAGTTGTAATACCAGGTTAGGGAGTTATGGACTAAGGGGTCCTCGGGGCGTTAGCCCATTGAATATGTGCTGGACTGGAGAAGCCGTATTGTGATGGGAGATCTATGAAGCCATGGTGAGCCCTCCAAGTCAAGGATAGGCAGGATCTCTTTATCCCTTATTGTAATCTATCTTCGGTAACCCTAACCCTACCGGTGTCTATATAAACTGAGGGTTGTAGTCTTTAGGGCTAGGGCCATACTCATCACCTCATCACCTTAGGGTTTAGCTCATGTTGATCTTGAGGTAGATCTACTCTGTAACCATACTATACATCCAATACAATCAAGCAGGACGTAGGGTATTACCTCTTCAAGAGGGCCCGAACCTGGGTAAACATCGTGTTCATCGTCCCCTGTTCCCCATCGATCCTAGATCCACAGCTCAGGACCCCCTACCCCGAGGTCTGCCGGTTTTGACACCGACATTGGTGCTTTCATTGAGAGTTCCACTGTTGGATCACCCAAAGGATCGATGGCTCAACTGGTCGTTAGAGACCACACTCGCTCTGAGGGCTTCCCCGCCCCTGGTCATCTCCTTGTCTTCGGCGGCATATTAGTGCGCGCTGATCCCACTGGTTGCCTCGACCAGATTGAAGGCTTCGCCCCCATGGAACGACCCGCCGGCTCGGGGCATCAACCCCGGGGCCAGTAGACTCAAAGGAATCAGATGTCTCCCAGGGTCCGGCTTTGAAGCCTGACTCCGACGGACCGTCCACAAAATCCCTCGCCGAATCTCTGGAGTGTTCGGCACCCCCATGTGCCCAGCCGGCAGATCACCTTGCAAATCTATTCCGCGCAATGGGAATCTCCGTTATCAGGCCCATGGCCTATGATCAGGTCGGGCTTAAACCCGACGACCGAGAAATCAACACCCCTCCGGTCACGCACCTCATCGCCACCATCGAAGAGGTCCAGGAGGGGTCGCAGCCTCAGAGGCTAAAAACAGTGTACACTCGAGTCTCTAGCTCAGAGCCAAGCAACAGCTCGGAAATATGTCCGGACTTGAGTTCTAAAGCAAGATCCGGCCTTGAGCCAATCCAGCAATGCACTAGTCTGGATCCAAGTCCTGCATGATTAGAACTGGACATAACTCAACCACCCATCAAGGATAGTCCGGGTCAGCCGCAGGAGGGAATCATTGGATTTTTCTAACCCACCCACCATACGGAATACTCCCCGGATTCGGGAAACCCAGACATATGGGACCTCATGTATGTCAAACAGCTGCGAAATGAGACAGTCCATCATTATTGGGCTAGATTTCTCCTGGTGAAGAACAGGATGGAGCCTTGTTGTGACAAAGAGATAATTAAAGCCTTCCAGTTTAACTGCAAGGACGAGGGCCTCTTAAACGCCCTCGCTCATCATCGAATTCAAAGCTTCACTGAACTATCAGACATGGTATGCTAGTATTGCGCAATGGAGAACACATGGAGGGCGCAATAGATGAACATGGGGCCACCGCCCGCCGCGCAGCACCGAAAGTCTCGCTTTAAATGGGCATACACAAATCGGTCGTCAGAATGCAAGCCTGACGAAAAGAAGACTAGGCCTAGATCATTGCTGGATGAGTTGCTGGATAAACCATGCCCAATACACTCGGTCTTGCTAGACGCAAACCCAACCCACAGACTACGAGCCTGTTGGGTGGTAAGGCAAGTGGCCAAATATGGCGAGCCAATCTTGGGCCTTACACCTCCAGATAAGCAGTCCGCGGCTTCACCACAGGACCACAATGTCCTTACGGTATATGAGACGTTCGCCTCAAACAATAAAAGGAAAAAGGCTCTTCGAGAGCTCAGCCAGATATATCAAGTGACGGCCGCACAGCCATGGGCAGCCGCGCCTATTACCTTCAAAGAGAAGGACGAGCCAAGTCCACGTAGCAACCATGAATCGGCCGCACTGGTCCTCGACCCCATTGTCGATGGTTTTCGGCTGACTAAAGTGCTGATGGACAGAGGCAGCGGCTTCAACCTCATCTATGAGGATACTCTCGAGAAGATGCAGCTCAACAGATCTCGCATCAAATGCAGCCGCACCACATTCTGAGGTATAATACCCGATAGGGAGGCACACTGCTCGGTACGCATAACCCTGGACGTTGTGTTCGGCACACCCGATAACTACAGATCCGAACCCTTGCTATTTCACATTGTGCCCTTTCACAATGGATACCACACCCTCCTAAGACATGAGGCATTCTCGAGATTTCAGGCCATACCGCATTACGGTTACATGAAACTCAAAATGCCAGGGCCCAACGGGGTAGTCTCACTTAAAAGCGACCCAAGCAAAGCCTTACGAGCCGAAAACAAGACGGCATCCCTCGCCCTAGAGGCACTATCCGAAGCCCTCGCGGCCAAAGAGTTGACAGCACTACGCACTACAGTCGACAAGGATGATGTGGTCCTCAGTAAAAGACAAAAATCCACATCATTCAAGCCAGCAAATGAAATAGTAAAATTTCAAGTGCACCCAACAGATCCCAATAAAACGGTAGCTATAGGAGCATAGCTTGACCCTGCAGTCGACGAGGCATTAAGAACGTTCCTCCGTGAAAACTGGGAAATATTCGACTGGCACCCCTCAGACATGCCGAGAATCCCACGCAGGCTGGCAGAGCATAGCCTAAACATCTTAAAAGGCTTCAAGCCGGTGAAACAGACTCTACGCCGGTTTTTCGAACCCAAACGGCAAGCCATGGGCGAAGAACTAGCAAAACTGCTAGAGGCCGGATTCATCCATGAGTTCAAGCATCCTGAGTGGTTAGCAAATCTGGTTATGGTACCCAAAAAGGACAAATCCTGGTGGCTCTGTGTCAACTTTAAAGACCTTAGCAAGGCCTGCCCTAAGGACCCTTTCCCCTACCAGGAATAGACCAGATCATCGACGCCACCACCGGACACGACTCGCTATGCTTCCTTGATGCGTACTCCGGATACCACCAGATCAAGATGAAGGAGCCCGAACAAGCGGCAACCGCATTTATCACTCCTTACGGGCCTTTTTGCTTCAACACCATGCCGTTCGGGCTGAAAATGCAGGAGCCACATATCAACACATGATCCAAGCATGCCTCGAAAACGGTCGAGGCGTACGTGGACGATGTGGTTGTCAAAACCAAAAACATCGACCAGCTGATAGACGAGCTCCGCCAAACCTTCGACAACTTACAAGCCTATGATATACGACTCAACTCGGAAAAATGCGTCTTCGGGGTCCCTGCTGGAAAGTTGCTCGGATTCATCGTCTCCCATAGAGGAGTCGAGGCCAACCCGGCCAAAATTAGTGCGCTATCCCAGCTCGCAATACCAACAGAGCTTAAGCACGTCTAGAAAATTGGCCGGATGCGTGGCAGCTTTGAGCCGCTTCATATCTCGTCTCGGAGAAAAGGCGCTCCCACTCTACAGATTGCTTAAAAAGACCAATGGATAGACGAAGCAACTGCGGTGCTCAAGGAGATTAAAACACTTCTCGCTGGCAACCATATCCTGGCCGCACCTAGCGTCGGCGAGCCCATGCTACTATACATTTTAGCGACCAATCAGGTGGTTAGCACGGTGCTCGTCGTGGAGCAAGAGTCTGAGGGCCACAGGTTCCAAGTCCAGAAGCCGGTCTATTATGTGTCCGAGGTACTTAAGCCATGCAAATCACGATACCCCCACTATCAAAAGATAGCTTATACGGTTTTTATGGCGTCCCGGAAGCTACGACACTACTTTCAAGAATGTTCGATCACAGTGGCGTCAGAGGTCACCTTGAATGATATAATCAACAACAGGGACGCCACGGGCCGCATCACCAAATGGGCCATCAAGCTCCTTCCCATCGAGATATCATACAAACCACACCCAGCTATTAAATATCAAGTACTGGCCAATTTTATAGCCGAATGGACCGAAGCCGAACTACCCCAAGAGTACAGTACATATTCGCACTGGACGATGTATTTCAATGGCTCAAAAATGTTAGCCGGACTGGGGGCTGGGGTCATCCTAATCTCCCCTATAGGCGCGGTATGTCCTACAAATAATGTACATGGACTCCAACAACGCAGCCGAATACGAAGCACTACTACGTGGTCTTCGTCAGGCCATGTCAATGGGAGTGCAGCACCTTGAAGTAAGGGAGATTCAAACCTAGCGATCTCTCAAGTCAACGGTGAATTCGACGCCAAGGACCCCAAGATGGCGGCATACAGAAACACGGTTCTCCGGATATCGGCACAATTCGAGGGCCTAGAATTCCACCATGTCTCTAGGGACAGCAACCAAGCCGCAGACGTCCTCGCCCGCATGGGCACCAAGCGTGACCCGGTACCCAAAAACACTTTCCTCGAGCGGCTATTCAAGCCCTCTGTAGTATGGGAGGACGGTGACGCCAGCGCACTAGTCAATGAGCCCGCTCACAATGCTTCCCCGAAAAGGAGCCCGACAACCATATCACCGGCGGCTCCGCACTCGAGGAAACACCTTCTGCCCATAAAATCATGGCCATAATTGCCCCCTGGACAGAACCTCCGCTCGCCTACCTCACTCGACAACAGCTCCCAGAGGACCAGACGGAGGCATGACGTATAGTCCGGCGCTCTAAAGAATACAAGGTCCATTATGGTGAGCTTTACAAGAAAAGCACCATAGGAATCTTGCAAAGGTGCATCTCCGAAGAAGAGGGGCATCAACTCCTGGCAGAAATACATGCGGGCATGGGCGGCCACCACATGGCAGTTCGGGCCTTGGTCAGCAAGGATTTTCGAGCAGGATTCTTTTGGCCTACCGCCCGTGAGGATGCCTGGGCTTTCGTCCAATGATGCGTTGACTATCAGTTGTTCGCAAATCAAAGTCACATGCCCCCCACAGTTCTTCGGACGATACCGATAACATGGCCTTTCGCGGTCTGGGGTCTCCACATGGTCGGGCCACTCAAAGGGGGCACAAAGACAAAGAAGTTCCTATTGGTCATGGTCGACAAATTCACCAAGAGGATTGAGGCAACGCCCGTCACTTCGGCAGAATCCGGACCGGTTGTCGACTTCTTATCTGATGTTGTACACCGTTATGGTGTCCCCCACAGCATAATTACCGATAACGGTACCAACTTCACCGCCCAGGAAGTCAAGGACTGGTGCGGTAAAATGGGCATTAAGCTCGATTATGCTTCGGTGTACCACCCACAAACCAATGGACAGGTCAAACGGGCCAACGGACTCATTATGAGCGGCATCAAGCCTCGTCTGGTTTGATCACTTGAACAATCAGACTACCATTGGGTCAAGGAACTCGATTTCGTACTATGGGGGCTGCGTACTACTCCTAACCGGTCAATCGGGTACACACCATTTTTTATGGTATACGGTGCAGAAGCCATTCTCCCATGCGATCTCATCCATGACGCGCCTAGAGTGCGCATGTATGAAGAAAAGGAAGCCGAGTTGGATTGGCAGGATGACTTAGACGCTCTTGAAGGAGAACGGGATATAGCTCGGGCTCGATCCGCACTTTATCAGTAGCAAGCACGGTGCTACCAAAACCGCGAAGTCCGCGCGAAGAGATACAACGTGGGCAACCTCGTCCTCCGGCTCCCCGAAAATAAGAAGCATAAGCTCTCGCCCAAATGGGAGGGCCCGCACATCATTGATGAAGTACTTGCAGGAGGAGCATATCACCTTCGCCGCCCATCTGATGATCGCCTTGAGCCGAACCTGTGGAATGCAGCCCGGCTGCGCGCTTTTACGCCTAAGTTAGACATCGTCACCCGCATACATCCTCACCTCTCTTTGTTTATTTTTTTTGACATGGCAGGTGTTTGGCTGAACCGAACTATACCAAGCTAATATCGTATATGTCACGGAATGTAACACCCAGCTTTGCATGGGGGCTCCCTTCGAGGAGCCAAATAATATAATCAGTATACATTGCATTCATTTTGATTGCAGCCTTCTCATATCTTTCAAGCCAACATATGCACTTATTTGACTTAAGATCTTTGCCAAGCTGGGTTGCATGGCTCCTGTGTTTACCCCTACGTTCCCAATTGTTTGGCTAGGGAGTAAAGGGAGCACCTCTGCGATTGTTATGACCGGGTCATCCGGGGATGTACCTCAGACGGGTGAAGCCGAAAGCTAGCGTTCTTACAGAATACAATAAGTCGGCCTAACGGAAGTGAATATAGCCTCGCGCTTATCACCAGGGTTTTTTCGCAGCCATTGGTCTTCGTTGATCTCACGTATCTGGACTATAAATTTACCCGAAGAAAGGAACCCTTGGAGGAACTATTTTCATCGAAAGATGCTTCTTACGTCAAACAGTAATATAACATAACTCTCCGCACATGTTTCGTCTGTTCGAGCCAGATGGCCGGATTGCCTAGTTCCCGAAGTGTTGCCTTGTTTCCCATGGCACGTAGTACCGAACACTTCCCGATCACTGATCGGGGAGGTAGAAGCCGATGGCCGGTTAAGACAACATTCTTTTAAAAATAAGAACATGGATTGAGCTCGGTCAATGTAAGGTACATAGGTACATAGAATTGACAAAACTACTCTCGATCGACATTGTCAATCAATTGCTCTAAAGCACAATCCTTCTAAGAATAGCGAGCGGCTAGCATCACATCATCATACACCATGCTTAGAGGTATCTCTCGGCCGTCAGGGCCCACCGGACCAACCCGGGCCATATGCTCCGGGTCTAGCTTGGTGAAACGGGTCTTTACCATAGCCCATGCCTCGCGCGCTCCTTCTCGGCAAGACGAGATCTTCCATAATTCAAACCTTCACTGAGCCCCCTTAAAGCGACTGGCTAGTTCAGCCATGTTCTTTGGCGGCACCTCTGACGGCCATAACGCCTTTGCCATACTCTTCATGGCCTTCCGAGCCCTCTCGTAAGTCTTCGACAGCTCCTTTAAAAGGTTCCCGTCATAGGTGCTGACTTCTTCCTCAGGCCGCCCAGTCAGGAGACCTAATAAGCAGGTGTTGCATATCGTCATTAAAACGCCAATGGTATTTGACCAACAGAACGGTCAGATCAGTGCTTACCAATTATGCCACCTTTCAGCTTCTGGTTTTACTCCAAGGCTTGTGCCAGCTAAGTTTTCAAGCTCTCAATTTCCTTGGCTTTCCGCTGATTCTCTGCCTTGAGCTCATTTTTCTCCTCCTGACTTCACGTCAGCACTCGTTTACCAGCATCCAGCTCCTTCCGCAACCCGCTTACGGCTTCTGCGGCTATATGGAGAAAAAAGGTGTTAATGCATAGAATACACCGTATACCTTTCTACGCGTTAGGAAACCGTTCTTTCTATTTACCGGCCAATCCACTGCTTGCTTTTCGAGCTGCATCCAGTTTGGCCTTGGCTTCGACCAACTGTGTCCAGCTCACGTCAAGGTCCATCGACAGCTTTTTGCTCTGCTCTCTTGCGGCCTACAAAAATAATATCATTAGAAATCCTTAACTCGGCCGTCCCGCCCAAATTAAGGCTTGGCGGCTAGTTGGTTAGGAAACATGATCCGCTTTCAAGCTATTCTAGTTACATACCTGCACTCTGGCGGAAAAAAGACCGGCGATCCCTTCAAGACCTGTCCGGGCTGCTCCAAGGTACGCATCCACCGAATTAAAGGGACTAAATTCCTGGTTGGCAAAGGCAGTATGACGTAAAGTTTCCCTCCGACGGCGATGATTCACCACGCTCTCGACTTCAGAGTTGGTAACCGAAACATCATCGGAATCCGCCGGAGGCACGCTGGCTGCCGCGTGTTCGGAGGAAACTCCGGCTTGTGCCGAAGACTTAGGACCGGAGCTGTGATTTGGCGCACCCGGGGAATCTTCGGACTGATGCAGGGACACACATCTTCTGCAAAATTAAGGAAGTTTTAATAAAAAGGTATTAAAAGCAACCCTTGCTGTAAATCCAAAATACGTCACCTCTGCGCCGAGGAGGCAGGCGCTTCCACTTCGGCGGAGGCCTTCCGCTTTGATCTCCCGTTAGGGGCCGAAGCTGGCATGGTCCGCGCTCCTCCCAAGACGGTCCGACGCGTAGTGCAGCGACCCTTGGGAGCAGAAGTCAGCACATGGGGAATAGCGCGAGATGAGCGCCCTGTTTGGGAGAGAGCCTTCTTTTCACTTACTGTGGAAGAGGGAAGAGCCCACGGGTGATCGGCTATCAGAGCGACCTTTGTGCCGTCAAGGCTCTCCTGATAAAACACCCCGTCTTCGAAATCAATCGACATCTCTGGGTCATCATGATACCCTGGATCATCGTCACGGGAATGATCCTCCGGACAAGGAGGAGGGCAATTAATGGACGCAACTTGACGCCTCCATCCCTGTTCAAATACAACCAGTCAGAGTTCAGGCATAATCCATGAGCTCAAGACAGTGGATTGTGGCTTACCCAGTCTGCCGGATTGTATCCGGAGCAACCTTCCCGAATACTCATTCGAGTGAAATCTGCCTCCTCTCCCTTGAAGATATCGGCCAGTATTTTGGCCAGAGCCGCCTTATTGTTTGGCCTTTGTCACGGATAGCGGGTTACGTCGTCGGTCCTGTTATAGCACCATAAAGGATGACCCCGTTGCTGGAGGGGTTGCACGCATCGGGTAATAGCAATGGCCATCAGTTCGATCGTGGTCAGCTTACTGCTAGTTAGCCGCCAACGAACGCACCTCTTCACTGTCCTGTTGGGAATGGCCTTTGGGCCACCAGTTGAACTGCTTTATAGGCGGGTCATTTGAGTATTTGGGCAACCCTTGCCGAATTGGATCGGTGACGGGGACGTCTTCAATATAAAACCACTCCGAGGTCCATCCTTCGGGATCTTTTCGTGGGGTTCCAATTGGATACCCTGTCCCAGCTATACGCCATACTTCGGCGCCGCCCACCTCGAATATGGATCCCCCCCGGTGGTGAGGAACAAGAGATAAATACTTCCTCCACAAATCAAAGTGGGCCTCGCAAGTCAAAAAATATCTCGCAAAGGGCTACGAAGCCAGAGATGTGCAATATGGACCCCGGGGTGAGGTTGTGGAGCTGGATCCCATAGAACTCCAACAAACCCCATAAAAAGGGATGGATGGGGAAGCCCAAACCTCTTAGAAGGAAGGGCACAAGACATACCCTCTCCTCCTTTCTCGGAGCGGGGGAGTTCTCAGCCAGGGCGCAGCCATCGACGGAAATGAGACCGGCGTGGACGGCGACTAAATCTGCCAGAGGGAGGAAGCTCTGTGTCTGCAAGCGCCTCAGCTAAAGATGTGTAACTAAACAGCTCGTCCAATCGCCTGGGAGTGGGCCGTGCGGGCGCGAGGATGAACCTGGGAGGTCGGCCATGGCGTCGAGGAATTTCTTCGGTGTCGTTCTTTGCGAAAGGGGGGAGGTAAGCTATCCCCCACACCTTTGGATCTATAAATAAGCGTCTCACCGTGAAGCTGGAAGGACGGGCTCATGGAAGGATGGCATTGGGACGCACATCTTCTAAAAAGGTGCACGAAGCCCTTGCCCCAAGGAATGGCATTAAACTCTGCTGGTCCCACCTCAATCTTGAGATAACTTCGGATCCCAGAATCTTGACACAGTCCGGGCCGAGCACATTAGTTCGGGCTTCGGATAGTGTTCGGCGAAATTGATACGGCTCCAAACTAAATAAAGGAATGGAAGAACTCGTCTCGCAAGCCGATGATATGAAGATTTCAGAGGACAATCCCCGGCGTTGGAGGCTAGTTCGGGGGCTACCGAGGGAGTTATGGACTAAGGGGTCCTCGGGGCGTCGGCCCATTGAATATGGGCCTGACTGGAGAATTCGTATAGTGACGGGAGATCTATGAAGCCGTGGTGTGCCCTCCAAGTCAAGGATAGGCAGGATCTCTTTGTCCCTTATTGTAATCTATCTCCGGTAACCCTAACCCTACCGGTGTCTATATAAACCAAGGGTTGTAGTCTTTAGGTCTAGGGCCATACTCATCACCTCATCACCTTAGGGTTTAGCTCATGTTGATCTCGACGTAGATCTACTCTGTAACCATACTATACATCCGATACAATCAAGCAGGACGTAGGGTATTACCTCTTCGAGAGGGCCCAAACATAGGTAAACATCGTGTTCATCGTCCCCTGTTCCCCATCGATCCTAGATCCACAGCTCGGGACCCCCTACCCTGAGGTTTGCCAGTTTTGACACCGACACGAGGAGTCCTGTAAATACGCCGCCCACCTCGCCTCTTCCCGATATACTCGTAGCATTATGCACGAGTGGGGTACTGTGAATCATTGATCAAATCCTTTAAAAAACGGGGCACGATCTCCGCCTTGAAAGGACATGTCATAAAAAGGGCGGCCACGAGTGACGTATCGAGTCTTCATGTTTATGATTAGATGCGACCCTTCGCCTAAAAGTTGTCAGTCAAAGATACTATTCGCATTCGAACGATTGGTCTTCAAGGCTAAGTAAAGTAGATAGTTTGGCATCCGGATGTGGCTCGGCATATGGCCGAACTGAATCAAGTACATTTGAAGGCCTAACTACTCGGGAAAAAGGAACTCCCCTACAAGACGGAGTCTGCAGTCTTGGAAGTTATGAGTAGCCGGCATTGAAGGCTAGTTTGGGGGCTACTGAGGGAGGCCTGTACTAGGGGGTCATCGGGGTGCCAGCCTATCTCATGTGGGCCAGACTATTGGGCCGTATCGTATCCGGACCGAAGACCTTTTGTGCCTTGGTGTGCACCCCAAATCAAGATGGAAGATCCGATGTTTCCTAGATGTATCCGATTATCTGTAAACCCTAGTACCCCCCGGTGTCTATATAAACCAAGGGGCTTAGTCCATAGAGGCTAGAAGAACAATCTCCATCCTACTAGTTAGGGCTTAATTCATCTGATCTCGTGGTAGATCTACTCTGTAACCCCCTTATACACAAGCAATATAATAAAGTAGGACGTAGGGTTTTATCTCTTCGAGAGGGCCCGAACCTGGGTAAACATCGTGTCCCATGTCCACTGTTCCCCATTGATCCAAGGTCCACAATTCGGGACCCACTACCCGAGATCTGGCAGTCTTGACACGGACAGATGCGCCAGGCGCGCCTTCCTATCTGGGAGGAAGGCACGCCCCGGCGACAGGCGCGGCACCCGAGGTGTCACAGGCCTGTGCCTTCTTTGCCTCAGGATGCTCTTGGGGAGGAATTGCTTCTTATTCACGGGGACAGCCTCAGGAGGCACAACGTCAACCTCGTCATCGGAATTCTCGACCACCGCGGCCCAGTAGGCATGCTCGAGGGAGCTGACCATATACTTTACATCGCAAGCGACAGTGATGACACCACTGCACACTGCCATCTTGAGGAGATTGTAGCCATGGTGGGTTGCCACCGTGAACTTGGCAAGGGTAGAGTACCTCAACATGGCGTTGTACAGGAGGCCAATGTGGGCCACGTCGAAGTCGATAAGCTTAGTGTGGTAGTTGTCACGGGTACCAAAGGTGACTGGGAGGCGCACCGGCCCCAGGGGAGTGGTGGAACCGTCGGTCACCCTAGAGAATGGCCTGGTGGACATGAGCTGATCATAAGGCACTTGAAGCATCTCAAAGGTTTTGACAGAGAGGACCTTGAGGCCGGCGCCGCCGTCGATGAGGATCTTGGTGATAGAGATGTTGCTGATGGTGGGCGTGCACAGCATGGGGAGCGCACCGGCGGTGGCTGAACACCTGAGGTGGTCCTTGGAGTCGAATGTGATGGCATACTGTGACCACTTGAGGGGACGCATAGCCTCAAGGCTCGGGAGTGCAGCGTTCACCTCACAAGAGAACTGCTTGAAGAGGCGGTTAGACGCGGGGGCCTAAGCTCCTCCGAGGTTGCAGGCTACCACGCGAGGCTCCTGGTAGCCCCCAGCCTCCTTGTCCTGCTGGTTGATGTCGTTCCTCCTGGGCGGCGGCGGCAACAGTGGGGGCCCGCGTTGCCCTGAGTACGGGCCTCGCGAGGCTGATCGCGCCAAGCACCGTCGCGAGGCTGATCACGCTAGCCACCCTTGCGAGGATGGTCATGCTAGCCCTAACGGGGGTTGCGGTTGTCCCATCGGCCTCCACCAGGGCCGCCTCCACGGCCAAAGCCACGGTCAGGGCGGTCAGGGCGACGGTCCAAGCGCTTTTCACGGAGCGCCTTGAGCTCCTGACAGTCGTCGGTGTTGTGTGCGCACACGTTGTGGTAGATGCAAAATAGGCGGCCGTCCTTACCAGGCTCGTCATGGTCGCGGTCGTGCTTTAGCTCTAGCTCCACCACCAGCACGGTGGGGCCCTTACGCTTCACTTCCTTGGGCTTGGCCTTCTTGTCCTCGGGCTCGACGTCGGGGTTGTTGAGAAGAGAGAGGTAGCCTTCCTCCGCCCTGGCGCACTTGTCAGCCAAATTGAGCAGCTCCAGCGTTGTGCACAGGTCATCGTTGATGGTGAGTTTTTCATTCATCCTGACATCCGTGATGCCATTGGTGAACCGCCGAGATGATGGCTTCGTCCGAGGCCTTCGGAATCTTGAGGCGCACCTGAGTAAAACGCTGAATGTACTTGCGGAGGGTCTCGCTAGGGCGCTGCTTCACCCGCTGCAGATCATTGATGGTGAGGGCGCGGTCGTGGGTGCCTTGGAAGTTGGCGACGAACCGCTCACGGAACTCATCCCACGAAGAGATCGACCCCTTAGGTAGGTTCATGAGCCAGGAGCGCGCGCCATCCTTGAGGGCCATGGGGAACTAGTTCGCCATGACTATGTCGACGCCGTTCACCGCCTCGATGCTCAGCGCCTAGAGCTAGAGGAACTCCGTGGGGTCTGGAATGCCGTTTGTAGCACGGGGGCAGCTCCGGCTTGAACTTGACAGGCCAGACCACCCGACGCAGCTCGCAAGTGAACGCCCGGCAGCCAGCAGCGCTCACGAGCGCGCCTCGCGCAGGAGCGGCGTGGTCCTGGCATCCATGCGCCATGGCTTCTTGGACGGCCCGGTCTTGGCGCTAACACAACAGCTCAGGAGGTGCACGCGCATCGACCAGCGGCTGCTGCATAATCTGGCAACTGGCCTCGTCTCGAGCTGGCACTAGCACTCCGCGCGACCACGCGTCATGCCGGGGCTCGGCGTTTTTGCCGTGCAGGGGAGGAGGCGGAGGCGCGCCATGCGCCACATCGCCTGCGTGAGACGGCGGAGGACTGAGCGGGTGGGAGGGCACCGGGGCCTCGCCTGCGGCGTTGACGAGCTCATTGATGCGGCCAAGCCAGGCGTCGTAGCCTTCGTTGGCAGCGCGGTAACACAGCAGGTCGCACGCCATGAGTAGCACGGCCTACGCGTTCGCCGGCCTGTGGCGAGCATGGGAAGATGAAGCCATAGCCGGGGTGAGTGAAGGTGCAGCAGTGCGTCCGTCGCTGTCACAACCCTAGAATAATGCTTGCAAATTAGTGGCATTGCGTCCATGCATCATGTTTAATTTAATTTGAAACTTGAAATGGGGATTGATCAAACCCTAGCAGATAACAATTCAACTAGGTTCAAGTTCAAATCTTTTCAATGAACCCAAAATGCCCTTAAAAAATGTTCATGATTTAGGGAAAAAGGTGAAAACCCCAATCCTAAATGTTGCACATTTTTCCAGGACATAAAAGGGCTTTGAATTAAATCATATTGTATTTGAGTTGGAGCAAATAAATACTATAAATATTTTTATTGCTCCAATAGCTCTGAATTTGATTGAGGCTTACTGGAATATTACAGAGAGTGCCCAAAATAATTTTCAGATTTTACAAAAATGGTTTAGTTTGAAAACTAAATCAAAACAGAGGCAAATAAAAAAAACAGAAAAAATGGGAAGGAAAAGGGAATACTGTCGGCGTTATGGGAACCAGGGTGCCCAGACTTGCCTGCCTGCAGCCCATGGCATGGCTCCCTCGACGGCCTGGTACGGCCCATCTACAAGACCGCCAAGACAAGACCCTCACGGGGCCCCTGGCCTCGCGAGGCGGACGACACCAGGACCTCCGGAGGGGGCAGCCTCCTCAGGTTGCCTCCCGAGGATCGGCCATTTCTATGTAGGTACCAGCCTCACGAGGCTACGGTGACACGAGCCATGACGACCAAGGCCAGGCGGGCGCCAGCGGGCGCAGAGAAGGCAGTTTCCTCTTTGGTGCTAAGGAGGCAAGGATAGGCATGGGTTCCCGAGGAATCCACCAAAGGTTTCCATTCCGGTGCTACAAGACCAAGACCACCAGCACGACGGGACAGATGTCATCACCGAGCCCACTGCAGCGTCATGCCCGGAAGCCTTGCAGGCGAAGACCTCCTTTCGTCAGGATAAGATGTACTACTTGTCCCCTTTCAAATTGGCCACTGTGGGATCCCTTCCCGCCTATGTTTTGGGGGAAGAGGACCGAGGCCACTATAAAGATAGGTTAGCCACCACCATAGAAGGGGTCGACTCATTCTCACTCCCAAGCTCTCGCGAGGTTGTTCATCCTCTGTACTTGTTCATCCTCAGCCCCTCGTGAGGCCAATCCACCACAAAGCAGGAGTAGGGTTTTACACCGCAAGGTGGCCCGAACCTGGGTAAACTGCCGTGTTCATCTTCTTCCTTGCTCACACGAATCCGGCTAGGCTAGGCTGTGGGGCAACGGGTTGGCAGGCTGGATAGGTTGAGTTCTTCGCACATGCCCTAGAGTTCGAACATTCTTGGGTCTGTGGAGCCCTGAATCCGACATTTGGCACGCCAGCTAGGCGCATGTCGAAGCTCAGCCTCTTCACGAACCACATTCTGCCCATGACTCACGGCTCCCATGGCAGGCGCCGCCCCGTCCACTGGGCCACAGGGCACTTACGAAGGAGCTGTGGGCCACCGGGCCTTCGCCCCCGACCTACGGCGGGTGCAATGGCCGCAGAAGTTAAGTCCAATGTTGCCCCCGCGGTACGATGGCGCGGCGGACCCCGAGGAGTTCCTCCGGTTGTACGCGCAGGCCATCTAGGCGGCGGGCGGCGACGACAAGGTCATGGCGAACTGGCTCCCCATGGCCCTCACGGGCGTGCCGTGTTCCTGGATGCTCAGCCTGCCAGAGTCTTCAGTGGCCTCTTGGGAGGAACTGCGCGGTCTGCTCATCGCGCGCTTTGCGGCGCCAGTGCCCCACGTTGTTGCGTCCATCCTTGGCGGGTCGCAGACGCCATCCTCGGGCCGCCATGTCAAGAAACTCCTCTATCGGCTGTGAGCTACTCGCCCGCAGTAGGGTGCTGCTCCAGGCCACGCAGCGCCTAAGACCGACATCACCTTCGACCCTAGGGATCACCCCAGGACCACGGTCGGCGTCGGTGCGCTCCCCATGCTGTGCACGCCCACCATCAGCAATGTCACAGTCACCAGGACCCTCATTGATGGTGGCGCTCGCCTCAATGTCCTCTCCGTGGAAGCCTTCAACCTACTTCAAGTGCCCTACGACCATCTCGCGCCCACCAGGCCTTTCTCGGGGGTGGTCGGCGGCTCCACCACCCCCTTGGGGCAGATACGCCTGCCAGTCACCTTCGGCACGCGCTACAACTACCGAACCAAGCTCATCGACTTCGACGTCGCCCGCATCAGCCTCCCGTACAACGCCATCCTTGGGTATCCGACCCTTGCCAAGTTCATGGTAGCGACACACCGCGGCTACAACATCGTCAAGATGCCTAGGAGGAGCGGCATCATCACCATGGTGGGGGACACCAGGGACGCACTCCTGGCCCTCAAGCTCGCTTACAAAGCCGCGGCAGCCATGCGGCCGGTCACTAGGGACGCTCCAGAGATCCCAGAGGCCGCGCCCGCAAAGAAGGAGCAATTGTTCTCCCAACACCGGGCCGAGATGAAACAGGTGCCCATCGACGACGGAGGTTCAGGCCCCACCTTCACCATAGGTGCCGGCCTCCCTCCGGATAAGGAAGAGGCACTGGTCAGCTTCCTCTGTGCGAACAAGGATGTATTTGCATGGGAGGCGATGGACTTGGTCGGCATCCCACGGGACGTGATCGAACACAATTTGATGGTGTGCCCCAGTGCACGCCAGGTGAAGCAGAAGGCGCGGCAGCAAGCCCAAGAGAAGCAGTCCATTATCGTCCAGGAGGTCCACAAGCTGCAAGAAGCTGGCGTCATCCAGGAATTGCAGCACCCGGATTGGCTGGCCAACCCAGTCATCGTCCCCAAGAAGGGCGGGAAGGAGCGCATGTGCATCGACTTCACCAGCCTCCACAAGGCGTGCCCTCAGGACCCGTTCCCTCTTCCGCGCATCGATCAGATTGTTGACTCCACCACCGAGTGCGACCTGTTATGCTTCCTGGATGCCTTCTCGGGCTACCACCAGATCAAGATGGTGGTATAGGACGTCGAGAAGACCGCCTTCCACTACTAGGTAAATGCTTATAGGTAGGACATCAGTAGTAGCACTGGAAAATAGCAGGCGCTGCTGCTAATTAGCAGTAGCACTTTTCTGGGGCAGCGCTACAAGTAACTCGTTAGCAGTAGCGCTGTAAAAGTAAAAAGCACTACTACTAAGTGGGACCCAACGAGCCCACTGACGCTAGCTGTAGTAGCAGCGCTGTCCAGAATACAACGCTACTACTAAGATTTTAGTAGTAGCGGTTTATTTGGCAGCACCGATACTACAAATGGGCCCCACTTAATAGTAGCGCTTTTCCTGGGAAGCGCTACTACTAAGTATCATAGCGGCAGCGCTTTCTGGGAAACAGCGGTACTGCTAGTTGCGGCTGGTGCCACCTTTTCACCCCCCTCTCCCCCTCCTCCCACCTTCCCCCTCCTTTCCCCTCCCCCCTCTCTAAGTTAGTTCTCCACCATTGTTGCCCTTCTTCTCTCTTCCTCCTACCTCTCTTCTCTCCCCATTAATGCCCCCCTCCACCATAACTCTCCTCCATAAATGGCCTTCTCATCTCTATCTAGCTACCTCATTTATTTGGCTCTCCCTCCATTCCATAGATATAGATCTAGCTAGCTCATCTCTCTCCCTTTCCATTAGTTAGGTAGAGTCATCTCTCCTCCCCAACAACTAGATCTAGCTACCTATTTAGCCATCCACACTTTCGATCCCTATAGGTAACGAAAGGCCTCATCTAACCGTGCTCCGTCTCTCTCGGGAGATAGGTGAGTAAAAAGTTGTGCATTTCAAGAATGGGAATATGTGTGTTTGGGATATGGAGAGATTTGTGCGATTGACATGCCCCCGAGTTGCTTATGTTTTTCCAAAATGTCGATTTATTTCCGTTTCGGTGAATTTTGAGCAAACTCGATATGTCCTATTTTTAGGCAAGGTCATGCCAAATTTTTATATGACTTTGATGCATGCATGCATTTTGTTTATAACCCTTTTGCTTGTTATACCGTGTAGTCTCAGTCATGAAGGTGAGTGGATGGAAGGTGGAGCGATACTTGCAATCCGTGGTGATGGACATGTATGCAAATAATCGGACTAGGATTAGATGTTCGTGTACAAGATGCAAAGAAGGAGTCCTTTTGGACCCTTTTGAACGTGGCAGTTTGAAGGCGCACCTGCTGATGAATGGTTTCATGGATGGCTATACTCGGTGGATAAGTGAAGATGATGATGAGGGCGTCCACATGGCAGGGAATAATGACATGGGGTTAGACGAAGAGATGACCGATCGACACGAAGACGATGGCGCCGGACATGGCGGTGGGGAAGAGTTCGGACATGACAGCTACGGAGAAGATTTCGGACACGGCGAAGAAGAGTCCGGACATGGCAGAGAAGAGGCGACGGTCACGCCACAGTCTTCGACGCTACTAAGTGCAGTCATGCAGGACCCTCATGTTCGAGACCTCCTTCGCAAGAGTACGACTAGCGAGAGAGATGCTTCTAGAGAGGAGGCCAAGCTGGCGCAACTTGAAGTAGACTCGAAGACTCCATTGTATGATGGTTGCGATCCTGAGGTGACCCGCTTGAGTTTCACGCTTGAACTTCTAAAGATGAAGGCCAAAAACAAATGCACAGACAAAAGCCTCGATGAGCATTTGAAGTATCTATATAATAAAGTTCTCCCCGTGGGGAACCTTTGTCCTACTAGTGTCGAGGAGGCCAAGAAAATCGTTTGCCCTTTTGATTTGCCGCACATTAGGTACCACGCATGCATCAACGATTGCATCATTTATCGAGGGGAGCACGTGGAAAAAACCAACTGTCCAGTGTGCAATGCTTCTCGATACAAGAAGGAAGGAAAGAAAGCTCCTCAGAAAGTTATATGGTACTTTCCGATCACTCCCCGTCTGCAGCGGTATTTTGTAGATCCTAAGGAAGCAAAGCTCATGCGCTGGCACACGGAGAGGAAGAAGCCCGATGATGGAGATGATCCGAAGCTGAGACACCTCGTAGATGGTGGCAAGTGGAGAGCATTCAACGCCGTATATGGATTTGCTGCAAAAGATCCAAGGAACATCATGCTTGGTGCGAGTACCGATGGCATGAATCCGTTTGGAAACCAGAACACCAACCATAGCACATGGCCCGTCTTTGTATGGATGTACAACCTCCCCCCCATGGAAGTGCATGAAGACAAAGTACATACACATGAGCATGCTGATTCAAGGGCTAAAACAACCAGGAAATAATATTAACCTATATATGAGGCTTCTGAAAGAGGAGCTAGACACGTTATGGAAAACACCGGCATGGACATGGGACGCCAGCAAAGGAGAGTATTTCTATATGAGAGCCACGCTGATGATGACGGTGCACGACTATCTCAATTACGGGTACACCTCAGGCCAGGTGTGCCATGAATACTACGGATGCACGAGGTGCATGGATGATACAACGTCTCAGCAGCTTACATCAACGAAAGATGGCAGGTCTGGGAAAATTGTGTACATGGGGCATCGTAGATGGCTCGAGAAGGATGACCCGTGGAGAAAGTGTGGAGATCAATTCAATGGGTTGGCCGAGCATCGAGGACCTCCACGTAAGAGGAGCGGCGCCAGAATCAATGAGCTGTTGAAAAACTGGGAATAGTGCCCCGCGCCAGGAAAGATGAAAAAGGCGCCAGTGCCGCTGTTGAAGGTATGGAAAACAAGGTCTGTTTTTTGGGACTTGGAGTAATGGCCCAACCACTACACGCCTCATTGCCTTGATCAAATGCATATCACGAAGAATGTCCTCGAGAGCTTGCTTGGCACACTGATGAACATGCCGGAGAAGACCAAGGATGGGCCGAAGGCAAGGAAAGACTTGGAAGATTTGAAGATCAGGAAAGATCTCCACATGCCGCCCCGTAAAAAGTCGACGGAGGAGATGGAGACGGAGACGGAGGAGGGGGAAAGGGGCAGAAAAGTCAACAAGAAGGAGGAGAATTATTGACCCCCTTCTTGCTTCACCTTAAGTGCGAAGGAGATCGATCAATTCATCAAGTGCCTTACGGGAATCAAAGTCAGTTCCGGTTACTGCGGGAAGATAAGCAGATTTCTAGACACCAAGAAGAAAAGGTTCAGCGGGATGAAGTCTCATTACTGTCACGTGATGATGATGCAGATACTCCCGGTTAACATTAGAGGGATAACGGACAAGCACGTCCATGACACGCTTACTGGTCTCTGCAACTTCTTCGATGTTACCTCTTGAAAGTCCATCAGTGTGAAGCAGCTCCGAAGGCTACAGGAAGAGATCGTTGTCATACTATGTGAGCTTGAGATGTACTTCCCGCCTGCGTTCTTTGACATCATGGTGCATCTGTGTGTCCACATCATGGACGACATCATCGACCTCGGGCCGACATTCCTTCATAGCATGATGCTGTTCGAGAGGATGAATGGGGTCATCAAAGGATTTGTTCGTAACATGTCTCGTCCCAATGGGAGCATCGTCCAGGGGTATCTGACGCATGAGTGCATCTCCTTTTGCAAGGATTATATAGGCGTCGGAGACCCTGTTGTTGGTTTGCCCGTCAAGAAGCACGATGGGAGGCTCGGAGGAGAAGGTCACGACAAAGGCCGGAGGTAATTGCACATGGACTACTCAGATCGAGGGAACGACTTCGACAGGGCTAACTTAGTAGTGCTACAACACCTAGATGTGGTAGATGATTATGTGACAAGGCACAAAGAAACCATCGCAAAGAAGTACCGTGATAAGGGGATGCTCAAGACGGACGACGAAGTTACTGTAGAGCACAACGCCACTTTCTTGTGTTGGTTCAAAGAGGAAGTTCTTGCTAATCCCCTGGAAGAGGGCAGTTCAGACGGATTGCTCATACACGCCTTAGCACATGGCCCGCGCCCAAACTCGCGACCTATTAGGCATACGATATCAATGGGTACACATTCTACACGGAGGCACAAGACATGGACAGGGATTACCAGATATTAGGGGTGACAATTGAATGCGTGACCGACGCCAACGGCACAACTAAAAATTCTACGGAAGGGTTGAAGAGATCTGGGAGCTTGACTATGCTGGAATGCACGATGCGACGATGTTCCATGTCAGATGGTCTAAGGACGTCGTAAGAGAAAACAAGTATTTCACTACCATGTCTATACTCGACGTGAAGAGCGCTACCATGAACATTAACGTCATCGCCAAAACTGAGCCTTGTGTACACGCTAACCACGTGACACAATGTTTCTTCATAATCGACCAGACCAATCCCAGCCGTGTTGTCATGAGGAGAGGCAAAAGGAGCATCGTCGGAATGGATGGAGTCGCCAACGAGGAAGACTACGACCAATACGGCAACCTGATGAGGGAAGATGATGATGATGATGAAGCATACATGAAAAGAAGAATCAATACTACATTACCTAAGAAAGATCGTACTCCATGGTACCGGAAAAGTCACAAGGAGGGGCTCAATTATTCGACAACGAACAAGAAAGGGAAGAAGCTCAATGTGAAATGTCGCCGACGCAGCTGAGAAACCACCATTTCTATATATGTATCTATTTTGTGTACGCACTCAAGTAACCGTTATCGGTCAAATGTTCTATACATCGTATCCCCTTCACCACCACATGCATGGTTCCGGTGATATTCGCACAGTGTGGGAGGGAGACACCGTCGTCGGGAGAAAAAAAAACAAAAACAAAAGGGAGAAAGCAATACAAAATAAAAATAAAAGTAAACAGGAAAGAAAAGGAAAATAATAAAAAGAAAAGAAAACTAAAAACTAGAAAAGGAAAATAATAAAAAGAAAAGAAAACTAAAAACTAGAAAAGCAAAATAATAAAAAGAAAATAAAAATAGCGGTAGCGCTGGACAGGGAACCAGCGCTATAGCTAAGTTAGCTATAGCGCTGGACCATAATACAACGCTACTGCTATTTGTATTTTAGAATTAAAAAAATAAAAATTGCAATAGTTGGCAGTAGCGCTGGATCAGGATCCAACGCTATAGCTAAGGTAGCGATAGCACTGGATCCTCATCCAGCGCTACTGCTATTTTGAGTTAACCACCGCGCAGGCTCAAAATTTTGTCAAGTCCCATCCCCCCACTCTCCCACCTCTCCCCCTCCTCTCTGCTGTCGCGCGCCGCCGTCGCCCCTGCCCACCGGCCGTCGCCCCTGCCCACCCCTAGACCTGGAGCTCGACGCCGGCCCGAGCCCCTGCCCGCCCTCGGCCTCGACGTCGTCCCGATCCCCTGCCCGCCACTCCGACCCCATCCTCGTCTGCGTCGCCGCCGCTCTGACCTTGTCCGCGCCGCCGCCGCTTCGGCCTCCTCGTCTGCGCCGCTGCCGTCGACCTCACCCCTGGTAGCTAGCGTCCCCTTCTTCCTCCCTTCAGGTACTGGCCGACCCCCCCCACCTCCCCCTCTCTCTGTCAATTAGGTTTTCTTTTTTTTAGAAATGAAACTAGGTTTTCAATTTAGGGTTCAATTAGGTAGGCAGTAGGAATCAATTTTAGGGTTCAATTTAGGAATTTTTATTAGGACAAAATATTTATTAGCAAAGAAAATTTCTAGGGTTCTAGGGTTCATATGTCAAAAGTTATAGAAATTTCTTTAACCGCAACAATCAGGTAATGTTGTTGCTGCTTTAAACAAATTAGTAAAATTTTGAGTTAACAGAGAGTAGTTAGCTAGGGAAAATAATTAGCTATGGCATTTACCTAGGGCATTTTTAGCAAATTTAGCTAGGGCATTTAGCTAGGGCAAACTTTTTAGCTAGGGCATTTAGCTAGGAAAATTAGCTAGGGCATTTAGCTATAAAAAATAGTAGCATTTAGCTAGGAAAATTAGCTATGACATTTAGCTAGGGCATTTTTAGCAAATTTAGCTAGGGCATTTAGCAAATTAGTTTAGGGCAATTTAGTTGGTTAGGGCAGTAGCAGAGAGAGAGAGCATTTAGGAATTTTTGTAGCTATATATAATAGCTATAAATAAAAAAACAATAGCAAATGTTTAGTGAGGTCATTTTGCAAAGGTTTTTGGTTTTTGAAAAGACCACTATTTTTGCAATGTTTAGTGAGGTCATTTCACACTATGTACTTGCTTGAATGATATATTTTGCAAATGATATATGTCATTGATGTTATATGATTTTGCAATGTTGGTTGAATGTCGAAGAATATCTGAGTGGCCTATGTTTTTGCCGGAATGTTGATTCATTTCCGTTCCGGCAAATTTCAGGCGCTCCATATGCTCACTTTTTTGCAAAGGTCATGCCGAAAATTTCCGTGATTTTCGGCATGACTTGTGCTAGAAACTAGGACATATGGAGTGCTCGGGATTTGCCGGGTGGAATTAATCAACATTCCGACCAAATATAGGCCCCTTTTTTCTCTTCATTATATCTTTTATTTACAATTGTTGAATAGGAAACATGTCTAGCCAGCCGAAGCCGGGGGTTCTGATCGCCTCGAAGAACACCCCCTCAAGGCAGCAAATCATTATTTCGATTACCTGGATGAACACCAGTTGCGGGTGCAGGGTGGCGGCAGTGGCACCAACCCCGACACCGACACCGACACCGGCACCGACACCACCTCCGAGACCAGCAACGATGCTGTCATAGCCGGTAAAGCACCGAAGCATAAGAGGACACGAAGACCAAACGAGCTCGGCATCGGACAAATTGTGGTCACGGGGATGCACCCCAAGAAATTAGAGCCAATGGCGCCGGAGGAAGCGTGCTCATGCTGGGGCAATCAACTAGGATGCATCCTCAGGGAAACCGCCAACATCAACGACGAGAAGTTGAAGAAGATACCACATATGGATCACATGCTCCTAAAGAAGTTGCACAATAGGTTCCTGTTCCCCGGCCGGGATGAAAGCAAACATCCGTGGGATGACGATGCCATGACAAAGATAAACAGCAAGGCGATGGTGATGTTCACCAATGACTTGTTCGCCTGGAGCGGGAGCGAAACCACCGGTGCCTCAAGAAGTACTACATAGTCGCGCTCTTGCTCATGCTGATCGCTCTTCTCTTCTACATCATGGTTTAGATAGAGATGATGAAACTTGTGTGTGTGCCATGACCATGCAGTTGCATTTATTCGAGACATGACATGACTTGTGTATCGCTATTTTCGAGATGTGATGATATTTGTGTTGAATGATGATGATGATGGTGTGACGAGACTACTGTATGTGTATGATATGATGAGAATAGTGTAGGTTTATTATGATTTGATGAAACTACTATATAGAGCATGCACAAATACATCACAAATACGTAGATGGGGAATACATTTGTGAAAGCAGGAATACTAGCAGTAGCGTTGGAAGGCATCTAGCGGTAGAGCTTGCTTTGGTGCAGCGCTACAGATAGTTAGCACTTGCGCTTGTCTAGGCAGCGCTACTGCTAACCATACTTACCAGTAGTGCTGGTCCGGGTAGCGCTACTGCTAAAACTTAGCTATAGCGCGTTAGCAGTAGCGCTTCCCCTAGCGCTACTGCTATAGTTATTTCAAGCGCTACTAGTAGGCTTTCTCCTAGTAGTGTTCCTTTCCTCGTGCGGGGTGTACTACTACACCTGCATGCCCTTTGGGCTGCGGAATGCCGGCATGACCTTCCAGTGGTTGATGCACATCGCTCTGGGCTGGCAGCTCGGGAGGAACGCCGAGGTGTACGTCGACGACATAGTGGTCAAGTCGTGGGAGGCAAGAACCCTTGTCGAAGACCTAGAAGAAACGTTCGCCAACCAGCTCAAGGTAAACCTGCGGCTCAACCCGGAGAAGTGCGTGTTCGGTGTCCCGTCCGGCAATTTGCTGAGGTTCCTGGTATCGCATAGAGGGATCGAGGCAAACCCCAAGAAGGTCAAGGCAATAAAAAGGATGAGCCCGCCACAGACCCTCAAGGAGATGCAGAAGCTCACGGGCTGCGTTACCTCACTGGGGCGCTTCATATCCAAGCTTGGTGAGTGTGCCCTCCCGTTTTTCAAGCTGATGAAAAAGAAGGGCCCCTTCGAGTGGACCCCAGAGGCTGAGGCGGCTTTCTAAGACCTCAAGAGGTTGCTCACGAGCCCGCCGGTTATGGCGGCACCTCGCCCTCTTGAGCCCTTGGTACTTTACCTGGCCGCCACGCCTCACTCGGCTAGCGCGGCGCTCCTGGCGGTCAGGGTGGAGCGCGCGGGTGCGGGTTCGCAGCATAGCGCCCGCGTGTAGTCGCTCCATCGCCACCTCAGGATGGCGCTCCTGAGGCCTCAACCACTACATCGGACTGCAAAGCTCTCGAGGCCCCCTCGACCCAAGTGGAGCGGAACATCGCCGACGCCTCTTCCCTCGTCGAGCACCCGGTGTCCTTCATCAACATGGTGCTGCGTGATGCACGCGCATGCTACCCCATGCCACAGAAGCTCCTACTCACGCTCCTCGTCGCCTCCAGGAAACTGTGCCACTATTTCCAAGGCCACCCCATCAAGGTCGTCTTTGCATACCCGCTAGAGAAGGTGCTCCGCAGCCCTAATGCAGCGGGGAGGGTTGTCGAGTGGAACATTGAGCTGCAAGCATTCCAGCTGGAGTTCAGCATCACCAGGGTCATCAAGGCCGCAACCCTCACCGACTTCATGGAGGAGTGGACGGATGCCCCTGACCGGGTGATGGGCGAAGATTGGTCCCTCGCGCCCGGAGATGAGGCGCCCAATGGCTGGCTCATGTACTTCGACGGCGCATTTGCGCGGCACGGCGCGGGGGCTGGAGCCATGCTCATCTGGCCGACTCAGGATAACCTATACTACGCTGTGCAGCTCTGCTTTCAGCATGGCGAGAAGGTCTCCAACAACATCATGGAGTACGAGGGCCTGATCGCTGGCCTCAGGGCCGCGGCAGCCCTGGGGGTCAAGCGTCTCACTATCAAGGTCGACTCTCAGCTCCTCGTCAACTTCTCCAACAAGGAATACAAGCCTAAGGACGAGCACATGGAGGCATACTTAGAAGAGGTACGCAAAATTGAAAAACGCTTCTTGGACTTGGAATTGTAGCACGTCCCGCATGGCACGAACAAGGAGGCGGACGATATCGCCAAGAGGGCGTCCCGACGCGAGCCCCAGAGGCCTGGCGTCTTCGAGGAGAGGCTCTTCAAACCGTTGACAGCTCCCCCTGCTGCAGGCCCGACACTGCTTCTGGAGGAGCCGCCCCAGGCCCCCTCCTCAGGAGCCCCGGCCTACGGCCCTACCTCAGGAGTCCGCCTGCTACTAGCACTGGATCCTCAGGAGGGTTGCTAGACCGAAGAGTTCAAGGTGTACCTGCTCCGCGGCACCCTGCCGGAGAAGGAGGAAGACACGAAACGCGTGGCCCGCCAGGCCACCGCTTAGTGCTTGCAGGACGGCGAGCTCTACCGAAGGCATCCCAACAGCGTCTCACTGCGATGCATATCCAAGGAGCAAGGGTGCGAATTGCTGGATGACATCCACGATCGGGATTGCGGGCACCATTCTTCATCACGCACCCTCGTGGGCAAGGTATTCCGAAGTGGGTTCTACTGGCCCACGACGCTCAATGATGCGACCGAGCTAGTGCGATCCTGTGAGGCCTGCCAGTTCCATGCGAAACAGATCCACCAGCCCGCTCAAGGCCTCCAGACCATCCCACTCTCATGGCCATTCACGGTCTGGGGGCTGGACATCCTGGGCCCGTTCCCCCGAGCGACCGGGGGCTACCGCTACCTGTACGTCGCCATCGACAAATTCACCAAGTGGGCGGAGGTGGAGCCCGTGTGCACCATTCCTGCTGGCTCAACCGTCAAGTTCATCAAGGGCCTCGTGAGCCGTTTCGGGGTCCCTAACCGTATCATCACTAACAATGGCTCTTAGTTCACAAGCAATCTCTTCAGGACATATTGTGCTAACCTTGGAACGCAGATATGTTACGCTTCAGTGGCACACCCACAGAGCAACGGCCAGCCCGAGTGCGCCAACGCAGAGGTCCTGAGGGGCCTCAAGACAAGGAGCTTCAAGAAGAAGCTTGAGGCCTGTGGCAAGGGTTGGCTTGGTGAGCTTCGGTCCGTGCTGTGGTCCATCCGTACCACCGCGCCTAAGCCCACCGGCGAGACCCCGTTCTTCCTCGTCTACGGGACTGAGGCGGTCCTCCCACACGAGGTCAAACATCGGTCCCCGCGGGTCTTGGCATTTGATGAGGCATGCTAGGACACCTCGCAGGGGACAGATCTCGTGCTCGGGGAAGAGGGCCGCCGCCAAGCCTCGCTCTGGGTCACGAGGTACCAGCATCCGCTGCGGCGGTATCACTACCGCAGCATCCGCTCCAGGACCCTCGAGGTGGGTGACCTCGTACTGAGGCAGGTGCTCTCCAGGGAGGGGCTTCACAAGCTCTCGCCTATGTGGGAGGGCTCGTTCAGGATCGCCCGTGTCTCCAGGCCTGGCGCCGCGTGCCTGGAGACGCAGGACGGGGTCCCCATCCAGAATGCCTGGAACATCCAACACCTCCGGAAGTTCTACCCGTGACACTCTCACGTAATAATGAGTGGGGCTGTACACGCCTCGGAGTCTCCTGAGCGCCGCCCTGGGGCCTCATGGGGGCTCCCACCCATGTCCAAGTGGAAGCCTCATGCTCCGCGCTGGCGGACGACACGGTCTTTCAACGACTATGCCCACGCCTAGTGGAAGCCCCATGCTCTGCGCTGGCGGGAAGACTAGAAGACTAGTGTAGGCACCGGACGCGACTGTTCTTTTGCTTGCTTTTGTAGCTGATTTGCCAGTTCTTGGAATGAAATTCAAAGTTCTGGCGTCTTTATTTGAAAGGGTTGGGAATTTTTTTCTCCTGTAGCGTTTGCTCTTTCGAGTCTTGCAGTTGCCTGTCACTCCTCTCCACGCATCTCGCTAGCAGGGGCTGGGCACGGTGTGTACGTCCGGGGCAGCCCGCGAACACTCCTCGCCAAAGCCCTGGCGTCTTACTTTGGCATCCTAATCCTCGCGTGACACTCTTAAATGAGTCAACGGGCATGTGCACCCTCCCAAGTCCTCATCTCCTGGGCTCGCCGGGCATCGCGACCCGGTGTACCAGTGATGATCGACCTTCACCCGGGGGCTCGCATGGGGCGCGACGCCCTGTGAAACATCTTTGGAGGCCCCATGTCCTCATGGCCAGCTAGGGACCTCGCGGCCGTTGGGCGCCTCCTGAGGCCTGAGAACCTTCGTACCCTCAAGAAGGAAACCCCCGTCAAGAGATCTCTTTGGAATGGGAGGCACACAGGAGGTCCAGGCTCTGGAGGAGCACGCCCTCGCGGCGCAGGAGTCTACCACGAGCACACCAAGCTAAATTATCCTAATTGTGATCAACAAGAACCTGTCGGTTAATAGCAACATGAATGCTAGGATACGATGTAAGAACGTTAACATAACGGCGCAAGCGCCATGGTCCATTACACGCCCCAGCAGGGCTTTCTACATTTCTTGATGCAGAAAAAAAAGCAAAAGCGGCCTCGCGACCACTGCGGCTCCTGAGGCCTGGCTCCGGTGACGCTAGCGCTCAGTCGGAGTCCTCCTCCTGCTTCACTGGGGCGTGATGGCGAGGCGGCTCGTCGCCCTCCCCGGTTCGGGCTCAGCGGTGAGGCGGCTCGTCGTAGTCGTCATCGCTCGTGCTCTCCCCAGAGGAAGAGCTGCCGCCGTTGGGTGTGTCACAGCCTTCGCCAAGGGCAAGTTCACCGCCGAGGATGCTACCACCCCTCCGGTCGTCGTCGTCGGAGGGGTGGACGTCATCGTCATCATCGTCACCCTCTGGGCAATACCCCAAGCGCCTGCCGTCTTCCCCAAAGATCCTGACGTAGAGGGTCGCTGCTCCATCGTGCCTAAAGTGGAGAGTACATCCCCCCTCCAGGCAACATGAGCGGGCGAACGACTGCCACCCACGGTTCAGGAACACGTTACCAGCAAGGGTGACCTCATCCTCCACCCACGAGGCCTTGCTGCAATAACCGTCCGCCTGCAGAAAGAGGCCGCCAGGCCCTCCGGGCGGCAATGCACCCGCGAAGAAGCGTGGGAGCTGGAACCAGATGCTTGCCAGCCTCTCCGCCCACACCACGAACTCCGAGGATGCGTCAGCCGAGTGGGATCGCGGGCGCGGTGGCCAGACGGCCGCCGCATGCTTCCTCCCTTGGCCATGGCTGCCTTGGCCACGACAGCTTCCGGCGCAGGAGGGAGCCCTCCCATGACCGCTAGAGGTGGCATTGACCTTTGAGGGGGTGCACCCGCGCCCTCGGGGAGCTACAGCCGACGTCGCGGAATACTTGCGGGGACTGCCGCGGCCCCTATTGGGTGGTGGCGAGCCTGGTCCCTCCTTGGGGGCCTTGCCCTTCTCCTCGGTAGAAAACCACCTCACCGGCGCCATGGATACTTTGGCAAGACGGCGGGACAACGGAGAAGAAGAAGGAGCAGGCAGGAAGAAGAAGAAGAAGATGGGCTGGGGGCTCTGCCCCCTTCCCCATTTATAGACAAAGGAAGGCTGACCGACGGCCTCTCACATTCTGAGCAATGATGGCCACGCTCCATGCGCCAGGCAGTTGTCAAGTCTAGCAGTTGCCGAGGTGACGTGGGGAAGCGGAGACGCCCACGTCCCGTCAAGCGCCACGCATCGACTTGGCCCGCAGGTGATCGGGGCCCGCGGTGCTTCGCCCTTGCCGTTTGGCTTCGCCTCGAAGCCAAGCTCGAGCGCGCCTTGGGCCCGGGGCTACTGTCGGCGTTCTGGGAACCAGGGTACCCAGACTTGCCTACCTACGGCCCATGGCGTGGCTGCCTCCATAGCCTGGTAAGGCCCATCTACAAGACCGCCAAGACCCTCACGGGGCCCCTAGCCTCGTGAGGCGGACGACACCAAGACCTCCGGAAGGGGTGACCTCCTCAGGTTACCTCCCGAGGAGCAAAGATTTCTATGCAGGTACCAGCCTCACGAGGCTACGGTGACATGAGCCATGACGACCAAGGCCAGGCGTGTAACGACCCGAGACTGATGCTCCAGACGCCTTCCATTTATTTTCGTTGTTGCGTGTGTTTCTTTTGTTTGTTGCATTCGTCATCGCATCTTGGGCACTAAAAGTTGGTATCAGAGCCTGGGATTAGCACAGGAGAGCCTTACCGACCTTAGGAGCCCCCTTGATTTATCGAACTGCTACCGTTGTTGAGTCTAAAAAAAACTATTTTGAGTCTAGTTATATATCGGAGAGTAGGAATTCTTTTTACTCCTCATCCCCTTCGTCGCTTTGGTGAGGACTCGTGACGTAGGTGTTTTGGATCCACCACTATCCTTTTTCACTCAAATTTTTCTTAGGATCACGTGGGTATTGTTGGAATCACTACGATATCGGTGTGACGGGAATTCTGTCTTGGTGCCTCCTGTCTGACTTGACTTCTTCCGGGGAGTTGAGCTCCAAGGTGTTCTTGTCACATTCGCTATCGTTTCAGTTCTGGAATACCAGAGGTCGCCGACTTCGAAAATGCTTCTATACTCTTTGTGGTGAGAGTAGTTTGGCGCCACCCAGTACTGGGGAGAGTGATCAGATGTATTGCCACAGCTAGTATTGCGGATGTTTTTCAAAGGTCTGAGGTACATGATTTCCGAGGTTTTCTTGGTTATGTGTTGACGGATGGATACAGTTGGAGTGTAGGATTTGTTAGTTGTGTGAGATATTTGTGCCTCCCTGTATCCCCAACACCAAATTGCATAACCAGAAAGTTTCGGGAGTTTTTAGGTGGGAATTCAAGTAGTTACCCAGGATTTCTTTTTGACAGATGTATGAGTTGAGATTGGGGTCCAACTTCTAGTGGTTCATTTTTCATGTCGATTTACAGTGGTCGCGAGACGCCTTAAAGAATTCTTGGCTATGCTGATTCGGGGACGTCTCGTTTGTCATTCATGATGTCCGCTGTACGTCATGCCCGTGGGGCCTCTTCGCGAACACTTTGGGCGAAAATCTCTATCATATGTTTATTCCGGCTTATTCTGCAAGCCAATCCTTTGTTTTGTTTTATTTGTGGTATTCGAGTTGCTTCGAAGTCAAGTGTTTCCATACCTTTTCCTAAGCGGTGTTCTCGTATTTCTATCGGAGTGCTAATCATTCTTGATCATCAAGATTGTCATGTCAATCCTTTTCAACCGGTGCACTTCTCTTCAAGTTATTCCCGTCGGGCGCCATTGAGAAGCTTGAGGATTTGTCCGTTTCATCCGTCTCAAGTTGCCTTTGTTTTTCCCACCGTCCCACCCTTTTCTTCAAGGACTCAGATTTCTTAATCCCGTATCCATTTTATTGATGTGAAGTTTCTTCATCCTTTTCTTCCAAGTTTCATCCGGCGGTTCCTCGTGAAAATGCTAAGGAAGCTTTAAGTTTATCATTCTTCATTCTCTTTCTTCTCCGGTGGACTAATTGCAAGCTTTCGGTGTTGATCATATCCCTTTCGTCCTTTCATATGCTCTCTCATGCCGGTGCACCTCTTATTTATCCACCTTTTTATTCATATCCGGAGTGCTGAAATATCTCAGAAGACTCATGTTTTCATTCAAGATCTGTTCATTCTATTTTGTGGTTGCTACCTCATTCAAGTCATTCGAATATTACCGGTGTAAACTCTCTTTCAAGCAATCATTTCAACGGTGTTTCTTCAAGTGGGCCCATAACCCACAGGTCTTTCCCAGGATCTTACCTGACTCTTCTAATTATTTCGGAGTATTCTCAAATTCTTCTAAAAAAATTGATGTAAGAATGAATTTTCATCAGTCAATTGTCCTCTCCTAGATCGCTTTCAAATTCTTTTCATCCTTCCCTCATCCTTTCTTTATTCATTCTTCCGGAGTGTCTAAACAATTCATGGTGGTGTTTCCCATCGTCATCCTCAGCTTTCGAAGACCGAAGTAGCGTTTCCTCTAAATCTTGGTCCTTTCTCTTGAAGATTCATGGTTTGAGCTGGGTGCCATCCTCTCAAATCATTTCCGATTCTGAGAAATTCTTTTCATACCCATCCAAAGCATTTCATGAGTTCTTTCAGTTCGTGATTCTCCGGAGGCCTTCATTTCAGAAGATTTATTTGTTCTCAACTTTTTGCTCTCGTTTCCCCAATCTTACCGGTGCATCGTCCAAGTATTCTATAGTCAGCTTGCCTCTCTTCGTTCGTTTCCTAAATTCTTCCAGGTGTTTCGTTCACTTTTCTTTAATTGTTTTCAATTCTTACGATGGTTCGTTCAAGATTCCTTTTCCTTTGTTACCATATCAATTCATTTGTTCTTTCTAAAATTCATACCCGTGGTTCGTGGAAGACTTCTCAAGTTTGCGCTATATCCCTGCTTAATCCTTTTCAATGAGAATAAGTAGTATGCCTAATCCATTGTGTTTCATCAAGTTAATTTGATGAAGGATAGACATATCATAATTCTTGTTCTTGTTTCATCGAGGTGATTTAATTCCTTCTTCCGGAGTTCATCATGGTATCAATTTCTCGGTTCTAAGTTGTTCATCTTTTCTTTCCGAAGTTCCAAGTTCTCTCGGTTATTTCATCGCGAAGCTCCATCTAAATCATTGCAAGGCTTCAATCTTGTTCTTTCCAACCTTCATCTCTTCTATAGCATCCTTTCATTCCGGAGTTCTTCCAAGAAACTCAACATGACGATTCATCAGAGATTTCTTTCATTATCGAAGTGTTCGTCAAGATTCTTGTTGGAGGAGCACAAGTATTCTTATTCTTGCATTTCAAAGTGCAATTCATTCTCCCATATCTTTTGGAGCGGAGTCTTGCATCTCTTTGTTCCGTTCAACTAATCAATCATTTTGGTAGTGGCAGAATTTCACCTCAAGTTTTTGAGATGCTTTCCATAAGCCCACAACAAGCTTATTCTTTTCGTTGTTGATTTTCCAACAACTCCGCTCAATCCTTATTTGTACGGATGCTCTTTCAAGTTCAATTGTGAGAGATGTTAGTTTTCTCTTCTCCATTCTTTTCATTATATTCTTCATTTGTTCTGGATGTGTTGTGTTGTTGCTGTCTTCGAATATCATCCCATCTTGTCAAGTTCATGTTCCATTCCTTCCATGTTCAACTGGAGAGCTGTCCAAATTCTATCATTCTTGTTCCTTGGCTATCGCGTTATACCGGTGTGGTTTCATATTCTTTTTGGTTCGTTAAGCTCTTGTTTCATGTCTTTCAACCTACAAGGTTCTCGTAATGTTCCTTGTTCCTCTCTTCTAACAGAGAGTTTTCAACTTGATTCATCTCTGGTGTATTCTTTCCTTGAAATTGTTTAACCTCTCAAGGTTCTTTGGTTTCACTTGTTTGTCAAGAAGCAACTTAGTTTTACCTCTTCCTCTTCTTTCCTCTTCTCATTCCTAGATCTCGGGGCAAGATCTCTTGTAAGTGGAGGAGAGTTGTAACGACCCAAGACCGACGCTCCAAACGCCTTCCATTTATTTCCATTATTCTATTTGTTTCTTTTGTTTGTTGCGTTCATCATCGCATCTTGGGCGCTACAAGACGGGCGCCAGCGGGTGCAGAGAAGGCAGTTTCCTCTTTGGTGCTAAGGAGGAAAGGACATGCGTGGGTTCCCGAGGAATCCACCAAAGGTTTCCATTCCGGTGCTACAAGACCAAGACCACCAGCACGGTGGGACAGATGTCATCACTGAGCCCACCGCTGCATCACGCCCGGAAGCCTTGCAGGCAAAGACCACCTTTCGTCAGGATAAGATGTTGAAAGTGCGTTATATCGACTAGAGGGGGGGTGAATAGGCGATTTTTACAAATTCGTCACTGAGGAATTTCAAGGTGAGGAAATTCCTAAGCGACGAACTACTTAGCAGCGGAATAAGTGCTCAGATGCAAGCATAACAGAGCAGTAGCACAGTCATCATGATGAAATGAAAACAAGCACAGAGTACGAGTAGCGTAAACACAGGATAAGCAGGCTGAAGACAAACTGACTGAAGAAATTGAACTGAGGAAATTGAGAAAGTCTTCAGACAAAGTCTTCAAATAGTAATGATCAAATACATAGCAAGTATGTGAGGAAATGAAAGGGTTGAGGAAATAGAACCAGTAGCTCGGTGAAGACAATGATTTGGTAGACCAGTTCCAACTGCTGTGACAGTTGTACATCTGGTTAGAGCGGCTAGGTATTTAAACCTGAGGACACACAGTCCCGGACACACAGTCCTCACCGTATTCTCCTTGAGCTAAGGTCACATAGACCTCGCCCAATTACTCGTGGTAAGTCTTCAGGTGACTTCCAAACCTTCACATACTCGGTCACTCGGCAATCCACAATTTCCTCTTGGATGCTCTAGACCGTGACGCCTAACCGTCTGGAGGATGCACAGTCCTCAAAGGTAACAAGCGTCGGTTCCACACAGGAACAATCTCTTTAGTGATGCTCAATCACTTTGGGTTTGTAGGTGTTTGGGTTTTTGGGTTTTTCCTCACTTGATGATTTTCGCTCAAAGTCCTCGGAGGATGGGATGCTCTAAATGACAAGTGTCAATCTATTTCTTGGAGCAGCCAACCAGCTAGTGGTTGAGGAGGGCGGCTATTTATAGCCTAGGGAGCAGCCCGACATGATAAGACATAAATGCCCTTCAATGATATGACCGTTAGGTGGGTAGGATATTTGGACAGCTGGCGCGCAGCACAGCAACGGTAGGATATTTGAGTATCAAATTCCTCAGGGCTATCATGTTACTCACTTGTAGGCAATCCGCACTGGCGAATTCCTAACTCCTCAGTCAGAACAAATTCATCAGAGAACAGAAGAACTTCGTCTCTGTCACCGAAGAACTTGACTAAACTGTATGAGATTTCCAATGGCTTCACTCGAAAGGATTGGTTAGGTGTAGGATTTTGAGTTGAGCATCACTTGGAAACTTTTCCTTAGTTTTACCTCGACCCCCTTTAACAGTACGGTGTTTCCTACGACTCAAGAAGAAGAAAATGAAACTACAAAAACAAAAGTCTTCACGCTTCATAATCCTCGCATGAATATCAAGTCTTCAGGGTCACACCAATTTCTTCACTTTCAAAGTCTTCAAGAAAACCAAAGTCTTCAGTTGAAGACATTCATTTTTAGGGGTCGACATTCATCGTAAATAACAAACTCCTCATAGACTTATAGACCTGTGTACACTCACAAACACATTAGTCCCTTAACCTATAAGTCTTCAATACACCAAAATCACTAAGGGGCACTAGATGCACTTACAATCTCCCCCTTTTTGGTGATTGATGACAATATAGGTTAAGTTTTCAACGGGGATAAACATATGAAGTGTAAATACTAATATTGAGGAATTTGACTGCAAGATATAGAAGAACTCCCCCTGAAGATCTGCATATTTGAAGAATTTGCTTTGATATAGCAAATTGCACATTGTTGAATAATATCATGGAGATCTCCTCCTATATCTTGAAATTCATACACGCATTTATCATATGATATGAAGAATTTGAAATGCATGATGAAATATGGTGTCTGACGAAATTCAGCATGCGTGCATTATGGTATTGAGGAAATAGCATGCAGAAAAACAGAGCAAAAGTATCAGACCACCATAGGACTTAAGTTTACAACTCATCAGAGCAAACACCTCAGAAAAGCAAGAGTTGAAACTTAACAGAAATATAGCCCATATATATATAAGACCATATATAAGACCCGCTTGAAGACTAAACTCAAATTTCTCCCCCTTTGTCATTGAATGACCAAAAGGGACGAAAAATGAGGACTAACGCCCCTGAAGAATATCATCATGATGTCGATGGAGGAGCGCCAGCATTGTTGGGGTCGTCTGTTGAGGTAGGGCCTGCCGCAGAGTCATTCAAGTCTTCAGCTTCATCCGTCTCGCGCGATGAAGAATATGAACTGGCAACAAGCTGAGGAGCTTTGACTTTCTTGAATTTCTTCGAAGGTGGCTGGGACCAGTCAAAGTCCTGTTGGAAGCCCATCTCCTTGAGTTCTTCAGCACTATGAAGATTAGACAGAATCGCCCAAGTGCGGTCAAAGACTTCATGCAAGTAGTAGTGATTCTTCTTCATAGTATTTTGAGTGACTGTCATGTTCTGAAGAATTGCACCAAACTGACGCTTGACCTACTTGTGATTTCGATCAACTTTCTGATGAAGACTAAGGAGAAGTTCACGATCAGTCATCACACGTGGAGCTGTGGCTTGAGGATGATGTTCTGAAGCTTTGGCGGCAGAATCTTGAGTTGCAGAGTCATCATTGGTGGAATAGGAAGTAGCTTTGCGAAACTGTCCATCCAATGGACGGGTACCTTCATCAATAACAGCAGCCTTGCCCTTCTCGTCAGCTGAGGAAATAGTCCGTTTGAGGACTTCAATAGGGGGCAAATAGCTGAGATGATTTTGAAAGTCAGCCTTATAATGAATTGAAGACCTTGATCTGATGAATCTCATGATCCAGGGAGCATAAGGCTTCAAATCAAAAGGCGACAGAGCAGCATTGGCCAAAGTCCTCATGAAGAAATCATGGTAGTTGATAGGAATACCGTGAATGATATTGAACAGCAGATTCTTCATAATGCCAACAACTTCTTCATCATCAGAGTTGTGGCCCTTGATTGGACTGAGGGTTTTGGTCAAGATGCGATAGACTGTCCTTGGCACATAGAGCAATTCCTTGACGAGGAATTTGGTCCTTGGAGCTTGGCCTGGCTTCAATGGCTTCATCAGCACTTGCATCAGATGATCAGACAGTTCAGGTTCAACATAGAGAAGCCTTGCACCTTCAGTGGGAGGACTGACTGGGACGGCATGAAGCAATTCAGAGGCCGGTGCTTTGAAATGAGTATTATCGGTCATCCAGTCCAATACCCATGAATTGACATCATCAACATTTCCACTAATGTGCAGCGTGGCGAAGAATTGAAGAATGAGTTCTTCATTCCAATCGCAGATGTCGGTGCAGAAATTGAGTAACCCAGCGTCATGAAGAACACTGAGGACTGGGGTGAAGCAGGGTAGCGATTCCATATCTACATGAGGAATTTGCTCATGTTCAAAGATCTTATCCTTATCAACCAACAATGAGGAGTAGAAGTTCATCTGGCTTGCAGTCCAGAAACGCTTGCGACGAAGACGAGCAGAGTCATAGGGAATGTAGTCAGTGAAGAATATGTGCTCGTTGAAGAAATCCTCAGCATTAAACTTCTGCTTCTTGGAGTGAGGGTTCTGTGGCTTGGGCTGAAGATTAACAGTTGAAGAATTTACAGCCTCTTGAGGTATAGCCACTGGAGCCACAGGCTGAGGAATTTCAGCAGCAGCCTTGGGCTCCATTTCTTCAGACATATGTACATCAGCGCTAGTGACTGGAACTTCTTCAGGAATAGAATGAAGTGAAGCTTGACGTTCATCAGAGCCCGTATGAATTTCTTCAGTTGGCACAGGGGACTGAGGAACATGATGTAGAGGGGTTGTCAGAGGTGAATTGGGGTGATGACTTTCCCAAAAGTCATCATTTAGAATAGGTGTTGTAGACCCAATATCCACATCCTCATCTTCTTCAATTCCTTCGACGCCTGCCTCTTCAGCTGTGAACTTAGGCATGGGCGATGATACCAGTGGGGTTGAAGAGAAAGTATCCACTTCAATTTCTTCATCCATCTGCTCTGTCGAAGCAGCAGAAGGATCATCTTCATCAGATTTACTTGGAATTTCATATTCCTCACCAAAGGGAATGATCTCCTTTGATGGCATGCTTGATATTGGAATAGCATCAATTGGGTTTTCAGATGAACTCGTCAAAGTCTTCAATTTCTTGGGAGCTGAAGACTCTGAAGATGCAGATGCTTTCCTTTTCTTCACAGCTGCTCGCTCCGCAGCCTTGGTTTTCTTCGCTTCTGATGCAGAAGGAAGGTTGATGCTTGTCATCGGTGCAGGAGGAGCAGAGGAAATTGGTTGAATTTCTTCAGGCACAACTGATGCAGTTGCCCTGGCTTGTTCAGATTCCTCAGGCACAGTAGCAGATGCTTCAACTGGCCTGGATTGCTCTTCAGGCGCAATATTGGAGGTTGCCCTGGCATTTTCTTCAGAGACTGGAATTTCTTCATCAGCTCTGGCGCTTTCATTTTCTTCAGCAGACTGAACAGATGTTCCAGTCTGAGGAAATTTGGGTTGCGATGAAGCTGCAACACTTGGAGTAAATCCTTTTGCCATTCTGATGAATCTGACTTTGGCACCTAGCCAATCTGCATGGAATGCATGAAATTCATCACTGAGTGCTTTGATCTCAGCCTGCATAGACACAAGTTCTTCACGAGACATTTTCACAACATTGTTCTTCAAAAAACGCTCCTTCTTGTACTGAGCCTTGTTCACCTGCCTGGCCTTTTCAAATTTCCATTTCTCTTCATTTATGAAGGCCGTCAACATGTGACTTTGACCAGGAGTGAGGTTTAATTCAGGCAAAGGTGTATTTGGATCCTTGTGCCATATATCGATGAAATCAAGGATCTTCCTTGGATCCAGCATGAGGGGCACAGCACTGCCTTTGGCTCTAGCGGCCCTTTGTTGTCGATCTCTGATGATCTCAGCTAATTCTTCATCATCAGCTTTGTCTTCGCTTGACGGAACCTGAAAGGCGACTTGCTTCTTGTGAGGACTTGGCCTTATGCCTCGTCCAGCAGTGGCCTTTTTCTTCAGCAAGATCGGAGTTGTTGAAGACTGAGGTGGAGCTAAAGAACTTGCAGAGACTCCTGAAGCAATTGAGATTCCAGTAGTCCTTTGGCATGTGGCAAGATGCACAGGTGCTGAGAACTTTGCAGGAGCAGCTGAGGATTTTGCAACCGAGGGAGTTGGAGCTGCTTTTGAGGAATTTGCTTGAGGAACAGGCCGTGAGGGCTTTAAAGAGCTTGGCCGTGAGGGCATTGCAGCTAAGGAACTTGTCTTGACAGCTGATTTCTTCAGCATAGCCTTCTTAGGCTTGATAGCAGAGGCCTCAGCGGCGGCAGCAACAGAATCTTCATTGAATTTCTTTAGCCACTTTGGCCAGCTTGGCTTGACGCTTAGCCCACTCCTGAGGAAATTCCTCACCTCTTCTGATGCTAGTGGGATCAGCTTCTTGGCCAGGAGCCAATGGAGGTCTTGGACATGGAGTGTTAACAGCAAATTTCTTCATGTACTTGGGAGTGACATAGCGATATTCCCTCCATTCTCTTGCCCATCTCCTCTCAATCTTCTGAATGCCCACTTTGCGCTGATTTTTGTTCTCCTTGCCATGAGTTGCTTCATCAGGAGTACAATATTCATCATAGATGTCATCAGGGATCTCAAAAGCAGTATTTGTTTCTGGCCTCTTTCCTCCCTTCTGAGGTCTTTTACCATCAGCCATTTTCTTCACTTGAGGGTTTTGAACAATCGAATTTTCTGATGAGGTATGCAATTTTTCTTCAAGGAACGCTGCAAATGAGTTAAGTTGATGAGAACCTAGAGATTCAGCAGCGGACATGTGTACCTGTGAACAGAATATAGGTGCGAAGAGTTTTGGAGAGGTCATATGCGTTCTCAGAAGATTTTCAAAACTATCAAGTTTGAGGAAGATGACCAGGGGTGTCTTGAGGAATTTCACTAAGCATTTTGACTTAGGTTCCAGAGTTGTGTAGATTGAAAATCCACACAATTGAGGAATCTTGAAGAAAAACGTTGCTTAGAGAAACTGATCAAGGACAGAAGCAAGTTGGTGTTTAAGAACATGAAAGTTGAAGAATAAACACCTTTTGAAGATTTTGTGGAAATCATCAGAATCAACAAGGGCAGTAAAAATAAATTTTATCTACCCTTGATGAAGAACACGACGAACTGAGAGTGGCAGTGGAGATGTTCGTCCGTTCAGATCTTCCATGCCCTAACTTGGCGATGGAAAACAGCTACGGCGGCGGCGGAGTGAAGATTTCCGCGGCCGGCGTGAGTACGACAGCGACGAGGTCGAGGCAGTGAAGCTCTTCCTCACCGGCGACGATGGAGTGTAGCGGCGGCGCTAGGTCTGAGAGCTCGAGCGAGGGAGTAAGATCGAGCGGGGTAAATGAGCTCTGAGGAGGGTGAGGGGTATTTATAGCCGAGGAAAAAAACCGCTCGTCCGAGGAAAATGGACGAACCTGCCCCTGACCCTTCTCATCCTAGCGACATGTGTCACCCACGTACTGTGAAGTGGAGATCGTGTTAGATCGTGGGTGAATAGATAAATCTTATCGAGGGATATGGAATGGTTTGAGCGGCAAAAGCCGAAAATTCAGATAAGAATATTTTAATGTTTCGTTCGCAAATTCTTCAGCTGTAAAGGACACACTGAAGACTTTGAACGGGTTTCAAATAGAACGCACATGAAGAATTTGTGAACGGACTGGATTGAGTTTAGCATAGAGGGGGAACGGGTCCGATCACATTCACTTAGAAGAAACACAACTTGAAGAATTAGCAATAAGTGAATGTTGTAGAGGACAGAAAACTCAAATATATATATATAGTCAATGAAGAACACAGTCAGAAAGAGTGAAGATTTTGCAAAGTTGAAGAATTTGAAGAATTTGCACAATGATGAAAGACTCAGATTTTGAAGATTTTCAACTTTTTGTGGTGGCGTGACCCACCGTGTAAGAATGATGATTTCAGACACCGCGTACAATTATCGTAGGGTTCTGAGAATCAAATTCTTCATTAATTTCTTCACACTTAGAGGGTTAGTCTTCATTGATTGAAGAAAAATGTTTCTTCGTGTGTTGCACACCTAAGTCATCAATTTGCATAAGTGTTAGGATGTGTGTCCTTTTCAAAGGACATTCGAAGATTCTAAGATATTTAGCTCACACCGCAACTTGCTAAATCTCTTCTCATCCAAGGGCTTTGTGAAGATATCCGCTAGCTGTTCTTCAGACTTCACGGGATCAATAGAGATGTCACCCTTCAACACATGATCTCGAAGAAAATGATAAAGAATCTTGATGTGCTTTGTCTTAGAGTGCTGAACTGGGTTATGAGCAATTTTGATGGCACTCTCGTTGTGGCAGTAGAGTGGCACATTCTTCACATTGATGCCGTAGTCCTTGAGGGTTTGCTTCATCCATAGCAATTGAGCACAGCAAGAACCAGCAGCAATATACTCAGCTTCAGCAGTAGAGAGTGATACGCAGTTCTGCTTCTTCGAGGACCAACATACTAAGGATCGTCCGAGGAAATGGCATGTGCCTGAAGTTGACTTGCGGTCCACACGATCACCGGCATAGTCAGAGTCAGAATATCCAATGAGATCAAAAACCGAGCCCTTGGGATACCATAATCCAAGTGTTGGAGTGTGAGCTAGATATCGAAGAATATGTTTCACAGCCTTATGGTGTGATTCCTTCGGTGTAGCTTGAAAACGGGCACACATGCAAACACTAAGCATAATATCCGGCCTAGATGCACATAGGTACAATAAAGAGCCAATCATGGAGCGGTATACCTTTTGATCGAAGTCTATTCCATTTTCATCAGTGCATAGATGGCCATTTGTGGGCATAGGGATTTTGACGCCTCTGCATTCTTGCATACCGAATTTCCTCAGAACGTCCTTGAGGTATTTCTCTTGAGAAATGAAGATGCCATTACGTTGTTGACAAATTTGAAGACCTAAGAAGAATTTCAATTCTCCCATCATGGACATTTGATATTCCTCACTCATCATGTAAGCAAATTCGTCACTGTAATGTTGGTTAGTACAGCCAAAGATAATATCATCAACATATATTTGGCACACGAATAATTCATCATCACAGGCTTTGGTGAAAAGAGTTGGGTCGAGTGAACCGGGTTTGAAGCCTTTCTTCATGAGGAATTCCTTCAGAGTATCATACCACGCCCGAGGGGCCTGCTTGAGGCCATAGAGGGCCTTATTGAGTCTGAAGACTTTGTCAGGATGCTTAGGATCTTCAAAACCTAGGGGTTGAGCAACATATACTTCTTCCTCAAGCTTACCATTGAGGAATGCACTTTTCACATCCATTTGATATAAGATGATATTATGATGGTTAGCATAAGCAAGCAATATGCGAATAGCCTCAAGTCTAGCAACAGGTGCAAAAGTCTCATCGAAATCAATTCCTTCAACCTGTGTGTAGCCTTGAGCTACAAGACGAGCCTTGTTCCTCACCACTAGGCCATTTTCATCTTGCTTGTTGCGGTAGATCCATTTGGTACCGATGATATTGTGCTTGCATGGGTCCGGTCGCTTGACAAGCTCCCACACATTGTTTAGCTTGAATTGATGTAATTCCTCTTGCATTGCTTGAATCCATTCAGGCTCCAGAAATGCCTCATCAACTTTGGTGGGCTCTGTGATAGAGACGAAAGCAAAATGCCCACAAAAGTTAGATAAATGTGAAGCTTTTCAGCGAGTCAGAGGACCTGGTGCGTTGATGTCGTTGATGATTCTCTCAATTTGTACTTCATTTGCAACGCGGGGATGAGCAGGTTGACGACTTTGATTTGGCTCAGCATTTTCTTCAGAGCCATTTTCTTCAGATGCGCCAGCATGCTGTTCTTCATGTTCTGGAATGATTTCTTCAGCAGATTCTTCAGTAGGAATAACATCCTCAGTAGCTTTGAACTTGATGGTTTCCTCAGGCGTCTTTTCATCTAGCACAGGAGGTAGGTGCTCTCTTTGCGAGCCGTTAGTTTCATCGAACCGCACATCTACAGTTTCAACAACCTTGTTGTGATAGGTATTGAAGACCCTGTAGGTGTGCGAGTCCTTTCCGTAACCAAGCATAAAACCTTCATGTGCTTTCGGTGCAAATTTAGAATTGTGATGTGGATCTCTAATCCAGCATTTAGCACCGAAGACTTTGAAATAACTCACATTGGGTTTCTTGTCAGTGAGGAGTTCATATGAGGTCTTCTTGAAGAATTTGTGAAGATATACCCTGTTGATGATGTGGCATGCAGTATCAATTGCCTCAGGCCAGAAGTGATGAGGTGTCTTGTATTCATAAAGCATGGTGCGAGCCATCTCAACAAGAGTCCTGTTCTTGCGCTCCACAACGCCATTCTGCTGAGGAGTGTATGGGGCAGATAGCTCATGAGTAATACCAAGTTCATCGAGATAGTCATCAAGACCAGTATTCTTGAACTCAGTCCCATTGTCACTACGTATATGCTTGATCTTCACGCCGAAATTCGTCGAAGCCCTTGAGGAAAATCGTCTGAAGACTTCCTGCACTTCAGTTTTGTAAGTAATGACATGCACCCATGTGTAACGAGAATAGTCATCAACAATGACAAAGCCATATAGAGATGCTGCATTTGTTAGTGTGGCATAATGAGTAGGGCCAAAGAGATCCATATGAAGCAATTCAAAAGGACGAGAAGTAGTCATGATAGTCTTCGAGGGGTGCTTGGCTCTGGTCATCTTTCCAGCCTCACAAGCCCCACAAAGATGATCTTTGAGGAATTTGACACCCTCGATGCCAATGATGTGCTTTTTCTTCACGAGCGTGTGCAAGTTCCTCATGCCAGCATGACCCAGTCGTCGATGCCATAGCCAGCCTTCTGAAGCTTTAGCAAGTAGACAAGTGGCAGGCTGTGGTCCTGCAGAGAAATCAACAATATACAAGTCTCCTCTCCTAAAGCCTTCGAAGACTTTGGAATTGTCAGATTCCATGAGCACTAAGCAACGATATTTGCCAAAGACAACAACCATATCAAGATCACAAAGCATTGAGACAGACATGAGGTTGAATCCGAGGGACTCGACAAGCATGACTTTATCCATGTGTCGATCCTTTGAGATTGCAACCCTACCTAGACCCAATACCTTGCTTTTGCCTTTGTCAGCGTAGGTGATATGCTTCAAGTGTGATGGAGATAAAGGAGTGTTCATCAGTAAGCTCTTGTCACCGGTTATGTGATTTGTACATCCACTATCGAGGACCCACTCAGTAGCTTTGGGTAAATCATCCTGCAGATGAATTAGTGCATCTTACGAACTCATATACTTCAGAGTGAAGAATATGACATCAAATTCGTCAGACATATTTCATCAATTAAAGCAACATATGTATATATAGCAATGTGAGGACGTGAGAAATGAATAAATCATTTCTTCATGATTAGCTTGCGTCCTTTCAAGCATTTCAGGTCTCCAGCAAATTCTTTAGACGATTTAGTTCGTCTGGAGACCTGACCCTGCATAAGAGATTAGTTCCTTTTCTTCACCACCCACATCTGGAGGGGTGGCAAAGAGTTCATCATTCTGCGAGCTCCATAAGAGAAAGGTGGCACAGACGCCAGACCACTTCGTTTCACATAAGAGGGGTTAGGGTAAGCATATGAATAAGCAGAGAAATTCTTCGAGGACTTATGAACATAATGATTTGAAGAATAATGCATATATTCATAGCCCTTAGGCTTTCCCTGCGAAACAGAAGTGTTAGCACGATGATGTTCATGTGAGGACTTGGATCCATGTGAGGAATTTGATCCATAAGAGGACTTGGATCCATATGAAGACTTTGGTTCATATGAAGAATTTGATCTGGGGTTCTTATTCTTCACAAGTGGTGTCATGAGGACATTCACCTGAAGACTTTGAAGGCACTTTTTGGGAACCCAGATTTTCTTCATAGGGGGACCATTCCTGCAGTTAGATCCAACATATCTAGCAAATACCTCACCATTCTGATTTTTGAACAGTTTATAGTTGGAGTCAAATGACTCATCAGATGAATATGAGGATTCACAAGTAAAGCCAGATAAAGTGGATGGATCTACGGGAGGTTCCTTCGCAGCAACCCATGAGGTTTTGGGATACTGCTCCGGTTTCCAGTAGGTTCCATCAGCATTGAGTTTCCTCTCAAAGGCAATACCCTCTTTCCTAGGGTTCCTGTTCAAGATCTGCTTTTTGAGCACATCACAAAGAGTCTGATGCCCTTTGTGGCTTTTGTACATGCCTGTCACATACAATTCCTTCAACCCTGCATTTTCGTCAGTGATACTAGTGGTATCCTCAGATGAGGAATTTGTGACCACAGAGATAGTTGAAGAATTTGCAGCAATGGAAGCATTTGAACATTCAGGTGAAGAATTAGCAGTTTCACGTTCAATGCATTTCAAGCATGGTGGAATAAATTCTTCCTGAGCGGAACTGATCTGTTAAGCAAGCAAAGAATCATTTTCCTTCTGAAGATCTTCCTGACTCACCCTTAGCTTCTCAAGATCTTGCTTTCTTTGAAGAAATTCATAAGAAAGCTTCTCATGATCGGCTAGGAGAGTTTCATGATGACCTTGAAGGTTGTCAAACTTAGACTGTAGTTGCTGAAGATTATCAGTCAGTGTTTGAGTTCGATCCATTTCCTCACCTAACAGATCATCGCTTTTGTCTAGCATATTTTGAACCTTTTCCAAAGCCTTTTGTTGTTTAACAGCAATATTAGCAAGTTTGGAATAGCTGGGTTTGAGGTTTTCATCAGATTCATCCTCACTTGATTCAGAGGAGGGATATTTGAATACCTTGGCACCTTTTGCCATGAAGCAATAGGTGGGAGCATAGTCATCGTTGCCGTCATCAGCAGTGTTGGGGAAGCCATTTTCCTCAGTGTTGAAGATGGACTTGCTAACGTAAGCAGTAGCGAGGGCTAGGCTCGCCACACCAGAGTCTGACTCCTCAGATGCCTCCTCTTCCTCATGTTCCTCAGATTCAGCTTCAGAGTCCATTTCCTTGCCAATGAATGCCCGAGCTTTCTTGGAGCTGCTATTCTTGTGAGATGAAGACTTTGAAGATCTTGACGATGAGGACTTTGAAGATTTCTTCTTCTTCGATTCCTTCTCCCACTGAGGACAATCAGTAATGTAGTGACCAGGTTTCTTACATTTATGGCAAGTTCTCTTCTTGTAATCATGGGATGAGGAATCTGATTTCATGTCATCACCTTTTGAGGATTTTCCAAATCGGCCACGTCTAGAGAACTTCTGGAATTTCCTCACGAGCATTGCTAGCTCCTGACTCAGTTCTTCAGGATCACCAAGGCTGCTACCAGAATCTTCATCTTCAGATTCAGAGACTGCCTTGGCTTTCAGTGCACGAGATCTACCATAGCTCGGTCCGTAGAGATCTCTCTTCTCAGCTAGTTGGAATTCATGAGTATTTAGCCTCTCGAGGATATCAGCAGGATCAAGTGACTTGTAGTCTCCACGTTCTTGAATCATCAGTGCCAGTGTATCGAATGAAGAATCGAGTGACCTCAGCAATTTCTTCACCACCTCATGGTCGGTGATGTGAGTGGCACCCAGTGCTTGAAGCTCGTTTGAAATGTCAGTGAGGCGATCAAAGGTTTGCTGAACATTTTCGTTGTCGAGTCTTTTGAAGCGGTTGAAGAGATTGCGAAGAACGTCAACTCGAGAGTCACGTTGAGTCGAGACTCCTTCGTTGACCTTGGACAGCCTATCCCAGATAAGCTTAGCTGTCTCCAAAGCACTCACTCTGCCATACTGCCCTTTGCTCAGATGGCCACATATGATATTCTTCGCTTGAGAGTCGAGTTGCTTGAATCTCTTCACATCAGCAGCGTTTATGGAAGGAGTGACAGAGGGAACACCCTTTTCCACAACATACCAGAGATCGTTGTCAATTGCCTCAAGATGCATGCGCATCTTGTTCTTCCAGTAGGGGTAGTCCGTCCCATCGAAGGTAGGACACCTAGCTGAAACCTTGATCATGCCTGCAGTCGACATAACTAAAACTCCAGGTGGTTAAACCAAAATCACACAGAACAAGGGAGTACCTTGCTCTGATACCAATTGAAATTGCGTTATATCGACTAGAGGGGGGGTGAATAGGCGATTTTTACAAATTCGTCACTTAGGAATTTCAAGGTGAGGAAATTCCTAAGAGACGAACTACTTAGCAACGGAATAAGTGCTCAGATGCAAGCATAACAGAGCAGTAGCACAGTCATCATGATGAAATGAAAACAAGCACAGAGTACGAGTAGCGTAAACACAGGATAAGCAGGCTGAAGACAAACTGACTGAAGAAATTGAACTGAGGAAATTGAGAAAGTCTTCAGACAAAGTCTTCAAACAGTAATTATCAAATACATAGCAAGTATGCGAGGAAATGAAAGGGTTGAGGAAATAGAACCAGTAGCTCGGTGAAGACAATGATTTGGTAGACCAGTTCCAACTGCTGTGACAGTTGTACGTCTGGTTAGAGCGGCTAGGTATTTAAACCTGAGGACACACAGTCCCGGACACACAGTCCTCACCGTATTCTCCTTGAGCTAAGGTCACACAGACCTCGCCCAATCACTCGTGGTAAGTCTTCAGGTGACTTCCAAACCTTCACATACTCGGTCACTCGGCAATCCACAATTTCCTCTTGGATGCTCTAGACCATGACGCCTAACCGTCTGGAGGATGCACAATCCTCAAAGGTAACAAGCGTCGGTTCCACACAGGAACAATCTCTTCAGTGATGCTCAATCACTTTGGGTTTGTAGGTGTTTGGGTTTTTGGGTTTTTCCTCACTCGATGATTTTCGCTCAAAGTCCTCGGAGGATGGGACGCTCTAAATGACAAGTGTCAATCTATTTCTTGGAGCAGCCAACCAGCTAGTGGTTGAGGGGGGCGGCTATTTATAGCCTAGGGAGCAGCCCGACATGATAAGACATAAATGCCCTTCAATGATATGACCGTTAGGTGGGTAGGATATTTGGACAGCTGGCGCGCAGCACAGCAACGGTCGGATATTTGAGTATCAAATTCCTCAGGGCTATCATGTTCCTCACTTGTAGGCAATCCGCACTGGCGAATTCCTAACTCCTCAGTCAGAACAAATTCCTCAGAGAACAGAAGAACTTCGTCTCTGTCACTGAAGAACTTGACTAAACTGTATGAGATTTCCAATGGCTTCACTCGAAAGGATTGGTTAGGTGTAGGATTTTGAGTTGAGCATCACTTGGAAACTTTTCCTTAGTTTTACCTCGACCCCCTTTAACAGTACAGTGTTTCCTATGACTCAAGAAGAAGAAAATGAAACTACAAAAACAAAAGTCTTCACGCTTCATAATCCTCGCATGAATATCAAGTCTTCAGGGTCACACCAATTTCTTCACTTTCAAAGTCTTCAAGAAAACCAAAGTCTTCAGTTGAAGACATTCATTTTTAGGGGTCGACATTCATCGTAAATAACAAACTCCTCATAGACTTATAGACCTGTGTACACTCACAAACACATTAGTCCCTTAACCTATAAGTCTTCAATACACCAAAATCACTAAGGGGCACTAGATGCACTTACAGATGTACTACTTGTCCCCTTTCAAATTGGCCACTGTGGGATCCCTTCCCGCCTACGTTTTGGGGGAAGAGGACCAAGGCCACTATAAAGATAGGTTAGCCACCACCATAGAAGGGTCGACTCATTCTCACCCCCGAGCCCTCGCGAGGTTGTTCATCCTCTGTACTTGTTTATCCTCAGCCCCTCATGAGGCCAATCTACCACAAAGCAGGAGTAGGGTTTTACACCGCAAGGTGGCCCGAACCTGGGTAAACTGCCATGTTCATCTTCTTCCTTGCTCACGTGAATCCAGCTAAGCTAGGCTGTGGGGCGACGGGTTGGCACGCTGGATAGGTTGAGTTCTTCGCACCTGCCCCAGGGTTCGAACCTTCTTGAGCCTGTAGAGCCCTGAATCCGACAAATACCTGGACTTACTTGTCGCCCCAGCCAGCCCAGCACTGTGCAGCCCACTGGCCCACAGTGCAGTCATCCTCAACCTCTGCCAATAGGCAGAGGCGAAGCCAGGCATGGCGCGCGCTGAGGCCGCCACCTCCTCCCTGCCTGCCTCACGCCCCTGAGGCTCTCTCCCAGTGCCACGGAGACGGCCACGAACCCCCCTCGCTCTCTAGTTTTCTCTCCTCCTCGCTCCTTTGGTTCCCCTCCCGATGGCCGAGCATGCCTGCCGCCGCTGCTCGCTATTGCCGCGGCCACTGCCTCACCTTGCCGACGCGTCCAGAAGAACTGCCGTCGTCTCCTGCATCATCTACACCTTTTCGTTTAACTGGAGGAGCCCTGCAGCATCGTCCTCGAGCTCATCTTCAACCTCAGGCCGTCGGCAACCGCACTGTCAAATTGCCGCCGTATGTGTTTCCCCGAGCTCGCCGACCCGCCCAGCGTGCTCACTGTGAGGCCATGGTCCAAACCCCCCTTTTATTCTCCTCGTTTGCACGCTGTAGCCGCTGCTTTGCCGATGACCGAGAACCACCGCCACCTGAGCTCAATGTCGACATGATTCCGGTGACCTTTTTGTCCCGGGAGTGTGTCTGTCGTGCTCACCGCACCGCATAGTGGCCATAGATGCTACGCCCGCATCACCACACCAACTGCAGCTTCATTCCTAAGCTCACCTGAGCTCCAGCCACCGCAGTCGAGCTCACCGGTGATGTTTGCGGCCACCCCAACTTGCCCCGCTTTGCCGCGTTGGATGCGCACGAGCCTAGGCTACGCGTAGGTGTCCTCCGCCGCGAGTTTGGCCACCTGAGGCAGATTTCCGACGTGCTCTGCCGCATTTGGCCTCGCCGGCGGCTAACTGTCGGTCATTTGACTCGTTTGACCAGGGGTTTGACCTCCCCTGTGTCACTGACATGTGGGCCCAGGCACTTAACAAACCTAGGTTAGGATTAGATTAATGCTAATTAAATCTGTTAGTTAGGTTAGTCATTGACACGCGGGTCCCACTGGTCAGGTTTGACCTGGACCGCACCTGTTGACTGTTGACATCACCCTGACATCATGCTGATGCAATAAGTCATTTTCTGGATTTAGTGTAAATCAGAATAACCAGGAAATTTCAGAAAATGTTTAAAACTTCTAAAAATCATAGACATTCAACCGTAGCTCAGTTGAAAATAATTTATATATGAAAAATTATCAGAAAAATATGAAGAATCTGTTTATGCCAGGATCATGCATGTTTGAACAAGTTAACCTCATTGAATAGGGCAAATGATGATTAGGGCAATTAATGAAATAACATTTGGAGTTGGAATTTGATCTTGTTTGAATTCCACTTCAATTAACTTGGCTAAATATTGCATTAGGTGAATTCAGTACCTTAACATGACATGTCATTCATGTGAATGTGCATTGCATTGATTGTGTTCCTTCTTTGTTAGTCGGTGTTGTCCCCTCTCGATAGACGGTTGTTCCGACGTTGAGATCAATGCCACTAATGAAGAACTATACTATCTTCGGAAACCCCCCTTGTTCATCTTGATACAATCCAAATCTCTTGGTCCTACTCTCTTTTATTGCATTAGGACAATAATGTTTCAACTGTAACCTGTTCTTGGTAGTTGAACCCATTTCTTTGCATGACCTGTCATTGTCACCAAATAGCTAAACTATCCTAGCATGCTTAGGATTTGCTTGAGCTTTGTTGTGACCACTCATCCATGCTTGCTTGCTATGGTTAGAGTTGTGTCGGGTCTGATCCATCTGGGTGATGAATTGGAATGTTGACGTCCTACTGTTGAGAGCTAAGTGTGTGAACATGATTTGGTAAAGTTGGTGAAGAGAGGCCGTGTTGGAGAACATGGTGGATTGTCTCATGATACGACTCACGGGAATTGGGTTTCATGCTTATCAGAGCCTACCTTGCGGTTACATGGACATTTGCGGTCATGTGTGCGGGTAGGTGGCGCATGACGCGTGTGTCCAGGTGACACCCGGCATGGCACAGTGTCCGGACTAGAAGTAGCTACGTGTTCCAAGAGGGAACGTTGCTGATGGGACTGGGATGGGTTCCTTTGAGTCATGGTTATAAATGATCTATTTGAATAGCCGCGTTCATAGATATGGACTGCTTGGAGACTTATATGGTCATAGACAACTCAAAGTGGACACTTTAAAATGCTCAAGACAAGTGTGAGTGCTATGGATGGCCTTCTCGTAGGGAGACGGGAAAGAATCCATAGTGGTGTATTGTTGTGGTGGTTAGTGGACTCGTGTGTGCTTTCTCACCTCAAATAAGTTACTGGTAGTCATAGTTCAGGATAGCCACTGAGTCAAAGCCGGCTTGCTGCAGTTAAACTCCACCGCCCCCTTTATTGATACTGATGCATATGTAGCTAGTTCTGATGTAAGTCTTGCTGGGTACATTTGTACTCATGTTTGCTTAATTTATGTTTTTGCAGAGAGAATTCAGTCTCACTAGTAGTGTCACGTGGGCTTTGACGATTAGCTTGGGAATCCTAGACAGAGGTTTGGTTCCTATGGAGGGTCTTGTAGATAGACGGGCTTTCTAGCCTTCTCTCTTTTCAGATGTCTATACTCAGACATGTTTATGCTTCCGCTTGGCTTGTATGACTTTGTGTGAAGGGTCATGAGACCCGATGCTTGTAATAAATGCTATGATGGCTCTTCTGGGCCTTTATCTATATGAGTTGTTGAGTTATGTTGTGATGCCATGTTGTATAGCACATACTTGCATGATATGCGTTCGTGTAACGTGTATTGCTATGTGTGGGATCCGACACCTAGTTGTTTATTCTTGGTAGCCTTCCTTATGGGGAAATGTCTCCTAGTGCTTCCACTAAGCCATGGTAGTTCGCTACTGCTCCTGAGCACTTAGGTTGGCCGACATGTATCCTTCTTTGTTCCTGTGTCTGTCCCTTTGGTTGAATGTCACGCGTTGTTCCTTTAAGTCCTTGTAGCTTGCTATGACTTGGGTTCATACGTTGATGACCGACACGTTCATTGTTGGGTTACGTATGCATGTCCCTGTATGTTTGTGCCACCTTGGGTTCACGACTAGTCATGTCGGCCTGGGTTCTCTGTCATATGGATGCTAGCGACACAATCATATACGTGAGCCAAAAGGCGTAAACGGTCCCGGCCTAGGTATGGCTGCAGCCATGGGAATACCGTGCGTGAGGCCGCAAAGTGATATGATGTGTTACATGCTAGATCGGTGTGACTTAGGATTGGGGTCTTGACAGCTTTGGTATCAGAGCCTGACTGCGTTTAGGATTACCAAGCCAAACTGGTCGAAGTCGTGTCTAGAAATGCTTTAGTTATATAAGGGAATTGATTGTGGAAGGGAATGAAAGGCTCTTTTTACTCCTTTACCTTATGTCCTTCTTATCTTAGTCATCCTCTTCTCTTCAACAGGGATTAAGAACTAGGGTTCTCCTCTTTCTATCAGGATCATGTGTTACTAATCCGTAGACTTATAGGATTGATGGATTCAAGCCTCAGTTTAGTTCCTACTACTTCTGTGTGTTAACAGTTGGTCACAGAACTTTGATATTGTGATGTTGAGTGGTTATGCCACCATTTTGCAGGATGTCTCAAAATGTTTTTTTGAGCATTTACAGCTGTTATGCTGTGTGAGTCATCCCAGGTTTCTAAATAGTCTGCTGCACTTGCAAATATTTCCTCCATGTTCCCGATGTCCTTTTGGGTTAGATTAAGCACACTAATCGGTGTGTTGAGGTACTCCATTGCCTCGACACATATGTTGAAGCTATTATTATGACACTAGGGTATCTTAGAGAACCACCTAGTAATCTAGCCATGTTTTGTGTTCCCAGTGTGATGATTCTGTCCATCATTCTCGAAAGCATCCCGTGATGCTATTTAGTATGTAGGTATTCTATTTCTGGGTTCTTGAGCCCAAGATTCACTCTACTTACTTCTTGTTGATAGTGTTTGCTCGTTCCTTTAGAATATTAGTAACCTTTGTGATAGTGCTCGAGGTCCGTGGTATATCGTTCTTCCAATACCATGAACTACTTATGGCAGAAGTTGTCTTGAACCGAGAGATCATAACAAAAGTGCTCTTGATGAGTTCTCCATTATGGTCGAGACTCTGCCAGTCCTACCTTTATGCATGGGTTATCCGGAAGAAATATGTTGAACTTGTTCGACATGCTAATCTATGCATCCACAACTCAGAAAACCATATGTTCCTTTGAGTTCTCCCTCTTCAGCTGTATTGCGACCATCTTCTATCAATTGCTAGTTAGGAATAGCTGTGCATTCATGCTCATCGGTGCCTCTTATTCCTATGGCCGTCAAGTCATTATATTCCAGAATGACTAGGAGAAACAAACTCTAGTACCTCATCCTTGTGCAAGATTGGGTCAAAATAGTTGTATTCCGCAGATCAAGAAAGACTATCCAGCTTCTAGTCTGTTCTACCCTGGAGTATTACCCCCTTTATGTCAGGATTGTCATGAGAATCGCAACCTCCTATGAATTCTTGACGTAGTGATACTTCTCACCATCATTATTCATTCCTCGGTCCCCGTGATGTTGTAACCGGAATACCGACAAGTGAACCATGATGTGTGACTTCAATACTCCTAGCAACTTCGTTGCTTGGTATTTAATGGACAACAATCTCATTCTTAGTGTGTTGGTTATTGAATTATCATTCTAAGACTGATCGTGCTACCTAGTCCTTATTTTTGGAGCACTCTTCGATCAATCAGTTAGGATTGTGCCAATCCCTCACTCTTCTGATCATATCCTCTTGCCTTGAAAAGCAAGATTGCTCTCGAGCTTAGTAACATATCGGTGGTTCATGATTTTCCGAATATCTTCACGGAAGTATCACCAGGTTGTCCCCTGACCATTATGTTGAGCCCATGATCAGGTTGGTTTTCTTGTAAACCACCCCTTCTCCAAAAATCTGTGTTGGATATCCCTAAGCTAGTTGGCTAAGCTTAAACAACAACTTGGAGGGTTGGAAGATAAAAGCTGGCCTAACTTAGTTCGTTCCAAAGGGATATCTTTGTGTGTGTGTGTGTGTGTGTGTGTGTTGAAGAAATATGATATCTTCATTGATTGGTCCTCGTGATCAGTTGTTGGATCTATTGTCTTGTCAAAACATTGATTTGAGTGTGGGCTATCGTCAAATCAAATCAGAACCAACGATGTTCATAATGTTGTCTTACTCATGGTTGAAACCTCGAGCATACACCATTATATCTTTTGGTCTGACCAATGCTATCACTTTGCTCACATAGTTATGGAATTCCATCTATATGGAAATCTCGATATATTGTCGTTGAGCCCATCGGCAACATTCTTATCTTCTCCATGACTCATGTTGAACATTAAGGTAGTGTTGGAAACTTGTGCTAGCATTTTCTAAGTGCTATCTCATGAAGGATATGTTTGGATGAAAGAAGTGACTTTCTTTAATTCACGTGCACTTGATGTAAGTTGCCGCCGTGGATCCGAGAAAGATTGTTTTTACTTCCTCTGGAATTGTCCCAAGTTAGTGACACCTATGTGCGAAATACTCTATGGTTTGATAGGTTGGCCGCCTCCATTCCATATGTGTTTCCTAGCACACCAAGCCACTGATTGATTTGTTCAACGAGATGAAGTTCCTTCTTAAGAGCTAGACTTACGCAAGGACTTCGATATCCTCGATGATGGTTCCCAACCAGAACTCGATAGTGTTTTGTCGTAAGACTTCCATGTAGACATGGTTGTCTTGGACATTCTGTTCACATGTATCTTGCAATCCAGCTCATGTTTTGGAGCTTGCTATCGTAGTTCATTTCCCGAGAATCTCGCAATTTCATCTCGTCGGTTTGTGTTGCAAACTTTCTTTTCCAGACATGCTGTCTAAAATATCTTGTTACCAACCAGATCTGAATCTCAGGAAGATATGATGGTTGGAACTTTTCCAAGATCTATGATGTAGGTCCCGATAAGGTTGATGTTCTGGCCGACACACCTAGCGGGAAGATCTATTATTGTAGCTTCTTGATTGAGCAATTTGACCATCTTCTCCATGAGGACTCCGTGTGACTTACTCTAGAAGTTGTTCCTTATGGATTCTTATGCTCCCGAACTCTGACCTTTTACATGATGTTCTAGATATCAAGCTCTTACATTAAGAACATTAGAAGCAGAGTGCTAAATGTCTCTCGGTCGATCATCCAGGTTTTGTTCCTTGGCATTGCTAAGGACAAATCTGAGAAAGTGTTATCCTCCTTTGAATCTGCATCCTCCACCAGTATTCATCATCATAGTATGGAGTGTTGCCATGATCTTGGCACAGATGTTGGTAAAGCCTTGATGAATATGGAAATGCTCAAGTTCTTGAGAGCACGCTCAGCCACTGGGTTATATCCTCGGTATCAATTGGAATGTGCCTTCCGTTTGCCGAATCATTGTATAACCATTGCTTCCTTTCCGAACTGAGTATGCCATTTCTTCGAACTCCTTCAAACGATCATTTGCAAATTGCCTTAGGCTGGTGGTATAAAGAGTCTCAATGATCTCTATATCAAAAGTAATACTTTTTACCACTTAAGGTAATATTTCTATGAGTCACCTCCTCTAAGGTGCCCCGTTATGGAATCATGGCAATTATCTCCTTGCTACTTTGAAGCCATGCACCATCTTACTCAAGCGTGGAATTGTTGCCTACCAAATTGAACCTTCGTCATCTGTTCCTCTCGATCCCCTCTCTATGTGGGTTTTGTGTCTCAACTCAAGAGGTGTTCAATGTCTCATTCTGTGAGTTGATCATGGGTTGCTCGATCTTCGAGAAGATCAATTCCTTAGAGTGTTCCTTCCTTCTTGTTGCCGTGTTGGGTAAAGTTTTCAAAGACAAGGATGTCAAGATCAACATGATGCAATGGATCAACATCTTCGAGAAGGGCAATTGGATCATGAAGATTGTGTTACATTTGTGTCCCCTCTGTCTTCTTACCTCACGTCTTGAATCTCGGGACGAGATTCTTGTTTAGTGTGGGTGAGTTGTCACAGCCCTAGAATAATGCTTGCAATTAGTGGCATTGCATCCATGCATCATGTTTAATTTAATTTGAAACTTGAAATGGGGATTGATCAAACCCTAGCAGATAACAATTCCACTAGGTTCAAGTTCAAATCTTTTCAATGAACCCAAAATGCCCTTCAAAAATGTTCATGATTTAGGGAAAAGGGTGAAAACCCCAATCCTAAATGTTGCACTTTTTTCCAGCACATAAAAGGGCTTTGAATTAAATCATATTGTATTTGAGTTGGAGCAAATAAGTACTATAAATAGTTTTATTGCTCCAACAACTCTGAAATTAATTGAGGGTTACTGGAATATTACAGAGAGTGCCCAAAATAACTTTCAGATTTGACAAGAATGGTTTAGTTTGAAAACTAAATCAAAACAGAGGCAAATAAAAAAACAGAAAGAAATGGAAAGGGAAAGGGAATACCTAGACTTACCAGGCGCCCCAGCCAGCACAGCACTGTGCAGCCCACTGGCCCACAGTGCCAGTCGTCCTCAACCTCTACCAGTAGGCAGAGGCGAATCCAGGCACGGTGTTCGCTGAGGCCGCCACCTCCACCCTGCCAGCCTCACGCCCCTGAGGCTCTCTCCCAGCGCCATGGAGACGGCCACGAACCCCCCTCGCTCTCTGGTTCTCTCTCCCCCTCGCTCTCTGCTTCCCCTCTCGATGGCCGAGCATGCCCGCCGCCGCTGCTCGCTATTGCCGCGGCCACTGCCACTACCTCGCCTTGCCGACGCGTCCAGAAGAACCGCCGTCATCTAATGCATCATCTACACCTTTCCGTTCGACCATGGGAGCCCTGCAGCATCGTCGTCGAGCTCATCTTCAACTTCTGGCCGCCGGCAACCACACCGTCGATTCGCCGCCGTCCGTGCTTCCCCGAGCTCGCTGACCCGCCCAGCGTGCTCACTGTGAGGCCATGGTCTGAACCCCCCTTTTATTCTCCTCGTTTGCACACCATAGCCGCTACTTCACCAACGACCAAGAACTACCGCCGCCTGAGCTCAACGTCGACGTGATCCCGGTGACCTTTTGGTCCCGGGAGTGTGTCCGTCGTGCTCACCGCACCGCATAGAGGCCGTAGATGCTACGCCCGCATCGCCATGCCGACTGCAGCATCATTCCCGAGCTCCGGCCGCCCCAGTCGAGCTCGCCAGTGACGTTCGCGGTCACAACAACTTGCCCCGCTTTGCCGCGTTGGATGCGCATGAGCCTGGGCTACACGTAGGTGTCCTCTGCCACGAGTTTGGCCGCCAGAGGCGGATTTCCGACACGCTCCGCCGCGTTCGGCCTCGCCAGAGGCTAACCGCCGGTCATTTGACTCCTTTGACCAGGGGTTTGACCTCCCTGTGTCACTGACATATGGGCCCATGCACTTAACTAACCTAGGTTAGGATTAGATTAAAGCTAATTAACTCTGTTAGTTAGGTTAGTCACTGACACGCAGGTCCCACTGGTCAGGTTTGACCTAGACCATGCCTGTTGACCGCTGATGTCACCCTGACGTCATGCTGACACAATAAGTCTTTTTCTGGATTTAGTGTAAATCAGAATAACCAGGAAATTTCATAAAAAGTTTAAAACTTCTAAAAATCATAGAAATTCAACCGTAGCTCAGTTGAAAATAATTTATATATGAAAAATTATCAAAAAATATGAAGAATCTGTTTATGCCATGATCATGAATGTTTGAACAAGTTAACCTCACTGAATAGGACAAATGATGATTAGGGCAATTTATGAAATAACATTTGGAGTTGGAATTTGATCTTGTTTGAATTCCACTTCAATTAACTTGGCTAAATAATGCATTATGTGAATTCAGTACCTTAACATGACATGTCATTCATGTGAATGTGCATTGCATTGATTGTGTTCCTTGTTTGTTAGTCGGTGTTGTGCCCTCTCAGTAGACGATTGTTCCGACGTTGCGATCAATGCCACTGATGAAGAACTATACTATCTTCGGAAGTGCCAGGCAAGAAACCCCCCTTGTTCATCTTGATACAATCCAACTCTCTCGCTGCTACTCTATTTTATTGCATTAGGACAATAATGTTTCAACTGTTACCTGTTCTCGGTAGTTGAACCCATTTCTTTGCATGACCTGTCATTGTCACCAAATAGCTAAACTATCCTAGCATGCTTAGGATTTGCTTGAGCTTTGTTGTGACCACTCATCCATGCTCGCTTGCTATGCTTCAAGTTGTGTCGTGTCTGATCCATCTGGGTGATGAATTGGAATGTTCACGTCCTACTGTTGAGAGCTAAGTGTGTGAACACGATTTGGTAAAGGTGGCGAAGAGAGGCCGTATTGGAGAACATGGAGGATTGTCTCATGATACGGCTCACGGGAATTGAGTTCCGTGCTTATCAAAGCCTACCTTGCGGTTACATGGACATTTGCGGTCAGGTGAGCGGGCAGGTGGCGCATGACACGTGTGTCCGGGTGACACCTGGCATGGCACAGTGTCCGGACTAGACGTAGATACATGTTCCAAGAGCGAACATTGCTGATGGGACAGGGACAGGTTCCTTTGAGTCATGGTTATAAATGATCTATTCGAATAGCCGTGTCTACAGATATGGACTGCTTGGAGACTTATATGGTCATAGAAAACTCAAAGTGGATACTTTAAAATGCTCAAGACAAGTGTGAGTGCTATGGATGGACTTCTCATAGGGACACAGGAAAGAATCCATAGTGGTGTATTGTTGTGGTGGTTAGTGGACTCATGTGCGCTTTCTCACCTCAAAGAAGTTACTGGTAGTCGTAGTTCAGGATAGCCACTGAGTTAAAGCTGGCTTGTTGTAGCTAAACTACACCGCCCCCTTTGTTGATAGTGATGCATATGTAGCTAGTTCTGATGTAAGTCTTGCTGGGTACATTTGTACTCACGTTTGCTTAATTTATGTTTTTGCAGACAGACTTCATTCTCACTAGTAGTGTCACGTGGGCTTCAATGATTAGCTTGGGAATCCCAGACAGAGGTCTGGTTCCTATGGAGGGTCTTGTAGATAGATAGGCTTTCTAGCCTTCTCTCTTTCCAGATGTCTGTACTCAGACATGTTTGTGCTTCCGCTTGGCTTGTATGACTTTGTATGAAGGGTCATGAGACCCGATGCTTGTAATAAATGCTATGATGGCTCTTCTGGGCCTTTATCTATATGAGTTGGTGAGTTATGTTGTGATGCCATATTGTACATCACATACTTGCATGTTATGCGTACGTGTAACGTGTATTGCTATTTGTGGGATCCGACACCTAGTTGTTTATTCTTGGTAGCCTTCCTTATGGGGAAATGTCTCCTAGTGCTTCCACTGAGCCATGGTAGTTCGCTACTGCTCTGGAACACTTAGGTTGGCTGGCATGTAATTTCCTTTGTTCTTGTGTCTGTCCCTTCAGGGAAATGTCACGCGTTGTTCCTTTAAGTCATTGTAGCTTGCTATGACTTGGGATCATACATTGATGACTGACACGTTCATTGTTGGGTTACGTATGCCCGTCCGTGTAAGTTTGTGCCACCTTGGGTTCACGACTAGTCATGTCGGCCCGGGTTCTCTGTCATATGGATGCTAGCGACACAATCATATACGTGAACCAAAGGGCGCAAACGGTCCCGGCCTAGGTAAGGCTGCAGCCGTGGGAATACCGTGCCTGAGGCCGCAAAGTGATATGATGTGTTACATGCTAGATTGGTGTCACTTAGGGTCGGGGTCCTGACAGTCGTGCTGCACGGAGGGCAGCAGGGAAGAGTCTTGCTGCTCGTGAGCGGCGGAGTCGATGGCGGCATTGGCCGTGGTAGAGGTAGAGTGGCGGCGGCCGCCACAGCCCGCTAGCTCCGTCTGGGCGACGCGAGCTACTCGGCGCTCGGCATGAACATGACGAGCGTCGGCCATGGGGATGGTGGAACGGGGACAAAATGACGTGTAAGAACCTTGGCACACCCCTACCTAGCGCGTCAAATGTCATAATCTGGGCTCTAGGGACCCAAGGAAACGTTCGAACTCTGGGGTGTGCGCGAAGAACTCCACTAAGCTACGCCTCGCTGCTCACCTCCTCACGACGATGATGTTGGCGTTCTAGGATCGGGGGTACCCAGACACTACAAAAAAAGACACATCCGTGACATTTTGGCCCAAACAAAAAAAAATTATGTTATGCTTATGACACTTCTATGACAATAATTGTGACAAAATCATGTATCATCATAGATGTGGTGGGCTCCTACTTCTATGACAAAAAATAATGACAGAAAATGGGCTTTTCGTCCTGGATGGGCCGGGGACGCACCTGCATGACATTCTTTGGGCCATCCATGACGGAAAAAATCATGGTAGAAGTGAGGGCGAGGAAAATTTCGGGGAGTTCCCGGTTACGGTGGGTGGTCGGAGCCGAGCGATGCACGGAAGGATTGCGCCATTCTCTCATACACATACGCGTGTGTGTGTGAGGTGTTGGGCTCTAACTGAACCCGAGCGAGGCGTTCGCTTACTGAACCCGAGCGATTGCACTAGCTACGTTACTGAACCCGAGCGATCGATCCCTTGGCTGTTAACTGAACCCGAGCGATTCCTTCGCTACTGCTGCTAACTAAAGCTGACCGAACTAGCTGCTGCTGCCTCTTGATGAACAGTGACCGTTGTTGGGGGTTGCATGAACAGTTCCTGGTGGGGGTTGGATGAACAGGACCCCGTTGTAGTAGAGGCCGTTGTTGCTGGATGAACAGCACCCCGATCGAGAGGAGGCCGCCACACACCACCCGATCGAGCCGGTTGGAGTGGATGAACAAGATCCCATGGAGGGCTGGTTGAACAGTAGCCGGTGGAGGGTGGATGAACAGGACCCCGTGGATGAACAGTAGCTGGTGGAGGCAGGAGGAAGTCGACGGTGGATGAACAGTAGCAGGTGGAGGCTGGAGGAAGTCGACGGTGGATGAATAGTAGCCCGTGGAGGCTGTAGCAAGGCAGTAGATGGTGGATGAACAGTAGGCCGTGGAGTCCCGTTTTGCGGTACGTCACACCCCTCCCGATGAACAGGACCCCGTTTTGACCGTAGGCGCTCCAACACAAGTCCGTTTCCTCCGTTTTGCGGTACGCCACACCCTTCCCGATGAACAGGACCCCATTTCGACCGTACGCGGTCGAACAGAAGGCCGTTTACCTCTGTTTTGCGGTATGCTAGACCCTGTTCCGGCTGTTCCGTCCAAGCCGGTTGGCTCCCATTGAGCACGACGCATTCTGACCTAGTCTGTTGCCTCCCGATGAACAGGATGCTGTTTCTCCGTTCCGACCCAACCGGTTGGCTGCCGATGAACAGGACGCCGTTGTTGCCGGTAGGCATTTGAGACCCGCCCGTATGTACGTATGTGGCCATATTTTTTGGCATCTGGATGTAGGTACGTGTACACGGTTTTGACTGGACTGCCTGAACTGCTACGTTGGTGGCTCTACTACTACACGTGTCGTTGCTTGCTCGGCCACGGTTCATTGTTGCAAAGAGACCGATCGACTAGTATGTACCTACATGTTCGTGACCAGACAAACAACCCTACGTACGGTTCGACCGGGTGGGTCCCAGCTGTCAGGGAAGATAAGGAGGCACTTCCTTCTGTCCAAAGATATAACTGGTGGGTCCCAGCTGTCAGGGGGAAATGTTTTCTATTTTTGCAAAATACAGAGGCCCTTCCGATGGGTCCGCACTTTCAGGTGGAGGAATAATTATTTTACGCGTAATAAGGAGGCACTTACTTGCTGCGGCCGTGGACCCAGCTGTCAGCCTCTCCATGTATAGTCCTCTTCCGATGGAAGTCGTTCCTAGACCATGTTGACCACGCCACGCCGAGAGCACCAAGGCGGTGGATGACGGTGAGGCCTAGGAAGGGGACGACGCGGAGCCATGGAAGACGCGTCCGTGGATGCCCACGCGGAGGGGAGTATGAGGGTTGACTGGTTCGGCTGCGGTGTGAGGCTGCCGTCGCCGCAGAATAACAGGGGTTGTGGGTGAGTACAGGGATGGCCTAGCCAGCGGTTGGAGTAGGAGGGGGCGGTGAGGCCTGCACGGCAGCACAGCCGGCCATGAGAGGCAGGAGCAGGCGGAATGGCCCGCGATGGTTTGGGCGGCTGGAGCAAGAAGACCAGAGGTTGAAGAAGCACGACGGCCGTTGGATGGACATCGTATGGTCACCGCATCTAGAATCGTCTAGATTGACTAAGTTGACAAAACCCTGCGTCCGCGTCAACTTAGTAGGCCCACAAGTCAGCCTCCAAATATGGTGGGTCCCACCTAGTAGCGGGGGTATTCATTTTTTTTATGTAATAAGGAGGCACTTCCTTGCATGCAAAGATATAGCTGGTGGGTCCGAGCTGTCAGCGGGGGGAATGTTTTTCTCGTGAAATACAGAGGCCCTTCTGATGGGTCCCGCTGTCAGGTGGAGGAGCCATTATTTTGCGCGTAATAAGGAGGCACTTCCTACTCGCAAAAAAAGGAGGCACTTCCTTGCGTGCGGCTGTGGACCCAACTGTCAGCCTCTCCACGTACAGTCCTGTTCCGATCGATGTCGTTCGTTGACCACGCCGTGCTGAGAGCACCAAGGCGGTGGACGACAGCGAGACCAAGTAAGGGAACGACCCGGAGTCGAGGAAGACTCAGCAGTTCTTTCCCACGCGTAGTGGGTACGAGGGTTTACTGGTTCGGCTGCAGTGTGAGGCTGCCGTCGCCAGAGAATAACAGGAGGTGTTGGTTAGTAGGGGGATGGCCAGGCCAGGGATGCGAGTAGGGTGGGGCCATGAGGCCTGCCCGGCAGCACAGCCGGCCACGGGAGGCGGGAGCAGGCGGTTCCGCCGGTGCTGGTTTGGGCGGCTGGAGCAGGAAGATCAGAGACTGAAGAAGGATGACTGTCGTTGGATTGACATCTAACGGTCCGACGTTGGTAGAGTCGATTGTTGACTAAGTTTCTTTTTTTTGAGAAACCTTGTGTACGCATGAACTTAGTAGGCCCACAAGTCAGCCTCCAAATCTGTGGCAGACAACATAGAGCCCATTTGCTATTTTTTAATACTTTGCAGCCAATTTGCTTATTCTTAAGGAATTTATTACATCCCATTTTCTACCGAGGACCACGGTCAAAAAGTTCAACCTAATTTTGCATATTTCGGTGGAGTCTGAACTATTTTAATCCGGAAATGATAAACATTTATTTCTTAAGAACTTATTGATTTGCCAAAAAATTATTGTTTTATTTTTTAAGCTAATAAGACGTGGGACAATTGAGTTGGTTTTAGGGAAAACTAGTGGTAAAAAAATCAGCACTGGGAGGGAAAACAACAACAAAAAATAAGGATGTAAAGATGAAAAGGGAACTTTACGCATTTTCAATATAATAATACATGTATGTGAACTAGTAAAACTATAGGTAGAGATTAGAAAAATGGAAGTAGGACATGGCGTTTCAAGAGGAAAATAGAACTGGGTTGTGTGTTTTCTTCAGTAAAAAAACTGCCTGCGGATGTTCTAAGAGAAAATATAACTAAGGCTGGCGGGCCAGAGGCCAGTTGATACCTGCTGGATCTTTGTGCCCAATTGTTGTCATGGGCTGGGCCTGTTAAAAACAAAACCAAGCCTTTGCAGTCTACAGCCCATTTGAAACTTGCTCGACCTGAAAAAACAATATACCTGCTGGATCCCTGTTATCAGTCTGTACTTGCAGAATTCCCTCGTTTATCGACTATGTTAAAAATTTCATGGGTGTCTGAGACGTAAGCATTATTTTTCCATCGTGATAATAAGTGCATGCACTTGCTTGCGTATGGCCATGGACCTACAGGTTCTGTATGGTTAGGCTCTGTATGGACAGTCGTCTTGTGGTTCCACGGATGAATTTCATGCAAATCGGATGGTTTTCAGTGAAACCGGACTAAATTCATTGCATTTTACATATTTTTTTATTATGGAATATTTTACAGATTTCAACTAATAATAACCGACTAGGCCTTTTTTTAGTCCATGGGGGAGGCGCTTCACGCGATCGAGGTCGCGACACTTAACTGTTCTGGAAGGCCCAAATCCATCGCTCGTCTCTTTTAACAATTTGCAGCTGGGCTTGGCATGCCACAGCCCAGTTCCGACATGCTGCGTCCAACTATCAGCCTATGAAATCGGATGGATCCCATGTGTACTTCGAAGATGTAAAAAATTTGGAGAACTGGGAATTCGAACGGCACGTGCTTATGCTACCCATCAAATAAAAATCAGGTGCCTGAAAATTTGTTTCCAAACAAATGATTCAGCTTTATATCCACATCGACCCTCGACATGATGGTTGGAAGCAAATGCAAGTTCATACCGAAAGATCCTTAACAACAATACCAACTTGCAGATGACCAGGTAGTACAAGTATACCAATACCAAACTAACCTATAATCTTTTTAGTCCTGACCCTAGTGTTTGTCTGGTAGAAAATCTTGCAGACGACCAGCTCCCGCTCCTTCTCTTGCTCCAGGTCCCCGAGGTGGTACTGTTGCATCACCCAGTTGGTCCTCTGTTGGTCGAAGTTCTTGTTGGTGTGCAGCACCAGAACCTTTTTGCGGCCCGTCTCCCGGCCATTGACCATCACTGGCAAGGTATTGCCGGTCTTGTGTCACATCGCGTGCATGCCGCACTCCGACTGTATCTTGCGACACGTCCGTGTGCCCCTTTTGAATGCCCTGGAGTTGCGCTGGAAGAAATGCTTGCTTAGGCCACTCAGTGTGATACCTGCAGTATTGGCGAATACAAGTTTTAGGGTACGTAGTTGGCATTTTCATAACATCTTTGGCATGTTGCAGACACTTGCTTCACTTTTTATAAAATGTCAAATTGTAATTGCTTCATTACGTCTGTGTCTAAAAAGAAAAATAGAGGTATAAACAAAGGAATATGTCTGTGCAAGAAGATGGCCGATTGGTGTCTCCCCTGAAAGTTTCTCAGGATGGGTGTAGCATATGTCGTGCTCGCTATCGATCATTGGTATGAACAAATCGATGAGTGGGTGAGATCTCGCGCTATCAGCACCACTCACTTTGGCCTCAAGGTGCTCGATCAGCTCTTGATCTGTGGGATCAAACTTGACGCCAGTCGGCAACACCGGCCAATCCTTCTTGGACTTGCATCGGTTAAATCCAGTTAAATGGTACTCAATGTATGATCAATCAACTGCTTTAAGTAAATGATGAAAGATTCTGAGAGATAAGTGGTACTACAAATCTGAAGGCCACAATACCCGAAGAAACTGGGGTCTCACCTTCATTACTACATGCGGACTCTAAGGACTTGAAAACCCCATAAAGATCGAAATCATCATACGGGGCGACGGGACGAATACTCACAGGAGCGGCCTCGCTGGTTCCTTCCTTCATCCGGCTAGCTTGAAGAGCATCCTTGTTGAGATCAATTTTTTCAGCGTCTTCCTTTTGACTACTTGCAAGGAAGTATAGCAGCTCCAGTAGCTCATCGGTCATCGTACCAAATAGATCGGAACAAGGCGGTGGCTGGGAGGCGGAGAGACCAGGAGAGAATGGGAGAGTGATTTTGTAGAGAATGGGAGAGTGATGTTGTACTACGAGAGGGGTGAGGCTCACTTTGGTGAACTGAAGACGCTGCCGAGACTCTTGTGTCACCTCACGTGCAGTGTGTTGTCACGTCAATTCAATGTGAGGACATGATGAATAATTTGACCGACGTATACTAGTACTATTGTACTACTTACTAGTCGTATTTAGTGTCACATTTTAGCCATAGGTTTAACTAAAAAAAAGTCAATGCATGTCACCGAAAATTATACCATTGGAAACTATCTTGAAATAAGAATCCAATGATATAATTTTTTGTGACATGCATTAACATTTAGTTAGTTAAATTTATGGTCAAAATTTGACACAAATTACGAAGGGGACCAATAAACCAGGAGGACTAATAGTAATACGAGTAGCGCAATATACGGTATAGAGGACTAATAGTACTAGTACAAATTTAGAAATGGAGTACAAAGTTACAAGGCTATGCGACAGACTTTGTAGGCTACATGAGTAATACAAAATATAATTCCCATTGGACAACACTTTCACCAACAAGTACGCACTTGAAACCTAATTGATATATATGGCTTCTGCACAACATCTCCATCATCATTATTAGTACATGCTACACAGGTGAGTTAGGATGCACTTGATCCCAGAAAGGTATCTATCCTTCAAACTAACTATAGTGCATAATATCGAACAAAAGAGGGTCATGCTACAGCAGCTGGATACATGGCTCAGTCTAGATATCACTAAAAATCAAGTTGTGCATATTTGCTGTTGGCATGAACCACATCGCCGCATGTCAGGTTTGCAAAAGCCATTCATCGCTTGGAAGCTTGATGCCTTTCACACACTCAAGATCATCTGGCAACAAGCTGTGTCGATGAATCTCTGGATATGGTGATTCATGAAACCCATGGTATGATGTGTAAACATAGTTCCCCCTGGCGAATGGAAGTTGCATAGCACTGTAATCATCGCCGGTGATATGATCGATGATTAGTTGGATGATCAGATAATTGAGCCCGAGGAACATTGAGTGGTTGCCGAGGCTATAAACCCACCTCCAGTTGAATACGCCTGGCCCAACGAAGCTGGGATCTTTCTCAAATACGAAGCAGCCATAGCCATCACACTCACGAACGCCCCAGGCATTGTACTCCATGTGGTTTGATGAAATGTTTTGGTCAATTTGGTACGTGCGAATGAGCATCAAATGACCACCGTCAGTTGAACGAGCGATAAACCACCACCCATTGACGTGTATATTTCCAGGCGCTGGAATTATGAAGGCCAGCACATTTGCGTCTGCTGCAACAAATAAAATTGGAGACCAAAAGGACAAAAATATACAATCATGTTCAGAGTATGTGTGGAATTAAGATTACTATAAGAGTGACATAGATCATAGCAAGAGAATTGCAATTCCGTGGTCATAATCATACCCCAAGTTAAAAAAAATAAGCCAATGGCTTTCATATTTTGGCAATATGTCATGGTTCTAACATCATGTAAAAATGAGAGGAAATCAACTATGCCAGGGCCTACTCCTATTCTACCATAGCAGTTACTACTGTTCTCATATCAACTCTAACAATAACATGCGTGGTTATAAAAATCTTGGAAATGAGAATAACATATAGCAATCATGAGGTTATAATCATAATATATATTCTAACAATTATTAGATGCCAATTGTTCTCAAATCAACTCTAACAATAACATGTGTGGTCATAAAAATCTAGAAAATGAGAGGAACATATAGCAATGATGTGGTTATAGACATACTATATATTCGAAATTTCTAACAATCAATAGGCAGTCGTATTCATAAGGTAAAGATGAGATGAGATAGAACAATTACACGACGATGGATTCCACCAGTATATGCAGCCAATCTGTGCATCGATCACGTAAACGATGCCATCGTGCACTATAGCATCAGATAGAAATGGAGGGTCAATAGGATTGATGATGAGCCATAACCATGTATGTGACCGGATTCCAGATAGACTAGTCCCATGTCGAACAAGGCAATGAGCTTGTAATCCATGTAGTCATCTGATGGTGTGGGCACTTCGCAGATTACAACCTTCAGCAAATGGAGGTCGCACCAAAAGCATGACGTGTCTCGTGCGTAGTAGGCAGGAGTGTCCGGCGGGCCATGAGGCTCACTGCCGGTGGTATCCAACAATGGAAGGGTGATCTCTCGCTGGGTGTAGATATCCACGAGACACCACGGACTACCGGATTGGTGGATGAGGACGATCCAGTTGGCCTTCATGCCCGCCTAGTAGTGGCCGCGCATGAAGGACAGGTGGGCGGGTAGTGGTAGCATGTTGAGGGGCACGACGACAACCTCAGTAGGACTGTCAAGTCGGTGTCTGGGCCACCTACAATGATCGGGCATCAGCAAGCAGGGTGTCTTGAAAAGGGCCGGCTGGTTGCAGATGAGTACACGGTACATAGACACCGAGCATGCGGCCAGACGCACGGTGCTGAGCAGGTCCATACGATTACAGATCTGCTCCAAGAGAACATCAGGGAGGGAATTCCAATCGCGGCTCTGTGTGTCAGTCAGCTCTGCCATAGGGTTTTTTAGGGCGCTGAGTGATTGGGGTTTTCGGTGCCTACGAGCAAGCAGGGAAGTCGATTCGGGCGGGCGAGCGAAGAAGATGGCGTGTGTGGCCGAGCAGTGAGCGGGGGGGGGGGATATGGTATGCGCGAGCTACCGAGGAAGATGGCGCGGGCGGGCGAGCAGTGAGCAGGGAGGAATGGTGTGTGGCCGACGATGGGGAAGAGAGGAGGAAGAAGAGGGAAAGACGGGAAAGAAAGTGCATTAAATCTCAATTCTACTAGTGGTACTACCAGGAAATACCATCCTTCCGAGTGTAAATAGTTAAGCCAATGACATGTGGGTCTACCTCAAGAGGGCACATATGTTAGTTAATGGAAGAGAGAGGTGCGTAGGCGTATTTGCGGAAGCCACTAGCAAACATGATGGCAGTATAGGGTAAGGCTGATTTAGTAACACCAATACGTCGGCTCAGCTTATTAATTAAGTGTCCCATCTGCTGCAGCGTGTATTGTCACTTCTCTATGAAGACTAGTTGAATAATTCTCTCTGACTGAGATGGGGAATAATGGACCACCAAGACTTCCTATCTACAGTATCCCAATGCCTCTACTCTCATCCTGTCCAACAACAAGAAACATTGGCCAAGTCACCCGGCTCCAATAATGTAGGAGTACTACTAGTATTTTGTGTCAAACTTTGACCATCTATTTAACTAATAAAATGTTAATGCATGTCACCAAAAATCATATCACTGGATTTGTATTTGAACATAGTTTTTTATGACATGCATTGACACTTTGTTAGTTCAATTTACTGCCAAAATTTTACACTAAATACGAAGGGGGCCAATAAACAGGATGGTGGTTTATATATAGGTCAATAAAAAAATCATCAACCAAGGTAGTAGTAAATGATAAGTGCCCGAAGAATTTTTTCCAAAAGTACTCAATAATGGGCTCGTTTTCCTCAAGAAAATTGTGTTTACGAACGTATTAATTGGAATGCATGCGTGAAGAACAAAAGACCAGAAATTTTACATGCATTGGTGATTTTTCTCTTAAATCTTGCATGCAACGTTTTAATGAAGCTTGAAATATGAACACGTCAATGGGGGGAGTACAAACCTCATGCATGCATGGATGGATGCAACACTCACACGTACACATGCACGCACGCAACACTCACGCATCCATGCGGCACACAGCACATGACGCAACACACACGCTCACGCTCAAGTTCTCAACCTACTCCCTCCGTCCGTGGAAGACTGTACATATAGAGATTTACACATTGACCAAAAGGAACCGGAACTTCATGGCATAATTAATGCCCAAAAGTAGCAGACTTATGCGTGCATGTGACCATTGAGAGAAGAAGATTAAATGAAGGTTGTTGCATGTTGTAACTAAGGATAGACATGCAGCCTATAGCTACAGCACAATTTGGTGCATTAATCAATCAATACCGATTAGATTAAAGGCTATGTGTATTGGAAGTGTAAGATGTACACTCTTTGATGGAAAAATTTCTAAGGCTGGCCGTAATAGGAGTGTCATAAGTGGTACTATCATGCATGCCAACTAGACTTTTTGGATGATGTGGCATACAATTAAACGAGGAAAGAGAGGTTGTGGTATCATATCATGATACCGTATCATATTAAATGGTGTACTACTTTGTGTCATGCATGGCAAATTAATAAGGCAACCTAAGATACTACTTATGATACTAGGCATTACGGAAGTAGTATCATACACTAGTATCATATGCATGATACTAGTATATGATACTCTCCATTATAGACAGTTTTTCACGGACCGAGGGAGTACATGTGCATGCACTCACATACACAGCCAGGGTGGTTCTTTGCTCTGCCAACTGACAGATGGGACCCAGAAACCAGGTGTCAATTTAACTAGTCAACAAAGTGCCACGTCGACTATGTGGCCGGTCAGCAGGGTGCAATACGGTGCTCGACATGAGCTAGTGACCGTATAATCACCGCAAAACTATATAGTGACCATAATGAGTGTATTGTTACATATGTTGACCGCCAGTGTATTTTTATCATTTCAAATTACTCTGTAAGCCATATTAACCGGAAAGGACGCAGTATGGACTAGTACTACTTTGATGTGTCTCGTCAACTCGCAGAACAAGGAGAAGCTTGCTTGCTACACCGTCTCCCTCGCCCACGCGCGGTGGCTCACAGGACGAGGAGAAGCTTGCTTACTACGTACGCCTACGCCCTCTCCCTCGCCCACGTGCGTGGTGGCTCACAGGACGAGGAGAGGGTTTTGACTACAGTGCCCTCTCCCTCTCCCTTGCCCTCGCCCTCGCGGTGGACGTGCAGCAGTTCATTTGGTGTCAGATTGCCAGAAGCATATTGTACTGACATTTTTGGACCTTCCGAAGAGGTGAAGAGCCAAGTGCAAGGTTCATAGGAGTACGAACTTTTGAACCTCCCGAAGAGGCGAAGATCCAAGCGCAAGGTTTATAGGAGTTGTCGTCCTAGTACTAAAACTATAGTGAACGATCGCTCCTGTATGATGCCACCACGTCACCTATAGCCAAAGTTGTGACACCTTTTTTTCTCACAGAGCGTGTTAGAGCCCGTGCAACAGCCACACAAGTTGCACGTACAAATAACACATTTACTAGTAATAAATTCTAAAGGACAAATGCCAGCATGCCACACAAGTTCATCTCCACTTCATGTGATAAATTTGTGCACGACTACTCTACATATATTTACAGCGCTACCATTCACAATTTACCATACTCCACTTACACGTTATAGATGGGCTCCATGTCCTCCTCCAGGTTCCAGTCCCAGGTGTTCTTCATAGATGGCACGATCCATAGTGGTGGGCAACGGGAATCATTGTCGCAGCTTTCTAGGCCGGTTCCACACGATGGAGATTCATCCAAGCTGAAGCGGCATAAATCAGGGATAGTGTGTCCCAGTATGTCATTCATCCGGCGGTGCGCACTGAAGACACAGCCATGCTTCATAAACGGCAGGCCTTCAGTGTTGTGCACGGAAGATGGCATCTGCTTCACAATGGGGTAGCTCTCCCCAATGAAAAGTGAGTACTCTCCAAGAGTGTTCCTCGGCACCCACATAGCATCATGGGGGTCGAACCCGGCGCCGTTCATCTGGTACATGCGGTATCTCAGATCTGGACACATGGTGACGTACATGGTCAAGGTCCATGCATAATAATGTTGTGCTCAAATATGGCGGTCAGTAATATTGTGTAGCAAATAGTACTACTCCAGTATAGAGGAAGTTAAATAACCGGCTTATTATATATAGCCACACTTGGCTACATGGATGAGATAGCAAGACATGGAAAAACATAAATGGTGGGAGCTAGTGGGTTCAAGTCTTCAAGGGCCTAGCTAGCTATACGCGTCCTCCAAGGTAAAAAGTACTAGTACTAGTAAGTAGTACTACTCCTTACTACTTAATACTACAATGAAAGAGAAGGCGAGAGGGTTAAAAAAATCTAATACTAAATTGTAGTACTAGTACCATAAACATGTCCCAGTCAAGAAAAGAAAAGAACTAAGAGCATGGTTAATACAGTAGTATAGCCGGATGCTGGCTATATGATCTTGCGACATCATATATAGCCTATCTTATAGCCCGCAATTACAATAGTCACAAAGAAATATGTACTACTTTGTTGAAACATGGCCCACCTTCCTCTCTCACATAGTGTCTAGGAGCGCGTGCTACAGCCGGCTGTTAATCAGTAGCCCTCTTCTCTTCTCTCTCCTCTTCTCTCTTATCCAACTCATCAAAAATATGTTATTTAAAGCTTTACAGCCCGCCTACATCATCCTATTTTACTTGCTCTAACAAGTACTACTACTCCAACACACAGGAATGAGAAAATGGAATACCTGGGTAGATGGTGACGGTCCGATCGTGGTAGATCGTGTGACCATGTTGCATATCAGTGGTACAATGGGTAACGACTGCTAAGATAGTTGATCCCAATATGCCAAAGTCATCTACAAGGTTCCAGGTTAGACTGAATCGCGGATGCAAATGCACATCCAGGATCAGCGATCTTATTTTGATCAGGGGATGACTGGTCCCTACAAAATAATGGAGTAGCGTTAGGGATGCAAATGATGGTTTGTGCATTCCATTTGTAATCTCCCGTACTGTAGGATGGCAACCAGATGAAACAAGTCCCCTGGCTTGTCACCACGAAGATGCGGCCTACATGGCACACGGCGTCTTCGAACGTGTAGGGGTACAAATCTGCCGCGGCCAACATGTGCCAGCCTCTGCCATTACGGCCTTTTGTATTGACGGCAATCCTTATGTCGAACACCACGATGAGATAGTAATCATTGTAGCTGCGTTGCTGCTATATTCTTCAATCTAATGTAGGCATCATCAAACGTATTCAAGCCCAGCCAGTCCGGAAGGCCGATCCCAATGGTGGAGAAGGGGTCTACGGGAACAGCCGCACTACTGTGGATGTTGTGCAAAATGATGGTGGTATCCGGCCGGAGGTATGCAAGCCAATCTCCGTTGGCACCAACCCAGACCTATATATAAGACGGTGGGCATCGGAGAAATTACGGGATGGAATAACTAAGTACTATATTTAGAATATACACTACATGATAAAACTCCATGACTGACCTGCTCATTGGATAAAATCCGACTACCTCTCAATGTCGGCAACTCTATCAGAGTCAACGTGCAACCACGGCCAGGTAGCGGTGGACTGTTCGATGGATAGTCCCATAGAATAACCTTCTGCTCAAGAACGCATGGAATAGCAACAAGCCTGGCCTTTTCCCAAGCCTTTTTACGCATCGTCTTAAAATAGTTGGTGCAGGAAGCACCGAGTCTTGCAGCAGTGAGGACGTCGGAGTGGCATGCGATTTCTCCTAGAGGATCGTCATCCAAGGTCTCCCAGCCCCGATGAGGAGGAGAACCGCCTGGCGAATCCATGGCAGTAGCGACGAACTGCCTTGGTCTCTTCGGCGGTAGGGGAACTGGCGAGGAGGAGATAAGATCGTAACCGCAGGGCCTCGTCCCTTCGTTAAGGAAGTTATGCGGGCACGCATAGTGGTAGTGCGATGGTGCGGTTATTATTTACTACAGAGTACTGTAATTCTATAGTGCACTAGTTTTGAACTCTAGAAACTCAAGGCCAAGGAGCTACAGTGCAAGTGGAGGGTACTACTGTTCTCTAGAACCATCGGTGTACTATCAATGCAGGGAAAGTACACCTACGTACTCTCCGTGCTCTATTCAAGCGCGTAGCTGGCCATGAGATAATGGAGCGAAGTCCACGCGTGCAACACCACAAGCTACAGAGTATAGCACTTTACGTAACCATGGGCTTTTAATAGGCTAAAACCTGGATTGGGCTAGAGCCAAAAAATTCACGAGCTAACACATGCCGAAACTGCCTTAGGCCCATGTTTGGCCCAAATAGAAAACGAGCCGTTAACAGGCCAAAATATATCTCAGGCCCTGTTTAGCCCAATAAAATTATGAGCTTTGAGCAGGCCGGTATCAACCCAGGCTGTAGGACCAACTGTGTCATGGGCCATTAACAGATGGGCTGTAAGTAGGCCGGATTCAACACGAGCAGTAATTAGGCCCAACTGTTACACGGGCCATTAAGAGGCCGATAGGCCAGTTGGGCTGAAATTTATCCACTAAGTCTACGGGCCAAAGTCACTTCGGACAAGAAATAGCCCAGTTTCAGCATGGGCCGTTAAATGGCCTAAAGTGAAACCGGGCCGACAACGGCCCAGATGCACCACGGGCCGCTAATAGGCCGAAACTATTATCGGGCCGAACTGGTAAACGGGCATTTAACGGGATGAAATACAAACCTAGCTTAGAATGGGCCCAAAAGAACGGTGGCCTGTTAACGGGCCTAATCTGATATGGGCCGTAATTTAGCCCAGAACACGACAGGCTGTGAACGGGCCAGATCTGATATGGGCCTTAATTTGATCCAGAACATGGCAGGCTGTTAATGGGGAAGCCCACTAGTGTCTGAAAAAATATGGTGGGCCTTTAGCTGGGCCAACCTTTTTACCTTAAATGGGCCACTGTTGAGCTGTGCCACATGTCGACATATCATAGGCGTCTTCCGTCCATTATAGGGATGACATCTGTCCAAACGATGAGCTGACACGTGGATCATCGAGCGAATGAGAATTTTGCACGTGGAAAATTCCCATTGGTCTTGGCTGTTAACGGGTTATCGGATCTAAACCGGAACCCGATAGCTTAACGGAAACCCGTTACGGTGGATGCCATGTGTCGGTTACCCTTGAAGAAAACACTTCCATGACGCGCCATTTATCATCATGGAAGTGGACACTTCCGTGATGATAATTCTTGTATTGTCATGGAACACTTCTACGACAGCACAGGTATGACTATCTTGATTCTGTCATAAAATCATCATGGATGTACATGCATGACAGAAAACGTGACCTACTATGACAAACACGTATCATCACGGAAGTGTATTTTTTTGTAGTGAGACTTGCCTGCCTACGGCCCAGCGCGTGGCAACGTCGACGGCCCGGTATGACCTAGCTACAAGACTCTGCGAGCAAGACCCTCGTGAGGGCCACCCGTCCTCATGAGGCGGACGACGCCAAGACCTCCCGAGGAGCGGCCTCCCCAGGTTGCGTCCCGAGGAGTGAAGATTTCTATGCAGGTACCCCACTGATATGTCTCCAACGTATCTATAATTTATGAAGTATTCATGCTGTTATATTATCATTCTTGGATGTTTTACAATCATTTTATAGCAACTTTATATCATTTTTTTGGACTAACCTATTGACCCAGTGCCCAGTGCCAGTTGTTGTTTTTGCTTGTTTTTTACATCGTAGGAAATCAGTATCAAACAGAGTCCAAACACCGCGAAATTTTTTGTGCATTTTTTATGGACCAGAAGACATCCAATGGGCCAGAGCAGCACCTGGGTGGTGCCCCGAGGGGGGCACAACCCACCAGGGCGCGCCTGGGGGCCCAGGCGCGCCCAGGTGGGTTGTGCCCACCTCGGTGGCCTCCCGCACCCCCTCTTCGCCCTATAAATCATCAAATATTCCATAAACCCTCGGGGTAACCCTAGATCAGAAGTTCCGCCGCCGCAAGGCTCTGTAGCCACGCAAAACTAATCTAGACCCCTTTCCGGCACCCTGTCGGAGGGGGAGATCATCACCGGTGGCCATCTTCATCATCCCGACGACCACCACAATGAGGAGGGTGTAGTCCACCCTCGGGGCTGAGGGTTTGTACCAGTAGCTATGTGTTTAATCTCTCTCTCTATTGTGTTCTTGAGATGCACAATCTTGATGTATCGCGGGCTTTGTTAATATAGTCGGATCATATGGTGTTTTCCCCTCTCTATCTTGTTGTGATGAATTGAGTTTTCCCTTTGAGATTTTGTTTTATCGGATTGAATACTTTTATGGATTTGAGAGCACTTGATATATGTCTTGCATACGAATACCCATGGTGACAATGGGGTATTATATTGATTCACTTGATATATGTTTTGGCACTCAACTCGCGGATTCCCGAGGTGACATTAGGGTAATCTATGCATAGGGGATGATGCATGTTCTTGTCTTTGTTTCTCCGGTAGAAATCTTGGGGCACTCTTTGAGGTTCTTTGTGTTGGATTGAGCATTATGAATCTGAATTTGCTTTGGTGTTATTTTAGTACGAACTCTTGGATAGATCAATCGGAAAGAATAGCTTTGAGGTGGTTTCGTACCCTACAAACAATTTATTCTTATGTTCTCCGCTAGATAGGAACTTTGGAGTGATTCTTCATCGCACTTTGAGGGATGGTTATATGATCCAATTATATTAGCATTGTTGAGAGATTGCACTAGCGAAAGTACGAACCCTAGGCCTTGTTTTCAAGCATTGCAATACCGTTTGTGCTCACTTTTGTCACTTGCTACCTTGCTGTTATTATTTATTCAGATTATAAAAATATATTTCTACCATCCATATTACACTTTTATCACCATCTCTTCACCGAACTAGTGCACCAATACAAATTGCCATTGTATTGGGTGTGTTGGGGACACAAGAGATTTCTTGTATTTGATTGCAGGGTTGTTTGAGAGACACCATCTTCATCCTACGTCTCCCACGGATTGATAAACCTTAGGTCACCCACTTGAGGGAAAATTGCTACTGTCCTACAAAACTCTGCACTTGGAGGCCCAACACGAGTCCACAAGAATAAAGTTGCATAGTAGACATCACCCACCTCACGAGGCTCGCAGTGACGTGAGCCATGAGGACCAAGGCCAGGCAGGTGCCAGCGGGCTTAGAGGAGGATAGTTTCCTCTTTGGTGCTAAGGAGGCAAGGATCAGCGCGCGTTCCCAAGGGATCCCCCAAAGGTTTCCATTCCGGTGCAACAAGACCAAGACCACGAGCTCGGCAGGACGGATGTCATAACCGAGCCCACCACCACGTCATGGCCAGGAGCTTTGCAGGCGAAGACCACCTTTCGTCAGGATAAGATGTACCTCTTGTCCCCTTTCAAATTGGCCGTTGTGGAATCCCTTCCCACCTAAGCTATGAGGGAAGAGGACCAAGGCCACTATAAATATAGGCTAGCCTCCACCATAGTGGAGAGTCTGATCCTGGCCCACCGAGCGCTCGCGAGGCAGCTCACCCACTGTACTAGTTCATCCTCAACCTCCTCGTGAGGCCAATCCGCAATAAAGCAGGAGTAGGGTCTTACACAGCAAGGTGGACCGAACCTGGGTAAACTACCGTGTTCATCCTTTCCCCGCTCGCACGAACTCGACGAGGCCAAGCCAAGGAGTGATGAGCTTGATGCAACGGTTAGGTTAGATCTTCGCACACGCCCTAGAGTTCGAACCTTATTGGGTCAGCGGAGCCCCAATTCCGACATTTACCGCCCCAGGTAGGGGCGTGTCGAAACTCCCACCCGCTCCGCTTTGTTTCTGCTTCGTCGCTCCCATGGCCGATGCCTGCCGAGTTCGCGCCGAGCGTCGGGCTGCTCGCGTCGCCTAGACGGCGCCCGTGGGACGTGGTGTTCCGCGCCACTCTGCTTCGCTTGCGGCTAACACCACCACCGACCCTGCTGCTCGTGAGCAACAAGATTCTTCACTGCCTCCCTCCGTGCAGCGTGACGGCCGCACCGCCATGCCGTCCCTCACCCCGTCACGGGGTCATCTTCCCATGCTCGCCGCGGGACGGTGAATGCGTAGGCTGCGCTGCTCATGGCACGCGAGCTGCTGCGCTACTGCCCCACCGACGAGGGCTACGACGCCTGGCTGGGCCGCATCACCGAGCTCGTCAATGCCGCCAGCGAGGCCCTGGCGCCATCCCACTCGCTCCGTCCACTGCCCTCTTGTGCAGGCGACGTAGCTCATGGTGCTCCTCCGCCTCCTTCTATGAGCGGCGCAGACGCCAAGCTCAGGCGCGATGTGCGTCAGCGTGACCTCCCGTGCGAGGTGCCTGCGCCAGCGAGAGACAAAGCCAGCTGACCCATAGTACGACGCACATGCGCTCCCCGCACCACCGCACCAGCACTAAGACTGGGCAGCTCTGGGGGCTGCGGCGCATGGGCGTCAGGATCGCGCTTATCTCACGCGGGTTGCGCCCGTAAGCGCAGCAGGTTGCCGCGCCTTCATGCCAGTGCTACGTCGTGTCGTTTGGCCTGGCAAGTTCATGTCGGACCTACCCCCATGCTATGATGGCACCCCAGATCCTACGGAGTTCCTCCATCTCTACTCGCTAAACATCGAGGCGGCAAATGGCGACGGCAAGGTCATGGCGAATTGGTTCCCCATGGCTCTCAAGGACGGCGTGCGTTCCTGGCTCTTGCACCTCCCTGAGGAGACGATCTCCTCTTGGGATGAGCTTCGCGAGCGCTTCATCGCCAACTTCCATGGCACCCACGATCGGGCTCTCACCGTCAACGACCTGTGGCGCGTGAAGCAGCAGCCGGGCGAAACCCTCCGCAAGTACATTCAACGCTTCACCAACGTTCGCCTCAAGATCCCGAAGGCTTCGGACAAAGCCATCATCTCGGCGTTCACCGAGGGCGTCACGGACGTCAAGATGAGTGAGGAGCTCGCCATCCACCATGACCTCTGCACGGCGCAGGAGATGTTCAACTTTGCGGACAGGTGCGCTAGGGCGGAAGAAGGCCGCCTCTCCCTTCTCAAGCTCCCTGATGTCGATCCCGAAGAAAAGAAGGCTAAGGCCAAGGAGGCAAAGCGCAAGGGCCCCACCGTGCTGGCAGCGGAGCCTGAGTTGAAGCGTGGCCACGACCGCGATGACCCAGCCAAGGACAACCGCCCTTTCTGCGTCTTCCACAACGTCCACACCCACAACACCAACGATTGCCAGGAGCTCAGGGCGATCCGGGACGAGCGCCTGGGCCGCCGCCCCGAGTGCGGCCACCGTGGCTACGGCCATGGAGGAGGCCGCGGCGGGGGCCGCTCGAACAAACGCAACCGTCGTCAGGACTGGCGCGACCAGCCTCACAAGGATCGCTGGCGTGATCAGCCTCGCGATGGCCCCTGGCGCGATCAGCCTCATGAGACCCGTCCTCAGGGCAACGCCGGCCTCCCTCCGCTGCAACTATCGCCATGAAGGAACGACGACAACCATCAGGATGATGGAGCTGGAGGCTTTCAAGAACCTCGCGCGATTGCCTGCATCTTTGGCGGTGCCCAGGCACCCGCCTCGAACCGCATCTTCAAGTAGTTCTCCCGCGAGGTGAACGCGGCCCTCCCAAGGCTTGAGGCTGCGCGCCCCCTTAGGTGGTCGAACTACGCCATCACCTTCGACTCCAAGGATCACCTCAAGTGCGCGGCCACTGCCGGCGCACTCCCCATGCACTGCACTCCCAACATTAGCAACGTCTCTGTCACGAAGACCCTCATCTTCGGGGCGCTGGTCTCAACGTGCTCTCTATCGAGACCTTCGAGATGCTTCAGGTGGCCTATGACCAGCTCCTGCCTAGCAGGCCTTTCTCTGGGGTGACCAACGGCTCCACTGACCCCCTGGGGTAGGTGCGCCTCCCTGTCACCTTTGGCAAGCGTGACAACTACCACACTAAGCTCATCGACTTTGACGTCGCCCACATCGGCCTCCCATACAATGCCATCCTCGGGTATCCTGCTCTCACGCGATGGCCGAGAACGCTGATAACGAGGGCGGCGCACTGCCTCCCGAGGCCATCCCCGCGATGAAGAATCGGCTCCTCCCAAAGGGCCGTCCGGAGACCAAGAAGCCCGCTGGCATCGCCTCAGGCTTCGCGCCCACAGCTGGGGCACCTCTTCCTTCTGCATAGGAAGGCGCACCCGGCTTCTCCCTCAGGATGGGCTCCGGGGCTTCCGTCTAGAGAGCCTTTGACCTGACCAGCGCAACAATGGAGGTGTTCGGGCACCACTTGGAGGCGTGCTTTGATGCGCGCCCCCACGAGGGAGGAGCACGCCGCAAGGCGCCAGGGGCACGAGAATTCATCACCAAGGCGATCGAGGAGCTTCAGGAGGCGCAAGCCATGTGTGGCGAGCGTCGCCCTGCACGGCCCGCCAGTGTAGGTACCGCCCCCGACATGGGTGGCGATCTGCGTGTCTGCGTCAACATCCCAGGCCTCAACAGGTCCGCTTCGCAGGATCTCTTCTAGCCGTCACACGTCGGGTGGAGTGGGGGCTACCCATGCAACTACGTCCGCATGCTGTTCGGCCTGCTGAATATGGGCGCCTTGTACCAGCGCCTGGAGCAGCGTGCTATGGCGTCTGACGAGGCCAGGCACTCGGCGGTCGCGTTTCAAGAGGTCCCGGACCCCCGCGAGCCCCCCGGGCCTCGCGGGTCTCCCAGGCATCCAAAGCCGCCTGACTCATGAGGAGCAATCTCCACAGCACACATCTTCAGCTACCTCGACGCTTCTACAACACTGGTGCTAGGTGACTTTTGGTTCGTTCAGTTGAGGGCGCCCCTCGGGCTGCATTATCCTCAAGCTGTCAGGGCCCGCCCCTGCAGCTATATCGTTTTGCGTATGTATCAGAACTGGCCCTGCCTTTAATGAATTTCCTAAGTATTCCAACCTGCATGCCCGGTGTTCTCCACCATGAATGTCACTGTGCCCTCACAACCCCGCCCTCGACCGCCTCATGATTAAGGACTGGCACGGTGTCTGTGCTCAGGTCCATCCCTACAGCATTGATAAATCCATGCGACCGAGCTCTGTCTCACGGGCCTGCTCCCATGCACGTCACCTCCCGGGGTCCTTGGTGCCTTGTCCTCGCGTGAGCTAATCAAGAGTGGGTGAGTCACGGCGCACGGCCCGGTTCATACAACCGCAGTTCGGCACTTCGCCGTCACGGGAGTCGCGCGCCGGGTGTCCTTCCTCGGGATTGTTGCATGAGAAGACTAGGCACGGCGTCTGTGCTTGGGTCCGTCCCTGCAGCGTCGATAAACCCAAGCGACCGAGCTCTAACTGGCGGGTCGGCCCCATTCACGTCACCTCCTTGGGTCCTTGGTGTTCGGCCTTCTCATGCGATGGCCCCCGGAGGTTCATTCGGTGCAGGTCGCCCCCATCACACAGGTTTTGTAAGCGCACTCCACGCCAGAAAATTCAGGCGCAACCCGCCTTGAGGTAGGGCCTCCTAAGTCCCGCGCTGGCTCATGAGTACCCAGATACACCTCCTCGAAGTTGTGCCATGCCAGCCACGTGTACTAACGAAACAGGGATGTACACACCTGGAGACTCTAACACAGAGCTCCCTACCCACGCTAAGTGGAAGCCCCATGCTCCGCGCTGGCGAACGAAACGGTCGAACAATGACTATGCCCATGCCCAAGTGGAAGCCCCATGCTCTGCGTTGGCGGACGACACGGTCGAACAACGGCTATGCCCATGCCCAAGTGGAAGCCCCATGCTTCGCGCTGGTGGATAAATAACTGAGTGCGCACACCACCTCACCAGATCCCTGGTGCCTAGTCTTCCCGCGCCCCTCCCAGGCGAAGACTAACAAGGAAAGCTTTGAAGAGCTCCAGATTAACCTCGCCACCGCCATGTTTCCTTCATGAGGGCCGGTGGCACGTCAAGGGGGACCCCTGAGCACTATGACTCAGACAGCCTCACTAGTCACGTAGCCCCTCGCCCCTTGGTCTCGTCCTGTCATCATGAACGGACGTCCCAACGGCGGTCGAGGTATGTGCGGGGCTGGGCCCTGCCGACGTAGAGCACACAGGCAAGCAAGAAGGCAACCAAGTGCGAAAAGGAAATCACGGAATCCAAACCATTATTATAGGCACCAAATAGTTTGCAAATTAAAACAAAGTCTTATGCCTCCACGAGGCATGATATGTGTCGCAGGGTAAAATCTAGGAGGAGGTGTCATCGTCGCCATGGCCGTCGCCGCCGCTTGTCCCAGTTGCGGCGAGCTCGTCGTCAACATCGCTGCCGCCGCCGTCGTCGGACCGCATGCCTCCATTGTCGGGTGCTCAGCGTCAGGGATGCAGGTGAACTTTTTCAGCAACACGTCCACATGGCCCTCCACGGCCACCGCAGCGGTGGCACATGACTCAGGAGTGACTGGGCTGACCACCACATCGAAGTTGAAGCCGGGATCCTGGAGGTAGAGGTGGCTGAAGAAGCGCGTCGCCGCCGCAGAGAAGAGGGAGCGGCACTTGTCTTCCAGGATGGAGTCCACCTTGGCGGCAGCACCTTTGAGCTCCTCGACAAGCCAGGAGGAGAGCCCTGTGTAGCAACCCTCGAGGGGCGTGAGCGGATCCTTGAAGCCTCCCCTGCAAATCAACTGCAGCCCCTGGCGAGCCCTGAGCTCGAGGGAGGGGAAGGCATCGCGCTCCGTAGCCGCCTTTCTTTCGGCAGAGACAAGGGTCTTCTCCATGGCATCCAGTTGGCCATCACCTCGAAGGCGCGCTTGGCATGGGATGTTTGGGCTTTGACCACCTCCTCCTTCAGCTTGGTCAGACGCTCGCGTTCCACGGCTTGATCAACAGTCACCTTGGACAGCACAAAATCACGATCAGCGAGCTTTGCCTCGCAAGCCTTGAGGTCCTCGTCCTGCTGTTGAAGCTGCTATGCGTGCGCAGCTTGCTCCTCCCGAAGGGCCTTCAAATTAGCCTCCGCCTCGCCGCAATGCTTCATGGTAGACACTGCCTCGGCCAGCGCCGCATCGCGAGCCGCCTCGGCTTCGGCGGCCTCCTTCCTGCTCTTCCCGGTGGTGGCTTCGGCCCGGCCCTAGGCCCTCCTGGTGGCTGTGTCGGCCTGGAGCCACCCCGAGTCAAGCCCCAGGCGCTCCCTTGCGAGGCACCTATCGGCGTCTTGGAGGTCAGCCCAGATCCGGCCTAGCGCGGTGTAGGCTTCATCCAAGGCCCCGGACCTGATCAGGGGGCGCAGTTCGCGAGCATGAGGGCCTGACGAGGAGGCAGCGCTGGCACGTCGGCTGGCTCTATGGCCAAGGAAGCGGTGGCGTGGTCAACTTGGGTCACCGGAGGCTCTAGGCTCTTCTCGGGCATGACGAGGGCAGACGACGGCATAGCCTGCTGGCCCACAGGGGATGGCTCCGCCTAAAGTTGTGTCACTGCGCCCTCAGGGGTGGATTCCGCCTAAGGGGGGGGGTGAAGAGTCGCCCCCTCCACCGGCACCGAGGTTGCCACGGCTGCGGCAAGGAGTGCCGCCTTGTGAACCCCCGCGTCCTCAGCAGACAGTCTCCCAAGCAGCGTCGGCGAGGTGCCAGGGGCAGGCGGTGTGCCCGTATGCTTGGCCGCGATGCCGCCTGAGTGCCCAGGGGTTGCATTGGGCTGGCGCGATGCACTTCTGCGCCCGCCGCGGCTGCGACCGAAGGCTGACAGCGCCCTCAGGACAAGGGGCTCCTTCGGCTCAGTACTCGCCTTCTTCTTCTTTGTCACATCGCCGCTCCTAGCCATCAAAAGGGGAAGTGCTATGAGAACATGCGCAATCTATGCTTGACCAAAAGCAAGGTAGGTTACTTACTCCTCAGGCGCGACCCACTTCCTCTTCTTCTCCTTCTCGGCGAAGGTCGGCGCGCCCCCGCTCTCCTTTGGTGTGGCCTACACCGGATCTAGGGGGTGGGCGGGGTGCTCCTCGACAGGTCCCGTCGAGGCGCTGCTGCATGGAGAGGTGAGGAGGTCCCCCTGAGGGGTCATGGCCAGTGGAGCCGCATCCGCCCCAGTAGCGGCCGCCCCATCCTTCGGCTGCGTCTCGGATGGGGACGGGACAGACGTCTCGACCGCCCTGCTGGAGTGTGGGGATCCCTCCAGAGGGGGCATAGCCGCGCCTTTCCTTGAGGCCGCCTGGCCAGATGCTTGTGTGGTTCGGGGAGAGGGCCCTGACCGCCTGAGGACCCTAGCGGAGCGGGGGAGTCCACGACCAGAGGATCCTTGGCGCCGTCGTCATCCTCGAGGACGCGGAGAAGCTCACGCTGCAATGGACGGGACGCCCCTCCCAGGTCGTCTTCCTCGGTCTCCTCCAAGTCCTCCTCGCTGGCGCTGTTGCTAGAGGACAGCACCACGAGGGAATCAGGATCGACGGGCGGGTCAAGTCCCTGGTCGTTGAAGGCGGGCATGGCAGCAACTAGAGCCTCCCAGTCGTCGTTGCGGTACAACGGGGCATACACCTCGGGTATATCCACCGGGATGCTGCCTAACAGGGCGACCAAGGCCGCCTTAAGCTCTCCGCGCGTCAGGTTGGTGGGGCGCAGCCTTACATTATCACTCGTGCCCTGGTACTCCCACATGCGCTATGTCAATAACTCCTTCACTATCATCACCCCGGTTAGCTTCTTGGCCTCCATATCTGAGGCTATCCACTCCAAGACGGGTGTCGCCCGTGGGTCGGTGAGCTTCGTGGAGCCCCACGCTGGGATCTTCTTGGGCAGCTCTGCCGGAAGCTCCAGGAGCGGATTGAGGCCCTAGACGTCCAGGAAGACCTAGCGGTGTCGGAAGCCTTCCACCTTCTTCCCGGCCTTCAGGAGCACATTCCCACTCTGGACTACGATGAAAGAGATGCAAGTGGACCGCTGCTCCCGGTTGTGGAACCGCAGGCTGAAGTAGTGGCGGAAGAGGGCCGCTGAGGGCCTCACGCCCACAATGGCCTCGCAATAGAAGGTGAAGACGGACATGAGCAGGATGGATTTAGGCTGAAGATGGAGGGCCTGGATCTTGGAGTGCTTGATGACGGCGGTGAAGAATTCCGAGAAGGGCAGGACGAGCCCACAGAAGAAACTATGGAGGAAGAAGGGGTAGACCGTTTTCGCCAAGGTGCTTCACTTCGTAGAGCCACACCAGATTAGGGTCTGGCCCCACTCATTGGCGTCGCCTGCCGTCAGTGGGAGCACGGGGGCGAGGTCCCCCTCATTGGCAATGGTGGAGGCCGTGAGGGCCAGCGGGAGAGATGGCGAGGCCGAAACCTGGGCCTTAGGCTTCGACTTCCCATCGGGCGCCATCTGAGGAATCCTTGAAGTTGGGGAGCGAGAGGAAGGACGGCGCTCCGCCTAGATCTGGAGGAATTTCTCGCGAAGGAAAGGGGATCCGAGCAAGAGAGGAAAGGCGCAAGGAAGAAGAAACAATGAAGGCTCCGCAGTGTGCGCCAGGCTTTTTGTCAGCCTGGGCAGTTGCCGAGGAGACATGGGGATGCGGAGGCGCCCGCGTCCAGTCGCGCGCCACGCAACAAGCCTGGTCCGCAGGCGATTGGGGCACGCGGCGCTTCGCCCTTCCCTCTTTGCCTTCGCTTTGAAGCCAAGGCGAGCGTGCCTTGGGCCCGGGGGCTACTGTCGGTGTTCTGGGATCGGGGGTACCCAGACTTGCCTGCCTACGGCCCAGCGCGTGGCCCCGTCGACGGCCCGGTATGGCCCAGCTACAAAACTCTGCGAGCAAGTCCCTTGCGAGGGCCCCCCGGCCTAGCGAGGCGGACGATCCCAAGACCTCCCGAGGAGCGGCCTCCCCAGGTTGTCTCCTGAGGAGCGGAGATTTCTATGCAGGTACCCCGCCTCACAAGGCTCGCGGTGACGTGATCCATGACGACCAAGGCCAGGCGGGCGCCAGCGGGCGCAGAGGAGGACAGTTTCCTCTTTGGTGCTAAGGAGGCAAGGACCAGCGCGGGTTCCCGAGGGATCCCCCAAAGGTTTCCATTCCGGTGCAACAAAACCAAGACCACGAGCTCGGCAGGATGGATGTCATCACCAAGCCGACCACCACGTCATGGCCAAGAGCTTTGCAGGCGAAGACCACCTTTCATCAGGATAAGATGTACCTCTTGTCCCCTTTCAAATTTGCCGTAGTGGAATCCCTTCCTGCCTAAGCTATGAGGGAAGAGGACCAAGGCCACTATAAATATAGGCTAGCCTCCACCGTAGAGGAGGCTCCGTTCCTATCCCTCTAGAGAGAACCATCCTTACCCACCGAGCCCTCGCGAGGCAGCTCACACACTATACTAGTTCATCCTCAACCTCCTCATGAGGCCAATCCACCAAAAGCAGGAGTAGGGTCTTACACCGCAAGTTGGCCCGAACCTGGGTAAACTGCCGTGTTCATCCTTTCCCCGCTCGCAGGAACTCGACGAGGCCAAGCCATGGAGTGATGAGCTTGAGGCGGCGGCTAGGTTAGATCTTCGCACATGCCCCAGAGTTCGAACCTTATTGGGTCAGCGGAGCCCCGATTCCGACAGATGCTCCAGCATGCTCGAGTGAGAAGGAAGGAAGAAGAACACGGACAAAACAATTTACCCAGGTTCGCGCCACCTTGCGGTGTTAAACCCTACTCCTACTTTGTGGTGGATTGCCTCATGAGGGAGGATGAGTATGAACGAATACATGGATGAACTACCTCGGGAGGGCTCAGGATTCGACCTCCGAGGATTCAATCTGACCGGATCCCTCTCTAAGGTGGAGACTAGCCAATATTTATACTGGCCTTGGTCCTCTTCCCCCAAAAACTCTAGGCGGGAAGGGATACCACAATGGCTAGTTTTGAAGGGGGACAGGAGTACGTCCTATCCTGACTAAAGGCGGTCTTCGCCTGCCAAAGCTTCCTGCCATGACGCGGTGGTGGGCTCGGTGCTGACCTCCATCCTGGCGAGTCCGTTGTCCTGGCCTTCTTGCACCAAAGGGGCAACCTTTGGGGATTGCTTCGGGAACCCGCGTGCCGTCCTTGCCTCCTTAGCACAAAAGAGAAAAGCATCTCTATCCGCACCCACTAGCGCCCTTCTAGCTCCACTTGTCGTGGCTCGCGTTACCCCACGTGCACCGTGAGGCGGGGCTTCGCGTCCTCGGACTACCCGTGCGCGAGAGGGCCTCGCGAGGCAGCTTGGGGATGCCGCCTAGCACGAGTCCTCGGGAGCTCTTGAAGACCCTTTCTTGAAGTTCGCCTCGCAAGGCGGGGGCCCTTGCGAGGGTCTTGCTCGTGAAGTCTTGACACTGGGCTGCGCCGGGCCTTCCGATGACGCCATGCGATGGGCCGCAGGCAGACATGCCTGGGTACCCCCAGTCCCACGGGCCTGACACCCGTGCGCCCGCGAGGCCCACGCGCGCGTGCGGTTCTTAAGGTCCGCCTAGAGCTGAGTGACCTGCCCGACGGCCTTCCCCAGCTGCTCATCCTTCCGGATGGCCACCTTGTCATGCTCCTTCGCCTGCCGCCCCAGCTCTGCCTACTGGGCAGCCGCCGTCTGGTTCCCCTCGGCCACCAGCCGGTCCACCTCCGCCTACAGCCGATTGTGGTCGACGACGACCTGGTCGCACTGCTGGCCTGCTCATGCCAGTTAAGTCCGGAGATCTAGCACCTCGGCTGCGGTGGCTGCTCGACAAGGCTCTCGGTCAGATGTTGGACAAAAAGAAAATAAAAAGGAAAGCTTTAAGATCTTACCCGACTGCACCACAGCAGGCCCGAATCTCGGGGGATACACCTAGTGGGTGCACTGACGCTCACTCACTAGAAGCAAGCAAAAGTTACCTTGGGAGATGCGTAGCTCCTCCTCATTAGCGGCGTGCTGTCCCTTGACCGCTCGGTACTCGACCACAGGGTAGATGTACGCGGCCACATACTGGTCATAGACGTTCTGCAGAAGGAAGAAGTCAGAAAAGAAAAACGCCTGTAAAGGCCCGACCCGCCTGCTACATAGTCGACCCGGGCCTCGGGGACTACACCCAGTGGGTGCACTAGCGCACCCCCACTGAAGAGCGACCAAGGTAGTCAAAGAAGAAAAGAGTAATGGCAAAAACATAGGTAACGCAGCGGGTGAACACTTACCGCAACAGTTTGCTCTAGCTGCCGCATCCAATCCCGCTCCGTCTGGGAGTAGGCCTCCACACGGTTGCGGTTGTCAGCAAACTGCAGGCACAGGGCGTTCACCCCATTGGCTCGGCTCCCACTCGTGGGTTCGCCGACCTCTCCCCTGGCCCACTGCATCCGGGTCACAGACCCGACACTGGTCTAGGTCCCGGCCGGCCATGACACAAGGTCGCGCCCCACCGGCTGCGGCCCAAGCGTCACCATGGCATCGGAGCCCGTGGGCGTGGACCCAGCACTAGGCAGTGCCGCTCCTACAATGGCCGACGTGATCTCCGATGCACAACCTTCTCCATGCCCTCTTTCGGCATCGCCCGCTGGATCAGCCGTGGGTGGCGGCGACTCCGCGATGATGGTTTCATCAACATCCATCTCGTCGTCATTCGTCCCGCTCTGGGCGCCGGCCTTGGCAGCGGATCGGGCTCGAGCGTCGGCCTCTGCCCGTCGGGCCGGGTCGTGTACCGACTTTGACCGGTGCTCTGGAGCCGCCGACAATGACGGCGAGCTTCCCTCCCACGCCGGCCACTCGGCATCCGCCACGGCTCCCTGCTGTGCTTCTGCGGAGACCCTCCACACAGCGGCGGAGGACTCTGTCATCTCTGCCTCAGCCGCGGCCTGGTCCCGCCACGCGACGCGCTTCGCCTCTGTCAGAATCGGGGCTCCGCAGACCCAAACTAGGTTTGAACTCTAGGGCGTTACGAAGAATCTCACTTCACGTCGATACACTGCTCGCCGCCCTCACGACCTGATCTTGTCGAGTACATGTGAGCGGGAGGAAGATGTGGACACGGTGATTTACCCAGGTTCGGGCCACCTTGCGGTCTAAAACCCTACTCCTGCTTTTTGGTGGATTGGCCTCGTGAGGAGGTTGAGGATGAACTAGTACAGTGGATGAGCTGCCTCGGGTGGGCTCGGGATCAGTCTAGGGATCCAAGGTTTCGACCCCTCTCTACGGTGGAGGCTAGCATATACTTATACTAGGCCCCTGTTCTCTTCCCTCATAACTTAGGCGGGAAGGAATTCCACATTGGCCAATTTTGAAGGGGGACAAGAGTACACCCTATCCTGACTAAAGGTGGTCTTCGCCTGCAAAGCTTCAGGCCGTGATGCAGCTGTGGGCTCGGTGATGACCTCCGTGCTGCCGAGCCCATGGTCTTGGTCTCGTTGCACTGGAATGGAAACCTTTGGGGGATTCCTCGGGAATCCAGGCTTGTCCTTGCCTCCTTAGCACCGAAGTGGAAATTGTCCTGGTCTACGCCCGCTGGCGCCCGCCTGGCCTTGGTTTTCACGGCTCACATCATCGCGAGCCTCGCGAGGCGGGGTACCTGCATAGAGATCTCCACTCCTCGGGAGGATGGCTCAGGGAGCAGCTCCTCGGGAGGTCTTGGCGTCGCTCGCCTCGCGAGGCTGGGGGCCCTCGTGAGAGTCTTGCTCATGGTGTCTTGTAGCTGGGCCGTACTGGGCCGTCGATGGGGCCACACACTGGGCCACAGACAGGCTGGTCTGGGTACCCCCAATCCCCTACCTGTAGCCCCCGGGCCCAAGGTGCGCTCGGCCTGGCTTCGAAGCGAAGGCAAGGAGTGAAGGGCGAAGCGACACGGGCCCCAATTACCTGCGAGCCAGGCTTGAAGCATGGTGCACGACAGGAAGCGGATGTCTCCACTTCCCCATGTCACCTCGATAACTGTCGAGGCTGCCAAAAAGGCCTGACGCGCGCCACAGGGACATCATTGCCCTGTTGCGCACTCGCCTTCCGCTCCTTCCTTCCCCTGCAAGCTCGCGCCTTGTCCGTCGGATCTTGCGCCACCTCCAGCTCGCCGAGTCCCCATGGCTCCCAAGAGGAAGAGGAGCAGGGCCACGATGGCGGCAGACCACCAGGCGGGGCCGGAACCTGCCCTGGGCTGGTCCATTGTGCTCAATCGCGAATGGCTGGCAAGGTCCGTCCGGTGACCGCAGCTGACTCAACCGAGTGGAAGGCGACAAAGATCTGGCCTGCCTCTCGTTCCTCAAATGATCTAGAGGCCACCACCTCCATGCCCTCTTCTCCGGCTTGCTCCCGCCATTCTCGGATTTCTTCAATGCCATGCTCATGCACTACCAAGTCCACGCATTGCATCTGGATCCAGAGTCTATCATCCTCCTCTCCGCTTTCATGTTCTTGTGCAAGGCCTTTGTGGGCGTTGCCCCCTTGGTGGCATTGCTCCGCCATATCTTCTCCCTTCAGTTGGTTGCTGGCGCGCGGCGCTCCGGGTGCGTGTCGCTTCGTCCGGCGAGCGTGACGACGGGCGAAGGTATCGACACAGAGCTTCATCCGGACGCGGAGGGGTTTCGGAAGCAGTGGGTGTATGTCGATGCCGCCGTGCACAGCCCCCTGCTCCAAACTCCGTCGGCCCCAGCGGAGCCGAGCTCTGGGTGGAGGCACGAGAAGCTTGTCGACCCGAGGGTTGCGCAAGTTACAGCCATGTTGGCTGACCTGAGGAAAGCGGGTGTGACGATGGTGATGGTGGTCAGGGAGTTCATCCGGCGGTGAATCACTCCCCTCCAGCACCATTCCCGCCCAATGTGGGCTTTTACTGGTCGCGAGGACACCATGAGGCTCCAGGCGCCTTCTCTGCCCCAAACGTGCTAAGCGGGGTACTTCGCCTATTAATCGGAGGGGAGGCTGACGCGCTTCCTCGGGGAGGGCTCCCCTTGCACAATTATACAAACGAGGGAAACTTCGCCAGGGGAATGCCACGCTTCAACGAGTGGGGGCTGCTCCCCGAGGGCCATGAGGGGCCTCGAGATAACCCCCTCCTGGTGGCCCCATGCTCCGAGGGCCCTGAGGTTGAGGCTCCCTCAGCGCCTATGGAAGAGCACGCCAAACCGCCTGCCGCACAGCGGCCCGCCCCCGTGCCTCTGAGCGACGGAGGCGATGCCTTGCCTGGGGGCGAGGCCGTTGCGCCAATCATGGGGAGCCACACACTGAGTTTCGGCGATCCGGCCCTCGGCCTTCACACTGCCCGGAGGAGGGGAAGGCTTGAGGGCAGCGCCGGCCTGACCCCGCTGGCTCTAAAGAAGAGGAAGTGGGTCGCCATGAATGAGTAAGTGCCCGACTTTCTTTGATTTCCACATGACATGCTTCTCTAAGCTCTTGCTCCTCAGGTCCACCTCTGGCGAAGACACGGGGGCGCTATTGCCGCTGCCTCCTAAGGGCATGTCACACCCTGTGTTTTGCCTCACATCACTATTAAAAGGCTTAAAAATTTGGACCAACCAAAACTTTTTGTATGCTTGTGATGCTTGACTTGATTGCTAATTGCTTGTTTGCTTGCTTGTGCTCTAAAATCATAAAATTCCCCCTACTCTCAAAACACACCTCCTTGATCCAAACTTTTTCCCAATAAACATGTCATGTGTATAGGACAGAATAGTGTTTTCTTACAAAAATAATTTGGCCAAAAAGCGTTTTCTAAATTAGGTTTTCCAAAAACCCCTGGATTGAGACTTGAACTACAAGTACTTAATTTAGGGTATGAAAAATCTTTCAAAAACTATATTTGAAGCCTATTAGATATAGGACTCCCTAAAACCACAAAAATATTATTTTGGAAGTTATTTTGCTATTTTATTTAAAGGCTTTTTCTTAAGGCCAGAAATGTTCTTTAATAGGTTAAAATTATTTTTATGTTTCAAAAATATCTGGGAAAATTTAGGGAAGCTCATTGGACATATATTGTCCATATATGAGAATTTCCACACATGGTCATGTTCAAAATATTGGTCATATCCCTCAAAAACCATTTCTAGATATTTCAAGCTTTTGAATATTTACATCGGAAATATTCTCATTTAAATCCAAGAAAATTCTAGAATGCCATAAATAACTTACTTGATGATCCTGCAAAGTCTCATGTCATGGAGAACAACATAACCCCATCAAACCCTCTCAAAACCATTTCTATCCTTTCTCTAGTTTGAGCACCATTGCACTACCAAACATGTCCAAATGTTCTCAACCTTGGTACACATGCTAAAATGGTCTAATAATTCATATAGACCAAGTGGCACAAGTTGGAGAACAAGTTAACTTGATCAAAGCTTGTCAAAAGCATCTCTATCCAGAACCAAATTTGGGCAACTCTACATTGCCAACTGTCTCCTTTTGATCTCAATTTTTGTGGACATGCTATAATCCCTAAATAATGAAATGACACCAAGTGGTGCATCAAGGAGAATAGATTTGCATGACTAAATCTTGGAAAACCCATTTTTGTTGATTTCTAGGGTTTGCCAAAGTTGCATTGTCAACTTTCTTCAAATGAGCTCAAACTTGGTGGTACACCTTATTTCTATCTACCATTTGATCCTGTTAAATCTCAAGGCAAAGGGAATCCATTTACTTGCCCAAATCACCATGAAACATCTTCTGCCATTTTACCAAAACCACTGTTTTGAACCCTTCCATTATTCTCCATAAGCCCAAATTTTTACAACAGTTGACCCTAGTCACCTTCTACCTCTGGTAAAATTTGCAAGCCCACTATTCAATCATTGGTGGGTGAAAACCCCATTTTTCTTCTCTAGATAGCCACTGTTCCTCCTCCCTCTCACCCCTCCTCACACCAGAGCACCTCCAGAGCATCCAAAGTTGCCTCCCCTTTGTTTACTACCCCCTCCACCCCCTAGACACTATAGGCCATGCCAGGGCGCCTAAAAAATGGCCATGCTGGCCAAAGGCACACTCTGGAGCACGCTACAGTGCGCCCTTGCACTGTAGCCGCCCTCTGCCGATGCCCCAGCAACCTCGGGCCTCCCCCGCACGCCTGCCGTAGCCCCGCGGTGTCCGTAACATGCTAACCCCCTGTCCCCCTTATCTTTCTTCCCCCTGATGCCTCCCTCCCCACGCGCGTCGCCCGCCCGAGAGCTCCAATGAGCAGCCTCACACGCGCGACGCCTCTGGCCTCCCCCGCTCTCGCTCTTCCTCACGTCCTGCACAAACGCCCCGGACGCCCCCCTACGAGCTCCCGTGGCCCCTAGCCTCGACTGCGTCCTCACGGCGCACGAGTCCACGGAGAGCCTCGGGCACGCTATTTAAAGGCTCCCCGAGCCTCTCCCTCACCACCACTCGCTCCCTCTCCCACCCAATCAACCACCAGCAGAGCCACCAGCTCCTCTCTCCCTCTCTGTGCTCGGGATCGAGCCAAGCGCCGCCGGCTTGGGTCGCCGGAGTACGCACGGTGCAGGCCTCCTCCGCCCCCGTTCTCTCCCGATCTGGAGCCGCCTCACCTCACTGACCCTTCCCCCTCCTTTTTTCCCTTCATTTGCAGCCAGAGGCGACCGGAGTGAGCTCTCCTGAAGCACCGCTACCCTGCCACCTCGTCGCCGGCGAACCGCGGCCACCCTCCCTCCAACTTCGGCACTCCCCGAACGGCGACTCCCTCCTGAGTCCAACGATGCCCCCACTCCTCCTGCCGTGCCCTGCATCGTCGTCGGTGAGCACGCCAGCCCCTCTACCGTGAGGTTGGAGATGACAGGTGGGGCCCACCTATCATCCTCACCTCTCCCTCGTCTCTCCCTCTCTCCCTGATGCCGGGTCCAACCCGTCAGGTTTAAAATGCACGCGCGCGCGTACCGGTTCGCTACGTTGGCTGAAGGCGTATTTTGCCTTTACGCCTTCGACATGGCAGCCTCGCGCGGGCTGGATCCCCTCTAGGCCTACTGCACTGTGGCCGAATCGGCCCAGTTGCACAGTGCCATTTCTTCTTTTTCTTTTTCCAGAAACTTACAAAAATTCCATTGATCAAAATAATTGTCCAAATGAAATAATTCCAACTTCTATATTCTTCTAAAAATCCCACCTATTTAATGGTGTAACTTTCATACATATCTAACAAACTTTCCTGCACTGTTCAAATTTAAATTCAAATTTGAGCATTTAATCCACCTTTAAAAATCCATCTCTCTGTTTCTATGACCCCAAATACAAAACTAGGAATTTTCCTATTCTTAGTTCTCACCCTAGTATTGAACAAAAATATGTTAACATTTCTCTGAGTGTTTTATTTTTCTGTTTTGGTCCTATTGTCTTATTTTGCCCGTTTAAATTGCGACGATAGATTGCGTTGTTGACGAAGGAGTTGGACCAGAAGACTTTGAAGACCCCGAAGACTTTGCTGAGGCAGGCAAGCAGCCCCTTGACCATGTCTATGAAACCCTTTTTATGCATGTCATATAGCACTTATATTGGTTGCATCGGAGTCATGATGATGTGGTGACCACTTTGGTGGGTTGCCTCCGTTACATTCCTCGTTAGTACTTGCATGGTGCATGACCCTACCTTTCTATGAGGGTTATGCGGGTGGGAGTAGTTAGGATGCTAAGTAGTGCTATGCAAAGGGATGGGTATATGCATGGTGATGGAGACAAGTGTGTTTTCAAAGACATTTCGAAAACCCCATCGGGTGCCACTAATGCCCGAGGGAGATGATGAGCTAGGTAACCACTTGATAAAGAAGTGGTGTACCAGAGCAAGTTGTGTGAGTGTGTTTTCGAGAACGGATTGGTTTAAGTTGCGACCGTTATTCCAACCTTACATGTACGACCACAATACCCCTTATGGGACGGGGCTTTGTTGATTACTTTGGTTGATACTAGCAGGGAGCCCGCATTACTAGTGGCGGGAGAGTATGAGTTACTCTCTCGATACGGAGTCGTGCCAGGTAGGGCGACTATGGTTGTTTTTACAGACACCAGGCACACCATTGCGTCCCCTCTCATATGGTACGATCTCGAGTGAGTCTCGTATGATGTACATCGTGAGGACACGGGCCAACGAGTGGACTCTTTGTTAGTGTTGTCAAGGGAAAGATAATGTTCGGGTGCTTACCTCGGGTATGTAATATACCGCGAGTCGTGGCTTGACACGGAAGTTCCCCGAGTCTTGTGGGTAAAGTGTGCAACATCTGCAGAGTGTAAAACTATTCGAATAGCTGTGTCCATGGTCAAGGACAGTTGGATGACCGCTCTTGGGCTACGTCCAGTGCTTTACAAACCGTGTGTGTGTGTTGCTGAGAACCACTTGAGATAAGTCAAACGACTTGACATGATGATTAAGTTGAGATTGCTTCCAACTCTGTTCATGTTGATATCTGTAAACTGTTCATATGGATACCTGAATTCATATGATGCATGCTTTGCAAGTTGATAGGACATGTCATTACACTCAAAACTAGCTTTCTGCAAATTACCTGCTTAGTGCTATATCATGCATTATTGTGCCTTGTTCCAAAACATGGGTTCCTTGCGAATACATTCAAATTACTCATTGGTTTGCCACTGTTTATTTTATTGGCCAAACATGAAAGAACATGATATAATGAAGAGTACCTTGGCGACGAACATGCGAGCAAGGACGCTTCCCAGTCAGAATGCCTGTAGGGTTAAGGCAGATGGCATGGGCCTCCGTTATCGTTCAGGATTTCGCCTGCAAGTTTGTGATTGATGTTTAGCCTACATGGCCCTATCTATGTAAGACTTGACCATAATGGTCATAATTTGTGTAAGACGGTATGTATGGATGTAAGACTCTTGTTATTCTGCTTCTGTGTGTTCAGCGAGCATTGATCTTTGAGATCACTATACACGTGCATTCGGTGATCATGACTTATGAGTCAGGGTCCCCACAGAGCTGGTATCAGAGCCATCCTGACTGTAGGAAGCCTTAGTTAGCATGGTTGTTAGTTAGGGTAAAATAGTTTTTCAAAAAACTATCTATACCTCTCCTCTTTCTTGAGATTTCCCAAACCTAGGGGATATTTCCCTTATTAACCTCTCCTATTCAACTTTTTTAGATGGCCATCGCCCCCTTGAGACTTCTTATGACAGGATTCCAATAACCCCTAAGAGACTGCCTCCAACAATGCCATTATCCTTTGCTGCCCATGTACACCCTGCATGAACTGGAAAATGATGTGTTCGAGAAAGAGTTCTATGCCAAGATTTTTGTGCCTGCCAAGACCTCACCCCAAGGTTGGTTCTTCATTGGACCGCCCATGCTAACAAGAGACCTGGCCATTCAACAAGTGGCATACAAAGTGCTCCTCCATCTTCAAGACCTCCTTCCAGAAATGAAGGAAGAACACGCCACCCGCTACCTACCTGGCAAGAGCGGATTTGGAGACCTGACTCAAGTGATGATTTCCCCAGAAAACGAGGATCCAACCCTCAAGTACGAGACCCGTTTCATCAACACAGGAGACTACCTTCTACGTCACCTTACCGAAGCATTCCTTAAGGCTCGCCAAGACCTCCCTTCGCTTCTGCACCTCCACTGCCTCGAGAAGAAGAAGGTGGTCGAGCGAAAACAGCAAATCACTGCCCTACAAGTCAACATCGCCAATCAGAAGCAGAAAATTGAGGATCTTCAAGAAGCTCGCAACCGAGCCCCACGTAGGAGGCATAGGAATGGATTTCCATATCCACCTCGTAGAGGATCATCGTTAGGCCCCCGACGACATAACCCAAGACTGAATAACAACCTTTTTGCTCCCATCACATGTCACGGGTGTGGTGAATTTGGGCACATTGTCCGAAGGTGTCCCAACAAGCAGCCGACTGTCGCATACCCACTGGCACCACAGGAGGACCCAGAAGCTGAAGACTGAACGCCCTTCTCTCCGGGTGATGAAGCAAGCACGACTACTGAGTCTGAGAACCCCTAGGGTAGGATGAGTCGTGTACCCCCTATGCGAAGTTGAGTCCATATGATGGTTCAAATGAAACCATCTTGTGTGTTGCTTGTTCTTGTCTATTGAGTTTTGATATAAGTCGCACTTTTGCCCTAGGCAACTTGTACATGACTATATCACCTATCTTATCTTAATGAATGTGTGTGGCCTTTATGGCACTTGTTTGATTACACTTGCACTATAGAACCCCCTTTTAGGCCCCCCCCCCTCTATGCTACTCTTCTTTCTCACCCTTCTCGTCAACTGAAGACCAGCAAGGCAAGACGCACCAAGGATCCACCTCGGGAAACAACTAATACTGAAGACTTCGACTATGACCTACTCAACCAGATACAACCCCGTAGAGTGATGCTCTCCCTTGGAAACCCTTCCCTAGATAAACCTAGGCCGCACGAGATACCCCAGCTCGAATCCTTAATCATGTGCTTCACCTACGGAATTACGAGAGAACCAGTTAAGCTTCCGTAACCCTTGCTCATCACTAGGTTCATTATGGAACTAGTGGGCATAGTGAACTAGCACATTATCATCCTAAGATAGCACCAGAACTAACGATGCCATAGGGAAGATCATTTTGAGGGTACATGATTAGTGGGCTAATGACTTGTCGAGGCTATAATAGGCACCTTGAGGAAATATCTGAGACTCTTTGGTGGAATACGAGACTTTCATGATGGTAGATGAACTTGGTGGATCAGGAAGATAGAATAGCATAATTTACTTCTCCCTTGAGTAAATTGGATTTAGTAGGACAATTATGATCACAAGCTGAGATTCTTGGAGGAATAAGAATTTGACTTGAATAGATGATATCAATAGGAGATTGTTGACATTACGATAATGACTTGAGGGACAAGTAGGAATTCTCGTTGGGCATGAGATTTGGATTCAAATAGGTGATCCTAGTAGGGTGTTGATGATGAATGGGACTACATGGTTCAGAGTAGATTGGATTTAGTCTGATGATCTCGATCATGATACCATGATTCTCGGTGGACGATAAACTAGGAAAATTGGATTGTTATCGATAACTGACTTAGGGGTCTGCATGAGCTTTATCTTGGAGTTTACTTGACAGCGATGATGGGAATTGTTGGACTGACTGTAGTAAGGATATCCCTTTTCAAATAATTGGGGATTGTAGGACATTAGAAGATCGTGTGGAGTGCCATAGATATTGGATTTGTAGAATTAATGGATCATGTAATGATTGATGTAGTTGATGGGCCGTTGGAGTTATACATAAGAAGGAAACAAGATTTTGGATTTGGTATATGACGTGTTTCCTTAGGATAGAGATGCACTATCTTGGACCTTGGGAGAAGGCTGAGCACTTGGATTGTGGTGTTTAATTCAAGCTTAGCAGCTTGCATGTCTACCCATGGATTTGTACATAAGGGTGACCATACCTATGAGTTTGGGGATAGTTGACTTATATGATTTTGTTAGACCTCCTCTCGGGAATCAAGAGGATATGAACATCATGAGTAATGATAGAAGTTGACCTATACGAGATGATGCTTTCGGAGGTGAAGGTGATTTGTTTAGAAGACTAGATAGATAGGACTATTGGCATCTAAGAACTGTGCTCAAGGATAAGATGATAGACGATCACTCACATCCTAAGCTCCTTGGAACCCCGAAGCTTTACCCAAGCCATAACGTGGTCGGATCTTAACCATAGACTTTGGCTCTAAGTCATTAGACTATGGCCAATACACCACCTCGATCACCACCATTTATGTCCAAATGGGAAGTGGACACGGAGAATCAGATTGCGAAAGTCCACAAACCCCTGGACTAGCGACCACCCGGGGCAAATGCCCGCTTCTCTCACATATTCCATGAGCAGAATGTTTATGTGACACTGGAGAAATACATTGTTGTCCTGATGGATGACATATTTATTTACCCAGTGAGAAAAAGGAACACCTTAGTCCTATTTGGATAAGACCAGAAGCACCGATTTCCATGCTTCTCAAAGTGTAAGATTTTACCTTGAAGAAGTTGGGCTCCTCGAAGCACCCCCCCCCTATAGCAGAAGACATTCTTACCAAAGCAAGATGAAGAACCACTATGGTTGGGGAACCATGACGAAGAAGAAGAAGAAGAAGAAGAAGAAGAAGAAGAAGAAGAAGAAGAAGAAGAAGAAGAAGAAGAAGAAGAAGAAGAAGAAGAAGAAGAAGAAGAAGAAGAAGAAGAAGAAGAAGAAGAAGAAGAAGAAGAAGAAGAAGAAGAAAAAGAAGAAGAAGAAGAAGAAGAAGAAGAAGAAGAAGAAGAAGAAGAAGAAGAAGAAGAAGAAGAAGAAGAAGAAGAAGAAGAAGAAGAAGAAGAAGAAGAAGAAGAAGAAGAAGAAGAAGAAGAAGAAGAAGAAGAAGAAGAAGAAGCAAGAGAAGACAACCACAACTCCTCTGCCGGCTAGATCGATTAAGCTATGTCAAGCAGCACCGACGTTCAAGCACGGTGAAGCCCTTGGACATCAAGGAAAAATTGAAGAGCCCCTTGTTTTAATGATCACCTATCATTTCCTGACTAGGGAGGAACCGAGAATTTGATAGCACCCCCTCACTCCACCACTTTGACGGTGTACGATGAGCATGACGTCCCTACTCTCTTCAGAAGCCTAGAACGGATTGGAGCGACCGTCATGACTTCGTTACTAGCACCTTTTTGGTCCAATCAAGGACGTTATCCTGACTCAGTCATAGCAGACCACCTGTCAAAGGTAGTTCACCCCACTTGCCAAGCCTCAGACCTTGGGGATTGGATGGCTAATCCATGCTTTTGGGTTATCACCTTATTCAGAGCCCCTCCTCAAAGCTTTCATAGGTAGTAGAACCCGTTTTGACACCAAGACTCTGAGTTTAGTCTTAGGGATGAACCCAAACCCTCCAACAAATGGCAGCGAAGAGACAAGCACACCAAACACTTGAAGACACGCTGGAAGCATGCATCCGTGACTACAAAGACAAATGACCAAGGATAACTGAAGAACGTATCCCGACAGCTTGGTCAAGTGGAAGACCTCAACAAGAAGCCTACGTTGACACGCTTCAACACACTCACAGATGAATACCACCTGCAACTGAAGATCACCTACTTTAGGGAAGTCAACGGCCTCCCTCATCCACAAGGGACTACGACAAGACTTTGACCCTTCTCAGCTAGCACGAGACACTTAGATGTCGCTAACCAACATGGGTAACCTTGGGCAAGCACACCTACACACTACCTTGCCACATGTTTTGATTATGGAATACACAGCCAAGCCAAGCACTCGAAGCCGTATCATGAAGCACTTCTAGGTCCAGTGGGGCAACCACACTGAAGAAGGAACAACATGGGAACACGAAGAATACCTCAGACCCGACTTTCTGTACCTCTTTAACGCCTAGCCTAGGAATCTCGGGGACGAGATTCTTGTAAGGGGGGTAGGTCTGTCACACCCTGTGTTTTGCCTCACATCACTATTAAAAGGCTTAAAAAATTGGACCAACAAAAACTTTTTGTATGCTTGTGATGCTTGACTTGATTGCTAATTGCTTGTTTGCTTGCTTGCGCTCTAAAATCATAAAATTCCCCCTACTCTCAAAACTCACCTCCTTGATCCAAACTTTTTCCCAATAATCATGTCATGTTTATAGGACAGAAAAGTATTTTCTTACAAAAATAATTTGGCCAAAAACCATTTTCTAAATTAGGTTTTCCAAAAACCCCTGGATTGAGACTTGAACTACAAGTACTTAATTTAGGGCATGAATTTTTTTTCAAAAATTATATTTGAAGCCTATTAGATATAAGACTCCCTAAAACCACAAAAATATTATTTTGGAAGTTATTTTGATATTTTTTTAAAGGCTTTTTCTTAAGGCTAGAAATGGTCATTAATAGGTTAAAATTATCTTTATGTTTTCAAAATATTTGGGAAAATTTAGGTAAGCTCATTGGACATATATTGTCCATATATGAGAATTTCAATACATTGTCAGGTTGAAAATATTGGTCAAATCCTTCAAAAACCCTTTCTGGATATTTCAAGCTTTTGAAATATTTACATAGGAAATATTCTCATTTAAATCCAAGAAAATTCTAGCATGCCACAAATAACTTACTTGATGATCCTGCAAAGTGTCATGTCATGGAGAACAACATAACCCCATCAAATCCTCTCAAAACCATTTTTGTCCTTTCTCTAGTTTGAGCAACTTTGCACTACCAAACATGTCCAAATGTTCTCAACCTTGGTACACATGCTAAAATGGTCTAATAATTCATCTAGACCAAGTGGCACAAGTTGGAGAACAAGTTAACTTGATCAAAGCTTGTCAAAACCATCTTTGTCCAGAACCAAATTTGGGCAACTCTACGTTGCCAACTGTCTCCTTTTGATCTCAATTTTTGTTGACATGCTATACTCCCTAAATAATGACACTACACCAAGTGGTGCATCAAGGAGAATAGATTTGCATGACTAAATCTTGGAAAACCCATTTCTATTGATTTCTAGGGTTTGCCAAAGTTGCATTGTCAACTTTCTTTAAATGAGCTCAAACTTGGTGGTACACCCTATTTCTATCTACCATTTGATCCTGTTAAATCTCATGGAAAAGTGAATCTATTTACTTGCCCAAATCACCATCAAACACCTTCTGCCATTTTACCAAAACCACTGTTTTGACCCCTTCCACTATTCTCCATGAGCTCAAATTTTTACCACGATTGACCCTGGTAACCTTCTACCTCTGGTAAAATTTGCAAGCCCACCGCTCAATCATTGGTGGGTGAAAACCCTATTTTTCTTCTCTAGACAGCCACTGTTCCTCCTCCCTCTCATCCCCTCCTCACACCAGAGCACCTCCAGAGCATCCAAAGTTGCCTCCCCTTTGTTTACTACCCCATCCACCCCCTAGACACTATAGGCCATGCCAGGGCGCCTAAAAATGGCCATGCCGGCCAAAGGCATGTTCTGGAGCATGCTACAGTGCGCCCTTGCACTATAGCCGCCCTCTGCCCGATGCCCCGGCTACCTCGGGCCTACTCTGCACGCCTGCCAGAGCCCCTCGGCATCTGCAACACACTAAGCCCCTGTTCCTCTTATCTTTCTTCCTCCTGCTGCCTCCCTCCACACACGGGCCGACCGCCCGAGAGCTCTAATGAGCAGCCTCACACGCGCGACGCCTCTGGCCTCCCCCGCTCTTGCTCGTCCTTCCCTTGGTCATATACCTCCTCCACAAACGCCACAGACGCCCCCCCCCCCCGCGAGCTCCCGTGGCCCCTAGCCTTGACTGCGTCCTCGCCGGCGCACGAGTCCACGGAGAACCTCGGGCACGCTATTTAAAGCCTTCCCGAGCCTCTCCCTCGCCACCTCTCGCTCCCTCTCCCTCCCAATCGACCACCAGCAGAGCCCCCAGCTCCTCTATCCCTCTCTATGCTCGGGATCGAGCTGAGCGCCGCCACCTCGGGTCGCCAGAGTACGCATGATGCAGGGCTCCTCCGCCCCCGTTCTTTCCCGATCTGGAGCCGCCTCACCTCACTGACCCTTCCCCCAACTTTTTCCCCTTCATTTGCAGCCGAAGGCGACCGGAGTGAGCTCTCCCGAAGTGCCGCCGCCCTGCCACCTCGTCACCGGTGAACCGTGGCTCCCCTCCGTCCAACTCCAGCACCCCCCAAACGGCGACTCCCTCCTGAGTCCAATGGTGCCCCCCACTCCTCCTGTCATGCCTTGCATCGTCTCCGGTGAGCACGCCGGCCCCTCTGCCATAAGGTTGGAGATGACATGTGGGGCCCACCTATCATCCTCACCTCTCTCCCTCTCTCTGACGCCGGGTCCCACCCGTCAGGTTTGAAATGCACGCGCGCGCGTACCGGTTCGCTACGTCGGCTGAAGGCATAATTTGCCGTTACGCCTTCGACGTGGCAGCCTCGCGCGGGCTGGATCCCCTCTGGGCCTGCTACACTGTGGCTGAATCGGCCCAGCTCCACAGTGCCATTTCTTCTTTTTCTTTTTCCAGAAAATTACAAAAATTCCACAGATCAAAATAATTGTCCAAATGAAATAATTCCAACTCCTATATTCTTCTAAAAATCCCACCTATTTAATGGTGTAACTTTCATACATATCTAACAAACTTTTCTGCGTTGTTCAAATTTAAATTCCAAATTGAGCATTTAATCCACCTTTAAAAATCCATCTCTCTGTTTCTATGACCCCAAATACAAAACTAGGAATTTTCCTATTCTTAGTTTTCACCCTAGTATTGAACAAAAATAGGTTAACATTTCTCTGAGTGTTTTATTATTCTGTTTTGGTCCTATTGTCTTATTTTGCCCGTTTAAATTGCGACAATAGATTGCGTTGTTGACGAAGGAGTTGGACCAGAAGACTTTGAAGACCCTGAAGACTTTTCTGAGCCAGGAAAGCAGCCCCTTGACCATGTCTATGAAACCCTTTTTATGCATGTCATATAGCACTTATATTGGTTGCATCGGAGTCATGATGATGTGGTGACCACTTTGGTGGGTTGCCTCCGTTACATTCCTCGTTGATACTTGCATGGTGCATGACCCTACCTTTCTATGAGGGTTATGCGGGTGGGAGTAGTTAGGATGCTAAGTAGTGCTACGCAAAGGGATGGGTATATGCATGGTGATGGAGACAAGTGTGTTTTCAAAGACTTTTTAAAAACCCGATCGGGTGCCACTAATGCCCGAGGGAGATGATGAGCTAGGTAACCACTTGATAAAGAAGTGGTGTACCAGAGCAAGTTGTGTGAGTGTGTTTTCGAAAACGCATTGGTTTAAGTTGCGACCGTTATTCAAACCTTACATGTACAAACACAATACCCTTATGGGACGGGGCTTTGTTGATTACTTTGGTCGATACTAGCAGGGAGCCCACATTACTAGTGGCGGGAGAGTATGAGTTACTCTCTCAATACGAAGTCGTGCCCGGTAGGGCGACTATGGCTATTTTTACAGACACCGGGCACACCGTTACGTCCCCTCTCGGATGGTACAATCTCGAGTGAGTCTCGCAAGATGTACATCGTGAGGACACGGGCCAACGAGTGGAATCTTTGTTAGTGTTGTCAAGGGAAAGATAATGTTCGGGTGCTTACCTCGGGTATGTAATATACCGCGAGTCGTGGCTTGACACGGAAGTTCCCCGAGTCTTGTGGGTAAAGTGTGCAACCTCTACAGAGTGTAAAACTATTTGATTAGCCGTGTCCACAGTCAAGGACAGTTGGATGACCACTCTTAGGCTACGTCCAGTGCTTTACAAACCGTGTGTGTGTTGATGAGAACCACTTGAGATAAGTCAAACGACTTGACCTGATGACTAAGTTGAGATTGCTTCCAACTCTGTTTATGTTGATATATGTAGCCTGTTCATATGGATACCTAAATTCATATGATGCATGCTTTGCAAGTTGATAGGACATGTCATTACACTCAAAACTAGCTTTCTGTAAATTACCTGCTTAGTGCTATATCATGCATTATTGTGCCTTGTTCCAAAATATGGGTTGCTTGCGAGTACATTCAACGTACTCATTGGCATGCCACTTGTTATTTTATTGGCCAGGCATGAAAGAATAGGATATAATGAAGAGTACCTTGGTGACGAACATGCGAGCTAGGACGCTTCCCAGTCAGAATGCCTATAGGGTTAAGGCAGATGGCATGGGCCTCCGTTATCGTTCAGGATTTCCGCTGCAAGTTTGTGATTGATGTTTAGCCTACATGGCCCTATCTATGTAAGACTTGACCATAATGGTCATAATTTGTGTAAGACGGTATGCATGGATGTAAGACTCTTGTTATTCAGCTTCTGTGTGTTCAGTGAGCATTGATCTCTAGGATCACTGTACACGTGCATTCGGTGATCACGACTTATGAGTCAGGGTCCCCATAGGGCACCGGCCTCGTGGGGGCACCACGCCTCGTGGGTTGCGTAGCGGCATGCAACGGGACAGCCATGCGCCGATCAAGGTGGCCCCTGGAGGGCCTCAGCTCCTCATTCCTAGAGCTCTTCTTCGGGCACGGCATCTGGTTAATGGAAGCAGTGTCGTAGCTCCCTCAGCTGATTCTCAGCGGTGACCGGGTCCCCTACGAGCCAATGCCTCCCTCGGGCGGAGTGTCACATTCGCGCAGGACCTTGCCCCGAGCTGAAGAGCCGGACAAGGGGACCACAGTCCCCAGGTCTCCATCGAGCGAGGTTGGGCCTTCTCGTGCCGCCACCGCAGACTGGGGCACGGAGCGAAGCCCTGGCCAAGCACTGGAGCTTGCGCGCGGTCACGGTGCCATCTGGCATGGCCTCCTTTAGAAGGCGATGAGCACGCTAGGCCGGCTCGGGGCAGAGCTTCATGACGTCGACTCACACCTTGAGGCCGAGAACTTGCGCCTCACGCGCGAGTGGCTCCAGCGCGAGGTCGCTGTCAATCTTAGCCACCTGCAGCGCGAGTCCGCTCGCTGAAAGATGAAGAGTCTTCTGCCGCGGCGAAGGAAGCCCACGACCATGCCTTTGAGGAGGCTAAGGTTGCGGATCGCCGATGTGAGGCCGCGGAAACCATGAGCTGGAGCTCCTTGCTTCAAATGCTGCCCTCGAGTGTCAAGCCAAGGCGCGCGAAGGCACCCTGGCCGCCTCAGCGGCAGAGCCATCGGGGTGCGAGGTGAGGCTCCGCGTGCTTGAGGACATGCTGGCGCTGGTGGCGTTGGAGAAAAGCTTGGAGCATGAGCGGCTGGATGTGATGGAAGACCAAGGATAGCCATCGAGGCCTCCCTGGCCTCCCGGGAGGCGAGGGTCCAGGCGGATATCAACGAAGGGGTAGTGGGGGTCCGCCGGGCCCTTGCCAAGGAACATCACCGGAAGCTGAAGCTTCAAGAATCCCTTTTCTTTGAACGGCGTGACGAGCTGAAGGGCGAGATGGATGACCTCAAGGGGAAGTTGGCCGAGGCGGAGAGGTGTCAGAACGCTGCATTGGACGCCCAGGCCGCAGCCGAGGCTGGGCTGTCCTTCCTCTACCAGCAGGTGGGGAATGTTACTTCCCTCACGGAGCAGGCGGCAGACGAGGCAAACTGGGCTCAGGGGCTACAGCACGCACGCTCCAAGATGTTCCAAGATCTTAAGCGAAGAGCTCGCCGCGCCTCGAACTGTGTTTGCAATGAGAGCGTGTCCAGCCCGCTTGTACCTGACGATGCCGGCTACCTCACCTTCTTTACTTCCCTCATGGAGAGTCTTGAAGGAGGTGCGGAGAGGGTGCGCCAGCTTGTCAAAGAGAAAAGCCGTGACCTTCTTGCGCGGGCGTCGACGCGCGTCTTCAGTCACCTCCTTCGCTTTGACCCCGACTTCAACTTTGACGCCGCGACAGCCCCTGTGCCCAGGGTGATTCAGGGTGCCCTGGGGGACTGGGTGGAAGACCACGTGAATGAGCTAATTGCGGAGTTCACCCCTAACGGCCGCGAAGACCAGCCTGAAGTTGAGGACCGCGAGGCTAATGGCAGTGATGACAATGGTGCATCTCCATAGGTTGTCTCTCTTCAGTTTGCGTGTCAATATTTTGAGCATGGCCCTGCAGGGATGTAAAAAGTACTTGATGAAGGGTTCCTTAATGATGTGTCGAACCGTAATCGTGCCTTCCTAAGCCACCTTTCCTTAGTGCTCATTCTACGTCTAGATCCCCCGAGCGAGGGTTAACCGTCGCTGGTTTGCTGGGTTGCGATGCCCGAGCAAGGCCAGGAGGCGAGCGCTCCTAAGATCCGGGACCGAAGGCAACACGTGCCTGTTGGCTCGCTCGAGAGCGTCGCGCGAGGACTTAGACGCTAGAGTCTTGGCTAGGTCTGGGCCCTCAACACCGCTGGGGCCACTATTGCCTTAAACACTGCAAGGAGAACGCAAGAGGGAGCAATAGACAGCCACTATTGCCTTAAAAAACAAGATTCAAGAAGGGAAACACCGCAAGGAGAAAAATATCCGATGATGTCGGCGTTCTAGGATCGGGGGTACCCAGACATGCCTGCCTACGGACCAGCGCGTGGCCCCGTCGACGGCTCGGTACGGACCAGCTACAAGACCCCACGAGCAAGACCCTCGCGAGTGCCCTTGGCCTCGCGAGGCGAGCAACGCCAAGACCTCCCGAGGAGTAGCTTCCCGAGCCTGCCTCCCGAGGAGCGGGGATCTCTATGTAGGTACCCCATCTCACGAGGCTCACAATGACGTGAGCCATGATGACCAAGGCCAGGCGGGCGCCAGCGGGCGCAGTGGAGGACATTTTCCTCTTTGGTTCTAAGGAGGCAAGGACGTATGTGGGTTCCCAAGGAATCCCCCAAAGGTTTCCATTCCGATGCAACGAGACCAAGACCATGAGCTCGGCAGGACGGATGACATCACCGAACCCACCATTGCATCATGACCAAAAGCTTTCCAGGAGAAGAACACCTTTCGTCAGGATAAGATGTACCTCTTCTCCCCTTTCAAATTGGCCACTGTGGTATTCCTTCCTGCCTAAGTTATGAGGGAAGAGAACCAGGCCTAATATATGTATAGGCTAGTCTCCACCGTAGAGGGGGTCGACCCATTCTCTCCCTCTGAGCCATCACGAGGCAGCTCACCCACTGTACTAGTTCATCCTTATCCTCCTCGCGACGCAATCCACTACAAAGCAGGAGTAGGGTTTTACACCGCAAGGTGGCCCGAACATAGGTAAACTGTTGAGTCCCCTCTTTTCCCCGCTCGCGTGAACTCGACGAGGCCAAGCCACGAGGCGATGAGCTTGAGGTTGTAGCTAGGCTAGATGTTCGCACATGCTCCAGAGTTCAAACCTTGTTTGGGTCCGCGGAGCCCCAATTCCGACATTTGGCGCGCCAGGTAGGGGTGTGTCGAAGATCTCCAGCTGTATACCCAGAGTATTCTGGCGGCGGGAGGCGACGACAAGGCCATGGCGAACTAGCTCCCTCTAGCTGCTGCAGGCGCGCTTCCCATGCTCTGCACGCCCACCATCAGCAACGTCCTCATCACCAAGACCCTCATGGATGGTGGCGCTGGGGTCAATGTCCTCTATTTAGAAACGTTCGACACGCTCCAAGTGCCTTATGACCAGCTCCTGCCCACCAAGCCTTTCTCAGGAGTGACTGATGGCTCCACCACACCCCTGGGGCAGGTGCGACTCTCCGTCACCTTTGGCAAGCGCAACAACTACTACACCGAGCTCATTGACTTCGACGTCGCCCACATCGGCCTCCCATACAACGCCATCCTCGGGTACCCTGCCCTTGCCAAGTTCATGGCGGCCACCCACCATGGCTACAACGTCCTCAAAATGCCAGGGTGCAGCAGCATCATCACGGTCGCCTGCAATGAGAAAGACGCGGTATGTTCTCTTAAGCATGCCTACCATGCCGCTGCGGCCAGAACTCCAATGACGAGGGCAGCATCCTACCTCTTGAGGCCACCCCCGCGAAGAAGAAACAGCTCCTCCCCAAGGGTCATCCGGAGACCAAGAAGCCCTCTGGTGGCGCCTCATGCCCCGCGCCTGCTGTCGTGGCACCCCTTCCTCCCGCATAGGAAGGCGTGCCTGGCACTTCCCTCAGGACGGGCTCAGGGGCTTCCATCTGGAGAGCCTCTAACCTAACCAGTGTGACGAGGGAGGTGCTCGGGCACCACTTGGAGGCGTGCTTTGATGCGCGCCCCCACAAGGAAGGAGCGAGACGCAAGGCGCCAGGGACACGAGAATTCATCACCAAGGCGATTGAGGAGCTTCAGGAGGCGCAGGTCATGCGTGGCAAGCGTCGCCTCGCACCACCCAGTGCAGCTGTAGCCCCCGATGCGGGTGGCGAGCTGTGCGTCTTTGTCAACATCCTGGGCCTCAATAGGGCCTATTCACAGGATCTCTTCTGGCCGTCACGTGTCGGATGGAGTGGGGGCTACCCCTACAACTACATCCGCTTGACGTTCGGCCTGCTGAACGTGGGTGCCTTGTACCAGTGCCTCGCGCAGCATGCTATGGCGTCTCACGAGGCCAGGCACTCGGCTGGACGCGTCTCGGGAGGTCTCAGACCCTCGCGAGCCCCCTGGGCCTCGCAGGCCGACCAGGCCACCGGAGCCGCCCAGCTCATGAGGAGCAATCTCCAGGGCACGCATCTTCAGCTACCTCGACGCTTGTACAACACTGGTGCCAGGTGACTTTTTGGTTTGTTCAGTCGGGGGCGCCCCTCAGGCTGCATTATCCTTAGGTCATCAGGGTCCGCCCCTGAAGTTATGTCGTTTCGTTCATGTATCTTGAGCTAGTTGTACTCCCATGAGCCGCTATGGTTGATAACCCTACGCATGATGATGTATTGCTTCTGGAGTCACCTTCGTGGGCTTCGCGCGTAGCCAGTTCTCCTTCTAAGCATCCCATGAGAGGGGGCTATCGCCATGGCGCCTATGCTCGGGTCCGTCCCTGCAGCGCTGATAAATCTAAGAGACTGAGCTCTGACTCTCGGGCCGGCCCCGCACACGTCACCTCACCAGATCCTTAGAGCCTTCGTCTTCTCGCGGAATGATCATGAGCAGATCAGCGAGCGCGCGACGCCTTCTTGTATTATGTAGTTGCCTAATTCACAGGAACCTCAGGAGAAGGGCGTTCAAGCGGTGTTGTCGACACCCTGCTACCTCAGAAGGGCCGGCTCCAGCAAGGCAGCGGTTCAACTCGCAAAGGCTAAGTAAATCAGTCTGCCTGCCTTGGCTACTGGTTGAGGCCCTCTTTCCTAGCTACCCCCGCAAGGCGGAACGCTCCTTTTTCGCGCAGACCGCTTACACATCAAAGGGGCCTCCTGAGAATCGCGCCTCAGGAGCTCCTACTGGCTCTCGGGCCCACACCCCCTAGCCTTGACCACGGCATCACGACCTAGCATACCAGCAGCGGCTGAGCTCCGCTCGAGGACCGGGTCCTGAGGACGTAGAGCATCAAGGTCGGCAAATAGAGGGGGCGTTGAGCCTCACGAGGGAGTATGGGGAGAGGGGTGCGGCCCGGTGGCGTAGGCGTTTTTTCAGAATATGATAGGCATCAATTTCTTCACGCGCCCCTAGCGGGACTTGTGCTGGTTCATTTCAGAACAGGAGGCGCGCACTGGATGAAAAGCTCCAGGAAAGCACGCCCTTATGACGCAGGAGCGCCTTGTGGACCATGAGCACCCAAAGCTAAGTCACCCTCTCCACACAAGGCGCAAGCCCTACTATTGATACCACGCTTCTATTTCCGCGATCTCGTTTGGGTAAAAATCTTTTCCAGTCCAAAAGATGCTTGCGCGTCAAGGGGGACCTCCTGAGCATCGCACCTCAGGAGCTCTTACCGGACCTCGGGTCGCTCACCTCCTGGCCTTGCGCATGGCATCGTGACCTGGCATACCAATGACCGCAGAAGCTTACCTGGGGACTGGGTCCCGGTGACGCAGGACACTAAGCTACCACGAGGAAGAAAGGGCTTGAGCTTAAACGATGGACACCGACAAAACTCAGAAACACAATAAAACATTAAGATAAAAGGCGGGAGTGCCGCAGTTTCTTAGATACCCCCATGGGGCTCTTCATGATTTTTGGTGCAGGAAATAAAAAGCAAAAGAGGCAGCCCTTCGAGGGCCGCGGCTCAGGAGGCGTCAACTCTAGCATTGCAGCACCTAGTCGGTGTCCCCCTCCTCCTTGACCCGGGCGTAGCGACATGGCGGCTCGTCATAGTCGTCATTGCTCGAGCCCCCTCGGAGAAGATGCCGCCGCAACTGGAGGCGTCGCGGCCAACGGCAAGTTCACCGCCGAGGACGTCGCTGCCCTGCCGGCTGCCACCATCGGAGGGGTATCCGCCACCGCTGCTGTCGCCCTCTGGGCAGCACTCCAGGTGCCTGTCGTCCTCCCCGAAGATCCTGACGAAGAGCGTCGTCACCCCATCGTACTTGAAGTGGAGGGCGTGCCTCCCGACGGGCCGCAAGCACGGGCGAGCGTATGCCACCCGTAGGTCATGTAGACGTATCCTGAAGGGGTGGCCTCTACCTCCGCCCATGAAGACCGATTGCAGCAGTCGTCAGGCTGCAGCCATAGCTTGACGGATCCTCTCGCCGGCAGCTCCTCTGCGAAGGAGTGCGGGAGCCGGATCGAGGAGCCCGGAGGCCTCTCCATCCACACCACAATCTCGCGGGACTTGGCGTCCGAATGGGCCCGCGGGCGGAGTGAGTGGACGGCTTCCGGGGCCGCGCCCACGGGAAACATTCCTCTCATGGTTGCCGGAGCCGATGCGGACCCCCGGCAGCGCGCGACCCCACCGGCGGGGGAATGCTGCGGGCGTTGCTGTGGACTTGCAGGGGCGGCCGTGCCCTGTCTTGAGTGGAGGCGCCTCCAGCCCCTCCTTGGGGGCCCTGCCCTTCTCTTTAGCGATGAACCTCCTCACTGACACCATGGTTGCTTCGGCGAGATGGTGGCTGCAGTGGATATAGGAGAAGAGAGGGCGAGAAAACAAAGATGGGATGGGGACCTGCCCCGTCGCCCTCTTATAGGCGATCGCGGGCCAACCGACGCCCCTCCACCTTTGTGCAGTGATGGCCTCGCAGCATGCACGTCCAAGACTTTCGTCGGCCTGGGCAGTTGCCAAGGCGACGTGGGGGAGAGGAGGCACCCGTGTCTCGTCGTGCGCCACGCGTCGGGCCTGGCCGGCAGGCGATTGGGGCCCGCGGCACTTCGCCCTTGCCCTTTGGCTTCACCTCGAAGCTAGTTCAAGCATGCCTTGGGCCCAGGGGATACTGTCGGCGTTCTGGGATTGGGGGTACCCAGATCTGCCTGCCTGCGACCCAACACGCGGGCTCATCGACGGCCTGGTACATCCAAGCTGCAAGACCCCCAGGACAAGACCCTCACGAGGGCACAGGCCTCGCGAGGCAAATGAGGACAAAACTTCCAGAGGAGCGGCCTCCCCAAGCTGCCACCCGAGGAGCAAAGAACTCTATGCAAGCCTCCTGCCTCATGAGGCTATGATGACATGAGCCATGACGACCAAAGCCAGGCGGGCGCCAGCGGGTGCAGAGGGGACAGTTTCCTCTTCGGTGCTAAGGGAGCAAGGGCAGGCACAGGTTCTCGTGGAAGGCCCCAAAGCTTTCCATTCCGGTGCAACAAGACCAAGAATACGAGCTCGGCAGGATGATGTCATCACCGAGCCCACCGCTGCGTCATGGCCAGAAGCTTTGCAGGCGAAGACCACCTTTCATCAAGATAAGATGTACTCCTTGTCCCCTTTCAAAACCGGATGTTGTGGAATCCCTTCCCGCCTAAGCTATGAGGGAAGAGGACCGAGGCCACTATAAATATGGGCTAGCCATCACCGTAGAGGGGGGAGACCAATTCATCATCACCACCCGAGCCCTCGCGAGGTTGCTCATCCACTGTACTAGTTCATCCTCTACCTCCTCGTGAGGCCAATCCACCAAAAGTAGGATTAGGGTTTTACACCGCAAGGTGGCCCGAACCTAGGTAAATCTCTGTGTTGATTCCTTCCGCACGATCTAGCATACTCATCGAGATCAGGCCATGGGAATCGCACGCTAGCATCGTTGTGAAGCGAGATCCTTTGTTCACGCCCCTGAGTTCAAACCTTCTTGGGTCTGCGGAGCCCTGAATCCGACACCGATAAATTGTGGATTTATGATCAGATTATCTATGAATATTATTTGAGTCTTCTATGAACTCTTTTATGCATGATTAAGATATCTTTGTATTTCTCTTCGAACTTTCAGTTTGGTTTGGCCAACTAGATTGGTTTTTCTTGCAATGGGAGAGGCGCTTAGTTTTGGGTTCAATCTTGCAGTGTCCTCACCCAGTGACAGAAGGGGTAGCAAGGCACGTATTGTATTGTTGCCATTGAGGATAAAAAGATGGGGTTTATATCATATTGCTTGAGTTTATCCAGCTAGAGTTCAGTACGACTCAGGTTATCAAAGGGGCGGCCCTCACTGACTTCGTGGCAGAGTGGACCGGTGCTCATGTCCAGGGGCTGAGCGAGGACTGGTCCCTCGCGCCTGGCAATGAGGCACCCGATGGCTGGGTCATGTACTTCGACGGTGCCTTCGGGCGACAAGGCGCGGGACCTGGAGTCGTGCTCGTTTCCCCAACCAAGGACAAGCTCTTCTATGTCGTACAGCTCTGCTTCTAGCGTGGTGAGAAGGTCCCCAACAACATCACGGAATACGAGGGCTTGATCGCCGGACTCAAGGCCGTGGCTGCTCTAGGGGTCAGGCGCCTCACCATCAAGGGCGATTCCCAGCTCCTCGTCAACTTCTCCAACAAGGAGTACAAACCGAAGGACGAGCACATGGAGGCATACTTGGAAGAGGTATGAAAAATCAAAAAGCGCTTCTTGGGCTTGGAGTTGTAGCACGTCCCGTGCGGTGCGAACAGGGAAGCATATGACATCGCCAAGAAAGCATCCCGCCGAGAGCCTTTGAAGCCTGGCGTCTTCGAGGAGACGCTCTTTAAGCCGTTGGTTGCGCCCCCGGCTGCAGGCCCGACGCTGTTCCGAGAAGAGCCACTGCCAGCGCCGCCCTCAGGTACCCTGACCTGCGGCCCGACCTTGGGAGCCTGCCTGCTCTTGTCGTTGGAACCTCAGGCGGGCAACTGGACCGAGGAGTTCAAGGCGTATTTGCTCCATGGCGCCTTGCCGGAGAAGGAGGAAGATGTAGAGCGTGTGGCTCGGCAGGCCACTACTTATTGCTTGCAAGGTGGCGAGCTGTACCGCAGGCGCCACAACGACATCTCGCTGCGGTGCACATCTGAGGAGCAGGGGCGCGAGCTATTGGCCGACATTCATGGTGGAGACTGCGGGCACCATTCCTCGTCACGCACCCTTGTGGGAAAGGTGTTTCGCAGTGGGTTCTACTGGCCTACGGCGCTCCACGACGCCACTGAGCTTGTCCGATCCGGCGAGGCCTGCCAGTTCCATGCCAAGCAGATTATCCAGCCGGTGCAAGTGCCCCAAACCATCCTGCTCTCATGGCCATTCACGGTCAGGGGGCTGGACATTCTAGGCCCATTCCCTCGTGCAGCCAGCGGATACCGCTACCTCTACGTCGCCATCGACAAGTTAATTAAGTTGGTGGAGGTGGAGCCTATGCGCACCATCCCCACAGGATCGGCCATCAAGTTCATCAAGGGCGTTGTGAGCCGATTCGGTGTCCCCAACCGCATCATCACCGACAACGGCTCCTAGTTTACAAGCAATCTCTTCAGGTCATATTGTGCTAACCTTCGAACGCAGATATGCTACGCTTCGGTGGCGCACCCACGGAGCAACGGCCAGGCCGAGCACGCCAACGTGGAGGTCCTGAGGGGCCTCAAGACCAGAAGCTTCAAGAAGAAGCTCGAGGCCTGTGGCAGTGGTTGGCTGGATGAGCTGCAGTCCGTGCTGTGGTCTGTCTACACCACCGCGACTAAGCCCGCTTGCGAGACCCTGTTCTTCCTCGTCTACGGGGCCGAGGCGGTCCTCCCTCTCGAGATCAAGCATCCTTCCCCGCAAGTCTTGGCATGTGGCGAGGCGTGTCAGGATGTCTCGCGGGGGACTGATCTTGTGCTCGGAGAGGAGGCCCGCTGCGAAGCCTCTCTTCGCGCCGCATGGTACCAGCAGGCACTGCGGCGCTACCACTACCGCAACGTCCGCCCCCGGACTCTCGAAGTCAGAGACCTCGCCCTGAGGCGGGTCCTCTCTAGGGAGGGCCTCCATAAGCTCTTGCCCATGTGGGAGGGCCCGTTCAGGGTCGCCCGCGTCTCCAAGCCTAGCGTCACGCGCCTGGAGACGAAGGACGGGCTCCCCATCTTGAATGCCTGGAACATCCAACATCTCCGCAAGTTCTACCCATGACACTCTCATGTAATAATGAGTGGGGCTGTACACGCCCCGGAGTCTCCCGGTGCATCGTTTCGCGGCCTCGCGGAAGCCCCCACCCACGCCCCACTGGAAGCCCCATGCTCCGCACTGGCGGAAACGGTCCAACAACGACTATGCCCACGCCCAAGTGGAGGCCCCATGCTCCGTGCTGGTGAGAAGACTAGTATAAGCGCTGGACACGACCGTTTTTCATCCTCTCTTATAACCAAATTTGCAAATTCTTGGAAAAGTTTGAAGTTTTGACATCTTTGTTCGAAAAGGGTCGGTGTTTTCTCCGTGCGGTGTTTCCCTTCTTGAATCTCGTTTTTAAAGTAAACAGTAACCGCCTATTCCTCCCTCCCGCGCGTCCCGCGAGTGGGGGCTGGGCACGGTGTTTACGCTTGGGCTAGCCCCAACGGCGTTGAGGACCGAGGCCACAACAACCGCGGGTCCGGCCGTAAGCACACCTCGCCAAGGCTTTGGCTCCTAAGTCCTCGCGCGACGCTCTCGAGCGAGCCAACATGCACGTGTTGCCTTGGCCCCCTGGCTTTGGGAGCGCTCGCCTCCTGGCATTGCCGGGCACCGCGACCCAGCATACCAGCGACGACTAACCCTCGCTCGGGGGCTCTAGGCGCAGGATGGGTGCCAAGGAGAGGTGGCCTGGGAAGACACAATTACGGTTCGCCGCATCATTAAGCAATTCTTCATCAAGTCCTTTTTACATCCCCACGAGGCCCGATGCCTGGCGGAGTCATCTCAGGAGGCCCTGAACCCTCGCGAGCCCCCGGGCCTCGCGAGCCTCTCGAGCCTCCGGAGCCATCCGGCCCATGAGGAGGAAGCCTCCCCAACAAGCTTCTTCGTCTACCTCGACGCTCTAGCAGCATCATTGCTAGAACAGGAAGCGCACATAGGATCAAAAGCTCCAGAGAAGCACTTCCCCGTGATGCAGGAACCCGCCAAGGGCCACGGCGCACCAAGCTAAGTTATCCTATTCGTGCCAAGCATGAACCTTACCATTAGCGCCTTTCCTGGACTCCCGCGACATCGTTCGAACAAGGAATCTCCCCCTTCTTTTATCTTTCAGGAGCTGCATGCACGTCAAGGGGGGCCTCGTGAGCAGCGCCTCATGAGCTCTTACCGGACCTTAGGTCGCTCACCTCCTGGCCTTGCACACGGCATCGTGACCTGGCATACCAGCGACGGCAGAAGCCTACCCGGGGACTGGGTCCCGCCGACGCAAGGCACTAAGCTATCGTATGAACAGAAGGGGACCCGTGCCCGAACGAGAAACGCCTATATGATTAAGGAACATGAGCAGGAAACACTAATATAAAGGCGCAAGTGCTACAGTTCATTACACGCCCTCGTGGGGCTCCTCACGATTTCTGGTGCAGGAAATGAAAACAAAAGAAACGGCCTCCTGAAGGCCGCGGCTCCTAAGGCGCTGGCCCCGACATCGCAGCGTCTAGTCGGAGTCCTTCTCCTCCTTGATCGGGGCGCGGCGATGTGGCAGCTCGTTGTAGTCATCGTCGCTCGAGCTCCCCCCGGAGGAAGTGCCATTGCTGCTGGAGGTGTCGTGGCCGTCGCCGAGGGCAAGTTTGTCGCCGAGGACATCGTTGCCGCGACGGCCGTCGTAGTCGGAAAGGCTGTCGCCACCACTACTATCTCCCTCCGGGCAGCACCCCAGGCACCTGCCGTCTTCCCCGAAGGTCTTGACGAAGAGCGTCGTCATCCCATCATACTTGAAGTGGAGGGTGTGCCTCCCCTTCAAGCTACGGGCGCGGGAGAACGTCTGCCATCCACGGGTCAGGAACACGTAGCCCGCGGGTGTAACCTCGACATCCACCCACGAGGACCAGTTCCAGCAGCCATCGGGCTGCAGCCATAGCCCGACGGGTCCTCCGGCCGGTTGCTCCTCTGCGAAGGAGCGCGGAAGCTGGAGCCAGGTGCCAGGCGGACTCTCCATCCATACCACGAACTCGCGGGCCATGTCATCTGAGTGGGCTTATGGGCGAGGTGGTCGGGCGGCCACCGCATGCCTTCCCCCTTGGCCTAGGCCGCTGCGGCTTACACGGCCGCTTCCGCGGGAGGGCTTCTTCCCGTGGCTGCCGGAGCCGGTGCGAATCGCCAATGGAGGATGCCCATGCCCCCGAGATGATGTTGCGGGCGTAGCCGCAGACTTGCAAGGGCGGCCGTGTCCCCTCTTGGCCGGCAGCGACTCCGGTCCCTCCTTGGGGGCCTTGCCTTTCTCCTCGATGGTGAACCTCCTCACTGGTGCCATGTTTGCCACGGCGAGATGGTTGCTGTGGCAAGGATTGGAGGCGAGCGGGCGAGAAGACAGAGATGGCGTGGGGCTCCGCACCCCTCGCCCTTTTATAGGAAATCGGGTAAAGCCAACCAACACTCCTTCACATTCGGGCAATGATGGCCGCGCAGCATGCAGTTGCCGAGGCGACATGGGGTAGTGGAAGCATCCGCGTCTCGTCATGCACCACGCGTCAAGCCTAACCCGCACGTGATTGGGGCCTGCGTCGCTTCGCCCTTCACTTCTTGCCTTCACTTTGAAGCCAGGCCGAGCGCGCCTTGGGCCCGAGGGCTACTATCGGCATTCTAGGATTGGGGGTACCCAGACCTGCCTGCCTAGGGCCCAGCGCATGGCCCGATCGACGGCCCGGTACAACCCAGCTACAAGACCCCACGAGCAAGACCCTCGCGAGGGCCCGTGGCCTCGCGAGGCGAGCAACACCAAGACCTCCCGAGGAGCAGCTTCCCGAGCCTGCCTCCCGAGGAGCGGAGATCTCTATGCAGGTACCCCACCTCACGAGGCTCGCGATGACGTGAGCCATGATGACCAAGGCCAGGCGGGCGCCAGTGAGCGCAGTGGAGGACAGTTTCCACTTTGGTGCTAAGGAGGCAAGGACGTACGCGGGTTCCCAAGGAATCCCCCAAAGGTTTCCATTCCAGTGCAATGAGAGCAAGACCACGAGCTCAGCAGGATGGATGTCATCGCCAAGCCCACCACTGCGTCATGACCAGAAGCTTTGCAGGAGAAGACCACCTTTCATCAGGATAAGATGTACCTCTTGTCCCCTTTCAAATTGGCCACTGCGGTATTCCTTCCTGCCTAAGTTATGAGGGAAGAGAACCGGGCCTAGTAAAAGTATAGGCTAGTCTCCACTGTAGAGGGGGTCGACCCATTCTGTCCCTCTGCGCCCTCACGAGGCAGCTCACCCACTGTACTAGTTCATCCTCATCCTCCTCGCGAGGCAATCCACCACAAAGCAGGAGTAGGGTTTTACACCACAAGGTGGCCCGAACCTAGGTAAACTGCTGCGTCCCCCCTTTTCCCCGCTCGCATGAACTCGACGAGGCCAAGCCATGAGGCGAGGAGCTTGAGCCTGTAGCTAGGCTAGATCTTAGCACACACCCCAGAGTTCGAACCTTGTTTGGGTCCGTGGAGCCCCGATTCTGACAGACCCTTTTCGAACAAAGATATAAAAACTTCAAACTTCATTCCAAGAAATTGCAAATTCAGTTACAAAAGAGGATGAAAAACGGCCACGTCCGGCGCTTATACTAGTCTTCCCACCAGCACGGAGCATGGGGCCTCCACTTGGGCGTGGGCATGGTCCCTGGTCAATCGTTTCCGCTAGCGCGGAGCATGGGGCTTCCACTGGGGTGTGGGCGGGAGCTCCCGTGAGACCGCAAAACGGCGCATCGGGAGACTGCAGGGCATGTACAACCCCACTCATTATTACGTGAGAGTGTCAGGGGTAGAACTTGCGGAGGTGATGAATGTTCCAGGCCTTCTGGATGGGGACCCCGTGCTCCGTCTCCAGGCATGCGGCACCAGGCCTGGAGACGCGGGCGACCCTGAACGGGCCCTCCCACATGGGTGAGAGCTTATGGAGGCCCTCGCTGGAGAGGACCCACCTCAGGCGAGGTCTCTGGCCTCGAGAGTCTGGGGGCGGATGTTATGGCAGTGGTAGCACCATAGTGCCTACTGGTACCTTGCGGCACGGAGGGAGGCTTGGTGGCGGGCCTCCTCTCCGAGCTCAAGATTAGTTCCCCGCGAGACATCCTGACGCGCCTCGTCAAATGCAAAGACCCGCGGGGAATGATGCGTGATCTTGTGTAGGAGGACCGCCTCGACCCCAAAGACAAGGAGGAACGGGGTCTCGCCAGTAGGTTTAGTCGCGGTGGTGCGGATGAACCACAACACGGACTGCAGCTCGTCCAGCCATCCCCTGCCGTAGGTCTCGATCTTCTTCTTGAAGCTTTTTGTCTTGACGCCCATCAAGACTTCTGCGTTGGCACGCTCGGCCTGGCCGTTGCTCCGTGGGTGCACCACTGAAGCGTAGCATATCTGTGTTCCAAGGTTAGCACAATATGAACTGAAGAGGTTGCTTGTGAACTGGGAGCCTTTGTCGGTGATGATGCAGTTGGGGACCCCGAATCGGCTCACGAGGCCCTTGATGAACTTGACGGCTGAGCCTGCGGGGATGGTGCCCACTGGCTCCACCTCCGCCCACTTGGTGAATTCGTCGATGGTGACATAGAGGTAGCGGTAGCCACCGGCCACCCGAGGGAATGGTCCCAGGACGTCCAGCCCCCAGACCGCGAAAGGCCATGAGAGTGGAATGGTCTGGAGGCCCTGCACTGGCTGATGAATCTGCTTGGCATGGACCTGGCAGGCCTTGCAGGATCGGACCAGCTCAGTGGCGTCGTGGAGCGTCGTAGGCCAGTAGAACCCACTGCGGAATACCTTTCCCACGAGGGTGCGTGACGAGGAGTGGTACCCGCAGTCTCCACCGTGAATGTCGGCGAATAGCTCGCGCCCCTGCTCCTCTGATATGCACCGCAGCGAGATGTCGCTGGGGTGCCTGCAGTACAGCCCGCCATCCTGGAAGCAATAAGCAGTGGCCTGACGAGTCACGCACTCTGCATCTTCCTCCTTCTCTGGCAAGGCGCCCCAGAGCAAGTACGCCTTGAACTCCTCAGTCCAGCTGCCCGCCTGAGGTTCTGACGCCAGGAGCAGGCGGGCTCCCGAGGATGGGCTGCAGGCCGAGGCGTCCAAGGGCGGCGCCGGTGGTGGCTCTTCCCGGAGCAGTGTCGGGGCTGCAGCCAGGGGCGCAGCCGATGACTTGAAGAGCCTCCCCTCGAATAGGCCAGGCTTCTGAGGCTCACGGCGAGAAGCCTTCTTGGCGATGTCATCTGCTTCCCTATTCGTGCCGCACAGGACGTGCTGCAACTCCAAGCCCAAGAAGCGCTTTTTAGTTTTACGTACCTCTTCCAGGTATGCCTCCATGTGCTCATCCTTTGGTTTGAACTCCTTGTTGGGAAAGTTGACGAGGAGCTGGGAATCGCCCTTGATGGTGTGGCGCCTGACCCCCAGAGCGGCCGTGGCCTTGAGTCCAGCGATCAAGCCCTTGTATTCCACAATGTTGTTGGATACCTTCTCACCACACTGGAAGCAAAGTTGTACGGCGTAGTAGACCTTGCCCTTGGTCGGGGAAATGAGCACGACTCCAGCCCCCGCGCCCTGACGACGCGGCTTCTGCTTCTCCTGTGTTTGATGCCGTGCCTTCTGCTTCATCGGGTGCGCGTTGGGGCATACCGCTAGGTGATACTCGATTACCTACCTCGGGGCGCCTACCAGATCGGACGCCTCCCAAGCAAACATGTCCTTGTCTGCCCGGAGGAAATCGACCAACGCCTCCTCCTGCTCTGGGGGAAGGCCGGCGCCAATGGTGAAGGTGGGGCCCGAGCCGCTGCTGATGACAGGCACCTTCTTTATCTCGGCGCGGTCCTAGGAGAACAACTATTTCTTCTTTGCGGGTGCTGCATCCGGAGTCTCCGGGGAGCCCCCGGCGTCTGGGTGTGAGGCTGTTGCAACCCTGTAGGCAAGCTTGAGGGCCCGAAACGCATCCTTTCTGTCCCCAGCCACCGTGATGACACCGCCGCTGCCTGGCATCTTGACGACATTGTAGCCCGGATGGGTCACCACCATGAACTTGGCGAGGGCAGGGTATCCTAGGATGGCACTGTATGGGTGGCCGATGCGGGCCACGTCGAAGTCGATGAGCTCGGTGTGGTAGTTGTTGCGGGTGCCGAAGGTGAACGGGAGGCGCACCTATCCCACGGGGGTGCTGGAGCCCCCGATTACCCCAGAGAATGCCCTAGTGGGCGTGAGCTGGTCGTGAGGCACTTGGAGCATGTTGAAGGCTTCTACCGAGAGGACGTTGAGGCCGGCGCCGCCGTCGATGAGGGTCTTGGTAACTGAGACGTTGCAGATGGTGGGCATGCACAGAATGGGGAGCACTCCAGCAGCGGCTGCAGACTCGAGGTGATCCCTGGAATCGAAGGTGATGACGACCTCATGCCGCGCCTGGCTCCGCGAGGTCTCAGGCTGGGGCCGAGCAGCGCCCGCCTGGTGGAAGAGCTGTTTGGAGTGGCGGCCGCAGGCCAGCGCCTGAGATCCAGAGAGGATACAGGTCGCCGCACGAGGCTGCAGGCAGCTACCGGCTCCCTCGTCCTGCTGACCGTCGCCGCTCCTGCTGGATCGTGATGGCTAGGAGGCGGCCCCTCGCGGCAGCTTTCATAGGGGATTGCCGTGGCTTACCCTGACCGGAGCCCGGGGAAGCGCCTCTAGATTCGGGGGAGGAGCCCTGCACCTGGACTCGCCATTGCGGGGCCTTCCAGGTCTGCCTCGAAAGGACGAGAAGACGCAGCAGGGGCAAGCGCGGAGTCGCGGCGAGGGCGGCGACACAAGCAGAAAGCGAAAGGGCTCCATGCCTCCGCAAGCGGCATCGAGAAGCTCGGCGATACGGTCAAGCTAGGCATCGTAGTCATCGTTGGCAGGGCGGTAGCGCAGCAACTCACGGGCCATGAGGAGCGTGGCTTGTGCGTCCGCCGGCCCGCGACGAGCGTGGGAGGACGACGCCATGGCGGGGGTGAGGGAAGGCGTGGCGGTGCGGCCGTCATGCTGCACGGAGGGTGGCAGCAAAGAGTCCTACTGCTCATGAGCAATGGGGTCAGTGGCGGCGTTTGCCGCGGGAGAGGCGGAGCAGCGAGGAACACCACGGCCCACGGGTGCCGTCTAGGCGACGCGAGCGGCCTGGCGCTCGGCGTGAACCCGGCAGGCGTCAGCCATGGAAGCGACAATGCAGGGATGAAGCGAAGCGGAAGGGAGAGCTTCGACACGCCCCTACCTGGCGTGCCAAATGTCAGAATCGGGGCTCCGTACACCCAAACTAGGTCGAACTCTGGGTGTGTATGAAGGATCTCGCTTCGTGTCGATACACTGCTCGCCGCCCTCATGGCCTGATCTCGTTGAGTACACGCGAGCGGGAAGAAGAAGTGGAGACGGTGATTTACCCAAGTTTGGGCCACCTTGCGGTGTAAAACCCTGCTCCTGCTTTGTGGTGGATTGGCCTCGCGAGGAGGTTGAGGATGAACTAGTACAGTGGATGAGCTACCTCTGGAGGGCTCAGGATCAATCTAGGGATCCAAGGTTTGGACCCCTCTCTACGGTGGAGTCTAGCCTATACTTATACTAGGCCCCGGTCCTCTTCCCTCATAACTTAGGCGGGAAGGAATACCATAGTGAGAAAGTGAGTCCTTCAATATCTGAGTGGTAGGCCAGGTTTAAATCTGATTTCGCCAACATTGCATATAGACTTCTTGAGCAGAAGAGACATCTTGTCTCAGCCATTGTGGATTCTGTAACGTAGCTTGGTAACATAGCTCTCCTTTTACTTATTCCCTCCTCCCTATAGGTTTATACTCCCCACCCCCCCCCCACACCCTACTTTGTACATTGTAAGACAAACCTTTTATATTAATATACACATGCAGTAGGAGGCTTTCCTACTGTCCAAACTTTCAGAAAAACTTAGGCGGGAAAGAATACCACAGTGGCCAATTTTGAAGGGGGACAAGAGTACACCCTATCCTGACTAAAGGCGGTCTTCGCCTGCAAAGCTTCAGGCCATGACATAGCTGTGGGCTCGGTGATGACCTCCGTCCTGTCGAACCCATGGTCTTGGTCTCGTTGCACCGGAATGGAATCCTTTGGGGGATTCCTCGGGAACCCACGCTTGTCCTTGCCTCCTTAGCACCGAAGTGGAAACTGTCCTAGTTTGCGCCCGCTGGCACCCGCATGGCCTTGTGTCATGCCCACTATGCGACCCTATCCTCGAGGAACTCAAAGGTCCCACCAAGGATAGAAGCGCATATTGAAGACGCTTTTGCAACATGGATATCATTACATCGTATGATTACATAATAGATGGGGATACATACAAAGGCATACACTTGCCTCACAAATACATCAAACATAATACAGAAGAGCAACATCCGACTATGGATGAAACACAAACGAAAATTCAAATGACGTCCACCCTGCTAGCCTAGGCTACTGACCAGGAACCTATCCCTCGATCAAAGAAGAAGAAGCAGAAGAACCCCAAAACAAGCAAGCATCGCTCTCACGTCATATCATCGCATTACCTGTACCTGCAACTGTTGTTGTAGTAATATGTGAGCCACGTGGACTCAACAATCCCATTACCATGGGTATCAAGACTAGCAAAGCTTAATGGGTGTGGAATGGATAAGTGGTGAGGTTGCAGCAGCACTAAGCATTGTATGGTGGCTAACTTACAAGTACAAGAGTAAGAAGAGCAACTACGCATAATGGTCGCAAACTAGTAATGATCAATAAGTGATCCTGAACTACTTACGAATCAATAATAACCCCACCGTGTTCTCTTCTCGAACTCACTCGAAAAGAGATGGTCACGATTACTCATGCGGTTGGTGTATTTTAATTCGGATCTGGTGTCAAGTCCTCTACAACCGGAGGTTATAAATATCCAATCTGCCACATAACTGCGGGCACGACTTCGCGTAAGATTTAACCCTGCAGGGGTGTTCTAACCTAGCCCATCACAAGCCTACACAAGCTACGGTAGAAATACCTCAACCTCAAGAAAACCTGATCAACCTCGAGTCAGCCCGAAGTATCCTCGGAATCCCAGTGCACAAGACATTTCGACAATGGTAACACAAGTCCAGCAAGACCTCCCGATATGTTGACACCCTGATAGGAGCTGCGCGTATCTCATTGTCAGGAACAGGCCAGGCAGGCCGACGCGGCTAGGCCTGGCGAGGCCGACGGAGATGGGCCCTGGGGAGGCCGACGACCCAGGGGACGCGCGAGGCTGGGCGCCGGGGTGACATCGTCCTCCTGATGCAGCGATGCAGGGATGTGGCCGGCGGCGCGGGACGGCGACGTGAGTCGGCGGCGGCGCAAGGGGAGACCGGGGACGGGCGGATCCACGCCGGATCTGCTGAGGGGAACCGGTTCCCAGCGGTGGGAGGCGGATCCGGCGCAGTGGAGCTCGAGGTCGTCCATGGCGGCAGCCTCCTTGCTCCTGCGAGGTTCCAAACACACACACACACAGAGAGAGATCGTAGGTGAGAGGGAGAGAGGGAAAACCCAAGAGAGAGAGCAGAACAGGAGGAGGAGATGGCGCGACGGCGGGGCTCGCCTAGTGGTCATGGTCGCCGGCGGGCGGCGCGGCGAAGCTCACTGATGGGAGGTTTGGATGAGGCCGGGCAGTGCGCTGCTCCCGATCCGCCCTGGATCGAGGCTCGGAGGGAGCGAGCGCTCGGGGCGGTGGCTCGATGGGTTCGATCCGGGCCCGGGCGGGCTCGATCTAGGCCTCGGGCGGGCCGCGGCGAAGTGGGCGCTGGAGGGGCACGTGGCAGGCTGGCAGCTGGGGGTTGGCTGAGGCGGTGGCGGCTGGCGGAGCTGGCGGCGACAAGTGGCGGCATAGGGTTTGGCGACGCTGAAAACGAGGCCGGCGGCGGCTGAGAGGTGGGAGGAGGCTAGGGGTAGGTTTAGACAAAAATGGAAGGGAGGGCATGTTTATATAGGGGAAGCTAGGGTTTAGGGGTGTTTGAGGGAGTTTTGGAGCCCTCTGATCGCGATCCGACGGTTCCGATCGGAGGGGTGGTTAGGATGGGCTAGTGGGCTGTGTAGAGGGTGTTGTGGGCTGAGGAGAGAGGGAAGAAGAGCGTGCCGGCATGGGTTTTCGGATACCGAAAACGTCCGACGAATATACTGGCTATAGTGCCGCTATAGTTATCCGTAGGGGCATCAAACGGACTCCGAATGCGATGAAATTTGGCAGGCGGTCTACCTATAATATAACAAGGCCACACACCAACTTTCAACCCATTCCGAGAACATTTTTATCCCACTTATAAAATAATATTTCGGAGGTGCCGCGGGCGCGTGCGAGTGTGGTTGGACTCAGAACGGACAACGGAGAGAACTGGGAGACCCGTACGAATGCAAGTTTTGAAAAACATGCAGATGAAATGCACATGATGACATGGAAAAGTGCAACACGCAATCGAATGACATGGCAACGACGACGAATAAACGGAAGACATCTGGCGCTTCGGTCTCGGGGTGTCACACCTTGGTTGTCACGGCTCACGTCATCGCGAACCTCGCGAGGCGGGGTACCTGCATAGAGATCTTCGCTCCTCGGGAGGCAGGCTTGGGGAGCTGCTCCTCGGGAGGTCTTGGCATCACTCGCCTCGCGAGGCTGGAGGTCCTCGCGAGGGTCTTGCTCGTGGAGTACTATAGCTGGGCTGTACCGGACCGTCGATGGGGTCACGCGCTACCCCCGATCCCAGAACGCCGATAGCCTCCTCAAGCTCCTGGCCGGACTGCTGTTCCACGAGGTCTTCTTCGGTGAACCGGTCCGGCTCGCGCTCGTCCACGTCGCCCCGGGTCCCTTGCTGGTCGGGGTTGTTCTCGGACATGGCTGCGGCGGCCGCCACTGCCAGCTCAAGGGTGGACCTGCTCAATCGGTGAAGGCGAGTAAGAAGAAAAGAAAGCCAACAACAACCAACAACGAAAGCAGAACGAGCACTAACCTGATGACCGTAGGAATTGCCCTCCAGGGACCCGCGATGGGGGAAGCTGGCGCCTCTTTCTCATGGCATGCCTCTCGCGTGCCGGCTGCGTTGAGGCCGGGCGCTTTGCAGCCGGCCGCGGTTCGACCGGCGACTTCCCAAGCGACCGCGTGCTGGCGACCGGGTTGCGGGACGACCCGGCGTCGGCTATCCTTCGCAGCCGCCTGTGGGGGGTCACGCTGGCGTCTGCCATCCTGGCCGGAGACGCTGCACCGTGGGCACCGGTCAGTACCTCCTTGTCATCGTACGTCCACTCGTGCAGAGGGTCTGAAGGTGGAGACTTACCGGCGTAGCTCGATCCGCCGGCCTCGACGTCTTCTTGGCGCACCTCAGCCGCTCCCTCCTCCTCATCGCCGATGGCGTCTTCCCCGTCCGAGTCGGGTAGACCTGTTATCTTGGGAACAACTGCACCCGGCCCGACGTGTCAGGGCGTAGGAAAAGGGTCGAGATAGCAAAGAACAAGTACCAAGGACTCACCGCCGGCGCCGGGTCCCGCCGGTCATAGGGAGCCGTCCCTAAGCGCCAAGCCATCTCGCTCGGGCCGGCCTTGGAGATGTTGTTAACCCACTGGATGATCCCAGCCGGCTGCAGCTCCTGGGTCAACATCTGGAAAGGGTCATGCCGACCACTCATGTCACAGATCCAGTGCGTTCGACCCTGCAACTACAGCACCCGGCGGGCGATGAAGCCGCGATGAGATCCGCCGGCACAAGCCCCTCGTGCACCATCATCTCCTGGATCCGGTGGCAGATGTTCGCAATCTCCGGCACCGGGTTCTTGGGATTATAGCACCAATTCCACTTGGCGAGCGGCGGCGCGTTGACGAATGGGTGGAGATTGATACAGTCCACCGCCAGGTCGATGTTCTTCACGTAGAAGAAGGACTTCTGCCACTTCTAGGCCGAGTCCTCGAGCGACAGCTTGGGAAACGGCCCGTTCGGCTAGCCAGTGACCACGGCCACCCCGCAGTCGGACATGACGACGGCTGCCGCCCCATGTTGCTTGAGGTAGAAGAGCCTCCCCCACAGGTCTGTGTACAATAGCAAGCCGAGGAAGATCTCGCAAAGCGTGGTGAATGCCGCAATCTGCAACACGGCATTGGCCCCAAGATGTTGTGGCTGCAGTCCGAAGAAGTCGAGGAAGTCGTGGAAGAAGAGGCTCGTGGGGAGGCCGAACCCGTGCGCCTCCCACGGCGTCGGTACCCTCTCCTCGCTGAGCGCGCGTGCCTCCATGGCCGTTGCCGGCGACAGCCACTTCGTGTTGTAGAGGTATTGGATATCTGCCTCTGTTGTGGTGGAGCCCTCCCAGGAGCCCTTGGGCGGCGCCATCGCGGGGTCCTTCGGACAGACGAGCGCGGCGGGGTAGCAGGAAGAGATGATGGACGGGGCTCGGGCAAGCGGCGCCGCAACAAAGTTTTCTCCCATGTGCTCTGAGGAAGAAGAGGAGGAGAAAGCAAGAGTGCAGGGGCGCGTGCGTAGGCATTCTCGTAGCACCCCCTCTCCCCCATTTAAACCCGTGGGAGATCGTGGGGGAGTGGGATCATTTGCACCCATGATCCCCACATCCTTGCGCCGTGCGGGCAAGCCACCCGCACGCATTAACTGCATCGAGAAGATCAACCGCCAAGCGTCTCCACAATATATCCCGCGCATGGGCCGAGGGTGCGGCCTGGGGGGCACCAGCCTGTTCTCATGTCCCGTCGCGCGTGTGACTTGGCAGAATCACGCCAGCATCGGGCCTGCACATGGCGGGCCTTTGGGCCACGGCAAGCACGAATCTCCGAACGGTCCCGGGCGCGACCAACTGGCACCATCGTTTCCCCTTCCAGCTAGGCGTTCGATCCGGCTTCCGGAAGCCAGCATCTAGTGGGTGTTGCCGGCGACTCCGGTTTCAGGCCTGCATCCAGCCAGGTGGCGCCACCCGGCTGGCTTCGCATGAATACTTCATTACCAACCGCCATCTCCGGGGAATAAGCTCCAGAGGCCCCCCTGCCTGGGGCCAGTGATCCTTCATGGCTTCGGGGACCACTATCAGCGGGATGACCCCCGGGTAGGCAATGGAACCCGGATCCTTTTTCAAAACATCAGGAAGGCCGAGGCCCCTCAATCGGGCTAGCCTGCCGGCCGGCTCCTTGACGTAGGCCTGGTCGGCACGGCAACCCGGCCCGTCCGGCTAGCCTCAATCCGGCTGGCCGCAGGTCAGTGGCCATCCCATCCAGACGTACGCTAAGACAACTCCCCACGATGGGACGAACGTGGCAACAGTGTCCCTCCTTCTACGCTGACCGAGGCAAGTGTGGCTACAGTGCGCCCCATACCGCTGACCGAGGCGGACGGATACCGGGCGACGCGGCACTATAGCCGAGCGGTGCCAACCACACCGGACGTAAGACAAGATGGGTCACAGTACCGTGCAGCCAACGGGACCCGCGCCAGGTGACCCGGTGGGCCCCGCCACCGGCTGCAGGACACTGACACCAGGGCCCCGTGCCCGTATAACTTTAGCTTTGTAACCCTAGGGGGTTGGCATATAAGACCCCCTAGGAGCCCTCCATGCAGAAGAACTTGATCGATTCCTAGTAGAATAGCACAAACTCACATGAGAGCGTGAGACGGAGAACTAGCTCCTTCTTCCTCCTCCACCATACAGCTCCACGAGCACCATTGTAGCTCTTGTGCATATCATAACATATTCGGCAGGACTAGGGGTGTTACCGCCCACGGAGGGCCCTGAACCTAGGTATGTCTCGTGTCCCGCACTTGCGCGTGCCAATTTCGCTTCCGGAGCCCACCGGCGTACTCATGTAGCCCCCACTCTTAGCCATCTCATGGCATCTGCCATGAGAATACCACGACATTCATCATAGATATCTTCCATTCTCGAAGTGTTCGTCAAGATTCTTGTTGGAGGAGATCAAGCATTCTTCATCATGCATTCCCAAGTGCAATTCATTCTTCCTTATCTTTTGAGGTGGTGTTTCGCATCTTTTCATTCCTCTCAAGCAATCAATTGTTTCCGCTACTAGCAGGGTTGTCACCTCATAATTTTGGGATGTTTTCCGTAAGACCACTTGAATCATATTTTTGGTTGTTGATTCTTTCAAAAACTCTGTTCAAGGCTTCTCCGAAAGGATGCTCTTTCAAACTCATTGTGGACAAGATGTTCGCTTCTTATACGTTCTTGTCATTCCATTCTTCATTTTTTTCGAAGGATTTGTGTTGTTGCTCTCTTTGATATATCATCCCACCTTGTCAAGTTCTTGATAAATTCCATCAATTTCCAACCATCGTGTTGTCCAAATTCTTTCGTATCCCTTGCTTCTCTTTTCAACCGGAGTGGTTTTGAATTCTTGCTTGCTCCTCGTGATATTCTTATCTCTTTGCAACCTCTCAAGGTTCATCCATTTCACACGTTTGTCAAAGAAGCAACCTCGTTTTACCTCTTCTCTCTGTTTTCATTCCTAGAACTCGGGGCGATATCTCTTGTAAGTGGGGGAGAGTTGTAACAGCCCAAAACCAACGGTCTAGATGCCTTCCATGTTTTCCTGGTAGCCGCTTTAATTATTTGTTTGTTGCATTCATCATGGCATCATTCGCATTGCATTGGCATTCTGTTGCCATCATTTTCAAAAGTTGCATCCGTTCGTAGTTGCCGCTTCTCTCTGTTGTCTTCATTGACCATTCCGAGACCAACCACACTTGCATGCAACCGCCTTGTCCCTCTGCATAGTGCACAAAACCCCCTCGCGTGCGCGTTTGAAACTGCCCCACACCCGAACCGGGCAGTCATGACCGATGGATCCGGCTCAACCCCGAACATCTCCAAACATCTTAGGTTTCTTCATTGGACTCCTCTAACCTATTTACCCCAGACCATCCGATTACGATTCAAGAGACCAAATAGTTCTAAGCCTAGTCCACATGCTATATATACTCCTCACCTAGTCTATTTTTGGACAACCCTAAATCCCCTTGTCCCATCCATCCACTCACCCGCTGCGGCCACCCTCTTCCACGGGATCCTTCCAATGCCACCCACTTGCCCAACCGGACTTGCCCACACGCCGGCTCTCCTGCAGCTCTGTCCGAGCCAACCTGGGTGCAGCCGATGCCCCAGGTACTCGATCCGGATGGGATCGAGGCAGCCTCTGCCTTGCCTCCACTCTGACATCACGCGCCACCGGAGCCCCGAGCCTCCACCTCGTTGCCGCTCTTCACCAACTCGCCGAAACACAACCAGCAGCGCGTTCTGGCAAGCTACGCCCGAGGAAGCTACCTCCTCGCGTGCCCGATGCATGAGCAGACGAGCTCCTCTTCTCGCGCCCACCTACAGCCCCTGACTCCCCGACCTTCCAAGCTGGCCGGTCTCCATCTTCTCGTTCATTCCGGCCATTGAGATGCCAAGGTCACGTCGCTGTCCCTCCGTGCCTTCTCCTTCCTTTCCCCCTCACGCTGCTCCTCCCTGACAATCCCCCCTCGTCTCGTTTTCTCTCACAGGGAACCGGCACCGCCGCCCGAGCTCGAGCTCCACCACCATCGTTGCTTCTATGCCTGCCTCGGATCCGGCTGGATCTGAACGGGAGCATATTTCGCTGCCAGTTCCCGGCCTCCCCCTGTCCAGCCGCTCGACCAACAGGTCCCGGCCCCGCCCTCCTTCTGTACCTCCTGTGCTTTCTGCTCTCCATCCCCTCTCACTCTCAACTCCCTGTCTCTTTCTTCCCTCAGGAATCACGTCAAGCCCTTGGAGTTCGCCGTCTGCAACCACCTTCGCCGGACCACGCCGCCGCCCCAGTTCCACCTCCTCGTGCCCGGTCATCTCCTCGACGCCTGCGAGTTCCCCCTACGCCGTCGTCTTCTCTACAGTCGAGCAGCAGCTCGATGCCGAGCACGATGCCTTGAGCGGTGAGCGCCTGCTGGCTGGGCTGCCATCGTCCCTAGACAGATCCGGCTCTCCAAGGCCCGGCCATCGCCAGCCCAACCACCCACAGCTGGGCTCACCCTCTCCACTGCCCTGGGCCAAGGTCGACTAGGTGAGCAACGCCCAACTCACCTATTCCTCGCCCGTGAACGTCTGTTGCTATCCGACGCTCACCCAGTCCGGCTAGTTCCAGCAGATTCGACCCGATTCATGTTTTTTTTCGGAACAATTTTAGCTATTTTCCCAGAATTTTGCATATTTACAAAAAATGCCATTATTTTTGCATTGCTCATAAATAATTAATTGTTCATCGTAATTAAACATGTCATATATGAAACTTGGGTAGAATTTCATTTAGTTTCACAATTTCCAACATTCATCCATGATAAAAATGTTTAAAATTGTTGTTTGCATTAAATTAATTTGCATGAATGACATGCTAAAATGGTTTATTTTGTAACTAAATAACTGTAGCTCCGAATTAAATGAATTATATATGTAATTTGATTAAAAAAATGTGTAGATTAACATGGTGCACTTTATTTTTTTTGTTTAAGAACATTAAAATTGTGTTTTAGGCAGAACAATACCAGATTCAAAATATGCACATGTGGATTTTTCAGAATTGTTGTTTGTTGTTTCCGGCCTCATTTAAAATTGCCTAAATAGGTAGTTTTCATATGCTTCACCTCTTGACACATTACCAACATTTAATATTGATGGATACATAAATGAGAGAGAACTAAATAATTGTTGTGAAGTTTCGTCAATATGCAACTCGTTGCAAATTGATATTCACTTAAAATGTAGTATTTGATCGTTGCACTCAACCATGCCATGCTTCATTAAACCGGACATGCATCATACTTGGTTGTGCATCATACCATCATTCAGCTTGTTTGTTTACCGTGTTGTTTGCTTCTTTCCGACTATGCTTCTTCTCGATAGTTTCGGTAACATTGCGAGTGTGAGAATTTGTTCGACTCATTTTTCTTCCTAGCGGGATTTCAGGCAAGATGACCATTACCTTGATATTGTAGCTTTTTGAGCTTGCGTAGGTTTTTCCCTTGAAGAGGAAAGGGTGATGCAGCAAAGTCGAGATAAGTATTTCGCTCAGTTAAGAACCAAGGTATCAATCCAGTAGGAGGAACACACAAGTCTCCAATAATTGCACCTACACAAACAAACAAATACTTGCACCCAACGTGATAAAGGGGTTGTCAATCCCTTCACGGTTACTTGCAAGGATGAGATCTGATAGTGATAAATATAAAAGATAAGTAAAAGTGCGAAATAAAATAAAACTAAATAAATTGCAGCAAGGTTTTTTTGTGTTTCTGATTTTATAGATCTGCAAATAATATGCTAAAAGATAGACTCACGGGCCATAATTTTCACTAGAGACTTCTCTCTTAAAAGAAAGCATATGGTGTGTAAACAAATTACTGTTGAGCACTTGATAGAAAATAGAATAATTATGACGATATCCAAGGCAATGATCATGTATATAGGCATCACGTCCGTGACCGACTCCTGCCCGCATGTACTACTATTACTTCGCACATCGACCGCTATACAACATGCATCTAGTGTATTAAGTTAACAAAAATAGAGTAAGTCTTAAGCAAGATGACATGATTTAGAGGGATGGATCCAATCGATATGAACAAACCCCGTCTTTTTATCCTTAATGGCAATAATACAAATACGTGTCATGTCCCCTTTTGTCACTGGGATTGAGCACCGCAAGATTGAACCCATTACAAAGCACCTCTCCCAGTGCAAAAAAAATCAATCTAGTTGGCCAAACCAAATCAATAGGTTGGAGAGAAATACAAAACTATGTAAATCATGCATGAAAGAGTTCAGAGATGACTCAAATAATATTCATAGATAATTTGATCATAAACCCACAATTCATCGGTTCTCAACAAACAGACCGCAAAAGAAGATTACATCGAATAGATCTCCAAGAACATCGAGGAGAACATTGTATTGAAGATCAAAGAGAGAGAAGAAGCCATCTAGCTACTAGCTATGGACCCATAGGTCTATGGTAAACTACTCACAGATCATCGGAAGGGTAGCAAGGTTGATGTAGAAGCCCTCTGTGATCGAATCCCCTCCGGCGGAGTATCGGAAAAGGTCCCCAGATGGGATCTCCCGAAGACAGAAATTTGCGGTGGCGGAAAAGTATTTTTGGTCTGCCCGCTGGTCTATGGGAAATATTTTGGTATTTATAGAAGAAGAATTAGGGCTCGAGGAGCAACAGGGGGCTCACAAGCTTGGGGAAGCCCCCCTAGGGCGTGCCCTGTGAGCTTGTGGCCACCTCTTGGCCACTTCTGGCCTCCTCCCAAAGCTTCCAGGGTGTCTTGTGGTCCAAGAAAAATCGTCAAAATTTTTTGTTCCGTTTGGACCGTTTGTTATTGATTTTCTGTAAAGACAAAAACAAGGAAACAATAGCAACTAGCACTAGGCACTAGGTTAAAAGGTTAGTCCCAAAAAATGATATAAAATAGTATAATAATGCATATAAAACATCCAAGATTGATAATATAATAGCATGGAACAATAAAAAAATTATATATACGTTGGAGCGTATCAAGCATCCCCAAGCTTAATTCCTGCTCGTCCTCGAGTAGGTAAATGATAAAAACAGAATTTTTGATGTGGAATGCTACCTAACATGTTTATCATGTAATCTCTCTTTATGTGGCATGAATATTTAGATCCATAAGATTCAAAAAAAGTTTAATATTGACATAAAAACAATAATACTTCAAGCATACTAAAAAGCAATCATGTCTTCTCAAAATATCATGCCTAAAGAAGTTATCCCTACAAAATAATATAGTCTTGTCATGCTCTATCTTTTTAACACAATGTATTTATCATGCACAACCCCGATGACAAGCCAAGCAATTGGTTCATACTTTTTAACGCACTTCGGCTTTTTCAACTCTCACGCAATACATGAGCGTGAGCCATGGATATAGCACTATAGGTGGAATAGAATATGATGTTGGAGGTTGTGTGGAGAAGATAAAAAAGGAGAAAGTCTCACATTGACGAGGCTAATCAACGGGCTATGGAGATGCCCAACAATTGATGTCAATGAGAGGAGTACAGATTGCCATGCAACGGATGCACTAGAGCTTTAAGTGTATTAAATCTCAAAAGAAAACTAAGTGGGTGTGCATCCAACTTGCTTGCTCACGAAGATCTAGGGCATTTGAGCAAGCCCATCATTAGAATATACAAGACAAGTTCTATAACAAAAAATTCCCACTAGTAATATATGAGAGTGACAAAATAGGAGACTCTCTATCATGAAGAACATGGTGCTACTTTGTAGCACAATGGTGGAAAAAGGATAGTAACATTGTCCCTTCTCTATTTTTCTCTCTTTTTTCTCTTTTTTTGTTGGGCACTTAGGCCTCTTTTTTTTATTTAAGTCTGGAGTCTCATCTCGACTTGTGGGGGAATCATAGTCTACATCATCCTTTTCTCACATGAGAAAATGCGTTAATAACTATGATCACCACACTTTTATTTACTTACAACTCAAGAATTACAACTCGATACTAGAATAAAAATATGACTCTATATGAATGCATCCGATGGTGTACCGGGATGTGCAATGATCTAGCATGACATGTATAAAAAATATGAACGGTGGCCAAGCCACAAATACTATGCCAACTATATGATCAAGCAAAGCAATATGACAATGATGATATGTGTCATAATAAAACGGAACGGTGGAAGTTGCATGGCAATATATCTCGGAATGGCTATGCAAATGCCATAATAGGTAGGTATGGTGGTTGGTTTAAGGAAGATATAAGGAGGCTTATGTGTGAAAGAGCATATCATATCACGGGATTTGGACGCATCGGTGAAGCTTGCACCACAACTCAAGGTGAGAAAGGGCAATGCATGGTACCGAAGAGGCTAGCAAAATGCGGAAGGGTGAGAGTGCGTATAATCCATGGACTCAACATTAGTCATAAAGAACTCATATACTTATTGCATGCTCCTAGGGGATGGATTGGTAGAAAAAGACCATCGCTCGTCCCCGGCCGCCACTCATAAGGTAGACAATCAATAATAAATCATGCTCCAGTTTCATAGCATAACAAGAGACCATACATACATGCTTCGAGAATCACAAACCTTAACACAAATATTCTTACTAAACCACAATTACTCACTAGCATGAATCTAATATCACCATCTTTATAACTCAAAACAAATGCAAGGAAGCAAACTTCTCATATATTCAATGATCTTCACGAAAGTTTCTATTATATCCCTCTTGAATACCCATCATATTAGGACTAAATTCATAACCTAAGCAAATTGCCATACTATTTATAAGACTCTCAAAATAATATAAGTGAAGCATGAGAGTTCATCAATTTCTTTAAAATATAACCACAGCCGTGCACTAAAATATATAAGTGAAGCACTAGAGCAACTACCTAGCTCAAATAATATAAGTGAAGCACATAGAGTATTCTAATAAATTCACTATTAATGTGTGTCTCTCTCAAAAAGGTGTGTCCAGCAAGGATGATTGTGTGAAAATAAAAATAAAATAAAGCAAAGACTCATATAATACAAGACGCTCCAAGTAAAACACATATCATGTGGTGAATAAAAATATAGCCTCAAGTAATTTACTGATGGATTGTAGACAAAAGAGGGGATGCCATCCGGGGCATCCCAAGCTTAGATGCTTGGTTGTCCTTTAATATTACCTTGGGGTGCCTTGGACATCCCCAAGCTTATGCTCTTGCCACTCCTTATTCCTTAGCCCATGAAACTTTACCCAAAACTTGAAAGACACAAAACTCAACAGAAAACTCGTGAGATCTGTTAGTATAATAAAGTAAACCACCATTTTTAGGTAACGTTGTAAACTCATTACAATTTTATATTGTCATTATATCTACTATATTCTAACTTCTCCATGGTCCATACCCCCTGATAGTACCCATAGATTCATCAAAATAAGCAAACAATGCATAGAAAACAGAATCTGTCAAAAACAGAACAATCTGTAGTAATCTGGACTTTAGCCAAACTTCTGTAACTCCAATTTTTTTAAAAAATTGAAGAAAACGTAGGAAATTTATGTATCAATCTTGTGTAAAAAAATCAGATCAAATCACGTTTTTGTGAATTTACAAAATTCAAGAGCTGAGCGCAAAAGTTTCTGCTTTTCAGCAAAATCAAATCAACTATCACCCAAGATCATCCAGAAGGCTCTACTTGGCACAAGCACTAATTAAAATATTAAAACACAATCATAACAGTAGCATAAATGCATATGTATTGAAAAACAACAAGGAAAACAAAAAGTTAAGAGATAACTATTGGGTTGCCTCCCAACAAGCGCTGTCGTTTTACGCCCTTAGCTAGGCATATTGCATAGATCTAGGTATTGTAATCTTTGGTATTCAATCCATAAGTGGCCCTCATAAAATATTCATATGGAAACTTAATTTTCTTTCTTGGAAAGTGTTCCATGCCCTTCTTTGACAGAAATTGAAATCTAATGTTTCCTTCTTTCATATCAATTATTGCACCAATCGTTCTAAGGAAAGGTCTACCAAGGATTATGGGGGATGTAGGATTGCAATCAATATCAAGCACAACGAAATCTACGGGCACATAATTCCTATTTGAAATAATAAGAATATCATTAATTCTTCCCATAGGTTTCTTAATAGTCGAATTTGCTAAGTGCAAATTTAAAGAACAATCATCAAGTTTATGGAAACCAAGCACATCACATAAAGTTTTTGGAATAGTGGAAACGCTAGCACCCAAATCACACAAAGCATTGCACTCATAATCTTTAATCTTAATTTTAATAGTAGGTTCTCAATCATCATATAACTTTCTAGGGATTGAAATTGCCAACTCAAGTTTTTCTTCAAAAGATTTCATCATAACATCAACGATATGTTCACACTATAAAAAAACCACTTCCGTGATGATACGTGTTTGTCACAATAGGTCACGTTTTATGTCATGAATCAAGATAGTCATACCTGTGTTGTCGTAGAAGTGTTCCATGACAATACCAAAATTATCATCATGGAAGTGTCCACTTCCTTGACGATAAATGGCGCGTCATGGAAGTGTCTTCGTCAAGGGTAACTGACACGTGGCATCCACCGTAACGGATCGCCGTTAAGCTATCAAGTAACGGTTTGGATCCGATAACCCGTTAACTGCCAGGACCAATGGGGATTTTCCACGTGTAAAATTCTCATTTGTCGTAGCAACCACGTGTCAGCTCCGCGTTGACACAGATGTCATCCGCGCAATGGATAGGAGGCGCCTATGATACGTCGACACATGGGAAGGCCCAACAGCGGCCAGTTCAGGTCAAAAGGCCGGCCCGTTTGACTTGGTCAAAAGGAAGCAGACCGGCCCACGGAAAGCCTGTTAATGGCCTATTCGCATATAGCCCATTTAGAGCCCGCTAACTCATGGCCTGTTATGGCCTATCGGAATTAGGCCCAGTAACGTCATCTTGGCCGTCCAATATGATTCTGGCCCATTTTAACTTCCGGCCCATGTATGAACCATGACGTCTTTCGGCTCAGATGAGGCCCTTAGTAACTTTGGGCCCATTAAAGGCCCGTGGTGAAACTGGCCCATCATGAACAGTGTATCACTTTATGCCCATTAACGGCCCATTATTTCATTGGGCCGTTTCCAGCCCGTGTTACCTTTCGGCCTTCTAAGGGCCCATTTATTCTTGGGCTCATTTCCAGCATTCGGTTACTTACGGTCCGTTACTGGCATGTTCCGCTTGTGGGCCAAATTCAGCCCGTGGTTACAGTCGGCCCGTTAACCCGTTGGGCTATTTTCAAAGCGTTGTCAAATACGGCCCATTAACGACCCGTTATACATATCGGCCTATTAACGGCCCGTTATGGTCTGGCCATAAACAGATGAATTCCACTCTAGCCCATTTACGGCCCATATTGCAGACCGTTATTGGTCCACGAATAGTGCGGCCCATGTTTGGCCAATCGATCATACGGCCCGTAGAAGGCCCAATGATTCTATGGCCCGTAGTAGTCCCATGGTCACTACGGCAGGTAGCAGGACCATGGTTACAACGGTTAGTATGTTGCCCATGGTTATTGTGGCCTAGTTTAAAAAAATATTTTGCGCTAAAATGCAGTGACTACAACCAAACAAATAAACAAGACAATAAGGAAATAAATAAGCAAGCAGATTGCGCTAGGCTATTACAGCTATTACAAATATTACATCCACTGGGCATCAAAGTTTGCCACCAGTGCATATATAGGGAACAAAGCATCATATTACATACACTGGGTCTAAATTGGCCACCAGTGCAAATAAACGCGGCAGCAAAACAAGTCCAGAACTGAAACCACTTCAGAAGAGCTCAAGAAACGATATCCTGGATACCCACCATGCTGGCGAGAAGCTTAGCAAGCTTATTAGTTTTCTCTTGTTTGGCACTAGAATCCTGCAGTGCTTGCTGTTGCACCAGAAAGTATGCATCTGAATTCTGCAGGGACTTCCTCAGTCCTTCGGCTTCTTGCCGCAGCATAGCTGACTGATGCCTTTCAGCTTGTAGCTGAGACTGAGGAAGCTGAAGTGATTCAGGCAGCGAGTTCGAAGAGCTTGTGCCAGCGGTAGTGGCCAGTAACTCGAACACTACATCAATGCAGGACTTTGGGGTTGTCTCACTATGTACAAGATAGTTTTTATCACCTTTCTTTAACACCAACATGGTTGTCTCACTATCTTGAACCTTATCTGCATTACTTTCTCTACCATTGCATAATGGGGTGCTCTTCTCCAATATTTTGTTCGCATTCTACAAGAGAAACAAGCAGAAACATCAACAGTTTATCATGTAGTATATGAAACTCATTTTGGTAAACCAGTTCAGTAGTAAGGTGGACAGGAAGCAGCATGAAACAAACATATATCTATGTACTATGGTCACTGTATTGTCTATATCATTCTAGTTTATGTTGGCGAATCAAGATAGAGACATTCAAATCACATCTTTTTAAGACACAGCAGCAGGCAGAATATAAGTGTGGGAAACTACACAGCACTAACAACACTTGTAATGTGCATGACATGAGAACATAACTGTTTATACAACTGAAACTAAAATCAACATAGAGCAAGAAGTTAGAACAACAATGGAGTTAAAGAAATAGGTGTAAAACATACCTGTTGCGCCATTGGAGTTTCAATTGGATCCTTCAAATTCGAGATTAGTTGGTATGAGTAAATACAGTGATGCAAGAGCAAAGGAGTATGCACCATAGCTACGGAGTCTGACCTGAGAACAACTGCTCTTCTGCTTTAAACATGGAGTTTGGGTTTGCTGTGGTGGTCTTCGTGCTTTGGGCAATGCAGTTGCCTTAAAAACTGCTCGTGTGGGGGTACTCTATGGTGGACATGGTGTTGTGTCAACTAGAAGTGGGTTACAATCTGCTGGGGTTGGGGTTAGATGGGGTGTAGCTGGATCTCTGTCCAACGGTGTAGGTTTACAATATGGAAGAGTCTCGATTATGTGTGGTGGGGCTAGTTCGTGGGCCAGTACAACCATGGTTCTATCTGCATCGACGGGTACCACCGTCTTTTGTGAAGAACGGGTTTTTACCCCCTTAGATATGACCATCACCCCCTCCAATTCAAATGGCTGATAAACAAGAAAAGAAATTGAATGTACAGACATTGTATAATAGACAGATGTGGTAATTGACATATATGTTGTCTAACCAAATAGGACAGCATGACATAATTTCACATATATGATGGCTCACTAAATAGGATAGCATGACACGGTTTAGATTTATGATGGATGACTTAACAGGGTATAATGTCATAATTCAACATATGATGAGTATCTAAACATGATGACATACATAACTATATGATGTCTTTCTCAAATAGGTTGGAATGAAATAATTCACATACATGTTGTCTAAGTATACAGGATGGCATGATATAATTCACATAATTGATTCATATACTAAGAAGCTGGCACTCGCATGTATGATCTCTAAACTAAGCGGATGGCATTGAATATTGTATATATGATGTCTAAACTAAGCAATGCAAGACACCATATGCATGATATGAGAAATATAAACATTGCAAGTTAGAGCATACACCTCAAGTGGGATATAGGACTGGTTATCTGTCTCTGAATCCTCCTCTAAGGAGCTACCTATAACCACCGAGATATATGCTTTAACAGGTACCATTATCTACTCTGAAGACCTTGTTTTCACTCCGGATTTTTCCATAACCGGCTCAAATGGCTGATGCACATGAAGAGTAGTTCAATATACACAGATTGTCGAGAAATGGAATACGTAATGAAAAAAAAGGATGGCATGAGAGAATTCACATATATGATGCCTGGCTACACAGGATGGCGGTGCATAATCCACATATATGATAACTGGCTAAAAAACATGGCATTGCATAATTCACATATCTCATATAGAAAGTAAACAGGAGGCATTAACACAAAGCATGTCTAATCTATGCAGATGGCATGGCAATGTAAGACACCATATGCATGATATGAGCAATATAACCCTGCCAAGTTAGAGCATACACCTCAGGGGGGAATATGACTGGTCATCTATCTCTGAATCCTCCTCTGAGGAGCTTCTGTAATTAGCAAGAAATCTGCATCGACAGGTAGCACTGACTGCTCAGAAGACCTTATTTTCACTCCAGATTTTCCCATCACCAACTCAAATGGCTGACGCATAGGAAGAGTAGATGAATCTACAAACATTGTCGACAAATGGAATAGATGATGAAAAATAGTATCGCACGATACAATTCACATATACGATGACTGGCTAAACAGGATGACATTGAATGATTCACGTATATGATGCCTGGCTAAACAAGATGTCATTGCACAATTCACATATATGATATAGAAACCAAACATGTGGCATTCACACAAAGCAAATCTAAACTAAGATGATGACATATAAGATGTATAAAGTAAGCAATGTGAGACACTATATGCATGATATGACCAACGTCAGCATGCGAGGTTAGAGCAAACACCTCAGGGGGTAAATAGGAGTGGTCGGCTCCCTATGAATCACCCTCTGAACAGTTATCTTCCTCTGGAATACAATCTGGAATGGGGGGAGGGGGCCCCCACTACGCCCACCATGGAGTGGCGTCTGCATGACATTATATTCCAACACAACGGTCTTGTCTTTTTCTCTACATGTTCAGTACGATTGTGTACAATAACTGACATACATAATAAAAAAGCATAGTTAGATTATGTAAGGCCTAAGGGGTGCATGCAGAAATCAAGACTGATGGTAGCTAACGAGTGGATAGATCCAAAACTAATGATAGCAGGCAGATGATAACTTCAGTTTAAAAAGATAGTTGATGGCTCATCTAGTGTTTGTTGCACACCCAACATGAACCACATAAAAGACTCGAGATGAACCAGATAGTACAAAGAGATACTATTCGTTGCTGCCTCGATATGTGCCCCACAGGCATTTTAAAATTCAAGTTTGAACATTAGTTTGGACCTGACTCGGAGTCTAAGAGGTGAACAGGACGATAAAGTAGCAGGTAATAATAATCGATGTATAATGTAAGCAGACATAAAAGAGTGTGACCTCTCTTTCAGAACTGTGTAGTCCTCAGGTTCATCTGCTCCGTCGATGATGGTAATCTAGTTGGCATGCCTGCCGGCAATGGGGAAGATGATCTTAAGTGGCGAAAGAAGGTCTGCAGGGGGGATCTCTGCTGCGGTTGACGCTCCCATTGATGGTGCACCTCGGGTGGGGTGGATGACAACACGGCAGGAGCGGGACGAAACACACAGAGTTTTCTTTGACACCTATCTGAAAATGACGTAAATCTGTAAGGGCTCCTTAGAATTGGAGGATTCTAAAAATGCAGGGACAAGAAAAACACAGGAATAGGATAGGAATGCACGTGCAAAATAGAGCATTTGCAAACACAGGATTTCTGTCAACCTGGGTGTTTGGTTCACATGAATTGGAAGAACATAGGAATGGAGAAACATGGTAAAATTAAAGTCAAACCACATGAAAATGTAAAATAAGCATATTATTATGCCAGTAATGCACTTAGTCCTGTTCTTCATCCATATTAATTTGAAAAGGACGTCCAAGTGGATATTAAAATTCCTACACTTTTTCTTTGAAAGAGACACCAAAGGAAAAACAACTACAGTTTTTCTTTGCTCCATTCCTTCTAACCAAATGCATGAACAGTAGTACCATAGGAAAGTTTCCAATTCTTATGTTTTCCTTCAGTTTTTCTTTGAACCTGTGGTGATTCAAGTAGGCAGTCTTCAATAGGCAGAAGCCAGCCCTCAAAAAAATTTGTGAGCTTATTTGGTCCACATGAATATCATATAATGGCTATCTTGCTAAACCGGTTCAAATTGTGATTCAAAAGAGCATTAAGTTTTCTCCCTATTAACTTTGTGACCACGATTCATTTCTTTCTAGATTTGCAACTACTTTGAACCAAAGGATCCCTGAGGGATCGACATGAATGTTGAGTAAAAAAGTGATGCGATGAGTGTAAAACCTCTTTGGCGTAGCCTTGTCGGCCTCAGCATCATTGGGTTGGACATGGAGGATGGTGATGCTGGTGTGACTATCGGAGGCGGGGAAGAAGATTTGAGGCCTCTGGAGACGGCGCCGAGGGTACTGCTCTGCTGTGATGGACGGTTCCATCGTTGGAGCAGCTCCGGTGAGGTGTACGACGGCGAGGCTGAAGTAGGAAAAGACAGACAACGTTAATCTGAAGTGGGATTCTAATAGCATCTGCAATAGATGATGTCAAATACACCACCAACAAGTGCTAGATGTAAAATGCATCAGCCACGGCCGCTCCAACAGATGCTGTAAATACTGTTGACTCTGAACTTAACTAAAGAAACTGAACTTTATAGTCAAAGCTGAATTTTACTGTCGAAACTGAATTTTACTAACGAAACTAATTGAACTAGTAGCAGAGCACTACAATAGAAGTTTAGGCCGTTCGAGCACTGGTAGTAGAGAAGGAGTGATCTAAATCAGCAGCCGCTTGAGTAGGGAACGCACTAGCAGAGAGCAGCTCGTGCAGTAGCACCGCGAGCGAGTGCTAAAGCAGCAACTCCTGTAGCTGCCGCAGGTCATGTAGCAGCAGCAGCAACAGCGCGAGCGAGAGCAAGGGGAGAGCAGAGCAGCAGCACGAACGAGAGCAAGAGCGGAGCAGCAATGCGACAGATGGTAAGAGCAGAGCAGAGCAGCAGCATGAACGAAAGCAAGAGCAGAGCAGAAGTGCGATCGACAGCAAGAGCAGAGCCGCAGCGCAAGCGAGAGCCGGAGCAGCAGCAGCTAGTGCTGGTGTGGAAGTCGCCACCGAGGAAGCAACGACATGGGTGAGAGACGCCATGAAGGAAGTGGCCAGCGATGGCGCCACCAATGGAGACCCGCCATGGCTTCTCGGTATCATGCACCGGCAGCCCCATGAGATCGAATAAAAAATAAAATGCAGCAGTGAGTGCAGAACCTCCTTGGTGGCGCCGAGTAGGCCTTGGTTTCATTGGAGGAATTGGTGAGGTTGCTGCAGTTCAGATCGGGCAGGTGAAGACATCCCTGTGGGGGTGGAGGTGGCGCGATAGACAAGGCGAATGTCGGGGCAGCTCCTTGGAGGTGGATGATGGGGCGGCTAAACAGGCGGGACGACGAGATCGACGACGGATCCTCATCTGGTGCGGTGGATGAGGGACGTCGAGCTATTGCTGTGGACGACGTCGTCGGGGAACAGGCTCTGGCTGGGTGGTGGTCGGGAGGCCAACGTAGGAGCGTGGGGTTTCGCGGGTTTTGGCGGCCTCGGTGTACGAATCGGGGGAACGAAGGGGAAGGTAGGGGAGCCATGGCTTAGGCACGCGCTTGTACGAAATGTGGGCTAAGTTACGAACGTACCCCTACGGGTTTTGACCACGCAACGTCGAGGCGGCATTTCCGGCTAAGGGGTAGAAGGGGGATTTCGCATGTCTGGGCTGCGCGACCGATTTCGGATGAGGAGGGAGTTTTCATGCGTGTTGAAATTTTGGGATAACAAGGCGCGGCGCGGGTTGAAGAGGCAGGAGTTTCGCAGCAGAAGAGACAAGAGATACTCTAGCTTGAAAATTCCGAGATAACAAGGCACGGATTCCACGTTCGATAGAACAAACTTAATGTGTACAAAAAAAGACAATTCATACAAGACACAAGAGAGTCATGTCCCCTTTTACTTCTTTTTTTTGCGAGGATGTCCCCTTTTACAATATTGCTACAAATGCCATTGAAAAAACTACAAGAAAAATCTAAAAAAATTTGGGAGAACAAGATTAGCCTATACCGTACCGAATCAATTCGCACTTCCCTCAACAACAACAAAAAACAAATCAATTCCCACCACAAGAAAGAGTAATGTCCTGTTTTATATGATTACAAATGCCACGATCTCGAATTTCAATGTTTGAATCCACGTTATGTTGAATTTGAATATATCGTTAGGTGATCTTGCGGTTTATAATGGATGTAGTCCTACATTTTTATCTTCCGTCTTATATGAACATTTTACTCCACCCTATGAATATATATTGTTGTCTAACATATGGACTAAATCCGAATCAATTTTCCCTAATTGAATACGATTGTTGTCAAGTTATACCATCATTTAAATATTATCTTGATAACAAAAAACATGCATATAGTATTAATCATATTTAAATATGAACTACATGTACCATACGATCTCCAATTCAAATATTTGTATCCATTTTATGATGAATTCAAATCACAGTACATTGGTCTAGGCAGCGAGATGTTCGGAATAATCTAAACCCTGTTTTCATATGTATAATGTGTTTAACACATGCAACAATGCACCCCCCTACCCACACACACAACATTTAGATGTTGTCTTTGAAAGCCACACATTATCTCAAATTCGAATAGTTATGTCCATGCATGGATGCAATGTGATCAGATGATTCCTACCATCGGTATCGCAAGTTCAAATCGATTTGGCCTTGTTCGATGTGAATATAGTATATAGCACGTTTGATTCAAAACCACACCAGGCATATCTGCATTATATTCATGCATGCATGAGTTTCAAACATCATGGGCTCTTATTCAAATATTTGAATCCACTTTTATACTGATTATCATCTCTGCAAGTCTTTTACACGCACACACACACTCCTCCTCCCTTCGTGGATACCAATAACTTTCCTATTGTGCATGCATATATGCACACACACTCCCCACCACTTTGTATCCTCTACATCGTGCACACACGTTCTTGTTCTTTAGGTCGGTCTCCCACGATCTCCCTACATCTCCATCTTTCCAACACACACCGATCAATATACCCCTCTAGCTAGCCAGACCTGCCTACGACACACAATCATGTACACACATAGTCCCTCCCCTCCTCTCATCATGCATGCCTCCCGCCCTAACTCTGAGGCACACGGGCACTGTCGCACCCTCTGTTGTTATCCATCTTGCACTCGTACAGTGTCACAACATAACTGCACCCCCTCCCCCCCCCACCACACACACACCTCTCCCTCTCTTCTTCACTCCGGGTGTTATTTATCTCTAACACATGCATGCATGTGCACCGATCGATTTCCCTCTATGTGTAGCTAGGTCTCTCGCTATTTCCACACTCGAAATGTCTGATCTATATCTCTAGTTAAGTCTCCCCCTCTTTACACACGTACACATAGACCAAACCACGACCTCTCTACATAGGACCGCCTACCACACACACATTAATTGCCCCTCCCCATCTCATCATCCATGCCTTCTGCTTTGTCTATCAACCAGAGAAGTGCGCCCACGCACGTTATCATCCCCTCTCTTTAATTATCGATCTCGCACTTGTACTCCTTCCTTGTCTTCGCCTAGTTGGCCTCTCCAGTCGCAGACTCCCCGTGCTCTGCTAGGGTCCTCAGGCGGTCAGGGCCTGTTCCCCGGACCATGTGAGCATATGGTCGGGCGGCCTCAGGAAAAGGCGCGGCTGCGCCCCCTCCGAAGGGATCCCCATGGTCTAGCGGGGTGGTCGAGACGTCGGTCCAGTCCCTGTCCGAGTCGCAACCGAGGGACGGGTCGATCGCTGCTGGAGCGGACGCGGCTCCACCAGCCACGACCCCTCGGGGCGACCTCCTCACCTCTCCGTGCGGCAGTGCCACGATGGGGCCCATCGAGGAGCATCCCGCTCACCCCCTGGACGCAGCCAAGGCCACACCGAAGGAGAGCGGGTGCGCTCCGACCTTCGCCGGGAAGGAAAAGAAGAGGAAGTGGGTCGCGCCTGAGGGGTAAGTAACCTACCTTGCTTTCGGTCAAGCATAGACTGCAACTGTGCTCATAGCACTTCCCTCTTGATGACCAGGAGTGGCGACGTCACGAAGAAGAGGAAGGCGAGCACTGGGCCGAAGGAGCTCCCTAGCCTAAGGGCACCGTCAGCCTCCAGTCGCGGCCGCGGCGGGCGCGGAAGTGCGTCACACCATCCCAGCGCAATCGCTGGGAGCTCAGGCGGCATCGCACTCGAGCGCACGGGCGCATCGCCTGCCCTAGGCACCTTGCCGACGCCACTCGGGAGGCCGACCGCCATGGACACGGGGGTCCACGAGGCGACACTCCTTGTCGTGGCTGCGGTAACCCCGATGCTGGTGGAGTGGGCGACTTCTCGTCCCCCTCTGGCGGAATCCGCCCCTGAGGGCGCAGCGATGTAGCCTCAGGAGGAGCTAGCCCCCACGGGCCAGCAGGCTGTGAAGTCGTCAGCTCTTGTCGTGCCTGAGGAGAGGCTGGATCCTCCGGTGCCCCAAGCCGACCACGCCACCGCTTCCTTGGCCCCGGTGCCGGCCGATGTGCCAGCACCGCCTCCCCATCAGGTGCTACTTCTTGAGCTTGCATTGGTTTTTCCCTTGAAGAAGAAAGGGTGAAGCAGCAAAGTAGAGATAAGTATTTCCCTCAGTTAGAGAACCAAGGTATCAATCCAGTAGGAGACAACGCACAAATCACCTAGCACCTGCACAAACAATCAAACACTTGCACCCAACGCGATAAAGGGGTTGTCAATCCCATCACGGTTACTTGCAAAAGTGAGATCTGATAGAGATAGATAAACAAAAGATAAAATATTTTTGGGTTTTTTGGTATATAGATCTGAAAATAAAAGATTGCAAAATAGTATATTGGAAACTAATATGATGGAAAATAGTAGATCAGAAACTTATATGATGGAAAATAGTGGATCAGAAACTTATATGATGGAAAATAGACCCGGGGGTCATAGGTTTCACTACAGGCTTCTCTCAAGATAGCAAATAATACGGTGGGTGAACAAATTACTGTCGAGCAATTGATAGAAAAGCGCAAAGTTATGATGATATCCAAGGCAATGATTATGAAATATATGCATCACATCCGTGTCAAGGAGACTGAAACGATTCTGCATCTACTAATATTACTCCACACATCGACCGACTCCTGCCTGCATCTAGAGTATTAAGTTCATGAAGAACAGAGTAATGCATTATGTAAGATGACATGATGTAGAGGAAGAAACTCAAGCAATATGATGCAAACCCATCTTTTTATCCTCGATGGCAACAATACAATACGTGCCTTGCTGCCCCTACTGTCACTGGGAAAGGACACCGCAAGATTGAACCCAAAGCTAAGCACTTCTCCCATTGCAAGAAAAACCAATCTAGTTGGCCAAACCAAACTGATAATTCGAAGAGAATTACAAAGATATCAAATCATGCATATAAGAATTCAGAGAAGATTCAAATAATGTTCATAGATAAGCTGATCAAAAATCCATAATTCATCGGATCTCGACAAACACACCGCAAAAGAAGATTACATCACATAGATCTCCAAGAACAACAAGGAGAACGTGGTATTGAGAATCAAAGAGAGAGAAGAAGCCATCTAGCTACTAGCTATGGACCTGTGGGTCTGAGGTAAACTACTCATGCTTCATTGGAAGGGTAATAGAGTTGATGTAGAAGCCCTCCATGATCGAATCCCCCTCCGACAGGGTGCCGGAAAAGGTCCCTAGATGGGATCTCACGGGTATAGAAGGTTGCGGCGGTGGAAAAGTGTTTTCGTGGATGCTTCTGGTGGTTTGGGAACATATGTGAATATATAGGCGAAAGAATTAGGTCAGGGGAGTCACCGGGCCCACAAGGCAGGGGGTGCGCCCTACCCCCCTGGGCGCGCCCTCCACCCTTGTGGCCGCCTCGTGGCTCCTCCGACTTCATCTCCAAGTCTCCTGGGTGTCTTCTAGTCCAAGAAAAATCATCGCGAAGGTTTTATTCTGTTTGGACTCCGTTTGGTATTCCTTTTCCATGAAGCTAAAAAACAAGGAAAAAACAGAAACTGGCACTGGGCTCTAGATTAATAGGTTAGTCCCAAAAATAATATAAAATAGCATATTAGTGCATATAAAACATCCAAAACATATAATATAATTGCATGGAACAATAAAAAATTATAGATACGTTGGAGACGTATCAAGCATTCCCAAGCTTAATTCCTGCTTGTCCTCGAGTAGGTAAATGATAAAAACATAATTTTTGATGTGGAATGCTACCTAACATCTTTATCCCTGTAATTTTTCTTTATTGTGGCATGAATGTTCAGATCCATAAGATTCAAAACAAAAGTTTAATATTGACATAAAAACAATAATACTTCAAGCATACTAACAAGGCAATTATGTCTTCTCAAAATAACATGGCCAAAGAATGCTTATCCCTACAAAATCATATAGTCTGGCTATGCTCCATCTTCATCACACAAAATATTCAAATCATGCACAACCCCGATGACAAGCCAAGCAATTGTTTCATACTTTTAGTGTTCTCAAACCTTTTCAACTTTCATGCAATACATGAGCGTGAGCCATGGACATAGCACTATAGCTGGAATAGAATATGGTGGTTGTGGAGAAGACAAAAAAGAAGGAGATAGTCTCACATCAACTAGGCGTATTAACAGGCTATGGAGATTCCCATCAATAGATATCAATATGAGTGAGTAGGGATTGCCATGCAACGGATGCACTAGAGCTATAAGTGTATGAAAGCTCAAAAGAAAACTAAGTGGGTGTGCATCCAACTTGCTTGCTCATGAAGACCTAGGGCAATTTGAGGAAGCCCATCATTGGAATATACAAGCCAAGTTCTATAATGAAAATTTCCCACTAGTATATGATAGTGACAAAATAGGAGACTCTCTATCATGAAGATCATGGTGGTACTTTGAAGCACAAGTGTGGAAAAAGGATAGTAGCATTGCCCCTTCTCTCTTTTTCTCTCTTTTTTTTCTTTTTTTTCTTTTTTTTTCTTTGGCTTCTTTGGCCTCTTTTTTCTTTATTTTTCGTCCGGAGTCTCATCCCGACTTGTGGGGGAATCATAGTCTCCATCATCCTTTCCTCACATGGGGCAATGCTCTAATAATGAAGATCATCACACTTTTATTTACTTACAACTCAAGAATTACAACTCGATACTTAGAAAAAAATATGACTCTATATGAATGCCTCCGGCGGTGTACCGCGATGTGCAATGAATCAAGAGTGACATGTATGAAAGAATTATGAATGGTGGCTTTGCCACAAATACGATGTCAACTACATGAACATGCAAAGCAATATGACAATGATGAAGCGTGTCATAATAAAACAGAAAGGTGGAAAGTTGCATGGCAATATATCTTGGAATGGCTATGGAAATGCCATAATAGGTAGGTATGGTGGCTGTTTTGAGGAAGGTATATGGTGGGTGTATGGTACCGACGAAAGTTGCACGGCACTAGAGAGGCTAGCAATGGTGGAAGGGTGAGAGTGCGTATAATCCATGGACTCAACATTAGTCATAAAGAACTCACATACTTATTGCAAAAATCTATTAGTTATCGAAACGAAGTACTACGCACATGCTCCTAGGGGGATAGATTGGTAGGAAAAGACCATCGCTCGTCCCCAACAGCCACTCATAAGGAAGACAATCAATAAATAAATCATGCTCCGACTTCATCACATAACGGTTCACCATACGTGCATGTTACGGGAATCACAAACTTTAACACAAGTATTTCTACAATCCACAATTACTCAATAGCATGACTCTAATATCACCATCTTTATATCTCAAAACAATCATAAAGAATCAAACTTCTCATAGTATTCAATGCACTTTATATGAAAGTTTTTATTATATCCCTCTTGGATGTCTATCATATTAGGACTAAATTCATAACCAAAGCAAATTACCATGCTGTTTAGAGACTCTCAAAATAATATAAGTGAAGGATGAGAGTTCAATAATTTCTATAAAATAAAGCCACCGCCGTGCTCTAAAAAGATATAAGTGAAGCACTAGAGCAAAATTATCTAGCTCAAAAGATATAAGTGAAGCACATAGAGTATTCTAATAAATCACAATTCATGCGTGTCCCTCTCAAAAGGTGTGTACAGCAAGGATGATTGTGGCAAATTAAAAATTAAAGAATCATATAATACAAGATGCTCCAAGCAAAACACATATCATGTGGTGAATAAAAATATAGCCTCAATTAAAGTTACCGATAGACGAAGACGAAAGAGGGGATGCCTTCCGGGGCATCCCCAAGGTTAGGCTCTTGGTTGTCCTTGAATATTATCTTGGGGTGCCTTGGGAATCCCCAATCTTAGGCTCTTGCCACTCCTTATTCCATAGTCCATCAAATCCTTACCCAAAACTTGACAACTTCACAACACAAAACTCAACAGAAAATCTCATAAGCTCCGTTAGTATAAGAAAATAAATCACCACTTTTGGTACTGTTGTGAACTCATTCTTTATTTATATTGGTGTAATATCTACTGTATTCCAACTTCTCCATGGTTCAACCCCCCGATACTACCCATAGATTCATCAAAATAAGCAAACAACACAAAGAAAATAGAATCTGTCAAAAACAGAACAGTCTGCGATGATCTGAATTGTTCTAATACTTTTGTAACTCCAAAAATTCTGAAAAATTAGGAAAACATAGGAAATTTGTATATAAATTTTGTGTTACAAATTCAGAGTTTTCAACCCTCCAGTGAATTACTAAAATTCTGTGATTGGACGCAAAAGTTTCTGTTTTCAGCAAAATCAAATCAACTATCACCGTAAGCCATCCTAAAGGTCTTACTTGGCACAAACACTAATTAGAACAAAAAACCACATCTAACCAGAGACTAGATGAATTATTCAAAGCAAAACATGAACAAAAAGCAAAAACAAAAATAAAATTGGGTTGCCTCCCAACAAGCGCTATTGTTTAACGCCCTTAGCTAGGCATAAAAACACAAATAGATCTAGGTATTGTCATCTTTGGTATGCAATCCTTAGGAGATTCTTTGGTTTAGTCACTGATCAAACTCCTAGGCAATAAATCAAGAAATTCATTCGTGGCAATCGGTTCCTTAATAATATCAAAAAAAATTGGGGTGAACACTTATTGTTTTGAGATCTTCATTTTCTTTACTAGAAGATTCACCTTTATTCTTAGGAACGTAAATAAACTTGGAAGTCTTAGTAGGAGGAAGATTTTGAGTAGTTTTAACGGAGGAAAAAGTGGAACCCAAGTTGGTAATAATATCTTCTAGTTTGCCAATTCTAGTAGAATCTTGATCTATCTTTTCATTAACTATGGGTTCTTTTTCTCTAAGATTCTTTAAAGTAACTCCTACCTTAGATCCATATTGAGAAATCTGATTATGAATTTTTTTATCCAAATTTTCAATCAACTCTACTGTAGCAAATTTATTCTCAATAATATCAAGCCTTTGCATCACATGTTCCAAGGTTAAAACAGTTCCATTGACCATAAGAGGTGGTGGGCCTAACAAATCTATCATAGCATTATAAGAATCAAAGGTATGGCTCCCCAAGAAATTCCCCCCGGTAATGGTATCTAGAACATATCTAATCCAAGGAGTAATGCCCACATAAAAATTGCGAAGGAGAACAGCAGTAGATTGCTTTCGAGTAGATCTATTCTGAGCATTGCAAATTCTATACCAAGCATCTTTCAAATTTTCTCCCTTCCTTTGTTTAAAATTAAGGACTTCATTATCGGGAGTGCTAACAATGATGGGAGGACTAGCCATAAAAGCAAGACAAGCAATCTAACAAACGAGCACACAAAAAGCAAACGAAAAAGACGAACGGAAGAAGGGCGAATAAAAAGGAAAATCTTTTCGAAAATCATTTTAGAAGTGGGGGAGAGAAAAACGAGAGGCAAATGGCGAATAATGTAGTGCAAGAGATGAGAGTTTTATGAAGGGTACTTGGTATGTCTTGACTTGGTGTAGATCTCCCCGGCAACGGCGCTAGAAATTCTTCCTGCTACTTCTTGAGCTTGCGTCGGTTTTTCCCTTGAAGAGGAGGGTGACGCAGCAAAGTAGAGATAAGTACTTCCCTCAGTTAGAGAACCAAGGTATCAATCCAGTAGGAGACAATGCACAAATCACCTAGCACCTGAACAAACAATCAAACAACTTGCACCCAACGCGATAAAGGGGTTGTCAATCCCTTCACGGTTACATGCAAAAGTTAGATCTGATAGAGATAGATAAACAAAAGGTAAAATATTTTTGGGTTTTTTGGTATATAGATCTGAAAATAAAAGATTGCAAAATAGTAGATCGGAAACTAATATAATGGAAAATAGTAGATCGGAAACTTATATGATGGAAAATCGTATATCAGAAACTTATATGATGGAAAATAGACCCGGGGGTCATAGGTTTCACTAGGGGCTTCTCTCAAGATATCAAATAATACGATTGGTGAACAAATTACTGTCGAGCAACTGATAGAAAAGCGCAAAGTTATGACGATATCCAAGGCAATGATTATGAAATATAGGCATCACGTCCGTGGCTAGTAGACCGAAACGATTCTGAATCTACTACTATTACTCCACACATCAACCGACTCCTGCCTGCATCTAGAGTATTAAGTTCATGAAGAACAGAGTAACACATTAAGTAAGATGACATGATGTAGAGGTATAAACTCAAGCAATATGATGTAAACCCCATCTTTTTATCCTCGATGGCAACAATACAATACGTGCCTTGCTGCCCCTACTGTCACTGGGAAAGGTCACCGCAAGATTGAACCCAAAGCTAAGCACTTCTCCCATTGCAAGAAAAACCAATCTAGTTGACCAAACCAAACTGATAATTCGAAGATAATTACAAAGATATCAAATCATGCATATAAGAATTCAGAGAAGATTCAAATAATGTTCATAGATAAGCTGATCATAAATCCACAATTCATCAGATCTCGACAAACACACCGCAAAAGAAGATTACATCGGATAGATCTCCAAGAACAACGAGGAGAACGTGGTATTGAGAATTAGAGAGAGAGAGAAGAAGCCATCTAGCTACTAGCTATGGACCCGTAGGTTTGAGGTAAACTACTCACGCTTCATCCGAAAGGCAATAGAGTTGATGTAGAAGCCCTCCGTGATCGAATCCCCCTCCGACAGGGTGCCGGAAAAGGTCCCTTGATGGGATCTCACGGGTACAGAAGATTGCGACGGTGGAAAAGTGTTTTCGTGGATGCTTCTGGTGGTTTGTGAACATATGTCAATATATAGGCGAAAGAATTAGGTCAGGGGAGTCACGCGGGCCCACAAGGCAGGGGGCGCGCCCTACCCCCCTGGGCGCGCCCTCCACCCTTGTGGCCGCCTCGTGGCTCCTCTGACTTCATCTCCAAGTCTCCTGGGTGTCTTCTGGTCCAAGAAAAATCATCGTGAAGGTTTTATTCCGTTTGGTATTCCTTTTCCACGAAGCTAAAAAACAAGGAAAAAAACAGAAACTGGCACTGGGCTCTAGGTTAATAGGTTAGTCCCAAAAATAATATAAAATAGCATATTAATGCATATAAAACACCCAAAATAGATAATATAATAGCATGGAACAATCAAAAATTATAGATACGTTGGAGACATATCACAGGTCCTCGCGCTCGCAAACTGCGGCCCCCTGATCAGGCCCGGGGCCTTGGATGAAGCCTACAGTGCGCTCGGCTGGATCCGGACCGACCTCCAAGACGCCGACAGGTGCCTCGCGAGGGAGCGCCTAGGGCTTGTTTCTGGGTGGCTCCAGGCCGACGTAGCCACCAGGACGACCTAGGGCCTTGCCGAAGCCGCCACCGCAGAAAGCAGGAAGGAGGCCGCCGAAGCCAAGGCGGCTCACGACGTGGCGCTGACCAAGGTAGCGCCTTCCGTGAAGCGTTGCGGCGCAGAGGAGGCCAATCTGAAGGCCCTTCAGGAGGAGCAAGCCGCGCACGCACAATAGCTTCAACAGAAGGAGGAGGACCTCAAGGCTCGTGAGGCGAAGCTCGCCGATCGTGATTCCATGCTATCCAAGGTGACTGTCGATCAAGATGCAGAACACGAGCACCTAGCGAAGCTGAAGGAGGAGGTGGTCGAAGCCAGACGTCCCACGCCAAGCCCATCTCCGAGGCGGCTGGACGCCAGGGAGAAGACCCTCACTGCCGCTGAAGGGAAGGCGGCCGCGGAGCGCGATGCCTTCCGCTCCATCGAGCTCATGTCTCTCCAGGCGCTGCACTCCATCTACAGGGGCGGATTCAAGGAGCCGCTGGTGACCCCTAAGGGCAGCTGCACAGGGCTCGCCTCCAAGCTCGCCAAGGCGCTCGAAGGCGCTGCCGCCAAGGTGGATTCCATCTTGGAGGACGAGTGCCACAACCTTTTCTCCACGGCCGCGACGCACATCTTCAGCCACCTTTACCTCAACGACCCCGGCTTCGATTTTGACGTGGTGATTGGCCTGATTGCTCCTGAGTCTCGCACCTCCGCGGCGGCGGTCGTGAAGGACCGTGTGGACGCGCTGGTGAAGAAGTTCACCTGCATCCCTGACGATGAGGCCCCTGCAGTGGAGGCAAGTGGCGGCGACGACGGCGGCAACGACATTGAAGATGAGCTCACTGCGACTGGGAGAAGCGGCGGTGATGGCGACGATGATCCCTCCTCCTAGATTTTACCCTGCGACACTCATCATGCCTCGTGGAGGCGTAAGACTTGTTTGAATTTGCAAAACATTTAGTGCCTGTAATAACTGTTTGAGCTTCGTGATTTCCTTTTCATGCTAGGTTTCCTCCTTGTTTGCCTTTGTGCTCTACGTCGGCAGGGCCCAGCCCCGCACATACATTGACGGCCGTTGGGGCATCCGGATTACCAGGACGAAACCAAGGGGCGCGGGGCTATGTGACTAGTGAGGGCCCTGAGTCACGATGCTCAGGGGTCCCCCTTACGTGCGAGTAGCCCTCATGAAGGAAACATGGGCGGCGACGAGGTTAATATGGAGCTCTTCATACCTTTCCTCACTAGATTTTGCTTGGGAGGGACGCGAGAAGACCAGGTACCAAGGACCTAGTGAGGTTGCATGCGCCGGGCCTATCCTGAGCATAGGCACCATATCCAGCCCGCTCCCGCATGCCACCTGGGGGAATGCTGCGTCACAGGACCGTGTGAAGAGCCGAAAGCCTATCCTGAGGTTGGTGCAGCTGCTAGGGCGCCCTCAGTTGTTTATCCACCAGCGCGGAGCATGGCGCTTCCACATGGGCATGGGCATAGTCGCTGCTCGACCATGTCGTCCGCCAGCGTGGAGCATGGGGCTTCCACTTGGCGTGGGATGGGAGCTCTATGTTAGAGTCTCCGGGCATGTACATCCCTATTTCGTTCATACGTGTGACTGGCACGGCAGAACTGGAGGAGGTGTATCTGGGCACCTATGAGCCAGCGCGGGACTCATGAGGCCCTACCTCAAGGAGATTTGCGCCTGAATCTACTAGCGTGGAGCGCGCTTATAAAACCTGTGATGGGGGCAATCTGCGCCAAATAAACCTCCGGAGGCCATCGCATGAGAAGGCCGAACACCAAGGACCACAGGAGGTGACGTGAATGGGGCCGGCCCACCAGACAGAGCTCAGTTGCTTGGGTTTATTGACGCTGCAGGGACGGACCCAAGCACAGATGCCATGCCTAGTCTTCTCATGCAACGATCCCAAGGAAGGACACCCGACGCGCGGCTCCCGCGATGGTGAAGCGCCGAACTGCGGTTGTACAAACCGGGCCGCACACCCTGACTCACCCACTCTCGATTAGCTCACGCGAGGACAAGGCACCAAGGACCCCGGGAGGTGACATGCACAGGAGCTAGCCCGCGAGACAGAGCTCGGTCGCTTGGATTTATCAACGCTGCAGGGACAGACCCAAGCACAGACGCCGTGCCAGCCCTTAATCATGAGGCGGTCGAGGGCGGGGTTGTGAGGGCGCAGCGACATTCATGGTAATGAAGCACCGGGCATGCAGGTTGGAATACTTTGGAAATTCTTCAAAGGCAGAGCCAGTTCCGATACATGCGCAAAATGATACAACTGTAGGGACTGGCCCTGACAGCTTGAGGATAATGCAGCCTGAGGGGCGCCCTCAATTGAACAAACCAAAAGGTCACCTGGCAATGATGTTGCTAATGCGTCGAGGTAGTCGATGAAACTTGATCCTCACGAACCTGAGGGCTCCGGAGTCTCGAGAGGCCCGTGAGGTCCGGGGGGCTCGCGAGGGTTCATGGCCTCCTAAGCCATCACCGCCTGACGTCGAGCCTCACGAGACGCGTGCCCGGCCTATGCGAGGCACTGGTACGTAGCCCCCATGTTCATGAGGCCAAAAGGCATGCGGACGTAGCTGCATGGGTAGCCCCCACCCCAGCCGGTGCGTGATGGCCATAAGAGGCCCTGAGAGGCGGCCCTGTTAAGACACGGGATGTTGACCCAGATGTGCAGCCCATCGCCCATGTCAGGGGCGGCAGCTGCATTGGGTGGTGCGGCGCGACACTCGCCACGCATGGCCTGCGCCTCCTGAAGCTCCTCGATCGCCTTGGTGATGAATCTCACGTCCCTGCCGCCTCGCGCCTTGCTCTTTGTTTGTGGGGGAGCTCGTTGAAGCACGCCTCCAAGTGGTGCCCGAGCACCTCCCTCGTTGCACTGGTCAGGTCAGAGGCTCTCCAGATGGAAGCCCCCAAGCCCATCCCGACGGAAGCATCGGGCGTGCCTTCCTATGCGGGAGGAAGGGGCGCCTCGACAGCAGGCGCGGGGCCTGAGGCACCACCAGAGGGCTTCTTGGTCTCCGGACGGCCCTTGGGAAGGAGCTGCTTCTTCGCGGGGGTTGCATCAGGAGGCAGGACGCCGCCCTCATCGTCAGAGTTCTCGGTGGCAGCGGCATGGTAGGCATGCTTAAGAGAACAGACCGCGTCCTTCTCATCGCAGTCGACCATGATGACGCCGCTGCACCCTGGCATTTTGAGGACGTTGTAGCCATGGTGGGTTACCACCATGAACTTGGCGAGGGCAGGGTACCCGAGGATGGCGTTGTATAGGAGGCCGATGTGGGCGACGTTGAAGTCGATAAGCTCGGTGTGGTAGTTGTCGCGCTTGCCGAAAGTGACGGGGAGGCGCACCTGCCCCAGGGGTGTGGTGGAGCCATCAGTCACTCCTGCGAAAGGCTTGGTGGACAGGAGCTGGTCATAAGACACTTGGAGTGTGTCGAACGTTTGCATAGAGAGGACGTTGAGTCCGGCGCCACCATCGATGAGGGTCTTGGTGACTACGACATTGCTGATGGTGGGCGTGCAGAGCATGGGGAGCGTGCCGACAATGGCCGCGCACTTGAGGTGGTCCTTGGAGTCGAAGGTGATGGCGTACTGCAACCAGCTGAGGGGGCACGCGGCCTCGAGCTTCGGGACGGTCACATTTACCTCGCGAGAGAACTGCTTGAAGACGCGGTTCGAGGCGGGTGCCTGGGCACCACCGAGGATGTAGGCAATCGCGCAAGGTTCTTGGAAGCCCCCAGTCCCATCGTCCTGATGGTTGTCGTCATTCCTTCTTGGCAGCGGTGGCAGCGGAGGGAGGCTGGTGTTGCCCTGAGGATGGGCCTCACGAGGCTGGTCACGCCAGGGGCCCTCACGAGGCTCATCACGCCAGCGATCCTCGCGAGGCTGGTCGCGCCAGTCCTGACGGGCGTTGTGGGAGTCCTAGCGGCCCCCACCGCAACCTTCTCCACGGTCGTTGCGCTCAGGGCGACAGCCCTGGCGCTCGTCGCGGATTGCCCTAAGCTCTTGACAGTCGTTGGTGTGGACGTTGTGGAAGACCCAGTACGGGCGGTGATCCCTGGCCGGTTTGTCATGATCACGGGCGCACTTCTACTCAGGTTCTGCTGCCAGTACGGTGGGGCCCTTGCGCTTCAGCTCCTTGGCCATGGCCTTCTTGTCTTCAGGATCAGCCTCAGGGTGCTTGAGGAGGGAGAGGCGGCCTTCTTCAACCCTCGTGCACATGTCAGCCATGTTGAATTGCTCCAGAGCCGAGCAAATGTCATCATGGATGGCGAGCTCCTCGCTCATCTTGACGTCGGTTATGCCCTTTGTAAACGCGAAGATGATGGCCTCGTCGGACGCCTTTGGGACCTTAAGGCAGACTTGGTTAAAGCGCTACAAGTACTTTCGGAGGGTCTCGCCCGGCTGTTGCTTCACGCGCCGCAGGTCGTTGACGGTGAGGGCGCGGTCGCGGGTCCCTTGGAAGTTTGCGATAAAACGCTCGTGGAGCTCGTCCGATGAGGAGATGGATCCCTCGGGGAGGTGCATGATCCAGGAGCGTGCGCCATCCTTGAGGGCCATGGGGAACCAGTTCGCCATGACCTTGTCATCGCCGTTCGCCACTTCGATGCTTAGTGCATAGAGCTACAGGAACTCCGCGGGGTCATGGGTGCCGTCATAGCACAGGGGCAGGTCAGGCTTGAACTTGACTGGCCAGACGATGCGGCGTAGCTCGCTAGAGAAGGCACGATAGACCGCCGCGCTCATAGGTATGGCCCGTGCAGGAGGGGCACGGTCTTGACGCCCTGGCGGGGCGGCCTCCAGCGCGGCCTGGTCCTGACGTTGGCGCGGCGGCGCGTGGAGCGTGCGTGCATCATGATGCGGCTGCTGCACAACCTGGCAGCTGGCCTCATCCTGCGCTAGAGCCGAAGCCGCGTGCGGTGGTTGGCGCTGACACGCATCGCGTCCCAGGCTGATGTCGGTGCTGCGCCAGGGCAGAGGTGGAGGAGCGCCACGCGCCACCTCGCCCGCACGAGATGGTGGAGGGCGGAGCAAATGGGAGGGCGCCGGGGCCTCGTCCGCGGCATTGACGAGCTCGGTGATGCGGCCCAGCCAGGCGTCATAGCCCTCATCGTTGGGGTGGTAGCGCAGCAGCTCCCGCGCATTGAGGAGCGCGGCCTGCGCATTCGCCGGCCAGCGGCGAGCATGGGAAAACGATGCCATGACAGGGGTGAGGGAAGGTGTGGCCGTGCGGCTGTCGCGCGGCGTGGAAGGAGGGTCAGTAGCAGCGTTGACCATCAGGGAAGCGGAGTGGCGAGGTGCACCGCGGCCCACCGGGGCCATCTGAGCGATGCGAGCGGCCCGACGCTCTGCGCGGACGCGGCGAGCCTCAGCCATGGGCATGGCGGAGCTAGAACGGAGCACGGTTGATGAAGAGGCGGAGCTTCGACACGCCCCCTACCTGGTGTGCCAAATGTCGGAATCAGGGCTCCGCAGCCCCTAGATGGTTCGAACTCTGGGGCATGAATGAAGGATCATGACGATGCTCCTTCTAACACTGTTAGGAGTCAGAGCACCTCACGTACCTCGCACCTGTCACCGCCGCCTACGCCAGCAGAAGCTTTGGCACATGCGCAGTTGCTCCTCGATTTTCCTCCTCCTCCGGAGAAGATGGAGGAGTGGCGATCTACTATCCAGAGCCTCATCGGCTTCGTCAACAAGGATGGGCCGCAGCAAGCGGGGCCCTCGCGGCAGCGGTCTATCGATCCGGCGCGAGCCGATGGTGAGAAGACTAGAGGCGGTGCGACCATGGTGCACTCCCCTCCACGACAGCAGCGGCGGTCGTCAACCCGGCGGACCGACGGCCGTGATGACGATTCCACTGTGTCATCCGATCCGCGGATGCACCGCGATCAGCGTCAAGTTCTTCAGGAACGAAGCAAAGAGGATGCTCGAACTACCATCGAGCAGCAACGGGAGGCACGTCATCAGTCCGATAAACACGCAGGGCCTACTATCAACAAGCCTGCATCGGGGGACGCGGGCGACTTGCCCTATGAGGTAGGTTGTCCAGCGTTTACCCATGAGCTGCGGCGAGTCCAGTGGCCGAACTCCCGAACATTCAAACCAAAGGTCTCGGAGAAATATGACGGCAAGACTCACCCCTCGGAGTTCCTGAGCATCTACACCATTGCGGTGCAGGCTGCCGGGGGCCGAGATGACAAGATACTTGCCAACTACTTCCCGTTGGTGCTCAAACCCAACGTCAGGTCGTGGTTGATGCATCTGCTGGAGAATTCCATTTCTTCTAGGTCAGATATGTGCCATCAGTTTGTTGGCGCCTTTGTTGGAGGCCACCAAGCTCCTGGCCAAGAAAGTGATTTGCATCTCCTCCCTCAAAAGGAGGGCGAGCCCCTGCGCAAGTTTATCCAGAGGTTTAGCCGGGTGCAGTACAATATCTCGGATGTTCATCCTGCCGGTGTTGTTAGCACGTTTCATCAGAACATGCGTAACCACAAGATGCGCGAAGAGCTGGCGATGAACAAGGTCAGGAGTATTGCCGAGCTTTATGCTTTGGCCGACAAGTGCGCTAGAGCTGAAGAAGGGAGAAAATTCCCCGGCGAGGGTGTTGGCGCAGGGGGCGAATCTGAGGATGAAGATGCTGTAACCCCGTCGAAGAAAGGCCGGCGGCAGAACAAGAAGCGCAAAGGCAAGGCCATGCTTGCTGTCGAGGAATCTGGCAACCCCGGCACCGCCAAGAAGGCCAAGGTTGACGACCCCGGCAAGGAAGTTGCCGGGTGCGCTTCCTATCAGGCCTTAGTGGCTGCCGACAAGGCGGAAGGCTCCAGAAACCAGTATTGCAAGATCCATCACACCAAGGGCCACGATCTCCAAAACTGCCGGCAAGTTGAGCAGCTTGTTGAGAAGCAGAGAGCTAAGTACGAAAGACGAGACAATGAGAAGGCCCAAGACGGTGCTGAGGGATCTGGCAAGAAGCGTAGTGGCCAAGGAGGCCACCGCGGCAAGGCTAAGCAACAGAAGGAGAGGCCCGCCCGAGGCCGCGACAAGGACGAGGGAGGCGATGATGATGAGGAAGACGACGAATCCAGTGAGCACGAGTTTCAGAAAGCCACAGAGGCCATGTGTATTGACGGGGGCGCCTCGTTGCATTCTTCTCATCGCCGACTTAAACAGTGGGTGCGTGAGGTTAATGCAACGGAGCCGTCGTTTAATGCATGGAAACCTTTAAAATGGTCCAACACGCCTATCATTTTTTACGCCGAGGATGACCCTGATCGCATAACTGCGGTCGGGTGCTTGCCCTTGTTGGTCCCACCAACAATCCGCAACCTCAAGGTAACAAAAATGCTAGTTGACGTTGGGGCCGGGCTGAACTTAATCTCGCCGGACATGCTCAAGAAGCTGCAAATTCCTGATGAACATCACGAGGAAACGGGCACATTTCAAGGGATCAATCCAGGAAGGACCCAGCCAAAAGGCAAGATTATGCTACCGGTAACGTTTGGTAGCGAGCTCAATTACAGGATAGAGAAGGTAGTGTTTGATGTTACCAAGATCCCCATGTCATACAATGGGATCCTTGGCCGCCCAGTGCTGGCAAAGTTCATGGCGGCATCACACTATGCGTATAATGTGTTGAAGATGCCCGGACCGATTAGTGTCATCACTATCCACTCCGACAAGAAGGATGCACTAATCTGCACCGACCAACTCTACTAGGAGGCAGCCGCAGTACCTGCCATCAAGGCATCTGCTCCTGCCGCTGGAACTCCCGGGGGGAAGGAGAAGAAGACCGGCAAGATCTTTGGTGCAAACCCCGGCAAGCGCACCTCTTCGGAGTGCTGCGCTTCTGTTGAGGACGCACCAGAGAGTTCCACCGGCAAGAATAAGAAGTCCAAGGCTGCTCCACCAGAGACCAAGAAGGTGCCCATCAAGGAGGACGGAACGGGAGGAACTTTCACCATAAGTTCCACCCTAGATGACAAATAGGAAAGAGCGCTCGTTGCCTTCCTGCGGGCGAATGTCGATGTGTTTGCATGGCAACCATCTAACATCCCCGGTGTTCCCAAGGAGGTAATTGAGCACCACCTTGCTGTCTGTCCTCACGCGCAGCCCATCAAGCAGAGGGTGAGAAAGCAAGCCTTGGAGTGGCAAGAATTTATTGCCGAAGAAATCAGGAAGTTAGAAGCGGCAGGTTTGGTTAGAGGAGTGCTTCACCCAACGTGGTTGGCCAATCCGGTTGTAGTGCGCAAGGCGAATGGGAAATGAAGGTTGTGTATTGATTATACAGACATCAATAAGGCCTGTCCAAAAGATCCTTTCCCCTTGTTGCGCATCGACCAGATTGTGGACTCCACTGCTGGTTGTGACATACTGTCGTTCCTTGATGCCTACTTGGGATATCATCAGATCTTCATGGCAAAAGAAGATGAAGAAAAGACCGCATTTATCACCCCATGTGGTACGTATTGTTTTATACGAATGCGTTTTGGGTTGAAAAGTGCTGGTTCTACATTTGCGAGAGCGGTCCAAATTGGTTTTGAGCCTCAGCTACATAGAAATATGGAAGCATACATGGATGACATAGTGGTCAAAACCAAGGATAAAGCGACGCTCATACAAGATCTAGAAGAAACATTTACAAATCTGCGCAAGATCAATTTAAAGCTCAATCCTGAGAAGTGTGTGTTTGGCGTCTCTTCCGGCAAGCTTCTCGGGTTCTTTGTATCTTAGCGAGGGATCGAAGCGAACCCCTACAAGATCAAAGCTATCGAGCAGATTGAAGCGCCAAGACGCGTCAAGGATGTACGTCGTCTTACCGGCTGCGTTGCTGCCTTAAGCAGGTTCATCTCCAAATCCGCTGAGCGCGCCCTGCCCTTTTTCAAAATTCTAAAGAAGGCAGGTCCAATGAGATGGACTCCGGAAGCAGAGGCAGCGTTGCAAGATTTGAAGAGGTACCTCTCCTACCTACCGACGCTAGTCGCACCTAAACCACAAGAGCCGTTGCTGTTGTATTTAGCGGCAATAAATCAAGTGGTTAGTGCTACATTAGTGGCGCAGAGAGAAGTCCACGAGGGGGCAACGGCAGCGGCAGGACCGTCAAGTGACGCGCCGGGATCTTCCCCGGCGAAGTCTGATGCCGGCAAGACAGGATCTGCGCAGTCAGAGGAATCAGTGCAAAAGAGGAAGATGGTGCAGCGTCCAGTTTATTTTGTCAGCTCCCTTTTACAGGGAGCTAGGTCAAGATACTCTGGTGTGCAAAAATTGCTCTTCGGCCTTCTCATGGCCTCGAGGAAGCTGCGCCATGATTTCCAAGCGCATGAGATTACCGTCGTCACTCGCTTCCCATTGCAGCGGATTTTGCGAAATCTAGAGGCAACCGGCAGGATTGTGGAGTGGGCGTTGGAACTGTCAAGCTTTGGTCTCAAGTTTGAAAGTAATTCAGCAATTCAGAGCAGAGCCTTGGCGGAGTTCATTGCGGAATGGACCCCAACGCCAGACGAGGAGATTCAAGAAACGACTCTTCCAGGCAGGGAAGCAGATCGAGAATGGATTATGTACTTTGACGGTGCTTTCTCGCTGCAAGGCGCCGGTGCTGGCGTGCTGCTTGTCGCACCCACCGGAGAGCACTTCAAGTATGTAATTCAGATGCATTTTCCCAGGGAGAGCTCGACAAACAACACTACGGAGTATGAAGGCCTGCTTGCCGGTCTTAGGATCGCGGCAGACCTTGGTATCAAGAAACTCATCATCAGAGGCGATTCGCAGCTTGTTGTCAGGCAAGTCAACAAAAATTATCAGAGTCCATTGATGCAAGCCTATGTGGATGAAGTGAGAAAAATGGAAGAGCGCTTTGACGGTCTGCAAACAAAGCACATTCCTCGTGCCGAAAACAGTATTGCGGATGACCTGTCAAAGCGCGCTGCCCTCAAGTTACCTGTGGAACCAGGAACTTTTGTGCTCCATTTAACTCATCCATCTGTAGCACCATCAATGAGGCAAGAAAAGAGAAGGAAGTTGAATTCTGGTCAGTACTTTCCGGCAGAGCTCCCGGGAGCCGCCGGCAAGGAAGTCGCCGGGATCAGCGGCAAGCCTGCCGGGGAACGACAGGCTCCAGCAGGGGCTCAGGCCCTTGCCGTCGAGACAAACGTTCCCCCGGCAGAAGAGATGCCTTTAGTCCTAGTTGTCGAGCCCCAGGCTCCAGCTTAGGCATAGCCCATTGTCCATTTTCTTCAGATAGTAGAACTTCCTGAGGAGCAAGAAGAAGCGAAAAAAGTAGCCCATCAGTGTAGCATGTACCAGTTCGTCGATGGCGTTTTGTATAGAAAGAGACTGAACGGTGTGAAATTGAAGTGTATTCCTCGAGAAGATGGACTGGAGCTGTTGGCAGAGATACATGGAGGCATATGTAGCTCCCACATAGGATCAAGAGCGCTTGTCGGAAAGGCATTCCGACAAGGTTTCTTTTGGCCCACTGCTCTCCAGGATGCCGCTGCACTAGTAACCAAGTGTGAAGCGTGCCAGTTTCATTCAAAGAAATCGCATCAGCCAGCTCAAGCTCTTCAGACAATCCCTCTCTCCTGGCCATTTTCGGTCTAGGGGCTCGACATACTGGGCCCTTTTCCCCATGCTACCGGGGGCTTTGACTACTTGTACGTTGCAATCGACAAGTTCACAAAGTGGCCGGAGGTGGAGGCGGTGAGGAAGGTGACAGCATAATCAGCCATCAAGTTCTTTAAAGGAATAGTTTGCCGTTTCGGTGTGCCCAACAGGATCATCACCGACAACGGCACACAGTTCACAAGTCGCACCTTCATGCAATACGTCCAAGACCTTGGCGGCAAAATTTGTTTTGCCTTTGTTGCTCACTCGAGAAGCAACGGCCAAGTGGAGAGGGCTAATGTTTATGTGCTGCGCGGTCTCAGGACCAAGACTTTTGACAATCTAAAAAAGTGCGGAAGGCGCTGGATTGATGAGTTTCCAGCGGTTCTTTGGTCAATCAGAACGACACCAAATTGATCCACTAGCCAGACACCCTTCGCTCTAGTTTACGGAGCGGAAGCAGTTCTCCCCACGGAACTCATATACGGGTCACCTCGAGTGCTCGCTTATGATGAGCTTGAGCAAGAGCAACTGCGACAAGATGACGCTGTGCTCCTTAAGGAGGATCATCTTCAGGCTGTTGTGCAAGCTGCACGCTACCAACAAGCTTTGCGCCGCTACCATAGCCGCAAAGTTCATGCCCGAAGCCTTGAGGAAGGCGACCTTGTTCTTCGGCGGATTCAGTCCACCAAGAATTCAAACAAGTTGACGCCAAAGTGGGAAGGCCCTTATCGGGTAGTATGAGTCACCAGGCCCGGCGATGTCCGCCTGGAGACCGAGGATGGCGTTCCAGTGAGCAACTCCTGGAATATCGAACATATTTGCAAGTTTTACCCATAAGGCGCGGTTGCCGGGGGCTCCCGACAACCTCCTTTTGTACGAGTCTTGCCGGCAAGGCATATAATCCTTGGTATAAAGCCAGGCGCAGACCCTGTGCGCAGTTGGATAAGCTTAAGTGTTGTACATTTCTTGTTGATCTCCATGTTTATATATATATGCATGCTTGTCTGAGATATTGTATGACACTTGCTCCCGGTAAGACTAACGAACCACCAAGGTTCCATATCTTTATTTTCTCTTCTTTCTTTTTCTCAAAGGATAGAAGGTTCCCTCGCGCGCAAGTTTGCCGAGGGGGAGGAAGGAAGGAAGGTATGGATACCAATGGGCGATGTTTAAAATTGATGTCTTGCCGGAAGGAGTACAGCGACAGAAAGCTAAGTTGCGAAACTTTGAGCAAGTTTTTCAATTTTTACTATCAGGCTATTTTCTTTAGACGATTTTGGCCCTTGTATGGAAAATCTGCATGCGAAGGAACCCTTGTCGTAATTGGTTGCGTCCTTATTTTGTTTCGAGTCCGCTCAACAGTCTAAGTGGCTGCACCAAGAACACCAAGGTGTCTTGCCGGCTGCTGCACCTCTAGTAGGCTGCTGAATTCCCGCACCTAGCGCTCGCGGCAGGTTGCGTGCCGGCAAGTTTCTAGTAAGCGTAGGGCGTACATCATACGGAAAGAAATCCGACAAGGGAAATAGCATGCATGTACTCAGTCATAGCAAGTTATATTACATCGATAGTTGCCGCAGTTCTAACTTAAGACTAAATTGTCCTTGGCATGGAATGGTGGCGGCAAGGAAAAGAGAGACGGCTAGTCCCTGCGCTGGCCTTCAACCCTCTTGATTGAATCTACCTTCTCAAGGATAGGCGCGACAAGCTCCTCAAGTGCCTTGAGATCTGCATCCTTCGGCAAGTGGTTGAGCACGTTGGTGAGGTCAACGCCAGGGTTCTTATGTACCACCTTGATGAGTACCTTGCGGAGGATGGCCCGGTAAAACTTGCGGGATTCATTGGCCAGTTGGGTCGCTCGGTTGGACTGGAGCAGCTTCAGAGCATCAATGATGCTTTCGAAGAACATGGTCAGCCTGGCGCTCGGGGATATCCTTTCTTCAGAGGAATACCTGAAGTTTTGCAGGCCATCCCGGCCCATGGTTGACAGTTGTGCTGTGAGCTTCTCCGCGGTGTCGACAAGGCGATCAGTCCAGATTTTCACACCTTTCTCATAGTCAATTTGGGCGGCGGCAGCGCATTTAAGCAAGTTCCTCTCATCCTGGAGATCTTTGCTCAGGGCCCTCTCACGGGCCCTGCCGTCCTTAAGAGACTTTTCCAGCATGGTCAGCTTCAGCCTCAGATCGGCAATGGCATCGTTGACTGAAGAGAGTGCTTGGTCTTGTCGGATATAGCAATTTGCATCTCTGCCAGGCTGTGGAGAGTTTTCTCCCTGTCACCTTTAAGAGTTGAGAGCTTCTTGCTGTGTTCCTCAAGATCCGCCTCTAGCTCCTTCACTTTGTTGCTCAGCTCGTTCTTCGTGGCCTCTGCGTCCTCGGTGGCATCAATGGTTTCTTTGAGCTTGCTGGCGTGATCTACAGTTGAAGCTTCGAGTGCCTCCTTGTGCTTCTGCTCCAGCTCCTGGGTCCGCTGCACGACAAGGTTTTCAATTTCTTTGTCCTTGCCACGGAGTTTGGCGGCAAGTGCCTGCTCGCGCGCGGCAAGATCTTCTTCGTGAGCGTCAAGCCCAATGCGGCGCTGCGTCAAGAGAGCATCCTCAGCGGCAACCCTTTGCGTAGCTTCCTCTTGCGCCTTCTCTATGTCAGATTGCCTGAGGAGGAGCTCCGTCTAGCTTTGGCTCACTTGTTCCCGGCTGGCAGTCAACTCCTGAAAGGCCTCGGCATACCAGATCTGCATTTGCTTAACGCGCTTCTGGAAATCCGCCTCGGCTGCTTCGACAACTGCAGCTCTGGAGTCTGCCTTCTCCTTTCGAGCACGGTGGAGTGCTTGGAGCTTGCGGAAATTATCGCCCATGGCCTGGAGGAGCTGATCTTTTTCAGATTTGCCGCTGCTAGCGCTTGGTTCATCGACGATCTCGAGCCCGGCAGCAATGATGATTTCTTCATCAAAAGTTTCCCCTTCGATCGGCGCTCCAATACTTGCCGTCCCCGGCAAGTTGACGAATAGGTTGTCACCGACCTTGAGATATTTGCTCAATGAGGGAGCCTCAGATGTTGATGGTTGATCCTCGACAATCGTCTCACCGGTGGCTGGGGGCTCTATGGCCGTTGTAGCGCCTGGCGCTCCTGCGGCAGGAATGCCGTCAGTATGGCCATCAGTCTCCTCGCCGGCCCTCTCGGCAAATTCCTTGGCGGCTTCCTTGGTAGCAGCTTTGCTGACCTCGACAGTGGCGTCTTTGGCGGCCTCGCTAGCAGCGATCTTGTCAGCTTCGGTGGCAGCGTCTCTGGTGGTCTCCTCGATGACAACGTCGATCTCCATGTGTTCCATCACAGGGAATTCTGAAGGACGAAGGAGGGAAGCAAAATCAAATCATGATTAAATTTCAGGAGGATAAAGGAAAGAATAACAAGTGCTCTGAGGCAAGCAGTCACCTGCGTTGAGCTGTTGAGGGGTAGCTTCACCCCTCCCGGCAACATTGGTTGCCGGGAAAAGGTTGCTGGTGCCCATGTTTGCCGGCTCCTCCTCTTCCAAGGTAGGCTCGTCGGTAGGAGCTCTTGCCGGAGATGCGCTTGCGGGCGGCATGGTTGACGGAGGCGGCATGACGGGGGCGTCCTCTAATGACTCTCCCTGTTGCTGTTCTTCTCCTGCAAGCCCAAAGATATAAGCGGCAAAGGTAGAAACCTCAGCACCCGCCAAAGGAAAACGAGTAGAGGACTCACGCTAGGGGCTGTGCTGGGGGCTGCGTCAAGGGCTAAGCTCCGGGCTGACAATGGTAGTTTCTGGCACGCTTGCAGAGCTTGTCGGGGGCTCGTCGCCCATGGAGATCTTCGCCATCTTCGCCATTCTTTTCGCCAAAGTTTCTGCCTCACTTCAGAGACAAGACAAAGCAAGGCAATAAGGTCAATCGAATTCAGAATTTGGGAGATAAAGACTGTGACAGGATATTTACTCTTCCTCTTCTTGTTCCGGGCTGAAACCGGAGATGTCGAAATCGACCTCCATTGCGGTGTCCGTATGGGGAGGCGGAGGAGGGCTCCTGGGTCACTTGGCTGCAGCAGGTCCAGGGAGTTGGCGTGACTCTGTCGCCTCAGCCTCTGGTGCTGTTGTGTGAGACGCCCCTGCTGCCCCAATGGTTGCCGCAGGTGTGTGTCTCGTGCGCCGCACGGGTTGCTGTCGTACTCCTTGCCGCGGTGCAGCCTTGCTGGCCGCCTTCTTGCTGGGAGCCTCGCTGCTCGAAGAAGTTTGGCTTGCTGGGATGCCAGAGGCGGCTTTCCGAAGGACACGCTTTGCCTTCTTTGGAGCTGGGGGCTCCTCCTGCGGCTGTTCTTTGGCTGCGTCCTTGTCAGATGAGCTCTCGGCGACTGTGCCACTCTGTTCCCCGGCAACCTTATCCTCCCCGGCAGGATTCTCCTCCAATATGACTTCTGCGTCGCTAGTTTCCCATTCCGTGAAGCCGACGCTGCCGGCCTCCGCGGCAAGATTCGCCTCTTCCACTCTAGTGGCAATATACGCCACTTCTTCATCAGTGGTGGCGCGGACAAGGTTTGTTTCTTCCCGGATGGCCCTCTCCGACAAGTTGTCGAAGAACATTTGTGCCTGCTCCGTAGATGGCTCGACCCAAGTCGTGTCAAGGCCATGGGTATTGAACATTGGCATTGTGGCGATGATTAACCCCAGGGCGGAGTTGTTGCACAAAGGAATAATTCCCGCTGGCAACTTATGTTTGTCCTCGCGCTGAAATAGCCTGTGGCGGAGAGCGCCAAGCTGCATAATTGTCAAGTTATTGTTCAGTCCGGGGCGCTGCCTCATGATGTCTGCCACGTTCCAGAACTCCCAAGCTGGTCTCCCCTTATTCTGCAGAGGGGCGATGCGGCGGCAAAGGAAATCAGAGCCAATCATCTCTATTGTGAGCCCGACAGCTTTCAAATGGAGGATCCTGGTGGTGGCGATCATGAGCTTGTCATCTTGAGCATCGAGATCACTCCAGTCCTCGCCATGGACCGCCTTTTGCCGTCAGGGCGAACAGAATGGATGGGGATCTGCTTCCTTAATCCAGCACCACTCGGACCGCCATTCTTCCCACTTCTCGCGGTAAACCCCATCTGGATATATCTCCTTGTTCCATGCCCTTGGGATCCAGGCGATAGAACCAAAAAGGGCTTCCCCTTTTTGGAGGCGAGGAATAAAGTAATGGCGGAAGAGGGCAGTGTTGGGAACTACTCCGGCAAAGTTTTCGCAAAGATGAGCAAAAATAGACATGCATGTTACGGCATTCGTCGTGAAATCCAGGAGATGGAAGCTGTATGTGTACATGATGTCAATAGGGAAATCGGAGAATGGAGGGCAGAGCCTGCAATAAAAATAAGCGGCGAAGAAGGGATATCTATCTGGTCCACCTTTGGAGGAAGAACCTGGGGCCACGCGAGTCGCGCGGTGAGCCTTCGTCTCCCTCACCCACACGCACTGGTACCGGTTCTTCAAGGTTTCCGCGTCGAGCGTCGGAGCGAAGACGACGTACTTCTTCTGCATCTTCGCCAGCTCGCTCTCCGGGACATCAGCTTTCGTCTCCTTGCCCTTGCCCTTGCTCTTGCTAGCCTTGGGTGGCATGGTGGTTGCGAAGCCGGAAGCCGAGGATAGAGTGGGTGCGGAGGCGGTGAGCGGATGAGAAGTTCTGCTCTGGGCTCGGGAGAGAGAAGGTAATGGCGGATTCCAGATTGGAAAGAAGAAGGGGTAAATGGGTAGCGCCTTTGCGGATTCCTTTTTATGGGGAAGGAGCAAGGCTGCCTCTTTTACTGCCCAATGAGTATACGCCTATACGAGCGCGCTGCAGCCGTGGCCGTTCAGCGCACACTTCCCACGTCGCGCATTCAACGCGCGTAGTGGGGAAGCGCAGTAAGTGGAATAATTACAAGCAATTAACCCCTGCCACACATGCCCATGCACTATTTGGGCCTAGCCCAACAACACCTTGCACTCGTGTGTGGCCTAGGCCCGGGGGCTCCTGTCGGTGTACTAAATATTGGGCCTTTAGTACCCCATACTTGTGCATGGGCAGTTGTAGCCATACCTGCGGCAAGGCTTGTCGGGGGAACAGCTGAAGATCAATCCAAGGTTATCAAAGAGGCATTCAAGCCAAGGATCAGAAGATAAGGAGAACTGGAGACCAGGGGTAGCCTGCCGAGCCCGGCAAGGTTCCGCCACTGTGCCACCGCTCCAGCACAGCGACCAGCCTGGCATTCTGGTCCCATCTCTGGATGCGTGACAAGGCACTAGTGGAGGCGAGCTTAAGCGGTGCTGATGGGATGGCCCCTTTTTCCATCCCCAAGAAAGTAAGGACACCTAAACGGACACCACATGGTGCATTAGATGCATTTGTCCTAAACCGTCAGTGGTTAGGTATGATAACCATGTAGCTACTTTACACCTCGCATATGAGCAGTTTGCCACTATGGTGACCCCTTTGATCATATAAAAGGAGGCCCAAGGCAACTGCTACAGAGGAGGAGGACTCTAGAGAGTGCACTCTCGGCCCATTCTGCATGCGTAGCTGCTGCACGAACACACTGTTCATTGCAAGCGCTCCAAGAACCGGGACAAAAACACTGATAATAAACTAAAGCAGGAGTAGGGTTTTACGCTGATCAGCGTCCCAAAGCTGGGTAAAAATCCCCTCGCGTTGATCATCGGTTCTGCTCTTTGTGCATAGCTCTCTCCCTGCCGAACCATAAAGGGGTCCTTCGGATCCCATAGTTGTCGTACGCTGACAACTAAGGACCCCTAAGCGATGCAGCAGCTGCACCCACTGGCTAGCGCCTGCGTGGTGGTTCCTCGGTGAGTCCAAGTTCCAGAGCCCGTGCGTGACCAAGAGCAAGCACGCCGACCGCAGGGCCCAGACCGGTGGGCACTGGCGGCTGGAGCAGACCAGGGACGAGCTGGTGGTGGCCCAAGAGAGCAGGCTCAAAAACAGCTTCGGGTTCTACCTCGGCACATCCAAGAAGCGCAAGACACCGTGGTTCATGCACGAGTTCACCAGTGAAGGGCGTGTCCGCGCTCCACAAGCTCTACGTCATGCGGCGCACCATCGACAATGACTTGAGGGAAGTGTACGGGGAGGATGGCGTGACGGGAACAAGAAGCCTATCACCGTAGACTATTTTTCCGGCACCATCGCGCTACTGCCGCCGGGGAGTGCCCGTGGTTTTGGTCAAGAGCACATTGAGCTGCCACAAGCGCCGCAGCTTCCGCCTCCGCCTCTTCTTCATTACGATGACGAAGGCCAAAACTTCATGGTTGACATAATGTCGATGGGTCTTCTTCATGACGACAATAGCGAGACTAGGCAGAACTTCATGGGGGCAGCATTAGCGATGGCAGTGAACATTCTTGGTCAGGACCAGCAGCAACATATGGCTGCACCACTGGGCCTCCATGATGAGGACGTGCCATCAGATAATCTCAGCATGCCAATGGACCAATTCCTGAGAATACTTGACGATCCAGCGCGAGCGCTAGCGGAGACGGTTGAGGGGGAAGAACCGGCGTCGGACTCTTTGGGGGATATAGTTGATCATGAAGAGTTCATGAAATTCAACGACTACAGGACAGCAGCACCGTACATTATGGAGACGATTGTTTGGTTAATTTGGTTTGGGGGATTAATTTGATTTTCTCTTCGACAGTTTGACTTTGCTGCATTTCCATCTCCCGTGCGAGTAATCCTCCTCTGTCCTCTCCATGACCTATGTCCGTGTACAGCCACCGCAGCTTCGTCAACGGTCACGCTCCCTGTCAGGCATCAGTGATCTTAGCCGCAAGACATGGCTACCTCCAGCGAGCCGCGAGGCGTGAGAGACACACCGTTCCCATCGCCGCCTCTGTCCGTCAGTATCTGGTACTGCTCTCGCTATACCTGTACTGATCGGCATCCCATCCAACAAAATAGGAGGCCCTTCCCCTTTAGTTGTACTCCATCCAGTCCTTTTTACTTGGCATATAAGGATTGTCCAAAGTCAAACTTTGTAAAAGTTGATTATATTTATATTGAAAATATCACTGTTTATATAATACTAACGTTATACGCTATAAAAATTAAATTCATGATGCATCTAATGTTTTGATTTCATGTTGTGAATGTTGATACTTTTTTCCATAACTATAAAGTTGGTCAAACTTTATAAAGATTTGACTTATATATCCAGAGTAAAAAAGACCGGAGGGAGTAATAAGTTTTATTTTCTACTCTTCCAACTTTCATTTCTCACGAGTTGTGTAGTTTGAAGTAACATAAAATAAAATAAAATTATTTTGATCTCATTTTTGTTAGCAAAGTTTTTTTGTTTCACTTCTATGTAAAATTCCACAATACTAAAGCTTGACATCACAAGGTTTAGATCCTCCCACCGCCACTGGGTCCGGCCTATTAGACCGATTGGGTAAGGAGATGCTGATTCATGCGATAGTTGATCTATCCCAAATAAATATGGGTAGTACTTGGTGTCTTGGTCCCTCGGTTTCCTGCTAGGACTACAAGCCTCCATGTATCGTCGGGTTCGCTAACTATCTGATGTGGTGATTCATCGTTCATGCACACCCATCATCTCACCCTATGCATGCATGCAAGATGCACATTCGCGGGCTACCATACGATAGAATGGGGACGTAGGGAACATTGACCCGCTATTAACAGAGCTGCCGAAGAAATAAGTACAATCTTATTGTGCTTTCATCAAATTTGAGTCGCCCATCACGTGCTATATGGTAATACAATTAAAAAAATTCATCAAGTTTGAGTCACTTACCATGTGTGCATTTCGTAATATGTACAGTGTTCCAATAAACCAATAAACTCAGACAGAGGAATACATACAGTCTTCACTTTCACCTCATCTGCAGTTTTTTTGAATAATCTTCTTTTTAGCTAAAATTTTGAAACGCGATAAACTTACACCTCTCTTGCTAGATAAACAACAAGAACCAATGAGAAGCCAAGTGAAGGGAAGAGAAGGTTTGAGTGTAGGACCTTGAGCCTCGAATTGCACGGGAGTATGGTGCGATAGAGGTAATGCCCACCAACATTACAAGTTTGAAGCAAGGTTGAGTGTGGAGGACAACACATGCATCCGATGGAGGTCAGACGGTGGTGATGTTGACCATCGAAATAATTACTATTCGATGCATGAAGGGGCCATCACGAACGAGGAGGAACGGTGACATGGGTGGGTCTTTGGCTAGGGGGCATACGTGTGGGGATGATTCATGCACCAGGTGTAGTTAAGATGGGAATGAAGCCCATTATCATTACAAGTTCGAGGGATTGCGGGATTCATCAAAGTGGTGTACTAGAGTGTAATGAGCAAATTCATCACCTTGGGTTTGATCATGTTCATCGTGAGTAGTTGGACAATGTGACCACCATCCAAGATGGTGGCTGGTGAAGTGGCAACACGGATGGGTCATTTGAAACATGTGAGATGTTTTCTTCCATTGCAATGCACGGGCACATTTGCTAGTTAATAATAAATCAAGAAAATCATTTTATCCTGTGTGTCGTAGAGTTGTGTTGTGATATTAACATGAGTTACCGTTCGTGATAGTGCATGATGCGTGTATGATTAGTGCACGATTACAAACGAGGGAGTCATAGGATGCCCAAGGCACCTCAAGGTAATATTCAAGGACAACCAAGCATCTAAGCTTGGGGATGGCCCAGATGGCATCCACTCTTTCGTCTACAATCCATCGGTATATTACTTGGAGCTATATTTTTATTCATCACACGATATGAGTTTTGCTTGGAGCATCGTGTATTATAAGAGTCTTTTATTTGTTTGCTTTTTAGTTTGCCACACTCATTGTTTGCTACACACACCTTTTGAGAGGGACACACATTTATTCATGATTTGTTAGAATAATCTATGTGCTTCACTTATATCTTTTGAGCTAGGCAGTTGCTCTAGTACTTCACTTATATATTTTTGAGCACGGCGGTGGTTATATTTTAAAGAAATAATTGCACTCTCATGCTTCACTTATATCTTTTTGAGAGTATGCACGGGATATGAAATTGGTCCTAATACGATAGGTATTCAAGAGGGATATAATAAAAACTTTCGTGTAGATCACTGAACATGATAAGTTTGATTCCTTGCAATAGTTTTGCGATATAGAGATGGTGATATGGGGGTTGTACTAGTGAATAATTGTGATTTAGTAAGAATATTGGTGTTAAGGTTTCTGATTCCCAAAGCATGCACATATAGTCTCTCGTTATGCTAAGAAGTTGGAGCAAGATTTATTATTGAGTGTCTTCCTTTGCGTGAAGGTCGGAGGCACGCGATGGTTAAATCCTACCAACCTCCCCCCTAGGGGCATGCGTAGTAGTACTTTGCTTCGAGGGCTAATAGACTTTTGCAATAAGTATGTGAGTTCCTTATGACTAATGTAAGTCCATGGATTATGCGCACTCTCACCTTTCCGCAATTTGCTAGCCTCTTCGGTACCGTGCATTGCCCTTTCTCACCTCGAGAGTCGGTGCAAACTTCATCGATGCATCCAAATCCCGTGATATGATACACTCTATCACACATAAGCCTCCTTATATCTTCCTCAAAACAGCCTCCATACCTACCTATCATGGTATTTCCATAACCATTCCAAGATATATTGCCATGCGACTTCCACCGTTCCATTATTATGACATACATCATCATTGTCATATTGCTTTGCATGATCATATAGTTGACATACAATTTGTGGCTCAGCCACCGTTCATCATTATCATACATGTTACGCTAGCATCATTGCACATCCTGGTACACTGCCAGAGGCATTCATATAGAGTCATATGTTTCAGTTTTATCGAGTTGTAATATTGAGTTGTAAGTAAATAGAAGGGTGATGATCATCATTATTAGAGCACTGTCCCAGTGAGGAAATAAATAAATAAATAAAAAGAAGAAAAAATAGGCCAAAATAGCCCAATAAAAAAATGAGAGAAAAAGAGAGAATGGGCAATGTTACTATCCTTTTCCACACTTGTGCTTCGAAGTAGCACCATGTTTTTCATATAGAGAGTCTCATATGTTGTCACTTTCATATACTAGAGGGATTTTGTCATTATAGAACTTGGCTTGTATATTTCGATGATGGGCTTCCTCAAATGCCCGAGGTCTTCATTAGCAAGCAAGTTGGATGCACACCTACTTAGTTTTCAGTTTGATCTTTCATACACTTATAGCTCTTAGTGCATCCGTTGCATGGCAATCCGTACTCCTCTCATTGACATCAATTGATGGGCATCTCCATAGCCCATTGATTAGCCCGTCGATCTAAGACTATCTTCCTTTTTTGTCTTCCCCTTATTAATCTCTACCATCACATTCTATTCCACCCATAGTGCTATGTCCATGGCTTGCGCTCATGTATTACGTCGGGGTTGAAAAAGCTAAAGCGCGTTAAAAAGTATGAACCAATTGCTTCGCTGACACCAGGGTTGTACATGATTTATACTTTGTGTTAAGAAGATGGAGCATGACAAGACTATGATTTTGTAGGGATAGCATTCTTTAGCATTTTTATTTTGAAAGGCATGATTGTTTGTTGGTATGCCTGACGATTTATGTCTTTATGTCAAGTTATAGACTATTGCTTTCAATCATTCGGATCTAAATATTCATACCATAAAAGAAAGATTACATGATGAACATGTTAGGTAGCATTCCACATAAATTTTTTGTTTTTATCATTTACCTACTCGAGGATGAGCAGGAATTGAGCGTAGGGATGCTTGATACGTCTCCAATGTATCTATAATTTTTTATTGTTCCATGCTATTATAGTATAAATCTTGGATGTTTTATATAAGTTTTTGTGGTATTTTGTATCATTTTTTGGGACTAACCTATTAACCTAGTGCCAAGTGCCAGTTGTTGTTTTCTGGTTGTTATTGGTTTTCCAAGAAATCAATACCAAACGGAGTCCAAACGGTACGAAACTTTTTGATGATTTTTTTGGACAAAAGAGACCCTAGAACCTTCGAGAGGAGACCAGACGAGAAGCGAGGAGGCGGCAAGTCAACAGGGCACGCCCTGATGCCTTGTGGGCCCCACGTGGCTCCGTCTGATCTAATTCCACCTTTATAAATTCTCTAAAATAGGGAAACCAACAGAGTGACACCCAAAATACTTTTTCCGCCGCTGCAAGTTTCTGTTCTTCCGCGATCCCATCTGAAGGCCTTTTCCGGTACTCTATCGGAGGGGAATCAATCACGGTGGTCTTCTACATCATCCTTGCTTCCCTTCCAATAATGCATGAGTAGTTCACCACAGACCTACGGGTCCATAGCTAGTAGCTAGATGGCTTGTTCTCTCTCTTTGATCTTCAATACAATGTTCTCCTCGATGTTCCTGGAGTTCTCACTACAAAAAAACACTTCCATGATGATACATGTTTGTCACAGTAGGTCACGTTTTCTGTCATGTATGTACATCCATGACAATTTTATGACAGAATTGAGATAGTCATACCTGTGTTGTCGTAGAAGTGTTCCGTGACAATACTCAAATTATCTTCACAGAAGTGTTCACTTCCATGACGATAAATGGCGCGTCATGGAAGTGTTTTCGTCAAGGGTAACCGACGTGTGGCATCCACTGTAATGGGTCGCCGTTAACCTATCGAGTCCGGTTTTGGATCCGATAACCGTTAAAATCAACGACCAATGGTGATTTTCCACGTGTAAAATTCTCATTGGTCGAAGGAACCACGTGTAAGCTCTGCGTTGGGACAGATGTCATCCAGCGAATGGATGGGACGCACCTATGATACGTCGACACGTGGCTCGGTCCAACAGTGGTCCATTTAGGTCAAAAGCCGGCCATTTGACTTGGTCAAAAGGTAGTGGGTCGGGCCATGCAGGATGTTACTAACGTGACACTACAATCAGAGACCCTTCGACAAAACTATGTGTGATGCATTAATCACAAATGGTGATGTAAAAAACCATCAAAAAAGTTGCAAAAATGTTTGTGATGAAGGATACATCAAACATGGATCAGATTTTACTTACGTGTGCGATGAGTGGCATACGGTTCACTCCAATGAACTGTTTGCGATGAGGCAGAACAACAGAAACGGGCAGCGAGATGAAAGTGTGTGCGATTTATGGCATACAGTTCACTCGGATTAACTGTTTGTGATTAGGCAACACAACAGAAACGGTCAGCCAGATCAAGGTGTGTGCGATTTACGGCATACAGTTCACTCGGATGAACTATTTGTGATTAGGCGGAACAAAAGAAATGGTCAGCCAAATCAAGGTGTGTGCGATAGAGGGCAAACAGTCCACTCGGATGAACTGTTTGCGTTGAGCCAAGAGAACAGAGACGGTTCAATTTAACAAGATGTGTGTGATACGCGGCAAACAGGTCTGTAATCATAAATGTATGCGAAGACCGATAATAACACAGACGATTGCTGCTAATAAGACGTGTGTTTTGTGCGATGGGATTGCATACAGAACAACAACATATATATATACACACACTTATAAGGACATGGCTGCATAACCAAATTAAACATTGAATTACATGGGTGGCTACAACACACATGAGACATGACATTTAATTGCACACACCAAAGTAAACTATTACATGCATAATTACATAGGTGGCTACTACACACATGACATTTCCACAAACCAAAGTAAACTATATTACATGCATAATTAACTAGGATAACCGATCATCTGATCATCATCTACTTCTTGTGACGCTTGCCGCTACTGCTCTGCTTGTGGCTCGATCCAGCCTCGTCGATTTTGGGAACGAGGCACTTCCTCATGTCAACGATCCGCCTGTGCATCTCGTAGCATCTGTACATGCTCTTGGCCGCGAGCCTGAGGTGAGATTCATCCAGTTGCCGCATCCAGGCCTCATGCCAGGATACGGGACTTGTTCTGTTGGCATCCTGCTTCATCTTTTCGTAGTAGGGGTCGATGATGTCCGAGGCGAGTTCAACCAGGGAGTCCTTCTTCGTGTTACCCCAGACCCTGTAGTACTCACGGATTTTGACAAGGTTCTTGCAGGCCAAGCCCGTAACCATGAGCGCTTTTACATCGTTGGGGGTTTCCGCTGTAGCAACTTGTTGTCGGTGCTGTTGACAAACCTGGTGAAACGGTCGCAAGGCTCTGTGGCCATGCAGTAGTGGTAGATGAGGACATGATGGCGCACGCACAACTAGGCGACAGCAACCTTCTGATCTTTGCCGGGATGACCACCGGTGTACTGGAGGTCGATGCCGACCACCTTGTACCTGTCTCGAGCAAGCAACTGCTCCACGGTGTTGATGTAGTCCTTCACCACGGCCGGGTCGATGGTGTGCACCATCGAGAGATCCTTCTCCCTCGCATGGGTCTCCACTTTATGCTCGCCGAACTCCATTGAAGCGCCGCTAGATATCCTCTCTGTATGTGTCATCATGGGTGTTCTTGTTGTGTTGTGGGGCGAGATCAAAAGGTTGAAGAGACTAAAGTTATAATGGACACTGGAATCAATGGGGAAGCCGGACGGCCTGGAATATCCGCACGCCCGGATGGCAGTTCTAATTTGCAGCGCGTAACTCCATCGTGCTACACGTAACTGCATCCTGGCGACGTGCGCGGCACAACCGCATGCATATGGGCCCCCAACATGATCGTGCGCAGGCCCCAACCGCTGGCAGAGCGCGTGCGCAGCGATGCAAGCAGAGCGCTCCATGGCACCTCAACGGCGAGCAACCATATATATGCATATAGCAGCAGTTGAACACGCAAGGAAATGCTCTCCACAAGCCGAGCGCGTGGAGGTACGCAAGCAGAGCGCGCCATGGTGCCTAAAGGCGAGCACAGCGCACTGCGGCGCCTAACGGCGAGCAGAGAGCGCCGAGGGATGCAAGCAGAGGCCGGCACAGTGATACGTGGCAAATAAGACAAACTGTGCGAGCGATGGCGGAGACATCAAGCACGAATCAGATTAGAGTTGCGTGTGTGATACCTGGCATATAGTTGATCCATACGAGCTGTTTGTGATGGAATAAGCCATGTGTGTTGTGGGCAAACGCTTGCTGGTATATAACGTTTGTGATTGATGAATTCATCACCGACGGGTTACCTAGTGTGGTCCGTGTGTGATGTGATATGCTCTGTCTGCACAACATCTATGCTCTGTGTACAGAAGAACAACATATATATATTTATAACAGGACATGATTGCAAAACAAAATTAAACATCCAATTACATTATATAACAAATACCATAAATATTGCAAGGTTCAAATTCCAGCATTACAAGGCTCAAATTCAAAGATTACAAGGTTCAAACTATTCAGGCACATAAAATTCATCTTCTTCAGAATCTTTTTCATGCATTATTTCTGTGAAAGGATCAGCCACCGAGAAGTCATATAGCGGCTCGATACAGTGACTTCCAAATAATCTGTCATATGAAGTTACAAACTGAAATTCAGCTTCTACAGAGCCTTTTCCATTCAGTTGTAGATGCCTGCGCTCTTTAGCAATCCATTCACTTCTGCGCAGTAAATATAGGGAAAACCTCATTACCTTGAGCAACCTTGCTTTCTCAACAAAGAACCTGGGGAATTTAATTTCTGGTGTAGTGCCTCGGTACTTGTTAAAAGTAATTTCTGTGAGATGAAGATCAAGGCATTCAATGGGATTGTTATATTCCCCAACGTTTTCTACTTTCGGGCCTGCTAGTATCTGCAAACAAAGACAACATATTAGTGCCTAGTTGTAGATTTGAACACTTCGGGCCTCTTTGATTTGCAGGATTTCTAAAATACACGAAAAGTGTGCAATGCCACCTTCAGTCTTTCATGATAAACTTTTATCATGAAAGCATGTTGGGCAAAGGAATAAAACGCGTACAACACTAGCATCTAAAAAACTATATGTATTGAAATCCTCCAAATTTCCTTTAGAAATCATTCTACATTTGTCATTGTAATCATGCGTAAAAGTAACAAAAATTTGAGCTCCGTTGTGGTTAACAATTAATAGGAAAGGAGCATCACCTCGATGTATAGCTTCTCCGTGCAAGGATAGCATCTAAGGAATCCAACAACTTCAACTAGATCGGGGCTGACAGATTGTAGTTCCAAGATCTTCACTGTGCGCAGAGGCCGAGTGCGCCACCGAGATGCGAGGACCTATGTGCGGTAGCCATCCTTGGTGGGGAGAAGGAAGATGATCTCCCCAAGGATGGCGTCTGGGAGATCGCCAATGCGGTCCGCCCAATATTCTACGGGTTACTCAGATCCAGGGGGCATGGCCCCTTCTGCCCGCGCTGCCGGGTGGAAGATCTACAGCCGGTGGCACCGCTGGCCGGAGGCTCATCTCTGTACATAGCAATCTAAAAAAAAGGCAGAAACATACATGTAGGACAATCAAAATCAATTCTCAAGATCTGGAAGAAAAAAAGGGCACAAACATATATGTAGGATATTCAAAATCAATTCTCAAGATCTGGCTTCGAATTATTAGCATGCACACTAACCCTAGTCGGATTATTAGCAAAAATATCATTTGTACAGAACAAACAATTAATCACTAAACATAGATACCATTCAAACAATCAATACATTACACGGATCTACCGAATCTTACTCTGATTTCATGGACTGGGTGAACATAACCAAGGATTTCTGTTCCCAACAAAAGGTGCGGGGGGAGGGACTAACTGGTTTTCCGTCAGAGTCAGAGTCCTTGCCGGAGTAGCTGTGGACCTCTGGCTTCGGCTGGGGAGGCATGACGACGGCGACGAAGTCAAGGTCGCACTGCTGCCCGCGCGAGACCTCGTCGGCAGCGACAGCAACCTCTGTGCCCAGCTTCATGCGTTGCGCGGGTGCTTCACCAGCCCTGGTGTCGCCACTCCCACCATGCGCTTCAGCAAAATCCTAATCCTAATACACTCCATGCGGTGGTGACAACTGTGGACGGGGTGTGCGGCCGCCTATTATGACCAGCGGATCGGGCGCACCATTAATATGGAGTAGTGGGAGCGAGGTGGGCGGCGGTCAAAGGGCTGGCTCGCCTCCCGGTAAGCCTGCGTAGCAGACTGCTGCCATGCCTGCCGTCATTTCACACAGCTATTGGCATGCCCCACGGTGAGTGTGTAGCGAACACGCGCATGCCTCGGCCTCCCGGTCTGCCTGCGCGGCGGACTGCTAGCATGCGTCTCGTCAACTCACGCATGCTCGTACGGCACACGGGACACGTGCGCGGCACGTATTATATTGATTTTCCCTTTTTGATGATTAATTCTGTCGCTTTATTGCTTAACCGAAGCATGGCATGTACATTGTTGGTCTAACGCACATGGTTCGAATAAACAGTCTGTTTGCGATATTGGTTGATAATTAGTTACAATTTCCTGTACGTAAGAATATTATATCAAAACTTGTCTCAAATTTGAAAAAATTATAATATCACAGTCTATTGGTGTCCATATGACACCACGATACGTTTCATGAATTTCAACTTAGTTTTGGATTTACTGGATTTTAAAAGCAAGATTCTAGATGTTAGAAATTTCTTGCATGGGGACTAAACATGCACCGAGGGACACGTACACATATGATTTTGCAATCCATTTTCGTGCACTATCACGGGTCTCATGTAGATCAAATTTGATTTTTGCACATTAAATCCTTGGGAAATCAATCAATGTATAAAAACGGACAAATGTTATCTATTTTTTTCAATTTTTAAGACTAAACTCCTTTGGTCGCATGTTCGCTGCATAAAAAGTTTGACATGCATCTTTGGGCCACATGCACGTGGTGGTCCTAGGACACTCACTCGCGTGGGCCCGCGAGGTCGCCGTCCAGCACTATGACATGCGATGAGAGAGGTTAATTTGAACAACAAGGATGGTCATTTTTTTTGGGTTTTTGTTACGTACGGTAGGAGTATATATATATATATAGTACGCGTTGAAGAGGGTGGTCGGGGGCAATACTACGCGTCATATAGGACAGTCACTCGCGTGTGATGCTTCCATCCATGGGCCCACGAGGTTGTCCTCCATCACTTTGACCCAACACAAGGAGGTTTCTTTTTGGGTTGTGTTGTACGCGTCAAAGAGGGGAGGAGGGGGCCAGGGCAGCACATACTACACACACGTCATGAACGATCTCGCTCCGTGTGGGGAGTTTTCGGTTTCCGAGGCAGGTGCCACAAAGAAGTTGTGCATATTGGGTATTAAAAACATCACCAACACATTGGGCCATGTGCAGACGATGGTTGTCACTCATTCGCCTGTGACTCTTCCCTCCATGGCCCGCGAGGTCGTCGTCCATCTATTATATGACACAACAAGAAAGGTAATTTGATGAACAAGGATGATTATTTTTGGGTTGTGTTACACTACGTAGGAGTATATATTGCGCGTCGAAGAGGGGAGGGGGCAACATATATATACTACGTGTCATGAACCTCGGTTCGTGTGGGTGACTTAAAGGTTTTCGAGGCAGGTGCCATATCAAAGTTCTGCATATATATTAGGTACTCAAACATCACAACCACACATCTCCATACATCGTTTTCCACATGCAAGTGTGTTCGTCTTCTGACCCTTTCCCGTGTTTTTTCGCCAAATTTATAAACAGCAGACGAGTCGGACGCAACAACCGTCTGTGATCGGGTACGAAATAGACAGGGTTCCCTAGGACTACCTGTGTGCCGCGCCCCTGCCCCTGTCCCTGTCACCCACATGATCACAGTAGATTGGGCTCCACGAGGCTTCCCTCCCCCTCTCAAAAATATCTACTCCCTCGCAATCTCGAAAATATCTACCCGCCTAGATGGTTTTTCTGTTTGATAGCACACGATTAGTGTGTGTGGACCATGTGCGATGTTTGTTACTCCTGCTTTGCTTCAATCAGTAGATCCAAATTTTCAGTAGGCCCGGCATTTTATTCCCGCCTGCATCCCTCGCAATCTCAAAAATATCTGCTTGGCTGGAGTGTTTTTCTGTTTGATAGGACACAATTATTATGTTTTAACCGTGTGTGATGTTCGTTACTCCCACCCCGCTCTGCTTCAATCCCTTGATCCAAATTTTCGGTAGACCCGCCATTTTACTCCTGCCTAGTAAAATTTTTAGTACCCGCGGCATTTCCTCAAACACCACCTTGGACCCCCTCCACACACACACCCCAAATCCTTCGCTCACCACAAATCCCCCGCTCACACACATACACACCACCCCTCCCTCGCTCCAAACCTAGCTAGGTCGCCGCCGTGCCACCTCCATCGTCAACCTCTGCCAGTCTACTCATGCAGTTTACCCACCGATACGCATACACTCGCTGCCCTGAGTTTCTTAGATGACGCCTACGAAACGCCCCCTTTCCCAGAGATCCTCATCCCCACCCCCCTCCCCCACTCCAGAGCGACGCAGCCTAAGCCCGGTTATGCTTCCTGAGGAGCTCGAGGAGCGAATGGCCCAAAAGAGCTTTACCACGGCCTCTTCGTACGACATCGGTGAGGTGGCCACCGAGGAAGCTGACGACAATGACTGGACCTGGATTGAGCCTTTCAATCAGCGGGCTAGAGTATTCTGGCATGTCGCGGTCACCGGCTATGACATCGAGGTCGTCGACACCGACGGCGCGGGCTATGTTACAAGTTAAGTTGCCCACCCCCAACCCTTCGGGTTCGATAGCCGTCGATCTAATCAATGGCCCTGCCGCTGATGTCCTACGGCTCATTATGAATAATTTGCCATACTTCCTCGCCATGGAGCCCCTTTTGTCATTTCTGAAGGACACGTTCTGCGACGCTGGCTTGGGATCCTCAGCTGGCAAGTCAGACCTCATCGACGGCGACCACGAGGATGAGCCAATCTGTGATAAGTGAGGAAACCCATGTTTTGTTTTCTCGAACCCCTTTTGTAGTGAGAACCCTTCCAGTACTTATTGCTATATTTGGTTGTTTGCATTACGCCTTGTTTATTTCTATGGTTTTTGGTTGTTCGATTGTTTGTAGTTAGCATATGTCCAGTTTCAATTGCCATCTTTGGTTGTTCGTAGTATGCCTTGTTTATTTCAGCTATTAACAGTGTGATGTTCTATATGTGCTAGTATGAACTGTGCAGTTCAATTTCATCAATACCAATTTTAACAATAGCTCTATGAATGACTATATTTGGTTGCTGTTAAGCATGTTGTACTCCCTCCAAATCTTTTTAGTTCGCATATAAGATTTGTCTAAAGTCCAGCCTCGTAAAGTTTGACCAACTTTATAGTAAAAAATACCAACATTCACAATATGAAATCAATATCAGTACATGTGTCATGACTTAAATTTTCATATTGTATAACTTTAGCATGGTAGATGTTGATATTTTTCATATAAATAAGGTCAAACTTTATGAAGTTTGACCTCAGACAATTCTTAAATGCAGAGTAAAAAGGACCGAAGGGAGTATTTAACACGCCTTTCCATTTGATTTAGCAATGGCACTGTTTGGATGCTCTAACTTAGCTACAGGTTAGAGTTAGTTTCTAGCTCATGACAGTTAAAAGGGAGAGAGAGAGAGAGATTGGTGGAATAGTTGATTGTATTGCTTGAGCCTCGTGGGCATATATATAGGAGTACATGGTCATCTTGGAGTACAAGTCAAGGTAGAATAAATCCTACGCTATCCTACGTTTCCTAAATAACAATGATACTCAACAATTACTAACCCTGAACTAACTCTAGCCAAAGAGGTGTTTGGATGACAGTGTTAGATTGACAATAAATGCATTAGGAGAACTAGCCCCAATCAGAACCTCTTGGGTGGGATAGTTGTTTTGGGTGGGTTTGACGCAACTAGCTCAAACTAGCCCTCATGTTTGGATACTTTAGGGCTATTTGAGCCCAAACTAGCTCAAACTAACTCTAACCCATGGGTCCAAACAGGGCCAATAACTAGTGTACTTAGACCTGCACAATACAAGTTTGAATGACTATGTTTGCTTGTTTTTAAATATTAGGCCTGTTGAAGTTAATAACACACCTTTCCACTTCTTGTTTTTAAATATTAGGTTTTTAACAATTTGGTCTTGCACATGTAGGTCCTGCTGTCAGAGGTTTTGACCAGCTGTTCGACCCTTTTTGCATATGTGGAAACGAGTTGTCCATGAATATCAGTCAAGTCAAGAAACTCAAAAAGATTGTTAGGATAAAGAATTTAGCGACAAAAAACAACAAGATCTTTGTCTGCACAATGAAGAAGACATCAGTTCACTACAGGATGGTACTAACTGTTATACCTTGAATTTTTAATTCCTTTGCGCCATTTCAAATCTAGAGAAGATATTTATGCATATCCTTGTTTTCAGGCCTTTCCAAAGCAGTTCACTGATGATTACCTCTCAAACTACCTGTATGGTCAGGAGGCGAGGAAGGTATTCATACAACACCCACGGTTCAATATTGAAGTCTTCCTGAAGAGGACGAAGGATGGACAGTCAATCATCCACAAGCACTGGCCTAAAGTTGCAAGACCTTCAACATCAATGAAGGCTCAGTATTCGCCTTCCGCTTCAGTAGTTTTCCAGATGAGATTCATTTGTCTATGTACCATCTATGGTGCTAATTTCGAAAGGTTATAGATGTTGCATGTGAAACTTGGTGCTAGTGCAGTTGTGTAATGGGGTAGCTGAGTGCTGAAGCTATATGATGTTGTACTCTGATGTATTTCAATTATGAAATCCTACTTCCTTAATACGAAAATGAAATATATTGTGTGCTTAATATGAAATGTCAATTAATAAATGGATTATTAATAATAGGACAATTAGCCTGCTAATGGCCAATTAGCCTACTAATTTGGGTTTTCTATTGCAAACGGTTATTGAGAAAATACCGTGGGCGATGACTTCAGATAACGCACACAGTTTCTAGGAATAAAATGTGTTGGATCAATGAACAATCACACTCGACTTCCTCTTGAAAACTGTTTGCATTAGGCCACCTTGTGCAAATGTTTACCACATAAAAAGTGTGTGTGATGGACAGCCTATGCCACACAGTTTCTTCTACGCACCGTGTGTGATGCATTCAATAACACAAATGGTAATTTTTTTAATATCGTCTGCAATGGCAACGCTATCACAAACGATTTAATGGGGAAAATTGTGTGTGATGTACATGCGAACGGAAACGTTTTCCTTGGAGTGACTATGTGGGATGTATATACGAACGGAAAAGTACTTCTTGGATTGACTGTGTCGGATGTACATACTAACGAAAATGTATTCCTTGGATTGACTGTGTGGAATGTACATACGAATGGAAACGTTTAACCGAGACCGACTGTGTGGGGTGTACTTACGACTGGAAACAATTTGGCCTGTATAATTGTATTTTTTTAATACAACTGTATGTATAATCGTATTTGATCGATCGCCAGTCGCACATGACCTCATTTTGCTGAGCGTGTGTGCCCGGAGGGCCTATCCCCGACGGTTTCTGGGTCGTGTGGGAAGGACCCCCCTATCGCCCACACTCACTTGGCGACGGTTCCAAATGTCGTCGAGGAAAGGGGTTAAAAACCGTTTGTATAGCACCACGCTGTACCAGTGACTAAAAGCATGTTAACGGTCTATTCGATTATAGCCCATTTACAGCCCGCTAACTCGCGGCCCATTATGGCCTGTCCGAAATAGGCCTAGTAGCGTCATTTGGGCCCTCCAATATGATTCCAGCCCGTTGTAACTTCCAGCCCATGTATGGCCCATGATGTCTTCGGCCCATATGAGGCCCTTTGTAACTCGGGGCCATTTAATGGCCCGTGGTGAAACTGGCCCATAATGAACAGTAAATCACTTTATACACATTAATGGCCCATTATTCCGTTGGGCCGTTTCCAACGAGTGTTACCTTTTGCCCTTCTAAGTGCCCATTTATTCTTGGGCTCATTTCCAGCATACGATTACTTACGGTCTGTTACTGGCCTGTTGCGCTGATGAACCAAATTCAGCATGTGGTTACAGTCGGCCCATTAACGACATGTTATGCCTGTTGATAGAATTAAGCCAGTTATACATACCGGCCTATTAACGACCCATTATGGTTGGCCCATAAATAGGCGATTCCCATTCTAGACCATTTACAACCCACATTGCGGACTGTTATTGGTCCATGAATAGTATGGGCCATGTCTGATCAATCGATCATACGCGCCCGTAGAAGGCCCACTGATTCTACGGCCCGTAGAATGCCCATGGGTCATACGGACCGTAGGAGGCCCATGGTCAGTAAAACAGGCAGAAGGACCATGGTTACAACAGTCTGTATGTTGCCTATGGTTATTATGGCCTAGTTATAAATAAAAAGGTTACCGCGAAAAAGAACTATAGTGACTACAAGCAAAAAAATAAACAAGACAATAAGGAAATACATAAGCAAGCAACTTACGCTAGGCTATTACGGCTATTACAAATATTATATTCACTAGGCATGAAAGTTTGCCACCAGAGCAAATATAGTGAACAAAGCAGCATATTACATACATCGGGCGTCTAAATTGGCCACCAGTGCAAATAAACATGCCAACAAAACAAGTCAAGAACTGAAACCACTTTAGAAGAGCTCTAGAAATGATATCCTGGGTACCCACTATGCTGGCAAGAAGCTTAGCAAGCTTATTAGCTTTCTCTTGTTTGGCGCTAAAATCCTCCAACACTTGTTGTTGCACCAGAAAGTATGCATCTGAATTGTGCAGGAACTTCCTCAGTCCTTCGTGTTCTTGCCGCAACACAGCTGACTGATGCCTTTCAGCTTGTAGCTAAGACTCAAGAAACCGAAGTGATTCAGGCAGCGAGTTCAAAGAGCTTGTGCCAGCAGTAGTGGCCAGTAACTCGAACACTACATCAAGGCAGGACTTTGGGGTTTTCTCACTGTGTACAAGATATTTTTTATCACCTTTCTTGGAGACCAACAGGGTTGTCTCACTATCTTGAACCTTATCTGCATTACTTTCTCTACCATTGCATAATGGGGTGCTCTTCTCCAATATCTGTCTGCATTCTACAAAAGAAACAAGCAGACACATCATAGGTTTAGCATGTACTATATTAAACTCATTTTGGTAAACCAGTTCAGTAGTAAGGTGGACAAGATAACATCATGAAACAAACATATATTTATGTACTATGGTCACTGTATTGTCTATGTCATTCTAGTTTATGTTGCCAAATCAAGATAGAGACATAGTTCAAATCATATCTTTTTAAGACACAGCAGCATAGACAGAATATAAGTGTGGGAAACTACACAGCACTAACAACACTTTAAATGTGCATGACATGAGAACATAACTGTTTATACAACTGAAACTGAAATTAACATAGAGCAAGAAGATAGAACAGCAATCCAGTTAAATAAATAGGTTTAAAACATACCTATTGCGCCATTGGAGTTTCAGTTGGATCCTTCAAATGTGAAATTAGTTGGTATGAGTAAATACAGTGATGCAAGAGCAAAGGAGTATGCACGATAGCTACGGAATCTAACCTGAGAACAGTTGCTCTTCTGCTTTAAATTGGAGTTTGGGTTCGCTGTGGTGGTCTTCGTGCTTTGGGCACTGCAGTTGCCTTACTAACTGCTCGTGTGGGGGTACTTTGTGGTGGACATGGTGTTGTGTTAACTAGAAGTGGGTTACCAAATGCTGGGGTTGGGGTTAGATGGGGTGTAGCTGGTTCTCTGTCCAACGGTGTAGGTGTAGAATCTGGAAGAGTCTTGATTATGTGTGGTGGGGCTAGTTTGTGAGCCAGTACAACCATGGTTCTATCTGCATCGGCGGGTAGCAGCGTCTTTTGTGAAGAACGGGTTTTTACTCCCTTAGATACTGCCATCATCCCCTCCAATTCGAATGGCTGATAAACAAGAAAAGAAATTGAATGTACAGACATTGTATGATAGACAGATGCGGTAATTCACATATATGTTGTCTAACCAAATAGGACAGCATGACACAATTTCACATATATGATGGCTAACTAAACATGATAGCATGACACAGTTTCAAATATATGATGGATAACTTAACATGATATAATGGCATAATTCAACATACGATGAGTATCTAAATAGGATGACATGACATAACTATATGATGTCTTTCTAAAATAGGTTGGGATGAAATAATTCACATACATGTTGTCTAGGTATAGAGGATGGCATGATATAATTCACATAATTGATTCATATACTAAGCAGCTGGCGCTCGCATGTATGATCTCTAAACTAAGCAGATGGCATTGAATATTGTGTATATCTATCCCTAATATTAAAAGACGGAGGCTTTCATAGTTCTCCATATGTCATGCCTTTACATTCGTTGATTTTTTGTTACCCATAAAAATTGACGGTTAAGATTTAAAAGTAGATCTACATAAAGTTATGTAAAAAAATATAAAGCATGTACACAACCTATCATCGACACGTCTATGGAGAGTTTCTGTCTTGGGATTCTAAGAATTCAGTCTGACACGTCTGAACAGTAGAAGCAATGGAAAAAGAGGATACAGCGCGTATACTACATGGAATAGTATGTGTTTAGCGGGCCCAACGGGTGAAGTGGGCGTCCTGCAGCGTGTGGACGACATCCTTGTACATGGACCAGATTGTTGTGTATTTACTGAGTCACGGATCAGATCGATCGTACATGTCGTTCTCGAAAACATTGGTCATGCAAGCATCGATATCTAGGTACGTGCACCTGCAGAATCGTTTGCATATACCATATTTGTGGGTTTTATGTGGAGCCAGTTTCTTGTGGTCGATGCTACGTAGTTCTAGGACACTTTCATCATGGGGGCGTCGGTCGGCGCATGGAGCACCACTGGCCTGCCGGAGGAAGCAGACTATAGTCGTAGATGAGGTGAGTAGGAAAGGCACTGCTGCTTCATGTCGGTCTTCAAGCGCTATGTCTGAAATCTGAATGGAAAACATTGTTCGGACATGATCTGCAAGAAGGAGGTGAACGACAAGGTAGGGTTTCCATCCGCCGTGTCACTGGTCGACGACGACGGAGGTGTCTCCGATGTGGAGGATGGTTTGTATGTCATGTATGTTGCATATGTCGTGGAAGATGTTGACTCAGCTCGGAAGGGAAGGTGAGCAGTAGGGAAGCCAATCAAAGGCGTACAGAGGCGTAGATGCAAGAAAGGCAAAGAGCAGAGGATAACAAGCTCGACCGATGATTGAGATTATGTTTAAGCTAACCACACGTACATGTCAAGAAAATAAAAACTAGTTGTGCTAGATCGATCAGCCCCACAATCTTTCAAAGAAAAAGATCGATCAAGCCCCAAGAAAAAAATTAATCAGACCCATGTCTGTTCAAGCTAGCATCACATCTATGTCGAATTGATCGAATAGGAGTATATTGAATAAGAGTATGCCTTGCCCTTCATATTCTGAATTGATCGAAGGACATAGAATTGGTGCGAGTCTCCGCTGCTGCAGATCGGCCGCAGACGACGGCGAGGAGGGGAACCTTCAAAAAGCGTAACTCCTCACTGGTCGCTGCCGCTGCACGTCTGGCAACGGACGAAGGAAGGAGGTGAAATTGTCGACGGGGAGGTGAGTCTGTCGTGTTTTGAATTGCACTTATGTAATGATGCCACAGTTGAAAGTTGATTTCCATCGAAAAGGGTCCACCGTCCATGCACCATCATCATCATCATGGCCATGCTAAGCAATGAAAGAAGAGACAAGACAAGCATCATGAATCCATGCATGCTACATCTATCCTAATCTGACATGCATAATAAGTATCTCTTTCTAGGCAACTACTAGGAAGTTACGAGCATGAATGCATGGATCAGCCTGCCGGGTGCAATCGCTTGCTTTATTTACTGACATTAATTACTCTAGAGCTAGCTAAAAAATTACGTACTTTGATTGAAATTAACAGAGATTTGTTTTGTGCATGCCACCTTCACTGTGGGCAGTCGTGTGTGTGTGTGTGTTTAACTTACTGCTTGGTAATAGTAAGTTACAGAGAGAAACTGAACCAGTTGTGCCCGCAAAAAATGACTTTAAACCTGTTGTGATACCAAATAGTTACATATTAAATGGTCAATGAATTTACTTAAATGTGATTGTTATGCAATATGTTTTTTGTGTGTAAAGTTTTTTTTGAATCACTGATTGATCGACGAAATTATGATGTCAAACAGTTATTCATCATCTGGTCAATGAAATTGCTTAAACATGATTGTCGAACGATAGATCTATGTTTTGAAGGTTGTATTTGTGTCATCTATTAAATTTATTTATCAACATTGTTGACCATTGCAACCCACTACACGTCAAAAGTTTCTATACGTGTGCCTACGAAAGATTTCGCCGCATCAAGGAAACAAAATTTAAATGTACATTTCACTTATTTGTAGATACCTATTTCTAAATTTCCCTACTATAGTTGATCTTTCATGTTCTTGCATTGGATACTTTAGCACTATATAGAATATGATACTAGTCGCCTGGAATAAGCCCGTGAAGATATGCCGGCTAATGTTTGTGATTGAAATTCTCAAGAATTCTTTTTATTTCTACACATCCGAACAACCTTGTTCCCATGCCTTCTGCACAATGTTCTATTTTCATAATGTGAGTATTTTTTCTCTCCCGTTACAACGCACAGGCATGTTTTCTAGTGATGACTAAACTAAGCAATGCAAGACACCATATGCATGATATGAGAAATATAAACATTGCAAGTTAGAGCAGACACCTCAGGTGGGATATAGGACTGGTCATCTATCTTTGAATCCTCCTCTGAGGATCTACCTGTAATCATCGAGATGTATGCTTCAACAGGTACCATTGTCTGCTCTAAAGACCTTATTTTCACTCCATATTTTTCCATAACCGACTCAAATGGCTGATGCACATGAAGAGTAGTTCAATATAAAAAGATTGTCGTCAAATGGAATACGTAATGAAAAAAAGGATGGCATGAGATAATTCACATATATGATGCCTGGCTACACAGGATGGCGGTGCATAATTCACATTTATGATAACTGGCTAAAAATATGGCATTGCATAATTCACATATCCGATTTAGAAACTAAACAGGAGGCATTCACACAAAGCACATCTAATCTAAGCAGATGGCATGGCAATGCAAGACACCATATATATGATATGAGCAATATAACCCTGCCAAGTTAAAGCATACACCTCAAGGGGGAATACGACTGGTCATCTATCTCTAAATCCTCCTCTGAGGAGCTATCTGTAACCAGCAAGAAATCCGCATCGACAGGTAGCACTGACTTCTTAGAAGACCTTGTTTTCACTCCAGATTTTCCCATCACCAACTCAAATGGCTTATGCACAGGAAGAGTAGATGAATGTACAAACATTGTTGACAAATGGAATACATGATAAAAAAATAGTATGGCATGATACAATTCACATATACGATGACTGGCTAAACAGGATGGCATTGCATGATTCACGTATATGATGCCTGGCTAAACAAGATGGCATTGCATAATTCACATATATGATATAGAAACCAAACTGGTGGCATTCACACAAAGAAAATCCAAACTAAGCTGATGACATATAAGATGTATAAACTAAGCAATGCGAGGCGCCATATGCACGATATGACCACCATTAGCATGCCAGGTTAGAGCAAACACCTCAGGGTGTAAATAGGAGCGGTCTGGTCCCTCTGAATCCCCCTCTGGATAGTTATCTTCCTCTGCAATACAATCTGGAATGGGGGGAGGGGGCCCCACCGCGCCCACCATGGAGCGGCGTCTGCATGACATTATATTCCCACGCAATGGTCTTCTCTTTTTCTCTACATGTTCAGTACTGTCGGTGTTCTGGGAACCAGGGTACGCAGACTTGCCTGCCTGCGGCCCATGGCGTGGCTTCCTCGACGGCCTGGTATGACCCATCTACAAGACTGCCAAGACAAGACCCTCACAGGACCCCCTGGCCTAGCGAGGCGGACGACACCAAGACCTCCGGAGGGAGCGGCTTCCCCAGGCTGCCTCCCGAGGAGCGGAGATTTCTACGCAGGTACCAGCCTCATGAGGCTGCAATGACGCAAGCCATGACGACCAAGGCCAGGAGGGTGCCAGCGGGTGCAGAGAAGGCAGTTTCCTCTTTGGTGCTAAGGAGGCAAGGATAGGCGTGGGTTCCTGAGGAATCTACCAAAGGTTTCCATTCTGGTGCTACAAGACCAAGACCACCAGCATGGCAGGACGGATGTCATCGCCGAGCCCACCACTGCGTCACGACCAGAAGCTTTGCAGGCGAAGACCACCTTTCGTCAGGATAAGATGTACTACTTGTCCCCTTTCAAAATGGCCACTGTGGGATCCCTTCCCGCCTATGTTTTGGGGGAAGAGGACCGAGGCCACTATAAAGATAGGTTAGCCACCACCATAGAATGGGTCAACTCATTCTCACCCCCGAGCCCTCGCGAGGTTGTACATCCTCTATACTTGTTCATCCTCAGCCCCTCGTGAGGCCAATCCATCACAAAGCAGGAGTAGGGTTTTACACTAGAAGGTGGCCCAAACCTGGGTAAACTGCCATGTTCATCTTCTTCCTTGCTCACGCGAGTCCGGCTAGGCTAGGCTGTGGGGTGACGGGTTGGCAGGCTGGCTAGGTTGAGTTCTTCGCATATGCCCCAGAGTTCGAACCTTCTTGGGTCTGTGGAGCCCTGAATCCGACATTTGGCACGCCAGGTAGGGGCGTGTCGAAGTCCTTCTTCCACTGTTCATTCCGCCTCCGTTCCATCGCTCCCATGGCCGACGCTCGCCGTGTCCGTGCCGAGCGCCGGGCCGCTCGTCTCCCAGACGGCACCCATGGGGAATGTCGCTCCTCGCCGCTCTGCCTCCCCGGTGGCAAACGCTGCCACTGACCCCGCTGCTCACGAGCAGCAGGACTTGTCGCTGCCGCCTTTCGTGCGGCGTGATGGCCGCACCGCCACTCCGTCGCCTACTCCGGGCACGGCATCGTCCTCCCATGCACGCCGTGGGCCGGCGAACGCGCAGGCTGCGCTGCTCATGGTGCGTGAGCTCCTGCGCTACCACCCTGCCAATGACCTCTACGACGACTGGCTCGGCTGCATCGCTGAGCTCGTCAACACTACCGGCGAGGCCCCTGTGCCGTCCCGCTCGCTGCCTCCCCCGCCATCCCAGGCGGACGACGTGGCTCATGGTGCGCCTCCTCCTCCTCTTCGGCGCGACGTGGACCCGGAGCCCAGGCGCAACGTGTAACACCCCCAGTGTCAAGCTACAGTAATCTCCCCCTAATGATTCCATGTCATCAAATTAAACTAAGCCAAATTACCATGTGATAAAAATCAAAGCCTTTTTCAAATTTAAAATAAAGTCAAAATAATATTTCTTCAAACATGAAAGCTAAAATGTTCATCATGTGGAAATATTCCATAGCTAATTATGGCGATGAACCAACATTTTTGTAAAATGTTTTAATGCCCTAAACTATTTAAAATAGAGGCTAAAACAATTATTTAAATGCCTTTTTAAATTATAAAAGTTGCAAACTATTTCAAAAGCCTCACAATCTTTTTGTGGCAGTACCAACTATTGCAATGTAATTATGTGGCCAAGTCCCACATTTTACAGAATCCTTTTTGGCAGCTCAAATATTGCAAAGCATTTTCTGTAAAAAGAAAAGAGCAAAAGAAAAGGGAAAAAGGGAAAAGAGAAAAAGCCCCCCTCACTGCCATGGGCCTTAGGCCACAGTGGCAGGCCCCGGCCCACCTGCCTTCCCCTGTCGCCTTCCACCTCTCTCTTGTCCACCTATCGAGCCCGACCGGGCGGTCACCGTTGCCATTGGGCCACCTCGCTGACCACGCCGCTACAGGCGCCGCGGGGGGATAAGGACGCCAGCGTCGACGCCTTGGCTTCCGCCAAGATATTTTCCCCCTTCCCCCAAGCGCTGCTGCTTCTCCTCTCTGCCATGGCCGCCACTACCGTCGCCTCCGCTTTCTCGCCCGCGTAGCCACCGGCCCCCTCCTCGACATGCCACCGTGTCCAGCCGCACCGACGACGTCCACTAATGCAACCCCGACCACCAGCGCGACCCGGGAGCCACCACTGCGGCGGGATCAGAGCAACTTCCTCCTCTGCATCCGCCGGAGTTCGACATCGACTTCGTCGCCGTCACAGCGTCCCACGCCTCCCCGACCAGCTCCCCGTCATCGCTGTGAGCACCCGTCCACTTTCCCTCCTTTCCCCTTTCGTTCTGCTGCCCAAGGTTCGCCTCGCCGCTCAACCGCGAGCTCGCTGCCGCCGTTCATGTCGCCGCCGCAGCCATCGCTAGCCCCGCTCGCGCCCGTGACGTGCACCGTGCTCCTGGGCTCCCCAGGAGGCCAACGGGCCCCTCGGCGCCGCTCGTCGTGCCCCCTGGCACCGTCTCCGCCGACCTCCCGAAGCCGCCGCCACTCATCGTCGTTGCCATGCTCGTCTTAGGCCATGCCAGCCGCTCCCACCCCTTCCATTCTACGCGACTTGACGGCCGTGTCCGAACGCCGCTGCGCGCTTGCCTCTCCAAGCCTGGCAGCCCTGATCCTGTGCTCGCCCAACTCCGGCGCCCGCCAAGCTCGACGCTGACGATGTTTCCGGCCTCCCCAGTGCTGAACAGCAGCTCCACTCGACACGGCTCCCTCCCAGCTTCCGAACGCCGCCTCGCGCGCAACGAACAGAGCATCGTGGCGCTTTTTCAGCTAACTCCGGCGAGAAGCAGCCGTGAGAAGGCTCGCCGGAGCCCCCTCCGGCGCCCGCTGACGTGGCCGCTCCGGGGCCACCCCCAGGGTCACTCCCCGATGGGACCCTGGGGCCCCCTTGACCTGTTGATTGCGGTCAGCACTGACTGGGCAGCGCCCAGTTGCTGACATGTGGGATCCGCCCCCTTAAGCTAATCAAAACGGTTTTAAATTAATTAATATGATTAGTTAATCTAAGTAGACACTGACTGTGGGCCCCTGTTAATTAAATAGATAATTAGTTTAACTTTAAAATTCTGTTAGCCTCACTGTCAATGACAGGTGGGACCCAGCCGTCAGGTTTGATTTGGACTGGCTGAGTTGATTGCTGACATCGTGATGACGTCAGGCTGGCGTCATATTTCTATTCTTTTTGTATTAAGTTAAATAATAACAATTTTAGAATAATGTTTAAACTTTGAAAATTCATTTAAAATAATCCGTAAATCGGATGAAAATAATTTATATATGAAAGTTGCTCAGAAAAATCCAACGAATCCGAATACGTGGTCCGTTCATCTTTCACATGCACCTAGCATGCTGAATACGTATCCATCCCCTCTCTTTCATATGTTTTCCCTCTCCGTCTGCAACAAGTAGTCCTGCGTTAGAACACCCCTAGCTCTGCATATCGTCATGTTATGCTTTTGTGATGCTTTTTCGGCTTTATATTTATTGTTTCTCCCACTCTTCTCTCCGGTATACCCCGAGACCGATGTTGCCTCTGTGAACGACTACGTCACCGACGACCCTTTCTTCTCAATAGAACTTCCAGCCAAGAAACCCCCCATTGATCATTTCGATATCGCCCATTCCCTTCTCTCTTATGCTTGCATTAGAACTGCTACTGCTTTTTGTATGACCCTATTCTAATGCATAGCCTGTTTTTATTACCTGCTTTCATACATTACCTGTTTATCCTAAACTGCTTAGTATAGCTTGGTTAGTGATCCATGTGTGACCCCTCACCTTGTCCCAGTTGCCCCGCTTTATGTTTAATGACTCGATCAACGTGATCGACGTCCAGACCCCGACACCGCACATCACCCCCCTTAGTTGTACGACTCTGCGGAGTTACTATCGAGTGCCGAGGGTGATACCTTGTCAGTACTTCTGATGTTAACCCTGTAGTGTAACTATTCGGTCATGGTCATTGAGGGTATTCCTGCTTCATGACTCCCGATAATGACTCTGTCGTGCAACCCCTCAAGTGTGGACCATCGAGGGTGATTCCTCCAAGTCCACCTTGATGGTTACATCGAGTGGGAATCCATCGAGGGTGATTCCTCGGGTTTCCCCCTTGCTGTTTTGGACACACGGTTACTTTGACTTACCACAGAACCATGATGACATCAGGTAGGCCCCGAGGGGTACACGCGAGTGATGTGAAGTCGGGTTGACCTGGAGGGTAACCGATAGATAATTACGTGGCACGGCCGGGCATGCTTATCCCTGGACGTAAGTCCCCGAGATGGGGCGACGGGGTCACATGATCGTGAGTCTCTACTCGTTACCACGCACTACCAAGACACTAACGGTTTGGATATTTGCTCCGAGTAGGCCTCTGGCCTTTTCGCACTAACCACCACGCGGGAATAAGTATGGGCACTCTGCCTCGTATGTATCAGCCGAAATCTCAATGGACGTCAGCAATGGAGCTGCATGCGCCCCGGTGGCCCGCGTAAGCACCTGCCTTATATAAGGAGGTATCCAGGATTGATCCCGACCGTCCATGCAATGTGCAGGAGTGCGAAGGGCAATGGGCCCAAGACCCCTGAGCGCTTAGGATGTAGACCGATGTGCTGGCCTCTCTGTTCAGCCTAGGTAGGACTGCAGTGTGTTGATCGGCCGAGGCCGGTCATGACCTGATGGTGTGTCCGGCCGGAGTTAATCGAGCGTGTTGGGTAAGTTTCTGCACCCCTGCAGGGAAGATTCATCTATTCGAATAGCCTTGTCCACGGTAACAGGCGCTCGAAGTTTTATCCCGATCGATACAACTAGAACTGGATGCTGATGCATGTAATGGAAATGATGGCTTCGGGATTGTTTTCATGCAGGGAGTCGAGGAAGTGATCTCTGGGCGATGTTACAACATACTTACTAATGTTATAATATGCTACTCTTATCTCTTCTGATGCTGCAAGATGCTTGAAGATGCTAGTATTCGATAGGCTAGGCTTTCCCCTTCTCTTCTGGCATTCTGCAGTTTAGTCCACAGATACAGCCCATTCCTTTGATACAAATGCATATCTAGTTTAGATCTGATGTAAGTCTGGCGAGTACTTTGGATGAGTACTCACGGATGCTTTGCTACCTCTTTTTCCCTTTTCCATTCTACCCGGTTGCTGCGACCAGATGATGGATCCCAGGAGCCAGATGCCACCACCGACGACTACTACTACTACCCCGAGGGTGCCAGCTACTACGTGGATATCGACGATGACCAGGAGTAGTTAGGAGGCTCCTAGGCAAGATGCCTTGCCTTTTCGATCATTGTTGCTTTTGTGCTAGCCATCTTAAGGCAAACTTGTCTAACTTATGTCTGTATTCAGATATTGTTGCTTCCGCTGACTCGTTTGTACTCAAGCTTATGTATTCGAGTCCTCGAGGCACCTGGCTTGTAATATAAAGCTTGTATTATTTTTATTTGTGTCTAGAGTTGTGTTGTGATATCTTCCCGTGAGTCCTTGATCTTGCTTGTACACATTTGCATGTATGATTAGTGTACGATTGAATCGAGGGCGTCACAATTTGGTATCAGAGCCGACTGCCTGTAGGAAGCCCTCTTTCCAACTCCTTGGTTGAAGTTGAGTCTAGTCTTTGGAAAATTTTACTAACATTGTTGTGTGGCTTACGGGCCCACATCACAATTGGGTGGTATTAGGATCTTTTATTCCTCGTCTTTACTCTGGGACTCTGATCTCTCTTCTACTCGGGTTGAATGATTTTGCTAATGCTAACTCTAGGTTCTCATAACTACTTCCTCCCGGAGAGCCCCTAATTCCAGATGATCGCTTGGTGCACAAGAAGATTCCGAAGATACTCTCCGATGTTTTCCTGAGACCGTTGTGCCCTTAGCCGTTGCAATTCCCTACCACCGATAAATCCCTATGGATAGCTACATACACTTGCCGTCCATACCTTCTTTGCCAATTGCTCTCGTTATTACAAGATACCCTGTGATACTTTCCAATATTCCGAGGATCCATTGTGCCTTCTACCTTTCAGCTCCTTTTCCGCACGAATACATGTACGAATAATTCCTCACAATTACCGGGGATTTGTTCAGCCCCAGTTGTTCATGTGTTTCACAAAAGTCTTTGAATTACCATTCGATCTTCCGAAAATTCTCAGCAGCCTATTGCTCTTGAAATTCTTGCTTGCTTGCACTATGGTTAATCCCATAAGTCTAGTAATCTTGTTGGCATCCTTTGTCACTATCATTTAGAGTACGTTGATTCAAATATGTTGCGGATGCTCGCAATCCTCAGTCAAATCCTAGAATTCATCCTTTCGGCTAAGACGTCACTCCGGACATGAGCTGGTTCTCGGCAAATCATACCTTGATTTATTGTTGATCTGTGTCTATTCAACTTCTCTTTTGATCAGAGCCTCTGCTTTTGATCCCCTGATTTGAAATTCATAATTCCTTTCTATTTAAGCTTGAAAATTATGTAGATATTTCTATCATCTGGTGCTCTTGCATTATTTCTTGTTTTGGTTGAACATCGATACTCACATCAGATTCTTTGCGGTCAGCCAGACCCAACGCTGGATTGTTATCCGACAGTGTCCGTCATATTCAATAACTCTGTGAGTCTTTCCTCTAATTCATAATGCCTTTGGTAAATTGTATCCTCTGCTTTGTCAACCATACTTTGCTTTCGAGCTTGTGTTATTTACTCCTGAAGTTTGTGGTATATGTTCCTAAGATGCCCCGATGGGTTGAACCAATGCCTTCCCTAATCTATGTGAACCCGAAAGATTTCATGGGGCATACCCATCTGGAACTTGACCAGGTAAAACTAGCAACACTAATGCCGTTTTGAAACAATAAGTGAATGGAAGGTTATGCATTGAAGAAGTGGGAGTCGACCTTGAACTTTGCGTTCATGCCCATGGATACGATGTAGATCCTATCATGGAAGCTTCTTGTAAAAATAACTATTCACTTGATATAATATCATCTGGTATCGGTGAATTGATCATTTGCAACCGTGGTTCCGACCATGATTGTTCTTCTTTGATCCCATTTCTCGGACAAGTTAAAGCACTTGTCTTCTGTAGATCAATACGCCTGCCCAACCTCTATTATGATCTACCTTCGAGTATTACACCTTGTATTTCGAGGATATCATGCCATTGCACTACATCTTATGAACTTTTGAAGAAGTACTACCTTTCCCTGTCATTGTCACTTCATGGGTTCTGGGTTGTTCGTCAACCGAGAACACCGATAAGTGAATCGATTCTGCAATTTGATTCAATGACTCTAAGTAATTTTTGTTTCTTACGAGTTTAATAATCCTTCAAGTAATTCCTAGCCTGATCTGCTATATCATTATCATACTAAATTTTAACTATGCTACCTGGTCCTTCTTCCTGGAGCACAATTTTCGATGATGAGCTAAGCTTACGTCGATCTTCCTCGTCATATCATTTCGCCTTGAACAGGAAGCTTGATTTCAAGTTTGTGTCGTACCCGTGGTTCCCATAACCTTCCGCTTCATCATTCCTTTGACTTGATGTCATCGCCGATCGATTACACTTTCATGAAATCTCTCGACAAATGTGTCGTGCTCATCATCAACATTCTGAGCTCTTCTAGGATATCAATCGAATTCATGATGAGAAATATCATCCTTGCCCCTCGATGATTTGTGTTATCATTGATAACATTCTAGCCTTCCCCCAACACAAACTTGTTCATATAATTTTGGAACTACATCCTTTTGACATGTCGATGGCTTGCTGCTGAACCCATCGGCCACATCCTCATCTTTTTCCTGATAAAATTGCATGAGATGTTCTAGAAATTCTTGATGGATCCTTTGTGTTCCCAAGGTCCGACCTTCACCTGATGACCATGTCAATACTATCCCGAAGCATGACTGCGGTACTCCGAACATAATTAAGAACATTGGAGGCGCAATGCTAAATGTTTCTTGATCACTTATCCAAACACTATAATATGGGTAACGTCATGATTTTCCTCTCCCCTTTACCTAAATGGTAATCTACTTACTATCATGCCATGGATATCATCCTCTGCTTGTCCTTGGGAAGGATATACTCCTGATATTTGTGTTTAAACACATTTTCCTTTCCATTGTTCTGATTAAATTAATAGTCACATTTTCCTTTCCATTGTTCTGTTTAACCTTTCCTGTAATCTAACTTATCTGAGCAGTGATAATTCCCTGCTTATGTAAACACCTCGGTGTACAACTCTGTCAGTAAGACCCTGTTACTATTGTTGATGACATTCCAGTAACCACCGATGGACGAGAACTTTGCCTATTGGTCCGCCTCATTTCAATGAGCAGGAAAATGGTTCTCTTCGTCCCTCGCCCTTGGTACCAACGTTGTTGCCAACATAACTGGCAGGCCTTGCTATCATGACCATGCAAGATGTCAGCACCCTTCCTACTTTTAACCCACATGCTGGGCCCATAACCCACATTTCCACAGGATCAAAACCTGACTCTCCTGTACATCATTGATTCCGAAGCATCCTTTGCACTTGACTTCGTATGTAATTCACGAGCCACCGTCCTAGAGATGATCTTTCTGGTATCAAACGCAATATTTGTTTTCATCGCACTAAACCCCTTTCACCTTCTGATTAGGCATCAAACGCTTGCTTGCCCGTTCGAAACTTCTCATGGTACCTTCTTACTTTGCTCTCGATATTTCTTAAGTTTCAATTCGAGAGTTACTTTCTGCCACCTGCCCTGATGTTATCTACAAGATAAGCAACCTTGCAGAGGTCCGTTCTTCCAAAGTTAACCCTTGTCCCTTCGTAAGTACGGTGAAGATCCGGAAGGAAAAACGGCAACATCATCATGATACATCGATGCAGAGAAATGAAGACATCAACGAAAGGCATCAACTTCTTTGAGAATAGCAAACAGGAGTGAGAAGATCCCTTAGAATTTCATAACCAAAACTTTTCCCCTTGCTCCACCTCTTAAATCTCAGGACGAGATTTCTTGTAGTAGAGGGGATTTGTATCACCCCCAGTGTCAAGCTACAGTAATCTCCCTCTAATGATTCCATGTCATCAAATTAAACTAAGCCAAATTACGACTTGATAAAAATCAAAGCCTTTTTCAAATTTAAAATAAAGTTAAAATAATTTTTCTTCAAACATGAAAGCTAAAATGTTCATCATGTGGAAATATTCCAAAACTAATTATGGTGATGAACCAACATTTTTGTAAAATGTTTTAATGCCCTAAACTATTTAAAATAGGGGCTAAAACAATTATTTAAATGCCTTTTTAAATTATAAAAGTTGCAAACTATTTCAAAAGCCTCACAATCTTTTTGTGGCAGTGCCAACTATTGCAATGTAATTATGTGGCCAAGTCCCACATTTTAGAGAATCCTTTTTGGCAGCTCAAATATTGCAAAGCATTTTTTGTAAAAAGAAAAGAGCAAAAGAAAAGGCAAAAAGGGAAAAGAGAAAAAGCCCCCCTCACTGCCCTGGGCCTCAGGCCACATGGCAGGCCCCGGCCCACCTGCCTTCCCCCGCCGCCTTCCACCTCTCTCCACTCCACCAGTCGAGTCCGACCGGGCGGTCACCATTGCCACCGGGCCACCTCGCCGACCATGCCGCTACAGGCACCGCGGGGGGATAAGGACGCTAGCGTCGACGCCCTGGCTTCCGCCCAGATCATTTCCCCCTTCCCCCACGCCCTGCTGCTTCTCCTCTCCGCCATGGCCGCCACTGCCCTCGCCTCCGCTTGCTCGCCCGCACAGCCACCGGCCCTCTCCTCCACGTGACACCGTGTCCAGCCACACCAACGATGTCCACTACTACTACCCCGACCACCAGCGCGACCCGGGAGCCACCACCGCGGCGGGATCGGAGCAACTTCCTCCTCTGCATCCGCAGGAGTTCGACGTCGACTCCGTCGCCATCACTGCGTCCCACGTCTCACCGAGCAGCTCCCCGTCACCGCTGTGAGCAGCCGTCCGCTTCCCCTCCTTTTCCCTTTCGTTTTGCTGCCCAAGGTTCACGTCGCCGCTCAACCGCGGGCACGCTGCCGCCGTTCATGTATCTACCGCAGCCATCGCTAGCCCCGCTCGCACCCGCGAAGTGCACCGTGCTCCTGGGCTCCCGAGGAGGCCAACGGGCCCCTCGGCGCCACTCGCCGTGCCCCCTAGCACCGTCTCCGCCGACCTCCCGAAGCCGTCGCCACTCATCGTCTCAGGCCATGCCAGCCGCTCCCTCCCCTTCCATTCGACGCGACTCGACGGCCGCGTCCGAACGCCGCTTCCCGCTTGCCTCCCCAAGCCCGGCAGCCCCGATCCCGTGCTCGCCCAACTCCGATGCCCGCCAAGCTCGACGCCGGTGATGTTTCTGGCCTCCCTGGCGTAGACCAGCAGCTCCACTCGACGCGGCTCCCTCCCTGCTTCCGAACGCCGCCTCGCGCGCAACGAACAGAGCACCGTGGCACTTTTTTGACTAACTCCGGCGAGGAGCCGCCATGAGAAGACTCGCCAGAGCCCCCTAAGGAGCCCGCTGACGTGGCCGCTTTGGGGCCACCCCCAGGGTCACTGCCTGGTGGGCCCCTGGGGCCCCCTTGAACTGTTGATTGCGGTCAGCACTGACTGGGCAACGCCCAGTCGCTAACATGTGGGGTCCGCCCCCTTAAGCTAATCAAAATGGTTTTAAATTAATTAATTTGATTAGTTAAGCTAAGTAGACACTGACTATGGGCCCTTGTTTGTTAAATAGATAATTAGTTTAACTTTAAAACTCTGTTAGCCTCACTGTCAATGATAGGTGGGACCCAGCCGTCAGGTTTGACCTGGACTGGCTGGGTTGACTGCTGACATCGTGATGATGTCAGGCTGGCGTCATATTTCTGTTCTTTTTTAATTAAGTTAAATAATAAAAATTTCAGAATAATGTTTAAACTTTGAAAATTCATTTAAAATAATCCGTAACTCAGATGAAAATAATTTATATATGAAAGTTGCTCAGAAAAATCCAACGAATCCGAATACGCTGTCCGTTCATCTGTCACATACCCCTAGCATGCTGAACACGAATCCATCCCCTCTCTTTCATCTGTCTGGAATTAGCCAAAACACCGGAAAAACCCGTCTGGATGTTTTCCCTCTTCGTCTGCAATGAGTAGTCCTGCGTTAGAACACCCCTAGCTCTGCATATCGTCATGTCATGCTTTTGTGATGCTTTTTCTGCTTCATATTTATTGTTTCTCCCCCTCTTCTCTCTGGTAGACCCCGAGATCTATGCTGCCCCTGTGATCGACTACGTCACCGACGACCCTTCCTTCTCAACAGAACTTCTAGGCAAGCAAACCCGCCATTGATCCTTTCGATATCGCCCATTCTCTTCTCTCTTATGATTGCATTAGAACTGCTACTACTTTTTGTATAACCCTATTCTGATGCATAGCCTATTTTTGTTACCTGCTTTCATACCTTACCTGTTTATCCTAAACTGCTTAGTATAGCTTGGTTAGTGATCCATGTGTGACCCCTCACCTTGTCCCAGTTGCCCCGCTTTATGTTCGATGACTCGATCAACGTGATCGACGTCCAGACCCCGACACCGCACATCACCCCCCTTAGTTGTACGACTCTGCAGAGTTACTATCGAGTGCCGAGGGTGATACCTCGTCAGTACTTCTGATGTTAACCCTGTAGTGTAACTATTCGGTCGTGGTCATTGAGGGTGATTCCTCCTTCACCACTCTCGATAACGACTCTGTCGTGCAACCCCTCAAGTGTGGACCATCGAGGGTGATTCCTCCAAGTCCACCTTGACGGTTACATTGAGTGGGAATCCATCGAGGGTGATTGCTCGGGTTTCCCCCTTGCTATTTTGAACACACGGTTACTTTGACTTACCACAGAACCATGATGACATCGGGTCAGCCCCGAGGGGTACCCGCGAGTGATGTGAAGTCGGGTTGATCTGGAGGGTAACCGAGAGATAATTACGTGGCACGGCCGGGCATTCTTAGCCCTTGCCGTAAGTCCACGAGACGGGGCGACGGGGTCACATGATCATGAGTCTCTACTCGTTACCGCGCACTACCAAGACACTAACGGTTTGGAAATTTGATCCGAGTAGGCCTCTGGCCTTTTCGCACTAACCACCACGCGGGAATAAGTACGGGCACTGTGCGTCGTATGTATCAGCCGAAAGGTCAATGGATGTCAGCAATGGAGCGGCACGCGCCCGAGTGGCCCGCGTAAGCACCTGCCTTATATAAGGAGGTATCCAGGACTGCTCCCGACCGTCCATCCAATGTGCAGGAGTGCGAAGGGCGATGGGCCCAAGTCCCCTGAGCACTTAGGATGTAGACCGGCGTGCTGGCCTCTCTGTTCAGCTTAGGTAGAACTGCAGTGTGTTGATCGGCCGAGGCCGGTCATGACCTGATGGTGTGTCCGGCCGGAGTTGATCGAGCGTGTTGGGTAAGTTTGTGCACACCTGCAAGGAAGATTGATCTATTAGAATAGCCTTGTCCACGGTAACAGACACTTGAAGTTGTATCCCGATCGATACAAGTAGAACTAGATGCTGAAGCATGTAATGGCAATGATGGCTCCGGGATTGCTTTCTCGCAGGGAGTCAAGGAAGTGATCTCTGGGCAATGTTACAACATACTTACTAATGTTATAATATGCTACTCTTATCTCTTCTGATGCTGCAAGATACTTGAAGATGCTTGTCTTCGATAGGCTACGCTTTCCCCTTCTCTTCTGGTATTCTGCAGTTCAGTCCACAGATACAACCCATTCCTTTGATACAAATGCATACCAAGTTTAGGTCTGATGTAAGTCTGGCGAGTACTTTGGATGAGTACTCACGGTTGCTTTGCTACCTATTTTTCCCTTTTCCATTCTACCCGGTTGCTGCGACCAGATGATGGATCCCAGGAGCCAGATGCCACCACCGACGACTACTACTACTACCCCGAGGGTGCCTACTACTACGTGGAGACCGACAACGACCAGGAGTATTTAGGAGGCTCCCAGGCAGGAGGCCTTGCCTTTTCGATCATTGTTGCTTTGTGCCAGCCTTCTTAAGGCAAACTTGTCTAACTTATGTCTGTATTCAGATATTGTTGCTTCCGCTGACTCGTTTGTACTCAAGCTTATGTATTCGAGCCCTCGAGGCCCCTGCCTTGTAATATAAAGCTTGTATTATTTTTATTTGTGTCTAGAGTTGTGTTGTGATATCTTCCCGTGAGTCCTTGATCTTGCTCGTACACATTTGCGTGTATGATTAGTATACGATTGAATCGAGGGCATCACAATTTCGTGTCAAAACAGACTGCCTGTAGGAAGCCCCTTTCCAACTTCTTGGCCGAAGTTGAGTCTAGTCTTTGGAAAATTTTACTAACATTGTTGTCTGGCTTACGGGCCCACATCACAATTGGGTGGTATTAGGATCTTTTATTCCTCGTCTTTACTCTGGGACTCTGATCTCTCTTCTACTCGGGTTGAACGATTTTGCTAACGCTAACTCTAGGTTCTCGTAACTACTTCCTCCCGAAGAGCTCCTCATTCCAGATGATCGCTTGGTGCACAAGAAGATTTCAAAGATACTCTCCGATGTTTTCCCGAGACCCTTGTGCCCTTAGCCGTTGCAATTCCCTACCATCGATAAATCCCTATGGATAGCTACATACACTTGCCGTCCATACCTTCTTTTCCAATTGCTCTTGTTATTACAGGATACCCTGTAATACTTTCCGATATTCCAAGCACCCATTGTGCCTGCTACCATGCAGCTCCTTTTCTGCATGAATACATGTGCGAATAATTCCTCACAATTACCGGGGATTTGTTTAGCCCCAGTTGTTCATGTGTTTCACAAAAGTCTTTGAATTACCATTCGATCTTTTGAAAATTCTCAGCAGCCTATTGCTCTTGAAATTCTTGCTTGCTTGCATTATGGTTAATCCCATAAGTCTAGTAATCTTGTTGGCATCCTTTGTCACTATCATTTAGAGTCCGTTGATTAAAATATGTTGCGGATGCTCGCAATCCTCAGTCAAATCCTAGAATTCATCCTTTCGGCTCAGACGTCACTCTGGACATGTGCTGGTTCTCGGCAAATCATGCCTTGATTGATTGTCGATCTATGTCTATTCAACTTGTCTTTTGATCAGAGCCTCTGCTTCTGATCCCCCGATTTGGAATTCATAATTCCTTTGTATTTAAGCTTGGAAATTATGCAGATATATCTATAATCTGATGCTCTTGCATTATTTCTTGTTTTGGTTGAACATCGATACTCACATCAGATTCTTTGCGGTTAGCCAGACCCATCGCTGGATTGTTATCCGACAGTGTCCTTCATATTCAATAACTCTATGAGTCTTTCCTCTGATTCATAATGCCTTTGGTAAATTGTATCCTCTGCTTTGTCAACCATACTCTCCTTTCGAGCTTGTGTTATTTACTCCTGAAGTTTGTGGTATATGTTCCTAAGATGCCCCGATGGGTTGAACCAATGCCTTCCCTAATCTGTGTGAACCCGAAAGATTTCATGGGGAATACCCATCTGGTATTTCACCAGGTAAAACTAGCTACACTAATGCTGTTTTGAAACAATAAGTGAATGGAAGGTTATGCATTGAAGAAGTGGGAGTCGACCTTGAACTTTGCGTTCATGCCCATGGACATGATGTAGATCCTATCATGGAAGCTTCTTGTAAAAATAACTATTTACTTGATATAATATCATCTGGTATCGGTGAATTGATCCTTTGCAACCGTGGTTCCGACCATGATTGTTCTTCTTTGATCCCATTTCTCGGACAAGCTAAAGCACTTGTCTTCTGCAGATAAATACGCCTGCCCAACCTCTATTATGATCTACCTTCGAGTATTACCCCTGGTATTTCGAGGATATCATGCCATTGCACTACATCTTATGAACTTTTGAAGAAGTACTACCTTTCCCTGTCATTGTCACTTCATGGGTTCTGGGTTGTTCGTCAACCAAGAACACCGATAAGTGAATCGATTCCGCAATTTGATTCAATAACTCTAAGTAATTTTTGTTTCTTACGAGTTTAATAATCCTTCAAGTCATTCCTAGCATGATCGGCTATATCATTATCGTACTAAATTTTAAGTACGCTACCTGGTCCTTCTTCCCGAAGCACAATTGTCGATGATGAGCTAAGCTTACGTTGATCTTCCTCGTCATATCATTTCGCCTTGAACAGCAAGCTTGATACTATTCGTTGCTGCCTTGATATGTGCCCCACAGGCATTTTAAAATCCTAGTCTCCATAATAGAGTGGATCAAAGAACCTAATATAGAGAAACAACCAAATTTAAAGAAGGGCCAAAGTTTTCTCACCATTTTAGTGCAATGTATGGCAACATTTACATTTACAAATTCCAACTTTCTAGTTTCATAAGTTTTCACATACTTTAAATATTAAAAGTGTCCCACCATTGTGTGGTTAGAAAATTGACCTGACTCCAAGTCTAAGAGGTGAACAGGAAGATAAAGTACTGACTCGGAGTCTAAGAGGTGAACAGGATGATAAAGTAGCAGGTAATAAGAATCAATGTATAAGGTAAGTAGACATGAAAGAGTGCGACATCTCTTCCGGAACTATATAGTCTCAGGTTCATCTGCTCCGTCGATGATGGTAATGAAGTTGGCGTGGTTGCCGGCAACGGGGAAGATGATCTGAGGCGGCGAAAGAAGCTCTGCAGGGGGATCTCTCCTGTGGTGGATGCTTCCGCCGATGGTGCACCTCAGGTTGGGTGGATGACGGCACGGCAGGAGCGGGACAAAACACACAGAGTTTTTTTTTACACCTATCTAAAAATGAAGTAAATCTGTAAGGGCTCCTTAGAATTGGATGATTCTAAAAACGCAGAGACAGGAAAAACACAGGAATAGGATAGGAATGCACGTGCAAAATAGAGCATTTGCAAACATAGGATTTCTGTGAACCTGGGTGTTTTGTTCACATGAATTGGAAGAACACATGAATGGAGAAACATGATCAAATTAAAGTCAAACCACATGAAAATGTAATGTTAGAATCTCATTATGCTAATAATGCACTTAGTCCTATTGTCATGCATATTAATTTCAAAAGGAAGTCCAAGTGGATATTAAAATTCCTACGTTTTTTCTTTGAAAGAGACACCAAAGGAAAAAAATCCTCCAGTTTGACTTTGCTCCATTCCTTCTAACCAAATGCATGAATAGTAGTACCATAGGAAAGTTTCCAATTCCTATGTTTTCCTTCACTTTTTCTTTGTACCAGTGGTGATTCTAGTAGGTAGTCTTCAATAGGCTGAAGCCTGTCCTCGAAAAATGTTTTTGTACTACTACTATTTTGGACCAAGCCAGCTAGCTCAACTCCCAGGCCCATCTACACTTCCAAGACTACTACCTCACTGCTTGTTATATGAGAGAAACTATTTGTATTTCTCATTACTACGTGTTATCAGTGTGTCTTCTTGCCGGCATGAAATGGATATTTTTATGAAAAGAAAGCTTATGTTTTTGAACATATACATCATGTGCTCTGTTGTACTCTGAAAAAATTTGAGCTTATATGGACAACATAAGTAGGTCCATTATTCTGGTTAAAAGATTATGGGGCTATTTGGTTTGTGACTAACTTTGCCAAAGGTTGCCATAGCTAAGGTTCGGGAAGTTTGACCAACTTAGGTGAGTGTTTGGTTCAAGCCACACCTTAGGCAAACCACACTAGGGCCCCACATGGCATACACACAAAAAGTGTGGCAAAATTCCCTTAGGCTTGACAACTTTTGGCTTTCATTTTGATGAACTAATCTTAGGAAAGCTTGGCAAAAATGTATGGCAAAGTGTGGCAATGCAAGGACTAGAACCAAACAGCCCCTATATCTTAAAAAATCAATTCAGTAATAGTACATGTTCCCATTGTAATCTAAAATTTTGTGATCTTATTTGGTCCACATGAATATCATACAATGGCATTCTTGCTAAACCGATTCAAATTGTGGTTCAAAATAGCATTTAGTTTCCTCATGTTAACTTCGTGACAATGATTCATTTCTTTCTAGATTTGCAACTGCTTTGAACCAAAGGATCCCTGAGGGATTGACATGAATGTAGAGTAAAAAAGTGATGCGACAAGTGTACAACCTCTTTGGCGTAGCCTTGTCAACCTCAGCATCATTGGGTTGGACGTGGAGGATGATGATGCTGGTGTGACTGTCGGAGGCGGGGAAGAAGATCTGAGGCCTCTAGAGATGGCGCCGAGGGTACTGCTCGCTGTGATGGATGGTTCCGTCATTGGAGCAGCTCCGGTGAGGTCTACGATGGCGAGGCTAAAGCAGGACAAGACAGAGAACGTTAATGTGAAGTGTAATTCTAATAGCATCTGCAATAGATGATGTAAAATACATCACCAAAAAGTGCTAGATGTAAAATGCATTAGTCATGCCACGGCCACTCCAACACATGTTGTAAATACTATTGACTCTGAACTTAACTGAAGAAACTGAACTTTACAGTCAAAACTGAATTTTACTGACAAAACTGATTGCACTAGTAGCAGAGCACTACAATAGAAGTTTAGGCTGCTCGAGCACTAGTAGCAGAGAAGCAACGATCTAAATTAGCAGCCGCTCGAGCAGGGAACGCACTAGCAGAGAGCAGCTCGTGCAGCAGCAGCGTGAGCGAGAGCTAAAGCAGCAACTCCTGTAGCTGCAGCAGGTCTTGTAGCAGCAGCAGCGCGAGCGAGAGCAAGAGCAGAGCAGAGCAGCAGCACGAGCGAAAGAAAGAGCAGAGCAGCAGTGCGACCGACAGAAAGAGCAGAGCAGAGTAGTAGCACGAATGAAAGCAGGAGCAGAGGAGTAGTGCGATTGACAGCAAGAGCAGAGCTACAGCGCGAGCGAGAGCCAAAGCAGCAGCAGCGCGAGCGAGAGCTGGAGCAGCAGTAGCTAGTGCTGGTGTGGACTTCGCTGCCGAGGAAGCAATGACATGGGGCAGAGACACCGTGGAGGAAGTGGCCGGCGACGGCGCCGTCAATGGAGACCCGCCATGGCTACTCGCTATCGAGCACAGGCAGCCCCGTGAGATTGAATAAAAGATAAAATGCAGCGGTGAGTGCAGAACCTCCTTGGTGGCGCCGAGTAGGCCTCGGCTTCATCGGAGGAATTGGTCAGGTCGTTGTGGTTCCGGTTGGGCAGGTGAAGACAGCGCTATGGGGATGGAGGTGGCACAATAGACGAGGCGAACATCGGGGCAGCTCCTTGGAGGTGGAGGTCGGGGTGGCTGAACCGGCGGGACGACGAGATCGACGATGGATCCTCATCCGGTGCGGTGGATGAGGGACGTCAAGCTATTGATGTGGACGATGTTGCCGGGGAAGAGGCTCCGGCTGGGCGACGGTCTGGAGGTCGACGGAGGAGCATGGGGTTTTGAGAGTTTTGGCAGCCTCGGTGTATGAATGGGGGTAATGAAGGGTAAGGGAGGGGGAGCCATGGCTTAGGGACGCGCTTGTCTGAAATGTGGGGTAAGTTATGAAAGTACCCCCACCGGTTTTGACCACACGACGTCGAGGCAGCATTTCCAGCTATGGGGTAGAAGGGGGATTTTGCGTGTCTGGGCTGCGCGACCGATTTCGGATGAGGAGGGAGTTTTCACGCGTGTTGAAATTTCAGGAAAGAAAGGCACGGCGCAGGTTGAAGAGGCGGGTGTTTCACAGCAGAAGAGACAAGAGATACTCTAGCTTGAAAACTTCGGGATAATAAGGCGCGGATTCCATGTTCGCCAGAATAAACTTAACGTGTACAAAAAACAATTCATACAAGACAAAAGAGAGTCCCCTTTTACTATATTGCTATAAATGCCATTGAAAAACTACAATAAAAATCTAAAAAAATCGGGAGAACAAGATTAGCGTGTACAGTACCAAATCAATTCGCACTTCCCTCAACAACAACAAAAAATAAATCAATTCCCACTACAAGAAAGAGTCATGTCCCATTTTATATGATTACAAATGCCAGGATCTCGAATTTCAATTTCTTAATCCACGTTATGTTGAATTCAAATATGTCGTTAGGTGATCTTGAGATATCTAACGGATGTAGTCCTACATTTTGATCTTCCTTCTTATATGAACATTTTACTCCATCCTATGAATATATATTGTCGTCTACCATATGGACTAAATTTGAATCAATTTTCCCTATTTGAATACGATTGTTGTCAAGTTATACCATCATCTAAATATTATCTTGATAACAGAAAACATGCAAAGAGTAGTAATCATATTTAAATATGAACTACATGTACCATACGATCTCCAATTCAAATATTTTTATCCATTTTATGTTGAATTCAAATCACAGTAGATTGGTCTAGGTAGCGAGATGTTTGGAATAATCTAAACACTGTTTTCAAATGTATAATGTGTTTAATACACACAACAATGCATCCCCCCCCCCCCCCCCCCCCCCCCCCCCCCCCCCCGCCCACACACACAACATTTAGATGTTAGCTTTGAAAGCCACGCATTATCTCAAATTCGAATAGTTATTTCCATGCACGGATGCAATGTGGTCAGACGATGCCTGCCATCAGTATCGCAAATTCAAATCGATTTGGCCTTGTTCGATGCGAATATAGTATATAGCATGTTTGATTCAAAACCACACCAGGCATAGCTGCATTATATTCATGCATGCATGAGTTACAAACATCATGAGCTCTTATTCAAATATTTGAATCAACTTTTATACTTATTATCGTCTCTGTGAGTCTTTTACACGCACACACACACACCCACTCCTCCTCCCTTCGTGGATACCAATAACTTTTATATCGTGCATGAATATATGGACACACACTCCCCACAACTCGGCATCCTCTACATCATGCACACACGTTCTTGTTCTTTAGGTCGGTGTCAAAACCGGCCGATCTCGGGTAGGGGGTCCCGAATTGTGCATCTGAGGATCGAAGGTAACAAGGGACAAAAGGGGGACACGATGTTTACCCAGGTTCGGGCCCTCTTAATGGAGGTAAAACCCTATGTCCTGCTTGATTGTATTTGATGAGTATAGGGGTTACAAGAGTTTATCTACCTTGAGATCGTAATGGCTAAACCCTAGCTGTCTAGCCTATGAGAATTTTGATCGTCTTTACGGACTCAACCCTCCAGTTTATATACACACCGGAGGGGCCTAGGGTTATACAGAGTCGGTTCGTAGAGGAAGGAAATTACATATCCAGACACAAATCTTTCCATCCATGCATAGGGGAGTCCTACCCGGAAACGGGGGAAAGTCTTCCGCTTTGTATCTTCACGGCCCACCAGTCTGGCCCATATCAAATAGCCTAGACACCCGAGGACCCCCAAATCCTGGACTCCCTCAGTAGCCCCTGAACCAGTCTTCAATGACGATATGTTCGGCACGCGGATTGTCTTCGACATTGCAAGGTGGGTTCCTCCTCCTAAATACTTCAAAGCAATCTTCTGAACAAAAGAACTATATCCGGCTCTGTATAATTATTACAACCCTTTGCCGCGAAGGCAAGATATCAAACAGAACAATGTCTTTTTACTGACAACTTTTTTGGCGAATCGTCACATCTGGCCTCTTAACATTTCGAACCGTTTTCACGCCTCCCACTTCGCGTTTCGAGGCACAGCCTCCATTGACATGTCTTGTCAAAACAGAGATCATGCCCGCCCATTACGGGATCCTCATCAATACGTTTTTGGGTAATCAACCATGCCATTCGAACGACCCCTTGGGAACAGGCGAGTTTTAAGGCTTAAAGGGGGGCGCTTGATATGCACCGCTTATATAAGAGGATAAAGATCCCTCTTTTTTCCCCACGCCTTCTTCTCCTACCTTCCCATCTCCAAGCTCCAGCGCCCAAACTTCAATCTTTCCCACCGCAACCAGCCTCCCCAGCCATGTCGGGATCTGGTTCAAAGGGAAAGCGGGAGTCTTCCTCCGTCACCGAGAAGGACGTCAAGGAGCTCCGAGGGGAGAGATATCTGTCCGCGGAGATCGCGCACAGGCTCCCTGCCAAGGATCAAGTCATCCCCACTCCGGAGCCCGGCGAAAGGGTTGTATTCATCCCCCATTTCCTCCGAGGACTAGGGTTTCCCCTCCATCCCTTCGTTCGGGGCCTTATGTTCTATTACGGGAGAGATTTTCATGATCTAGCCCTGAATTCTTTCCTCCACATCTCGGCGTTCATCGTCGTGTGCGAGGCGCTACTCCGCATCCCCCCCACACTTCGGCCTATGGCTCAAGGTCTTCAATCTGAAGCCGAAGGTGGTCAACGGGCATCATGCGGACTACGGCGGCGCTATGGTAAGCAAGCTCCCAAACGCCGTGTGGCCCAAAGGGGCCTTCGTGGAGACCGTCAAGGTGTGGCAACAGGAGTGGTTCTACATCACCGAACCACGCGACGCCAAGTGGGCGGCTACTCCTGAGTTTAAATCCGGACCCCCTACACGGCTTACCTCATGGACCGCTAAGGGTCTGGATTGGGGATCCATGGCGGAAGTGTTGATGCTGCAAAAGCGCATCACCAATATGATAGGCAAGAACACCAGTCTCACTAACGTGATTCAGGTGATGCTCTTCCGCCGGATTCTTCCCTGCCAACTCCGGCCCTCTCCCATCTGGGAGTTCAATCCGGAAGATCCACGAACCTTGAAGCGTTTCTTCGGCACAATGCACGAAGACATCTGGAAGCTGCTCTTCAAGGCCCAAAAAATGTGGCCGAAGAAGACCGAAGACATCGGTCTTGACATCGAGAATCCGGCCACGCCGGTAAGTATGATTTTCCCGAATGTCTGTTCGGTCAATAAGTTTTAGACATAATGAATTTTCTATCCTTCATACAGAGCTGGATAGCAAAGGCAGAGCGGATTAAGTGTCCGGCACCACTGCCTGAAGGCCCGGCCACACCCCAGCTGACAGGGATGCTGGTCCCGGCACCCTATCAGGTGCCGGAGAAGAAGGTCAAGAAGAAAAAGGGTAAGGAGACCAAAGGCGGCCTTCGCCACAAGGGCCCTTCGGACACAGTGTCCGGAGAAACAGAAGTCCTCTCCTTCCACGAGGGAGATGAGGAAGAAGAGGAGGAGGAAGCGGAAAGCGACTCCTCTCCTAGGGGGAAGAAGAAGAAGAGGGCGGCCTCCACAGACCCGGAAGAGGAGGCGCCCAAGAGGGGGAAGATAGCCCTCTCGGATGGCTCAGATTCGGAGGCCGAACCAGTCCCCAAGAGACTTCCCAGGGTGAAGCCCCTGGCCGAATCGTAGGTACCAAAAGGGTCTATTATTTGTCTTCGGTCTCTTATGTTTCTATAATATAACATATAACACCGTGTGTCTTTCAGTCCTGCTCGCGACCTCCCCAACCCTTCACTATCTGAAGGGAGTTCTCTGCCACCCGAGATGGCAGAGAGCGAGAAGCCACAGCGAGCCCCTTCGCCAATCACCGCGGATGACACCGAGGTGTTGTCCCGAAGGACCTCTCCTGGCTGCGGAGGGGCGAGCGAGGCTGCCGAGAAGGCGCCCGAGGGTGATACCTCGGCTGCCGAAGACATGGGGGGGCGACCCCCATGGCGACCGACAGCAGGGGCCCTGATCAATCCGGCCCCAAGCCGGACATCATTCCGGAGACCAATGTGGCTCCGGAGTCAGGCAAGCAGCCCCCTTCGAAGGAGGGGGAGCATCAGCTCTGACGGCGGCCTCCACTAATCCGGAGGCACCGAATACTCTTGTGGAAGCACTACAATGTGCTTCCATCGTGGAGGAGCACCGCACCCTGATGGGTGTGGTGGTAGAGAAGGTTCAGTCCGCCAAGAGCGGGCTGAACGAAGCCTTCACCAGCCTACTGACAGGCTTCGAGGTATGCAATGTAATGCTCTAGAAGCTTTTTATAAAGGGATATACCTATGCATAGATAGTAGCCCCTGAGACTCTGTCTGGGTTTGAAAAAGCCGGTCAGAGGATCACATAGTATTCGGAAGAGGTGACATATTTTCTATTGTATAACAGGCTTCCTTGTTGGCGGCAACTGCCCAGGCCGCTGAAGTTTCCGAACTTAATCGGAAACTAAAGCTGGCTGATGATGAAATAGATCACATCAACAAGCGATTCAACGAGACGCAGGGTATGCATGTATTTTAAAGAGTTTTAGCATATAGCTAATATGTAAATTAAGAGTTTAACTCATGTACCGCTGTGATTATGCGCGCAGTTGGCGCGGCCGAGGTCGAGACCCTAAAAAACGCCCTTGCTCAGGCCAAGGAGGAGGCGAAGGTGAATAAAGCACTCGCTGACAAAGCGGCTGCGGAACTAAAGACCGAACAGGACGCCTGCTGCCAGCACAAAGATAGGGTGGCCGAAGTGGAGCAAGAGCTGAAGGACGCCATCCGCAAGTGTGAGGCCTTGGAGGAGAAGACTTCAGACGAAGCGACCGAACTCGCCAAAGCCCTCCAGGAGGCTAAAGAGGTGCGGGTCGAGTCCCGGAGTGCTCGTGAAGAGATCTGGCAGGCCAAACAGATAGCGGTCCGTAAGCCTTTTCTTTTGCAGAGTGTATTTGGAGGTCAAAGATATGCTTTACTCACTCGACTGCGAAGTTCTCCAGACGCCTTTGCGGATCTTCCAAGGAGTGCCACTAACGCCGCACAGTTCTTCCGAGCCCAAGAGGGGAATTCGACCGAGAAGCTATTCTGGTCACAGTTCCTGGCGCTGGAGCATCCGACACCCCTGAACGACCAGATGAAGCAGCTGACGGAGCTGCATAGGGTGTCCAGCTTGGTCATGAAGGATCTCATAGTCCGGCTTTGGCCAGCCGAACCAATTCCTAGCAGCTACTTCGGTTTGGTGAGGCGACTCGTCGATGCGCTACCTCGAGTTGATGTTGTGAAGCGCTCGGCGTGCATAGAGGGTGCGCGGATGGCCTTTGCTCGTGTCAAGATGCACTGGGCAAATATGAAGGCCACCGACGTCGCGACCGCAGGCCCGCCCGAAGGCAAGGACCACTGCAAGCCAGAAAGATACTTTGAAGATGTCTTAGCGGGTGCCCGAATAGTAGAGGGCCAATGCTCAAAGGACGTGATGTTTGAGTAAATGTATCCGGGCTGTAAAAAACTTATTTTGTGAACCAAGGCTTGTCATATATTTATGCCTTTTATCCTGAGTTATTTTCCTCCTGTGCGGCCATTTTAATTCTGAAAGTTTGCCAGTCGTCGGCTTCAGCCCCCTCGTAGATGCTACGGGGATGTTCGGTGGAGCGCGTGATCACACTTTGTCCAACATCTTGGTCCGCAAAGGAGGTGTTCGCGCAATGAACCAGGCAATCAGACTATGCCGCTTTATCACTTTCACTTAGCCATAGGAGTTTGACGGTGGGGCTAAGTACCAGCCCCTAGTGCGTATGTGGCAATCTGAACTAGGGTGCCTTTGTCGCATGACTCGGCGAAATCCAGCCCTTCGTATAACACGGGGTAAATCACTAAGGATTTGTATTAAGTCGCTGAATCGCCGACCAGCTCTCGCTGTATCATGACAGTCAGTTTTCGGCTTTCTCTACTGAGGTATTTGACCAGACGAACCAGAAACATAATCGCAGTAGTTCTCCCTTTACTACCTTAGCCGAACTAGCGGAACATAAGGTGGTAATCACAGGAGCCGGGCAACCCAACTATCGACCAAAGACATAATTCGAAGCTGATACATATAATGCAATATTCGGGATGCCGAAGAGTACCTTGTAGGTGTTCGGACTTTTGAAAATATGCATGGCCGGATAGAGCCCCCGGCATTTAGGCCGGAACAAAGCATATGTGGCAATCTGAAGCAAGGAGGGATCACACATGGAAAAATAAATCAAGACCGAACAAAAGTTGGCGATCAACTGTTTCCTTTATACCCTGATTAATACATTAAGACGTGCTATTACAGATAATGCCATGAACTTCAAGGCTATTTGACATGTCGAGAGTTTGTGCATGCGGGGAAGCTTTATACAGGGCCTAAAAGAAAAGGTAGTCTTGAAGACCCCAGTGGTGCCCTGCCGCACGTCTGCGCCGTTTCCCCTTGGTGAAAAATTCTTTGAGAGGAGAGGTCGATTGTCATCTGTACGAAAAAGGGGGGCCTCCAAAAGGGCACTTGCACGACCGTAGGGTAGGTAGGTTTTTAATGAACCTGTAGTACAAAAGAGGAAAAAAAAGAAAGAAGAAAAGAAAGAGAAAAAAAAGGTTAAGGTCCGAATAGGGTCAAGCCGCACTGTAGACCTTTTCCGCAGTGTGCCTCCGTCGCTGCCCAAGGTATTTTAAGTGCGTAACTATGCACGCGTGGTACACATGCCGCTGTTTCATGGGGCGATCGGCGGAGGCGAAACTGCTATTCAAGCTCTGGATTCACCGAGCTGTCGTTCTGTAGAGTGGACCGGGCTCGCTTGGCAGTGTCAGGTGTCTTAGTGACCGATGAATTGTTCGGCTTGATGAGGTCGTTCTGTACTTCGGCTGCCAGGGCCGCGGTGTGCTCCTCAGTACGGAGGGAGCGCTCCATATTTCCATTTACTATGATAACACCGCGCGGTCCGGGCATTTTGAGCTTTAAGTAAGCGTAGTGCGGGACCACATTGAAGCGGGCGAAAGCAATTCGTCCGAGCAGCGCATGATAGCCACTGCGAAAAGGGACAATGTCGATGATCAAGTCTTCGCTTCGGAAGTTATCCGGCAAACCGAAGACTACTTCCAATGTTAAGGAGCCCATACAACGGGCCTCCACGCCGGGTATTACTCCTTTAAAGGTAGTATTGCTGGGCTTAATTCTTGACGGGTCAATGCCCATTTTACGGACAGTGTCTTGATAGATCAGGTTTAGACTGCTGCCGCCATCCATAAGGACTCTAGCGAGATGGTATCCATTGATGATGGGATCGAGCACCAGGGCCGCCGAACCTCCATGACGGATACTGGTCGGGTGGTCCCGGTGATCGAAGGTGATCGGACAAGCCGACCATGGGTTAAATTTTGGGGCGACAGGCTCTACGGCATAGACGTCCCTTAGCACGCGCTTGCGCTCCCTCTTTGGGATATGTGTGACGTATATCATGTTCACTGTTTTCACCTCGGGGGGAAATTTCTGCCGTCCCCCTGTGTTCAGTAGACGGGACTCATCCTCGTCCTCGCTTTTTGGCCCCTTCCCCTTGTGTTCGGTATTTAACTTACCAGCCTGTTTGAAAACCCAGCAGTTTCTGTTGGAGTGGTTGGCAGGCTTGTCGGGGGTGCCATGAATCTGGCAAGGCCTATCTAGTATCTTGTCCAAATTAGATGGACCGTCTCTGTTTCCTTTAAATGGCTTCTTCCGCTGACCGGGTTTAGAGCCACTAAATCCGGTGTTGACTGCCGTATCTTCAGTTTCTTGATTGTTGTTCCGACGCTTGTTTTTGTTACGTCGTGGCCTTCCATTGCCGTCCCTGGCTTCAGAGGTGCCAGGGTCACTGGTACTGTTGCTTCTACGAGCCAACCAGCTATCTTCGCCCGCGCAGAAACGGGTCATAAGTGCAGTAAGAGCTGCCATAGTCTTCGGCTTTTCCTGACCGAGGTGTTGGGCAAGCCATTCATCACAAACGCTGTGTTTAAAGGCCGCTAAGGCTTCGATGTCCGGACAGTCGATGATTTGGTTCTTTTTAATTAAGAACCGAGTCCAGAGTTTGCTGGCTGACTCTCCGGGTTGCTGGACTATGTGACTGAGGTCATCAGCGTCCGGTGGCCGGACATAAGTACCCTGGAAGTTGTCTCGAAAAGCGTCCTCCAAGTCTTCCCAGCTGCCAATAGAGTTTTCTAGGAGGCTATTCAACCAGTGCCGTGCTGGTCCTTTTAGCTTTAGGGGGAGGTATTTAATGGCATGGAGATCATCACCGTGAGCCATGTGTATATGGAGAAGAAAATCTTCAATCCATACAGCGGGATCTGTCGTTCCATCGTATGCTTCAATGTTTACTGGTTTAAACCCTTCTGGAGACTGGTGCTGCATTACCTCATCGGTAAAGCACATGGGGTGTGCGGCGCCTCTATATCGGGTAACATCTCGGTAGAGTTCGGATGACATCCGTGTTCGGTTCTCGGCCCGAACTTGGTGATACTTGTCGCGCTAGGCTTGACGGCCGTTATCTCGTGTTGGAGCGCGTCCCCTTGATCCGTAGATTGATCTGGTCTAGCCGGCTCTATTGTCCAGGTCCTGACGTAAGTCATGCGTGTAGCCCAGAGCCGCTACCTCTCTGCCTTTACGGCCAGGTGGTGCGGGCTGGTATTCGGCGTGATTAGCCATTTTGTCCCGTCCATGTGGTGGTCGGTCCGGTTCATCAGCATGATTGTATCTTGACGGAATTGGCTCAAGGGCCTCGTCGTCGAATTGGGGTAGTAGCCTGCGCTTTGGGTAGCTTTTTATTGGGCGCTCGAGGCCGTATTCTTCGGCGGCTAGGACTTTGGTCCATCTATCGTTGAGCGTATCCTGTTCAGCTTGAAGCTGTTGCTGTTTCTTTTTCAGGCTCCTCACAGTGGCAATGAGCTGTCGCCTGAAGATTTCTTGCTCGAGGGGTTCCTCTGGTATAATAAAATCTTTGTTACCGAGGCTAACATCCTCCTCGGAGGCCAGCAGACAATTACTATCCTCCAAATCGTCATGATCGACAGGTTCGTCTGGGTTGACTTGTCCTTCTTCCCACTCATCTTGCTCAATAGCAGGCTCAATGAGGTGGTAAGAGTCTTCGGCGTTCTCTGGAGTGTCATTGTCTCCGGTGCCGGTATTTCTTTCCTTTTCGCGACGCGGTCGTGAGCGGCGCCGCTGACATTGGCGTTTAGGTGGTGCTTCGACAGGCTTGTCCTCGATCGGGTCTTGAGCGCTATCGTCGTCCTTCTTTTTGGGTGTATCCACCATGTACACGTCGTATGTAGAAGTGGCCGTCCAACGCCCAATGATGGGTGGGTTTTGGCCTGATTCGGTTCCGACATCGTCGTCCATGCCGTCGATGTCCTCGGAGGTGTAGTCTAGCATGTCGGTTAAGTCCTCGACAGTGGCTATCAAGTGGGTGGTGGGTGGGACGTAAAATTCCCCGCACCCAGCCCCTAGTCCAGGCTGGACGTAGTTCGGAAGTGATACCTCCGTTATGGCGAGAGATCGCATTAAGTCCAGAGCCTCGTTTAGGAGCGATAGCTGGACGGGTGACTAAGAGCCTGCGGAGCTGGGTTCGGAAATCACCGCCCGACCGTGCTTAATGGACGCGGGCCTCAAGAGTTCAGAGTTAACATCCGGAGGTGAGTCCGGCTTCCCGATGACAGGGAGAGCCCTGTTTGATTCCAGGCCTGTCGATAATATGGTCACCTCTGGGTGTCCGACAGGGAGCTCCGTAGTAGGAGAGGGTCAGGTGGGGTTTATACTCCTGTCTTCAGATAGGGTGGTCTACTTTGGATCTAAGGCCCGGGTAGGGACGATGTTTGATCCTTGAACGGGGCCTGATAGTGAATCCGATGGGCCTCCTTCATATAGATGAGGAGCGGCGGTCGAGGCCGAGAATCCTTCGAAGATCAAATCTCCTTGGATACCAGCGACGTAATTTAGGCTCCCGAACCTGATCTGGTGACCAGGAGCGTAGCTGTCGATCTGTTCAAGGTGACTAGTTGAATTGGCATGCAGAGCGAAGCCGCCAAACACAAAAAGTTGACCAGGGAGGAAAGTTTCCCCGGAAACAGCATCATTGTTGATGATCAAACGAGCCATCGAGCCTTCTGTCGACGACATAGTGGAACTCTCAATGAAAGCACCAATGTCAGTGTCAAAACCGGCCAATCTCGGGTAGGGGGTCCCGAACTGTGCGTCTGAGGATCAAAGGTAACAAGGGACAAAAGGGGGACAGGATGTTTACCCAGGTTCGGGCCCTCTTAATGGAGGTAAAACCCTACGTCCTGCTTGATTGTATTTGATGAGTATAGGGGTTACAAGAGTTGATCTACCTCGAGATTGTAATGGCTAAACCCTAGCTGTCTAGCCTATGAGAATTATGATCGTCTTTACGGACTCAACCCTCCAGTTTATATACACACCGGAGGGGCCTAGGGTTATACAGAGTCGGTTCGTAGAGGAAGGAAATTACATATCCGGACACAAATCTTGCAATCCACGCATAGGGGAGTCCTACCCGGACACGGGGGAAAGTCTTCCGCTTTGTATCTTCACGGCCCATCAGTCCGGCCCATATCAAATAGCCCGGACACCCGAGGACCCCCTAATCCAGGACTCCCTCACACACACACACCGATCGATATACCCCTCTAGCCAGCCAGGCCTGACTACGACACACAAACATGTACACGCATAGTCCCTCCCCTCCTCTCACCATCCATACCTCCCGCCCTAACTCTGAGGCACGCGCGCACTGTCACCCCCTCTATTGTTATCCATCTTGCACTCGTACAGTGTAACAAGCTAGCTGCACCCCCTCCCCCCACCACACACACACACCTCTCCCTCTCTTCGTCACTCCAGGTGTACCTTATCTCGGACACATGCATGCATGTGCACCAATCGATTTCCCTCTATGTGTAGACAGGTCTCTCGCTATTTCCCCACACAAAATGTCCGATATATATATCTCTAGTTAAGTCTCCCCCTCTTTATCCATGTACACATCGACCGAACCACGACCTCTCTACATAGGACCGCCTACCATAAACACATTAATTGTCCCTCCCCGTCTCATCATCCATGCCTTCCGCTTTGTCTATCGATAGGACAAGCGCGCCCACGCACGTTATCGTCCCCTCTTTTTAATTATCGATCCCGCACCTCTACTCCTTCCTTGTCTTCACCTAGTTAGCCTCTCGCATCATCTTCCAACATGCACCCCCTCTTTCCTAGAGCTTGTACGCTTGTAAAGTTCTTCCCTCTATCCGTATCTATCGATATGTCACGTAAACGATCACTTCCCCTCTCTTCTCATATATTGCCCCCCTCCACATACGTATACTATGTATTAAGGCCTCTGCTACTTCTTGAGCTTGCGTTGCTTTTCCCCTTGAAGAGGAAAGGGTGATGCAGCAAAGTAGAGATAAGTATTTCCCTCAGTTTGAGAACTAAGGTATCGATCCACTAAGAGGTACACGCAAATCTCCAATCTATGCACCTGCACAAACAATCAAACACTTGCACCCAACGCAATAAAGGGGTTGTCAATCCCTTCACGGTCACTTTCAAGGATGAGATCTAACAGAGATAGATATAAAAGATTACTAAAACGTAAAACAAAATAAAAGTAAATAAATTGCAGCAAGGTATTTTTGGGTTTTTTGGTTTATAGATCTGAAAATATATGATGGAAAATAGAACCGGGAGCCATAGGTTTCACTAGAGGCTTCTCTCTTGAAAGAAAATAATACGGTGTTTGAACAAATTACTGTCGAGCAATTGATAGCAAAGCACAAAGTTATGACGATATCCAAGGCAATGATTATGAATATAGGCATCACGTCTGTGTCAAGTAGACCGACTCTTGCCTGCATCTACTACTATTACTCCACACATCAACCACTATCCAGCATTCATCTAGAGTATTGAGTTCATAAGAACATAGTAACGCCTTAAGTAAGATGACACGATGTAGAGAGATAAACTCAAGCAATATACCCTTGATGTAAAAAATACAATACGTGCCTCACTACCCCTACTTTGTCACTGGGTGAGGACACCGCAAGATTGAACCCAAAACTAAGCACCTCCCCCATAGCAACAAGAACCAATATAGTTGGCCAAACCAAACCGATAATTCAAAGAGAAATACAAAGATATCAAATCATGCATATAAGAATTCAGAGAAGATTCAAATAATATTCATAGATAATCTGATCATAAATCCACAATTCATCAGATCTCGACAAACACACTGCAAAAGAATATTACATCAGATAGAACTCCAAGAACATCGGGGAGAACATTGTATTGAAGATCAAAGAGAGAGAAGATGCCATCTAGCTACTAGCTATGGACCCGTAGGTCTGTGGTAAACTACTCACGCTTCATTAGAAGGGCAATAGAGTTGATGTAGAAGCCCTCCGTGATCGAATCCCCCACCGACAGGGTGCCGGAAAGGGCCCTAAGATGGGATCTCACGAGTACAAAAGGTTACGGCAGCAGAAGAGTATTTGTGTGGACGCTTCTGATCGTTTGGGAATATTTGGGAATTTATAGCGAAAGAATTAGGGTTGGAGTAGTCCTGTGGGGCCCACAAGCCAGGGGCGCCCCCCTAGGGCGCGCCCTGAGGGCTTGTGGAGCCCTCGGGACTCTTCTGGCCCCCTCTCCAAGTCTGCTGGGTGTCTTCTGGTCCAAGCAAAATCATCGCGAAAGTTTTATTCCATTTGGACTCCGTTTGATATTCCTTTTCTGTAAAACTCAAAAACAAGGAAAAAACAGAAACTGGCACTGGCTCTAGGTTAATAAGTTAGTCCCAGAAATAATATAAAATAGCATATTAATGCATATAAAACATCCAAAATAATAATATAATAGCATGGAACAATCAAACATTATAGATACGTTGGAGACGTATCAAGCATCCCCAAGCTTAATTCCTACTCATCCTCGAGTAGGTAAATGATAAAAATAGAATTTTTTATGTGGAATGCTACCTAACATATTTATCCATGTAATTTTCTTTATTGTGGCATGAATATTCAGATCCATAAGATTCAAAACAAAAGTTTAATACTGACATAAAAACAATAATACTTCAATCATACTAATAAAGCAATCGTTTCTTCTCAAAATAACATGGCCAAAGAAAGTTATCCCTACAAAATCATATAGTCTGTCTATGCTCCATCTTCATCACACAAAGTATTAAATCATGCACAACCCCGATGACAAGCCAGGAAATTGTTTCATACTTTTGATGTTCTCAAACTTCTTCAACTTTCACGCAATACATGAGCGTGAGCCATGGATATAGCACTATAGGTGGAATAGAATATGGTGGTTGTGGAGAAGACAAAAATAAGGAGATAGTCTCACATCAACTAGGCGTATTAACGGGCTATGGAGATGCCCACCAATAGATATCAATGTGAGTGAGTAGGGATTGCCATGCAACGGATGCACTAGAGCTATAAGTGTAGGAAAGCTCAAAAAGAAACTAAGTGGGTGTGCATCCAACTCGCTTGCTCATGAAGACCTAGGGCAATTTGAGTAAGCCCATCATTGGAATATACAAGCCAAGTTCTATAATGAAAAATTCCCACTAGTATATGAAAGTGACAACATAGGAGACTCTCTATCATGAAGATGATGGTGCTACTTTGAAGCACAAGTGTGGTAAAAGGATAGTAGCATTGCCCCTTCTCTCTTTTCTCTCATTTTTTTTGTTTGGGCTTCTTTTGGCCTCTTTTATTTTTTGTAAAGTCCGAAGACTCATCCCAACTTGTGAGGTAATCAAACCTTCCATCATCCTTTCCTCACATGGGACAATGCTCTAATAATGATGATCATCACACTTTTATTTACTTACAACTCAAGAATTACAACTCGATTCTAGAACAAAATATGACTCTATATGACTACCTCCGGTGGTGTACCGGGATGTGCAATGATCAAGAGTGACATGTATAAAAAAATATGAACGGTGGCCTTGCCACAAATACTATGCCAACTATATGATCATGCAAAGCAATATGACAATGATGAAGCGTGTCATAATAAACGGAACGGTGGAAGTTGCATGGAAATATATCTCGGAATGGCTATGGAAATGCCATAATAGGTAGGTATGGTGGCTGTTTTGAGGAAGGTAGATGGTGGGTTTAATGCACCGGCGAGAATTGCACGGTACTAGAGAGGCTAGCAATGGTGGAAGGGTGAGAGTGCGTATAATCCATGGACTCAACATTAGTCATAAAGAACTCACATACTTATTGCAAAAATTTATTAGTTATCGAAACAAAGTACTACATGCATGCTCCTAGGGGGATAGATTGGTAGGAAAAGACCATCGCTCGTCCCCGACTGCCACTCATAAGGAAGACAATCAATAAATAAATCATGCTCCGACTTCATCACATAACGGTTCACCATAAGTCCATGCTACGGGAAGCACAAACTTTAACACAAGTATTCCTACCGATCCACAATTACTCACTAGCATGACTCTAATATCACCATCTTTATATCTCAAAACAAATGCAGGGAACCAAACTTCTCATAGTATTCAACGCTCTTTATATGAAAGTTTTTATTATATCCCTCTTGGATGCCCATCATATTAGGACTAAATTCATTACCTACGCAAATTACCATGCTGTTTAGAGACTCTCAAAATAATATAAGTGAAGAATGAGAGTTCAACAATTTCTAAAAAATAAAGCCACCGCCGTGCTCTAAAAAGATATAAGTGAAGCACTAGAGCAAATTGCCTAGCTCAAAAGATATAAGTGAAGCACATATAGTATTCTAATAAATTATGATTCATGCATGTCACTATAAAAAGGTGTGTATAGCAAGGATTATTGTGGCAAAATAAAAAGCAAAGACTCATATCATACAAGACGCTCCAAGCAAAACACATATCATGTGGTGAATAAAAATATAGCCTCAAGTAAATTTACCGATGGATTGAAGACGAAAGAGGGGATGCCATCCGGGGCATCCCCAAGCATAGATGCTTGGTTGTCCTTGAATATTACCTTGGTGTGCCTTGGACATCCCCAAGCTTAGGCTCTTGCCACTCCTTATTCCGTTGTCCATCAAATCTTTACCCAAAACTTGAAAACTTTACAACACAAAACTTAACAGAAAATCTCATAAGATCCGTTAGTATAATAAAATAAATCACCACTTTAGGTACTACTGTGAACTCATTATTTATTTATATTGGTGTAATATCTACTGTATTCCAACTTCTCCATGGTTCATACCCCCCGATACTACCCAAAGATTCATCAAAATAAGCAAACAAAACATAGAAAACAGAATCTGTCAAAAACAGAAAAGTCTGCGAAGATATGAATTGTAGTCATACTTCTATAACTCCAAAAATTCTGAAAAATTTGGACAACCTGAGAAATTTATATATAAATCTTGTGTAAACAATTCATAATTTTTCGTCGCTTCTGTGAATTTTTAAAATTCTGTTACTGGACGCAAAAGTTTCTGTTTTTCAGCAAAATCAAATCAATTATCACCGTAGACCATCCCAAAGGTCTTGCTTGGCTCAAACACTAATTAAAACACCAAAACACAATTACTATGGAAGTAATAATGTGTATTTATTTAAAAATAGAACCAAAAACAAAAAACATAAAAATAAAATTGGGTTGCCTCCCAACAAGCGCTATTGTTTAACGCCCCTAGCTAGGCATAAAACATAGATCTAGGTATTGTCATCTTTGGTATGCAATCCATAAGTAGCCCTCATAATAGATTCATATGGAAACTTAATTTTCTTTCTTGGTAAGTGTTCCATGCCCTTCCTTAATGGAAATTGAAACCTAATGTTTCCTTTTTTCATATCAATAATTGCACTAATCGTTCTAAGGAAAGGTCTACCAAGAGTAATAGGACATGTAGGATTGCAATCTATATCAAGCACAATGAAATCTACGGGCACATAATTCCTATTTTGAATAATAAGAACATCATTAATCCTTCCCATAGGTTTCTTAATAGTGGAATCTGCTAGATGCAAATTTAAAGAACAATCATCAAATTCACGGAAACCTAACACATCACATAGAGTTTTTGTAATCATGGAAACACTAGCACCCAAATCACACAAAGCATGGCACTCATAATCTTTGATTTTAATCTTAATAGTAGGTTCCCACTCATCATAAAGCTTTCTAGGGATTGAAACTTCCAACTCAAGTTTTTCTTCAAGAGATTTCATCATAGCATCAATGATATATTTAGTAAAAGCTTTATTTTGATTATAAGCATGAGGAGAATTCAACATGGATTGCAACAAGGAAATACAATCTATCAAAGAGCAATCATCATAATTAAAGTCCTTGAAATCCAAAAGAGCGGGTTCATCGCTACTTAAAGTTTTGCCCTCTCCAATCCCACTTTTATCAATTTTTGCATTAAGATCTATAAACTCCGAATCATTGGGACACCTTCTAACTAAAGTTGAATCATCTCCAGTCCCATCTTTATCAAGATTTATATTAAAAAAAAGATTCAATAGGAGTCACACCAATCACTTTAAGATCTTCATCATTATTCTCGCAAAAACTAAAAGAACACGCTTTTACAAACCAATCTCGCTTAGCACACATCCTAACAGTTCTTTCTTTACATTCATCAATAGAAATTTTAATAGATTTCATAGATTCATTAATATCATGCTTGGGTAGCATAGATCTAATTTTCAAAGAACCAATCTCAAGAGAAATTCTATCAACGTTCCTAGCCAAATCATCAATCTTGAGCAATTTTTCTTCAACCATAGCATTGAAAACTTTTTGGGAATTAATAAAATCTTTAATATTGTTCTCAAGATCAGAGGTCATCTTATTATAATTTACATAAGAATTATTGTAGGAATTACCATAATTATTAGAGGAATTACTAGGAAACGGCCTAGGGTTGAAATTACCTCTATAAGCGTTATTACCAAAATTGTTCCTACCAACAAAATTCACATACATAGATTCATTATTGTTCTCAATCGAAGTAAACAAAGGCATATCATTAGGATCAATAGGAGCACTCTTACTAGCAAACAATTTCATAAGTTCATCCATCTTTCCACTCAAAGTATTAATTTCTTCAATCACATGCACTTTTTTACTAGTGGAAGATCTTTCGGTATGCCATTGAGAGTAATTAGCCATAATATTATCTAGGAGTTTAGTAGCTTCTCCTAATGTAATTTCCAAAAAAGTACCTCCCGCGACAGAATCTAAAAGATTGCTAGATGCAAAAATCAATCCGGCATAAAATTTGTGTATGATCATCCATAAACTTAAACCATGAGTAGGGCAATTTCTTATCATCAATTTCATCCTCTCCCAAGATTGTGCAACATGTTCATGATCAAGTTGCTTAAAATTCATTATATCGTTCCTAAGGGAGATGATCTTAGCGGGAGGAAAGTACTTGGAAATAAAAGCATATTTACACTTATTCCATGAATCAATACAATTTTTAGGCAAAGATGAAAACCAAGTTTTAGCACGATCTCGTAGAGAGAACAAGAATAGCTTAAATTTAACAATATCATTATCCACATCTTTTTTCTTTTGCATATCACACAACTCAATGAAAGTATTTAGATGGGATGCGGCATCTTCACTAGGAAGGCCAGAAAATTGATCTTTCATAACAAGATTCAACAAAGCGGCATTAATTTCATAAGATTCCGCACTAGTGGCGGGAGCAATCGGAGTACTAATAAAATCATTATTATTAGTATTGGAAGGTATTTTCTTGAGACATCTTGACAAGGCAACGGATCTAACACACAAGCAAACAAAAAGCAAACAAAAAGACGAACAGAAGAAGGGCGAATAAGACGGCAAATCTTTTTGTGTTTTTCTGAAATCGTTTTAGAAGTGGGGGAGAGGAAAACGAGAGGCAAATGGCAAATAATGTAATGCAAGAGATGAGAGTTTATGGTGGGTACTTGGTAGGCTTGATGTAGAACCTCCCCGGCAACGGCGCCAGAAATTCTTCCTACTACTTCTTGAGCTTGCGTTGGTTTTTGCCTTGAAGAGGAAAGAGTGATGCAGCAAAGTAGAGATAAGTATTTTCCTCAGTTTGAGAACCAAGGTATCAATCCAGTAGGAGGTACACGCAAGTCTCCAATCTATGCACCTGCACAACCAATCAAACACTTGCACCCAACGCGATAAAGGGGTTGTCAATCCCTTCACGGTCACTTGCAAGGATGAGATCTAATAGAGATAGATATAAAAGATTACTAAAACATAAAACAAAATAAAAGTAAATAAATTGCAGCAAGGTATTTTTTGGTTTTTTGGTTTATAGATCTGAAAATATATGATGGAAAATAGACCTGGGGGCCATAGGTTTCACTAGAGGCTTATCTCTTGAAAGAAAATAATACGGTGGGTGAACAAATTACTGTCGAGCAATTGATAGAAAAGCGCAAAGTTATGACGATACCCAAGGCAATGATTATGAATATAGGCATCATGTCTGTGTCAAGTAGACCGACTCCTGCCTGCATATACTACTATTACTCCACACATCGACCGCTATCCAGCATGCATCTAGAGTATTAAGTTCATAAGAACGGAGTAACACCTTAAGTAAGATGACATGATGTAGAGGGATAAACTCAAGCAATATGATGAAAACCCCATCTTTTTACCCTTGATGGCAACAATACAATACGTGCCTCGCTACCCCTACTTTGTCACTGGGTGAGGACACCACAAGACTCACTACAAGACGAACCCCCCTTTAGCAACGCATCGATGAGTTGTCGTAGGCCCATATAAGAGTTGCTAACGTATATACCAGTGGATTATTATGCGTTGCCGTTGGTGGCGTTGCAAAGGTCTACAACAACGTATATACATGCGTTGGTAAACGACTTGAATAAGTGTTGCAAAATAGCAATGCATAAAGTTAGAGCGCAACAACACTTCATATGCGTTGGTAGCAACCCTGCACAAAATGATTTCAAATGGACGTACACGGCGATTACAATGCCTAGAAGCAGTCCTTCATAGCATGAAAAATTAATGGTATTTCATATAGTCATATAGAGAACCACAATATAACAAACAGAAAGGCTCATTTATTAAATTGATTGTTGCATTACAAAGAACACGAGCCAAAGATTACAAGATGTGGAGCTATCTAGTAGCAGCAGCCAGTTCTCGACCTTGCAATCAACATGTTAGTTATTTCATTTAATACATACTGTTTGAAGCATTGATCTGGCAAAAAAACATCTAAAACATTATGTGGAACTATCTAGTAGCAGCTTCATTCTCGACCTTGCAATCAGCATCTGAGCCATGCATATCAGTTTATCTACAACAGCAAAGAAATGAGATAAGTAACTTAAATTAAAAATAATGAAATTGCTAGAGCAGTAAAATTTGGAGGAGCAATATACAAAGGTGAAGGCCATTCATAAATAATCCCGCTACATCTATTGAGCGGCATGTTCTAAACCATCATCAATTTTCCACCTTGTATATTGAATGGATGACGGAATACAATGTGAATTGTGTTATTACTGCAAAAAGAAAAACTAACATAAACCAAGAAGATAGCTTGATCATTACACACATTTATAGCCTATTAAAATATACAGCTATGTTATTCGCTGAGTTGCAAACATAAGAAACCATTAGGGAGAGAAATAATTGGCATTAAAAAATTTAAGAATTAATGATGCACTGACTCTTATCCATTTTTAGATACACCATATACTCAGAAACAATAGACAAGAAAGGATGATGGATGTATAAATTCTACATTTAGCAATAGTAATAGGAAGATATACAAAAAAGAAATAGGAGGGTCAAAATATTTTGTGAAACTGTATGGGAAATGTGTGCGCACATTATGTTAGTCTGTCACTAAATATCATAAGTTTAAGTTGCAGTATATTATCATACGAGAAAGTCAAAAAAGGAAGAATTTCAAAAGCTAGAGCAAAATATATTACATGTTCATAGGCTAAAAATCTTACCATCTTATACTTTTATAAGATTGCAGCTTAGCTATCATTATGTTGTCCATAGATAAAAAAGTTAGGGTACCCCCAGAAGTGCTCTCTTGTACAAATAAGGCTAAAAAAAGAATATGCAATATTGAGCTATTAATAATCCGATTTCCTTTGAACCAGGGAAGAATCGTTGATGCAATATAGAGCTAACAATTACGAAGTACCTCATAGCAAAACTAGCTTGGTACGTACTAGTAGTATTCTAGGTTCAGTGCCAATAACATTGACCTGGAAGTCTGGAACAAATCAGTTTTTTTGTAACCTGCATATTCAGAATATGTATTGGTAACTTATAGAAGACCAGCAACCAATATTTCAAATGTACGTATACTAAGATAAAAAATGCTCTAGACAAATTATCCCCTCTATAAGCCAATACTCTTGGTGGATTGGAGAACTAAATATTAAATTCTGCAGTTACAATCATGTAGTAGATCAGCTGCCAGTCATCAGAACATCATTACTAAAACAAAGGTCTCCAGCCTAAATGGTTTCCTGAGTATGAACTTTCCTAATCTGGAATACAGAGAATTTGATGCACGTTGGTATTACCAATATATTTGATAAACAAAAAGCTTTCCTCAGGGGAGATGGCTCAGTATTTAACTTTATGATTACGGTTATAATTGGCAAGCTACTATTTCAATAGTAATTGGTGTCGTTTCAATGAAAAAATTACTCCAAAGTTGAAGATTCTGTAGTCAGTTTCTAGTATATTTCTAAATGAGATGGGAGATGTAAGAAAGGAAACATCTGGGTGGTTTGTCATCTTGATTCTTCTAGTACTTGTAAAGGTATCTAATAATTGTTCCTCCTTGGTTAAACAACTATATTATTAGTACAAAACTAATACCTGAACTACACCTAGTAGTATTTCTAACTTCTGCATCGTCAGCATAGTGTAGGGAATATGGCTAAGTTTTGCTAAAAAATATACATAAATCAATAGAAATATAAGAAACACAATCACGTTGAGAGACACGTACACGACGAGGAGCAGCGCCCCTTGGCTGTCCCTGAACTGGGTAGTGTGGTCGCGGAGCATCCTGGGGCCGACGAGCAATGGCAGCGTAGAGCAAGGCGCTACTGTGTCCCCCAACCACGAACCCCTCTGCATACTCCGCCAAGCTCTTCACCACCCTGCACGAACCATAGCCCAAATTGACAGAGTATGTGTGTTCGTTAAATCTCTTACCTTCATCGTTGTACCCGACTGCCTTCATGTACTCATGGCAGCAGAATCTGAGGAACTTACCCATAGGCCTCATGGCCTTATAAGATCCTTGGAAACACATGTGGGATTGGAAAGACTTCCAACAAAATCGAAAGTACAATTAAGGAACCGAAGTTATTAGCAGGTAGCACATGTTTGTACTTCTGAATCCTCCGATGTGTATGTACCTTCCATATGCCTGAAGATGATCTCGGTGTGACAGGCGCAGGTGCAGAGGATGTTCATGTGGATCTCGTCGGCTGTCCATTGAGGATCCAGCAATCCCGCCCCTGCACTATTGACACAAGATCCAAATGCCAATCCGACGAGGGGCAACCAGATGGATTGGTATGGTGAGAACTGAGAAGGATGATTGACGCCAAATAGATCTGAAAAGTGGCGGCGCAAGATAATATGGAAGCAGAGATGCAGAGCTAGGTGGAGATTCGAAGCCTCGGAGGGGAGGGCGCCACCACCGCTTATGGACTGAGGGATTGTTTTAGGGTTTCTCACGGTAGAAATTTTGGGAAGATTTTGTTATGGGCGGGAGAAGACTGGAGATCAAGGGAGACTCTTCTCTCAAGACGTGGGAGAGGTCAAATAAAAAAACAAGGGAGAGGTGGGATACGTGGGGCTATTTGCAACAGATCTTATTTTTTGTTGCAAGCTATTCATTGTTATTGCAAGAAGAACCAATCTAGTTGGCCATACCAAACCGATAATTCGAAGAGAAATATAAAGATATCAAATCATGCCTATAAGAATTCAGAGAAGATTCAAATAATATTCATAGATAATCTGATCATAAATCCACAATTCATCGGATCTCGACAAACACACCGCAAAAGAATATTACATCGAATAGAACTCCAAGAACATCGAGGAGAACATTGTATTGAAGATCAAAGAGAGAGAAGAAGCCATCTAGCTACTAGCTATGGACCCGTAGGTCTATGGTTAACTACTCACGCTTCATTGGAAGGGCAATAGAGTTGATGTAGAATCCCTCTGTGATCGAATCCCCCTCCGGCAGGGTGCCAGAAAAGGCCCCAAGATGGGATCTCACGGGTACAGAAGGTTACGGTGGCGGAAAAATATTTTTGTGGACGCTTCTGGTCATTTGGGAATATTTGGGAATTTATAGCGAAAGAATTAGGGTTGGAGGAGTCCCGTGGGGCCCACAAGCCAGGGGGCACGCCTTGAGGGCTTGTGGAGCCCTTGGGACTCTTCTGGCCCCCTCTCAAGTCTGTTGTGTGTCTTCTGGTCCAAGAAAAATCATCGCGAAAGTTTTATTCTGTTTGGACTCCGTTTGATATTCCTTTTCTGTAAAACTCAAAAACAAGAAAAAAACAGAAACTGGCACTAGGCTCTAGGTTAATAGGTTAGTCCCAAAAATAATATAAAATAGCATATTATGCATATAAAACATCCAAAACAGATAATATAATAGCATGGAACAATAAAAAATTATAGATATGTTGGAGACGTATCAGCCTCTCTTTGACAGAAACATATGTATAGAGGCATGTCGGACACACCATCTCCCTCTCTCCCTCTCTCTCTATCACACCCACCACTAGGTAGAGCCACGGAGGACATGTATGAAGAGAAGAGGTGCACGCACGCACAACCTCCCTCACACACACATGCGGGTACACGGTGGAGCACATTTCTCTAAGGAGAGTTAGCCCTCGTGATAATTTGACGCATCTTGAAAGACTTGTTAGATGACGTGGCACTAGTACGTCGAGCATGGTTAATAGTATAGCCAACAACCAGCTATATGGAGTTGCCATGTCATATATAGTCAACCTAATAGCCAACATGTATAGTATAGCTAGTTGCTAAGAAGTACACTTTATTAATGCATGGCCCATTGTACACTCTAACAATGTTTCTTGGAGTCCGTGCTGTAGCTAGTTGTTAATCTACAGCCGGCTTCCCTTCTCTCTCCTCTTCTCTCTCATCCAACTCAACACAAATATAATTGTTTAATCATTATAGCCTCCTGACTGTAACTTATTATACTTGCTCTTCCGGTACGTGCAAAGCAAGTAGGAAACAAAATACGAGCAAGTTTTTCTTTCGGGAGATGTCTCTCTTTTTCAGTCTATATTTTTGAATAAAATGATGGGGGAGGGGCATCAATGACGCTACATGGCACATGTGGAGGTGTTGTTTGCCAGCTTCTTGCGTGGATTGATCACACTGACGTGTTGATGCTTCCAGAAGAACGTAGACACTGCTGGGTATAATGAGGTTACTATAGACGTGAATCCCATCCATTTCCGAGGCACTTAGACCGTTGGATCAACATGAATGAATGGCTAATATTGCGTCACATGTGAAATTGAGAATTTCTAAACTGATTATAGAAATAGCCAGCAGCGGGCTACTCATTTTTTGCTTCGAGAGGTTGCGAGCGTCTGGCTCCGCCATGATGGCCTCTGAGAATGCGGGCCCATGTACGCGGCCGAGAAACATATGTAATGAGTATTTCGTGCGACCGATTCTGGTTACGGAGCCAAAGCAAGTGTTACCCTTTACAAATTAAGTTAGGCAGTAAACTTACAACCCATCGCATTCGCGTCACCCCAACACACGGTCGGTCCAGCACACCGCTCATCGAAGGGACGCGCATCGGCTTGGTACGTCACTGACACGTGTGATCGCATGTAAGCAGTAGCACCCACACACGGTCGGTCTGGCCCGCCGCTTATTGAAGGGACACACATCAGCTTGGAACATCACTTATATGTGCGACTGCATGTTAGCAGTAGCATCAACAGATTGTATGTCCGGCCCGCCGCTCACCGAAGTGACGCGCATCGGCTTGGTACATCACTTATGTTCGACCGCATGTGAGCAGTAGCAAACCAGGAGGCCAAGCTCCCCCACCTACCGTGCGCCAAAAGCCCGGCCTTTTATTGTAGAACCCTTTAAAAAACAAATGTCGCACATAGGAGCAGACCATGGCAGTTGCGAACGCTCGTGTGGCGGTTTCATGGGTAGGGGAGGGGCGTGGTGTGACAGTTTTGTAAAATGCCATGGCACTTCTTTTTCTACTGCTGTTTTCATCCAATAACTGGCACCGTCGGATACAGATCTTATGGTTATTGGGGTATTCGCCAGGAATAGCCTTATGGCGAGCTATTGACTAGTCTTTTTCTCACACGCATTACATCAACACATATCATCTCTCTCCCTCTTTCCACGCACACACCTATTCTCTCAGTACTTCTCGCACACACCATCTTTAGCTCTCTAGGTCAATGCCACCCACATACACTTGTAATCTAAGTTTAGTACATTGTACACGAAGAGAAGAGGTGCACGCACGCACTCGTCCTCTCTCACACACACATCTGTAGCTACGAATTGAAGTGTTCTCAACCATTCGATTGGCTATATCAAAGGTTCACGTTGCTCCTTGGCCTTGAGATTGAGAAGTCTAAAACACGGAGGCTCAGCTGGAGGCACAAGGTTTTGGTTAATGTGCTGGCTGCACACGGCACCAACACGACATGAGCTTGGTCTGCCTGGTGCGCAGTCGGGTGAGTACTACTAGTAGTAGTACTACTTTGATGTGTCGCGTCAACTTGCAGAAGTATGCAACACTTCCTCAACAAATAAGCATATAAGCAGCTTATATTTAGGTTTACTTCTTACCCAATGGATCTTATATCCAACAAACACAAAATATCCCTTCGACTAGTTGAAATTACTTGAACTATTGATCTGATGTCGAAGTAATTGCTGCATCGCCACCAAAATCCACCATCTCTTAATCTAAAGTAGACCAAGCTAAACCCCATATTAGTATATTACTAAGATAAATAGAAGGCACTTCAGAATCATTTAGGAGGTGAGCTTGTCAATCTGAATGTGGAGGAACACCGTCCTCGACAATCCAGCCCCGGCCAGGAGCTTGCACGAAACTATGAAGAAGGTCAGCTCCTGCACGGCGATGGCGCCGGGCTCCTTGCTGCTTGTCACCTCGATTTACACCTTGACGGTGTCGGTCCTGCCTTTGGGATCCCACGGTGGGCCGTTCGCCCACACATTGGCCATGTAGTGTGGCGGTGGGGACGCCCCCGCTCTGATGCAGATGACCGACACGGCGATAGGCGCACCAATGTCGAGCACGCCGCCGACCACGAAAAACACTCGGCCGTCCTCCTCAACGAATAGCAAGCACCGCGGCTCTGACACCGGGACCTGCAGCTGGAGCACCTCGCCATACTGGATCCGATGCACGGGCATGAGATGCACGGTGCTGATGTGGTGGGGGAGCACCGGCGGCTGGCCCTCATAGCCGGCATTTGCAGGGCCTGAGCAGACACACACTCTAGTGATCGGCGAGCTTGTGGTAAGTGACATAGAGCCCACAGCCTTCGTGCAGGCACTCCACCCTCACCGAGGAGAGAACGACGTCCATCACCATGTTGCACACGTCAAAGCCGCCATCGCGCTTGCACTTCTGGCACTACTGCTAGTTCCCGGGGAGCTCGCCGCGGCAGTCCGTGCTGGCCAGATGCCCTCCCTTGCACCGCACAAATCAATCGAACAACACATCAATTAAGAAATCGATTAGTCGAACAAACGATGTTGGCATTCTGGGAACGGGGGTACCCAGACCCGCCTGCCTGTGGCCCAACACGTGGCCCCTTTGACGGCCCAGTGTGGCCCAATTATAGGACTCCGCAGACAAGACCCTCGCGAGGCCCCCACCTCGCGAGGCGAACGACACCAAGACCTCCCGAGGAGCAACTCCCCAAGCCTGCCTCCCGAGGAGCGGAGATCGCTATGCAGGCACACCGCCTCCCGAGGAGCGGGATGATGTGAGCCATGACGACCAAGGCCAGGCGGGCGCCAGCGGGCACAGGCGAGGACAGTTTCCACTTCGGTGCTAAGGAGGCAAGGACAAGCGCGGGTTCCCAAGGAATCCTCGAAAGGTTTCTATTCCAGTGCAACAAGACCAAGACCACGAGCTCGACAGGATGGATGTCATCGCCGAGCCCACGGCTGCGTCACGACCGGAAGTTTTGCAGGCAAAGACCACCTTTCGCTAGGATAAGATGCACTCTTGTCCCCTTTCAAATTGGCCATTGTGGAATCCCTTCTCGCCTAAGCTATGAGGGAAGAGGACCAAGGCCACTATAAATATAGGTTAGACTCCACCACAGAGGAAGACCAGATTTCACCTAGCCTTCTGGCCATTGAGCTCTCCCGAGGCAGCTCTCACTTGTACTAGTTCATACTCATCCTCTTCATGAGGCAATCCTTCCTCACTCGGTGGATCCAGCCACTACATGCCAGGGCCCACCCCATGTGGTTATACGCAGGGCCGAATGATCTGACCCGGGTGCACCAGGAGGAGCTCGTCGAGAAGGATGTTGGGGCCAAGATCAAGGCCATCACCTGCGCCCGAGACAACCCTCGGGGAGCCAGGTTGGTGCCTGCCTACTCCAAGGACCTGCCATCAGTCGAGGTAAATTGTTTCTTCTTAGTCGGTGTGTTGGGGTGTTATTTCTTGTGTATCTGAATCTGGTCCTGTGATGTGTTTGTCCTTCAGGATTTTCAGAGCACCAAGGCGCTGCACGATCTGAGTGGCAAGGTGGGTGGGGCTCAGCAACCGACTGCTTCGGAGCGGACGACTCGCAGCTCCAAGCGTGCTTGCACCGAGGCAGAGAGCTCTGCCGAGAAGCAACCCAAACTGCCCAAGCAAATTTTCGCCAAGCCCCTGAAGGTTGCGGTGCCTCAGATCAAGGTGGCAGTGCCCGTGGCTTCGATGTGAGTGTTCTTGTCAACTCTTTACATGTTTTTTGCACTGATTCGGCTGATGATCAAGTGCTGTTTGATCTTTGTAGCAACGACACCTCGACGACGTCGGCAGATTCGCACGCTCACAAGCAGGACCAAGGTGACGTTGACGCGGCGGATGCCGCCACTTATAAAGGTTTTTTTGTGCCGACTGATTATAGTGCCCAAGTTCCTTTCGACTATTCTTTGCTGATTTTCTAGTTCGTGTATCCGTGTAGCTCCCCCAGAGATCATCTAGCTAGATGACAAAGAGAGGTCTGAATGGCCAACCCAGAGGCCAGCAAGGAAACAGCGTCAGGAGTGGACATGCTCCCCCAGCGAAGGCCTCTCCTCTTCGAGTGGATCGCGCTCCCCCGGCGAAGGCCGTCGTGAAAGCCATGGGGCCGAGTCTTCTGGCCTAGGGCAGCTCGGTGTCCGTGACTATAGTGGTCCGGCTGCAAGGCCTACACCAGCTCCTCCGAGCAGGCCAACGCCCAGGACCGCGGTGGTTCTGGCTTCTAGGCCTGCATCAGTGTCTCCATCAGTCCCCGCCACCTCCTCTCCCATGTACCACATTCCAGAAGACCAAGTGGGGGCAAGCAAGGAGGCCTTGATCCAAGTGGGATTGATGTGCGGCCGACTGAAGGAAGCTTATGATGCCAGCGAGGCGCTGCAAACCAACGTCCGAGTAAGTACCATTGTGAGTAAGATTTTCACTCGAAGTTTCTTCTTTTTCTGCGATAGAAGTTTTGTCAATGGGTTTGCACAAAGCACACCCATGGGGTGTTCATGTTATAGTGGGGGCACGCTGAGTGCACCCACTAGGTGTAGTCCCCGAGACTCCTATTGACTGGAAGCAGTTGGCAGGAGTCTTTGAACTTATGTGTGTGTGTTGTTTTTTGTCGCTTTCATTCGGGTCTAGCCGGAACATGTCCGAGTGATTACGATCAATTGAGGACATGCCGAGTGCACCCACTAGGTGTAGTCCCCGAGGCTACCACTAACTGGAGGCAGTCGGTGGTAGTCTTAGAACTATGGCTCTTTCGCTCTGGGCCAGCTTGCCATTTTTTAGCTCAACACGAGTCACTTTCCAGTGGGGGCACGCTGAGTGCACCCACTGGGTGTAGTCCCCGAGAGCGTTGTCGATTGCGGGCAATCGGATGCGGTCTTTAGAACTGTCATGGGACACCCAGAGTGCTCGGCAACACTCGCGTTCTGGTGAGACAATAGGTAGAATCTCCTTCATTGCTGACTCGGAAGTCAGCCAAATGCATGTAGATCAGGTTATTGTTGTCCTCAATCTTCTTCATAGCTTACTCGGTGGTCAGAGGGTACTTGAGCATCTGGTACTGGTCAAGCTTGTTCCTCCCGGGGTGCATGACTGACTCAGTGGTCAAAGGGTGCTTGAGGATTTGGTACTGGTCAATCTTGTTCCTCCCAGGGGTGCACGGCTGACTCGGTGGTTAGAGGGTACTTGAGGATCTGGTACTGGTATAGCTTGTTCCTCCCAGGGGTGCACAACCGAGTGATAGTAGATAAGAACTTTTGGTTTTACCTTCACACTTTCCAACTGAGTGTCTTTTGTATGATACAGAGGGCTTGTGAGCTGGGATCACACTATGATGCCCTGGAGAAGGAGGTGATTGATACGTCTCCAACGTATCTATAATTTTTGGTTGTTCCATGCTGTTATATTATCATTCTTGGATGTTTTATATTCATTTTATAGCAACTTTATATCATTTTTTGGGACTAACCTACTGACATAGTGCCCACTGCCAGTTGCTGTTTTTTGCTTGTTTTTTACTTTACAGAATATCCATATCAAACAGAGACCAAACACAACGAAACTTTTTGGAGATTTTTTTCTGCCCAGAAGACAACTTGGGAGCCAAGGAAGTGCACAAGGGGAGGCCCATCGGGCTCACAAGACACCAGGGCGCGCCAGATGCCCCTGCAGGGCCCAGGTGGGTAGTGGGGACCACGGGAGTCCTTTCCACCGCCTCTCAGCTCTATCAATACCCAAATATTCCAGAAACCCTATGGGAGTCGACGACACACAATTCCAGCCGTCACAAGTTCCAGAACCACGAGATCTAATCTGGAGCCCTATTCCGGCACCTTCCCGGAGGAGAACACGATCACAGAGGGGTTCATCATCCTCATTGCTGCTCCTGCGATGATGCATGAATAGTTTACCACAGACCTACGAGTCCGTAGGCAGTAGCTAGATGGCTTCTTCTCTCTTTCTGATTCTCAATACAATGTTCTCCTCGATGTTCTTGGAGATCTATGTGATGTAATGACTTTTTGCGGTGTGTTTGTTGGGATCAGATGAATTGCGAGTTTATGATCAGTTCTATCTATGAATATTATTTGAGTCTTCTTTGATCTCTTATATGCATGATTGTTATAGCCTCGTATTTCTTCTCCAAAACTTTGGTTTGGTTTGGCGAAGTAGATTGATTTTTCTTGCAATGGGAAGAGGTGCTTTGTGATGGGTTCGATCTTACGGTGTCCTCACCTAGTGACAGAAGGGGTAGCGAGGCACGCATGTATCGTTGCTATTAAGGATAAAAAGATGGGGTCTATTCCTACATGAATAGATCTTGTCTACATCATGTCATCATTCTTATTGCATTACTCCGTTTCTCCATGAACTTAATACACTAGATGCATGCAGGATAGCGGTCAATGTGTGGAGTAATAGTAGTAGATGCAGGCAGGAGTTGGTCTACTAATCTTGGACGTGATGCCTATATACATAATCATTGCCTTGGATATCCTCATAATTATTTGCTCTTCTATCAATTGCCCAACAGTAATTTGATTACCCACCGTATGCTATTTTCTCGAGAGAAGCCACTAGTGAAATCTACAGCCCCCGGTTCTATATTTTATCATATTGTTTTCAGATCTATTATTCCAAAAACCCAAAAATACCTTGCTGCACTTTTTCTTTTTTGTGTGTGTTTTTGCTAGATCTATTTATCCAATCTCATACAATCTTATCTATCTCAATACCGAGGAGGGATTGACAACCCCTCTTACGCGTTGGGTTGCAAGTATTTGTTATTTGTGTGCAGGTACCATTTACATAGTGTTGCTTAGTTCTCCTACTGGATTGATAACCTTGGTTTCATAACTGAGGTAAATACTTACCGTTGTTGTGCTGTATCATCCTCTCCTCTTCGGGGAAATACCAACACAGATACAAGCAACCAGGAAGAATTTCTGGCGCTGTTGCCGGGGAGACATCATCAACATCTATCAGGTTCCTAATCACAAATCTCATATCCTTGTAATTTACATTATTTTCCATTTGCATCTCGTTTTCATCTCCCCAACTTCCCAAAAATATTTTCCTTTTAATTTGCCTTCTTTTTCGTTCGCCTTTTTCTCGTTCGATCTTTTGCTTGCTTTGAACCTATCATCATGAGTGACTTTGGTATGGAAGAAATAGATGATGATAGAACTCCAAAAATTGGACGTTCTGGTAATCCGGATGATAAAACTTTTGTTTGGGACAAGGGAACATTATAGGAAAGGAAACCATCCAAGAATTCTTTAGTTGTGTTGGAACTTTGACTTGTGATGATGCTCCTATTCTTAAAAGTACTAAAACTTATGCGGAACCTATTTCAGCACTAGTTCTGAAACTTGAAAATTGATTTATTCGTACTCATCCTACCTTGCAAAGATTGTTTTATGAACTACCCATTATAAAGGATCCAAAAGCTAAGAAGATAGCTACTCTTGTTCTTATGAGTGAATTTGATCATATAGTAAAGGAAGCCAGGGAATTTTTTTATTTTTATGGTATGAACCGTGAAAAACAGGTAATAGGTGAGATCCTTTACAATGGTGATTATGTATTAAGACATTTGCATGGAAATAATCAAATTTTTTATGAGAACCTTAAAAAGGAAATTCCCATTTTGGATATGATCCAACAAGTTTATCATGATGTTAATCAACAATATTTTTGGATTGTAGCTGGGAATCAAAGGGGATACAAAGATGGACAACTTGATGATGCTAAAATTTCTATGGGCAATGTGTTTCAAGTTATATTTGAGAAACCTCCTGACAAAAACACACCTATAGAAAATAAGAAGAAAGATGACAATACTTGAATCTATGCATTATGAATAGCTAGGGGCATAAAACGATAGCGCTTGTTTGGAGGCAACCCAATGAATAAAATATTTTTTCTCTTTTTCTTTCTATTTTTGTGTGCTCACACAATTATGCCTCTGTAATGATTGTGTTTTTATGTTTTAATTAGCGTTTGTGCCAAGTTAAGACTTTATGATAGCTTTGGGTGATAGTTGATTTGATCCTGTTGAAAAATAGAAACTTTTGTGTCCAGTAGCAGAATTGTTAAAATTCACAGAAGCAACAAAAAACTCTGAATTTCTTACACAAGATTGATATAAAAATTGCCCCTGTTGTCCTAATTTTTCAGATTTTTGGAGTTACATAAGTACGAGTAAAATGCGAGTCTTTACAGACAGTTCTGTTTTTGACAGATTATGTTTTCGTTGCATTGTGTGCTTATTTTGATGAATCTATGGATTGTATCGGGGGGTATAAGCCATGGTAAAGTTTGAATACAGTAGGTATAATGCAATAACAAAATATCAATGGGTTTTCAACAGTACTTAAAGCAAAGATTGGTTTTCTTATACTAACGGATCTCACAAAGATTTTGTTAAGTTCTGTGCGATTGAAGTTTTCATGTTTTGGGTGAGATCTCGATGGATGAAGGAATAAGGAGTGAAAAGAGCCTAAGCTTGGGGATTCCCATGGCACACCAAGGTAATATTCAAGGAGAACCAAGCAACTAAGCTTCGGGATGCCCCGGAAGGCATCCCCTCTTTTTCTAACAACCATCGGTAATTTTACTTGGAGCTATATTTTTATTCGTCACATATCATGAGTTTTGCTTGGAGTGTCTTGTATTATATGAGTCTTTGCTTGTTTTGCTTTTTAGTTTGTCCCAATCATCCTTGCTAGACACACCTATTTCAGAAAGCCATAATGATGCTATGATTTGTTAGAATTGCTTTATGTGCTTCACTTAAAAATTTTGAGCTACGGAATTGCTCTAGTGCTTCACTTATATCTTTTTGAGCACGGTGGTGCTCTAATTTTTGAATAAATACTCTCATGCTTCACTTAGATTAATTTCAGAGTTAGTAAATTTTTTAAGAAATTCTCTCATGCTCCACTTATATTATTTTGAGAGAAGGAAAAAAATATATTTATTCTCATGTTCTTCACTTAAATTTATTTGAGAGCTCGTTACAAGAAACGGTAATATATTGAATCTAGTCCCAAAGTGATAGATATCCAAGAGGGATATAATAAAAACTTTCATGAAAGATCATTGGACAAAATAAACTTGATTCTTTGTAATAGTTTTGAGATATGATGATAGTAATATGTGAGTCATGTTGGTCAGTAATTATGCTTTAGTAAGAATATTGGTGTTAAGGTTGTGAATCCCTATGCAAGCATGAAAATCAATAGTTATGCAATGAAATTACATCCTACTTGTGGTGCATTATTCGGTGTTAGTTATGCTTAATGCTCTTTTATGAGAATTTTTGATTTTTGGTTGGTTGCTTCTCAATCTATTTGCTAGCCTTTCCTTGTACTAAGTGGGAATACTACTTATGCATCCAAAATCCTTAAACCAAGTTGTGCCATATAGGTCCACCATACCTACCTATAAGCGGTATTTCCTTGCCATTCCAAATAAATTTGTATGTGCCAACTCTAATTTTAAAATGAATTTCGTTTTTGTGTGCCCGTACAACTCATGAAGCGGCAGGGGGTGGCCAATATTTTTCCATGCTAGATGTGTTATTCTCAAGATGAGTGTTTATTCACTTGTCGTTGCACGAGAGTGTGGTGATAATAGGGATGCCCAGTCCTGAAATGAAAAAGAAATTTACTTTATGTTGTCAAATAATAAATTCCTTGGAAAGTGTTGGTATGGAAGGCACCCATGGATACGGCTAGCAATGGATTGTGAAAGAATGGTGGAAAAAGGAATAAACTTTATTTTACGTTTGGGAACTGCCTATGATGTATCTAGCATGGAAAGTATTGGGAATTCTGGGTCATTTTCTTTGACAAGAAAAGCATGCCTCTCAAAATATTTTATCTCTCAATTTAAGCCTTGAGCTATGGCACCTCTACAAATCTCCGCTTCCCTCTGCGAAGGGCCTATCTATTTACTTTATGCAATTTTTATTTTTATTTGAGTTTCCATCTTCTCTTATAAAGCACCAACTAGGGAGCACTATGATCATACTTGTGCATTGGATATAGCTAATATTTGAGTATTTTTCATGAATGGATCAATGATTGAGCATGATGGGCTAGGGATAGCTTTCTTTAGTGTTGATATTTTGAAAGACATGGTAGCTTGTTGATATGCTTGAGTATTGAAATCTTCATGTCAAATATAGACTATTGCTCTGAATCATCTAAAAGTCCAAATGTCCATGCTACAAAAGAAAAGAATATGTGATGAACATGTTAGGCAGCATTCCACATCAAAAAATCTATTTTTATCATTTACCTACTCGAGGACGAGTAGGAATTAAGCTTGGAGATGTTGATACGTCTCCAATGTATCTACAATTTTTGATTGTTCCATGCTATTATATTATCATTCTTGGATGTTTTATATTCATTTTATAGCAACTCTATATCATTTTTTGGGACTAACCTATTGTCATAGTGCCCAGTGCCAGTTGCCATTTTTTGCTTTTTTTTACTTCGCAGAATATCCATATCAAATGGAGTCCAAACGCAACAAAACTTTTTGGACATTTTTTCTGCCCTGAAGACAACTTGGGAGCCAAGGATGTGCACGAGGGGAGGCTCGTGGGGCCCACAAGATACCAGGGCACGCGAGAGGCCTTTGGCACGCCCAGGTGGGTAGTGGGGCCCATGGGAGTCCTTTCCACCGCATCTCAGCTCTATAAATACCGATATATTCCAGAAAACCTACTGGAGTCGACGAAACACAATTCCAGCCGCCGCAAGTTCCAGAACCACGAGATCCAATCTAGAGCCCTATTCCGGCAGCTTGCCGAAGGGGAACACGGTCACGGAGAGGTTCATCATCCTCATTGGTGCTCCTCCGATGATGCGTGAGTAGTTTACCACAGACCTACAAGTCGGTAGGCAGTAGCTAGATGGCTTCTTCTCTCTTTTTGATTCTCAATACAATGTTCTCCGCAATGTTCTTGGAGGTCTATTTGATGTAATGACTTTTTACGGTGTGTTTGTTGGGATCCGATGAATTGCGAGATTATGATCAGTTCTATCTATGAATATTATTTGAGTCTTCTTTGATCTCTTATATGCATGATTGTTATAGCCTCGTATTTCTTCTCCGAAACTTTGGTTTGGTTTGGCCAAGTAGATTGATTTTTCTTGCAATGGGAAGAGGTGTTTTGTGATGGGTTCGATCTTGCGTTGTCCTCACCCAGTGATAGAAGGGGTAGCGAGGCACACATGTATCGTTGCTATTAAGAATAAAAAGATGGGGTCTATTCCTACATGAATAGATCTTGTCTACATCATGTCATTGTTCTTATTGCATTACTCCATTTCGCCATGAACTTAATACACTAGATGCATGCTAGATAGTGGTCGATGTGTGGAGTAATAGTAGTAGATGCAGGCAGGAGTCGGTCTACTAATCTTGGACGTGATGCCTATATACATGATCATTGCCTTGGATATCCTCATAATTATTTGCTCTTGTATCAATTGCCCAACAGTAATTGTTTTACCCATCGTATGCTATTTTCTCGAGAGAAGCCACTAGTGAAATCTACGGCCCCCGGTTCTATCTTTTATCATATTGTTTTCAGATCTATTATTCCAAAAATACCTTGCTGCACTTTTTCTTTATTTATTTTATTTTGTGTTTTCGCTAGATCTATTTATCCAATCTCATACAATCTTATCTATCTCAATACCGAGGAGGGATTGACAACCCCTCTTATGTGTTGGGTTGCAAGTATTTGTTATTTGTGTGCAGGTACCGTTTACATAGTGTTGCTTGGTTCTCCTACTGGATTGATAACCTTGGTTTCATAACTGAGGGAAATACTTACCGTTGCTATGTTGCATCCTCCTCTCCTCTTCGGGGAAATACCAACGCAGATACGAGTAATCAATGATATCCCTCCGGCTAGACTTGGACACAGAGAAGCTCAAGAGTGCTCGACTGGAGAAGGAGAAGAAGACCCTGGGAGGTAAGACATTTCTTCAATTGGTAGCTGCACATTGTCTTTTCCCTTTGATCCGAGTTATTCCGCCCCAATAGATGTTCATAGCGAGAACACCCAACTCGTAAAGAGGCTCAGGACTTCTATTTTTTTAGAAACCATGAAGCAGGCCCTGGAGAACAAGGCAAGGATCTAGCACTGGCCCAGAAGGAGGCCAAGACCAAGACCCAACTTGATGATGAGAAGCTGGCGTCAGTTAGCAAGTTGGAGGAGGAGTTCAAGGACCTCAAGGCCGCTGTCGTTGCTGCAAAAGGCGAGTAATCCGAATGGGAGAAGAAGTGTAAAGATCAAGCCGGCACCTTTGAGCAGGAGAAGCAGACTCAACAGGAGAAGGTTGCGCAGCTCACTGAGAAGAAGAATGCCCTGGAGCTATTCCTTGAGGAATTCTGCACGGAGTTGAACAAGAAGCTTGCTGGTAATTTCTTTCCTATTCGAATGGAATCCACGAGCTATTAAGTTCTCCTCAATCATTCACTCATGAATTGCTTTCTCTCACAGAGCACTGTTATAACAAGGAGTTGGAGTTGGAGAGGCTCGAGAGGGATCTGGAACCCTCCCGGTCACTCGTCGCCGACAAAGCAACCCTGGCCGTTCTGCGACTAGAAGACCGCCTGGAGAAAGCTTTGGGCTACATCACTTGGACGAGGGTGCATTGGCCCAGATCGACAAGAAGCCACAGCCTGGTGAGGAGACCCAGACGGATCTGGAGTCAATCATGAAGTGGTTGAATGAGTCCCCACCCGAGTGAAAGCTTGGAAGAAGTCGGCTGCTCGAAGTGGTGCTGATGTGGCTCTGTCACTCGTACGCATTCATTACAAGAACATGGACGAGGAGAAACTGAAGGGCCTCCGTGTGATGAACAAGAAAAGCCTCAAGTTTGAGGACTTCATGGATACATTCGCAAGGCTGCCACACGCATCGCGGACGGGATCGACCTGGAGACCTTCATCGAGCCAGGCAGCCCTCAGACTAATGCCTAAAAAACTTGATTAAATTTGCCCCGGAATGCCAGGTGGTTTCTGCAACCGTATACTTTGCTGAGCCTTGGGCTCGTTTCACTTTTGCTTGAAACATTCAAACGGATCAAACCTTTGATTTGCAAACCTTTGAGTTCTTATTTGCTTCTGCACTTTGTTTGACTTAGGCGAAGGATGGTTCGCACCTAAGCCCCCGAGTCTGGAGCAGAACCTCACGTGTCTTCTGACTTAGGCAAAGGTGGTTCGCAGCTAAGCCATTGAGTGTGGAGCAGATCCTCACTCGAATTATTTTTCAACTTAGGCCAAAGCTGGTTTGCAGCTAAGCCTCCGAGTGTGGAGCAGATCATCAATCGGATTATTTTTTAACTTAGGCGAAAGATGGTTCACAGCTAAGCCTCCGAGTGTGGAGCAGATCCTCACTTGGATTATTTTTTAACTTAGGCCAAAGCTGGTTCGCAGCTAAGCCCCCGAGATTGGAGCAGATCCTCACTTGGATTATTTTTCAACTTAGGCAAAAGTTGGTTCACAGCTAAGCCTCTGAGTGTGGAGCAGATCATCACTCAGATTATTTTTTAACTTAGGCGAAAGCTGGTTTGCAGCTAAGCCATAGAGTGTGGAGCAGATCCTCACTCGGATTTTTTTAACTTAGGCGAAAGCTGGTTCGCAGCTAAGCCCCCGAGTGTGCAGCAGATCCTCACTCGGATTTTTTTTTAGCTTAGGCGAAAGCTGGTTCACAGTTAAGCCCTCGAGTGTGGAGCAGATCCTCACTTGGATTATTTTTTAACTTAGGCGAAAGCTAGTTCTTAGCTAAGCCCTCTCCTATCCTACACCCACTAGGGGTGTGTTTGTTTTCGAATGCAGTTAGTCACCTGAGTGAAGACGCGGCTGTAGGACAAACTAGATGATATACAGGAAAAGCAAGACTTTTAATCATACAAGTTCATTCAGAATACTATTACAAAGGAGAAATTTTATTTTAAGTATAAAACTTGCGGAGCAGGTCCGCGTTCCAAGCATTGGGCTCTTCTGTTTCTTTAGCGAAGTTGTAGAGTATGTATGCTCCATTATGAAGTACCTTCGAGATATAGAATAGCCCTTCCCAAGGGGGTGCCAATTTGTGAGGCTTCTGCTGATCCACTCGGAGCACCAGGTCTCCTTCCTGAAAGCATGCTCTCTGACATGCCTGTCGTGGTAGCGGCACAGGTCTTGTTGGTACAACATCGATCTTATAAGCACCAGCTCGCGCTCTTCCTCCAAGAGGTCGAGGCCATCCTGCCTTGCTTGTTCGGCTTCGGCTTCTGAGTAAAGGTCCACTCGGGGAGAATTGTGAAGCAAGTCAATTGGTAAAACTGCCTCCGACTCGTACACCATAAAGAACGGAGTGCGATTGGTGGAACATTTCGGGGTTGTCCACAGGCCCCAGAGGACCGACGGTAGCTCAGTTACCCAAGCCCCTACCGCGTGCGTTAGGTCACGCATGAGGCGAGGCTTCAACCCTTGGAGTATCAGTCCATTCGCCCATTTGGCTTGCCCATTCGACTGTGGGTGCGCCACGGAGGCGTAATCGACCCGAGTGCCTTGGGTGTAGCAATACTCACGAAACTCGTCCGAGTTGAAGTTAGACCCGTTGTCGGTGATAATGCTGTGGGGGACTCTGAATCTGAAGATTATCTCTTTGATGAACTGAATGGTGGTGGCCGAATGCAACTTCTTTATTGGCTTTGCTTCAATCCACTTGGTGAACTTATTGACCGCCACCAGTAGGTGCTTGAAACTACTCGCCCCGGTCTAGAGTGGGCCGACCATGTCGAGCCCGCAGACGGTGAACGACCAGGTGAGGGGGACAGTCTTTAGGGCAGACGCCGGCTTGTGCGACTGATTCGCGTAGAATTGGCACCCGGCGCATTGATCCACTATGTATCTGGCAGCTTCACTGGCGCAGTGCCAATAGAACCCGGCTCTGAACGCTTTGGCAACCAGTGTCCGAGAGGATGGATGGTGTCCATAGGTCCCTAGTGAATCTCTTGCAAGATTTGTCGCCCTTCCTCTGGCGATATGCAGCGTTGAGTGACCCCGGTAGTGCTTTTCTTATATAACTGGTCTCCCATGACACTGAAGACTTTAGATCGGCGGACGATCTGACGAGCCTCAGCTTCATCTTCTGGGAGTTCCTGACTGAGCAGATACGCCAAATATGGTTCAGTCCACTCGGGAGTGATAACAAGGATCTCTTGGACCAGGTTGATCACCGCAGGGATGTCCACTTCAGTCGGATTGGAAAGACCGATTGGTTGTGGGGGCTCCTCCACGAAAGAGTCTTCCCTGATCGTGGGTGAGTGCAAGTGCTCTAGGAACACATTCTTGGGTACCGCCTTCCGAGTGGACCCTACCTTGGCCAGATCATCAGCTGCTTGGTTCTTGAGTCGTGGCACGTGATGGAGCTCCATTCCTTCAAAGTGCTTCTCTAGCTTTCTAACGACATTGCAATAGCCTGTCATTGCCGGACTACGGATGTCCCATTCCTTCATGACCTGGTTTACCACTAGGTCCGAGTCACCATAGACCATCAGTCAGCGAATTCCCAGAGAAATTGTCATATGTAGCCCATACAGGAGAGCTTCATACTCGGCTTCGTTGTTGGAGGAGTCAAAGTGAATCTGAAGCACATAGCTGAGTCAGTTGCCTTTAGGGGACACCAAGACCACTCCGGCCCCGGAGCCGTGGAGCATCTTGGAGACGTCGAAAAACATCGTCCAGTGCTCAGGGAGACTCAGGATGGGCTGCTCTTGTTCCATCCACTCGGCGAGGAAATCCACTAGGGCTTGCGATTTGATGGCTTCCTTGGCTTCAAACTTGATATCCATCGGAAGGAGCTCGATGGCCCACTTTGCCACTCGGCCCATGGCATCTCTGTTGTTCATGATCTCAGACAGAGGGGCGTCACTTATCACCGTGACTGAGTGCTCTTGGAAGTAATCTGCCACCTTCTTTGCAGTCAGATAGATCCCATATACTAACTTTTGATAATGCAGATACCTTTCCTTGGAATGGGTCAGGACTTCCGAGTTGTAGTAGACTAGTCATTGGTGCTTGAAGGTTTTGCCTTGTTCTTCCCATTCCACGGTGATCATAGTGCTAACAACTTGGCTCGTGGCCGCGATGTATAAGAGCAAGGGCTCTTTGCTGCTCGGAGCGGCTAGCACCGGCTGGGTGGAAAGCAGGGCTTTAAGTTCCTGGAATGCAGCTTGCGCTTAGGGAGTCCACTCGAACCTGTCAAACTTCTTCATCAGTTGGTAAAGCGGTAGGGCCTTTTCACCGAGACTCGAGATGAATCTACTAAGGGCTGCCAAACAGCCCGTGAGGCATTGTACATCATGGAGACGCTCTGGTTGTTTCATTCGGACGATTGCTCCGATCTTCTCAGGGTTTGCATTGATCCCGCGTTCGGAAACGAGGAAACCGAGTAACTTACCGGCAGGGACCCTGTTAGTTCTATATCTGGCATATCTCATAGTAGGGGTCCTAAGCTAGGCGTCTTGGAGCGATGGTAACACGGACACAGGATTTAACCAGGTTCGAGCTCTCTCGAAGATAATACCCTACAATCTGCTTTTGATTGTATTGATATGGGTGTAGTATAGAGTACATGCATCTACCATGAGATTGTTCTAATGAATATCAGTCCCTCTATTGATTAGCCTAGCCTTGGTTTATATAATACATCGAAGGCCTAGGGTTTTAGGAGAGTCCTCGGCTTGTGCGCCAAGTCTTGTGGAAACCACCTTTTATACGGCATGGGCTGCCCGAAGTGGCCCATGAGTGAACCGCCATGGGGGTCCTCGGCCCGATCCAGCTGGTCGGGAGACGACATGGTGAATACCCCCAAATCCAGGACACCGTCAGAAGCCCCCTGAACCGGTCTTCAAGTTGGGGACGTGATACGTCCATTTTGCATCATGATTTCTTACTGTTATTTACAATGTTTTTATGCATAATAATGCTTTTTGGAGTAATTCTAATGCCTTTTCACTCATAATATGCAAGGTCTACACAAAGAGGGAGAATACCGGCAGCTGGAATTCTAGACCTGAAAAAGCTACATTAGAGTTACCTATTCCGCACATCTCCAAATGAGATGAAAATTTACGGAGAATTATTTTGCAATATATAAAAAATACTGGAGCAAATAACTATCGGAGGGGGCCCACCAGGTGGGCACAACCCACCTGGGCACGCCAGGCACCCCAGGCGCGCCCTGGTGGGTTGTGCTCAGCCCAGCCCACCTCCGGTGCCCATCTTCTGGTATGTATGTCATTTTGACCTAGAAAAAATCACAGGGGGACTTTCGGGACGAAGCGCCGCCGTCTCGAGGCGGAAATTGGGCAGGAGCACTTTTGCCGTCCGGCGGAGTGATTCCGCTAGGGGTACTTCCCTTCCGGAGGGGGAAATCATCGCCATCGTCATCACCACCAACTCTCCCATATTTGCGAGGGCAATCTCCATCAACATATTCAACAGCACCATCTCCTCTCAAACCCTAGTTCATCTCTTGTGTTCAATCTTTGTACCGGAACCTTATATTGGTACTTCTAGGTGACTAGTAGTGTTGATTACATCTTGTAGTTGATTACTATATGGTTTATTTGGTGGAAGATTATATGTTCAGATCCATTATGCTATTTAATACCCCTCTGATCTTGAGCATGATTATTATTTGTGAGTATTTACTTTTGTTCTTGAGGTCACGGCAGAAATCATGTTGCAAGTAATCATATGAACTTGATATGTGTTCGATATTTTGATGATATGTATGTTGTGATTCCCTTAGTGGTGTCATGTGAACGTCGACTATATGGCACTTCACCATATTTGGGCCTAAGGGAATGCATTGTGTATTACTTATTAGATGCTGGGTTGCTAGAGTGACAGAAGCTTAAACCCTAGTTTGTGCGCTACTTCGTAAGGGACCGATTTGGATCCAAAAGTTTAATGCTATGGTTAGATTTTATCTTAATACTTTTCTCGTAGTTGCAGATGCTTGCGATGGGGTTAATCATAAGTAGGAGGTTTGTTCAAGTAAGAACAGCACCTAAGCACCGGTCCACCCACATATCAAATTATCAAAGTAGCGAACATGAATCGAACCAACATGATGAAAGTGATATGGTGAAATTCCCGTGTACCCTCAAGAACGCTTTGCTTGTCATAAGAGACCGTTTTGGCCTGTCCTTTGTCACAAAAGGATTGGGCTACCTTACTGCACTTTATTTACCGTTACTGTTACCGTTACATGCTTATTACTAATTATCTTACTATCAAACTACCTGTTACCGACTATTTCAGTGCTTGCAGAAATTACCTTGCTGAAAACCACTTGTCATTTCCTTCTGCAACTCATTGGGTTTGACACTCTTACTTATCAAAAGGCTCTTTTCTGGGACCATTACCAGGGAGTGAAGCGCTCTTGGTAAGGAAAAAATTATTACTACGTGCTGAAATTTATTGTCACTTGTTACTATGGAGAACCATCCTTTGAGGGGTTTGTTCGGGGTATCTTCACCTTGATCGGAAGAACAATTATTTGCCCCTCAACCTACTGCACCTACTGAAAATATTGGTTATGAAATTCCTTCGGGTACGATAGAACAACTGCTAGCTAATCCTTATGCAGGAGATGGAACCGAACATCCTGGTATGCACTTGATATATGTGGATGAAAATTTTGGATTATTTAAGCTTGCAGGTTTATCCGGAGATGAAGCTAAGAAGAAGGTTTTCCCTTTATCTTTTAAAGGAAAAGAATTGACATGGTATAGGCTATGCGATGATATTGGATCTTGGAACTTGAATCGATTGAAATTGGAATTTCACCCAAAAAATTATCCTATGCATCTAGTTCATCGTGATCGGAATTATATATATAAGTTTTGGCCTCGTGAAGGAGAATTTGCTCTAGCTTGGGGGAGGCTTAAGTCAATGTTATATTCACGCCCCAATCATGAGCTCTCTAGAGAAATTATCATTCAGAATTTTTATGCTCGGCTTTCTCGTGATGATCAATCCAGGCTCGATACTTCTTGTACTGGTTCTTTTATGAAGAAGACTATTGAATTCAGGTGGGATCTTTTAGAAAGAATGAAATGCAACTCTAAATATTGGGAACTCGACGAAGGTAAAGAGTCAGGTATTAAGCTTGAATTTGATTCTGTTAAATCTTTTATGATTACCGATGCTTTTCACAAGTTTAGCACTAAATATGGACTTGACTCTGAGATAGTAGCCTCTTTTTGTGAATCTTTTGCTACTCATGTTGATCTCCCTAAGGAGAAGTGGTTTAAATATCATCCCCCTATTAAAGAACCGGTCATAGTTAAAGATGAAACTATTATTTACAATGTGATCCAGTTGTGCCTACTGCTTACATTGAAAAACCACCTTTCCCTGTTAAGATAAAGGAACATGCTAAGGTTTCAACTGTGGTTTGCAAAAGTAATATTAGAGCACCTAAACCTGCTGAACAAATTAAAGTAGAAGCTAGTGTTGATATGGTTAAAGATCTCCTGGTAGAAAATATTGATGGGCATGTTATTTACTTCTGTGATGAAGCTACTAGAATTGCCAAACCCGATGAAAAAGATAAGCATAGACCTGTTGTTGGCATGCCTGCTGTCTCAGTTAAAATAGGAGATCATTGTTATCAAGGTTTATGTGCCTTAGGTGCTAGCGTGAGTGCTATTCCTTTTACCTTATACCAAGAAAATATGAATGACACAGCACCCGCTGAAATAGAAGACATAGATGTTACTATTAAACTTGCTAATCGAGACACCATCACACCACTTGGGATTGTTAGAGATGTTGAAGTCTTGTGTGGGAATATAAAATACCCTACTGATTTTCTAGTCCTTGGTTCCCCACAAGATGATTTTTGTCCCATTATCTTTGGCAGACCTTTCTTGAACACTGTCAATGCTACTATAGATTGTCATAAACAAACTGTCAGTGTTCGCTTTAGTGATGAGTCTCATGAATTTAACTTTTCCAAGTTTAATAGAAAACCTCACAAGAAAGAATTACCTAGTGATGATGAAATAATTGGTCTTCTTCTATTGCCGTCCCCCCTACTGATCCGCTAGAACAATATTTGCTAGACCATGAAAATGATATGCATATGCATGAAAGAAATGAGATAGCTAAAAATTTCTTTGAACAACGACCTCTGCTCAAACAGAATTTGCCTATTGAAACTCTAGGAGGTCCTCCTCCACCTAAAGGTGATCGCGTGTTTGAATTAAAACAATTGCCTGACACTTTGAAATATGCTTATGTCGATGAGAAAAGATATATCCTGTTATTATTAGTGCTAACCTTTCAGAACATGAAGAAGAAAGATTATTGAAAATTCTGAAGAAGCACCGATCTACCATTGCATATACTCTTGATGATCTTAAGGGCATTAGTCCCACTCTCTGTCAGCACAAGATTAATATGGAACCTGATGCTAAACCCGTTGTTGATCATCAATGACATTTGAATCATAAGATGAAAGAAGTGGTAAGAACTGAAATATTAAAGCTTCTGGAAGCATGTATAATCTATCCCATAGCTGATAGTAGATGGGTAAGTCCGATTCATTGTGTTCCTAAGAAAGGAGGTATTACTGTTGTTCCTAATGATAAAAATGAACTTAACCCACAAAGAATTGTGACTGGCTATAGAATGGTAATTGATTTTAGAAAATTAAATAAAGCCACTAGAAAATATCATTACCCGTTGCCTTTTATTGGTCAAATGTTAGAAAGATTATCTAAGCACACACACTTTTGTTTTCTGGATGGATATTCTGGTTTTTCTCAAATACCTGTTTCACAACCTGATCAAGAGAAAACCGCCTTCACTTGCCCATTTGGAACTTATGCTTATAGACTTATGCCTTTTGGTTTATGCAATGCACCTGCTACATTTCAAAGATGTATGACTGCTATATTCTCTGATTTTTGTGAAAAGATTGTTGAGGTTTTCATGGATGATTTTTCTGTTTATGGAACTTCTTTTGATGATTGCTTGAGCAACCTTGATCGAGTTTTGTAGAGATGCGAGCAAACTAATCTTGTCTTGAATTGGGAGAAGTGCCACTTTATGGTTAATGAAGGTATTGTCTTAGGGCATAAATTTTCTGAACGAGGTATTGAGGTGGATAAAGCTAAAGTTGATGCAATTGAGAAAATGCCATGTCCTAAAGATATTAAAGGTATTCGTAGTTTCCTTGGTCTTACTGGTTTCTATAGGAGGTTTATTAAAGACTTCTCTAAAATTTCTAGGCCTCTTACAAATCTTTTACAAAAGGATATTCCATTTGTTTTTTATGATGATTGTGTAGAAGCCTTTGAAACACTTAAGAAAGCCCTAACTTCTGCACCTGCTGTTCAACCACCTGATTGGAACTTGCCTTTTGAAATTATGTGCGATGCTAGTGATTATGTTGTTGGTGCTGTTCTAGGACAAAGAGTTCATAAGAAATTGAATGTTATTCATTATGCTAGCAAAACTCTAGATAGTGCCCAGAGAAATTATGCTACTACTGAAAAAGAATTTTTAACAGTTGTGTTTGCTTGTGACAAATTCAGGTCTTACATTGTTGATTCCAAAGTAATTGTTCAAACTGATCATGCTGCTATTAAATATCTTATGGAAAACAAAGATGCTAAACCTAGACTCATTAGGTTGGTTCTCTTGCTACAAGAATTTGATTTGCATATTACTGATAGAAAAGGAGTTGAGAACCACGTAGCTGATAACTTGTCTAGGTTAGAGAATATTCTTGATGACCCACTTCCTATTGATGATATCTTTCCTTCTGAACAACTAGCTGCAATAAATGTTTCTCATAACACTCCGTGGTATGCTGAATATGGTAATTATATTGTTGCTAAATACATACCACCTAGTTTCACATGCCAACAAAAGAAAAAAATTCTTCTATGATTTAAGACATTACTTTTGGGATGACCCACATCTTTATAAAGAAGGAGTAGATGGTATTATTAGGCGTTGTGTACCTCAGCTTGAACAGGAATAAATCTTATGGAAATGTCATTCCGAAGCTTATGGAGGGCATCATGCGGGATATAGAACTACTCATAAGGTATTGCAATCTAGTTTTTATTGGCCTACTCTCTTCAAGGATGCCCATAAGTTTGTTTTATCTTGTGATGAATGTCAAAGAATTGGTAATATCGGTAAGCGTCAAGAAATGCCTATGAATTATTCACTTGCTGTTGAACCATTTGATGTTTGGGGTTTTGATTATATGTTACCATTTCCTTCCTCTAATGGGTATACACATATTTTGGTTGCGGTTGATTATGTTGCTAAGTGGGTTGAAGCTATTCCAACTAGTAGTGCTGATCATAACACTTCCATTAAAATGCTTAAACAAGTTATTTTCCCGAGGTTTGGAGTCCCTAGATATTTAATGATTGATGGTGGTTCACACTTTATTCATGGTGTTTTCCGTAAAGTGCTTGCTAAATATAATGTGAACCATAGAATTGCATCACCCTATCATCCTCAATCTAGTGGTCAAGTAGAACTTAGCAATAGAGAAATAAAACTAATATTACAAAAAACTGTTAATAGGTCCCGAAAGAATTGGTCCAACAAATTGGATGATGCACTTTGGGCCTATAGAACAACTTATAAAAATCCTGTGGGTATGTCTCCTTATAAAATGGTATATGGAAAAGCTTGTCATTTGCCTCTAGAGTTAGAACATAAAGCTTATTGGGTAATTAAAGAACATAACTATGATTTCAAACTTGCCGGTGAAAAAGGTTATTTGATATTAGCTCATTAGATGAATGGAGAACCCAAGCCTATGAAAATGCCAAATTATTTAAAGAAAAGGTTAAAAGATGGCATGACAAAAGAATCCAAAGGTGGGAATTCAAAGTTGGAGAATATGTTCTTTTGTACAACTCTCGTTTTAGATTCTTTGCAGGCAAACTTCTCTCCAAATGGGAAGGACCATATATTATCGCGGAGGTTTATCGCTCTGGAGCCATCAAAATTAATAATGCTGAAGGTACCAACCCGAAGGTGGTCAATGGGCAAAGAAATAAACAATATATCTTAGGTACTCCTATTAATGTTGAAAGTAATATTATTCAAACCATGACACCTGAGGAACACATAAGAGAGACCTTCCAGAACACTCCAGAATACTAAAAAAAGAGGAGGTACGTGATACGGTAAGTAAACGGACTCTGAAAAATCCGCAAAAATATTTTCTATCAGTTTTGGAATATAACAAAAAATAGGAAAATAATAAACAACCAGGAAGGCAACCGAGGAGGGCACAAACACCAGGGCATGCCTGGCATGCCTGGCGCGCCCAGATGGGTTGTGCCCACCTCGGGAACCTTCCCGACTCCGTTTTCCTCCCGTTTGCTTGTTTCCCAAGATAAAAAAATCTTTATATACCCCCGAACATATTGACCACCGTATCGCGGAGAAATCTTCTGTTCTTTTTTCTTGCTGTTTTCTGTCAGATTTGTCAGGCTAGGCAACATGTCTTCTCCCTCCTCCAACCATGAAGAAGGCGATGCTTGGTTGCTACAGGTGGAGTTAAGGGGAGAGGGAGTCGAGGAGGTTGCCATGGAGGAAGATGAAGGGAATTCTCTTGGAGTTCACCCTCCAGCTTCCGAGAGAGGTACACTGGCTAGCATCTCCACTCGTCCTAATCCCCATCAAGCCGTGAGATCATCAAACAATCAAAAGAGCCCTGAAGTGCAAGAAGGACTCCCTCCAAGGAGGCCTTTACACAGGTTACATCGAAACAATTTTCACAATTTGATTCACAATTATGGGTTTGAAAGTACTCCTCGTGTGCACATACCGTCCAATTGGGACATATCTCGTCCAAGAGAAAGTGATGCAGGAACAAGTTCTTGGGGGCCGGAGAATAAACATATTATGGCTGAAGTGGAGAAGAACACTGAGTTGCTTCATAGAGCCCTTCAAGAGATTCAAAGTTTGAAGGAGGCACTCATGGATATATTGGGAGCTACATCACCACCACCATCATCATATTCCCCACCAAACACTACTAGGGAAAAGCCTAGCAGTAGCACGGGTTAAATGCTTAGCAGTAGTGCGGGTGGCCGCGCTACTGATACGGTGCCACAGCTAACTCTTATCACTAGCGCGGTTTGACCCGCGCTACTGCTATCGAGGGATAGCAGTAGCGTCGGTCTCCAACACGTGCTGCTGCTAATAGCTGTAGCGCCCTTGAACAAAGAGCGCTACTGCTAAGAACTCGCTGCTGCTAAAGCCATACCTCGCGCTACTGTTATTAGTTTCTGATTTTTTTTTCTGCTCCATATTTTGTGCTGCTGAATTTTGTTTAGGGCTTTATACAATAATCTCTAGCATATCATACACATACAAATGTAATCATAGCATATACATACAAATAGTCTCATCAAATCATGTCATCATCATAATCATCATCCAACACAAAGTGGTCTCTCGTCATCATCTCGAAAATAGCGATACAAGTCTCGAATACTTGCAACTACATCGTCATCCATCTAAACAATGATATACGCGAGAAGAGCTATCACTATGAGTGAGAGCGGAACTATGCAGTACATGCGGCGGCGGTTACGAATCCTCTCTCGCGCTAGCGTGAACCTCAAGTAACAAGCTTCTGCTTCTTGTCTGCTTTTAAAGCCTTTATGGCTGGCGCCCGAGACCCCATCCACTTGCGCCTGACACTCAGGCCACTCGGTATACACTCCCGGAACCTTCCCTTTGTACACTACATAGCACTGCTTCTTCGCCATCAAGAATCTAGGTACCTGTTAGAGATGCATCTTCATCAAGAGAATGTACAATCATATGCAACAAAATATACTAGAGCAACACGAAAAAGAATGGGTTAGCAACTAGATGCAACATATAGTACGCAAACTAATTAATAGAGGTACGCAAGTCATCGTACCCAAACTAACAAAGTAGTATTACGCAAGTTCGGCAGGGACCGTGGACATCACAAAGTTTCATTGCTACAGAAAGTATACAAGTTCAACCGACACATATCATCATCATCGGCATTGTAAATCACTATGTGAGTTCGGATGTCAGCTCGCGATATAGGGCCATGGTGGAACATCCCCTTCTCATCGATGACTTCTTTCATGATGATCATCGCAATGTCCCTCTGGATGCGAAAGAAGTCATCTCTAAGTTTATAATCCGCTTCTCCATGAGATTCTACCCACTTGCGGATATGATCATCGGTTCTGCTTGTCATGCGAAGCTTTTGGTGATCTGTTCTGAACTCCATCATGAGATGGAGGGGGTAGAATCCATCGTTCTTGCTTGGTTTCGGGACATGGATACAGCAGAAGTTAGTTTTATGCGAGAAACCCAACTTCTTGTTCCTTTGTTTCCTGATCTATAGGTGGCCACCCCTAATGCTCAAGCCTAGGAGAGCATCATCTAGAATATTCATTATGTGGGTGTAGTCCTTCTTCTCGTAGTTTCTGGTAGGGTCGAAATAAACGGCGTGGGAGACTCGCGGGTAAAGAACGATAAGGACGACGCGCCCGTTGCTGCGGGGAAAAAAACACCTCAAATTATTCTCCATATGAGCAAGAAGGAATGATTGAAATGTACGAAAGGGTTATCCGGCACTGACTTACTTTGGATGATAAGGCAGGAGGACAATTACCTGGTCCTTATTCTATACCATGAAGTTTTGGAGGTACTCCCTAGCAGTTTCACGCTCAAAGTCGCTGAGACTCAAGAAGGACTCGTGCATATAGTATGGATCCGCCACACAGATTTGCGAGACTTCTTCTCTCTTCATGACGGAGCTCATATGTAGCGCAAAAAGGCGGATGATTGTAAAATCGAGCCGCCTGGTCAGAAACATCTCGAAGATATGGTCAAACCGCAGGAAGAACACCTGCGCGGGCCATGTGTCGATGTAGCACTTTCCCTCAGGCACATGAGCCGCGTATGTCGGATATCCTGGATCCTTCGAGGCTAGTAGGCTTTTCTCAATCGACAGCACCTGGTTGTGCAGTCTCCTGAGATCCCCTGATACTACCTCCAGCGGTTTCGGCGGTAGCATCGGCTCGCCCATGACATGGAACATGGCCGCACCTTTGACGGGTACACGCTCTTTAAAATCCTCCATTTGGCTGCTATGTGCTCTGGCTTGTTTGTAGGCAGCTGAGCCTATCTTCCCCGGTCTCTTCCTCTCCTTTTTCTTGGGCTGACCTTCCAGACCCTTCCTTAACCCCTGCCCCAGTGTTGCCGGGCTAAGCACTATACGACCCCCGGCTAGTTGAGCCTGTGTTGAGGCGGCATCTTCAGGCGTGTCCTGTGAGGATTTCATGAAGAGAGACTTCTTGCAATCCCTGCTAGGACGTTCCTACCCGGGCAGATCATCCATATCCTCATCAGCATGCTGACAGCCCGATTCGTCATATGGCTGACTCATCATATCTAAGTCACCGTCATAGGCGCCTGTATTGAGGAAACTCATTGGGTCCTCCACCTCCATCTCATCATCCATTCTTTGTTCTACGGGGGCGATTACATCAGCCACTATTGGACCCCCTTCATCACGTCGTCCGCCGCTCTCACCCGGCACTACAGGTGCTGGTAATTGCGTAGGCGGGGTGGTGGTCTCCAGACATGCTTGTTGATGTGTGGTTATTGGTGTGCTCTCGGCTGGCTTCAAACGAAGAAGATTCTTCGGCCATAGCAGCACCCAACCCTTGCAGCTTCCAATCCATAGTGGGGTCTCGTCGTCCTCTCCCCCTAGCCGTACTAGAGGAGGCAAATCCTTGTGCCCTGATTTCACACTCGACAAGGTAACCCTGAAGTGCCCACCGGGCATCGGCTGGTTGTGGAACGTGAGTTCGAAGGGCTTCGTTATCACCCCCTTTCCCAAGTCCACCTTCTGGCCTTTGATCAAGTAGAGTATGGTGCACAGGGTTTCGTTGGCCTGCAAACACATGTCTGCAGCGTAAAACATCCGAAAGGCAACGAAAATGGAATATTCTAGATATATATGTTGGTGTGACATGTAATTACTGTGAGGGCGTCGAGCTCAGCCAAAGACGAAGGCCCGCCTAGCGCGCCAGAGACTAAGGACGGGCTGCTATGAGTGGGTGCGGGTGCGGGTGCTGGTGCGGGTGCGAGAGCAGGCCCGGTTGCGTGAGCAGGTGATGGTGCGGTGGTGTTGTTCACCGAGTTGCTCCCGATGAAACTGGGCATGGGGAAATCATGTACCGTCTTGTCTAGATTTTCCTTCGTCCAGTTGATGATAGCTGGGACCAAGTTAGTAGCGAAATCATTTCTACAGGCATTTACAGCTGCATCGACTGCCTGCTGTAGCAACTCATTTTTCTCCTCGGCTGCTTTTTTCGTGTCCTCAGCTGCTTTTTTCTCGAACGCAAGCTTCACCTTCTCGTCGATGTCCGCCTGACTAAACTTCTTTTTCTACTTCTTGGCCTCCGGGCCCTCGTTGTAAAACACCTTCCACGTGGCGCCGTCTCCGGTGCCGTGCACACGTCCATATTGCGGCCGCTGGCCCAAAGGGAGTCCCTTAAGTTTGTTCAAGGCCCGGTTGAGAGGGGTGTCCCAATTGGGCCTCATCAGCGAAGTACGGCTTTCGGCTGCAAGCTGGTGTTGCTTCTCCTGCAGAAGGAACATGAACCGTTTACGAATGTGTAGTCGACTTGATCAGGAGCTAAATGTAAGGTGGTAAAAGAATAATTACCAGTATTCTAATCAATCTCCTCATGATCTGGTCCGTGTAAAAAACCTTCTTTTCCTTGTCCCACTTGTAGCAGGCCCTAATGAAGTCACGCTCCAAGGGGTTGGTGAACTTCGCGAAGGGGTCTGGGAGACCCGCGGCTTCATGTTTCGCGTCCTCCTTATCCCATATGGGCCATTTGCCAAGGTAGCCACGGCTTTCGAGGCGATGCTTCCCCGTGTTCCTTTGCTGAAGGCTCTTGAATTTTGTAGCCTTAGCCTTGGCTGCCTCGGTAGCGCAAGTGTCCTTGAACTTTTCGAACTCCTCTTCCGTAAGTGTCAGATTTTCCTCCAGAATATTGGACAGGGGTTCCTCAGCCTCAATAGCTTGTTTTACCCTCACTTTCCAGGAGGCCAAATCATTGCTGAACATGCCCATGGCGTGATTGTTAATCTTTTTCATCTTTGGATCATCCCACGGTTGTTCTATGCTATCATCCCGGTCGGGGAACTTGAATCTCTTGTGCAACTTCGTCAGGAGCAACTGCCTCAAATGTTCTTTACTCCTTAAGTCATCATCGTTGATGCTGGCGCATTCCCGTAGGATGCATCCTACTTGGTTCCCATGGCACTTGCGAGGTTCTTTTGGCTCTAATGGCTCAAACTTGCCAGGTGCCATCTTTGTGATCACCAGTCGTCCAATGCCGAGTTTGTTAGGTTTTTGTATCCTCTGCTTCTTCTTTTCGGTAGCGGCATCGGCGCCGGCATCTTCCCCGCCGGTCTTGGCGCCGCCATCGGTGCCGGCGCCATCGGTGTCGATGTCGGTGTCAGTACCATCATCGAGGCCGACCTGCAAACCTTGACTATGCTTAGCAGACAAAAAGTCGAGGTACTGTTGTTCACCCTCATAATCCATCTTGTCTGCATCTTGGTCAGAAGGCCCGGTTTCTTTGTTGTTTGACATGTTTCCTATGATTAAGTCTCCTCGTGTAATTCTAAAACTATAAAAAAATGAGAAATGACATAAAAAAAAGATCTATGTTTGCCAGAATGTCGTTTCCCAGCAACTCCCGGCACTCGATATGCCTACTTTCTAGCACAAGTCATGCCAAAATTCACGGAAAATTTCGGCATGACCTTTGCTAAAAAGTGGACATATCGAGTTCCTGAAATTCACCGAAACGGAAATGAATCAACATTCCGGTGAAACATAGGCCACTCGGATCATTTACCCTGCACATAATCATCATTTTCCAAATATGACATGTCCAAAACATCACATGTCCAAATGACATGTCCAAATTCCAAATATGACATGTCCAAATCACATGTCCACATATCACATGTCCACTTCAAATTTGCAACTAAAAAATAGCAACAATTGCTTTAACTAAAAAATTTAAATAGCAACAGTTGCTTTAACTAATCTGTCCACTTCAAATTCTATTTTTTAAATAGCAACAATTGCTTTAACTAAAAAATTTAAATAGCAACAGTTGCTTTAACTATTCTGTCCTAGGTTTCATACTAATTCTAATTAACTAACTAGCACTATAAAATTTAAATAGCAACAATTGCTTTAACTAAAAAAAATGCAAGAAACCTATATAATCAATTCTGTTTTTTCTTACACTAAAAATAGCCTAGGGTTCATACTATTTCATACTAACTAGCACTAAATAGCAGAGAAGAGGGGAGGGGAGAGGGCTTACAGAGGGCAGAGAGAGAGAGATGGGGTCAGGGGAGATGGCGCGGCACCGAGGTGAGGAGCGGTCGGGGGAGACGGCACGGCACCGAGGGTCGCCGGGGTTGGAGGAGACGGGGGCGAGCGCCGGGGTCAGGGGCGAGCGCCTGGACAGGGCCGAGCGCCGGGGTCGGGGGCGAGCACCGGGGTCGGGGGCGAGCGCAGGGGCGCGGCGAGGGCAGGGCTTCGGCGGCGACGACGGGGGAAGAGAGAGTGGTGATTTGGGGAAAAAAATAGAGGCGGGAAGAAGCAGAGAGTGGGGATTTGGGGGGTTAAGTCGAGGTAGCAGTAGCGCGTTCCGGAACAACGCGCTATAGCTAACTTAGCTATAGCGCGTTTAGCCAGAAAGCGCTACTGCTATCACAGGTAGCTATAGAGTGTTTATCCGGACAGCGCTACTGCTAACTTGACTAGCTATAGCTCTTTTTCAGAAAAGCGCTACTGTTATAACCAGTACCTATAGCAGTTTTCCTATTTGTTTCTTCTATTTTCTTTTCCTTTATTTTCTCTCCCTTTTCTTTTCTTATCTTTTCCTTTTTTCCGAGAGCAGTGAACGAAGGGAAGGTGATACAATGTATATAACTAAGGCGATATATATTGCATCATTTGATGGTTAAGTATGTATACAAAATAGGAACATATATATTACATCATTTGACCCATGCATAATGGTTAAGTGTGTACACAAAATAGGAACATATATATTACATCATTTGACCGATAACGGTTCCTCAGCGTTGACGTTTTCGTTTTTGAGTGAGCTTCTTTCCCTTCTTGTTCGTTGAAGAATAATTGAGCCCCTCATTGTGACTTTTCCTTTTCCATGGAGTACGATCTTTCTTAGGTAATGTAGTATTGATTCTTCTTTTGACGTATACTTCATCGTCATCGTCATCTTCCCTCATTGGGTTGCCGTACTGGTCGTAGTCTTCCTCGTTGGTGACTCCATCCATTCCAATGATGTTCCTTTTGCCTCTCCTCACGACAACACGGCTGGGATTGCACGGGTCGGTTATGAAGAAGCATTGTGTCACGTGCTTAGCGTGTACCCACGGCTCATTTTTTGCGATAGTGTTCACGGCAGCGCTCTTGGCGTCGGGTATAATCATGGTTGTGAAATACCAGTTTTCTCTTTCGACATTCTTAGCCCATCTGACACGGAACATCGTCCCTTCCGTAAAATCTCTCAGTTGCGCTGTTGTCGATGCTGGTCATGCATTCCATCGTCACCCCTGAGTTCTGATCATCACTATTCATATCTTTGGCCTCCGTGTAGAACGTGTATCCATTGATATCGTATGCCTGATAGGTGATGAGGTTGGGCGAGGGGCCATGTGCTAAGGCGTATATAAGCAATCCGTCCTTAGAGCCCTCTTCCGGGGGATTAGCAATAATATGCTCTTTGAACCAATGCAGGAAAGTGGCATTGTGCTCTCTAGTAACTTCAGCGTCCGTCCTGCATACCCCCTGGTCACGATACTTCTTTGCGATAATTTCTTTGTGCAGTGCCACAAAAGGATCTACCTCGTCTAGGTGTTGTAGCACTACCAAGTTTGCTCTGTCAAAGTCGTTGCATCGATCTGAGTATGCCATGTGCAGTTCCCTGCGACCGTTGACATGACCTTCTCCTTCGAGCCTCCCATCGTGCTTCTTAACGGGCAAACCAACACCAACACCAGGCGGCCGGTCTGCGCCATATAGAAAATTCTCGCAGAAAGAGATGCACTCTTGTGTCAGATAGCCCTGGACGATGCTTCCATCCGGACGGGACATGTTATGAATGAATCCTTTGATGATCCCATTCATCCTCTCAAATGGCATCATGTTGTGCAGGAATGACAGCCCAGGTCTATTATGTTGTCCACAATATGGACACACAGATGCACCATGACGTCAAGAACGCGGGCGGGAAGTACATCTAAAGCTCATTCAGTATCACAACGATCTCTTCCTGTAGCCTTCGGAGCTGCTTCACACTGATCGACTTTCGAGAGATGACGTCGAAAAAGTTGCAGAGACCAATAAGCGTGTCACGGACGTGCTTGTCCATTATCCCTCTAAGGGCAACAGGTAGTATCTGCGTCATCATCACATGACAGTCATGGGACTTCATCCCGCTAAACCTTTTCTTGTTCGTGTCTAGATATCTGCTTATCTTGCCACAGTAACCGGAACTAACTTTGACTCCGGTAAGGCACTTAAAGAATTGATCGATCTCAGCCGGACTTAAGGTGAAGCAAGAAGGGGGGCAATAATCCTCTTCCTTTATTTTTTGCCCTTCTTCTCCCGCGCCTCTGTCTCCGTCTCTGTCTCATCTGACTTTTTACGGGGCGGCATGTGCAGATCTTCCCTGATTTTCAAATCTTGCAAGTCTTTTCTTGCCTTCGGCCCATCCTTGGTCTTATCCGGCATGTTCATCAGTGTCGCGAGCAAGCTCTCAAGGACATTCTTACAGATATGCATTTGATCATGGCAATGAGGTGTGTCGAGTTTGTGCTAGTACTCCAAGTCCTAGAACACAGACCTCGTCTTCCATACCTTCAGCAGCGGCTCCGGCGCCTTTTTCATTGTCTTTCCCGGTGCGGGGCACTGTTCCCAGTTTTTCAACAGCTCATCAATTTTGGCGCTGCTCCGCTTACGTGGAGGTCCTTGATGCTCAGCGTCACCATTGAATAGATCTCCACGGTTTCTCCACGGGTCGTCCTTCTCAAGCCATCTTTGATGCCCCATGTACACGATTTTCCCAGACCCGCCATCTTTCCTTGACGTTAGCTGCTGTGACATCGTATCATCCTTGCACCGCGTGCATCCGCAATATCCATGGCACACCTGGCCTGCGACATATCCGTAACCGAGATAGTCGTGCACCGTCATGATCAGCGCGGCTCTCATATAGAAATAATCGCCTTTGCTGGCGTCCCATTTCTTGGCCGGTGTTTTCCATAACGTGTCTAACTCCTCTTGAAGTAGCCCCAGATACAGATTAATATTATTTCCTGGTTGTTTCGGCCCTTGAATCAGCATGCTCATGTGAATGTACTTCGACTTCATGCACCACTAGGGGGGAGGTTGTACATCCATACAAACACGGGCCATGTGCTATGGTTGTTGTTCTGGTTGCCAAACGGATTCATGCCATCGGTACACGCACCGAGCACGATGTTCCTTGCATCACATTTGAAATACCGATATTCGCCGTTCAACGCTCTCCACTGGCTTCCATCCTTGACGTGTCTCAGCTTCGGATCATCTCCATCGTCGGGCTTCTTCCTCTCCGCGTGCCAGCGCATGAGCTTTGCTTCCTTGCGATCTACGAAATACCGCTGGAGACGGGGAGTGATCGGTAAGTACCATAAAACTTTCTGGGGAGATTTCTTCCCGGCCTTCTTGTATCGAGAAGCATTGCACACCGGGCAGCTTGTTTTTTCCGCGTGCTCCTTCTGATAAATTATGCAATCATTGATGCATGCATGGTATCTAATGTGCGGCAGATCAAGAGGGCACATGATCTTCTTGGCCTCATCCACACTAGTAGGACAAAGATTCCCCGCGGGAAGAACATCCTTTAGGTACTTGAGATGCTCATCGAGGCTAGTGTCGGTCCATTTGTTTTTAGCCTTCGTCTTCAGGAGTTGGAGCGTGAAACTCAAGCGGGTCACCTCAGGATTGCAACCATGATACAATGGAGTGTTCGAGTCTACCACCAGTTGCTGCAGCTTGGCCTCCTCTCTAGAAGCAGCTCTCTCAGTACTCATCTCCTTGTGAAGCAGTGCTTGAACATGAGGATCCCGCACGATTGAACTTAGTACCGACGAACTTTGCGGCATGGAGTCCACGTTCTCTCAGCCGCCATGTCCGGCCCCTTCTCCGCCGCCATGTCCGGTCCCTTCTCCGCCGCCATGTCCGGCCTCTTCCCCGCCGCCATTATCGACCATCTCTTCGTCTTGCCCCGTGTTGTCATTGCCTACCCCGTCGGCATCCTCAACATCATCAACCTCATATTCAATTATCCACCGAGTATAGCCATCCATGAAACCAGTCATGAGCAGGTGCGCTTCAACACGACCATCGTCATAGGGGTCGAGCCAAACTCGTCCTTTGCATCTTCGACATGGGCATAAAACCTCTGTCAGGTTATTTTCTTTCATGTCCTGCACCGCCGATCGCAACCACCTGTCCACCATCGTTCCACTGACCATCATGAATGCCTACACGGTAATAATAAACAAATTGATTTTAAAAATGCGTGCATGCATTAAAGTCATACAAAAATTCGGCATGACCTTCGCTAAAAATAGGACATATAGAGTATGCCCGGAATTCGCCGAAACGGAAATAAATCGACATTTCCGCAAAACATAGGCAACTCACAAGCACAATTCGGCATCAACTCATGCCACACACACAATTTCCATCATATCGCCCGATTATGTCATATCGCACACACATACACATATTTGCATTCTTGTAAAAGCATAAATTTTTAATCACCTATCTCGAGATCGAGCACACGGTGGAGATGATGATGTAGTAGGGAGATCAAAAGTGGACAAAGCTCTTCTTGACAAGGATTGATCTAGTTAGGGGGTACATAGGTCACTTCACTAAATGCTACATCTACCTAGCTAGCTAGTTTGGGAGGAGACAACTTCAACTAGTGGAGGGGGAAGGAAAAAGAGAAAGGGGATGCATTAATGGAGGTGGTGTAGTTAGCTAGGAGTAATAAAGAGAGAGAAAGGTAGGTAGAAGAAGGAGAGTAATGGGGGGAGAAGTAGTGAGGAAGAAGCAAAGTGAGGGAGATAGAGGTGGGAGGTAGGGGAAAGTGAGGAAGAGAGGATGGGGGAGGGGGAGGGGGGAGGGAAAAGGTGGTATATGCTGCGGCTTAGCAGTAGCGCTGGTCGTAAACCGCACTGCTGCTAATAAGATAGCAGCAACGCGCTTCTGACACACGTGCTACTGCTAATAGGGGCCCGCCATGTGGCCAGTTTCAAAATTAGCAGTAGCGTCACCCAAAAAAGCGTGCTGCTACTATTACTTTATCAGTAGCGCGGTTAGCTAGAGCACGCTACTGCTAAACCTAGGGTGGCGGGAACGGTCGATCAATTTTAGTAGCAGCGTGGTTCCATCGAGTCGTGCTACTGCTAAGTCAGTAGCAGTAGCGCCTGTTTTTTTCCCTCGCTACTGCTAATTAGCAGTAGCGCCTCTTCCTGTACCGCGGTGCTGCTAAGATTCTGTGTATAAGGTTTTCCCTAGTAGTGAAAGGAGACTTCAGTTCATGGTATGGGCACTCCCCTTGGCTTGTGCCAAGCTTGGGGGAGGTGCCCTGGTATCATATCATCACCACTATCTTTGCCTTTATCTATTTTTAGTTCGATCTTTAGTTATCCTATGATTTAGTTGAATAAAAGTTTAGCTCGATCCTTTCTTTTCGAGTGCTTGCTTAGTGATTTATCTATCTATGTAATCGTGCACGAGATATATAATAAAGAGTAGTTTGAGTTTTGTTTCTTTACTCTTTTGTTCAAATAAAAAGAAAGGAAAATAAATGAAAAAGATCATATGCTAATCTTATGGTAAGTAATGACATCACATAAGGAAAAGTATAAGTGGTACAATTTATTGGAGATTGACGAACATAGCATTGGTCAATGATGCAATTCATGAAAGAATTAATAAGGGAAGAGAAGATTCACATGCAAATACACTATCTTGGACATGTTTTATGATTGTGAGCCCCCATTAAATATTATGTGTCAAAATTGTTGACATTGGACAAGGAAGACAACATAATGATTTATGTTTCTTCATATTCACATAGAAGTTATATTGTCATAGATCCTTCAACATGTGGTGCTTGCTCAATATCTTTGCTAACCAAAAACTCCGCACTAAGTAGAGATACTACTTGTGCATCCAAAAAACCCTTAAACCCAAAATCCTATTTTGAGAGTCCACAATACCAACTTATGGATTGAGTAAGATCCTTCAACTAAGTTTTCATCGGTGCAATAAGGCAATAAAAATTGCTTCTAAATGTGTTGGATCATTTAGTGTAAGAGAAAATTGAGCGTTGTACGAACTTATGATGGCAAAGTAATAAAAGCGACAGACTGCATAATAAAGGTTGCTATCATAAGGGGCAATATAACATGACGTTCTTTGCATTAAGGGATTTGGCATACAAACAAAAATCGCATGGCAACCTCTGCTTCCCTCTACGAAGGGCCTATCTTTTACAAAAATCGCATGGCAACCTCTTCTTCCCTATTCCTTTTTATTTTCTCTTTTTGCAAGAATCATGTGGTGAGGAAAGATCTAGGCACATATATCTAGTTGGATATGAGTGGGCATGAGTTATTATTGTTGACATCACCCTTGAGGTGAATACGTTTAGAGGCGAAACTATAAGCCCCTATCTTTCTATGTGTCCGGTTGAAACTTTTTGTTCATGGGTATGCTGTGAGTGTTAGCAATCATAGAAGGTTAAATGATGCTTGAGTATGTGGACTTGCCTAAAGGCTGATACGTGACCCTTCCTGAAAATATGATGAATTGTAGTTGCAAAGTTGACTGAGAACATAGTTTGTTGGTTTTCAATAAGGTTTATGCTTTATACTTCAATGTTGTGATGAATTGTTACTTGTTCATGAGAATTTATATGATAAAAGTTGTGTGATAAAGTTTTATGTTAAAGTTCTTTGCTGTTATAATAATAAGCATGATGCTTCTTTGTCCGTATTTTGTTTTTATTGACACCTCTCTCTCTAAGCATGTGGACATGTTTTTCGATTTAGGTTTTTCGCTTGAACACAAGCAAGGTCTAAGCTTGGGGGAGTTGATACGTCCATTTTGAATCATGTTTTCCTACTATTATTTGGAATGCTTTTATGCATAATAATGCTTTTTGGAGTAATTCTAATACCTTTTCTCTCATAATATGCAACATCTACACAAAGAGGGAGAATACCGGCAGTTGGAATTCTGGACCTGAAAAAGCTATGTCAGAGTTACCAATTCTGCACATCTCCAAATGAGCTGAAAATTTACGAAGAACTATTTTGCAATATATAAAAATAATGGAGCAAATAACTACCGGAGGGGGCCCACCAGGTGGGCAGAACCCACCTGGGCGCGCCAGGCACCCCAGGTGCGCCCTGGTGGGTTGTGCTCAGCCCAGCCCACCTCCGATGCCCATCTTCTGGTATATAGGTCATTTTGACCTAGAAAAAATCATAGGGGACTTTCGGGATGAAGTGTCGCCGTCTCGAGGCGCAACTTGGGTAGGAGCACTTTTGCCCTCCGGCGGAGCGATTCCGCCACGGGAATTTCCCTCCCGGAGGGGGAAATCATCACCATCGTCATCACCAACAACTCTCCCATATTTGGGAGGGCAGTCTCCATCAACATCTTCAATAGCACCATCTCCTCTCAAACCCTAGTTCATCTCTTGTGTTCAATCTTTGTACCGGAACCTTAGATTGGTACTTGTGGGTGACTAGTAGTGTTGATTACATCTTGTAGTTGATTATTATATTGTTTATTTCGTGGAAGATTATATGTTCAGATCCATTATGCTATTTAATACCCCTCTGATCTTGAGCAAGATTATTATTTGTGAGTAGTTACTTTTGTTCTTGAGGTCACGGGAGAAATCGTGTTGCAAGTAATCATGTGAACTTTATATGTGTTCGATATTTTGATGATATGTATGTTGTGATTCCCTTAGTGGTGTCATGTGAACGTCGACTACATGGCACTTCACCATATTTGGGCCTAAGGGAATGCATTGTGGAGTGGTTATTAGATGATGGATTGCTAGAGTGACAGAAGCTTAAACCCTAGTTTATGCGCTACTTCGTAAGGGACCGATTTGGATCCAAAAGTTTAATGCTATCGTTAGATTTTATCTTAATACTTTTCTCGTAGTTGCGGATGCTTGCGATGGGGTTAATCATAAGTAGGAGGTTTGTTCAAGTAAGAACAATACCTAAGCACCGGTCCACCCACATATCAAATTTTCAAAGTAGCGAACACGAATCGAACCAACATGATGAAAGTGATATGGTGAAATTCCCGTGTACCCTCAAGAATGCTTGGCTTATCATAAGATACCGTTTTGGCCTTTCCTTTGTCACAAAAGGATTGGGCTACCTTGCTGCACTTTATTTACCATTACCGTTACTTGCTCGTTACAAATTATCTTACTATCAAACTACCTATTACCGACTATTTCAATGCTTGCATAAATTACCTTGCTGAAAACCACTTGTCATTTCCTTCTGCTCCTCGCTGGGTTCGACACTCTTACTTATCAAAAGGACTATGATTGATCGCCTATACTTGTGGGTCATTAGGACATTCCTCGATTCTTCTGAACTATTCTTCATCTTCAGTCATCGGTCTTGAAAACTGGTTCAACAAATCTTCACATCTTCGATCTTGAGGATTGCCAAGCTTAAACCGAAGAGTTCACACGTCGGGCATCGGAGGAGCCCTTTAAGTCTCCGGCCTTTATCAAAGCCTTGTTATTTTTTATGCCACACCTCAGGTTTGAAGTGTTTCCCATGCGGCGGTGTCCTCTCGCGTCCGAGCTCCAACACCGTACTGTATCCAAGCTCCAATGCCGGACTACATCCGAGGTGTCTTTTTGCAGCCGAGCACCAACACCGGACTGCATCCATGCTCCAACACCGGACTGCATCCAAGCTCCAACGCCGGACTACATCCGAGGTGTCTTTTTGCAGCCGAGCTCCAACGCCGGACTGCATCCATGCTCCAACACCGGACTGCATCCAAGCTCCAACGCCGGACTGTATCCGAGGTGTCTTTTTGTAGCCGAGCTCTAATGCCGGACTACATCCATGCTCCAACGCCAGACTGTATCCAAGCTCCAACGCCGGACTGTACCCGAGGTGTCATAGATCACCTTGCCTCAAAAAAGTCAAAGGAGCTTAGCCGAGCTTAAGGCCAGAAATGCCCTCTATGGAGCCAACCATTTCTATCCGAGCTTTATGCCGGACTGCATCCGAGGTGGTGCACTGATGACCCACAAGTATAGGGGATCAATCGTAGTCCTTTCGATAAGTAAGAGTGTCGAACCCAACGAGGAGCAGAAGGAAATGACAAGTAGTTTTCAGTAAGGTATTCTTTGCAAGCACTGAAATTATAAGTAAGGGTGATGTCAACAATAATAACTCATGCTACCCATATCCAACTGGATATATGTGCCTAGATCTTTCCTCACCACATGATGCTTGCCAAAAGAGAAAAATAAAAAGGAATAGAGAGAAATACTTTGACTCTCGCATAAAAGTAAATACATAAATGTAAAAGATAGGCCCTTCGCAGAGGAAAGCAGAGGTTGCCATGCGCTTTTTGTTTGTATGCTCAATCTCTTAGTGCAAAAGAACGTCACGTTATATTGCCCCTTATGATAGCAACCTTTATTATGCAGTCTGTCGCTTTTATTCTTTGCCATCACAAGTCCGTACAACGCTCAATTTTCTCTTACACTAAATGATCCAACACTTTTAGAAGCAATTTTTATTGCCCTTTTTGCACCGATGACAACTTACTTGAAGGATCTTACTCAATCCATAGGTAGGTATGGTGGACTCTCAAAACAAGATTTGGGTTTAAGGGTTTTGGATGCACAAGTAGTATCTCTACTTAGTGTGGAATTTTTGGCTAGCAAAGATAGGGGCAAGCACCACATGTTAAAGGATCTATGACAATATAACTTCTATGTGAATATGAACAAACATAAATCATTATGTTGTCTTCCTTGTCCAACGTCAACAATTTTGACATATAATATTTTGATGGGGGCTCACAATCACAAAAGATGTCTAAGATAGTGTATTTGCATGTGAATCTTCTCTTCCCTTATTAATTCTTTCATGAATTGCATCATTCACCAATGCTATGTTTTTAAGTCTCCAATAAAATTTTCTACTTATGCTCTTCCCTATGTGATGTCATTACTTACATAAGATTAGCATATGATCTTTTTCATTTATTTCCTTTCTTTTTATTGAACATGAAAGAAAAAGAAAACAAAACTCAAACTAAACTTTATTATATATCTCGCACATGATTACAAGGATAGATCACTAAGCAAACACTCGAAAAGAAAAGATTGAACTAAACTTTTATTCATCTAAAGCAAAAGATAACTATGGATCGAACTAAGATAAGTAAAGGCAAAAGATAGTGGAGGTGATATGATACCAGGGCACCTCCCCCAAGCTTGGCACAAGCCAAGGGGAGTGCCCATACCCGATACTCAATTTTCCTTTGGTGATGAAGAAGGAGGTGGTGGTGATGAAGTAGTAGCAATCTTATCCTCAGATTTCCATGGCAAGGGCTAACCATCATAAGAGGAGGAGTGAGTCTCGCGGGTCCTGCAACTGGCAGCCAAACTCATACCTTTAAACCATGCCTCATATTCAAAGACTTGGTTTTGGAGATCGTAGATCTGGCTTTGGAGAAAGTTGATTTGCTCGTTGAAGGTGAAGACGATGTCCTTCATGGACTTGCCATCCACCTTGAGATCATGGGTGTAGTCCGCGATCATGAGGTGATTGGCATTGAGTCCATGTTCCACCATCCCCTTGCACCAGAAGACCTCCTGCTCCATAGCTTCAAGCCTGGCCTCCACGGTTCCTGTCCCTTTGGTCCCTTGCACATCGCAGATGTGGAGCACCCCCTCACTCATCTCGATAGCTTGAGGGTGCTGCATCACCTCCCACAAATATGGGTTGATGACGTTCTCGAAGAACTTGTCCTTGGAGGAGCTCGAAGCGGTCATGGTGAATTAGATCTGTCAGAAAACAACAAGGAAAAGAAAACAGAAGATTTCTCCACGATACGGTGGTCAATAGGTTCGGGGGGTATATAATGATTTTTTATCTTGGGAAACAAGCAAACGGAAGAAAAACGGAGTCCGGAAGATACCCGAGGTGGGCACAACCCACCTGGGCGCGCCAGGCAAGCTAGGCGCCAGGCGCGCCCTGGTGTCTTTTGCCCACTAGGGGTGCCTTCCTGGTTGTTTCTTATTTTCCTAATTTTTGATATATTCCAAAACCGACAGAAAATATATTTGCGGATTTTTCAGGGTCCGTTTACTTACCGTATCATGTACCTCCTCCCTTTTCACGATTCTGGAGTATTCCGGAAGGTTTCCTTTATGTGTTCTTCCGGTTTCATAGTTTGGATAATATTGCTTTCAACATTAATGGGCGTACCTGAGATATATTGTTTTCTTCTTTGCCCATTGACAACCTTCATGTTAGTACCGTAGGCATTATGTATTTTGATAGCTCCAGATCGATAAACCTCCTTGATAACATAGGGTCCTTCCCATTTGGAGAGGAGTTTTCCTGCAAAGAATCTGAAATGAGAGTTGTAAAAAAGAACATATTCTCCAACTTTAAACTCACGCTTTTAGATTCTCTTATCATGCCATCTTTTAACTTTTTCTTTAAACAACTTAGCATTTTCATAAGCTTGGGTTCTCCATTCATCTAGTGAGCTGATATCAAATAACCTCTTTTCACCGGCAAGTTTGAAATTGTAGTTGATTTCTTTAATTGCCCAATATGCTTTATGTTCTAACTCAAGAGGTAAGTGACAAGCTTTTCCATAAACCATTTTATAAGGAGACATACCCATAGGATTTTTATAAGCTGTTCTGTAAGCCCAAAGTGCATCATCTAATTTCTTATACCAATTCTTTCTAGACCTATTGACAGTTTTTTTGTAATATTAACTTTATTTCTCTATTGCTAAGTTCAACTTGACCGCTAGACTGAGTATGATAGGGTGATGCAATTATATGGTTAACATCATACTTAGCAAGCATTTTACGGAAAGCACCATGAATAAAATGTGAACCACCATCAGTCATTAAATATCTAGGGACTCCAAACCTTGGGAAAATAACTTCCTTAAGCATTTTAATAGAGGTGTTGTGATCAGCACTACTAGTTGGAATAGCTTCTACCCACTTAGTAACATAATCAACTGCGACCAAAATATGAGTATACCCATTAGAGGAAGGAAAGGGTCCCATGTAATCAAAACCCCAAACATCAAATGGTTCAACAGCAAGTGAATAATTCATAGGCATTTCTTGACGCTTACCAATATTACCAACTCTTTGACATTCATCACAAGATAAAACAAACTTACGGGCATCCTTGAAGAGCGTAGGCCAGTAAAAACCAGATTGCAATACCGTGTGAGCAGTTCTGTCTCCCGCATGATGCCCGCCATAAGCTTCGGAGTGACATTTCCGTAGGATTTGTCCCTGTTCATGCTCACGTACACAACATCTAATAATACCATCTACTCCTTCTTTATAAAGATGTGGGTCATCCCAAAAGTAATGTCTTAAATCATAGAAGAATTTTTCTTTTGTTGGTATGTGAAACTAGGTGGTATGTATTTAGCAACAATGTAATTAGCATAGTCAGCATACCAAGGAGTGTTATAAGAAACGTTTATTGCAGCTAATTGTTCATCAGGGAAATTATCATTAATAGGTTGTGGGTCATCAACGATATTCTCTAACCTAGACAAGTTATCAACAACGGGGTTCTCAGCTCCCTTTCTATCAGTGATATGTAAGTCAAATTCCTGTAGCAAAAGAACCCACCTAATAAGTCTAGGTTTAGCATATTTCTTTTCCATAAGATATTTTATAGCAGCATGATCAGTGTGAACAATCACTTTAGAATCAACAATGTAAGATCTAAATTTGTCACAAGCAAACATAACTGCTAAAAACTCTTTTTCAGTAATAGCATAATTGCGTTGGGCACTATCTAGAGTTTTACTAGCATAATGAATAACATTTAATTTCTTATCAACTCTTTGTCCTAGAATAGCACCAATAGCATAATCACTAGCATCACACATAATTTCAAAAGGCAAGTTCCAATCAGGTGGTTGAACAATAGGTGTAGAAATTAAGGCTTTCTTAAGTGTCTCAAAGGCTTCTACACAATCATCATCAAAAACAAATGGAACATCCTTTTGTAAAATATTTGTAAGAGGCCTAGAAATTTTAGAGAAGTCTTTAATAAATCTCCTATAGAAACCAGCATGACCGAGGAAACAACGAATACCTTTGATATCTTTAGGACATGGAATTTTCTCAGTTGCATCAACTTTAGCTTTATCCACCTCAATACCTCATTCAGAAATTTTATGTCCCAAGACAATACCTTCATTAACCATAAAAGCGGCACTTCTCCCAATTCAAGACAAGATTAGTTTGCTCGCATCTCTGCAAAACTCGATCAAGGTTGCTTAAGCAATCATCAAAAGAAGTTCCCTAAATGGAAAAATCATCCATGAAAACCTCAACAATCTTTTCACAAAAATTAGAGAATATAGCAGTCATACATCTTTGAAAGGTAGCAGGTGCATTACATAAACCAAAAGGCATACGTCTATAAGCATAAGTTCCAAAAGGACAAGTAAAGTTGGTTTTCTCTTGATCAGGTTGTGAAACAGGTATTTGAGAAAAACCAGAATATCCATCGAGAAAACAAAAGTGTGTGTGCTTAGATAATCTTTCTAACATTTGATCAATAAAAGGCAAAGGGTAATGATCTTTTCTAGTTGCTTTATTAAATTTTCTAAAATCAATTACCATTCTGTAGCAAGTAACAATTCTTTGTGGGATAAGTTCATTTTTATCATTAGGAACAACAGTAATACCTCCCTTCTTAGGGACACAATGAACGGGACTTACCCATCTACTATCAGCTATAGGATACATTATACCAGCTTCCAGAAGCTTCAATATTTCAGTTCTTACCACTTTCATTTTAGGATTTAAACGTCATTGGTGATCAACAACGGGTTTAGCACCAGGTTCCATATTGATTTTATGCTGACAGAGAGTGGGACTAATGCCCTTTAAATCATCAAGAGTAAATCCAATAGCAGCTCGATGCTTCCTCAGAACCTTCAATAATCTTTCTTCTTCATGTTCTTAAAGGTTAGCACTAATAATAACAGGATATATCTTTTTCTCGTCAAGATTAGCATATTTCAAAGTGTCTGGCAATTGTTTTAATTCAAACACAGGATCACCTTTAGGTAGAGGAGGACCTCCTAGAGTTTCAATAGGAAAATTATGTTTAAGCAGAGGTCGTTGTTCAAAGAAAATTTTATCTATCTCATTTCTTTCATGCATATGCATATCATTTTCATGGTCTAGAAAATACTGTTCTAGTGGATCTGTAGGAGGCACGGCAATAGAGGCAAGCCCAATTATTTCATCCTTACTAGACAATTCTTTCTTATGATGTTTTCTACTATACTTAGAAAAATTAAACTCATGACACTCATCTCCAAAACTAACACCGACAGTTTGTTTCTCACAATCTATTTTAGCATTAATGGTGTTCAAGAAAGGTCTACCAAAGATAATGGGATAAAAGTCATCTTGTGGGGAACCAAGAACAAGAAAATCAGTAGGGTATTTTATTTTCCCACACAAGACTTCAACATCTCTAACAATCCCAAGTGGTGTGATGGTGTCTCTATTAGCAAGTTTAATAGTAACATCTATGTCTTCTATTTCAGCGGGTGCTATATCATTCATAATTTCTTGATATCAGGTAAAAGGAATAGCACTCACGCTAGCACCTATGTCACATAAACCATGATAACAGTGATCTCCTATTTTAACTGAGACAATAGGCATGCCAACAATAGGTCTATGTTTATATTTTTCATCGGGTTTGGCAATTCTAGCAGCTTCATCACAAAAGTAAATAACATGCCCATCTATATTTTCAACCAGGAGATCTTTAACCATAGCAACACTAGGTTCTACTTTGATTTGTTCAGCAGGTTTGGATGCTCTAATATAACCTTTGTTGACCACAGTTGAAACTTTAGCATGTTCCTTTATCCTAATAGGGAAAGGTGGGTTTTCAATATAAGCAGTAGGAACGACTGGTTCAACGTTATAAATAATAGTTTCATCTTTAGCTATTACCGGTTCTTTAATTTCTTCTTTAATAGGTGGGTGATATTTAAACCACTTCTCCTTAGGAAGATCAACATGAGTAGCAAAAGATTCACAAAAGGAGGCTACTATCTCAGAGTCAAGTCCATATTTAGTGCTAAACTTTTGAAAAGCATCGGTATTCATAAAAGATTTAACCTGACTAACCAGGGGCTACTAGGGCTTCGCGCTTCTCAATTAAAAGCCATTAAAGGGGTACATCGATCCCTTGATCTGGTGTTGCCACCCTACCAGTGGCTCGGGGGCTACTGCATTGCCTATTCAATACAGAAAATTCAAAGTGCACACAGTTTCCGAGGAGATTACGATCCTCGGGTTGGTCGGTTGCACCCAACCTGAGTCTCGAGGACTATGCACACCGTGTTTAAATTCTTAGGTATGCTACCGAGCTAGGAATTGATCCTTAGGCCAATTTCTCGAATCGCCTTAGTCTCAGGGGCTACTGGGATCAGCAGTTTCATGTCTTCCTTCAGGCGCATCTCGGATTTTAGGTCGACACACACCTTGAGGGCAACTAGGTATACATCTCAGTAGAGACTAAATTGCACTAATCAAGAAAAAATATATCCGCAATAAATCAGCCCAAGACCGAGGTGGTGCATGATACGTCCATTTTGCATCATGTTTTCCTACTGTTATTTATATTGTTTTTAGATATAATAATGCTTTTTGGAGTAATTCTAATGCCTTTTCACTCATAATATGCAAGGTTCACACTAAGAGGGAGAACATCGGCAGCTGGAATTCTGGACCTGAAGAAGCTACGTCAGGCTGCCTATTCTACACAACTCCAAATGAGCTGAAACTTCACGAAGAATTTTCATGGCATATATAAGAATTATTGGAGCAAATAAGTACCAGAGGGGGCCCACCAGGTGGGCACAACCCACCTGGGTGTGCCAGGGAGCCCAGGCACGCACTGGTGGGTTATGCTCTCCTCGGCCCACCTCCGGTGCCCCTCTTCTGGTATATAAGTCATTTTGATCTAGAAAAAATGAGGGGAGGACTTTTGGGACAAAGCACCGCCGTCTCGAGGCGAAACTTGGGCAGGAGAACTTTTGCCCTCTGGCGGAGCGAAGAGTTGTTGGTGATGATGATGACGATGATTTCCCCCTCCAGGAGGGAAGTTCCCCCAGCGGAATCGCTCCGCTAGAGGGAAAAAGTGCTCCTGCCCAAGTTCCGCCTCAAGACGGCGGCGCTTCATCCCGAAAGTCCTCCCCTCATTTTTTCTAGGTCAAAATGACTTATATACCAGAAGAGGGGCACCGGAGGTGGACACAACCTACCAGGGCGCGCCTGGGCTCCCTGGATCGCCCAGGTGGGTTGTGCCCACCTGGTGGCCCCCCGCTGGTACTTATTTGCTCCAATAATTCTTATATATTCCATAAAAATTCTCCGTGAAGTTTCAGCTCATTTGGAGTTGTGCAGAATAGGTAGCCTGACGTAGCTTTTACAGGTCCAGAATTCCAGCTGCCGGTATTCTCCCTCTTAGAGTGAACCTTTCATATTATGAGAGAAAAGGCATTAGAATTACTCCAAAAAGCATTATTATATATAAAAACAATATAAATAACAGTAGTAAAACATGATGCAAAAATGGACGTATCATGCACCACCTCGGTCTTGGGCTGATTTTTTGCGGATATATTTTTTCTTGATTAGTGCAATTTAGTCTCTACCGAGATGTATACCTAGTTGCCCTCAAGGTGTGTCTCGGCCTAAAATCCGAGATGCGCCTGAAGGAAGACATGAAACTGCTGATCCCAGTAGCCCCTGAGACTAAGGCGATTCGAGAAATCGGCCTGAGGATCAATTCCTAGCTTGGCAGCATACTTAAGAATTTAAACGCGGTGTGCATAGTCCTCGAGACTCAGGTTGGGTGCGACCGACCAACCCGAGGATCGTAATCTCCTCGGAAACTGTTTGCACTTTGAATTTTCTGTATTGAATAGGCAATGTAGTAGCCCCCGAGCCACTGGTTGGGTGGCAACACCAGATCAAGCGATCGATGTACCCCTTTAATGGCTTTTAATTGAGAAGCGCGAAGCCCTAGTAGCCCCTGAGCCTTAATTTGGGCATGGGTGGCTGACTTAAGGATTGATGTCCAGAGTATAGAAACTACGTACCAAAGTACATTACATCATTAATGCTCGAATCCGCATTGTACAAAACTTTGTTGACCGGCCATCGGCTTCAACCTCCTCGGCCAGTAGCCGCGGAGTGTTTGTCCTACTTTATAAAGCCTTTATAAGGGCAAAGATTTATGGCAAACAAGGCAATCCGGCCATACGGTTTTATAAATAAAGGTACGCAGAGAGATGTCTTATATTACTTTTTAACGTAAGAAACATCTTATGGGAAAAATATTTCCTTTATAAGTTCCTTTTCCTAGCCTATCATGTTGACCATGATCATGAAACATCACCTTTGATCAACGTGGGAGGAAAATATTAAGGATTTAGTTCGGGGAAAGTTCCCGAACTCTATGGTCTTTAGTGAACCTAAATTTTCACTTCCATCGTTGCCGACCAATTATATTCTTAAGATGGCTAGCTTTCGGCTTCACCCAGTCTGAGGTACTAACCCGGATGACCCGGAAGTAACAATCATAGAGGTGCTCCATTTACCCCCTAGCCGAACTATCGGGAATGTAGGGGGTAAGCATAGGAGCCAGGCAACCCAGCTTGGCCAAAATCTTAAGTCAAATTTGATGCATATTTATGGCTTTATAACGATAATTATGGAAGGCAGCGCTCGTATATTGAATACAAACATTGATTATATATGTTTATTTTGACTCCATTGCGACTGTTTATCATTTGAATGTGGCCCATCGTCGGCTTCTACCCCTTTGTAGATGCTACACAAGGTGTTTCCGCAGTAACAAGACGACCCTTAGCTGACGTCTCGGTTCCCGGACGCGGTTGCTTTAGCGGAAACGAGGTAATCAGATATGTGATGTCTACTACACAACTTGTTCTTCTAGACTCGTGTTGAGCCTCCAAGCGCAGAGTTTTGTAGGACAATAGCAAATTTCCCTCAAGTGGATGACCTAAGGTTTATCAATCTGTGGGAGGTGTAGGATGAAGATGGTCTCTCTCAAACAACCCTGCAACGAAACAATAAAAAGTCTCTTGTGTCCCCAACACACCCAATACAATAGCAAATTGTATAGGTGCACTAGTTCGGTGAAGAGATGGTGATAAAATTGTAATATGGATGGTAGAAATATATTTTTTTAATCTGAAAATAAAAAAACAGCAAGGTAGCAATTGGTAAAATGGATCACAAACGGTATTGCAATGCTTGAAAACAAGGCCTAGGGTCCGTAATTTTGCTAGTGCAATCTCTCCACAATGCTAATATAATTGGATCACATAACCATCCCTCAAAATGCGATGAAGAATCACTCCAAAGTTCCTATCTAGCGGAGAACATAAGAAGAAATTGTTTGTAGGGTACGAAACCACCTCGAAGCTATTCTTTCCGATCGATCTATCCAAGAGTTCATACTAAAATAACACCAAATAATTTCAGATTCATAATACTCAATCCAACACAAAGAACCTCAAAGAGTGCCCCAAGATTTCTACCGGAGAAACAAAGACAAGAACGTGCATCAACCCCTATGCATAGATTACCCCAATATCACCTCGGGAATCCGTGAGTTGAGTGCCAAAACATATATCAAGTGAATCAATATAATACCCCATTGTCACCACGGGTATCCATATGCAAGACATATATCAAGTGCTCTCACATCCATAAAACTATTCAATCCGATAAAATGAAATCTCAAAGGGAAAACTCAATTCATCACAACAAGATAGAGAGGGCAAAACACCATATGATCCGACTATATTAACAAAGCCCGCGATACATCAAGATCGTGACATCTCAAGAACACGAGAGAGAGAGATTAAACACATAGCTACTGGTACAAACCCTCAGCCCCGAGGGTGGACTACTCCCTCCTCATCGAGGTGGTCGCCGGGATGATGAAGATGGCCACCGGTGATGATCTCCCCCTCTGACAGGGTGCCGGAACATGGTCTAGATTGGATCTCGTGCATACAGAGGCCTTGCGGCGACGGAACTTCTGATCTAGGGTTACCCCGAGTGTTTTTGGAATATTTGGTGATTTATAGGGCAAAGAGGGGGTGCGGGAGGCCACCGAGGTGGGCACAACCCACCTGGGCGCGCTTGGGCCCCCAGGCGCGCCCTGGTGGGTTGTGCCCCCCTTGGGGCACCCCCCCAGGTGCTTCTCTGGCCCACTGGATGTCTTCCGGTCCATAAAAAATCCACAAAAAGTTTCGTGGTGTTTGGACTCCGTTTGATATTGATTTCCTGTGATGTAAAAAACAAGCAAAAACAGCAACTGGCACTGGGCACTAGGTCAATAGGTTAGTCCCAAAAAAATGATATAAAGTTGCTATAAAATGATTGTAAAACATCCAAGAATGATAATATAACAGCATGAATACTTCATAAATTATAGATACGTTGGAGACGTATCAGCATCCCCAAGCTTAATTCCTACTCGTCCTCCAGTAGGTAAATGATAAAAGAAATAATTTATGCAGTGTGAATGCTAGCAAAGTGCACAAGTTTGATCAATGACAATTTCAATCACTTTTCCTAGCATCATAACAGCAATTCTTTCTTATAAAACTTCTCATGTTAAAGTAGCAACCAATTCACATGTTAAGGTTCAAACAATGAATTCTCTTGAAACTCAACAACCTATGTTCTCAGTCACCAAACAATTGCAATTCAACTTATTCAATAGAGTCTAAGTAAGAGCTCCACATACTCAACCATCATATAGTCGTCTATGATTGCTAACACTCACCGCATACACATGAGCAAAATGTTTCAACCGGACACATAGAAAGATAGGGGCTTATAATTTCGCCTCCCAACGTATTCACCTCAAGGGTGATGTCAACAATAATAACTCATGCCACCCATATCCAACTGGACATATGTGCCTAGATCTTTCCTCACCACATGATGCTTGCCAAAGGAGAAAAATAAAAAGGAATAGAGAGAAAAACTTTGACTCTTACATAAAAGTAGAAGATAGGCCCTTCGCAGAGGGAAGCAGAGGTTGCCATGCGCTTATTTGTTTATATGCTCAACCCCTTAGTGCAAAAGAATGTCACGTTATATTGCCCCTTGTGATGGCAACCTTTATTATGCAGTCTGTCGCTTTTATTTCTTTACCATCACAAGTTCGTACAACGCTCAATTTTCTCTTACACTTTTAGAAGCAATTTTTATTACCTTATTGCACCGATGACAACTTACTTGAAGCATCTTACTCAATCCATAGGTAGGTATGGTGGACTCTTGAAAATAAGATTTGGGTTTAAGGGTTTTTGGATGCACAAGTAGTATCTCTACTTAGTGCGGAATTTTTGGCTAGCAAAGATGGGGGGGCAAGCACCACATGTTGAAGGATCTATGACAATATAACTTCTATGTGAATATGAACAAACATAAATCATTACGTTGTCTTCCTTGTCCAACATCAACAATTTTGGCATATAATATTTTGATGGGGGCTCACAATCACAAAAAATTTCCAAGATAGTGTATTTGCATGTGAAAGTTCTCTTCCTTCTACTAATCATTCATGAATTGCTTGTATGACCAATATTGTGATTGTCAAGCCTCAAAAGATTTCACTTTATAAACCCAATGTGAAGCTACCACTAGGCATGATATGAACATATAATTTCAACTTCATGATATTCAATTCATTCAAAAATTTACTCATAGGATATAAGTGAAGCACAAGAGTAAATGACAAGCTACTCCAAAAAGATATAAGTGAAGATCAAGCGAGTAGTTAAGTATATAGGTAGCTAATTGTGGACTCTCTCTTATTTAAAAACTTTCAGATCTAAGTATTTTATTAAAACAGCAAGCAAAACAAAACAAAATTACATTCCAAGAATAGCACAACTCATGTGAAGAAGCAAAAACTTAGGCTCAACCGATACTAACCGATAAGTGTTGATGAAGAAAGGTGGGATGCCTACCGGGGCATCCCCAAGCTTAGATGCTTGAGACTTCTTGACATATTATCTTGGGATGCCTTGGTCATCCCCAAGCTTGAGCTTTTGTGTCTCCTTAATTCCTTTTATATCACGGTTTCCCTAAATCTTAAAAACTTCATCCACACAAAACTCAACAAGAACTCGTGAGATAAGTTAGTATAAACAAATGCAAAAACCTTATCATTCTCTACTGTAGAAAATCACTAAAATTATTATTCAACATTGCATACTAAATTCCTCTGCATATTTAATACTCCTATCCTCAAATATAATCATTAAACAAGCAAACATATGCAAACAATGCAAACATAACAGCAATCTGCCAAAACAGCATAGTCTGTAAAGAATGCAAGAGTATCAATACTTATTAAACTCCAAAAATTATGAAAATTAACCAAACTGTAGAAAATTTATCAGAGATTATTGTGCATTCAACATTTTATCACATTCTGAATTTTCTGGATAATTATTGCAACAGCTATAAACTTTCTGTTTTGAAACATCAACTCATATATTTGCAAAATAAGCATGGTGATGGCTATCCTTGCCAATTTTATTGAAATAAAATATGCAAAACATTATTATAACTAACAACAAGCAAATCCTAATAAAATAAAATGACTCTCCAAGCAAAACTCATATCATGTGACGAATGAAAATATAGCTCCAAGTGAGGTTACCGATAATGTTGAAGACGAAAGAGGGGATGCCTTCCGGGGCATCCCCAAGCTTAGTTGCTTGGATATTCCTTGGATATTTAACTTGTGGTGCCTTCGGTATCCCCAAGCTTAGATTCTTGTCACTCCTTATTCTCCTCGTATCGACATCTCACCCAAAACTTGAAAACTTCAATCACACAAAACTTAACGGAACTTCGTGAGATAGGTTAGTATGATAAAGAGCAAACCATTTCACTTTGATACTGTCAAAGACAAGATTCATAATTTTTTCCACACAATTACTACTGTAGCATATCATTTCCATAATTTATATTGAGCAATATAATCCATCGAAACTAGAAAATAGGCAAACTATGCATTGAAAACAGAATCTGTCAAAAACAGAACAGTCTGTAGTAATCTGTACTCCAACCATACTTCTGCTACTCCAAAAATTCTGAAAAATTAGGACAACGTAAAGAATTTGTATATCTATCACCTGTAAAAAAATTCACATCAAAAGATCGTTCCAGTGAATTTTTAAAATTCCTGGACTGAGCGCAAAAGTTTCTGTTTTTGCACAGATTCAAGTCAACTATCATCCACACTATCCCAAAGGCTTTACTTGGCACTTTTTTGAAACAAAAGCAATAAAACATGATTACTACAGTAGCATAATCATGTGAACACACAAAAACAGTAGGTAAAAGTGTTGGGTTGTCTGCCAACAAGCGCTTTTCTTTAATGCCTTTTAGCTAGGCATGATAAGTTCAATGATGCTCGCATAAAAGATAAGGATTGAAACATAACAAGAGCATCATGAATCATAAGTTCCTCTCTCATAATAATTTTCAGTAGCATCATGAATGAATTCAACAATATAACTATCACATAAATCATTCTTTTCATGATCCACAAGCATAGAAATTTTCTTACTCTCCACATAAGGAAATTTATTCTCATGAATAGTGGTGGGAGCAAACTCAACAAAATAACAATCATGTGATTGGAAATTAAAATCATGATGACAAGTTTCATGGTTATCATTATTCTTTATAGCATACATGTCATCACCATAATCATCATATATAGGAGGCATGCTTTCATCATAATAAATTTTCTCATCAAAACTTGGGGGACTAAAAATATCATCTTCATCAAACATAGCATCCCCAAGCTTATGGCTTTGCATATCATTAGCATCATGAATATTCAAAGAGTTCATACCAACAACATTGCAATCATGCTCATCATTGAAAGATTTATTGTCAAACATTTTATAGAATTCTTCCTCTATTAATTGAGCACAATTTTCCTTTCCATCATTTTCACGAAAGACATTATAAAGATGAACAATATGATGCAACCTCAATTCCATTTTTTTGTAGATTTCTTTTATAAACTAAACTAGTGATAAAAAAATAAACTAAAAGATTCGATTGCAAGACCTAAAGATATACCGTCAAGCACTCACCTCCCCGGCAACGGCGCTAGAAAAGAGCTTGATGTCTACTACACAACCTATTCTTGTAGACTCGTGTTGGCCCTCCAAGCGCAGAGTTTTGTAGGACAGTAGCAAATTTCCCTCAAGTGGATGACCTAAGGTTTATCAATCCGTGGGTGGTGTTGGATGAAGATGGTCTTTCTCAAACAACCCTGCAACGAAATAATAAAAAGTCTCTTGTGTCCCCAACACACCCAATACAATGGCAAATTGTATAGGTGCACTAGTTTGGCGAAGTGATGGTGATAAAAGTGTAATATGGATGGTAGAAATATATTTTTGTAATCTGAAAATAAAAAAACATTAAGGTAGCAATTGGTAAAACAGATCACAAACGGTATTGCAATGCTTGAAAACAAGGCCTAGGGTCCGTACTTTCGCTAGTGCAATCTCTCAACAATGCTAATATAATTGGATCATATAACCATCCCTCAAAGTGTGATGAAGAATCACTCCAAAGTTCCTATCTAGCAGAGAACATAAGAAGAAATAGTTTGTAGGGTACAAAACCACCTCGAAGCTATTCTTTCTGATTGATCTATCCAAGAGTTTGTACTAAAATAACACCAAATAATTTCAGATTCATAATAATCAATCCAACACAAAGAACCTCAAAGAGTGCCCCAAGATTTCTACCGGAGAAACAAAGACAAGAACATGCATCAACCCCTATGCATAGATTACCCCAATGTCACCTCGGGAATCTGTGAGTTGAGTGCCAAGACATAGATCAAGTGCTCTCAAATCAGGGGCTACTGGTACAAACCCTCAGCCCCGAGGGTGGACTACTCCCTCCTCATCGAGGTGGTCGCCGGGATGATGAAGATGGCCACCGGTGATGATCTCCCCCTCCGGCAGGGTGCTGGAACATGGTCTAGATTGGATCTCGTGGATACACAGGCCTTGCGGCGGTGGAACTTCTGATCTAGGGCTACCCCGTGGGTTTTTGGAATATTTGGTGATTTATAGGGCAAAGAGGGGGTGCGGGAGGCCACCGAGGTGGGCACAACCCACCTGGGCGCGCCTGGGCCCCCAGGCACACCCTGGTGGGTTGTGCCCCCCCTCGGGGCACCCCCCAGGTGCTTCTCTAGCCCACTGGATGTCTTCTGGTCCATAAAAAGTCCACAAAAAGTTTCGTGGTGTTTGGACTCCGTTTGGTATTGATTTCCTGCGATGTAAAAAACAAGCAAAAACAACAACTGGCACTGGGCACTGGGTCAATAGGTTAGTCACAAAAAAATGATATAAAGTTGCTATAAAATGATTGTAAAACATCCAAGAATGATAATATAACAGCATGAATACTTCATAAATTATAGATACGATGGAGACGTATCAATATGCAGGCTTTATAACTTTTACTTAGTCATAGGAGCTTAAAGTTGGGAGGCCAGTTACTAGCCCCCCGTTAGTGTTCGGCGTCAGCCAAGGTCAAGCCATCAACACTTCGGCCAATTTTATGAAAGGCCTACGGGGTAACCTCTATCGATCTATAGTTTGATAGAGTCATCGGATCACTGACCAGTTTGCGCTCATTGTTACAGTCAGTTTTCGGCTTTCTCCACTGAGGTACTTGACGAGTTAAATCGGAAGTACAATCGCAGTTGTTCTCCCTTTGCACACCTAGCCAAACAAAGCGGAATGTAGGATGCAATCACAGGAGCCGGGCAACACAACTATTGACCGAAGACACAATTCGAAACTGATGCATATAAAGCGACATCTGAGAAAGTTTTGCCGAGGACTCCTCGGAGTACCTTGGCTTTTGGTGGGTTTGGCTCTAGTCCCAGCTCCCCATTGATATTGCCGATGCTTTAAAGGCATCTGACGTTGCACCGCGAGAGTTATGCTGGAGACACACAGATCCTCCGAGACTCAGGTTGGGTGCGGCCGACCAACCTGAGGATCGAATCTCCTCGGGAAGCAATCCGGATGTCATGTGTGTTCTGCCAACGTCGAGGTGTAGGTCGGCAGGGTGACACCGAAGTCGCTGGAGTAGATCGATGATGCGATCGGGGAGCCTCTGGTCCAGCCGAGGTGACGCGCCAAGGTGACGATACAACTTGGTCGACGGAGGCGGGATGACAACGTCGGCACGCCGAGGTGTCCCCGTGACGCATCCGAATTTGATTACCTGCACACATAAGGTAGTGCAAGCCAAAAGTAATAAAAAATCTTCTACTTAACTGACTTAAGTGAAGTAAATAGTTAAAGGAATATGGCTTGAGCGCCGAGGTCGGCCCGGCGGAGTGGCAGCGGAGTTGTCGGCACATGGATGCGTGCCAAGGTAACCCCTCAACTTGGCCGGCGGAGGCAGGACGACGACACCGGCTAGCGTGGCATAGTCAAGGTTGGTTATCTACATGCATAAAGTAGCACAAGCCAGATAATAATAATAAAATAAGTAAAAATTCTTGACAGAATTTATTTATGCCAAATAAATTATTAAAAGTGATTTGGCCTGGCGCAAGGTTGATGTCGACACAGGGCATTGGCGCGACGAGGTGACAAAATCCGGATTTGCAGGGTCGCCCGAGATACGGACATGATGCGCGCAGGACATCGGTGGCATATCGGATCGCCCTGAAATGACGGCCGCAGTGTAGACAGGAGTGCAAACCCTGTAGCACCAAGAATCACTGACCAATAGGAAATACTCTTTGAAATATTATTAATATGCACATCGCGAATAACTTAGAATGATTGCACCTAGGGATTTATCTGACGATGTCCATACTAATGGCAGACGAGATGATTATGGACGAGGGACGTCCTGGCCAGAGTGCCTCAATACTGCATCGGGCCGACCAACATACAGAATGGCCGATCTGAATGCGGATGTTGGTTTGGCGAAGGTTCTAACGTGTAGGTCGGCTGGCCAAGGTGACGACAGGATATGGTCACAGTCGAATTTTGACGTCTGCTAGGCCGTGAACGAGGAGTCGGTCAGCGAGAACTTGGCCAGATCGACACAGACAGAAAATGCATGTACAAGCGTCGGCCAAATATCTCTGCAAAAAATAATGAAATTGAAACCAACCAAAAAAATATTCTGTATGCAATAATTTTACGTGCTGAATGACCGTAGCAGACCGAGGCAAAAAAAGAAAGCGGTCTGGACAGAACTAGGATCAACCAGTACCAAAAATATATTGGTTTTGATCTTTTACGTTGTGGGGACCCCGACTCATAAGTCGTGATCACCGAATGCCCGTGTACAGTGATCCTAGAGATCAATGCTCACTGAACACACATAAACTGAATAACAAGAGTCTTACATCTAGTACATACCGTTTTACTCAAATATGACCTTTATGGCCAAGTCTTCATAAACTCGCAGCGAAGATCTTCAACAATAGCGTGAACCATGCCATCTGCCTTAACCCTACATGCATTCTGACTGGGAAGCGTCCTAGCTCGCATGTTCGTCACCAAGGTATTCTTCATTTAATTCTTTTCTTTCATGCCTAGCCAATAAAATAACCAGTGGCAAGCCAATGAGTACTTTGAATGTACTCGCAAGCAACCCATGTATGGAAACAGAGAAAAGTATGCATGGCATTATCACTATGTTGGCATATCTGTTGTAAGATAGTTTTTCTTATGCAAGTATGATCAATACTTAATGGTGTCATGAAAGCGTCTGCAACATGTATCAAGAGGTTACAGATGTCAACATTGAGAAGGAGTTTTACGCAAGCCAATGTCTAACTTATCGTGACTTCCTCATGATTTATATCATCATTACCATATCGTGTTGTTTTTCAGAAACATATGGACATAGTCTAAGCAGCACCACCGCACTGTCCTTGACCATGGACACGGCTTTTCAAATAGTTTGACACTCTGTAGAGGTTTTACACTTTACCGAGAAGATCCGAGGAACTTCCGTGTCATCCACGACCCGCGGTACCTCAAGTACCCAGGGTAAGCACCCGATCACTCTCTTTCCCTAGGCGACACTAACATAGAGTCCACTCGTTGGTACACAGCCCTCGTGTATAATCATAAAGATCTTGGGACTCTGCCCTTTTTAGCGTCACACCTACACGAAGGGACCAACGGTGTGTCCGGTGCCGTGTAAAAACAGTCATGGCCGCCTATCCAAGCACGACCCCGCCCCGAGAGTGAACTCACGTCACCCCCGTCACTAGTAATGTGGGCACCATGCTAGTATCGGACTAGGTAATCAATAACGCCCCGTCCCGTAAGGGGTAGTATGGTTGTACATGTTTCGTTGGGACGGTCAACAAATCTTAAATCTAATCCATCTCTGTAAACAACACATACTCACTTGCTTGGGTGCACCAATTCTTTATCAAGCGGTGACCTAGTTTCAACATCACCCATGGGCATTAGGGACACCAGATGGGGTTTCCGAAAGATTGTAACCAAGTGACGATCATGGCATAGATGCAACATCATGCGTCAACATCAAGTACTCATCGTATCTCTAAGCACGGGGTAGAGCTACAAACATGCAAGTATCAACGGGGATGCATCAATGCAACGGTCATAACAATCTCATCATCAACATCATCATCATGCATATGAAAAGTTACCGATGAACAAGAGAGGGGTATCATGGTCAAAGGGCCACTTGCCTTGGTTGGCTTGATCGTCAAAGTCTTCAAGTCCTTGGCCCCAACTCCTCTCAACAACTTCGTCAAACACAGAATCTAATCATCGTAAAAGAATAACGGAAAATAAGGCAAATAGCAAAACCAGAAAAATAAAGTGCTCATAAAATGTTCACTCATTTTTGTTAAATATTAGGATGAAAACTAAGAACACAAAAATTATTAGTTTTGGAATTAGAGCTATAGAAACAGATAAATGGATTTTCAAAGAGGGATTTAAATGCTCAAATTGGCATTTAAATTTGAACAGTACATAAAAGTGTGATGGGTGTGTATGAAAGTTACACCATTAAATACGTGGGATTTTTATAAGAATTTAGGAATTGGAATTTTTTCATTTGGATAAATATTTTATTCTGTGGAATATTTGTAAGATGCTGGAAAAAGAAAAATAGGAAACATCACTGTGCAGCTGGGCCTATTCATCCAAAGTGCAACTGGCCCAGAGGGGGTCCAGCTCGCGCGGCTGCCATGTCGAAGGCGTAAAGGCGAAATACGCCTTCAGCCGGCACGGTGCGCGCATGGCGGGCGTGTATAAACCTGACGGGTTGATCCCACCCGTCAGTGAGTGAGAGAGAGGTGAGTGTGACAGGCGGGGCCTGCCTGTCATCTCCAACCTCGCGACAAGGGGGGGCGTGCTCACCGGCGGTGACGTGGGCCACGGCTAGGCGAGTGGCCGGCACCATTCGACTCAGGAGTGAGTAGCTGTTCGGGGGGTGCCAGAGTTGGTTGCCGGGAAGGCCCGGTTCGCCGGTGATGAGGAGTAGCACAATGGAGCTTCGGCTGGAGGTTGATCTGCTCGTCCCAGGATGCAAAAGACATGGGAGAGAGAGGGGAAAGGGTCAGTGCGCTGCGGGCGATCCAGAGGAATAAGAAAGGGGGCCGGGGGAGGCCTGTACCGCGGGATCGACGGCGACCCGAGGCAGCGGAGCTCGAGCTCGATCTCGATCTCGGGCGCTCCTGGAGGTGAATGGTTGGCCTGGGTGGTTGATTGGGAGGGAGAGGGAGTGAGTGGTTGCGAGGGAGAGGCTCGAGGAGTCTTTAAATAGCCAGGCCCGAGGTGCACCGTGGACGGAGCTCACGGCCATCTGTGGGAACGGCTCTGGTGGCCAAGGGAGCGAGCGAGGAGGGCTATGCGGTGCTCGTAGGGGTGGTGCATGGTGCTGTGAAGTGAGCGGAGGAGCGGAGCAAGGCAGAGGCGGGGCCGTGACGAGGACAGGGAGTGGCAAAGCTGGGCGGCGCTCGATTCACGTGCAGGAGGGGCAGGAGGGAGAGAGGAAGGAGGGGGCCGACCACATGCCGTGTTGCGGACACCGAGGCGCATCGGCAGGCATGCGGGGGACAGCCGAGGTGGTCGGGCGGCTCAGGCAGAGGGCGGCTATAGTACTCTGGTGCACTGTTGCTCGCTCCAGAGCGCGCATATGGCTAGCATGGCCATATTTTAGATGCCCAGGTCATGGCCACTAGTGTTTAGGGTCTCTGGGAGGGAGTAAAGAATGGGGTGGCAGCATTGGATGCTCATGTATGCCTCTAGAGGAGTGGTGAGGTAGGGAGGGAGAGAGAACAGTGCTGTCCAGAGAGAGAAAGTGAGGATTTCAGCCCTCAATTATTGGTCCAAGGCTTTGCAAATTTTACCAGAGGTATAAGGTGATCAGGGTCATATGTGGTAAAAATTTGAGCTCATGGAGAATAGTGGAAGGGGTCAAAACAGTGGTCTTGGTAAAATAGCAGGGGGTGTTTGATGGTGATTTGGGAAAGTAAATGGATTCTCCTTGCCATGAGATTTAACAGGATCAAATAGTAGATAGAAATAAGGTTTACCACCAAGTTTGAGCTCATTTGAAGAAAGTTGACAATGCAACTTTGGCAAACCCTAAAAATCAACAGAAATGGGTTTTCCAAGATTTAGTCATGCAAATCTATTCTCCTTGATGCACCACTTGGTGTAGTGTCATAATTTGGAGATTAATGTCCACAAAAAATGAGATCAAAAGGAGACGGTTGGCAATGTAGAGTTGCTCAAATTTGGTTCTGGACAGAGATGTTTTGACAAGCTTTGATCAAGTTAACTTGTTCTCAAACTTGTGCCACTTGGTCTAGATGAATTATTAGAACATTTTAACATGTCTACCAAGTTTGAGATCATTTGGACATGTTTGGTAGTGCAAAGTTGTTCAAACTTGGAAAAGGACAGAAATGGTTTTGAGATGGTTTGATGGGGCTATATTGTTCTCCATGGCATGAGACATGGCAGGATCATAAAGTATGTCATTTGTGACTTGTTAGAATTTTCCTAGATTTAATGGAGAATATTTCCTTTGTAAACACCTCAGAAGCTTGAAAGCTAAAGGTTTTTGAGGATTTTGACCAATATTTTGGTCATGACCATGTGTTGAAACTCATATATATGGACAATATATGCCCACCGAGTCTCCCTAAATTTTCTCAAATATTTTTGACATATTAAAATAATTTAAACCTATTAAAGACCATTTTTGGCCTTAAGAAAAAGCCTTTAAAATAGTAAAATAACTTTTAAAAATGTATTTTTGTGGTTTACGGGAGTCCTATATCTTATAGGAATCAATATACTTTTTGAAAGATTTTTCATGACCTAAATTAAGTACTTGTAGTGCAAGCCTCAATTCTGGGTTTTTGGAAAAACCTAATTTAGAAAATCCTTTTTGGCCAAATTATTTTTGTAAGAAAATACTATACTATCCTGTCCTATACACATGGCATAATTATTGCACAAAGTTTTAGATCAAGGAGATGAAGTATAAGTGTTGGAGGATTTATTTGATTTTCTAGAGCACTTGAAATTAACAAAAACAAGAATCCAAATCAAAGGCAAATCAACACAAAGTTATTGTTAAACCACATCTTATCATGATTTATTAGCTTAAGTGTTGTGGCATGAAAATCAGGGTGTGACAGACCTACCCCCCTTACAAGAATCTTGTCCCCGAGATTCCCATACTAGGCGTGGAAAGGAATACGGAAACTTGGATATGGGGTAGTCTTCGCGCTCCTATGTGGCTCCTACCTCGGTGTGGTTGCTCCACTGAACATTAAAGTACTTGATGGTGCGGCTTCGTGTATGATGTTCTGCTTGATCCAGGTTGCAAATGGGTCTCTCGCAGTAAGTCAAATTGGGTTGGAGGTCGATGGCTCGGTGATCGATGCCCTTGTAGGGATCATGCTTGTCAGGAAGTTGGAAACGCTTCCGGTGTTGTGACGCGTGGAAAACGTTGTGCACATTGGATAACTCAGGTGGCATCTCCAGTTGGTTACCGTCTTCTCTTCGTCTTGTAGTGATCTCGAAGGGGGTTGATAAATCTTGGTGTGAGCTTCCCTTTGACATGGAAATGTTTGGTTCTTCTGAGAGGAGTGGCTCACAGATACACATGGTCTTCGACGTGGAAGTTTAGTTCTTGACGATGGTGGTTGGTATAGTTCTTCCTCCTTGACATGGATGTCTTTAGATGTTCTCTGACCAGCTGAATGGTTCTTCTTTCGCCTTCGGGTAGACAAGTATGTCACCAATAAGGATGACAACCAACTTGTCCAAGTACTCCATGAAGACTTGTTCACGGGGTACATAAAGTAGGTTGTGGTATGGATGGTGGTCACGGTTGAGTATTGGCCAAGGTCTTCTTATCCTAGATCCAAAGCCCATGGTCATGATCCAACCATGCTGTGGCTTGGTAAGGCTTAAGGGTTTCAATGATTCTAGAGTGTGAGTGAATGTTTATTATCTTATCCTTGAGCACAGTTTCTGAGATGCCAATTGTTCTATCTAGTCCCCCAAACAAATCACCTTATACCACTAAAAGCATCTTTTCGTATAGGTCAACTTCAATCATCACTCATGCTATTCATATCTTCATGACTCTCGAGTGGAGGTCTAACAAAATCATACATGTCAACTATCCCCAAACTCAAATGTATGGTTATCCTCATGTAAAATCCATACAAACTGCTAGGCTTGAACTAAACATCACAGTCCAAGTACTCAGCTTATTCATCCAGGGTCCATGAAAGTGCATCTCTATCCTAAGGAAACACATCGTATACCAAATCCAAAATGTTGTTTCCTTCCTATGTATCAACTCCAATGGCCCATTAACTTCACCATTACTACATGATCCATTAATTCTACAAATCCAATATCTATGGTATTCCACATAATCTTCTAGAGGTCCTATAATTCCCAAATTCTAGAAAGAACTACCTTATCACAGCATATCCACAAATTTTCCATTATCATGGTCAAGTAAACTCTAAGGTTAGGTGCATATAGATCCTTGAAAACAACCCAATATCCCTAGTTTATTATCCACCGAGAAACATGGTATCATGATCGAGGTCATCAGTCTAAATCCAATTTACTCCGAACCATGTAGACTTACTCATCATGTATACTCCGCTAGGATCACCTATTTAATCCAAATCTCATGTCCTATGAGAATTCCTACATGTTCCCCCAAGTCATTATCGTAATGTCAACAATCTCCTATCGATATCATCTGATCAAATCAAAATCTTATTCCTCCAAGAATCTCAGCTTGTGATCATAATTGTCCTACTAAATCCAATTTACCCAAGGAGAAGTAAATTATGCTATTCTATTAACATGATCCCACCAAGTTCATCTACCAACATGAAAGCCTCATAATCCACCAAAGAGTCTCAGGTATTTCCTCAAGGTCACTAGTATAGCCTCATCAAGTCATCTGTCCTACCTTCACATATCCTCAAATTGGCCTTCCCTATGGCATCGTCAGCTCTGGTGCTATCTTAAGATGATAATGTGCTTGTTCGCTATGTACACTAGTTCCATAATGAGCCTAGCGCTAGGCAAGGGTTGTCAAAGCTCAACTAGTTCTCTTGCAAATCTGCATGTTAAGAACATGCTTAGGGGTACGAGCTGGGGTAACTTGTGTGGCCTAGAGTAGGCTAGGGAAGGGTTTCACTCTTGAGGGGAGGCATAACTCGATGGGGTTGCACTTAGTGTGATAGGTTGCCGCAAAAGTCTTTAGTGCCAGTTGTTGGTTGAGGTGGAATCCTTGGCGTATCTAGTGTTGGTGGTATCCAGTTGACGAGTTAGGTGAGAGGGGAAAAGTATCATAAGGGGAGTGCTTATAGGTGCTGGTATAGCGCAAGTGTAACCAAGCAAGTCTCGCAAAGGCCACACACATTCATTAAGATAAGATAGGTGATATAGTCACGTACATGTTGCCTAAGGCAAAAGTGCGACTTATATCGAAACACAAACATATAAGAACAAGCAACACACAACATGGTTTCATTTGAACCATCATATGGACTCGACTTCGCATAGGGGGTACACGACTCATCCTACCCTAGGGGTTCTCGTACTCAGTAGTCGTGCTTGCTTCATCACTCGGAGAGAAGGGCTTTCAGTCTTCAGCTTCTAGGTTCTCCTGTGGTGCAAGTGGGTATGCGACAGTCGGCTGCTTGTTGGGACACCTTTTGACAATATGCCCAAATTCACCACACCCGTGACATGTGATGGGAGCAAAAAGGTTGTTATTCAGCCCTGGGTTATGACGTCGGTGGCCTGATGATGGTCCTCTCCGAGGTGGATATGTAAATCCATTCCTACACCTCCTACGTGGGGTTCGGTTGCGGGCTTCCTGAAGTTCCTCAATTTGCTGCTTTTGATTGGCGATGTAGACTTGTAGGGCAGTGATTTGCTGTTCTCGCTCGACCACCTTCTTCTTCTCGAGGCAGTGGAGGTGTAGAAGTGAAGGGAAATCTTGGCGAAACTTGAGGAATTCTTTGGTAAGGTAACGCAGAAGGTAATCCATCGTGTGGGTGAAGCAGATCTGGAGCCTGAGGGTTGGGTCTTCATCTCTTGTGGAAATCATTGCTTCAGTAGAGGCTCCTGATCCTCTCCTACTGGGTAGGTAACTGGTAGCTTGTCCTTTCTTCATTTCTAGGAGGAGGTCTCAAAGACGAAGGAGGGCTTCATAGGCTGCTTGCTGAATGGCCAGGTCCCTTGTTGGCATAGGTGGTCCAACAAAGAACCAACTCTGGGGTGAGGTGTTGGCAGGTACAACCACCTTGGCATAGAACTCCGTTCCGAACTCGCCATTGTCCAGTTCGTGCAGTGTGTACATCGGCTCCGAAGGATAGTGGCATTGTTGGAGGCAGTCCCTTAGGAGTGGTGGAAATCCGGTCATGAGAGTCTCATGGGGGCGACGACCATAAACAAGTTGGTCAGAAAAGGGTTAATATAAGGGAGGATAAGGCTAGTATGAAAGGTTTTTGTAGTTGGCCAGATCAGAAGAGGAGAGAAGTGTAATAGGTCTTGCTAGTGATTTGGGGGGTCTGGGGACAAGTTCTTGTCCTAACTAACGTCCATGCTAACTAAGGCTTCCTACGGTTAGGATGGCTCTGATACCAGCTTTGTGGGGACCCTGACTCATAAGTCGTGATCACCGAATGCCCATGTACAGTGATCCCAGAGATCAATACTCACTGAACACACATAAACTGAATAATAAGAGTCTTACATCGAGTACATAACGTTTTACTCAAATATGACCTTTATGGCCTAGTCTTCATAAACTCGCAGTGGAGATCTTCACCGATAGCGTGAACCCATGCCATCTGCCTTAACCCTACAGGCATTCTGAATGGGAAGCGTCCTAGCTTGCATGTTCGTCACCAAGGTATTCTTCATTAAATCCTGCTCTTTCATGCCTGGCCAATAAAATAACCAGTGGCATGCCAATGAGTACTTTGAATGTACTCGCAAGCAACCCATGTATGGAAACAGAGAAAAGTATGCATGGCATTATCACTATGCTGGCATATCTGTGTAAGATAGTTTTTCTTATGCAAGTATGATCAATACTTAATGGTGTCATGAAAGCGTGTGTAACATGTATCAAGAGGTTACATATGTCAACATTGAGAAGGAGTTTTATGCAAGTCAATGTCCAACTTATCGTGACTTCCTCGCGATTTATATCATCATTACCATATCGTGTTGTTTTTCAGAAACATATGGACATAGTCTAAGCAGCACGACCCAACTGTCCTTGACTATGGACACGGCTATTCGAATAGTTTGACACTCTGCAGAGGTTGAACACTTTACCCACAAGATCCGAGGAACTTCTGTGTCATCCACGACCCGCGGTACCTCAAGTACCCAGGGTAAGCACTCGATCACTATCTTTCCCTAGGCGACACTAACATAGATTCCACTCGTTGGAACACAGCCCTCGTGTATAATCATAAAGATCTTGGGACTCTGCCCTTTTTATCGTCACATCTACACGAAGGGACCAATGGTGTGTCCGGTGCCATGTAAAAACAGTCATGACTGCCTATCCAAGCACGAACCCATCCCGAGAGTGAACTCACGTCACCCCCGTAACTAGTAATGTGGGCACCACGCTAGTATCGGACTAGGTAATCAATAACGCCCCGTCCCATAAGGCGTAGTGTGGCTATACATGTTTGGTTGGGACGGTCAAAAAATCTTAAACCTAATCGATCTCCATAAAAAACACATACTCACTTGCTTCAGTGCACCACTTCTTCATCAAGCGGTGACCTCGTTTCAACATCACCCATGGGCATTAGGGACACCCGATGGGGTTTTCGAAAGATTGTAACCAAGTGACGATCATGGCATAGATGCAACATCATGCGTCAACATCAAGTATTCATCGTATCTCTAAGCACGGGGTAGAGCTACAAACATGCAAGTATCAATGGGGATGCATCAATGCAACGGTCATAACAAGCTCATCATCAACATCATCATCATGCATACGGAAAGTTACCGATGAACAAGAGAGGGGTATCATGGTCAAAGGGCTGCTTGCCTTGGTTGGCTTGATCATCAAAGTCTTCAAGTCCTTGGCCCCAACTCCTCTCAACAACTTCGTTGAACACGGAATCTAATCGTCGTAAAAGAATAACGGAAAATAAGGCAAATAGCAAAACCAGAAAAATAAAAGTGGTCATAAAATGTTCACTCATTTTTGTTAAATATTAGGATGAAAACTAAGGATGCAAAAATTCTTAGTTTTGGAATCAGAGCTATAGAAACAGATAAATGGATTTTCAAAGTGGGATTTAAATGCTCAAATTTGCATTTAAATTTGAATAGTACATAAAAGTGTGATGGGTGTGTATGAAAGTTACACCATTAAATAGGTGGGATTTTTATAAGAACTAGTAAAGTGGCCCACCCGATGTGCGGGCTAGAATTTTATAAAGTTTTATCAGTAGAACACATTATTTGATTGATCTAAAGAAAAATCGAATGAAATGTGAGTGCATTCACAAATCACACATATGGGCATTTTTTAAACGTAGTTTTTTGTTAGGTATATTTTGTTTTCTCATCGATATATAAATATATATAATCATGTACTTGATTGTTATGGATACTATGCTAACTTTTCACAATTATTCCTAGGGCACAATTTATATATGTAGCATTTTCCATATGTATATTTGCTGATGATGTATAATATTGACATATTAACCTGTTAGTGTAGATGTCTGTTCTTGGTACTCCCTCTGTGCGCCCGCGCTTTTCGAGATTCAATGGTATAATTTTTGCTCCCGCCGCAGTCTGTCACGTTGGTTTAATTTATGGTCAAACTTAAATCTCGAATAGTGCTGGCGTACTACATTATGGAACGTTGGGAGTATTAGTCAATTATGTCTCACCTTCTCTTTTTAATTGACATTGAACATATTTTTATTTTTTGAATTTGATATACTCTTTCGGTCCCAAAATAAGTGTCTTATTTTTAGTACAACATTTATATACTAAAATGGTTCATGGTGGCACTTTCTTGTTTGATAGACATTTGTATTTTTAGGGGTGTTTGATAGACATTTGATTGAGTTAAGTTAAACACGTACTACACCATAAGTAGTACCATTGTTGGCTAATCTTTTCACCTAAGCAAAGTTCCATCTAACAACTATCCAGACTATCAACACGTGGAGTGGCTACATGTACATAAAAAATTGTAGCGTGGCTACAGGTTCCCACCAACATGAACCTTCATTTTCTCCTTTCTCGAGTGTTCTTGTCTACTCTCTCGGCGTCCTGGGAACCAGGGTACCCAGACTTGCCTGCCTGCAGCCCACGGCGTGGGTCCATCGACGGCCTGGTATGGCCCAGTTTCAACACCAACAAAACAAGGCCCTTGCGAGGGGCCAAGCCTCGCGAGGCAGACAACACTAAGACCTCCTAAGGGAGCGGCCTTCCCAGGCTGCCTCCTGAGGAGTGGAGATTTCTATGCAGGTATCCAACCTCACGAGGATGCGGTGACGCAAGCCATGATGACCAAGGCCACGCGGGCACCAGCAGGTGTAGAGGAGCAGGTTTCCTCTTTGCTGTTAAGGAGGCCAGCGCAGGCGTGGGTTCCCGAGGAATCAGGCAAAGGTTTCCATTCCAATGCAACGAGACCAAGACCGCCAGGACGGCAGGAGGGATGTCATTGCCGAGCCCACCGCAGCGTCACGACCAGAAGCTTTGCAGGCGAAGACCACCTTTCATCAGGATAAGATGTACTACTTGTCCCCTTTCAAATTGGCCACTGTGGGAACCCTTCCCGCCTTTGTTTTGGAGGAAGAGGACCAAGGCTGCTATAAGTATAAGCTAGCCACCACCATAGAGAGGGACCAGACCGAACCGAAGGACGATTCACCCTCACCCCAGATTAGACCTGGCGAGGTCGTTCTTCCCTTGTACTAGTTCATCCCCAGCCCCTCGTGAGGCAAATCCACCTCAAAGCAGGAGTAGGGTCTTACACCGCAAGGTGGCCCGAACCTGGGTAAACTGCCATGTCCATCGCCTTCCTTGATCCCTCGAGCTTGGCTGTAGGGCGACGGGTTGGTTGGTTGGATAGGTGGAGTTCTTCGCACACGCCCCAGAGTTCGAACCTTCTTTGGGTGTGCGAAGCCCTGAATCCGACATTTGGCGTGCCAGGTAGGGGCATGTCGGAGCTCTACCCCTCTCATCAGCCGCGCACCGCTCACACTGCGCACCTCCCATGGTGGGCGCCGCTCCACCCGCTGAGCCGCTGGGTACACTCGGAGCTGTCGCGGGCCACCGGGCCTTCTCCCCCGCCCTAGGGCAGGTGCGATGGCCGCCGAAGTTCAGGCCGACGCTGCCCCCACCATACGACGGTACGGGGAACCTCGAGGATTTCCTTCGCCTGTACGAGCTAAGCATCGAGGCGGCAGGCAGTGATGAGAAGGTCATGGCGAATTGGCTTCCCATGGCTCTCATGGGCATGCGGCGCTCCTGGATGCTTGGCCTGCCAGAGTTGTCGGTGGCCTCCTGGGGGGAGCTGCGCAATCAGTTCATCGCCCGCTTCACAGCACCAGTGCCCCATGCCATTGCAGCTATCCTCGGTGGGTCGCAGGTGCCGGCCTCAGGCCGCCACGTCAAGTAGTTCTTCCGGCAGATGGGAGCCGCCCAGCCACAGCAGGGGGCTCCTTCTGGCCAGCTGGCGCCTGAGACCGACATCACCTTCGACTCCAGGGATCACCCCAAGACTACGGTCGGCGCATGCATGCTTCCCTTGCTGTGCACGCCCACCATCAGCAGCGTTGCGGTCACCAGAACCCTCATCGACAGCGGCGCTGGCCTCAACATCCTCTCCGTGGAAGCCTTCGACCTGCTCCAGGTGCCTTACGACCGGCTCGCCCCCGTCACCTTCGGCATGCACTGCAACTACCACACCGATCTTATCGACTTTGACGTCGCTCTCATCAGCCTCCCGTACAATGCCATCCTCGGGTACCCGGCCCTCGCCAAGTTCATGGCGGCGACGCGCCCCGTCTACAACGTCATCAAAATGCCGGGGAGCAGCGGCATTCTTACTGTGGTGGGAGACACCAAGGATGCCCTCCTAGCCCTTAAGCTCGCTTTCAAAGCTGCAGCGGCTGCGTGACCAGATGTGGAGGGCGCTCCAGAGATCCCGGAGGCCGCGCCCGCGAAGAAGAAGCAGCTCTTCTCTCAAGACCGGGCTGAGACGAAGCAGGTGCGGGTCGATGATGAGGGCTCAAGCCTCACCTTCACCATAGGCGCCCGCCTCCCACTGGACCAGGAAGAAGCGCTGGTCGGCTTCCTCCGTGCGAACAAGGATGTGTTTGCATGGGAGGCGACGGACCTGGTTGGTGTCCCGCGGGATGTGATTGAGCACCACTTGATGGTGTGCCCCGGCGCGCCCCCGGTGAAGCAAAAGGCGCGGCAACAAGCCCCAGAGCAGCAATCGTTCATCGTCTAGGAGGTCCACAAGCTGCAAGAAGCCGGCATCATCCGAGAAGTGCGGCACGCGGATTGGCTGGCCAACCCGGTCATCGTCCCCAAGAAGGGAGGGAAGGAGCACATGTGCGTCGACTTCACGAGCCTCAATAAAGCTTGCCCTCAAGACCCTTCCCCTCTTCCGCGCATCGACCAGATCATGGACTCCACTGCCAAGTGCGACCTGCTGTGTTTCCTAGACGCCTTCTCAGGCTACCACCAAATCAAGATGGCGGTGCAAGATGTCGAGAAGACAGCCTTCCTTTCCCCGTGCGGGGTTTACTGCTACACCTGCATGCCGTTCAGGTTGCGCAACACCGGCGCGACCTTCCAGTGATTGATGCACATCACACTGGGCAAGCAGCTCGGGAGGAATGTTGAGGCATACGTGGACGACATAGTGGTCAAGTCACGGGAGGCAAGAACCCTCGTCGAAGACCTGGAGGAAACGTTTACCAACTTACGCAAAGTAAACTTATGGCTCAATCCGGAGAAGTGTGTGTTCGGCGTTCCGTCTGGCAAGCTGCTGGGTTTCTTGGTGTCACATAGAGGAATCGAGGCTAACCCAGAGAAGATCAAGGTGATAGAAAGAATGAGCCCGCCGTAGACTCTCAAGGAAATGCAGAAGCTGGTGGGCTGCGTGACCTCGCTGGGGCGTTTCATCTCTAAGCTCGGTGAGCGCGCTCTCCCGTTTTTCAAGTTGATGAAGAAGAAGGGACCATTCGAATGGACTCCGGAGGCTGAGGAAGCCTTTCAAGTCCTCAAGAGGTATCTCACCAACCCTCCGATGATGGTGGCGCCTCGACCTCTTGAGCCCCTGGTGCTTTACCTGGCCGTCACGCCCCACTCGGCTAGCGCGGCACTCGTGGCGGTCCGGGAAGAGCGCGCGGGCGCAGACGCGCAGCGCAGCACCCCTTCTTCAGCCATGCCATCCCCACCTCAGGACGGCGCTCCTGAGGCATCAGTCACCCTGACAGAAGGCGAGGCTCCTGAGGCCCCCACGCCTCAGGCAGAGCCGGACGCCATCGACACCTCTTCCCTTGTCGAGCACCCTGTGTACTTCATCAGCACGATGATGTGCGACGCACGCGCACGCTACCCCATGCCGTAGAAGCTCCTGCTCATGCTCCTCGTCGCCTCCAGGAAGCTGCGCCACTACTTCCAAGGCCACCCCATCAAGGTCGTCTCCACGTACCCCGTGGAGAAAGTGCTCCGGAGCCCTAACGCTGCAGGCAGGGTTACTGAATGGAACATCGGGCTGCAGGCTTTCCAGCTGGATTTCAGCACCACTAGGGTCATCAATAGCGCGGCCCTTGCTGACTTTGTGGCGGAATGGACTGACGCCCCCGACCGAGGGGAGGGCGAGGACTGTTCCCTCACGCACAGGGACGAGGTGCCGGATGGCTGGGTCATGTACTTTGACAACACGTTCGCGCGACAGGGCGCGGGGGCTGGAGCCGTGCTTATCTCACCTACTCAGTTCAAGCTCTACTACGCCGTGCAGCTCTGCTTCTAGCATGGAGAGAAGGTCTCCAACAACATTGTGGAATACGAGGGCCTGATCGCCAGCCTCAAGGCCGTGGCTGCTCTAGGGATCAGGCGGCTCACCATCAAGGGCGACTCTCTGCTCCTCGTCAGCTTCTCCAACAAGGAGTACAAGCCAAAAGATGAGCACATGGAGGCATATCTAGAGGAGGTACGCAAAATTGAAAAGCGATTCTTAGGCTTGGAATTGCAGCACGTACCACGCGGCACGAACAAGGAGGTAGACGACATCGCCAAGAGGGCATCTCGGCGCCAACCCCAGAAGCCTGGCGTCTTCGAAGAGCGGCTCTTCAAGCCATCGGCGGCTCCCCCCACCGCAGGACCGGCACTGCTCCAGGAAGAACCGCCCATGGCACCCACCTTGGGTGCCCCAGCCTGCGGTCAGACCTCCGGAGCTCGCTTGCTCCTCGCGCTCGAACTTCCGGAGGGGTGCTGGACCGAGGAGTTCAAGACGTACTTGCTCCGGGGCACCTTGTCAGAGAAGGAGGAAGACGAAGAATGCATGGCCCGCCAGGCCACCGCCTATTGCATCTAGGATGGCGAGCTATACCAAAGATGCCCAAACGACGTCTCTCTGCGGTGCATCTCCAAGGAGCAGGGATGTGAGCTGCTGGCTGACATCCAAAGTGGGGATTGCGGGCATCACTCTTCATCGCGCACCCTCGTGGGCAAGTGTCGCGGGAAACCGCGGCCACCTATGGGACCAGGAGGCCCCTTGCTGGTTCGGCAGGGGGGCATCGCATTGCACAAAGAGCAGACGAGCATGTGGCAGCACGACAGAGATCACACAGGCATTTTTACCCAGGTTCGGGCCGCCGTGGGGCGTAAAACCCTACTCCTGCTTTGGTGGATTGATGGTGGAAAGGTGGTGGTGGAGCGTAGTACACTTGCCCGGCAAGGGTTGCCTCAGGGCGGTAGTGGCAACGCGCGTATGGGGCTCTGAGTTATCCAACCTTATAACCCTCTCTAAGGTTGCCATGGGCCTCCTTTTATAGATTAAGGGGTCACCACAATGGCAAAACAGTCATTGTGCACTGATAAGATAGCAAATAGTGCTATCATACCTAACTCTGCGGGCTGATAGGGCGCATTAAATGCACCGCTCAACGTCACATTGTTGGTTGCCCGGCAAGGCTTGCCGGGCTATCTCGCCAGCTCCACGACTGCTCGCTTGACACGTCACAGGACGGGTGTCATCTGCAGGTGTTTCCTATAGGGAGAGGCTGCCATGTGGTGAATGGCTGCCACTTAGTCACTTCGTGGTTCGACACCGCATTGATTGACGATGTGGGTCGTGGTGGAGTAGTTGGTGAGGTGGTTTTGCCTCCGTGTGCCCCGGCAGGCCCTGCCGGGACGTCTTGGACGTCGTCTTCCGGGGGTGGCCTCGCCCCTTGCTGAGCTTGCCTGCCCTGCAAAGGAGGCCCTTCTCCTGATGGTGCCTTGCTTCTTTGGCTTGATCTTGGTCCCTCTGATCTGTATGTTAGTCCTTTGAACCTCTTAGTACCTTGTATTCTGACTTGGGTTGGTGCTTCAATTTCGTCCCCGTGCCTGTGCACAGTCTGGGCAACAGACCCATGGTTTGTTGCACCGACAGAAGCCCCCGGGCTTGCCCCGAATACGCTGCCGAGCGTCGTCGGGGTAGGGCCTAATAAGTGCACAGGCGGGGTCGCTGAAGAGGCTAGTCCCTTGAGGTCTTCTTTGCTTCTTCATTAGCCTTGATTCCGGGCCAGTTTCCGGTTTCTCCGCGCATTGTGCGCAATGCTGTGGAAGAACTTTGATTGTGGCCTGCGGGTTCTCCTCGCCCCATGATCATGGGGCGGAAACTGCCATCCCACTTGCCTCCCATTTCGGACGCACCTACCACGTGTTTCGCATGCATTGGGTGTGGTAGGTGGTGGATGTGGAGGGCACGGAGAGGAGTGCCATGGCCGAAAACTGAGAGCTGATGGTTGGCGCAGAGGCTCGGCCTTGATCTTCACAGCTCCAGAGGGTGCAGGGAGGCCGCATTGGAGGAGCGGGGCGGCCATTTCCCGTATGAGGAGCCGACCCCCTGCCTCGTCCCCCTATAAAAAGGTGCAGGGGCGGTGCCTCTCTGCACACACTCCTTCTTCTTCTCCGCAACTCTTCCCTTCTAGCCATGGTGAGAGGGCGAGGGCGCGACGGTGCCCTAGCGACGACGACGAGGGCTTCTACTCGACAGCACATCCCTCCTCCTCCGGATTCTGTGGTGGCAGAACCCGTCAAGAGGGAAGGAGGGAGGGGACAAGGTCAAGTTCGCCGTGGTGCTCGAGGAGGAGGAGGGCGGGGCGGCGCCTTGGCTGCGCCCCCGCTGGCGGCTCCTCCCCCGATGGAAGGCCATGTCGGGGACCAACCTCGAGAGTTCATCATCAGGCTATACAAGCCCCTGTGTGGTCATCTTCGCCTTCCAACTCCCTTTGTGTGGGAGATGGAGCTCGAGCAACCGCGCGCTCTGAGGTTGCACATGAGGGGCTGTGGGAACGGCAGCATGTGGGTTGATGTCGACTTCCCTGCCCCTCTCGTCATGTACCTTCACCGTGGCTGGAAGACTTTCGCCCGTGCCCACGGCTTCTTGGAGGGGCACATTCTCCAGTTCAAATTAATGGAGAGCGGCCTGCTCTCTGTCAAGATCTTCGGGCGCTCGGGAGGTCGCTTAGGGTGCTGCGCGCAGAGCTCGACTGACGATGAAAGCTCCTCTTCGAGCGGAAGCGACGAGGAGGACAGTGACGGCGATGACGACGGCAGCGGGCGGGGGAGCGATGACTCTGACTCTAGCTGATCGCCGCCCGCACCATCTTCATCAGGCGTTAGCACCATCATCTGCATCCGCATCTCCTTGCCGGCAGTGCGATTTGCCGGGGAGTTGGATGCAGAGGTGGGGATGGTGCTCCCGGGCTCCTCCAGCAGTCCTCCAGCTGGACCCCGGCAGGCTTCCTCTTGGGTTGCAGCTCCATTAGCCTTGCTGTGTCCTGCTGGCCCTGGTGGCGGCGGCCGACGGGTCGCCTCCGCCATGCTCTCCATCGACGCGTTCCCCGGTGCTGCTGCTCTCGTCGGTCTACCTCTCCCGGAGCCCCAGGGGGGCAGGCTGGGCTCCCGCCCAGGCACTCCTTTTTCCCTCCTCGCCTTCGATGGCCGTGCCTAGGAGGAGAGGGACAAGAAAGGGCATTACGGGGCACTTATCTTTTTTCAGTCTTAAACTTGTAGGCAATTGCCAAATTTTAATTCAAATAATGTAATCTCTCAAGTCCATGTTTGTGTTCTGTAATGCTTGTACTTGAATCAGCATACTAATGAAAAAGATGAACCTTGCCGGGAACCCATGCATGTGTATGTCCATGCAGAGGCGAGATGCGTATTTAGTGTAAATAAATGAGTTTTCCCCGGCAGGCTATCCTTCCGGCACCTTTTCTGTCTACTGGAGAGCTGTGTCTACCGGGCAACTGGCAAAGGGGCCAGCCCCTCGCCAACTTCTTTTTACCAAAGGCCACTATGACCATCCTGTCGGAAGCAACGTTCGAGTCAGGGATGGGAGCACCTAAGTCTCAAAAGAGAGGCGGGGTTTTCTTATGCACAAGTTATAACTTACAGAACACTAATGGACAGGAGGTAGAACTTATCTGTTTGGCTTGCCGGGGATCACAGTGCCGGACAATCTTCTCAACTCCTCATCAAAGCCAAGTTCACAGCAGGAACCTGCAACTCCATGCGGATGAGAATGAATGCAGGATGCGATCCTATCTATATGCATATGCAAATGCTCATGAAATGCTTATGCAGTGATCTTGGAATGCTCATGCATGTATGCAATCTTGGTCGGGGGCCCCCCATAGCGCTTCTTTATTTTCTCTTGCACAGGGTCATTGCCCTGGCTTTGTACAAGAAGTTACATGCAGCTGAGGCAAGGCCTGTACAAAAGGGTGGCTGCCGGGCAGGGCCCGACAGCCGCGCCTTACGGGTAGAACTTGCGGAGATGCTCAATATTCCATGAGTTGTGCAACTGAATGCCATCTACGGTCTCCAGACGGACTGCACCAGGTCTGGTGACTCGTACTACCCGGTAAGGGCCTTCCCACTTTGGTGACAACTTGTTTGTACCCTTGGCGGACTGAACGCACCTATGGACAATGTCACCTTCCTCAAAACACCGGGCGTGAACCCTGCAGCTATGATAGCGACGCTGGGCTTGCTGATTGCATGCAGCACATGTAGCAACCCGGAGACGGTTCTCCTCGATTAGCACAGCGTTGTCACACCGGTGCTGATCTTGCGCTACTTCATCGTAGGCAAGCACTCGAGGTGACCCGTAAATGAGTTCCGTGGTGATTACTACTTCTGCCCTATAGACCAGGGAGAAGGGAGTCTGCCCGGTAGCTCAGTTTGGTGTCGTCCTGAGGGACCAGAGAACTACTGGCAGCTCCTCGATCCACCGCCTGCCGTGCTTCTGCAGTGTATCAAAGGTTCTCGTCTTGAGTCCATGCAGCACTTCAGCATTCACCCTCTCAGCTTGCCCATTGCTCCGAGGGTGTGCCACAGAGGCAAATGAGATCTTGCATCCGAGGGCATGAACATATTGCATGAAGGCGCGGCTCATGAACTGGGTGCCGTTGTCGATAATGATCCTTGCCGGAACTCCAAAATGACACACCAATTCTTTCAAGAACTTGATAGCTGACTGAGCAGTCACCTTTCTCACGGCAGTCACTTTCGGCCACTTTGTAAACTTGTCGATTGCAATGAACAAGAATTCAAAGCCCCCGATTGCTCGGGGGAAGGGGCCGAGGATATCGAGCCCCCAGACCGAAAATGGCCATGATAGATGGATTTTTTAAAGAGCTTGGGCAGGCAGGTGGGTTTCCTTGGAATGGAACTGGCAGGCTTCACATTTGGTGACTAGCTCGACCGCATCTTGGAGGGCTGTGGGCCAATAGAATCCTTGCCGGAATGCTTTTCCAACTAGTGCCCTTGATCCAATGTGGGAGCCGCACATGCCTTTGTGTATCTCAGCCATCAGTTCCTTTCCTTCTTCCCGGTAGACACACTTTAATTTCACACCGTTGGGCCTCCTTCTGTATAGAGTGTCATCGACAAACTGATACGTACTGGCCCTTCAGGCTACTTTTTCAGCTTCGTCTTGGTTGCCGGGAAGCTCTCCGGTTTGGAGGAAGTGGACAATGTGACTTGCCCAAGTTGGAGCCTGGGGCTCGGCAACGAGGACTAGCAGCACCTCCTCTGCTGCGGGAGCACATGCCTCGTTCGCGGGGTCCATGGGCCCGGCTGGAGGTTGTGGTCCGGCAGACTGCGAGGAGTTGTTTCTGGCAAGGTCTCTGCCAGGAGCGGACGGCTCTACAGGGAGTGGCTCTACCGGGAGAGGCTTACCGGAGTCCAACTTTCTCCTTTTCCGGGCCATTGTTGCTGGGGATACGGAGGGCTGAGTGAGATGGAGAACAAAAGTCCCTGGTTCCATAGGGAGCTTCTGCGCAGCACACTTTGACAGATGACCAGCTATGCTGTTTCCGCATGGGGTATGTGCTCTGTTTGCAATCCGTCAAAGTGCTCCTCCAATCTCCTCACTTCCTCGACGTATGCCTCCATCAATGGACTTTGGTAATCCTTGTTAACTTGTCTCACACGTAGGAAGGCAACGAGCACGCTTTCCTATTTGTCATCGAGGGTGGCGCTGATAGTGAAAGTACCATCAACGCCAGCCAGCCTTGCCGGGACCTTCTTCACTTGGGGTGCAGCGACCTTGGATCTCTTGCCATTGGAACACTCCGGCACGTCGTCAATGGGTGCCATGCACTCGGTGGGGGCATGCTTCCCAAACTCTTTGCCAGAGTCCCTGCAATCCCTCTTCTTTCCTTTGCTTTCCTTAGCGGGAGCTGCTGCTGCCACTGCCTCAGCTGCGACCGCATCCCGGTACATCTTGTCAACACAAATGATTGCATCCTTCTCATCTGATGGGATGGTGATGACTCCCAGTGGCCCAGGCATCTTCAAGGTGTTGTAGGCATAGTGAGATGCTGCCATGAACTTAGCCAGGGCCGGGCGTCCAGGAATCCCATTGTATGGCAGGGGGAGATCAACCACATCAAACACAATCCTCTCAGTCCGGTAGTTCAGTTCTCCCGCAAACTTTACCGGCCACATGATCTTTCCCTTAGGACGGCTCCTGCCCGGATTAACTCCTTGAAACGCACCAGTAACCTCTAGCTCTTCCTCTGCTATCTGAAGCTTGCTGATAACTGCTGGGGAAATCAGATTCAACCCGGCCCCGCCATCCACCAACATCTTCGTGACCTCGAGGTTGCGGATTGTTGGGGAGACCAACAATGGCAAACACCCCACCGTAGTGGTACGGCTAGGATGATCCTCCTCGTCAAAGATGATGGGCGTACGGGACCACTTGAGCGGCTTCCGAGCCTCAGGCGCTGGCTCCACAGCATTGACTTCTCACGCCCACCGCTTGAGTTGGCGGTGAGAGGTGTGCAGGGATGCACCCCCATCAATGCACAGGGCGTCGGTGGCCTTCTGAAACTCTTGCTCACTAGTTTCTTCTTCATCCCCTCCATCACTCTCATCACCACAGGCTTCCTTCTCTCAACCTCTGGCGGGTTTTCCTTGGATCCGAAGGGGTTTGCCGGGGCGATTTACTTCACCACCTCGGCCTCTGCCGCCAGCAACATTCTGACCCTTTTCCTTGTCACGCTTCTCATACTCTGCTTTCTGTCTTTTGACAAGCTGCTCAACCTAATAACATTCTTGAAGGTCGTGGCTCTTGGTCCGATGAATCTTCCAATACGGCCCGTCACCTTTCCCGGCTTTCTCGGCAGCAGCGGCTTCCAGGCAGTCAGCGCACATGGCAGCTTCCTTGCCGGGGGCCTCAGCTTTTGCCTTCCTGCCGGTACTAGGCATACCCGATCCTTTAACAGTCATTACTGCCTTATCCCTTCGCTTCTTACTGCGCTTCTTGCTCTTCTTCTGGCTGGTTGATTCATCCTCATCCCTTGAATCAATATTGGTGCAATCTTCCTCTCCGGGCAACTTTCTTCCCTCCTCCATTCGAGCACACTTATCCACCAACGTGTAGAGCTCCTTCACAGTCTTGGGCAACCATACGTTCATCTTGGAAGGAATCCGGTGGTTGCGCACATTGGACTGGAAGGCGGCTATCACGGCTGCCGGATGGATATTTGGGATATTTCTATGAACTTTGCTGAATCTCTGTAAATACTTACGGAGGGTTTCTCCTTCCTTTTGTTGGAGAAGCTACAAGTCGCTGGGTCGGCCCGGCTCTTGGTGGCCACCGGTGAAGGCACCGATGAACTCATGGCACAGGTCTGCCCATGACGAAACGGAGTTCTCCGGTAGGTGCATTAGCCAAGACATCACATTGGACTTGAGGGCCAAAGGAAAGTAGTTGGCGAACACCTTCTCATCTCTTCCCCTGGCAGCCTGAACAGTGATGGTGTAGATGCTGAGGAACTCTGCCGGGTTCAGCCTCCCATCATACTTCTCAGGTATCTCTGGCTTGAACATGCGAACGGATGGCCAACGGACTTGCCGCAGCTCACGGGTAAAGGCAGGACAGCCAACCTCAAAAGGTAGGCACCTGCCAATACCGAGCGCGGGCTCGTTGACGCCGGGGCCGTCGCACCCATCAGTCCGGCGGAGGTCGTCGCAGCGTTGCTTGACAATGGCACGCGTGTCTCCTCTCCGCCTATCATCCGGGGCTCGTCGTTGGCCTGGACATGCTTGAGGGTCAGAAGAGGCCATCGACACATCGTCGGGGTCTTGATTCTGTTGCGCTCGCGCTGGCTGCCGTGGCGGGGACTGCACCGTGGGGACGGCCCCTTCTGTACGGTCAGCAGCATGAGCCGTTGCTGTCGCTCGGGGCGGCCGTGGCGGGCCAGCTCACCGTGAGCCCCCAGCTTCGGCGAAACCGAGCAGACTTTGGATGGTGGCACGCCATTCGTCCATTTGCTCGGCCACTGGTGGAAACCTCAGCAGCAGCTGAGCCCGCGCCATGGCCTCCGAGGCTATATTTGGCATGGGTGATGATGAAGTCGATCGCACCGTCGCTCGGCTCCTGACGGTGCCAGTGGCGGCAGCACTGCTCCCCCGCTGCTACGGGGCAACCACCTGGATGGCAGGGTGGTTCGGCAAAGGCGCTCGAGGGCCAGTGGCTCCGTCGGGCGCAGCAGCTTGGTCGACCCGTCCCGGGGGAGGTGCACGCGCTGCGACCGCACCCGTGGTGGGAGCGGTCGGAGGGCGGTGATTCGCCCCGGCCCGAGTGCCGTTGTTGCGGCTGTGCCCATCGGCGGGCGGAAGGGGCGCAGATGGAGTAACCCCTTCACTCGGACCTTGTGGAGCGTGGCCATCGGGATGTTGCTGATGCTGCTCTCCTTCGATGTCTCCTGCTCCTGCGTCGGCGCGGGGGAAGTGATTACGGCGCCGCCTGCTCCGACCACACCCCCAGCAGCGTCTGCGTCCTCGCGTGTCTCCGCACCTCCCGCAGCGTTAGAGGCTGCGGGCGGCGGAGCCTTCGAGGTGGAAGGATGAGCCGAAGAACCAGGTTTCTTCTTGGGCGCCATGGTCGATGGCGTCGTCGATGATGCTGATGGTGATGAAGGTGACGCGCTACACACGCCTTCAGGTTCGCGCAAGCGGTCCCCCTACCTGGCGCACCAAAGATGTCGCGGGAAACCACGGCCACCTATGGGACCAGGAGGCCCCTTGCTGGTTCGGCAGGGGGGCGTCGCGTTGCACAAAGAGCAGACGAGCGTGTGGTAGCACGGTAGAGATCACATAGGCATTTTTACCCAGGTTCGGGCCACCGTGAGGCGTAAAACCCTACTCCTGCTTTGGTGGATTGATGGTGGAAAGGTGGTGGTGGAGCGTAGTACACTTGCCCGACAAGGGTTGCCTCAGGGCGGTAGTGGCTACGCGCGTATGGGGGTCTGAGTTATCCAACCTTCTAACCCTCTCTACGGTTGCCATGGGCCTCCTTTTATAGATTAAGGGGTCACCACAATGGAAAAACAGTCATTATGCACTGATAAGATAGCAAACAGTGCTATCATACCTAACTCTGCAGGCTGACAGGGCGCATTAAATGCACCGCTCAACGTCACATCGTTGGTTGCCCGGCAAGGCTTGCCAGGCTATCTCGCCAGCTCCACGCCTGCTCGCTTGACACATCACAGGACGGGTGTCATCTGCAGGTGTTTCCTATAGGGAGAGGCTGCCATGTGGTGAATGGCTACCACTTAGTCACTTCGCGGTTCGACACCGCATTGATTGACGACGTGGGTCGTGGTGGAGTAGTTGGTGAGGTGGTTTTGCCTCCGTGTGCCCCGGCAGGCCCTGCCGGGACGTCTTGGACGTCGTCTTCCGGGGGTGGCCTCGCCCCTTGCTGAGCTCGCCTGCCCGGCAAAGGAGGCCCTTCTCCTGATGGTGCCTTGCTTCTTTAGCTTGATCTTGGTCCCTCTGATCTGTATGTTAGTCCTTTGAACCTCTTAGTCCCTTGTATTCTGACTTGGGTTGGTGCTTCAATCTCGTTCCCGTGCCTGTGCACAGTTTGGGCAACAGACCCAGGGTTTGTTGCGCCGACAGCAAGGCATTTTGCAGCGGGTTCTTATGGCCCACGGTGCTCAACGACGCCACTGAGCTGGTGAGATCCTGTGAGGTGTGCCAATTCCATGCCAAACTGATCCACCAGCCCGCTCAGGGCCTCCAGACCATCCCGCTCTCATGGTTGTTCGCAGTATGGGGGCTGGATATCCTGCGACCGTTCCCTCGAGCAGCTGGAGGCTGCCGCTACCTCTACGTCGCTATCGACAAGTTCACCAAGTGGGCGGAGGTGGAGCCCGTGCGCACCATACTAGCTGGCTCGGCCATCAAGTTCATCAAGGGCCTCGTGAGCCGCTTCGGGGTCCCCAACCGTATCATCACTGACAATGGCTCTCAGTTCACGAGCAACCTCTTCAAAACATATTGTGCTAACCTTGGAACGCAGATATGCTATGCTTCGGTGGCGCACCCACGGAGTAACGACCAAGACGAGCACGCCAACGCGGAGGTCTTGAGAGGCCTCAAGGCGACGAGCTTCAGTAAGAAACTCGAGGCCTATGGCAGGGGTTGGCTCGATGAGCTCCAATACGTGTTGTGGTCCATCCGCACCACCGCAACCAAGCCTACCGGCGAGACCCCGTTCTTCCTCGTCTACGGGGCTGAGGCGGTCCTCCCTCATGAGGTCAAACATCGCTCCCCGCGGGTCTTGGCGTTTGACGAGGCACACCAGGATGCCTCGCGGGGGATGGATCTCGTCCTCGGAGAGGTGGGCCGCCGCCAAGCCTCGCTCCGTGCCGCAAGGTACTAGCAGTCGCTGTGGCGGTATCACTACCGTAGCGTCCTCTCCAGGACCCTCGAGGTGGGTGACCTCGTCCTGAGATGGGTGCTCTCCAGGGAGGGGCTACACAAGCTCTCGGCCATGTGGGAGGGCCCGTTCAGGATCGCCGGTGTCTCCAGGCCTTGTGCCACGCGCCTGGAGACACAGGGCGGGGTCCCCATCCAGAATGCTTGGAACATCCAGCACCTCAGGAAGTTCTATCCGTGACCAAGGCCATCCGCCTTTCAAGTCTCCGCCCGTGACACTCTCACGTAATAATGAGTGGGTTTGTACACGCCCCGGAGTCTCTTGAGCGCCGCCCTTGGGCCTCACGGGGGCTCCCACCCACGTCCTAGTGGAAGCCCCATGCTCCGCGCTAGCGGGAAGACCAGAAGACTAGTGTAGGTGCCGGACACGGCTGTTGTTTTGCTTGCTTTCTGTAGCTGGTTTGCAACTTCTTGGAATGAAATTTGAAGTTCTCGCGTCTTTATTTGTAGGGGTTGGGAAGGTTTTCTCCTCGCAGCATTCTTTCAGGTCTCGCCCTGGGAAGAGTGATAGTTGCCCGTTGCTCTTCCCCGTGGGTTGCACGCATGGGGGCTGGGCATGGTGTGTTCGCTTGGGCCCGCCCGCGAACACACCTCGCCAAAGCCTTGGTGTCCTAGCCTTTAGCGTCTTAATCCTCATGCGACGCGTAAACGAGCCAACGGGCACGCATGCCCTCCTGAGTCCGTGCCTCCGGGCGTCGCGACGCAGCGTGTTAGTGGCGACCGGCCCATGCTCAGGGGCTCGCGTGAGGTATGGCATCTCCAGAGGTCCCTTACCGCCGCAGCCACAGGGCGCCTCCTGAGGCATGAGGACATTCGAATCCTCAAAAAGGAAACCTCTGGAGAACCCCTCCAGAGCGAAGGGCGTGTAGGAAGTCCAAGCTCCAGAGAAGCTCGCCCTCACAGCGCACCTCTGGAGAATCCCTCCGGAGCGAAGGGCATGCAGGAAGTCCAAGCGCTAGAGAAGCTCGCCCTCACGGCGCACGAGTCTACCGCAAGCTCGCTAAGCTAAGTCATCCCAATCACAATCAGCGGCAACACGGATATCAGGACACGATATAAATACGATAACATAATGCCGCAAGTGCCGTGGTCCATTACACACCCCGACAGGGCTTTCCACTTTTCTAATGCAGGAGAAAGAAAGAAGAAAAGCTACCGCGCTACTACAGCATCTCCCGGGACCCGCCTCCAGCAATGCCCGCGCTCAGTCGGAGTCCTCCTCCTGGTTCACCGGGGCGCGGTGGCGAGGCGGCTCGCCTCCCTCCCTGGTCCGAGCTCGGTGGTGTGGTGGCTCGTCGTAGTCACTGTCGCTCGTGCTCTCCTCAGAGGAGGAGCCGCCATCGCTGGAGGCGTCGCGGCCGTCGCCAAGGGCAAGCTCACCGCTGGAGACGGTTCCGCCCCTCTGGCCATCATCGTCGGGAGGGTGGACGCCGACGTCGTCGTCACTGTCGCTCTTCGGGCAGCACCCCAGGCGCTGGCCATCTTCCTCGAAGACCCTGACGAAGAGGGTCGCATCACCGTCATACCTGAAGTGGAGGGTGCAACTCCCTTGCAGGCCGCGCGCACGGGCAAGCGGTTGCCACCCGCGGTTAAGGAACATGTTGCCGGCGGGGGTGACCACGACCTCCACCCACGAGGCCCTGCTGCAGCAACCATCAGCCTGCAGCCAGAGGCCACCAGGTCCCCCAGACGGCAGCGCACCCGCGAAGAAGTGCGGAAGCTGGAACCAGACGCCCGCGGGCCTCTCTGCCCACACCACGAATTCCGAGGACGCGTTGGCCGAGTGGGATCACGGACACGGCGGCCGAGCGGCTGCCACATGCCTCCCCCCCATCGTTGTGGCTACCCTGGCCGCGGCAACTTCCGCCATGGGAGGGAGCACCCCCGCGACTGCCGGAGGCGGCGCCAGCCTTTGAGGGAGTGCACCCATGCCCTCGGGAAGCCACCGCTGGCGTTGCAGCGTACTTACGGGGGCGGCCACGGCCCCTCTTGGGCGGCGGCGAGCCTGGACCTTCCTTGGGGGCCTTTCCCTTCTCTGCAGTGGAGAATCTCCTAACTGGCACCATGAACACTCTGGCAAGGTGGCAGAACGAAGGAGAAGGGGAAGCAAGAAGATGAAAACGAGCTGGGGGCTCTGCCCCCTCTTCCATTTATAGTCGGAGGAAAGCTAACCGCCGACCCCTCACGTTCCGAGCAATGATGGCTGATCTGCATGCACCAGGAAGTTGTCAAGTCGTGCGGTTGTCGAGGCGGCATGGGGAAGTGGAGACGCCCATGCCCCATCAAGCGCCACGCGTCGGCTCGGTCCGCAGATAATTGGGGCCCGCGGCTCTTCACCCTTGCCCTTTGGATTCGCCTCGAAGCCAAGTCCGAGCGCGCCTTGGGCCCGGGGGCTACTGTCGGCGTCCTGGGAACCAGGGTACCCAGAATTGCCTCCCTACGGCCCATGGCATGGCTCCATCGACGGCCTGGTATGGCCAATTTTCAACACCAACAAGACAAGGCCCTCGCGAGGGGCCAAGCCTCGCGAGGCAGACAACAACAACACCTCCTGAGGGAGCGGCCTCCGCAGACTGCCTCCTGAGGAGCGGAGATTTCTATGCAGGTATCCAACCTCACGAGGTTGCGGTGACGCAAGCCATGATGACCAAGGCCAGGCGAGCGCCAGCAGGTGCAGAGGAGCAGGTTTCCTCTTTGGTGTTAAGGAGGCAAACGCAGGCATGGGTTCCCGAGGAATCAGGCAAAGGTTTCCATTCCAGTTCAATGAGACAAGACTGCCAGGACGGCAGGATGGATGTCATTACCGAGCCCACCGAGGCGTCACGACCAGAAGCTTTGCAGATGAAGACCACCTTTCATTAGGATAAGATGTACTACTTGTCCCCTTTCAAATTGGCCACTGTGGGATCCTTCCCGCCTTCGTTTTGGAGGAAGAGGACCGAGGCCGCTATAAGTATAAGCTAGCCACCACCATAGAGAGGGACCAGACTGAACCGAAGGATGATTCACCCTCACCCCAGAGCAGACCTCGCGAGGTTGTTCTTCCCTTGTACTAGTTTAGCCCCAGCCCCTCATGAGGCAAATCCACCACAAAGTAGGAGTAGGGTCTTACACCGCAAGGTGGCCCGAACCTAGTTAAACTGCCTTGTCCATCTCCTTCCTTGATCCTTCGAGCTTGGCTGTAGGGCGACGGGTTGGTTGGTTGGATAGGTTGAGTTCTTCGCACACGCCCCAGAGTTCGAACCTTCTTTGGGTCTGCGGAGCCCTGAATCCGACATTCTCCCTTTCCAAAAAAGTCCTCTTGAACATGGAACACCGTGGGAAAAAAAGTCTTCTTTTCTTCTCGGGAGCTCCCAGCCATGGAAAAGGATGAGCCAGCCTAGGTCTGCCGCATATGTGAGGATCACCTCGAAGCTCCCATCGGTCTCCTCTCATACTTCGTGGTCCTCACTCACACACCTCGTGGCTGGGACTGCGCATAGTTTGGCTGCCTGCGTGCCTCGTCGATCTCCTGGGTCATCAACGGGTAGCGGCCCTGATATCAGCTGCCTGAGGGAAGATGCGAGCTCGTCGAACTCGACGGCGCAGTTGCGGTCGGCTTCCATTGATGCGATGAAGGTGTGGATCTCGTTCCCCTTAGCTCTTGCAGATTGTGGTTGTGGGGATCCTGGGGGTGTTATCTCCGTCCTCGAGCACCGGGCCGGAGGCGTCGTTGCTGTCCCCAAGCGAGTACGCCGACGCATTGTCTTCATCCTCGACAGCCACAACTCCGCTTTAGTATCGCATTCTTCCACCTGCAGGTCCCCCCTCTCCATTTTCCTTTTTTTGTCTTTGTACGACTAAGCCAATATACTTTAAGGTATTTCTTAACAGTGACAAATGGTATATATTGGCTACTATTGAAATGAGATAGTAGTAAGTCTGGATGCCCAACATAGCTTAAGGTAAATTGTTAATTAGTTTATGCGTCGTCCACTTTCTTCAGGGCCTGAGACTGGAATCGCAGTTTGTGATTAGTGTATTCGTGATTAGCTATAGTTTTAATATTTCCCAAGGACAAATTAATTTTAATAACTAAGCAGTAAAATTAGGTTTGATTGCATTTTACATATGAAATATAATGATGATCTAATGCTCTCAACATTGGGTTGACTATATAATAAGCTTAAAATATCAGATGATATAGAATGTCGTTTGATGTTTGGTATTACTAAACTATTTCCATCAAATGTTGATGCATCTTTCTAGTACTTATCTGGAGTAGTTGACAATCTCCGTCCTGTCATATCTTGTTATCATAGGTAAGTCAGTTATTATTTTGAAGGTAGTCTGTAGTGTACTTTTTTCCTTCATGTACCTATGATTATATATAATGTATAAAAGGCAGTATCATCCATCTAGTTCATTGCGATTGAGATGGCCTCTACCCTGGCGAACGTTCAAGCCAACACCCATCTACTTCATATGTATGCAAGTAGCGGCGCGTGCTCTTTTTAATAAATCTTTGTTTCTGTTCGACCAATTCCTTTGGTTTGTACTAATAATTGTACTGTATACATGCACTTCGCCTGAGTGCATGGACCACTCTTATGTAGAAAATTCCAAAATAGACAATGTATAATGGTACATTAGAGTATAAAATTGATAATGCATGATTAGTTGAGTGAAATCGGTTATGTGTCTCCATGTTTGATGCTGTGAAGCAGAATATGTGTAAAGCACTACCGAGTTTTTCTATCCTGGCCATTTAGTCCTGATGTACGATGGAGATTCCAACAGTCATACAGTCCATGGTTACTGCTAGTTAGTAGGTTAATAGCGTAACCCCCCTGAAAACTTAGTTCTTTTCTTTAGTAGCAACTTCATTCCTTTCTGTATTATAGTTTAAGCACCTCTTTAGATAGCGAATTCTTTGATCTCATTTATTTGCTATTTCTACCAAGTGCTTGTCCTCATGTTTGTAGTCATTCATTGAATATGAAGAGCAAAAAAGTGAAAATCCGAGTTGGAGAGGTGCAGTTCTATCATAAGGATGTGTTCATTTTCGGGAATGATTATGCGGATCAGACATGTTACGGATGTACATCTTCAATTGAGTACGCCTCCTTTTCACATCTATTGTTATTATAAACAAAAGCCTATTTTTTAATTCTTTGAGACTAAAATAAATCTAAGTACATATGAGAAAGGAAGAAGTAATATCAATAGAATTTGTAGAATTAAATATTAAGATGAGCAACAATGCAAAATAAATCAATAGTAGAACTCTGAACTTTTAATTTTTTGACAAATTTTGTGGTCACAATGATGACCGTTTGTTTGTGCAAAACCTCCATTAACCATACGTCCAAAAAGTTTTGCCCATAGAGTGATCCCTATCTTCTCTCCACTGAAAGAATTTAACCATGTAAAAGTAATATAAAAAGTTATATACATAACTTTAAAATTGCTTACATAATTTGAATAACTTACTGTAGCAAAAGAACATAAATCTCGCTGATGTTTGAAGTTTGCTGTCATGGTGAAGACGATTAAGCCGGGATGGTGGTCAGCTGAGTGGGCACATGCCTTAGAATAACAGAGGGTAATATTTCAATCCTCCAAATGTTTAGAACTGGCCTGGTCCAAAACTTCAGTTTTAGAAATTCTTTCGAATTTATAGAGGAAAAAACTAAAGGACTTGTTTGTGAAGTCTTTCAGGGAGGTGCCGTTAGTAGGAGAGGAGTTTCAGAGTTTAGCCAAGGTTGCTTGATGGTGTTCTGTGGACTATTGTTTATCAGTTGCAGGACCTAATTTATTCTTCCCTTCAATTGTATATGTGCATGGTGTGAACTTTGACAATGAGACAGGCAGAATCACATGCAGAATGCTTTAACCTCAGTCCAAAAGGTTTATTGATGTTAGTTTCTAGCAGTTCGGGTGTAACCATGAAGTAAAATGCATTTTAATTATGCAGTTTTTATATAAAAGTTTATCTGCCTATATTATGTACTTCATAAGAAGACAATCAAGATACCGTAGATAATAGAAAGGAGGCAACAACCACCAATGTTTAAGATCAAGAAAATAGTGCTTATTGTGTCACAAGTGAACACTGTTTGTTTTCTCCATGTCATCATGCAGACCTTGAACCAAACAGGTCAATTATAATTTTGATATTTGTCAGGTGACTGTGAAATTACTATTCCTATGTAGTAGATACTAAAAGTTATCTGATCTGAGCACTAAGATATGTGCAGGTGCAAAAGGATTAGGAGATGCTTATGGGACAATCGTGAATGTTGACCAGAAAATAGCTATTTCGAAGTTAGATTAAGAAAGGCACAATAATCAACATCTTGGGTACAAAATTCTATTGGCTAAGATGTTCATCGACACTAATGGCCAGGAACCAATACATTATTGTCTGATGCATATTCTCCTTTCATGTACCATGCATGTTACAAAAGAATCAACTTGATGATGCTTATGTATATTTTGGCATCAAGTATCAACTTCTATGTATGTTTTGTTAATAATTAATGAATAGAACAATTATGGTAACATAAAAAGAGTTCAAGAGCAAAAACAAAAGGTTGTGCATGCAGTGACCAGGGTAGGCCTGGATGGTCTGAGAGAACCTATCAAGTACCTACGTTGGCTTTGGATTTGGCTGTGGCTTATGTTGCCTATCGTTATGTGAGCCACCTCGGAGGGGTCGGCCTGTGCCTTCCAGCCATATCTGCTTCTCGTCCTTCTTTTCTTTGGATCCATTGATTCATGACCAGAGAGGAGGAAGAACATAGGGCTGAAACATTGAGGCAATGTAGGGTTTAGAGAGGTTTACGGTCATGGTACAGCCAAAATTGAAACATCAATCAAAAGGAAGACATGTGCTAGCTAAAATATGTATCTACAGGTTGCCTAGCTCCATCAGCTGGCCATGTGTATGTTGCATGTCTTCGTGGCTGATGGTGCTGATATGCTATTAGTTTTTAAACCTGCTTGATCAATTCACCACACGTACAAGCAAGGAGGCAAGCAGGCTGCTTGATTGAATTTATCTGATTGTAGTGCGTGTGCGTGCACACTTGTAGGCTTAGGCATGCGAGCTTGCTTTGGCCGGCTAAGATCGGATAGATCTCGATCAGCAGAACATCTTGGCGGCTTCTTTAGACGGAACGTCTTGATGGCATCTTTCCACGGAACGAAGGCGACGATGCGTCCTCAATCTAAGAACGTGAAGAGATATGGATGGGAGGTGTTTTTTAGGAAAACAATTAATTACTATTCAGGTAGGATCGTGAAGAGATAGAGGCATGAGTTTTTTAATATTCAGTTAGGAACGTGAAGGGATATGGACCTGAAATGTTTTTTTAGGGAAGAGTTTTTTTAGTGAATTCGTAGGATATGTAATGGCAAAGGTGGGTAATTAATTTTCCTTTGCTTAGATCGGATGACTGTAATTTTTTAGTCTATTAAATAAATGGCTAGATGTTTCTAATTTTTGTGGTAATTTCTAGCATAATTCCCTTTTTCTGGTTAGCCCATAAAGTACTTTTTATATATAATAGATTTAGGAGTTGGAATTTTTGCATTTGGATAAATATTTTATTCTGTGGAATTTTTTTAAGTTACTGGAAAAAGAAAAAGAAGAAACAACACTGTGCAACTGGGCCTATTCAGCCACAGTGCAACATGCCCAGAGGGGGTCCAGCCTGTGCGGCTGCCACATCGAAGTCATAAAGGCAAAATACGCCTTCAGCCGACACGGTGCGCGCGCGGCAGGCGTGTTTAAACCTGACGAGTCGATCCCACCCGTCAGTGAGTGAGAGAGAGGTGAATATGACAGGCGAGGCCCGCTTGTTATCTCCAACCTCGTGACAGGGGGGCGGCGTGCTCACTGGCGGTGACGTGGGCCACGACAAGGCGAGTGGCCGGCATCGTTGGACTCAGGAGGGAGTCGCCGTTCGGGGGGTGCCAGAGTTGGTCGCCGGGAAGGCCCGGTTCGCCGGCGACGAGGAGCAGCGTGACCGAGCTTTGGTTGGAGCTTGATTCACTCGCCCCAGGATGCAAAAGACACGGGAGATAGAGGGGAAAGGGCCAGCGCACTGCGTGCGATCCAGAGGAATAAGAAAGAGGGTCGGGGCAGGCCTGTACCGCGGGATCGACGGCGACCAGAGGCATCGGAGCTCGATCTCGATCTTGAGCTCGGGCGCTCCTAGAGGCGAATGGTTGGCCTGGGTGGTTGATTGGGAGGGAGAGGGAGCGAGTGGTGGCGAGGGACAGCCTTTAGGAGGCTTTAAATTGCCGGGCCCGAGGTGCACAATGGACGGAGCTCACGGCCGTCGGCGGGAACGACTCTGGTGGCCAAGGGAGCGAGCGAGGAGGGCTCTGCGACGCTCGTAGGGGTGGTGCATGGTGCTGTGAAGTGAGAGGAGGAGCGGAGCGAGGCAGAGGCGGGGCCCTGGTGAGGACAGCGAGTGGCGGAGCTGGGCGGCGCTCGGTTCAAGCGCGGGAGGGGCGGGAGGGAGAGATGAAGGAGGGGGCCGACCGCTTACCGTGCTGCGGATGCCGAGGCGCGTCGGCAGGCATGCGGGGGACACCCGAGGCGGTTGGGCGGCTCGGGCAGAGGGCGGCTACAGTGCTCGGGTGCACTCTAGCTCGCTCTAGAGCGCACATATGGCTGGCATGGGCATATTTTAGATGCCCAGGTCATGGCCACTAGTGTTTAGGGGTTCTTGGAGGGAGTAAAGATTGGGGTGGCAGCATTGGATGGTCATGTATGCCTCTGGAGGAGTGGTGAGACAGAGAGGGAGAGGGAACAGTGATGTCCAGAGAGAGAAAGTGAGGATTTCACCCCTTAATAATTGGTCCATGGCCTTGCAAATTTTACCAGAGGTATAAGGTGATCAGGGTCATCTGTGGTAAAAATTTGAGCTCAGGGAGAATTGTGGAAGGGGTCAAAACAGTGGTCTTGGTAAAATAGCAGAAGGTGTTTGATGGAGATTTGGGAAAGTAAATGGATTCTCCTTGCCATGAGATTTAACAGGATCAAATAGTAGATAGAAATAAGGTTTACCACCAAGTTTGAGCTCATTTGAAGAAAGTTGACAATGCAACTTTGGCAAACCCTAAAAATCAATGGAAATGGGTTTTCCAAGATTTAGTCATGCAAATCTATTCTCCTTGATGCACCACTTGGTGTAGTGTCTTAATTTGGATATTATAGCATGTCCACAAAAATTGAGATCAAAAGGAGACAGTTGGCAATGTAGAGTTGGTCAAATTTGGTTCTGGACAGAGATGGTTTTGACAAGCTTTGATCAAGTTAACTTATTCTCAAACTTGTGCCACTTGGTCTAGATGAATTATTAAACCATTTTAGCATGTGTACCAAGTTTGAGATTATTTGGACATGTTTGGTAGTGCAAAGTTGTTCAAACATGGAAAAGGACATAAATGGTTTTGAGATGGTTTGATGGGGCTATATTGTTTCTCCATGACAGGAGACTTGGCAGGATCATAAAGTATGTCATTTGTGACTTGTTAAAATTTTCCTAGATTTAATGGATAATATTTCCTACTTAAACATCTCAAAAGCTTGAAATGTCCAGAAAGGTTTTTGAGGGATTTGACCAATATTTTGGTCATGACCATGTGTTGAAACTCATATATATGGACAATATATGCCCGCTGAGTCTCCGTAAATTTTCTAAAATATTTTTAAAATATTAAAATAATTTGAACCTATTAAAGACCATTTGTGGCCTGAAGAAAAAGCCTTTAAAATTGTAAAATAACTTTTAAAATTATATTTTTGTGGTTTATGGGAGTCCTATATCTAATAGGAGTCAAATATACTTCTTGATAGATTTTTCATCCCTAAATTAAGTACTTGTAGTGCAAGCCTCAATTTAGGGTTTTTTGGAAAAACCTAATTTAGAAAATCCTGTCCTATACACATGGCATGATTATTGGGCAAAGTTTTAGATCAAGGAGATGAAGTATAAGAGTTGGAGGATTTATTTGATTTTCTAGAGCACTTGAAATCAACAAAAACAGAAATCCAAATAAAAGGAAAATCAACACAAAGTTATTGTTAAACCACATCTTATCATGACTTATTAGCTTAAGTGTTGTGGCATGAAAATGAGGGTGTGACATACGTGGAGTAGTAGTACTTAAATTACTCGAATCTACCAATCAAATCTAGGGTACCAGGCTGTGAAACTAGTAGCCGACTAGGTTAGTACTAGTAGCCTAGGTCCATGCACTTTTCAGCAAAAGTTTGAGGAGAAGCAGCGGCTGTACTAAGGGCTAGATTAAAACAGGGATAATTAGATTTATGCCCCTAGTTGTGTCCCACTCATCTGTTTTACCCCTAGTTCCCAAAAGTCACCGGTTCTGTCCAAGTCACTTTGCTCCTCTTATGCTTTTGCCCTTTAACCGTTTGACCATCAGTTTGAAAACTTCATAACTAATTCATACTAAATCAGAAAAATGCAAATATGATACCAAAATGTTCGGAAAAACATCATCTATATGTCAGTGTCATTTGCATTCAAGAAAAAAGTGTTGGAAAGTGCACATCCGAGTTTTAGCTCTTTTGATACCACCATGAATAGTAAAATCTAAAAAAATTATAAAAATTCAAAAAAAAATTTGGTGGAAAAGAACGACAAATGTTCTAACTGCTTGCCAAGTTTCATGAGGGAACGACATTCATGGAAGTCGTGGCAAAAAAATAATCTATTTTGCAGTGATGGTTGTTTTTTTGCGGCGGCACCCACGTATGTTATTCCTTGATGAAACTTGGCAGACACTTAAAATATTTGTCCTTCTTTGCCACCATTTTTTTTTGAATTTTTTGAACTTTTTTAAATTTTACTATTCATGGTGGTAGCATTAGAGCTAGAACTCGGATGGGCACTTTCCAAAAAAAAATTCATGAATGCAAATGACACTCACATATAGGTGATGTTTTTCCGAACATTTTGGTATCTTATTTGCATTTTTATGATTTAGTATGAATTAGTTATGAAGTTTTCAAACTGACGGTCAAACGGTCAAAGGGCAAAAGCATAGGAGGAGCAAAGTGACTTGGACAGAACCGGTGACTTTTGGGAAGTAGGGGTAAAACAGACGAGTGGGACACAACTAGGGGCATAAATCTAATTATCCCATTAAAAACACAAGGAAAGGAAAGGAATCTGCCATGATATGCTCGACCGAGAAGAGGTGTGATTGGCCCATGTGCTCCTCGGCTGGATCGCCGTTGGCCTCTTTTTTTTTTCTTTTGCAATGACCTAGGTGGCGGATCTGCAACCCTAAGCTGCCGCTGTGTGCATGCGTTTCTTCAGGAATTTCCATGGTGCACGGGGTAGCACGTCTTTGCGATTAATTTTGCTTTCTGTAACCGCAGCAGTGTCTGGATATGATGTACTGTCAGGCGACGGGTACGACTGTTGTCGTTAAAATTTTCCTAATCCTGGTTTGGTTATGAACTAAATAGCCCAATTCGACAGCAACAAAGAGATGATTTACATAAAACAGATCTAACTCAAAGAATATCACCTGGTTGTCCCATCAATCTGTGACGATCGCCTAGCAGGCTCTCAATGAAAGCACCAATGTCGGTTCTATATCTGGCATATCTCATAGTAGGGGTCCTAAGCTAGACGTCTTGGAGCGATGGTAACACGGACACAGGATTTAGCCAGGTTCGGGCTCTCTCGAAGAGATAATACCCTACATCCTGCTTTTGATTGTATTGATATGGGTGTAGTACAGAGTACATGCATCTACCACAAGATTGTTCTAATGAATAGCAGTCCCTCTATTGACTAGCCTGGCCTTGGTTTATATAATACACAAGAGGCCTAGGGTTTTAGGAGAGTCCTCGGCTTATGCGCCAAGTCTTGGGGAAACCACCTTGTATACGGCATGGGCTGCCCAAAGTGGCCCATGAGTGAACCGTCATGGGGGTCCTCGGCCCGTTCCAGCTGGTCGGGAGACGACATGGTGAATACTCCCTAATTCAGGACATCGTTTGACCCGAATGGGGTGACCTTGATGCCAAAAGTGCGTAAGTTCGCGAAGGTCTCGGCGAGGTCAGTCAGGAGGTCGTAACCTTTCCTGGACTTGACCACGATGTCATCCATATAGGCCTCCATTATCTGTAACACCCCAAAAATATTTTTTCTGAATATTTGAAATCTTTCCTTTAAAAATAAAAGTTTTGAAAATCATTTTTGGTCATATCACCTTTCTTCAATTTGGAAAAAAAAATATTTTCAAATTTTATTTGGGTTTCAATCTTCTTTAAATATTCTGGTTGAAGAGTTTAAAATTATATGGATAATTACTTTGGGGTTTTCAAACAATTTATTTTTAGCAAGAAAAGTTTTGGGGATAATTAAATTTTCAAAGGAAATAACCTTTTCACCTCCTTTTAGCCCTACTAAAATCCATCCAACAAATTTTCTTCCACTCCAATTTTATCCCACAAGTCACTCACCTCATCTAGGACAGAATCCAACTCTTTCCTACCCCACAAAAATATTTTTCACCACCCAAATAAATTCCAAAGTTGGAATTCATATACTCCATCATTCCTTTGGTTTACAAAGGAACCACCATTTCTACAAGGATTCCACCTCCACCAAAATTATCCCAGCAAATATATGGTACCCACAACCCATTTTTCCAAAAACATGGGGTACCCCAGTTCAAAATTTTCAAATCCCACTCAATTCAAATTTGGACCAGATTCAATATTCCTGACCCAAACATATTTTTAAATGCTCCAAAAATTCCCAAACTCTGCCAAACTCATTTTTGAGCATCCACACATTTCCACAAAAATACCCACAAAATCCTAAAATCTCAAGCACCTTCCGTCATTTTATCAAACAGCTAATGTGCACACTGTTCATCGATGTCCAAAATTCAGTTAACTGAATTTGGTTCAGTGGCAGAAACAACGGTGCCGTGCACCCCACTCCATCCCCATTCCTTCTCGTCCACGCCTCCTCCCTCGTAACTGCGCCGCCCTGGACCCCTCCTCGTCAGTGCCTCACCGCCGACAGCACAGAAGGAGGCCGGTAAACCTGCCTCCGTCCTCGGCGGCGGCAACCCGAGTTGATCCACGCGGCGCCCGCCATATTCACTCCCTCGCTGACCTCCCCCACCTAACTACTCACCACGCGGCACCTCCTCCGCACTCTCTCCACGCTGATCACGCCGCCCTTGGCCCCCTGTCAGCCACCGGAGATGGACGACGTCCACCGCACCCGTACACCGACCTCGCCGTGGATAAAGCCACCAAGCCCGAGCACGTTCGCGCTGGCGCTTCGGGCAGCTTCCTCCACCCTCACTGACAATCACCGACCACGACCACCGCCCAAACCGACCTCGCCGACCATCATAACTCCTGCGTGATCCAAACCCCGCCGGACCGCCTCGGGATCGCCTATATAAAGGCCCCCGAGCCCCGTTCTTCTCACCCATCACCTCCACCACCTCCCAATCGCCCCAACACTACCCACCCGACCTCGAGGAGGTCTTCTTCTTCCCCTCCGATCACCGCTCCACCGCCACTGTCACCGATCCGTTCATCATCGTTACTCCATCTCAACTGCTCAAATCTTGCCAGTAGTCATATATTCCACTAAATCATCGATTCCCCGCTTCACTTCCACTCCCCGAGCTCTCTCCGACGAAATCCCAACGCCACCGAACCACCGTCCGCCACCGTCGACCTTGCCGGTGTTCAAGTGCTCCCCGGCGACCACTACCACCTCCCTCCGATGCGGCACTCCTCCCTGGTCATGTTCCGACCATCGCCAGCTTCCAAGACCCCGACGATCACCGCCGGCGAACGCCGTCTCCTCTCTGCTTCCGCGCGCGGGTTCAAATATTTGAACCTGACGGGTGGACCCCACCCCGCGCTTTTTCTTTTCTTTTTCTCTGTCTAAAAACGAAGGCGTAATCTCGACTTTACGCTTTCCGCGCTGAGAAGCGTATTTCGGCCCGAAGCGTTTTCTTTATAAACGCACATGGACTGGCTTTTTACAGAAAACCCCTGGTTTTGAAAGTTTAATAACTTTTAAACCACAACTCCGTTTGAGTTGAACTTTTTTTTGGAATTCTTATTTTTCTCTCTAGTTTTTTTAGTATTTATTTAAAAATGTTTTGGGACAACTTTTTGTACTGTTGTCAAATTTTTTAATTTAAGTTGATTTTGAATTTTCAGAAAAAGAAGAGGGAAACTTTGCCGAGAATTTTGAAGGGTTTTCACCTGACTACTTTGGACAAGGCAAGCATTATTGAACTTGGGATATGGTGATTGCATTTGCATTTGCATTTGCATGTTGCATCGGTTGATATTGCACCATATGTGTAGTATGTCACTAGCGCTTGCATGCATGGTCATATCTCTTTTGCTCATAGCTTGCACATCACTCAAGCAAGAGATTCTTCTGACATGGTAAAGTTGTGGTAATACGGGAGAGTGTCTCCTGACTTGGACGTGCCGGTGGGCACGGGCCATTACGCTTGACACGGTGGTGTCATGTGACTTAAGTGGAATATTCCGGTGATGTTAATTAACACCTCCTGAGTCGGCCTAGATCGAGTCTTGTTCCGTTACACCTAGCTGGATACCGTGCTGCCACGGGTCCTTCCGCAAGGAAGGTGCGGCTGAGTAAGTTGTTAACCCCTGTCCAGGTACACACCGTACAGAGGGCCACGATGAGGGTTTCCAAAGGCCTTGGACTAAATCCTGTCATCAGGTCAGGGGGCATGGGTGTTTCCGGTTGTGACTGAGAGGGGGGCACCCCTTGTAATCCGCTTGTATTAATAGTGATCCCATGCAGGACGTTGGCCTCTTCGTCTTAGAGTTTTTCTTGAATGATGCTTTGGGTGATTCCTGGCATCCGGAGAGTTATTCTGGTGTGTGCTGGTCAGGTGTGTTTTCAACCCAAAGACCGTAATGGGAATTAGTCAGTGTCACGGTACTGACTAAAGAAATCCTTTACTTGTGGGTAAAGAGTACACCCTCTGCAGAGTTAAAACTATTCGAATAGCCGTGTCCTCGGTCAAAGGGCGTAGCTGGGTGGGTCAAGTGTCGGTCCCGTTATCGGTCTCCGGAGGAAATAATTAAAATGTGTCTGACTCATTTTTGCAGTATAATTGTTGATACCCTGTTGCTACCTTGAATATTTTATGCTTATTAAATATTATTATGGCTATGCGTAATATTGAGGACTAACCCGTTTCTCTCATTTTGTATTCTTCCTGAGTGTCTCAGGGGCTAGCTAGATTACACCGGGCACTCAACTATTATTTTCAAGACCTCTCGTGGCGTCTCTCGAGTTTACAGGCGGTTCCGCCACTACTCTTGTGGACACCCGATTGGCATTTCTCTTCAAGTCCAACCGTGGCGTCACTTGACGCCCGACAGGCATTTCTTTTCAAGACCTCTCGTGGCGTCTCTCGAGTTAACAGGCAGTTTATCTCGCCACTACTCTTGTAGACACCCGACCGGCATTTCTCTTTTTTTTTTAATGTCACTTGGGCTGGCTAGACTACCCGTGGCATTCACTTGCTTTTATTTTAAAGGACTGGTTATGGATAACATGTTTTATTTACTTCCGCATCATTTTATAATTATGTCATGACCAGGATTTTAGTCAGCATGAGCATGTGCATCCATTATATCTTTTGTTCATAATGTTTGCGAGTACATTCCAACGTACTCACTGGCTTGTCCCTGGCTATTTACTTGGCCAGACTTGGAGGAGGACGAGCTTGTGGAGAAGGATTGCGCTAGCGAGCCCGACGCTTAGAGGAGTCCCAGTCAGTCAACCTGTGAGATAGGAGTCTACCACATGTATCATCCGCTGAGCTTCTGCTACACCAATAAAATAGTCAAGCCTCACTCTGACGCTTGGCTTTATGTTATTTTATCAGAGATGTATCACCACCACACCACTGTCATATTCTACCACTGCCATATATTTGGCGAGTTTGTAATAATTTTGTTGAGCCTTCAGACTCAACCCTGTGTAATATTATTTGTACTCGTTATCTTTATCAAGGAAGTCCACCAGTTGTGTTGATCTTGGGGCTGGTGTGACTAAGGGCCTTTTCTGAGATTTATTCCCAGAAAGGGGCCCGACAGGACTTGGTACCAGAACCAGGCTGACTGTAGGAAACCCTAGGCATGATCGCTAGCACTCGAGTCAGTACTAACATTTTTTTTAGCATGCATTTCATGCATCGTAAGAAATTCTCCTTAGTCATCATATTCTTATGATATGACTGTTTGGATTTTTGTCTACTGATGTAGATGTCTGGCGGCAGCTGCCCATCCCAGATTTTTGCCAACGAGCCGGCGGGATTTTCCCGTCTTCTTGCCGTCATCGCTAGGGATGCGATGAGGTCTCTGAGCAGTCCTGAGTACATGATTTTTCCTGACAGGGTCACAGACACTCTGACTATGTACCAGGCTTCGGTATATATTCGTGGTGGAAGTAACTTGTCCTTCCGCAACTACCGTTTCATGCGGAGAGTCATGCCCTCTGAGAGGCATGCTATCCAGATGGCCGCCCGTGAGGCTATTACACGTCTTAGGGACATCCTGCCTATTATGCAGACTCGTCCCTATCACTACCTTCCGTGTCATGTTCCTTATACCAACCATTACACTTTTTCCTGCACCGCGGGAGAAAGGGATGGGGCGATCGAGCCCCTTGTTCAGTACATCATGGCACTCGAGTCGATCTTTACCGCACTGGTGGACGACCATCTTGCTGCACGAATGGACCTAGCTCTTGCGAGGTTCACTCGTAGGAGTGAGTTCCGTTCACCTTCACCACGTGCCCCTCGTATTCCGAATCCATCACACTACTCTCCTACTCAGCCCGCGGTTCAGCACTCATCCCCGAGTGATGAGGCTAGTCGCTTGGCTACTCCTGTTCCGACCAGAGCTCCACTTTCGAAGCACACGGTGCCACCTCAGACAGGTGTGGCATCAACCGCTACACGACTGGAGACCATCCCAGAGGAGGAGGAGATTGACTCTCGAGAGCCACAGCTGGGACTCACCCTCAGCGGTGCTTACAGTGTCTTAGACACTCCATGAGGACTGATCGAGCATCAGCACCATAGTAGTCTTTTTATGATGACGTGGTTGTAAGATATTTATTTTCTGTTTCTTCTTCTTTTCCTTTTTGTAAGATGGCGAGTAATGGACTCGGACCACAGCTCGTTGAGAGGACGAAGTAGTATGCTAGTTGAATAAGAGGTCTTGTAGTATACGGTTTCTGCAAGCATCTTATATAATTAAGTCCTGCTTGTATAATTAAATCCTGCATGTATGATATAACCTGTTGTACTTGCATTCTGGGGGGAGATTTATTTTCAGTCTCTTAAATTTTTTTCTTGTTGCCTTTATAATTTCTTTTCTCATTGGTGTTACACAAATACCCCCAGAAAGAAAATGCATCGCCCCTGGACCCGTTCTATGCCAAATCCGCCAGAGAGCAACCTTGGACAGATGGGAAATAATTTTACACAAGGACAGAGTAGTCAACAGGACAGTGACACAGCATTTTCACAAGTGTGCCGTCTATACGAGCAAAGCCAGCAACAGCACCAAGAAATGATGCAACATTTAATCAATATGGGAAACCACCAAGGACAAAATCAAAACAAGTCAAAATTATCTGAGCTCCAGAAGACCAATCCTACTGTGTTTTCTCACACCGACAAACCATTGGAGGCAGATGATTGGCTACGTGATATTGAAAGAAAATTGGTTATTGCCCAGTGTACGGACCGAGAAAAAGTACTTTATACCCCATACTATTTTTCTGGTACAGCAGCATCATGGTGGGAAAACTTATGCCACACTCATCCCAACGGAGCCAATATGACATGGGAACAATTCAAGGAAAAATTTCGGGGAGCACATATCCCCAACAGTATCATGAAACTGAAAAAGAGGGAGTTTGAGGATCTCAAGCAGCGAGGCACCACGGTGACACATTACCTGGATCAGTTTACTCAACTGACCCGGTACGCCAACGATGAATATATGCCAGAAGACAAAAAGATGGAAAAGTTTCTCGATGGACTTATTCCGTCTTTAAATGCCAACTGGTGGTCCACACCTTTCCTGATTTCAAGACACTGGTGGACAAGGCAATTATACTGGAGAACGAGCATCGCAACATGAACGAGATACGCAAGCGCCGTATGAGCCAGTCATCTTAGGTTCGCAACAATAAACCCAAGAATGAATTTCAGAAGCCCACAACACACCGACCAGCAACACTACTACCTCGACCCGCAGCTGTAGCACCGCAGCAGAACCGCAGTGCTTTCAACAACAGAACCAGAGATACAACATACTATCCGGGCATCACCTGCTATGCCTACGGAGGAGAAGGGCATTACTCCAGGCAATGCCCAAAGAAAGGAAATAATACTACTAAGCCCAACAACAATGGCCGTGGTACAAACACAGCCCCCAAGCACAACAACATCAACCACAATAACAACCAAAGGAAGGGACAAGTCAACCACGTGACCTTTGAGGAAGCACAAAATGCTCCGGATATTGTGTTCGGTACGTTTCCTATCAACTCAATTAATGCTACAGTTTTATTTGATTCCGGAGCTTCGCATTCGTGCATCTCTAAAAAGTTTGCCGCGGAGAATCGATTTTCTTTTTCGCCTTTGCAAAATTCCATGGTTATTCAGTCTCCGAGATCGAAGCAAAGTACACAATGGTACTGCAAGGATGTAAATATCGAGATCAAAGGAATGGTATTTTTAGCCAACCTTATTGTTCTGGAAGTAGTCGAACTGGATGTTATTCTGGGAATGGATTGGTTAACCAAAAATAAAGGTTTCATAGACTGCTACAACCGCACGGTGACTCTTACAAGCTGCCAGGGAGAAACAATAAAATTTGGCACAAGGAGGATTTCCGCATCACAAGGAAAATTAAATCAAGTGGATGCGGCAGAATTAAGTAAGGTCCTTGTAGTCTGTGAATACCCCGATGTATTTCTAGAGGAGCTACCAGGCATGCCACCTAATCGGGGAATTGAGTTCGTTATTGAATTAGCACCTGGAACGGCTCCCATTTATAAGAAGCCGTATCGTATGGCTCAAACCGAATTGGCTGAACTAAAGAAACAAATTAAGGAATTAATGGAAAAAGGGTACGTCAGACCCAGCTCGTCACCATGGGGATCGCCAGTTTTATTTGCTAAGAAAAAGGATGGAACCCTCAGACTATGTATTGATTACAGGGCTCTCAATATGGTCACCATAAAAAATAAATACCCGCTGCCCAGGATAAATGACTTGTTCGAACAGCTAGTAGAAGCCAAGGTATTCTCAAAAATAGATTTGAGGTCAGGCTACCACCAATTGAAAATCCGATCGTCAGATATACCCAAGACTGCATTTACTACCAGATATGGATTGTACGAATTTACAGTGATGCCGTTTGGCTTAACCAACGCTCCTGCTTATTTTGTTCATCTCATGAACAAGGTTTTCTTGAAATATTTGGACAAGTTCGTGGTCGTATTTATTGATGACATACTTATCTACTCCAAGACACCCGAAGAACATGAACAACACCTACGAATAGTCCTGGAAGAATTGAGGAAAAACCAACTTTATGCCAAATTCAGTAAATGTGAATTTTGGTTATGAGAAGTTGGCTTCCTAGGACATGTTCTGACACAGGATGGGATAGCAGTGGACCCAAGCAAGGTAAAAGCTGTCCAAGAATGGAAACAACCCACCAACGTGACTGAGGTCGGGAGTTTTCTTGGTCTGGCAGGATATTACCAAAGATTTATCGAAGGATTTTCCACCATAGCTAAACCCATGACCCAATTGCTTAAGAAGGATAAGAAGTTTGAATGGACTGAAGCCTGTGAGAAAAGTTTCCAAGAATTGAAGAAAAGATTAACAACGACACCCGTTCTGGTCGTACCCAATGTGCACAAAAAGTTTGAGATATACTGTGACGCGTCTAGGAAAGGCCTTGGATGTGTATTGATGCAAGAAGGAAAAGTCGTGGCTTATGCCTCAAGACAGCTACGACGACACGAGGAGAATTATCCTACGCATGATCTGGAGCTAGCTGCGGTAATACATGCACTCAAAGAATGGCGACACTTTCTTCTCGGTGAGCGATGTGAAATTTACACGGACCACAAAAGTCTTAAGTATATTTTCACCCAGCCGGAATTAAACTTGAGACAGCGTTGCTGGCTTGAGTTAATAAAGGACTACGATATCGGAATTCATTACCATCCGGGTAAAGCAAATGTTGTGGCAGATGCTCTCAGCCGAAATCCCTGCACCAATAATAATAGTGTGCAATTTTCACAACATGAGTTCAACCAGGAATTTGCCAAACTCAATATGGTCCTAGTCACAGAAGGAACCATTAATCAACTGGAGATGAAACCAACATTAGAGGATCAGATCAAAGAAGCCCAAGAAGGACACCCAAGTATTGAGGGGATTAAGAGGAAAATGAAACTGGGCAAGGCGCCCGAGTTTACCGTTGATGGTCAGGGAATTTTATGGTTCGGGAAAAGAATATGTGTGCCTAATAAGGAAGAATTAAAGCAACAAATTTTGGCAGAAGCCCATACCACTCCATATTCTATCCATCCAGGAGGAACAAAAATGTACAAGGATTTACAAGAAAATTATTGGTGGCACGGGATGAAAAGAGATATAGCCGTATATGTCGCACATTGTGATTCATGCCAGCGTATAAAAGCAGAACACCAGAGGCCAGCAGGACTATTGCAGCCACTCAGAGTACCTGAATGGAAATGGGATGTAATAGGAATGGATTTTATCGTCGGACTGCCAAGGTCACGACATGGAAATGATGCTATCTGGGTTATAACAGATTATTTGACCAAGGTGGCACATTTCATTCCGGTAAAAACCACATACTCCACACAGCGACTCGCCAGATTATATCTCTCCCGAATTGTTTGCCTACACGGAGTACCCAAGACCATAGTCTCAGACAGAGGCACCCAATTTGTCTCTAGATTTTGGGAGCACCTAAAGCAAGCCCTAGGAACTCAACTGACGTTCAGCACAGCATACCACCCGCAAACCGGAGGACAAACTGAGCGGGTAAATCAAATATTGGAGGACATGCTAAGAGCATGTGTGCTCACTTACGGAGTTAGCTGGGAAGACAGTTTACCATACGCGGAATTCTCATATAACAACAGTTATCAAGCCAGTTTAAAAATGTCACCTTTTGAAGCCCTGTACGGACGAAGGTGCCGTACCCCACTCAATTGGTCAGAGACCGGAGACAGTCGAATTTTTGGTCCCGAAGTTCTTAAAGAAGCAGAAACAAAAGTGAAGCTTATTCAAGACAGACTGAAAGCAGCTCAGAGCCGTCAAAAGAGCTACTACGATCAAAAGCACCACCAAATCAGTTTTGAGCCTGATGAATACGTGTATCTCAGAGTATCTCCAACTAGAGGACTACAGAGATTTAAAGTCAAAGGAAAATTGGCACCAAGATTTATTGGACCATTCCGTGTAATCGCAAGAAGAGGCAAGGTTGCTTATCAACTAGAGCTACCGGCAGAATTATCAGATGTTCATGATGTGTTTCACGTGTCACAACTAAGGAGATGTGTTAGTAACCTGGACAAGCAAGTGCAACACCAAGACTTGGACCTTCATCCAGACCTCACATATAGGGAGCATCCTATAAAGATTTTAGAGGAGTCTGAACGGAGGACCCGACAGAATGTAATAAAATTTTACAAGGTTCAATGGAGTAATCACACCAAGGAAGAAGCAACATGGGAAAGAGAGGATCACCTGAGGACTGAATATCCGTACCTGTTTGAGGGACAGCTGAAATCTCGGGGACGAGATTTTTCTTAAGGGGGGTAGGTGTTGTAACACCCCAAAAATATTTTTTCTGAATATTTGAAATCTTTCCTTTAAAAATAAAAGTTTTGAAAATCATTTTTGGTCTTATCACCTTTCTTCAATTTGGAAAAAAAAACCTTTTCAAATTTATTTGGGTTTCAATCTTCTTTAAATATTCAGGTTGAAGAGTTTAAAATTATATGGATAATTACTTTGGGGTTTTCAAACAATTTATTTTTAGCAAGAAAAGTTTTGGGGATAATTAAATTTTCAAAGGAAATAATCTTTTCACCTCCTTTTAGCCCTACTAAAATCCATCCATCAAATTTTCTTCCACTCCAATTTTATCCCACAAGTCACTCACCTCATCTAGGATAGAATCCAACTCTTTCCTACCCCACAAAAATATTTTTCACCACCCAAATAAATTCCAAAGTTGGAATTCATATATTTCATCATTCCTTTGGTTTACAAAGGAACCACCATTTCTACAAGGATTCCACCTCCACCAAAATTATCCCAGCAAATATATGGTACCCACAACCCATTTTTCCAAAAACATGGGGTACCCCAGTTCAAAATTTTCAAATCCCACTCAATTCAAATTTGGACCAGATTCAATATTCCTAATCCAAACATATTTTCAAATGCTCCAAAAATGCCCAAACTCTGCCAAACTCATTTTTGAGCATCCACACATTTCCACAAAAATCCCCACAAAATCATAAAATCTCTAGCACCTTCTGTCATTTTATCAAACAGCTAATGTGCACACTGTTCATCGCTGTCCAAAATTCAGTTAACTGAATTTGGTTAAGTGGCAGAAACGACGGCGCCGTGCACTCCACTCCATCCCCACTCCTTCTCGTCCACGCCTCCTCCCTCATAACTGCGCCGGCCTGGACCCCTCCTCGTCAGTGCCTCACCGCCGACAGCACAGAAGGAGGCCGGTGCACCTGCCTCCGTCCTCGGCGGCGGCAACCCGAGCTGATCCATGCGGTGCCCGCCATATTCACTCCCTCGCTGACCTCCCCCACCTAACTACTCACCACGCGGCACCAACTCCACACTCTCTCCACGCTGATCACGCCGCCCTTGGCCCCTTGATAGCCACCGGAGACGGACGACGTTCGCCGCACCCGTACACCGACCTCGCCGTGGATAAAGCCACCAAGCCCGAGCTCGTTCGCGCTGGCGCTTCGGGCAGCTTCCTCCACCCTCACTGACACTCACTGACCACGACCACCGCCCAAACCGACCTCGACGACCATCATAACTCCGGTGTGATCCAAACCCCGTCGGACCGCCTCGGGATCACCTATATAAACGCCCCCGAGCCCCGTTCTTCTCACCCATCGCCTCCACCACCTCCCAATCGCCTCTACACTACCGACCTGACCTCGAGGAGGTCTTCTTCTTCCCCTCCGATCACCGCTCCGCCGCCACTGTCACCGATCCGTTCATCGTCGTTACTCCATCTCAACTGCTCAAATCTTGCCAGTAGTCATATATTCCACCAAATCATTGATTCCCCGCTTCACTTCCACTCCCCGAGCTCTCTTCGACGAAATCCCAACGCCACCGAACCACCGTCCGCCACCGTCGACCTCGCCGGTGTTCAGGTGCTCCCTGGCGACCACCACCACCTCCCTCCGCATGGCACTCCTCCCTGGTCATGTTCCGACCATCGCCGCCTTCCAAGACCCCGGCGATCACCACCGGCGAACGCCGTCTCCTCTCTGCTTCCGCGCGCGGGTTCAAATATTTGAACCTGACGGGTGGACCCCACCCCGCGCTTTTTCTTTTCTTTTTCTCTGTCTAAAACCGAAGGCGTAATCTCGACTTTTACGCTTTCCGCGCTGAGAAGCGTATTTCGGCCCGAAGCGTTGTCTTTATAAACGCACATGGACTGGCTTTTTATAGAAAAACCCCTGGTTTTGAAAGTTTAATAACTTTTAAACCACAACTCCGTTTGAGTTGAACTTTTTTTTGAAATTCTTATTTTTCTCTCTAGTTTTTTTAGTATTTATTTAAAAATGTTTTGGGACAACTTTTTGTACTGTTGTCAAATTTTTTAATTTAAGTTGATTTTGAATTTTCAGAAAAAGAAGAGGGAAACTTTGCCGAGAATTTTGAAGGGTTTTCACCTGACTACTTTGGACAAGGCAATTGTTATTGAACTTGGGATATGGTGATTGCCTTTGCATTTGCATGTTGCATCGGTTGATATTGCACCATATGTGTAGTATGTCACTAGCACTTGCATGCATGGTCATATCTCCTTTGCTCATAGCTTGCACATCACTCAAGCAAGAGATTCTTCTGACATGGTAAAGTTGTGGTAATACGGGAGAGTGTCTCCTGCCTTGGACATGCCGGTGGGCACGGGACATTATGCTTGACACGGTGGTGTCATGTGACTTAAGTGGAATATTCCGGTGATGTTAATTAACACCTCCTGAGTCGGCCTAGATCGAGTCTTGTTCCGTTACACCTAGCTGGATACCGTGCTGCCACGGGTCCTTCCGCAAGGAAGGTGCGGCTGAGTAAGTTGTTAACCCCTGTCCAGGTACACACCGTACAACGGGCCACGATGAGGGTTTCCAAAGGCCTTGGACTAAATCCTGTCATCGGGTCAGGGGGCATGGGTGTTTCCGCTTGTGACTGAGAGGGGGGCACCCCTTGTAATCCGCGCGTATTAATAGTGATCCCATGCTGGATGTTGGTCTCTCCGTCTTAGAGTTTTTCTTGAACGATGCTTTGGGTGATTCCTGGCATCCGGAGAGTTATTCTGGTGTGTGCTGGTCAGGTGTGTTTTCAACCCAAAGACCATAATGGGAATTAGTCAGTGTCATGGTACTGACTAAAGAAATCCTTTACTTGTGGGTAAAGAGTACACCCTCTGTAGAGTTAAAACTATTCGAATAGCCGTGTCCTCGGTCAAAGGGCGTAGCTAGGTGGGTCAAGTGTCGGTCCCAGTATCGGTCTCCGGAGGAAATAATTAAAATGTGTCTGACTCATTTTTGCAGTATAATTGTTGATACCCTGTTGCTACCTTGAATATTTTATGCTTATTAAATATTATTATGGCTATGCATAATATTGAGGACTAACCCGTTTCTCTCATTTTGTATTCTTCTTGAGTGTCTCAGAGGCTGGCTAGATTACCCCGGCCACTCAACTATTATTTTCAAGACCTCTCGTGGCGTCTCTCGAGTTTACAGGCGGTTCCGCCACTACTCTTGTGGACACCCGATTGGCATTTCTCTTCAAGTCCAATCGTGGCGTCACTTGACGCTCGACAGGCATTTCTCTTCAAGACCTCTCGTGGCGTCTCTCGAGTTAACAGGCGGTTTATCTCGCCACTACTCTTGTAGACACCCGACCGGCATTTCTCTTTTTTTTTTGAATGTCACTTGGGCTGGCTAGACTACCCGTGGCATTCACTTGCTTTTATTTTAAAGGACTGGTTATGGCTAAGATGTTTTATTTACTTCCGCATCATTTTATAATTATGTCATGACCAGGATTTTAGTCAGCATGAGCATGTGCATCCATTATATCTTTTGTTCATAATGTTTGCGAGTACATTCCAACGTACTCACTGGCTTGTCCCTGGCTATTTACTTGGCCAGACTTGGAGGAGGACGAGCTTGTGGAGAAGGATTGCGCTAGCGAGCCCGACACTTAGAGGAGTCCCAGTCATTCAACCTGTGAGATAGGAGTCTACCACATGTATCATCCGCTGAGCTTCTGCTACACCAATAAAATAGTCAAGCCTCACTCTGACACTTGGCTTTACGTTATTTTATCAGAGATGTATCACCACCACACCACTGTCATATTCCGCCACCGCCGTATATTTGGCGAGTTTGTAATAATTTTGTTGAGCCTTCAGACTCAACCCTGTGTAATATTATTTGTACTCGTTATCTGTATCAAGGAAGTCCACCAGTTGTGTTGATCTTGGGGCTGGAGTGACTTAGGGCCTTTTCTGAGATTTATTCCTAGAAAGGGGCCCGACATTATCTGACTGATCTGCTTTTGTAGGCACTTCTGAATCATGCGCTGGAATGTGGCCCTAGCATTTTTTTAACTCAAATGGCATAGTGATATAGCAAAAACACCCGAATGGGGTGATGAACGATGTTTTTATTTCATGAGGACCATACATTCGGATCTTGTGGTGCCCGGAGTACACATCCAGAAATGATAACCACTCACACCCGGTGGTAGAATCTACTATCTGATCTATGTGAGGTAGAGGGAAATTATCCTTTGGGCAGGCCCGATTGATGTGCTTAAAATCGATGCACATTCGGAGAGAGAGCTATTTTTCTTCGGCACCATGACGACCTTGGCGAGCCACTCGGAGTGGTACACCTCTCGGATGAATTCGGTGGCTAAGAGTTGCGCTATCTCCTCGTTGATTGCCTTGCGCTTCTCTGTGGAAGATCGTCAAAGGTGCTCTTTGACAGGCTTCATCTTTGAGTCGACATGGAGTCTGTGCTCAGCCAGTTCCCTGGGAACACACGGCATGTCAAAAGGCTTCCATGCGAAGATGTCCTAGTTCTCACGGAGGAACTGGATGAGCTCACCTTCATATTTGCTATCAAGGATGGTGGAGATATTGGTTGGGGCGGCATTCGGATCCTCAGGATGAATCTGCACTGGCTTCGTCTCTCCTGTCCACTGGAAAGCGGATTCCACAGTCGGCTTTTTGGACTTCAGCAGATCACTCGAATCCACCGCTTTTTTGTACTCATCCAACTCGGCCATTGCCATCTGCTATTCAGCGATCTGGAAGCCCTTCTGGAGACATTCTTCGGCCAACTTCCGATTGCCTGTGATAGTGATCACACCCTTCGGCCCTGGCATCTTAAATTTAAGATACACGTAACATGGACGGGCCATGAAACATGCGTAGCCGTGCCTACCCAGGATAGCATGGTAAGCACTCTGGAAGTCTACCACCTCAAAAGTTAGTTGTTCTTTTCGGAAGTTCTTCTCTTTGCTGAATACGATGTCGAGGGCAATCTGTCCGAGTGATTTGGCCTTCTTCCCGTGGATTACCCCATGGAACTGCATATTGCTCCTGCTGAGCCGGGACAACGGAATGCCCATTGCCTCCAGTGTGTCAGCGTAAATAATGTTGAGCCCATTGCTGCCGTCCATTAAGACTTTGTGCAATCAAACTCCTCCCATGGCCGGGTCAACCACCAAAGCCTTCCGCTCGGGGTCGGTATGTGGACTGGGTGGTCGGAATGATCGAAGGTCACTGGCATCTTGGCCTAGTCGAGGTATTCGGTGGCAATCGAAACCGCCATGTTGTCCTCTTGGTTGATAACCTTGAGGCGACTCTTGCTTTTGACGTCGGCGAAGATCATCAAGACTTTCTCGACGTTGGGGTACCCGGAAGTACCTTTGCCTCCATCGTCGTCATCGTCTTCGTCCTTGTCCCCAGAGGAATCCTGCCGCATCTCTTGCTTTAGGAGTCGGCACTCCCAAGTGGTGTGCTTTGGAAAAATCAAGTTGCCCTCCTCGTCTTTCTTCGTGTGGATCTGGCCGAGTTGATCGAGGATGTCACTTTTCTAGGCGACCAGCTTCTTCCCCTTCCAGTCTTTCTTCTACTTTTGGGATCCTTTGCCTTTGCCTAGGCTGGCTAGGGCCGTGGCCTCAGCATTCCCTCCAGCTTAAGCTTTCCGCTTGCGCTTCTTGCCCTTGTTGTTATCCGACTGATGAGCATCGCCTACTCAGCTTTTGCCGCTTCTCAGTCGGTCCTCCTCTTCACTGTTGGCGTAGCGATTGGCTATCTCCATAGCCCGGCTGAGAGTCAGGGTCTCAGTTCGGCCAAACTTCCTGTTCAACTCTCGGTATCTGACTCCGGCCTTGAAGGCGCAAATCTCCTGGTGCTCGATGACGTTCTCCACTATATTGTGCAGGGTGGTCCACCACTGAATGTACTCACGGAGAGTCTCGTTTTGTCTCTCCACGCAGTGCTGCAAGTCGGCCAAACCACTTGGTCTCTTGTAAGTGCCTTCGAAGGTCTTGACGAACACTCTCGGCAGATCGTCCCAGCAGTATATGCTACCTAACAGGAGCTGCGTCAGCCAGACCCAAGCGGAGCCCTCGGGCATCAGCGGCAAATGTATCATGGCCACATTGTCGTTGCCGCCACCAATCTAGACCGCCTCTCGGTAATCTTCTAGCTAGATCTCTGGCTTGGACTTGCCAGTGAACTTGCTGATCCCCGTGGCCAACCTGAAGTTGCTGGGAATCTCCGCTACCCGTATATACAAGCTGAAACTGTCGGATTCAGGGCTCCACAGACCCAAGAAGGTTCGAACTCTGGGGCGTGTGCGAAGATCTCAACCTCTCCAGTCTCTATCTCATCACCCTACAGCCTAGCCTCGCTGGATTCGTGCGAGCGGGGAAGAAGATGAACACGGCAGTTTACCCAGGTTCGGGCCACCTTGCGATGTAAACCCTGCTCCTGCTTTGTCGTGGATTGGCCTCATGATGAGGTTGAGGATGAACTAGTACAGTGGTTTGAGCGACCTGGTGAGGGCTCAAGTGGTGTGGGTGGAATCGGTCGACCCCTTCTACGGTAGTGGCTACCCTATATTTATAGCGGCCTCGGTCCTCTTCCCTCAAAACATAGGCGGGAAGGGATCCCACAGTGGCCAATTCGAAAGGGGACAAGTAGTACATCTTATCCTGACGAAAGGTTGTCTTCGCCTACAAAGCTTCTGGTCATGACGCTGCGGTGGGCTCGGCGATGGCATCCGTCCTGCCGAGCTCGTGGTCTTGGTCTTGTTGCACCGGAATGGAAACCTTTGGAGGGCTCCTTGGGAACCCACGCCTGTCCTTGCTCCCTTAGCACCGAAAGGGAAACTGCCTCCTCTGCGCCCGCTGGCTCCCGGCTGGCCTTTGTTTTCATGGCTCATGTCATCACAGCCTCGGGAGGCTGGGTACCTGCATAGAAATCTCCGCTCCTCGGGAGGCAGCCTGGGGAGGCCGCTCCGCTGGAGGTCTTGGTGTCGTTCGCATCACGAGGCCAGGGGGCCCTCGCGAGGGTCTTGTCTTCAAGTCCTTGCTGCTGGGCCGTACCAGGCCATTGAGGGGGCCACACCGTGGGCTGCAAGCAGGCTAGTCTGGGTACCCCCGATCCCAGAATGCCGACAGTAGCCCTCGGGCCCAAGGCACGCTCGAGCTGGCTTCGAGGCGAAGCCAAGGGGCAAGGGCGAAGCGCTGCGGGCCCCAATCGCCTGCGAGCCAGGCTCGAGCGTGGCGCCCGACGGGACACGAACGTCTCCACTTCCCCATGTCGCCTCGGTAACTGCCCTAACTTGACAACTGCCTGGTGCATGCAGTAGGGCCATTATCACTCGGAACGCGGAGGGGCGCCGGTTGGCCTTCGACCACCTATAAGAGGGAGAGGGAGGCGGAGCCCCCAGCCCGTCTTCATCTTCTCGCCTACCGTCCCCTCTACTCCTATCTCCCCCACATAGTCACCTCACCGAAGCGACCATGGCGCCAACGAGGAGGTTCTCGGCCGAAGAGAAGGGCAAGGCCCCAAAGGAGGGGCCGGGCTTGCCGCCGCCCAAGAAGGGATGCGGCTGTCCCCGCAAGTGCGCGGCCGCATCAACAGCGCCATCACGGGGGCGTGGGCGGCCACCCCTGCCAGCCCGCGTCAGCTCCAGCAACCGAGGGAGAGGCCTCTCCCGCGGAGGCAGTTGTGGGGGCCCCAGCAGCCACGGTGAAGGGGGGAAGGCGCACCGCGGCTGCCCGGCCACCACGCCCGCGTGCCCGCTCGGGTGACACGGGATGTGAGTTCGTCGTACGAGTGGAGGGCCCTCCTAGCACCTGGCTTCTGCTTCCAATCTCCTTCATTGAGGAGCTGCCGGCAGCGGGGCCCATTAGCCTGTGGCTACAGCCGGACGGCTGCTGCAACGGGTCTTTGTGGGTGCAGGTCGAGGTTTGCTCCATCGGGCACGTGTTCCTGACCTGCGGGTGGCAGTCGTTTGCCCGCGCCCGCGGTATGGATGGGAGGCGCACCATCCATTTTAAGTACAACAGAGCGGGAACGCTCTTTGTCAGGGTCTTTGGGGAGGACGGCAGCCGACTGGGGTCCTGCCCAGAGGGCAATGACGATGGCAGCGACCAGCCCTCCTCCGACGACTGTCAGCACGGCGGCAGCGTCCTCCGCGCTGAACTTGCCCTTGGCGATGGCTGCTACTCCTCTAGAAGCGGCGCTTCCTCCGGGGAAAGCTCGAGTGATGACGACTACGACGAGCCACCTCATCGCCGTGCATGGACCAAAGAGGATGGCATGCCTCCATGCCGCCGCGTCCCCGCTCCGGAGGACGCCGAGCAACCTCGCCAACATGCCCCCGTCAAGCAGGAGGACCACTCCGACTAAGCGCGGGCGGCAGTGAAGCCGGGCCTCAGGAGCAGCGGTCCTCTGGAGGCTGCCTCTTCAGTTTTTCCTTCTTTTGCTTCCTGAATCACAACTTATGAAAAAGCCCCCTGGCGGCGTGTAATGAACCGCGGCGCTTGCGCCTTTATGTCAGTATTTCCCGTTTGCGTCTAATACTCATGTTGCTATTAATTGGAAGTTCCTGCTTGGCGGGATTAGAATAACTTAGCTTGGTGCGCTAGTGACCCTTGGCGGATCCCTTCGTCGTCGTGGCGTGCTCCTCCGGAGCTTCTCCTGGTGATGGTGTAGTTACAGTGCCAGAGCGACAGGGAGCCCCTCGACAAGCTCTAGAGCCTTGAATGGCATGCCCCCGCGAGGCCTCCGGGGGGCAATTTGGGTAGGGTTCCTTAGCGAAGATGCCTTGCGTAGGCCTCTGGAGCTCCCGAGCGAGGGCCAGCCATTATTAGCGCACCGGGTCACGATGCCCGGCAGGGGCGCGATGCCCGGTAGGGCCAGGAGGTGAGCACTCCTGAGGCCGAGGGACCGAAATCGGTGTGTGCCCGCTAGCTCGCTCGAGAGTGCCGCACGAGGATTCGGATGCCATGGCCTTGGCGAGGTATGCGCGTGAGCAGCCTAAGCTGGCTCAGGCGTATCGTGCCCAGCACTCGCTCGTGGGGCACGATGGAGTGGGCTACGGGCAACCACTACACCGCTTAACAACGAAATTCAAGAGAGGAAACACTGCAGGGAGCAATGAAAAGAAAAAGAAGAATTCCCTCCCTTTTTGAATAAAGACGCGAAAACCTCAAATTTCATTCCAAGAAACAACAAATTTGGTTACAAAGGCAAGCAAAAGAACAGCCGCGTCTGACGCCTACACTAGTCTTCTAGTCTTCCCGCCAGCACGGAGCATGGGGCTTCCACTAGGCGTGGGCATAGTCGCTAAAAGACCGTGTCGTCCGCCAGCGCGGAGCATGGGGCTTCCACTTGGGCGTGGGTGGGAGCCCCCGCGGGGTCGAGGAGTGACGCACCAGGAGACTTCGGGGAGTGTACAGCCCCACTCATTATTATGTGAGATTGTCATGGGTAGAACTTGCGGAGGTGCTGGATGTTCCAGGCACTCCGGATGGGGACCCATCCTTCGTCTCCAAGTGCACGGCGCATGGCCTGGTGACGTGGGCAATCCTGAATGGGCCCTCCCACCTAGGCGAGAGCTTGTGAAGGCCCTCCCTAGGGAGGACCCGCCTTAGGATAAGGTCACCCACCTCGAGGGTCCGGGAGCGAATGCTACGACAATGCTATCGCCGCAGTGCTTGCTGGTACCTCACGGCACAGAGCGAGGCTTGGCATCGGGCTTCCTCCCCGAGCACGAGGTCCATTCCCCGCGAGGCATCCTGACGCGCCTTGTCGAATGCCAAGACCCGTGGGGCGCGATGCCTGACCTCATGTGGGAGGACCGCCTCAGCCCCTTAGACGAGGAAGAATGGGGTCTCGCCGGTGGGCTTAGTCGCGTTGGTGCGGATGGACCACAACACGGACTGAAGCTCACCGAGGCAACCCCTGCCACAGGCCTTGAGCTTTTTCTTGAAGCTCCTCGTCTTTAGGCCCCTCAGGACCTCCGCATTGGCGCGCTCAGCCTGGCCGTTGCTCCGCGGGTGCGCCATCGAAGCGTAGCATAACTGCGTTCCAAGGTTAGCACAATATGCCCTGAAGAGGTTGCTGGTGAATTGGGAGCCACTGTTCGTAATGATATGGTTGGGGACCCCAAAATGGCTAACGAGGCCCTTGATGAACTTGACGGTGGAGCCAGCGGGGATGGTGCGCACAGGCTCACTTGGTGAACTTGTCGATGGCGATGTAGAGGTAACGGTATCCACCGGCTGCCCGAGGGAACGGGCCCAAGATATCCAGCCACCAGACTGCGAAGGGCCGTGAGAGAGGTATGGTCCGGAGGCCTTGTGCGGGATGATGGATCTGCTTGTGTGGAACTAGCAAGCCTCGTAGGATCGCACCAGCTCGGTGGCGTCGTTGAGCGCCGTGGGCCAGTAGAACCCGCTGCGGAACACCTTGCCAACGAGGGTGCGCGATGAACTGTGGTGTCCGCAATCTCCATCGTGGATGTCAGCCAACAGCTTGTGAACTTGCTCCCTAGATATGCATCGCAGCAAGATGTCGTTGGGGCACTTCCGGTACAACTCACCATCCTGCAAGCAATAAGCAGTTGCTTGGCAAAACACGCGCTCCACGTCCTCTTCCTTCTCCGATAAGGTGCCATAGATAAGGTAGACCTTGAACTCCTAAGTCCAGCAGCCTTCTTGCAGCTCCAATGCCAGGAGTAGGCAGGCTCCTGAGGTCAGGCCACAGGGTGGGGCGCCTGAGGGCGGGGCTGGTGGTGGCTCCTCTCGGAGTAGCTCCGGAACTGCGACTGGTGGCGCTGCCGATGGCTTGAAGAGCCTTTCCTCAAAGACGCCGGGCTTATGGGGCTCGTGGCGAGACGCCCTCTTGGCAATGTTGTCTGCTTCCTTGTTCGCGCCGCGCGGGACGTGCTGCAATTCTAAGCCCAGGAAATGCTTTTCAATTTTACTTACCTCCTCCAAGTAAGCCTCCATGTGCTCGTCCTTAGGTTTGTACTCTTTGTTGGAGAAGTTGACAAGGAGCTGGGAGTCGCCCTTGATGGTGAGGCGCTTGAGCCCCAGGGCAGCTGCGGCCCTGAGGCTAGCAATCAAGCCCTCGAACTTCGTGATGTTATTGGAGACCTTTTCACCATGCTGAAAATAGAGCTGCACAGTGTAGTAAAGCTTGTCCTTGGTCGGCGAGATGAGTACGACTCCAGCCCCCACGCCCTGCCGCGCGAAGGCACCGTCAAAGTGCATGGCCCAACCATCAGGCGCCTCATCGACAGGAACGAGGGATTGGCCCTCGTCCTACCCTTTGTCTGGAGTGTCTGTCCATTCTGCTAAAAAATCGGTGAGGGCCGCACCTTTAATGACCCTGGTCGTGCTAAACTCCAGCTGGAAAGCCTGCAGCTCGATGTTCCACTCCGCAACCCTTCTGGTGGCGTTGGGGCTGCGGAGCAACTTCTCCAAGGGGTATGCAGAGACGACCTTGATGGGGTGGCCCTGGAAATAATGGCGCATCTTCCTCGAAGCGACCAGGAGCGCGAGCAGAAGCTTCTACTGCATGGGGTAACACGCGCCCACATCCCGTAGCACTGTGCTGACGAAGTACACCGGGTGCTCGACGAGAGTCGAGGCATCATCGGCTCCTTGTCCTACGCGCAACGCGAGGGACTCGGGGGCCTCTCCGGCCTCCAGAGCGACGGGATTCTCAGAAGCGCCGTCCTGGGGCGGCAAAGGCTACGCGACTCCCTATGGGCCACCTTGTCTTGTGACTGCACAAGCCGGCGATTCCCGAACTGCCACGAGCGCCGCGCTAGCCGAGTGGGGGGTGGCCGCCAAGTAGAGCAGCAAGGGCTCACGAGGACGAGGCGCCACCATGACAGGTAGGCTCATGAGGTATCTCTTGAGGTCCTCAAAGGCCGCCTCAGCCTCTGGGGTCCACTCGAAGGGGCCCTTCGTCTTCATCAGCTTGAAAAAGGGGAGGGTGCATTCGCCAAGCTTGGAGATGAAGCGCCCCAAGGAGGTTACACAGCCCGCGAGCTTGTGCATCTCTTTGAGGGTCTGAGGCGGGCTCATCCTCTTTATCACCTTGACTTTCTCGGGGTTGGCATCGATCCCTCTACGCGATACTAGGAAGCCTAGCAGCTTGCCAGATGGGACTCCAAACACACACTTCTCCGGGTTGAGCCTCAGGTTTACCTTGCGCAGGTTGGTGAATGTCTCTTCCAGGTCTTCGATCAAGGTCTTTACCTTTCGTGACTTGACCATGATGTCATCAACTTATGCCTCCACATTTCTCCCCGGCTGTGTCCTGAGGGCTATGTGCATCAATCTCTGGAAGGTCGCTCCGGCGTTCTGCAACCCGAAGGGCATGCCGGTGTAGCAGTACACACCACATGGGGAGATGAACGTTGTTTTCTCGACGTCCTCCACCGCCATCTTGATTTGGTGATACCCTGAGAAGGCATCCAAAAAGCACAGCAGATCGCACTCGGCGGTGGAGTCCACGATCTGGTCGATGCGCGGGAGCGGAAAAGGGTCCTGAGGGCAGGCCTTGTTGAGGCTCGTGAAGTCGAGGCACATGCGCTCCTTCCCCCCTTTCTTGGGGACGATCAAAGGGTTCGCTAACCAATCCGGGTGCCGCACCTCCCGAATGACACTGGCCTCTTGCAACTTGCGAACCTCCTGGATGATGAATGCTTGCTTCTCTTGTGCTTCATGCCGCGCCTTTTGCTTCACTGGGCGCGCGCTGGGGCACACCATCAAGTGGTGCTCAATCACCTCCCTTGAGACACCAACCAGGTCGGATGCCTCCCATGCAAATACATATTCGTTGACCTTCAAGAAGTCAACCAACGCCTCTTCTTAGTCCGGGGGTAGGACAGCACCTATGGTGAAGGTGGGCCCGGCACCCCCGCTATCGACAGGCACCTACTTCGTCTCGGCTCGGTCCAGAGAGAACATCTGCTTTTTCTTCTCGGGCACGGCCTCCGGGCCCCTTGAGGCGTCCTTGGCACCAGGGCACGTGGACGTCGCAGCTTTGTAGGCGAGCCTGAGTGTCCGGACTGCGTCCTCCGCATCCCCGGCCACCATGACGACGACGCTGCTACCCAGCATCTTGATGACGTTGTAACCCGGATGGGTCGCTGCCATGAACTTGGCAAGGGCCGGGTAGCCCAAGATGGCATTGTACGGAAGGCTGATGCGGGCCACATCGAAGTCGATGAGCTCGGTGCGGTAGTTGTCGCGCGTGCCGAATGTAACTGGGAGGCGTATCTACCCCAGGGGGTGGTAGAGCCCTTGACCACCTCTGAGAAGGGCTTGGTGGGCGCGAGCTGGTCGTAAGGCACCTGAAGTAGGTTGAGAGCCTCCATAGAGAGCACATTGATGCCGGCGCCGCCGTCGATGAGGGTCTTAGTGACCGCAACATTGCTGATGGTGGGCGTGCATAACATAGGGAGCGCACCGATGCCGACCATGGTTTCATGGTGATCCCTAGAGTCGAAGGTGATGTCGGTCTTAGGCACCTCGCGGCCTCGAGAGGCCTCATGCCCCGGCCGAGCAGCTCTCGCTTGACGGAAGAGCTGCTTGACGTGGTGGCCTAAGGCGGGTGCCTACAACCCGCCGATGATGGACGCGACTGTGTGGGGCGACGGCGCCGCAAAGCGCGTGATGAATCGGCCGCAGAGCTCCTCCCAGGAAGACACCAAGGCCTCGGGGAGGTCGTGCAGCGAAGAGCGCAGCATCTCCATGAGGGCCATAGGGAGCCAATTTGCCATGGCCTTGTTGTCGCCACCCGCCGCCTGGATGGCCTGCGCGTACAGCCGGAGGAACTCCTCGGGGTCTGCCGCACCGTCATACCGCGGCGGCAGCGCAGGCAGGAACCTCTCCGGCCACTTCACCCGCTGTAGGATGGGAGTGAAGGCCGGATGGCCCGCGATGCCCCCGTGGGCGCCCAGCGGCCAGGTCGGTCGGACAGCGCCCTCCATGGGAACCACGAGGCGAGGGCGGAGCGCGGTTGGTGAGGAGGCGAAGCTTTGACACGCCCCTACCTGGCGCGCCAAATGTCGGATTCAGGGCTCCGCAGACCCAAGAAGGTTCGAACTCTAGGGTGTGTGCGAAGATCTCAACCTTTCCGGTCACTATCTCGTCACCCTACAGCCTAGTCTCACCAGATTCGTACGAGCGGGGAAGAAGATGAACACGGTAGTTTACCCAGGATCGGGCCACCTTGCGGTGTAAAACCCTACTCCTGCTTTGTGGTGGATTGGCCTCACGAGGAGGTTGAGGATGAACTAGTACAGTGGTTTGAGCGACCTCGCGAGGGCTCAAGTGGTGAGGGTGGAATCGATCGACCCCTTCTACGGTGGTGGCTACCCTATATTTATAGCGGCCTCGGTCCTCTTCCCTCAAAACTTAGGCGGTCGACCCCTTCTACGGTGGTGGCTACCCTATATTTATAGCGGCCTCGGTCCTCTTCACTTAGGGGACAAGTAGTACATCTTAACCTGATGAAAGGTGGTCTTTGCCTGCAAAGCTTCTGGTCGTGATGTTGCGGTGGGCTCGGCGATGACATCTATCCTGCCGAGCTCGTGGTCTTGGTCTCGTTGCACCAGAATGGAAACCTTTGGAGGGATCCTTGGGAACCCACGCCTGTCCTTGCTCCCTTACCACCGAAAGAGAAACTGCCTCCTCTGCGCCCGCTGGTGCCCGCCTGGCCTTGGTCGTCATGGCTCACGTCATCACAGCCTCGGGAGGCTAGGTACCTGCATAGTAATCTCCGCTCCTCGAGAGGCAGCCTGGGGAGGCCGCTCCTTTGGAGGTCTTGGTGTCGTCCGCCTCGCGAGGCCAGGGGGCCCTCGCGAGGGTCTTGTCTTGAAGTCCTTGCTGATAGGCCGTACCAGGCCGTCGAGGGGGCCACGCCGTTGGCCGCAGGCAGGCAAGTCTGGGTACCCCCGATCCCAGAACGCCGACAGAAACATTCGGGACCTGAGGGTACGGAACCACTCGGAACAACGGCATCTTGGCCTTCTCGTAAGGCCCGGCCCCTATCGACCAAGTTCTGAGTGAGAATGGATCTTGTGCTGAACTGCGGGTCTTGGGTGTCGCTCATGTGATGAGGACTCGGCCTACGATCTGCGCCATGTGTTCGTCTGTCATCGTAGGGCTGGCACTCGTATGCACCATCTCGCGGTGGAGGCATCAGGGCGCAATCGTAATCGTCGTGCTCTCAAGGCGACACAACTCGATCGCGCCTCCGATCTTCGTAGTGATATCTCGAGGAGGATGTCACTCGGCGCCTGCCGAAGCCGAGTGGGCTGTTAGCCGACTGAATGGTCTCTGCACGCACCGACACACTATGAATGCGATCTCTGGACAGGGACACTGCCACATTCTACGACAGCACTGTCTTCAGGATTGCCTGGATCTGCCAAATCCCCTCTCCGGCTGCAGAGCCAGAGGGCTGGATAGAATCCGCGATCCGAGTGGAGGCTGCCAGATTTTCTAGCGGAGTACTGAGGACTTGATACTTACGAGGCTAGTCACTTGAGAAGAGCCGGCAGTTGTGCCCACTGGAGCTGGGTTGACGGTGCTGACGATCGTCCAGCTCCTTCTAAAGCTGCTCGAGGCGATCATGCTCGGCCAGGGTGGCCAGGCGAGTCGACTCCATGGCCAGCACTTCAGGGGTCGTCCCTGTGACGGGGGTGTTTAGGAGTTGTTCGTTCTTGTGGCGAAACTCGTCATCCCGGGTGAGAGCTGAGGCACGAACGGCTCTTGGCCTATGTCGCCGCCGCCTGTGTTGCCGTGTGATGCACCCGCATGGCCGTCCCGGGCATCCGTGTACCCCGAGGGCGTGCGATGCTCGGAGTTGTCCACCATGAGGATTTCGGCGGTCGACTCAACACTTTCGCACTAATACTCCTTAGAGGAATCGCTGAGTGACCCATCAGAGAGGTTGAGGGCGGGACGATCAAAATCGAGAGCCGCCACATGCTCTGCCACAGCCTAGGTGGCCATGGCGTGCTTGATCCAGCACTGCAGCCGCGAGCGCCCGGAACGCTTGCGGCGGCGCGCGATGGGAGGGTGAGTGGCCACTCGGTACGGAGCCGAAGGCTGCCGGAGAAGGACTCCATAGGAAGATTCGCGGAAATGCGCCGCGCCGTGTCATGGGAAATCAGGGCCACCTATGGGCCATCGGTCCCTTTTGGTTCGGCAGGGGAGCTGAGCGCGTTGCACAAAGAGCGGAGGACCGTAGCGCACCGCGGTAGAGATCACACGGGCAGTTTTACCCAGGTTCGGGCCGCCACGTGGCGTAAAACCCTACTCCTGCTTTGGTGGATTGATGGTGGATTGTGATGGTGGAAACGCAGAGCTCTTGCCCGGCAATGTTGCCTCGGGGCGAGAGCAGCTACGCGCGTATGAGTGTACAAGGTTCCGAACCCTTTCTCTGGTTGCCATCGCCCTCCTTTTACAGATCAAGGGGTTACCACAATGGCAAATCAGTCATTGTGTGCTGATTAGATAGCAAATAGTGCTATCATACCTAACTCTGCGGGCAGAGCAGAGCGCATTAAATGCGCCACTTAGTTTCACATCGTAGCCTCCCCAGCAAGCCTTGCCGGGGTATTTGGCCACCTTTTCGCATGTCTGCTTGACACGTCTCTGGACGGGTGTCATTTGGAGGTGGTTTCCTCTGGAAGTGGCTCCCATGTGTCGCATAACTGCCACTTAGTCACTTGGGGGCTTGACACCGCACCGATCGATGACTTGCGTCACTGTGAGGTGGAACGGTGAAGCCTTGGCGAGATAGTTTGCTTCGGTAGTGCCCGGCAGGACTGCCGGGACGGTCTTGAGGCTTGTCTTTGGGGCCACCTCGTCCTCGCCAGGCTCGCCTGCCCGGCAAGGGAGGTTTCTCCTTAGCGGTGTCTTGGTCTTGCATGCTATAACTTAGCCCTTTTAGGCCTGTGCACGGTCTGGGCAACAGACCCATGGTGTGTTGTACCGACAGGAGCCCCCGGGCCTGGCCCGAACACGCTGCCGGGCGTCGTCGGGGTAGGCCCCTTTCTAGTGCACAGGCAGGAGGGTAGCAGTTGCTTCGTCTTTTGAGATCTTCTTTGCTTCTTCATTAACCTGAGCCCAGGTCAGTTTTTGGTTCTTCCACCCATCGCGTAACGCCAATTGTGGTGGGGCCATTCTTGTAATGGCCCGTGAATGGCTTTAACGCACGGGCGAGTAACTGCCAATTCACTCTTCCCACCACTCCCTTATCCCCGGCCACGTATGCTGCATGCATTGAGTGGGGTAGGTAACGGAGGCGCGTGGTGCGGGAGAGTGGCAGAGCGGGTGCCCGGTCTTCTCGGGTTGCCGGAGAGGGACGGTGGTTACCCATCGATGGATCAGCCCCCAGCCCACATATAAAAGGGGGCAGGGGGAAGCAGAAGTGCTCATCCATGCTTCTCCCCTCGCCTTTTCCTTCTCTTTTCTTGCAATGTTGGGAGAGAGAGACCGGGGCCAAGCCCCGGGCTCGAGCTCAAGGTTGGCGACACCGGAAGCTTGTGAAGGAGCTTGGGGAGTGAGCCTGGTCCGGGGTAAAAAGGGGTGCGGCGGACATGCCATCCACAGCGCGGGAGGCGCCAAGCCCTTCTCCTGCGGGGGCATGTTTGTCCCCTCCTCCCAGGTGCTGAAGCTCATGGTGGCTCCAGCATCTGTTAGGGGTGCAGCGCTCGGGTCTCTTGGTAATCCCGGTACGGCCCCCTTTGGTGAAGTTGGGGCAAATGTTGAAGATGGCGGCATCTGCCTGCCCGCCAAGTTGGGGAGTGACGCCCCTCGCGCATCTCACACACCGCCACCGCCCGCAGCTTCTCCGAGGGAGGCAACGGCTCATGGAGCTGGTGTCCCCCTGGAGCGGTGGTGATGAAGAAAGATCGAGGGAAGACGGAGAAGGCGGGTGGCAGGGCGTCAGGTCGCAGTACGATGGCACCGACGCCTTCGTCTCGTATTGCCGACCCGCTGCCTTGTCTTTCCACCCTTCCCCTCCCTCCCCGGCACCATCATCACCGGCCTCTTGGTTGTCGGGGAGAGGGCCGCTCTCTTGGTGCCTTCGCCTCCTCCAGCAGTCTTCCAACTGAGCCTCGGTGGTTCTCCCCGCCGGTGCTTTTTGCTGCAGCTTCTGGTTGGCCCTGGAGGTGGTGACCGAGGCATTGACGAGCTGCTCCTTCTGCCCCTCTCCTTCGCAGCCTCGCCACTCTCGATCTTGTCAGGCTGCGCCCGGCAGGTCCTGACGGGGTCGAGTGAGGCGTCTTGCTCAGGCACCCCTTTTGCCCTCCTTCTCTTCCACTGAAGTGCCTAGGAGGAGAGGGACAAGAAAGGGATTACGGGGCACTTATCTTTTTTCAATCTAAAACATGTAGGCACTTGCCAAACTTTAGTCTAAATCACTGTTCAAAAAATATTCTGATTCGGCGATTTCTCGTCCGATTTATCGCTACTCTTGGGGTGACTGATAAGATTATGCCTTATCTTCACCGTTTATCGTTTTGGCCGATTTATCGCTAAGACAAGTGATTTATCGGGAATCTACCGATAAATCGGGCCTGTTCATAGCACTATATTTGAAAAAAAAAACTATGTTTATTTTCATTTTGTGGACCTTGTTACGCTATGTGTACTGTTGTCCTACTTTGTTTGTCATTATACCAGGATTCAAACGCTAGTAATCAAGGTAACACTTCTGTCCAATATTGTTTTGGTGTTGAATATAGCATATTTTAGTATTGGGAACCTGAGATTTGCAAAAAAATTGGCCGATTAATAGTCGACCGCTAAAATCGATTAATCGGCCGATTTTCGATTAATCTCTAATCCCCGGCTGACCGAGACGCTAACGATAAGCAATATCCTCAACATTGGTCTAAATAATGTAGTCTTCTTTACCCTTGTTAATATTCTGTAAGATCTATACTTGTTCATCTGCATATTAATGAAAAAGACAAGCTTTGTCGGGCACTTGTGCATGTGTCATACTCATGCAGAGGTGAAATGCCTCTATACATTCAAGTAAACAAGTTAGTTCCGGCAAGCTATCCTACCGGTACCCCCGAATTGTTGCCGTGAAGCTAAGCCTGCCGGGCACAAATCGCAAAGAGGGACCAGCCCCCCGCCAAGCCTTCTCCATCAAAGGCCACTGCGACCATCCTGACCGAAGCAACGTTCGAGTAAAAGGATGGGAGCACCTAAGTTTCGAAGGTGGCGAGGTTTTCTTATGCACAATTTTCTGCTTACAGAACACGTAAGGATAAGAAGAGAACTTATCTATTTTGGCTTGCCAGGGATCGTCACGTAGGCTTGTCTTCATTTCTTCTCCCTTGGGACCAAGTCCACGGCAAGAACCCGGCAACTTAATGCAGATGAAAACAATGCCTCATGCGACCTCATCTACATGATCATGCTATGTTCATGATATTCTTATGCATGCATGCAAGTTTTGGGGGCCCCCCAGCGCTTCATTTATTTCTATTGCTCAGGGTCTACGCCTGGCTTTGTACGAGGGGTTACATGCAACAACGGTAAGGCCTGCACAAAAGGGTGGCTGCCGGCAGGGCCCGACAGCCACGCCTTATGGGTAGAACTTACGGAGATGCTCAATGTTCCATGAGTTTTGCAATTGAATGCCATCTCCAGTCTCCAGATGGACTGCGCCAGGTCTGGTGACTCGTACTACCCGGTAAGGGCCTTCCCACTTCAGCGTCAACTTGTTTGTACCCTTGGCGGACTGAACACACCTAAGGACAAGGTCGCCTTCCTCAAAACCCCGGGCACGAACCCTGTGGCTGTGATAGCGACGCAGGGCTTGCTGGTAGCGTGCAGCACGCGTAGCGGCCCGGAGACGGTTCTCCTCAAGTAGAACAACATCGTCATGCCGGTGCCATTCCTGCGCTACTTCATCGTAGGCAAGCACTCGAGGAGACCCGAATATGAGTTCCGTGGGGATAACTGCTTCTGCCCCATAGACTAGGGAGAAGGGAGTCTGCCCGGTAGCTCGATTTGGTGTCGTTCCGAGGGACCAAAGAACCACCGGCAGCTCGTCGATCCATCGCCTGCCAGACTTCTGCAGTCTATCAAAAGTTCTTGTCTTGAGGCCCCGCAACACTTCAGTGTTCGCCCTCTCAGCTTGTCCGTTGCTTCTGGGATGGGCAACAGAGGCGAATGAGATCTTGCTTCCGAGGGCATGAACATATTGCATGATGGCGCGACTCATGAATTGGGTGCCATTGTCAGTGATGATCCGGGCAGGGACTCCGAAGCGGCACACCAATCCTTTCAAGAACTTGATAGCTGACTGAGCGGTCACCTTTCTCACGGGCTCCACCTCTGTCCACTTTGTGAACTTGTCGATAGCGACGAACAAGAACTCAAAGCCCCCGGTAGCACGGGGGAAGGGGCCTAAGATATCGAGCCCCCAGACCAAGAAGGGCCATGATAAAGGGATCGCTTGAAGAGCTTGGGCAGGCTGATGAATGTCCTTGGAATGGAACTGGCAGGCTTCACATTTTGTGACGAGCTCAACTGCATCTTGGAGGGCCGTGGGCCAATAGAAACCTTGCCGGAAGGCTTTTCTAACTAGGGCCCTTGATCCAATGTGTGAGCCGCACATACATTTGTGTATCTCTGCCAACAGTTCCTTTCCTTCCTCCCAGCAAATGCACTTCAATTTCACACCATTGGGCCTCCTTCTGTATAGTGTGTCGTCGACAAGCTGATACATACTGGCCCTCCGGGCTACTCTTTCAGCTTCTTCTTGCTCTTCAGGGAGTTCTCCAGTTTGGAGGAAATGGACTATGTGTCGTGCCCAAGTTGGGGCCAGAGGCTCGGCAACGAGGACCAATGGCACATCCTCATTCACAGGAGCGCACTTCTCGACCGTAGGGACCGGTGGTCTGGCAGGATGGTGCAGCTCGCTGATCGAAGGGGAGTTGTTCCCGCCATGCTCTCTGCCAGGGGCCTCAGGAGGTCCTGCCGGGTGAGGCTTGCCAGAGTCCAGTTTCCTCCTCTTTCTGGCCATTGTTGCCGGTGATACGGAGGGTTGAGTCAGATGGAGAACAAAAGTCCCTGGTTCCACAGGGAGCTTTTGCGCAGCGCACTTCGACAGATGATCAGCGATGCTGTTTTTCGCACGGGGTACGTGCTCTGTTTGTAATCCGTCAAAGCGCTCCTCCAACTTTCTCACTTCCTCAACGTATGCCTCCATCAATGGACTTTGGTAATCCTTGTTGACTTGTCTCACCACAAGCTGTGAATCTCCGCGGATGATCAGCTTCTTGATTCCCAGTTCTGTTGCAATTCTGAGGCCGGCAAGGAGCCCTTCATACTCTGCAGTATTGTTGGTAGCCTTCTCCCGGGGAAAGTGCATCTGGACAACGTACTTAAGGTGCTCCCCAATGGGAGCAACAAGAAGCACGCCAGCCCCTGCACCTTGGAGGGAGAAGGCACCATCGAAATACATGATCCAATCTTGGGGCTCTTCCTTGCCGGGAATAACTATCTCCAATACCTCTTCATTAGGAGTCGGTGTCCACTCTGCGGTGAATTCTGCTAGTGCTCTGCTCTAAATGGTTGATGTGCTTTCAAACTTCAAACCAAAGCTGGACAACTCCAAAGCCCATTCCACAATCCTGCCGGTGGCCTCAGGGTTTCGGAGTATGCGTTGCAAGGGGAAACGGGTGACAACTGTGATCTCGTGGGCTTGGAAGTAGTGGTGCAGCTTCCTTGAGGCCATGACGAGGCCAAAAATTAACTTTTGCATGCCAGAGTACCTCGACCTAGCCCCCTATAACAGGAAGCTGACGAAGTATACTGGGCGCTGCACCACTTTCTTCTTTGCCGTGACCAGAGAACTGCTTCCGCTGTTCTGCCTTTCTTTGCTCTGAACTGACTCTGGCCTTGTCGGGATAGGTCCACTTTCTCCTCCAGAGGTAAAGTGGCTATAGTTGCCGCGTCATCCACTTCCCGCTGCGCCACTAGTGCTGCGCTAACCACTTGATTGGTTGCCGCCAAGTATAGCAGCAACGGCTCTTGTGGTTTGGGAGCGTCCAAGGTGGGCACAGAGGAGAGATAGGTCTTCAAATCTTGTAGTGCAGCATCTGCTTCCGGGATCCATTTCACGGGCCCTTCCTTCTTCAAGATTTTGAAAAACGGCTGGGCGCGCTCGGCAGACTTGGAAATGAACCTACTCAGCGCAGCCACGCATCCTATCAAATGCCTCACGTCCTTGGCTGTCTTTGGTGCTTGAATCTGCTCGATGGCCTTGATCTTGTCGGGGTTGGCCTCTATCCCTTGATGAGACACAAAGAAACCAAGCAGCTTACCGGAGGGGATGCCAAACACACACTTCTCCGAGTTCAACTTCAAGTTGATTTTACGTAGATTGGCAAAGGTTTCTTCCAAATCATGGATGAGGGTTGATCTGTCCTTGGTCTTGACCACAATATCATCCATGTAAGCCTCAATGTTTCTGTGCAGCTGGGGCTCAAAGCCTATCTGTACTGCTATTGCAAAGGTGGATCCGGCGCTCTTCAGCCCGAAGGGCATCCGTATAAAGCAGTATGTGCCGCACGGGGTTATGAACGTGGTTTTCTCCTCGTCTTCCTTGGACATGAAGATCTGGTGGTATCCAGAGTAGGCATCCAGAAAGAAAGCAGGTCGCACCCGGAAGTGGAATCCACAATCTGGTCGATGCGTGGCAAGGGGAACGGGTCCTTTGGGCATGCCTTGTTCAGATCCATAAAATCTATGCAAAGCCTTCATTTCCCATTCGCCTTGCGCACCACCACTGGATTTGCCAACCATGTGGGGTGCAACACTCCCCTGACAAAACCAGCTGCTTCAAGTTTCTTGATCTCATCGGCAATGAACTATTGCCGCTCCAAAGCTTGCTTCCATACCTTCTGCTTGACGGGCCGGGCATGAGGGCAGACAGCAAGGTGGTGCTCGATTACCTACCTGGGAACACCGGGGATATCAGATGGTTGCCAGGCAAACACATCGACATTCGCCCGTAGGTAGGTAACGAGCGCGCTTTCCTATTTGTCATCGAGGGTGGCACTGATAGTGAAGGTACCACCAGTGCCAGCCAGCCCTGCCGGGACCTTCTTCACAGCAGGCACAGCAGCTTTCGATCTCTTGCTATTGGAACTCTCCGGCAAGTCATCAACAGGCGCAGCACACTCCAGAGAGGCACGCTTCCCGGATTCCTTGCTGGCATCCTTGCTAGCTCTCTTCATTTTCTTACTCTCCTTGGCGGGAATACTGGCTTCCGCGGCCTCTGCCGCGACTGCTTCCCGATACATCTTGTCCACGCATATGACTCCATCTTTCTGATCTGCCGGAATGGAAATGACTCCTATCGGCCCTGGCATCTTCAAGGTGTTGTAGGCATAGTGGGATGCCGCCATGAACTTGGCTAGAGCTGGGCGACCAAGGACTCCAGTGTACGGCAAGGGGAGGTCAACCAAGTCAAACATGATCTTCTCAGTCCGGTAGTTTAACTCCCCCCCAAACATCATCGGCAGCGTGATCTTTCCTTTAGGACGACTCCTACCGGGGTTGATTCCTTGGAACGTACTAGTAACCTTGAGCTCCTCATCCGCTATCTGAAGTTTGCTGAGGACCTTTGGAGATATCAAATTCAACCCAGCCCCGCCGTCAACCATCATCTTTGTGACCTTGAGGTTGCGTATCATTGGTGAGACCAACAACGGCAAGCACCCTACCACAGTGGTGCAATTAGGGTGATCCTCTTTGTCAAAGATGATGGGCGTGCGGGACCATTTGAGCAATTCCTATTTTTTGGCTTTGGAGCTATAGAATCAGATATGTGGATTTTCAAAGGTGGATTAAATGCTCGAGTTTGAATTTAAATTTGAACAGTACAAAAAAAGTGTGATGGATATGTATGAAAGTTACACCATTAAATAGGTGGGATTTTTAGAACAATTTAGTTGGAATCATTTCATTTGCTCAAATATTTTAATCTGTGGAATTTTTGAAAGTTTCTGAATTAAAGAAAAGGAGAAATGGCACTATGCCAATGAGCCAGAACGGCCACAGTGCAGCAGGCCCAGAGGAAAAAGAGGCCCAGGCGAGCCGGCGCGCGAGCGCTAGGTTATTAAACCTGACGGGCGGGGCCCTGCTGCCTGCGGGAGAGAGCGAGGGCGAGAGGAAGGTGAGGATGATAGGTGGGCCCCACCTGTCTTCTCCAACTTCACGGCGGAGGGGCCGGCGTGCTCATCGGCGATGATGCGGGGCATGGCAGGAGCAGTGGGGGGCACTGCTGAGCTCATCGTGGAGTCGCCATTCAGGGGGTGCCGGAGTTGGTCGTCGGGGTGGCCTAGCTCGCCGGCGGCGAGGAGACAGGGCGGCGGCGCTTCGGGAGAACTCATTCCGGTTGCCTCCGGCTGCAAATGAAGGGGGAAAAGGAGGGGGAAGGGTCAATGAGGTGAGGCAGCTCCAGATTGGGAGAGAATGGGGGCAGAGGACGCCTGCACCGTGTGTACACCGAACGACCATGGTGGCGAAGGTCAAGCTCGATCTCGGGCTCGGGCGGCTCTGAGGATGAACGAGTGGCTCAGGAGGACGATTAGGAGTGGGAGAGTGCGGGTGGAAGCGAGAGGAAGGCTCGGGGTAGCCTTAAGTAGGCAGGGCGGCGGCTCACCGTGTATAGAGCCCACGGGTGCCCGCGGCAATGGCGCTGGGCCAAGGAAGAGGGCTACAAGCTCAGTGCGCTGCTCATGGGGGTGGTTTAGGCCAGTGGAGAGAGAGAGGTGCAGTAGGGCGAGCTTGAGGCAGGCCCCGTGTGTGAACAGACAATGGCGGGCTCGGGCGGTGCTCTGTTCACGCGCGGGATGGCCAGAGGAGAGAGAGGGAGGACGGGGCAGACCGGCTAGCGTGTTGCGGATGTCGAGGGGCATCGGCAGGCGTGCGGGGGAAAGTCGAGGTGGTCGGGGCGTGGGGTAGAGAGCGGCTACAGTGCCGCGATGCACTGTAGCATGCTCTAGAGCACGTCTATGGCATGCCAGGGCATTGTTTAAGTGCATTGCTCATGATCACTTGTGTCCATCAGCTCTAGAGGGAAGTAAACAAAGGGGTGGAAGCATTGGATGCTCAAGGATGCCTCTGGAGTGAGGAGGGGGTTGAGAGAGAGTAGAATTGATGCTGTCCAGAGGTGAAAATTAGGGTTTTTACCATCCAATAATTGAGATGTGGATGAGTGGGATCTACTGTGGGTATAAGAGGCATATTAGGGACTGTGGTAAAAAGATGAAGTCAAGGAGAATAGTGTAGGGGGTGAAACCAGTGACTTTTAGAATGGACCAGAAGGTGTTTGAGTAGGTTTGGGCAAGTAAAATGATTATCCTTGCCATGAGATTTAAGAGTATCTAATGGTAGATAATAATAAGGTTGACCATCATGTTTGAGCTCATTTGAAGAAAGTTGCTAATGTAACTTTGGCAAACCCTAAAAATAAATAGAAATGGGTTTGCTTAGATCTGATCAATTCTCCTTGATGCACCACTTGGTGTAGTGTCATCATTTAGAGACTATATCATCCCCACAAAAATTGAGATGAAATGGAGACAGTTGGCAATGTAGAGTTGCTCAAATTTGGATCTGGACAGGAATGTTTTTGGGCACTTTTGTGAACCGAAATTATTGTTATTGGGATGAAACTTTGCAAGATCATCACATTAGGCATATGTGACTTGATAGAATTTTCTTGGATTTTTTTGACAATATTTCTTACAGAAATATTTCAAATACTAGAATTATGCAGAAATGGTTTTGGAGGATTTTGTCCATTATTTTGAACATGACCATGTGTTTAAACTCATATATATGGAAAATATATGTCCACTGAGTTTCCCTAAATTTTCTTAAATATTTTTGAAACATTAAAACAATTTTAACCTATTAAAGACCATTTCTGGCCTTAAGAAAAAGCGTTTAAATAAAATAGCAAATAAATTAGCTCACACAAACACAAGAACACACCTCCTGAGGTCGTTCTCCCTCTGTACTAGTTCATCCTCAGCCCATCTCGAGGCCAATCCACCACAAAGCAGGAGTAGGATTTTACACCGCAAGGTGGCCCGGACCTGGGTATATTGTCTCGTCCCATTTCCTACCAGTTCATCGAGCTAGGCTGTGAGATCGAAAAATTGGCAGACAGGGGAGGTTGAGTTCTTCGCACGCATCGCCAGATTTCGAATCTATCTTGGGTCAGCGAAGCCCCAAATCCGACATTTGGCACGCCAGGTAGGGGTGCGTCGGAGCCTCTCTTCCCCCCGTCGATTCGCCACCGTTCCGTCGTTCACATGGCTGACGCTTGTCGAGTTCGTGCCGAGCGCCGTGCCGCCCTCGCCACCCGCGTCGCCTAGACAGCGCCTGCAGGCGACGGTGCTCCCCGTCGCTCCCCATCACCTGCGGCCAACGTTGCCTCCGGCCCCGCAGCCCATGGGCAGCAGGCTACATCGCTGCAGCCTTCCGTGTGGCGCAATGGGCGCACCGCCACTCCGTCACTGACTCCAGCGGCTGCTTCGTCTTCTCATGCTCGTCGCGCGCCGGCGAACGCGCAGGCTGCGTTGCGCATGGCACACGAGCTCCTGCGCTATCGCCCAACCGATGACCTCTATGAGGACTGGCTGGACCACATCAATGAGCTTGTCAGTGCTGCCGGAGAGGCTCCTGCACCGTCCCGCTCGCTGCCTCCCCCGCCGCCTCTCGCAGGCGACATGGCCCATGGTGCGCCTCCGCCGTCTCCCAGGCAAGACATAGTCCTCGAGCCAAGGCGTGAGATTCCACGGCACGAGCCGCCACGTGGGGCACCGGCGCGCGATGAGGCAAGCTGCCAGGTGGTGCAGGCTCGTCGCCGTTGGACGCCTCGATGCCCAGCTCGTAGAGCTGGAGGAACTCGGCAGGGTCGGGTGTGCCGTCATAGCGCGGGGGTAGGTCTGGCTTGAACTTCCCTGGCTAGACGACGCTACGCAGCTCCGCGGTGAACGCACGGCAGTCTGCCGCGCTCACGGGAGCACGCCGCAGAGGGAGAGCCTGGACTTGGCGCTCGCACACCGCCGCCTCAGGTAGCACGCGGTCTTGACGTGGCGGCGCTGGAAGCACGCGCGCCTCTCCTTGAGGCCGCTGCACCACTTGATAGCTTTCCTCGTCGCGCGACGGTGCCCTGCATGGCGGGTCGTGCCGAGGAGCCTCACGCCTTGGCTCAAGGGCAACTTCTTGCCTGGGAGGTGGAGGAGGCGCACTGTGGGCCACGTCGCCCGCAAGAGGCGGCGGGGGAGGCAGCGAGCGAGACCGTGCAGGGGTCTCTCCGGCAGTGCTGATGAGCTCGGCGATGCGGTCCAGCTAGTCCTCGTAGCGGTCGTCGGCCGGGCGATAGCGTAAAAGCTCGCGCGCCATGAGCAACACAGCCTGCGCGTTCGCCGGCCCGCGACGAGCATGGGAGGATGAAGCAGCCGCCGGAGCAGACGATGGAGTGGCGGTGCGTCTGTCGCGCCGCACAGAGGGATGCAGCGATGAAGCCTGCTGCTCGTGGGCCGCGGGACCGGTAGCAGCGTTTGCCACAGGCGATGGGGGACGGCGGGGAGTGCCGTCTCCCGCGGGTGCTGTCTGGGCAACACGGGCGGCAAGAGCAGCCCGGCGCTCAGCACAAACTCGACGAGCGTCAGCCATGGGAACGGTGGAACGGCGGCGAATCGACCGGCGGAAGAGAGGCTTCGACGCACCCCTACCTAGCGCACCAAATGTCGGATTTAGGGCTCCGCAGACCCAAGAAAGGTTCGAACTCTAGGGTGCGTGCGAAGAACTCAATCTCCCAAGTCTGCCGACTCGTCAATCTCATGGCCTAGCTCGATGAACTGGAAAGGACAGGGACACAACGATTTACCCAGGTTTGGGCCACCTTGCGGTGTAAAACCCTACTCCTGCTTTGTGGTGGATTGCCCCCGAGGTGGGCTGAGGATGAACTAGTACAGTGGGGGAACAACCTCAGGAGGTGTGTTCTTGTGTTGGTGTGAGCTGGTGGGGATGATCTGGTTGATCCGTCCGTCCTCTTCTCTACGGTGGTGGCCTAGCCATATTTATAGTGGCCTTGGTCCTCTTCCCCCAAAACGAAGGCCGGAAGGGATCCCACAATGGCCAAGTTTGAAGGGGGACAAGTAGTACATCTTATCCTGACGAAAGGTGGTCTTCGCCTGCAAAGCTTCTGGTTGTGACGTCGTGGTGGGCTCGGCGATGACCTCCATTCTGCCGTCCTGGTCTTGCAGCACGGGAATGGAAACCTTTGGTTGATTCCTCGGGACTCTGCGTCTGCACCCGCTTCCTTATCACCAAAGAGGAAACCTGTTGTACTGCGCCCGCTGGCGCCCGCCTGGCCTTGGTCGTCATAGCTTGCGTCACCTGAACCTCACGAGGTGGGGCTTGCATAGAAATCTCCGCTCCTCAGGAGCCGGCCTAAGGAGGCCGCTTCCTCTGGAGGTCTTGATGTCGTCCGCCTCGCGAGGCTTGGCCCCTCGCGAGGGTCTTGTGTTGTTGATGCTGAAGATGGGTCGTACCAGGCCGCAGATGGAGCCACGCTGCTTGCCGCAGGTAGGCAAGTCTGGGTACCCTGGTTCCCAGAACACCGACAGTGCTCATCCCCCTGCCGAACCACAAGGGGCTGATGGCCCCATAGGTGGCCATGGTTTCCCACAACATCTTTGGCATGCCAGGTAGGGGGAAGCGCTTGCGCGAACCCGAGAAGCGTACCAATCCCGCATAATTTTTTTGTATGATCATCCAAAGATTTAAACCATGAGTAGGACAATTTCTTAGCATCAATTTCATTCTTTCCCAAGATTGTGCAACATGTTCATGCTCAAGTTGCTTAAAATTCATGATTTTATTTCTAAGGGAAATAATTTTCGTGGTAGTAATAAAAGCATCTTTGCACGTATCCCAAGAATCGATACTATTGTGAGGCAAAGAAGAAAACCAAATTTTTTGCATGATCCCTCAAGGAGAAAGGAAATAATTTCAACTTCACAATATCATTGTCCGCATCTTTTTTCTTTTTCATATCACACAATTCTACGAATGTGTTTAGATGGGACACGACATCCTCATTAGGAGTGCCGGAAAATTGCTCTTTCATAGCAAGATTCAACAAAGCGGCATTAATATCATAAGACTCCGCACTAGTGGCGGGAGGAGCAATCAGAGTACTAATAAAATCATTATTATTAGTATTATAAAAATCACACAATTTGGTATTTTCTTGAGACATCATGACTACGCAAACAAGATTGCAAGCAAATAAGAGATCTGACGAGAAAAAGGCGAACGAAAAGGAAAGCAAATAAAAGGGCAAATTTTTGTGAAGTGGGGGAGATGAAAATGAGAGGCAAATGGCAAATAATGTAAATTGCAAGGAGATGAGATTTGTGATTAGGAACCTGATAGATGTTGATGATGTCTCCCCGGCAACGGCGCTAGAAATCCTTTTGACGTGGATTGAAACTGCGTCGGTAATTCCCCAAAGAGGAAGGGATGATGCAACATAGCTACGGTAAGTATTTCCCTCAGTTATGAAACCAAGGTTGTCAATCCAGTAGGAGAACCAAGCAACACTACGTAAACAGTACCTGCACACAAAGAACAAATACTTGCAACCCGACGCTTAAGAGGGGTTGTCAATCCCCCTACGGTAAAAAGATAGATAAAATTGTGGTAGATTGGATAAATAAATCTTGCGAAAACGCAAAATAAAATAAGTAAATAAAAAGTGCAGCAAGGTATTTTTGGGTTTTTGGAAATATAGATCTGAAAACAATATGATAAAAGATAGACCTGGGGCCCGTAGATTTCACTAGTGGCTTCTCTCAAGAAAATAGCATACGGTGGGTAAACAAATTATTGTTGGGCAATTGATAGAAGAGCAAATAATTATGACGATATCCAAGGAAATGATCATGTATATAGGCATCACGTCCAAGATTAGTCAACCGAAACGATTCTGCATCTACTACTATTACTCCACACATTGATCGCTATCCATCATGCATCTAGTGTATTAAGTTCATGCAGAAACGGAGTAATGCAATAAGAACGATGACATGATGTAGACAAGATCTATTCATGTAGGAATAGACCCCATCTTTTTATCGTTAATAGCAACAATACATGCGTGCCTCGCTACCCCTTCTGTCACGAGGTGAGGACACTGCAAGATCGAACCCAGCACAAAGCACCTCTTCCCATGGCAAGAAAAATCAATCTAGTCGGCCTAACTAAACCAAAGATTCAGAGAAGAAATACGAGGCTATAAAAATCATGCATATAAGAGATCAAAGAAGACTCAAATAATATTCATGGATAGATTTGATCATAAACTCGCAGTTCATCGGATCCCAACAAACACACCGCAAAAAGTCATTACATCAAATAGATCTCCAAGAACATCGAGGAGAACATTGTATTGAGAATCAAAAAGAGAGAAGAAGCCATCTAGCTACTGCCTATGGACCCGTAGGTCTATGGTGAACTACTCACGCATCATTGGAGGAGCACCAATGAGGATGATGAACCCCTCCGTGATCGTGTTCCCCTTCGGCAAGGTGCCGAAATAGGGCTCTAGATTGGATCTCGTGGTTTTGGAACTTGCGGCGGCTGGAATTGTGTTTCGTCGACTCCCCTAGGGTTTCTGGAATATTTGGGTATTTGTAGAGTCGAGAGGCGGTGCAACGGAGCTCTGTGGGCCCCACAATCCATCAGGGCATGCCTGGGGCCTCTGGCGTGCCCTGGTGGATGGTGGGCCCCATGGGCCTTCCCTCATCCACTTCCTTGGTTCCCAAGTTGTCTTCTGGTCTAAAAAAATCTTCAAAAAGTTTCGCTACGTTTGGACTTTGTTTGATATGGATATTCTGCGAAGTAAAAAACAAGCAACAAACAACAACTGGCACTTGGCACTATGTCAATAGGGTAGTCCCAAAAAATGATATAAAGTTCCTATAAAATGAATATAAAACATCCAAGAATGATAATATAACATCATGGAACAATAAAAAATTATAGATACATTGGAGACATATCTGTCATCACCAAGCCCACCAGCGCATCACAACAGGGAGCTTTAGCAGGCGACGAGAACTTTTACTCAGGATAAGATGTACTCATGTTCCCCTTCGAATTCGCCATTGTGGCAACCCTTCCCACCTTGTGTTTTCGGGGGAAGAGGACCAAGGGTTGTATAAGTATAGGCAAGCCACCACGGTAGAGAGGGACAGAATCGACCGGAGAGATCAGAGCCCCTCGAGGCCGCTATTCTTGTACACACATACTCATCCTCCCTCGCGAGGTAATCCATCCCCAAAGCTGGAGTAGGGTCTTATGCTGTAAGGTGGCCTGAACCTGGGTAAACTGTCGTGTCTGTCGTTCATCTTCCCCTCGCCCGAGCACGCCGGAGCATCGTCGTGAGGTGATGGGTTGCGAGGTAGGAAGTAGTGAGGTTCGGCAAGCACACCCCAGAGTTTGAACCTTTCTTGGGTCCCCGGAGCCCGGATTCCGACAACACGTTTCAGTACAGACAACCTAGTATAGCCATTGAAACTAGTACTGATAGAAATGAAATTGACAGAGTTAAACATCGCAAGGCAGGTGCTGCTAGAGCAGAGAATGGCCCTGTTGTCTATAAAAAGGAAGGTAAAATAGATAAGATGGGTTAGGCATGTTTACTACAACATGCTTAATACATCAACCGTACAAAACATGGCCATTGCAACTAGTATTGGTAAGATTCAACTGGTCAGTTCATACTTGGTAAGTCCTGAGGGGTAGTTGCTGGGGCACTTCATATGGGCAAGAGCCCGCCCCAAGTCGGCCGCGGTGGAGGCGAGGTGTTCCTCCGGGTCGAAGCGTGGATCAGTGCCGCTAACATGTGTACCTACAAGAAGCAAGTAAATGTTAGAAGCTAAACTGCAATTGCACAAATGCTGTAAAATACTGTAAGACATGGGATGCAACTAACCTCGATAGCAAACAACAACATCGCCCGTTATGGCCCTGCGTAAGTACATGGAAAGGCATGTTAACTACAATAGGGTTAGCATCCACCAAAAATAGCAAATGGAAATAAAACGACAGCATCTCTGGTATATCTTCATTGCGGAGAGTAGGACGGTAGCAAAGGGATAGACAAAAAAATGGATACAACTGTTAATTGCAACAAGCTTAACAGCATCCTAAGTCATGTTTTCTAAGTTTGTAGTTGCTATTGGTGAAATTGAGCTGGATAGTTCATACTTGAACATCACATAGTGTGTAGTACTGAAAATAACAAGGCACGTTTAACGACAGGCAACCTAGTATAGCCATTGAAACTGGTACTGATAAAACTGCAATTGACGGAGTTAAACATCGCAAGGCAAGTGCTGCCAGAGCAGAGAATGGCCCAGTTGTCTATAAAAAGGTAGGGAAAATAGCTAAGACATGTTAGGCCTATTTACTATAACATCCTTAATACATTAACCGTACAAAACATAGCCATTACAACTAGTATTGGTAAGATTGAACTGGTTAGTTCATACTTGGTAAGTCCCGAGGGGTAGTTGCTGGGGCACTTCAACTTGGTCAGAGCCCGCGCCAAGTCAGCGGCGGTGGAGGCGAGGTGTTCCTCCGGGCCAAAGTGTGGATCAGTGCCGCTGACATGTGTACCTGCAGGCAACCAGTAAATGTTAGAAGTTAAACTAGAATTTCACAAATGATGTGAAATACTGTAAGACATGGGGTGCAGCTAACCTCGATGGCAAATAACAGCACCGCCCGTTATGGCCCTGCGTAAGTACATGGAAAGGCATGTTAAGTACAATAGGGTTAGCATCCACCAAAAATAGCAAATGGAAATAAAACGACAGCATCTCTACTGATATCTTCATTGCGGAGAGTGGCATGGTAGTAAAGGGACAAATTAAAAAATGGATACAACTGTTAATTACAATAGGCTTAACAGCATCCTAAGTCATGTATTGTAAGTTTGTTGCTGGTATTGGTGAAATTGAGCTGGACAGTTAATACTTGAACATCACACAGTGTGCAGTACTGAAATAAACAAGGCACGAACATGCTTAATACATCAACCATACAAAACATAGCCATTGCAACTGGTATTGGTAAGATTGAGTTAGTCAAATCATACTTGGTAAGTCCTGGGGGTAGTCGCTGGGGCACTTCATCTGGGCCAGAGCCTGCACCATGTCGGTGGCGGAGGAGGCGATGTGTTCCTTCGGGTCGACATGCACAGCAGCCATCGTGCCATCGACCGCCATCAGCTCCTCGACCTCCACGTGATATGTGGTTGGGCTTGCACGGCGATGCTCTGGAGGTAGGGCAGTGGGGATTTGAAGGCATGAGGATGTTTCGCAGGCGCCATTTAAGCAATCAGGCTAGGCCCATAATAGAGATTGGTGGGTTACCTGACTGGATCGACGATGCTCGGGCAGAACGTAGATGTGGTTGAAGCTGTGGTTGCGGTGGCGGCGACGGTTTGAGCTGCTGGGAGGGGGGTAGGCTGGAGAGATACTGCAGAAATGTGATGGGTGGGGATGTGGTGGGAGGAATAAATTCTGAAATCGCGTGCCTAATGAAAATTTCACTGCGAAATTTGAAACTTGGGCGGGGGAAACACAGAACGCAGACGAAGCGCGTAAAATACTCATGTGCGAGAAAATATAAAATTGGCGGGACCCCGTCTCCAAAAAAATCTACATGTGTAGTTGATTTTTTTGGTCAATGGTACGCTTGCTTTATTAGAAAACATCGCACAGGTAACTAACTTATTGATCATTAACGCAAAAAAAGCACACGGGTACGCCATAGAAACCGTGTGTTTTGTTATCTTCTAATAATTCTTATATCTATCAGCATCTAGAGCCGCACCTGCAAATTTAAAATTTCTTTCATTGTAGCAGGGTTATTCAATGTACATGAACGAGGCAAAGGTGACACTCAATGAACAATCATCGGTTTATGAAATGCAATCAAGGGTTAACCTGCCTCCCTCACATAGCCCGAATTGATCCTATGCAACAAAACAGAAGCTTGCTGCCATCCACCGGCGCGGCTATTTAAGCCAGTGTGCAGCCAACTAGCGCAGCGAGGTGGGACTAAAAACCAGTTGCGGCCAGCTCTAGTCTCCGGTGGCTTCGTGTGGCTGCGGGCGGACGTTTCGGGGGGATTTCGGGCCGGGGTACGGCTACAAAACTTCAGTGAACACATGCTAATCAATGCTCAAAGCCCTCAACGGATGCGCTTATCGACATTGTACGTTAATAATAGATATTACCAACTTAAAGTACTACTAGTAATTTGCTCTAAAACTAGTATGTAGTACTGATAGATGCTCGTAATTAATTATACAAACTTACGGGCGACACACCACTAACTACTTCTCACATGCTGGCATCGGGGCATGCTGGCTAGACGTCGTCGTTCTCCTTCCCGGCCTTGTTGGCGGCAGCCCACCATGCTTGGATCTCCGCCGAGCTCTCCTCAGCACGGCGTGCGGCCTATTCTTTCTTGCGGCAGCGGGACTCTCTTTTCTTGATTGTTTTCTGTCTTTTCCTCTCCTTCTCAGCAGCTTTGGCCGCCTCTTGATCCATCGCCCATTCTGCCATGGCAGCATCAAAGTCCGCCCACGTAGTTGTGCGGTTGCGGGCGGCGATGAACTCGGTGCGGCAGGATATGCCATCGCTTCCTTACCATATGTGCGGTCGTGGGCGGCGAGGAGCTCGGCGCGGTGGGATGCCATCGCTTCCTTACCAGTTACTATGCGGCGTGGTGCCATGAACGACGCTTGGAGAGAGCTCTGGGGCAGAGTGGCAGGACAATTGTACAGTGTGGTGGTTTTTAAGAGCTCAAGGACAAATGACGAAGGAAATTTGGCTTCCCTTACAATCTTGGTCATTCATTATCGCACACGGTTCATCTCCGTCGCCTCCGGAAACAGTGTGCGCTGAGCCTATTGTGTGTTGCATTATGATTAGCCGAAACCCCAGCCACGCAGATCGCGCGTGTGCACCGTTGGATGCACCGCGATCGAATGGCAATCCATGTCCCTCTAATCACACCCGTGCAGCTATAGCTGGATTGGATTTATCTGCGCTAAATGCCTAGAAAATGCACATAATCCCCTAAATATGGCAAATGAGCCCGTAAAAGTGCCAAATTTGAACATGGTGATTTGCAGGGTGTATGTTCATCGTAGAAAAAAACTCAAGGACAAAGGACGAAGGAAATTTGGATTCCCCTTCAATCTTGGTGATTTCCCTCTCGAAACAATGAAACTTTCTCAGTGATGGTTCGATTTATGAAGGGCGTGCATGACGACATAAGCCAAACATTCTCAAATTTTACCAGGGCATGGTGAGGCCATACCATGGCACCATGCCAGGCATTATTGTTTTTCAAGCATGTATTTTATTTTTCTATAGTTGAAAAACCAATAAACAACACATTTTGTGGTTGACTCTTGCCACACGTATCATTGAAATCCCTGCCCATTCCTTGTAAAAGGCATGAGAATTTACTAAATAGCACGAGATGGTTTTCCAGACCGTTCTTGTGCACCTTTTCATGCATCGATTGTTTGAATTTGAATTGTGTGCATTAATGCCTAGAAAATGCACATAATCCCCTAAATATGGTAAATGAGCCCGGAAAAGTGCCAAATTTGAACCCAATGATTTGCAGGGTGTATGTTCATTGTAGAAAAAAAAACTCAAGGACAAAGGATGATGGAAATTTGGATTCCCCTTCAATCTTGGTGATTTCCCTCTCGAAACGATGAAACTTCCTCGGTGATGGTTCGATTTATGAAGGGCGTGCATGATGACATAAGCCAAACATTCTCAAATTTTTACCAGGGCATGGTGAGGCCATACCATGGCACCATGCCAGGCGTTATTGTTTTTCAAGCTTGTATTTCATTTTTCTATAGTTGAAAAACCAATAAATGACACGTTTGTGGTTGACTCTTGCCACACATATCCTTGAAATCCCTGCTCATTCCTTGTAAAAGGCATGAGAATTTACTAAATAGCACGAGCATGGTTTTCCAGACCGTTCTTGTGCACCTTTTCATGCACCGATTGTTTGAATTTGAATTATGTGCATTAATGCCTAGAAAATGCACATAATCCCCTAAATATGGCAAATGAGCCCAAAAAAGTGCCAAATTTGAACACGGTGATTTGCAGGGTGTATGTTCATCGTAGAAAAAACTCAAGGACAAAGGACGAAGGAAATTTGGATTCCCCTTCAATCTTTGTGATTTCCCTCTCAAAACCATGAAACTTCCTTGGTGATGGTTCGATTTATGAAGGGCGTGCATGACAACATAAGCCAAACATTCTCAAATTTTTACCAGGGCATCGTGAGGCCATACCATGGCACCATGCGAGGCGTTATTGTTTTTCAAGCATGTATTTCATTTTTCTATAGTTGAAAAACCAATAAATGACACGTTTGTGGTTGACTCTTGCCACACATATCCTTGAAATCTCTTCCCATTCCTTGTAAAAGGCATGAGAATTTACTAAATACCATGATCATGGTTTTCCAGAACGTTTTTTGCACTTTTTCATGCACCGATTGTTTGAATCTCAATTCTGTTCATTAATGCCTAGAAAAGGCACATAATCGCCTAAATATGGTAAATGAGCCCAGAAAAATGCCAAATTTGAACACGTTGCATTGGAGGGGGTATGTTGATCGTAGAAAAAAACTGAATGACAAACCAGGAAGGAAATTTGGATTCCCCCTCAATCTCGGTGATTTACTATCGCACACGATTCATCTCCGTTGCCTCTGCGAACCGTGTGCGTTCACCCACACATCCAAAAGGAAAAAGAAAACCCTCACCCCCCTGCCCACTTCATCCCTGATGTTGGCTTGAACTACGCCGGTATTTCCCCAAAGAGGAAGGGATGATGCAGCACAGCAACGGTAGGTATTTCCCTCAGTGATGAGACCAAGGTTATCGAACCAGTAGGAGAACCAAGCAACACTACGTAAACAGCGCCTGCACACAAAGAACAAATACTTTCAACCCGACGTGTTAAAGGGGTTGTCAATCCCTTTCGGGTAACGGCGCCAAAAATTGGCAAACGGATGTGAGATAAATTGTAGTAGATTGATAGATGCAAATAAAATTCAGCGAGGTATTTTTGGGTTTTTGGAAATATAGATCTGAAAATAAAAATGGAAATAAATAAAAAGGCAAATAGCAAAATAGATCTAAAAATATATGATGAGAAAATAGACCCGGGGGCCGTATATTACTAGTGGCTTCTCTCGAGAAAAATAGCATACGGTGGGTAAACAAATTACTATTGGCAATTGATAGAACTTCAAATAATTATGACGATATCCAGGCAATGATCATTATATAGGCATCACGTCCAAGATTAGTAGACCGACTCCTGCCTGCATGTACTACTATTACTCCACACATCGACCACTATCCAGCATGCATCTAGTATATTAAGTTCATGGAGAAACGGAGTAATGCAATAAGAACGATGACATGATGTAGGCAAGATCTGTTTATGTAGAAATAGACCCCATCTTGTTATCCTTAATAGCAACGATACATACGTGTCGGTACCCCTTCTGTCACTGGGATCAAGCACCGTAAGATCGAACCCATCACAAAGCACCTCTTCCCTTGGCAAGAAAAATCGATCTACTTGGCCTAACTAAACCAAAGATTCGAAGAGGAAATACGAGGCTATAAGCAATCATGCATATAAGAGATCAAAAGACGCAAATAACTTTCATGGATAAAAACATAGATTTGATCATAAACTCAAAGTTCATCGGATCCCAACAAACACACTGCAAAAAAGAGTTACATCAAATAGATCTCCAAGAGACTATTGTATTGAGAATCAAAAGAGAGAGAGGAAGCCATCTAGCTACTGCCTACGGACCCGTAGGTCTACAATGAACTACTCACGCATCATCGGAGAGGCACCAATGAGGATGATGAACCCCTCCGTGATGGTGTCTAGATTGGATCTGTGGTTTCTGGAACTTGCGACATCTGGAATTGATTTTCGTCGACTTCCCTAGGGTTTTTGGACGTCCAGGGTATTTATAGAGCAAAGAGGCGGTGCGGGAGGCGGCCGAGGTGGGCACAACCCACCTGGGCATGCCTGGGCCCCCAGGCGCACCCTGGTGGGTTGTGCTCCCCTCGGAGCCCCCCTCTGGTACTTCTTTGGCCCAACAGGTGTCTTCTGGTGCAGAAAAAATCACCAAAAAGTTTCGTTGCGTTTGGACTCCGTTTGGTATTGATTTCCTGCAAAGTAAAAAATAAGCAAAAAACAGCAACTGGCACTGGGCACTATGTCAATTGGTTAGTCCCAAAAAATGATATAAAGTTGCTATAAAATGATTGTAAAACATCCAAGAATGATAATATAACAACATGGAACAATCAAAAATTATAGATACGTTGGAGACGTATCAGCATCCCCAAGCTTAATTCCTGCTCGTCCTCGAGTAGGTAAATGATAAAAACAGAATTTTTGATGTGGAATGCTGCCTAACATGTTCATCACATATTCTTTTCTTTGTAGCATGGACATTTGTACTTTTATATGATTCAAAGCAATAGTCTAGTTTTGACATGAAGATTTCAATACTCAAGCATATCAACAAGCAACCATGTCTTTCAAAATATCAACACTAAAGCAAGTTATCCCTAGCCCATTATGCTCAATCATTGATCCATTCATGAAACACACTCGCATATTAGCTACACCCAATGCTCAAGTACGATCATAGTGCCCCTTAGTTGGTGCTTTATAAGAGAAGATGGAGACTCAAAATAAAAATTGCATAAAGTAAAAGAAAGGCCCTTCGCAGAGGGAAGTAGGGATTTGTAGAGGTGCCAGAGCTCAAAGCGGAAAAAGTAGAGATAACACATTTTGGGTGGCATGCTTTTCCTGTCAACGAAAATGATCGAGTAGTTCCCAATACTATCCATGCTAGATATATCATAGGCGGTTTCCAAATAGAAAATAAAGTTTATTTCTTTTTCCACCATACTTTCACTTTCCATGGCTAGCCGTATCCACGGGTGCCCTCCATACCAGCACTTTCCAAGGAATTTATTATTTGACAACATAAAGTAAATTCATTTTTCATTTCGGGGCTGGGCATCCCTAATACCTTTGCCATACTCTCGTGCAATGACAAGTGAATAAACACTCATCTTGAGAATAACACATCTAGCATGGAAATATATCAGCCACCCCCTACCGTTTCATGAGCGGTACGAGCACACAAAAGAGAAATTTATTTTGAAATTAGAGATGGCACATACAAATTTGCCCGCATATAGGTAGGTATAGTGGACTCATATGGCAAAACTGGTTTCCAGTGAGCAATTCCTGGAATATCAAACATCTTCGCAAGTTCTACCCATAAGGCGTGGTTGCTGGGGTCTCCCGGCAACCAGCTTTTTGTACAAGTCTTGCCGACAAGGCATGTGATCCTTTCTACAAAGCCAGGCGCAGACCCTGAGCATAGATGAATAAATTTAAGTGTTGTACATTCCCTTATTGATTCCCATGTTCATATTTATATATATGCATGTTTATCTAAGATGTTGTATGACACCTGACCCCGGTAAGTTCTAACGAACCGCCAAGGTTTCATGTCTTTATTTTCTCTTCTTTCTTTTTCTCAAAAGACAGAAGGATTCCTCGCGTGCACATTTGCCGGGGGGGAAGGAAGATGTGAATACCAGTTGGCGACGTTTGGAATCGACGCTTGCCGGAGGAAGAACAAAGACAGGAAGCTAAGTGCTAAAAACTCAGAGCAAGTTTTTCTTTTTATTACAAAGTTATTTCCTTGGACGATTCTGACTCTTGTATGGAAAATCTGCACGCGAAGGAACCCTTGTTGTAATCGGTCGCGCCCTTATTTTGTCTCGAGTCCGCTCAGCGATTTAAGTGGCTGCACTGAGAACACCAAGGAGTCTTGCCGGCCGCTACGCCTCCAGCAGGCTGCTGAAGTCCCGCACCCAGCGCTCGCGGTAGGTTGCACGCCGGCAAGTTTTTCAATAAGCGTAGGATGACCTCCATACATAAAGGAATCAGACAAGGAAAGTAGCAAGCATGAGCCTAGGCATGGGCAAATTGTATTACATCCATGAGTTGCCGCAATTCTAACTTGAGACTTAATTGTCTTTTACATGTAATAATGACGGCAAGAAAAGGGAGAAGCACTCAATCCCTGCGCTGGCCTTCGATCCTTTTGATGGAGTCCACCTTCTCAAGGATAGGCGCGATACACTCTTCAAGCGCCTCAACATTTGCATCCCTTGGCAGATGGTCGAGCGCGTTTGAGAGGTCGATGCCGGGATTGCTGTGCACCACCTTGATGAGCACCTTGCGGAGGACGGCCCGGCAAAGCCGGCGAGTCTCATTCGCCAGTTGGGTCGCCCGGCTAGACTGGAGCACCCTCAACGCGGTGATGATGCTTTCAAAGAATATCGTCAACCTGGCACTTGAAGATATTCTTTCCTCGAAAGAATACTTGAAGTTCGACAAGCCCATGGTTGACAGTTCTGCGGTAAGCTTCTCTGCGGTGGCGATGAGACGGCCAGTCCAGATCTCCACTCCCTTCTCGTACTCGTTTTGGGAGGCGGCGGCGCTCTTGAGCAGGTTCCTCTCTCCTTGGAGATCCTTGAGTAGAGCCTTCTCACGGGCCTTGCTGGCCTTGAGAGACTTCTGCAACATGGTCAACTTCAGCTCCAGAACCGCAATGTTAACAGCCGCAGAGGAGAGCTGCTTGGTCTTGTCGGACAGGGCAACTTGCATCTCCGCCAAGCAGTGGAGGGTTTTTTCCCTGTCCCCCTTGAGCATTGAGAGCTCCTTGCCGTGCTCTTCGAGATCTGTTTCCAGCCTCTTCACTTTGTCGCTCAGCTCGTTCTTGGCGGCCTCTGCAGCCTCGGCAACATCGACGGCCTCCTTGAGCTTGCCGGCGTGACTTGCAGTCAGAGCTTCGAGCGCCTCCTTATGTTTTTGCTCCAGCTCCTGGGTCCGCCGCGTGACAAGATTTTCAATATCCTCATCCTTGCTACGAAGCTTGGCGGCGAGCGCCTGCTCACGTGCGGTGAGATCTTCCTCATGAGCATCAAGAGCAACGTGGCGCCCCGCCAGGAGGGCATCCTCGGCAGCAATCCTTTGAACAGCTTCATCATGCGCCTTCTCCATATCGGATTGCTTCAGGAGGATCTCATTCCACTGCTGGCTCACTTGTTCTTGGCCGGCAACTAGCTCTTGGAGGGCCTCGGCGTGCCAGATCTGCATTTGTGTGATGCGCCTTTGAAAATCCGCTTCGGCTGCCTCGACAACTGCCATTCTGGAGTCCGCCTTCTCTTTTCGGGCACGATGGAGAGCCTGGAGCTTGCGGAAGTTCTCGCCCATGGCCTGAAGGAGCTGGTCCTCTTCATATTTACCGCTGCTAGTGCTGGGATTATCGACAACTTCAAGCCCGGCAGCAGCGATGATTTCTTCAAAAACTTCTCCTTCGGCCGGTGCCCCAGTGCTTGCCGTCCCCGGCAAGTTGACGAACAGGTTCTCGCCGACCTTGAGGTACTTGCTGGATGAGGGGCCTTCAGATGTTGATGGCTGGTCTTCAGGGGCCGCCTCACCAGTGGCAGGGGGCTCTGTGGCTGGCGCAGCGCTTGGCGCTCCTGCGGCAGGAATGCTGTCAGTGCGGTCCTCAGCCTCCCTGTCGCCCCCTTCAGCAGGTTCTTCGGCGGTTTCCTCTTGTGCTGTCTTGGCGGCCTCCCCGTCAAGAGCACCACCAGCCTCGACAATGTCATCCTTGGTGGCTTCGCTGGCAGCGATCCTGTCTGCTTCCGCGGCGGCATCCCTGGCGGTCTCCTCGATGACAACGTCGACGTCCATGTGTTCCATCACAGGGAACTCTGAAGGGCGAAGGAGGAAAACAGAATAAGATCGAGGTTGAAGTTCGAAGTGACTAAAGACAGAAAGATAAAAGAAAAAGAGTAACAAGCACTCTGAGGCAATCGAGTACCTGCATCGAGCTGTTGGGAGGTGGCTTCACCCCTCCCGGCAACTCCGGTTGCCGGGGGTGGGTTGCCGGAGTCCGCGCCTGCCGGCTCCTCCTCAGTTAGAATGGGCTCGTCGGCAGGATCTCTTGCCAGGGACGCGCTTGTGGGCAGAGTGGTCGATGAAGGAGGCACAATGGGGATGTCTTCTCCTTGTTGCCGTTCTTCTCCTGCGAACCCAAAGATATCAGCGGCAAGAATGAAAGCCTCGGCACCAGTCAGCGGAAAAGGAACAATGAACTTACGCTGGGTGCTGTGCTGGGGGTTGCGTTGAGGACTAGACTCCGGGCTCATAATGATGGTTTCTGGCACGCTAGTGGAGCCTGCCGGGGGCTCGTCGCCCGTAGAAGTCCTTGACCTCTTCATCATCCTCTCCAGCAAGGTTTCTATGTCGCTGCAGAAACAGTACAAGCAAGTCAGCAAGATTGATCCAAGATTGAAAGGTAAAAGCTGTGGCAAAGTACTCACTCTTCCTCCTCTCGCTCAGGACTAAAGCCGGAGATGTCAAAGTCGACCTCCGTTGCGATGTTCTGAGTGGGGAGGCGGAGGAGGAGTCCTAGGCTGCTTGGCTGTGGCAGGCGCCGGAGCAGCTTCCGGTGCGGTAGTACGAGACCCTCCTGCCGCCCCAGCAGTGGCTGCTGGTGTGGGTCTCGCGCGCCGTGCAGGCTGTTGACGAGCTCCCTGCCGCGGTCCAGTCTTGCCGGCCACTTTCTTGCCGGGGGCTTTGCCGCTCGAAGAAGGCTGGCTTGCCGGGATGCCAGATGCAGCCTTCCGAAGAACATGTTTCGTCTTCTTCGAGGGTGAGGGCTCTTCTCGCGTCTCTTCTTTGGCCGTGTCCTCGCCGGACGAGCACTCAGCAGCTGCGCTGCCCTCTTCCCCGGCAACCTTGTCCTCCCCGGCAGGCTTTACCTCCACTACCACCTCTGCGTCGCTGGATTCCCACTCTGTGAAGCCGATGCTGCCGGCCTCCGCGGCAAGATTCGCCTCCTCCACTCTAGTAGCAATGTAAGCTACTTCCTGATCAGTGGTGGCTCGGATAAAATCTGACTCTTGCTGGACAGGCTTCTCCGTCAAATTGTCAAAGAACTTCTGCGCCTCCTCCTCGCTTGGCTCGGCCCAGGTCGGGTCAAGGCCGTGGGCACTGAACATCGGCATGAAGGCAATGATTGACCCCAAGGCAGAATTGTTGCACAAGGGGACAATCCTTGCCGGCATCCGGTGCTTGTCTTCGCGCTGGAATAATTTTTGACGGAGAGCGCCAAGTTGCATGGTGGTCAGATTGTTGTTCAGCCCGGGGCACAATCTCATGACATCTGTCGCGTTCTTGTACTCCCAAGCTGGCCTTCCCCTATTCTGCAGAGGGGCGATGCGGCGGCGGAGAAAGTCAAAGCCGATCATCTCCATCGTCAGTCCGGCAGCCTTCAGGCGGAGGATCCTAGTGGTGGCGATTGTGAGCCTCTCGTCTTCCACAGCGAGATCGCTCCATTCCTTGCCGCGGATCACTTTCTATTGCCGGGGATGACAAAAAGGATGGGGATCTGCTTCCTGGATCCAGCACCATTCGGCCCGCCACTCGTCCCACTTTTCGCGGTAAACTCCCTCTGGGCATATTTCTTTATTCCAAGCCCTTGGAATCCAGGCAATAGAACCAGAGAGAGCCTCTCCTTTTTGGATACGAGAGAAGAAATAATGGCGGAAAAGAGCAGAATTGGGGATCACGCCAACGAAATTCTCACAGAGATGGGCAAAGATAGACATGCAAAGTACTGCATTCGGCGTGAAATCAAGAAGACGGAAGCCGTATGTGTACATGATGTCATTGAAGAAGTCGGAAAAGTGGGGACAGAGCCCGCAATAGAAATATGTAGTGAAGAAAGGGTATCTGTCCGATCCACCTTTGGAGCAAGCACCTTGGATTACGCGTGTGGCGGGGTGAGCTTGCGTTCCCTTCGCCCACATGCATTGTTATCACCCCTTCAGAGCTCCAGCATCGAGCGTCGGAGGGAAGACGACGAGCCTCTTCTGCATCTTCGCCAGTTCGCTCTCCGCAACTTTGGCTTTCGCCTCCTTGCCCTTGCCTTTGCTGGCCTTCGGCGGCATGGAGACTGTGAGGACGGAAGCTGGGGGCGGAGCGAGCGCGGGAGCAGCGGGTGGAAGACGAAAAGGTCTCACTCTGAGCTCGAGAGGAGGAAGGCGATGGCGATGGCCAGATTGAGAAGAAGAGGGGGGTAAATAGGTTTGTGCCTCTATGACTTCTGCTTTTTATGGGGAAGGAGCGGGGCCGCCTTTTTTATTCCCCAATGTGAATGCGCCTCTATAGACGCGAGACAATTGCAGCCTTTTTGGCACGCTTCCCACGTCGCACGCTCCATGCGCGTAGTGGGGGGCACAGTAAAACAACATATTTACGAGCAATTAATCCCCTGCCACGCGTGCCCATGCACTGTTTGGGCCTAGCCCAACAACGCCTCACACTCGTGTATGGCCTCGGCCCGGGGGCTCCTGTCGGTGTACTAAGTATTGGGCCGCTAGTACCCCGTACTTGTGCACGGGCAGTTGTAGCCATCCTCGCGGCAAGGCTTGCCGGGAATAGCTCAAGGTCAATTCAAGCCATCAAGGAAATCATCAGGTCAGAGATCTTTGGATCAGTAGATAAGCAAAGCTAGGATCCGAAGGCCAGCTTCCCCGGCAAGATTCTTGCCGGGATGGCCTGTGGAGCCCGGCAAGGCTTGGTTCCCGGCAAAGCCCTGGCGCCCGGCAAGGTTTGGTGCCCGGCAAGGATCGGCGCCTGGCGAGATTCTGCCACTGTGCCACCGCTTCGGCACAGTAACAAGTCTGACATTCTTGGTCCTTCTCTGGATGCGTGGCGACGTGCCAGTGGAGGAGAGCTTAAGCGGTGCTGATGGGATGGCTCCTTTTTCCATCCCCAAGAAAGTGAGGACACCTAAACGGACACCTCACGGTGCATTAAATGCGCTTGTCCTAATCCGTCAGGGGTTAGGTATGATACCCTGTAGCTACTTTACACCTCAATGTATGTACATTTTGCCACTATGGAGACCCCTTTGAGCTTATAAAAGGAGGCCCAAGGCAACCGCTACAGAGGAGGAGAACTTCTGGCCCATTCTGGATGCGTAGCTGCTCTTTGAACGTACTGTTCATTGTGAGCGCTCCTGAAGGCTGGGCTCAAGAACATCAATAAGAACACAAAGCAGGAGTAGGGTTTTACGCTGATCAGCGGCCCGAACCTGGCTAAAAACCTCACGCGTTGATCACTGGTTCTGCTCTTTGCGTATACCTCTCCCCCCGCCGAATCGTAAAGGGGTCTCTCGGGATCCCATAGGTGTCGTACGCCAACAATTGACTGTGTTCCTTCTGTGTTGTCTATGTTAGTTCCTTCTCGGTAATAGACGATTCCGGCGTTGTGATCGTTGACACCGATGAAGAGCTTTATCATTTTCAGAAGTGCTAGGAAAGCAAACCCCCTTTGAGCATTCCGATACAATCCCACTCTCTCGCTCCTGCTCTCTTTTACTGCATTAGGACAACAATGATTCAACTGTTGCATTTTGCGGTAGTTGAACCCATTCCTCTGCATGACCTGTCTTTGCCATAGTAAATAGTTGAAACCCAATAGCATGAGTAGGAGTTGTTCGAGACATGATGTGCCTACTCATTCATGCTTGCTTGCTATGCCTGCTATGCTTAGAGTTGTGTTAGGTCTGATTCATCTGAGATGGATTGAGATGGTGGTGAACATGTCCTACTATTGAGAGCTAAGTGTGTGAACATGATTTGGTAAAGGTAGCGATGAGAGGCCATGTAGGAGTACATGGTGGGTTGTCACATTAAAACCGTCCTCAGGAACTGAGTTTAGTGTTGGTGATCCAAGACAGCTACAGCCACACTTTGGGCGCGAAACCCATGTACCCTCTCGACTTATTAATCACCTTGATCTCTGTCCAGGAGTTGCAACTAGTTTCTTGTGTTTGTAGGATATGTGTTGGAGGTTGTGCGTAGCGCTGACCCTAGGGGTGGGCTATAATGTGGTAGATACACTATGGCACTGTGTACCAAGGCACCCGTTTGGTGGGCTTAGGAACCCTGCACACATCATTTGGGGCCGTAGCGGAAACCTCGGCCAGACTTCCTTGCGGATGGAACTCAAATAGGTGACTAGAGACTTGTGTGGTTAGTTAGGTCGTGGCCGACACCCTCGCTGGGCATCCGCTTGAAGGTTGCCAAGTACATGTCATGTAAACAGCGATAAGTGGTGAGAGCGTGTGCGGAGAAGTACACCCCTGCAGGGTTAATGATCTCGTCGGATAGCCGCGTCCTCGGATGTGGACTACTTGGAAAGCTTATATGGTTCATAGACAAGTTTAACTGGATACTCTAAAATGCGCAAGCTAAGTGTGAGTGCTATGGATGGCCTTCTCGTAAGGAGACGGGAGCGGAACCATAGTGGTGTATTGTTATGGTGACTATGTGGACTCTTGTGCGCTTTCCCACCTCAAAGAAAATACTGGTAGTCATAGAACAGGATAGCTACTGAGTCAAAGATACCATGTTGCAGTTAAACTCCACACGCCCATTGTTGATATTGATGCATAAGTAGATAGTTCTAATGTAAGTCTTGCTGAGTACATTTGTACTCTTGTTTGCTTAATTTATGTTTTTGCATAGAGACTTTAGTCTCACTAGTAGTTACACATGGGCTTCCATGAGTAGCTTGGGAATCCCAGACAATGGTCTGGCTCCTATGGAGGGTCTTGTAGATAGACAGGCTTTCTAGCGTTCTTTCTTTTTAGCTGTCTGTACTCAGACAGGATAAGCTACCACATGTGCTTGTTGCTTGTATGATGTTGTATGTTGGGTCATGGGACCCATGTTTATAATATCATGCTATGTATGGCTCCTCGGAGCCTCTTAAAGAAATACTTTGAGTCGTAGAGTTATGTTGTGATGCCAAGTTATATCTACACATATCGAGCATATTATGTGTATGTTATTGAAATGCTTTGGTATGTGTGAGATCCGACACCTAGTTGTTTATTCTTAGTAGCCTTATTTATGGGAAAATGCCTCCTAGTTCTTCCATCCAGAACACATGGATTGACCGGCAAGTGTCCTTCTTTCCTCCTGTGTCTGTCCCTACGGGAAATGTCACGTGGTGTTCCTTTAAGTCCTTGTAGCTTGCTACGACTTGGGTTCATACGTTGATGACCGACATGTGCATTGCTGGGTCATGTATGTCTGTCCCTGTAAGTTTGTGCCACCTTGGTTTATGACTAGCCATGTCAGCCCGGGTTCTCTGTCATATGGATGCTAGCATCACAATCATATACGTGAACCAAAAGGCACAAACTGTCCCGGCCAAGGTAAGGCTGCAGCTGTGGGAATACCGTGCGTGAGGCCACAAAATGATATGATGTGTCTTATGCTAGATTGGTGTGATTTAGGATCGGGGTCTTGATAGTAGTTGGCCGAACCAAATGGATAGATCGGAGAGAAATACAAAGCTATGATAATCGTGCATAAGAAAGTTCAAGATAACATCACCAAATTCCCCCAAAACCATTTATGTTCATTTTGTGGTTTGAGCAACTCTACATTTCCAAACATGTCCAAATGAGTTCAAACTTGGTACACATGCTCAAATGGCCTAATCATTCACCTAGGTCAAGTGGTGCATCACGGAGAACAGGATAGAATAGTTGGATCTAAAGAAAACAGTTTCTATCCATTTCTAGGGTTTACAAAAGATGCATTGGCCAATTTCTCCATTTGACCTAAAAATTGGTGGGCACTACTAATTTGTGATGCCACTCACTCCTGTTAAGTCTCCAAGAAATTTGAGCAACTTAGCTAGCACAAACCAGCATCAAACACCATCTTCCATTTTTCCAAAATCCCCATTTTGACCCCTTCCACTATTCTCCTTGAGTTAAACTTTTTACCATAGCACCAACATCTCTCCCCCTCCCTCTAGTAAGTTTCCTGGTGGCGAGAGCCATGATTGAGGGGGTGAAAAACACTTTTTCCCTCTCTGGACAGCAGCATTTCCACTCTCTCTCAACCCCTCCTCTCCTCTACTAACTTCCCAGGGCATCCAATGACTTTTCCACTTTGTTTACTCCCCACTAAGGCTCCCAGACACAAGTGGCCGCGCCCACTCCACAGAAAGACATGCCCATGCTGGCCAAAGTCGCGCTCTCGGGCGCCAGGGCACTATAGTTCGGCCCTCCCGAGGCGACCAGGCTGCATTGGGCAGAGAGAGCGTGTCCGTCGAGATCGCCTCGACGTCCTCATCACGCCAAGCTGTCGGGCCCCTCCTGACCCTCTCTCCTCTCCCCTCTACGAGCTCGCCCGAGCACGCCCTAGACCGTGCCCACGGTGCAATAACGCGCCTCTATATAGAGCCCCCTATTGAGCTCTCTCTGGTCTCCTCTCGCTCTCCCTCTCTCCCAACAAACTCCCAGACAACCTCCCTCTCCCTCTCGTGCCCTCCTGCCCCTCCAAGGATGGAGCCCCGCCGATGGCCGCTGCTCAAATTCGAGCCACCCCGGCCTCCCTTCCTCCTCTCAACCAGTCCACGGCACTCCCCTAGCCTCCATGAACCTCCCCAACACCCCAGAGCCCCTCCTCCGTGGCCGAGGCATGCACCACCATCGTGCCCGACACCACCATCCACCGCACTCGAGGCATCACTCGCAGTCGAGCCCCACTGCTTCCGTGGAGCACATGGGCGAATGCACCGCATTGCGCTTACTCCTCCGGTGTACAGGGCATCGTCGGGGGCGGCCAGAGTCACCAGCATGGGCGGCAGTAGAGCACCGGACCCATCGGTCTCCACGGGCGCAAGAAGGAGGCCCTGCCTCCCTCTGACCCCTCCTACGGGCGCGGCCAAGTCCAGCAGCTCCGTTCCCACCGCCGGCTGGCACGGGCGGGCAGAGCAGCACTGGCACCAAGCGAGGCCGACACCCTCTGCCTGGCATCATGAGGTAGAAGACGATGCGGGGCAGGGGAGGCAACCTACAGGTGGGCCCCGCACGTCAGCCACCAGTGCGCCAAGGCCAAGCTGGCAAGTGGAAACGGCTTCGCCTGGCTTCGCCTTTCTACAGCGGAGGCGCTTTCTCAAAAACCACCTTCGACGTGGCATCCCAGCGGGCCTGCACGAGAAGCTGGGCCAGGCCCAGCGCGCTGCCTGGGTAAGTTATGCACCGGGCGCGATTTAGTCCCAATTAGGTATAACCCCTTCACTTTTTTCAGAGACATTGTAAAATCTCTATAGATTTCAAATGAACTCCAAATTTGGTGATTCAAATTTCTAGTGACTCTGTAAATCATGCTCTACCTCATGGTGTATCGTGTAAAATTTTCCAGAACACTTTTCTTCATAGATATTTAGTAAATCCCATTTTCTGAATTCTGTCCTGAACTTTAGAAATTCCCATAGAGCCCATCCTAGGTCTAAATACAATGATTCAAATTTGTAGGTGCATCTAATTTCATAGCTTAGGTTATGAACATTTTTCTCAATATTTTCTATGCCACTTCAAATATTGGTCCATTTCTTCATGTATGGTCAACTTTGCAAATTCATAGGAAATACATCTCGACTCCAAATCCAGTGAAACCAACTCCTAGATGCTTCTAAAATCATGCCTGGTTAAATGGGTGTTCTTTCTCATTTTTCAAAACAATGTTTCTATACACTCCTTCCAGATCTATTAAATCCCTTGATTCCATCATATTGAAATGTTCAAAAATCCTCCATGATCCAAATCCAATGAAACCACTTTGGTCATTTTTCATATGACCAAATGTATCCTAGAAAAGTCAAAACACTATTTTTAGAGCACTTTTATTTTTGCCTTGGTGAGTTGCTTACTGTGATTGCTTTCGACGTTAGTTCACGAAATAGACGAAGTGCTTGGGGATGGACTAGAAGATTTGAAGACTTTGCTGACCCAAGCACGCAGCCCTTTGACCATGATACCCCTCTCTTATTCATCAATACTTTTCAGAATGCATGATGACGATGATGATGATGATGTCCTTGTTATGGATCGTTGCATTGATGCATCCCCATTGATACTTGCATGTTCGTAGCTCTACCTTGTGCTTAGGGATACGATGAAGCCTTGATGTTGACGCATGATGTTGCATCTATGCCATGATCATCCTTTGGTTACAACCTTTCAAAAACCCCATTGAGTGCCACTAATGCCCATGGGATGATGTTGAACTAGGTCAGCGCTTGATGAAGAAGTGATGTACCGAAGCAAGTGATTGTGTGTGTATAAAAAGATGGATTAGATTTAAGGTGTGTCTACCGTCCCAACCAAAACATGTACAACCACACTACCCCTTATGGGACGGGGCATTATTGATTACCTAGTCTGGTGCTAGCATGGTGCCCACATTACTAGTGATGTGAATTCACTCTCGGGACGGGGTCGTGCTTGGATTGGTGACCATGACTGTTTTTACAGGGCACCGGATACACCGTTGGTCCCTTCGTGTAGGTGTTATGATAAAAAGGGCAGAGTCCCAAGATCTTTATGATTATACACAAGGGTTGTGTACCGAAAAGTGGAATCTATGTTAGTGTCGCCTAAGGAAAGATAGTGATCAGGTGCTTACCCCGGGTACTTGAGTTACCGTGGGTCGTGGATGACATGAAAGCTTCCTGGATTCTTGTGGGTAAAGTATAAAACCTCTGCAGAGTGTCAAACTATTCGAATAGCCATGTCCACTGTCATGGACAGTTGGGTGGTGCTACTTAAACTATGTCTGGAAATCCTTTACACACACGATTAAGAACATTTCTTGATGAGAACCGTCAGAAGACACGATGAGTTCGAGATTGAGTTGGGTATAACTCTTTCTCAATGTTGTTGTCTGTAACCTCTTGATATGTGTTGCAGACATACTCATGTCACTATTTATTGTTGATCATACTTGCATATGAAGAACCACCTTACCATAGAAATGCCAACATAGTGTTATTACCATGCATACTTTACTCTCTTTCCATTCATGGGTTGCTTGCGAGTACATTCAAACGTACTCACTGGCTTGTCCCTGGCTATTTACTTTGCCAGGCCTGAAGGAGCGGGTATACGATGAAGAGTTCTTTGGTGACAATCATGTGAGCTAGGATGCTTTCCCAGTCAGAATGCCTGTAGTGTTAAGGCAGATGGCATAGGTCCAAGTTATAGACAAAGATTTCTGCTGCGATGATATACTCAAGACTTGACCATAATGGTCATAATTTGTGTAAGACGGTATGTATGGATGTAAGACTCTTCTTATTCAGCTTCTGTGTGTTCAGTGAGCATTGATCTCTGGGATCACTGTATATGTGCATTCGGTGGCTTCAACTTTGTAAGTCGGGGTCCCCACACAGCTGGTATCAAAGCCATCCTAACAATAGGAAGCCTTTGTTAGCATGGTCATTAGTTAGCGTAGAACTTTTTTCAAAACTTTCACTGTTTTTCAAAAATTATCTATACTTCTCTCCTTTTCTAAATTTTTCCAAACCCACTGCACCTAAGATTGTCTTCTCCTTATTAACCTCTCCCATTCAAAACATTTGTAAATGGCCGCTAAACCAGAAGACCTCCTGACTACCGTATTTCCCGTGCTTCTCTATGATAGCCTCTAGAAGTGCCAGTTCTACCAAGCCCCACTTTCACTTACCATGAGCATTGGATCGACAACACCAAGACGGAGTACCATATGGAATTAGTTGTGAAGGCAAATGACTTCCCGACAAGATGGTTCTTCAAGTGACCCTGGAGGGAAACCTTGGTTCTTGCCATCAAGACAGCAACACCAATTGACGGTAAGGGATTACCATAAGCGCTTCACCACACCATTGGCAAAGTAACGCCATGTTAAGTTCCTCCAATCCCACACTCCCTAGAGTGATGAAGAAACCCAGACAAATGAAGACAAGGTGGAAGACCCAGATGACCCAGAATACGTGACCGAGCATTCCACCACATAGGCACCATTCAAGACTAGGATATGCCAGTCTGTAACCCCTAGGGTAGGATAGGTCGTGTAACCCCCTATGCGAAGCCGAGTCCTGGGAATGGTTCAAAGGAAACCATGCTTTGGTTGTGTTTCTTTTTGCATTTTGATGGAAGCCATAATTTTCCTCTGGGAACTTGTGAATGACTACATCACCCATTTGGTTTTTAAATGAATGTGTTTGGCCCTTCCGGCCATTGCTTAAACAACTTACATAGTACCAACCCCCTTACTAGGCACACCCCCATCCACTTTGTTTTCCCCTTCCGTCTGCCTCAATCATGAGCCCTTGACTGCTATGCAAGGATGTCGGTCGTGACCGCACTAACATCGCTAACCGACGAGGAACAGGAGCTTCTGCCCAGACAGAAGTCAGCCATGATCATGCCCAGAGTCAAGCTCCATGATCACATCTTCCAGGAGAATGTGATCATAGCTCAGCTTCCCCAAGCCTTCCAAGAGGGGCCCCAAGGCAACATTGCAGTCCTCCCAGATGATTGCTCAAGACATCGCCAATAACTCACAACAAGCAAGAAGATGACGAGAATTGTTACAGCTGGCGCAGTTCAAGGAGCATGCATCTCCAGCCTTCATCAAGAGTACTAACCCTTGGGTTGGAGTAGCTCCTTGCAGACCTTGTTTTCTTAGATCACGAAGTTGGAAGTGGTCTTAGGAATGGGATGGCTCGTCAGGCACCATGGCATACTAGACTGTGCCAACCAGACTGACACCCTGACCTATGATTAAGGAGCCAAAGTTAAGTTCACTTCCAACCCCTCCTTTGCCCAAGTCACCCAAGTCAACTATCTGTCAGAAGTTGGATTGGGACAAGTGCCAGTAGTGTGTGAATACCTCGATGTCTTTCCTGATGCGTTATCGGGATTTCTCCTGACCGCGACATCGAGTTCATTATTGAGCTCATGCCCAGAGCAGGGCCCATCTATAAGAAGCCTTATAGGATGGGATCGGAGGAGTTGGCAGAATTGAATAAGCAACGGGTTGAGCGGTTGAGGAAGGGATTCATCGGCCCTACTACCTCACCTTGGGGATCACCTGTTCTGTTGGTGGAGAAGAGGGATGGTACCATCCGATTATGTATTGACTATCATTCCCTTAACAAAGTCACAATCAAGAACAAGTACCCACTCCCCAAGATTGAAGACATGTCTGATCAACTCAACAGAGCCAAGGTCGATCTCAGGTCTGGGTACTATCGGTTGAAGATCAGACCCAAAATATTTCGAAGACGACATTTGTGACCCGGTATGGCATGTACGAGTACACGGTCATGTCGTTTGAGTTAACCAATGCCCCAACCTACTTCATGTACCTCATGAACAAGGTTTTCATGGGATATTTGGACAAGTTTGTTTTCGTCTTCATTGATGACATTCTCGTCCAATCAAAGATGGAAGAAGATCATGAGCAACATTTGAGGATGGTGCTAGACAAGCTTCGAGAGCACCAACTATAAGCCAAATTCAGCAAGTGTGAGTTTTGGCTACACAAAGTTGGATTCTTGGGTCATGTCCGGACCGAAGAAGGGTTGTCGGTAGACCCTACCAAGATCGAAGCTGTCACCCAGTGGCAATCCCCAACCACCGTCAAGAAGGTTAGAAGCTTCCTCTGACTTGCGGGATACTACCGCAAATTCGTGGAGGGATTCTCCAGTATTGCCCAACCAACGACTCATCTCTTGAAGAAGGACAAGAAATTCAACTGGATGCCCAAGTGTGAAGAGAGCTTCCAAGAGCTCAGGAAGAGATTGACCGCTTCCCCAGTTCTGGCGACACATGATGTTCACAAGGAGTTTGTGATATACTGTGATGCCTCCCAAACCGGACTGGGAAGCGTTTTAATGCAAGAAGGAAAAGTCATAGCTTACCCTTGAAGGCAACTGCAGCCTCATGAAGAGAACTATGCTACTCATGATCTTGAGCTAGCAGTAGTGGTCCATGCCCAGAAGACATGGCTACACTACCTCCTAGGGAGGCGGTTTGAGATATACACAGATCATAAAAGTCTGAAGTATATCTTCACTCAAAAAGAATTGAACATGAGGCAAAGGAGATGGCTGGAACTGATCAAGGATTATGACCTTAGTGTTCAATATCACCCTGGGAAGGCTAACATGGTAGCAGACGCCCTAAGCAGAAAGGCCTGCTCCATGAATGCCATGATCAAAGAAAGGTAGCCAACCATGTTTGAGGAACTGGAACAATTTGACTTAGAGTTGGTTGCGTATGGATACCTAGCCAACCTGGGAGTCAAGCCTACCCTGATGGACAATGTCAAGGAAATGCACAAAAGACACGAAAGCCTCGAAGTCTATGAGCCAAAGGTAAAACAAGACGAGACCCCGAAACTCTCCCAAGGCACAGAAGGAGTTGTGTGGTTAAAGACTCGTGTTTGCATGCCTAACAAAAAGGATGTGAAGGATTTGATCCTGTAAGAGGCCCATGGGACCCCATAATCCACTCATCCTCGAGGAACCAAGAAGAATCAAGACCTGAAGAAAAGCTCACACCAACTTTCGCAGGCCCCTTCGAGATCACCGCAAGACGGGGAGAAGTCGTTGGTCAGCTGAATATGCCACTAGACATATTCGTCAAACACAACATTTTATGCGTGTCACGAGCTTGGGAATATCTCCAAGTTCCTAATTAACCCGATCTCTACAAGGACATTGATTACCGAGTCATCGACCTTCGGCCCGATCTGACCTACCATGAGAGACTGTCGGATTCGGGGCTCCGCAGACCCAAAGAGGTTCAAACTCTGGGGCGTGTGCGAAGAACTCAACCTAACCAGCCAACCGAACGCGCCGACCTACAGCTTAGCTTGAAGAACAGGGAGGAAGATGGACACGGTAGTTACCCAGGTTCGGGCCACCTTGCGGTGTAATACCCTACTCCTGCTTGTGGTGGATTTGCCTCACGAGGGGCTGACAAGGAACTAGTACAAGGGTGAACAAGTTCACGAGGCTTGTTCTGGTGAGGATGTGTTGTTCTGGGTTCGTTCCGTCCCGCCCCCTTCTTCGGTGGTGGCTAGCCTATTTATAGTGGCCTTGGTCCTCTTCCCCGAAAATGAAGGCGGGAAGGGATTCCACAACAGCCAAATTTGAAGGGGGACAAGTAGTACATCATATCCTGACGAAAGGTGATCTTTGCCTGCAAAGCTTCTAGTCGTGACGTCACGGTGGGCTCGGTGATGACATCCGTCCTGCCGCCCTGGTGGTCCTAGTCTCGTTGCATGGGAATGGAAACCTTTGGGTGATTCCTCAGGACCCCGCGCCTGCGCTTGCCTCCTTAGCACCAAAGAGGAAACCTGCTGCTCTGCGCCCGCTGGCGCCCGCCTGGCCTTGGTCTTCACGGCTTGCGTCACCTTCACATCATGAGATGGGTACCTGCATAGAAATCTACGCTCCTCAGGAGCCAGCCTAAGGAGGCCGCTCTCTCCGGAGGTCTTAATGTCGCCTGCCTCACGAGGCTTGGCCCCTCGCGAGGGTCTTGTGTTGAAGATGTTGCAAATGGGCCATACCAGGCCGTCGATGGTGCCACGACATGGGCCGCCGGCAGGCAAGTTTGGGTACCCTGGTTCCCAGAACACCGACAGTAGCCCCCGGGCCCCAGCCGCACTCTGACTTGGCTTCGAGGCGAAACCAAAGGGCAAGGGCGAAGTGCCGCGGGCCCCAATCGCCTACAGACCAGGCTGACGCGTGGCGCTTGATGGGATGTGGGCGTCTCCACTTCCCCATGCCGCCTCGGCAAAACGCGCGAGATGACAACTGCCTGGCGCATGCAGCCCGGCCATCATTGCCCGCTGAGCTTGCCTTCTGCTCCCCTTCCTTCATGCGAGTTCGCGTCTTCCTCACCAAGCTCCACGCCAGCTCCCATCCGCTCCTCCGCCATGGCCCCCAAGACGAAGAAGGGGAAGGCCCGAGTGACTGTGGAGCCCTTGCCGGGGCCGGAACCAGCGCTGGACCGGTCCACGGTGGTCAATCATGAGGGAGTGGACAAGGTCCGGCACGCCCCTGCCGCCGACTCCACCGAATGGAAGGCAACGACGGTCTGGCCTGCTTCTCGGGCCTTGATCAACATGGAGGCCACCGAAATCCCCCTCCATCCCCACGCTCTCTTCGTCGGCCTGCTGCCTCCGTTCTCCGATTTCTTCAACGCAGTGCTTTCGCACTACCAGATCCACGTGCTACATCTGGATCTTGGGTCCATCATACTCATCTCTGCTTTCGCCTTCTTGTGCGAGGCCTTCGTGGGCATCGCTCCGTCCGTGGCCCTGCTCCACCATTTCTTCCTGCTCGACCTGGTCGATGGCGGGCAATGCTCAAGGTGCATGTCGTTCCAAGAGGTGGCGGCGACGACCGGCTCCTGCATCGACTTCACGCTTCGCCCGGATGCGACGGGATTCTGAAAGCATTGGGTGTATGTGGACGCCACCGTGCGCAGCCCTCTGCTCCTTCTCCCATCGGCGCCGGCGGAGCCGAGTTTCGGCTGGGGGCACGCGGAGCTCGTTGACCGTCGGCTTGCGCGTGTCTTGTCCAGGCTGGGCAAGCTGAAGGAGCCAGGGGTGATAGCGGTGATGGTGGTGAGGGAGTTTGTCTGGTGGCGCATCGCTCCGCTCTAGCGCCACTCTCGCCCGATGTGCGCCTTCACCGGCCCTGACGATCCAATGAGGCTCTAGGTGCCTTGGCTTCCTTTAAAGACGTTGCGCACAGTGCTCCGGCTCCTGACGGGTGACCCTGCTCCTGCTGTGCTCCCTACCGAGGGGTGCCCTCTGTACAACTGCTCGAACTAGAGGGCCTTTGTCGAGAAGATGCCGCGCTTCGACGAGTGGGGGTTGCTCCACGAGGGCCACGAAGGACCTCGCGAGAACCCCATCTTGGTGGCTCCTGTGCTCGCCGGCCCTGCAGCGCGCGTTCCTACCAAGGCCGCGAGGGAGCAAGCATCACCGACCGCTCCTGAGGTGGCGGCCTACTCCTCTGCACGCGGCGCGGGAGCCCCACCTTCGGACTCGTCCGCTGCCCCCACCGTGAAGGGCTCCTCACCGGCCTGCGACGCGCCCCTACTAGACCTCGGGGTACCCCGGAAGAGGAAAGGGCTCGGGAGCCATCGCGGTGACACCTCACGGGCCCTGAAAAAGAGGAAATGGATAGCCGTGGATGAGTAAGTACCTTGCCCTTCTAGATTTTCGCATACCGCGTCCTCCTCTGACTTTTGCCCCTTAGGATCCCATCCGCCGAGGAGGTTAGCCCGCCCGGTGCGCGACCTCAGGAGGCCCCTGGGTTGGCAGCGACGCCGGCCCTCCCGAGCCGGACGGCCGTGTATGAGGTGGTGCCGGCTCACGAGCCGAGGCCTCTGCTGGAGGGCCGCAGGCCCACACTCCCGGCGTCCTTCTTCCGGAGCAACCAATGGCGCACGGAGGCCATGCCGAGGGCTCCTCTGCTGGTTCTTGCTGGTGGTTGGGTGATCTGCGCGACGGCTCTGTCTTCAAGCGACGGGTCTAGACCGCGCCGCGTCGTGTCCGTGTCCTAGGGAGCAGCCGGAGGAGCTGCGGCCTCCGGTCCCCTGCCAGAGATGGGTGAGTCGTCTTGCTCCCCTCCGGCAAACCGGGGCGCGGTGGATGGGCCTAGCCGAGTGTTGGAGCTCGAGTGGGCACAGCACCATCCGTCATGACCTTTTCCTGGAGGCGACGGGCGCGCTCGGCCGTCTCGGGGCAGAGCTTGCAAACGTCGACGTGCGCCTCGAGGCGGAAGGCCTCCGCCTGGCGCGCGAATGGCATCAACTGAAGGTTGCCATCTACCTTGGGCGCTCGCAGCACGAGCGTGCCCGTGCGGAGGCGGAGGAGTCCCTTGCTGTTTCTCAGGAGGCTTGCGCTCGTGCCCTGGAGGAGGCCCGGGCCGCGAATCGCCGTCGTGAGGCGGCTGAGGAGCGCGAGAGGGAGCTTCAAGCCTCGAACGCCCTACTCGAGCAACGAGTCCGTGCATGCATGGTGGCGCTTACTGCCCCGACAATCATGCCGTCCGCGAGCGCGGCGAAGCCCTGCACGCCCGACGACTTGCTGACGCTAGAGGCGGTAGAGCTGAGCCTGGAATGCAAGTGGCTGGAGGTAATGGAGCACCAAGTAATCACGACCGAGGAGGCCCTTGACTCTCAGGAGGCGAGCATCCCATGGAAGGTCGAGCAGAAGCGGCGGAGATTCGTGCGACCCTTGTCGAGGAATATCGCCAGAAGCTGGGGCTCCAGGAGGCTCGCTTCCAGCGATGGTACGCTGAACTGCAGGGCAAAGTCGATGCCCTCAAAGCGAAGCTGGCCACGGCCGAGCGGGGCGAGAAAACCGCCGAGGCGGCCCGGGCCACCGCCAAGGCTGAGCTGTCCTCCCTTCTTTAGCAGGTGGATGGTGTTACGTCCCTTGATGTTCAAGGACCTCAGGGTCACGGCCAACCGGGCCCTGAGCACTATCTACGATGAGAGCATCTCCCGTTCGTACGAGGCTGATGATGCCGGCTACCTCCGCTTCTTCACCCAGGTCATGACCTGCCTCGAAGGTGGGGCCGCGAAGGACCGCCAGCTCGTTGAAGAGAAGAGCCGCGACCTTCCCGGGCGCACGTTCTCATGTGTCTTCAGCCACCTTCTTAGCCTCGACCCCGACTTCGACTTCAGCGCCGCGATAGCCCCCGTGCCCGGTGCAATTCTAGGTGACCTGGCGAGCTGGGTTGACGACCACGTGGATGACCTGATCACTGAATTTACCCATGCCGATGATGTGGCCGCGCTCACAGCCGAAGAGGACGAAGCTGATGATGATGATGATGACAGCGATGCCGACGGCAGCGCTTCTCGCTAGGCTTGCATTTCCTTGTTTGCCTGCCAAGATTTTGGATATGGCCCCGCGGGGCGTGAAAGCATTTTTTGGGGGGCTTCCCCGTAATGTACGAAACAATGATGTGCTATCTAAATTATTTTTGAAAATATGCCGTCATGAGCCAGTGAGCTCCCGACTAGAGTAGTTGGCGTGGCTTAGCTTTTGTGCTCGCGCCATTGGATGGGTTCTTGTACCGCAGGGACGCGTTTTTTCTGAGACGGGTCCTCCGGAGCCCCCAGTCCGTGGGATCGTGGGAGGGGCTCATGAGGGCTTAGGGCCTCCTGGTGCGCCTCTAACAGGTGTCAAGCTTCGTGGGAGCATGGGGGGGAAGCCCCCAACGCTGAGTGCCCCTGAAGCCCGGGCTGAATACCGGGCATGGCGCGCGCTTGACGGCTCGCTCGAGAGCGCCGTGCGAGGAGCCAAACGCCAAAGCTTTGGCTAAGTGTGCGCACGGGCGGGCCTGTGGCATATGTGCTTGGCCCTGATGCCGCTCGGGCTAGCACAAATGCGCATGCCACACCCAGCCCCCGCTCGCGGGGTGCTCTGGGGGAGAGCGGCAGGCAGAAACCGTGCCTCCGAAAACACGAATCGAAGGAAAAGGAAACACTGTGAGTCAAAAAAATTCCCCCCTTTTCTTTAAATAAGTGCAAGAAGTTTTAAATTTCATTCCAAAGGTAGCAAATCGGATCACAAAAGAGGGCAAAACAAAGACAGCCGCGTCCGGCATCTACATTGGTCTACTAGTCTTCCCCCAGCGCGGAGCATGGGGCCTCCACTGGGCGTGGGCATAGCCATTGGGGGGCAGTGTCGACTGCTAGTGCGGAGCATGGTGCTTCCACTTGGACGTGGGTGGGAGCCCCCGTGAAGCTCAGGGGAAGCGCTCAGGAGACTCCGGGGCGTGTACAACCCCACTCATTATTACATGAGAGTGTCATGGGCGGAGATCTTGAGAGGCGCTCCTTGCCCCCTGGGCAGGTACCCCGCTCCGCGCATACCCCGACCACCGTTGGGGCGTCCGGAAACCAGGACAGGACCAAGGGGCGAGGGACTATCCGAGCGGTGGTGAGGGGGCCATGGACCTCTTCCTGGGGGGAGGGCTCGCCTGCACCTCCCTCAGGAGGGGACCCGCTTCTGGGTGGCACACGCCACCGTCGTGGTGGCGCCACACGCCCCACGACACGGGGGAGCCTTGGCACCGGGCCCCCGCCGCATAGGGGGCGCGTCCCTGCGCGACCTCCTCGTGCGCCCCGCCAGCCCAGGGCTAGGCCAGCCCCCGGAGGCGCGCCGTCTTGGCATGATCTACCTGCGATCCAAAGTTAGTGCGGCATATCCCGAAGGCACGGGTTATAACCGATAACTGTTGCTGTGGGGGGTATCGTCGGGGCATTGGGTCAGCTCGTGGGGGGCCCTAGCCCTGCGTGGCCTTGGCGACTCCGCCGTCCAGGCTGATGTGGGGAACATGCACGGGCTTCTCCTCTGCCCGTATAGCGATCCCATCGGTGGCGGCATGGAAGCTCCAAGGGCCATCATCCCGAGGCCTTCCCCTGGTGCCTCTGTTCCGCCGCCCGTCATCCCTGGCGCCCGGCCATGCCGGTCAGGGGTGATCCTTCAGCGCGGCTCCAGTAGGGGTTACCTACCCCATCGCGCGGCAGGCCGCCGCTGTGATGCCCTCTGGACCCCCTCCGAAGGGGCTGGCCGACGCAGTGGGGGCGAGCGCGAACCCCGGGCGTCGCCTGTGACGTGGGCAGGATGCAGAAAGGCACCGCGCCCTCACTGGTAGCGTCAAGTAGCTCGGCGAACTGCTCAAGCAAGGCGTCGTGGCCGCCTTCCGCCAACCTGCATCACAGTAACTCGCGCGCCACGATGAGTGCAGCTCGTGTGTTCGCTTGTTCCCGATGAGCGCGCAGGGTCGACGCCACGGCATAGCCAGAACACCGCGCGGTGACACGATTGCGGCGCTGCACAGGAGAGGGCGGGGGTGGACCGTACCGCTGATGTTCGGCGACGCCGGCGACCGTGCTGGCCGCGAGGAGTGCGGGGTGGTGAGCTCCGTGGTCGGGAAGCACCGCTTGGGCAGGGCGAGCGGCCCAATGCTCGGCACGAGCTTGGGGATCCTCCGCCATGGACCCGACGAGGCGAGGGCGGGACGCGATTGACGAAGAGGTCGAGTTTCGACGCGCCCCTACCTCGCGCGCCAAATGTCGGATTCGGGGCTCCGCAAAACCAAAGAGGTTTGAACTCTGGGGCGTGTGCGAAGAACTCAACCTAACCAGCCAACTGAACGCGCTGCCCTACAACTTTGCTCGAAGAACAGGGAGGAAGATGGACACGGCAGTTACCCAGGTTCGGGCCGCCTTGCGGTGTAATACCCTACTCCTGCTTGTGGTGGATTTGCCTCACGAGGGGCTGAGGAGGAACTTGTACAAGGGTGAACAAGCTCATGAGGCTTGTTATGGTGAGGATGCGTTGTTCTGGGTTCATTCCGTCCCGCCCCCTTCGGTGGTGGCTAGCCTATTTATAGTGGCCTTGGTCCTCTTCCCCGAAAACGAAGGCGGGAAGGGATTCCACAATGGCCAAATTTGAAGGGGGACAAGTAGTACATCTTATCCTGACGAAAGGTGGTCTTCACCTCCAAAGCTTCTACTTGTGACGTCGCGGTGGGCTCGGTGATGACATCCGTCCTGCCGCCCTGGCGGTCCTGGTCTCGTTACACGGGAATGGAAACCTTTGGGTGTTTCCTCGGGACCCCGCGCCTGCACTTGCCTCCTTAGCACCAAAGAGGAAACCTGCTGCTCTGCGCCCGCTGGCGCCCGCCTAGCCTTGGTCGTCACGGCTTGCATCACCTTCACATCATGAGATGGGTACCAGCATAGAAATCTCCGCTCCTCGGGAGCCAGGCTAAGGACGCCACTCTCTCCGGAGGTCGTGATGTCGCCCGCCTCGTGAGGCTTGGCCCCTCGCGAGGGTCTTGTCTTGAAGATGTTGCAGATGGGCCGTACCAGGCCATCGATGGCGCCACGCCGTGGGCCGCGGGCAAGCAAGTCTGGGTACCATGGTTCCCAGAACACCGACAAAGACCCATTCACATTTTGAATGAAGCACAACAACGTACACAAAGATGCACCATCAAGTACTTAAAGGTTCAATGGAGCACCACACAGAAGCAAAGGCAGTATGAGGATGTGAAGACTACCCCAGATCCAATTTTCCGTTTTCCTTTATTCGCCTAGTTTGGGAATCTCGGGGACGAGATTCTTGTAAAGGGGTAGGTCTGTCACATCTTGATTTCCATGCCACAACATTTAGGATTAATTAGGCATAAAAATTTGATCAAACAAAAACTTTTATTTTGATTTGATCTCTGCTTTAATTTGGATTTTGTTTGTTGTTTGCAAGTGCTCTAAAAATCAAGTAAAATCCTCCAACTCTCATATTTCTTTCCCTTGATCTGAAATTTTGCCCAATGATAATGCCATGTGTTTATGACATAAATTTATTTTCTTACAAAAATAATTTGGCCAAAAAGTATTTTCTAAGTTAGGTTTTTCAAAAACCCCTGACCTCAGTCTTGAACTACAAGTACCTAAGTTAGGATGACAAAATTCTTTCAAAAATTATATTTGAATCCTATTAGATATAGGACTCCACAAAACCACAAAAATATTATTTTAAAAGTTCTTTTTCAATTTTATTTAAAGGCTTTTTCTTAAGGCCAAAAAAGGTCTTTAATAGGTTAAAATTAATTTTATATTTCAAAAATATTTGAGAAAACTTAGGGAAGCTCAGTGGACATATAGTTTCCATATATATGAGTTTCAACACATGGTCATGACCAAAATATTGGTCAAACCCGTAAAAATCCATTCTGGATATTTCAAGCTTTTGGAATATTGACAATGGAAATATTCTCCATTAAATCCAAGAAAATTCTACCATGTCACATATACCACATTTGATGATCTTGCGAAGTCTCATGTCTTGGAGAACATGATAACATCACCAAATTCCCCCTAAACCATTTATGTTAATTTTCTGGTTTGAGCAACTCTACATTGCCAAACATGTCCAGATGAGTTCAAACTTGATACACATGCTCAAATGGCCTAATCATTCACCTAGGTCACGTGGTGCATCAAGGAGAACATGATAGAATAGTTGGACCTAAAGAAAACAGTTTCTGTCCATTTCTAGGGTTTACAAAAGTTGCATTGGCCACTTTCTCCATTTGACCTAAAAATTGGTGGGCACTACTAATTTGTGATGCCACTCACTCCTGTTAAGTCTCAAAGCAATTTGAGCAACTTAGCTAGCCCAAAACAGCATCAAACACCTTCTGCCATTTTTCCAAAATCCCCATTTTGACCCCTTCCACTATTCTCCTTGACTTAAACTTTTTACCACAGCACCAGCATCTCTCCCCTCCCTCTAGTAAGTTTTCTGGCGGCCAGATCCATGATTGAGGGGGTGAAAAGCACTTTTTCCCTCTCTCTCGACAGCAACAATTCCACTCTCTCTCAACCCCTCCTCTCCTCTACTGGCTTCCCAGGGCATCCAATGACTTTTCCACTTTGTTTACTCCCCACTAAGGCTCCCAGACACAAGTGGCCGCGCCCACTCCGCAAAAAGACATGCCCATGCCGGCCAAAGTCGCGCTCTGGGGCGCCAGGGCACTATAGCTCGGCCCTCCTGAGGCGACCAGGCTGCTTTGGGCAGAGAGAGCATGTCTGTCGAGGCCGCCCCGATGTCCTCAGCATGCCAAGCTGTCGGGCCCCTCCTGACCCTCTCTCCTATCCCCTCTGGGAGCTCGCCCGAGCGCGCCCTAGACTGTGCCCACGGTGCACCAACGTGCCTCTATACAGAGTCCCCTATTGAGCTCTCTCTGGTCTCCTCTTGCTCTCCCTCTCTCCTAGCAAGCTCCCAGACAACCTCCCTCTCCCTCTCGTGCCCTCCTGCCAACTCCAAGGCCGGAGCCCCGCCGACAGCTGCCGCTCAAATTCGAGCCACCCCGGCCTCCCTTCCTCCTCTCAACCAGTCCACGACGCTCACCTAGCCTCCACGGACCTCCCTAACACCCCTGAGCCCCTCCTCCGTGGCCAAGGCGTGCACCACCATCGTGCCCAATGTCGCCATCCACTGCACTCAAGGCATCACTCGCAGTCGAGCCCCACCGCTTGCGTGGAGCACATGGGCGACCGCACCGCATCGCGCTTATTCCTCCGGTGTGCAGGGCATCGTCGGGGGTGGCCGGAGTCGCTGGCACGGGCGGCAGCAGAGCGCCGGACCCGTCGGCCTCCGCGGGCGGAAGGAGGAGGCCCTTCCTCCCTCCGACACCTCCTACGGGCGCAGCCAAGTCCAGCAGCTTCGTTCGCACCACCGGCTGGCGCGGGCGGGCAGAGCAGCACCGCCGGTAAGCGAGGCCGACACCCTCTGCCTGGCATCGCGAGGTAGAAGACGACACGGGGCAGGGGAGGCGACCTGCAGGCGGGCCCCGCACGTCAACCATCAGCGGGCCGAGGTCACGCTGGCAAGTGTAAACGGCTTCGCCTGGCTCCGCCTTTCTGCAGCGGAGGCGCTTTCTCAAAAACCTCGTTTGACGTGGCCTCCCAGCGGGCCTGCGTGAGAAGCTGAGCCAGGCCCAGCGCGCTGCATGGCTAAGTTACGCACCGGGCGCGATTTAGTCCCACCTAGGTATAACACCTTCACTTTTTTTCAGAGGCATTGTAAAATATCTAGAAAATTCAAATGAACTCCAAATTTGGTGATTCAAATTTCTAGTGACTCCGTAAATCATGTTCTACCTCATGGTGTATCGTGCAAATTTTTCCATCACACTTTTCTTCATAGATATTTAGTAAATCCCATTTTCTTATTTCTGTCCTAAACTTTAGAAATTCCCACAGAGACCATCCTAGGTCGAAATACAATGATTCAAATTTGTAGGTGCGTCTAAGTTCATAGTTTAGGTTATGAACATTTTTCTCAATACTTTCTGTGCCACATCAAATATTGGTCCATTTCTTCATGTATGGTCAACTTTGCAAATTCATTGGAAATTCATCTCAACTCCAAATCCAGTGAAACCAACTCCTAGATGCTTCTAAAATCATGCCTGGTTAAATGGTTATTCTTGCTCATTTTTCAAAACAATGTTTCTGTACACTCCTTGCAGATCCATTAAATCCCTCGCTGACAACATATTGAAATGTTAAAAAAATCCTCCATGATCCAAATCCAATGAAACCACTTTGGTCATTTTTTGTATGACCAGATGTATCCTAGAAATGTCAAAACCCTATTTTTAGAGCACTTTTATTTTTGCCTTGTTGTGTTGCTTACTGTGATTGCTTTCAACGATAGTTGACGAAATAGACAAAGCGCTTGGGGATGGACCAGAAGATTTGAAGACTTTGCTGACCCAGGCAAGCAGCCCTTTGACCATGATACCCCTCTCTTGTTCATCAATACTTTTTCGAATGCATGATGACGATGATGACCTTGTCATGGATCATTGCATTGATGCATCCCCGTTGATACTTGCATGTTCGTAGCTCTACCTTGTGCTTAGGGATACGATGAAGACTTGATGTTGACGCATGATGTTGCATTTATGCCATGATCATCCCTTGGTTACAACCTTTCAAAAATCCCATTGGGTGCCCCTAATGCCCGTGGGATGATGTTGAACTAGGTCACCGCTTGATGAAGAAGTGGTGTACCGAAGCAAGTGATTGTGTGTGTATAAAAAGATGGATTAGATTTAAGGTGTGTCTACTGTCCCAACAAAAACATGTACAACCACACTACCCCTTATGGGATGGGGTATTATTGATTACCTAGTCCGATGCTGGCATGGTGCCCACACTACTAGTGACGGGGGTGACGTGAGTTCACTCTCGGGACAGGGCTGTGCTTGGATAGGCGGCCATGACTATTTTTACAGGGCACCGGACACACCGTTGGTTCCTTCGTGTAGGTGTTATGATAAAAAGGGCAGTCCCAAGATCTTTATGATTATACACAAGGGTTGTGTACCAACGAGTGGAATCTATGTTAGTGTCGCCTAGGGAAAGATAGTAATCGGTTGCTTACCCCGGGTACTTGAGATACCGCGGGTCGTGGATGACACGAAAGCTTCCTGGATTCTTGTTGGTAAAGTGTACAACCTCTGCAGAGTGTCAAACTATTCGAATAGCCATGCCCACGGTCATGGACAGTTGGGTGGTGCTACTTAAACTATGTCCAGAAATCCTTTACACACACGGTTAAGATGATTTGTTGATGAGAACCGTGAGAAGACACGATGAGTTTGAGACTGACTTGGGCATAACTCTTTCTCAATGTTGTTGTCTGTAACCTCTTGATATGTGTTGCAGACATACTCATGTCACAATTTACTGTTGATCATACTTGCATATGAAGAACTACCTTACCACAGAAATGCCAACATAGTGTTATTACCATGCATACTTTACTCTGTTTCCATTCATGGGTTGCTTCCGAGTACATTCAAACGTACTCACTGGCTTGTCCCTGGCTATTTAATTGGCCAGGCCTGAAGGAGCAGGTATATGAAGAAGAGTTCTTTGGTGATGATCAAGCGAGCTAGGATGCTTTCCCAGTCAGAATGCATGTAGGGTTAAGGTAGATGGCATGGGTCCAAGTTACCGACGAAGATTTCTGCTGCGATGATATACTCAAGACTTGACCATAATTGTCATAATGTGTGTAAGACGGTATGTATGGATGTAAGACTCTTGTTATTCAGCTTCTGTGTGTTCAGTGAGCATTGCTCTCTCGGATCACTGTACACGTGCATTCGGTGGCTTCGACTTTGTAAGTCGGGGTCCCCACAGTGGGCCCACAAGGCATGCCCTCTTGCCTTTCTACCTCCTCGCTTCTTGTCTCATCTCCTCCTGAAGCTTCTAGGGTCTCTTATGTCCAGAAAAAAATTATCAAAAAGTTTCAGAGCATTTGGACTCCGTTTGGTACCGATTTTCTGTAAAACCAAAAACAAGCAGAAAACAACAACTGACACTATGCACTGAATTAATAGGTTAGTCCCTAAAAGTGATATAAAATTGCATAAAATGTATGTAAGATTGATAATATAATAGCATGAAATAATTAATAATTATAGATATGTTGGAGATGTATCAGCATCCCCAAGCTTAATTCCTGCTCGTTGTCGAGTCAGTAAATGATAAAAATAGAATTTTGCTGTTGAATTCTACCTAGCATGTTTATCATGTAATATTTTCACAGTGTAAATATGAGAAACGATGAAGTAATTGATATCAACATAATAATGTCCTTGAATACAAGAACATAATCATTACATTTTTAAAATATACGATAGATGCATAACGAATGTTATCCCTACTCATTGAATTATGTAAGCATGGCATGACTCCACCTTCACCACATAAATATAAATCATGAGCACCCCGGTGACAAACCAAGCAGTTGGATCATACTTTTTTAAAGCGCTTCAGCATTTTCAACTCAACTCAATACATGAGCGTGAGCCATGGACATTAGCACTATAGGTGGAATTGAATGTGGTGGTAGAGATATATAAGGGAAGTCAAAAAGGAAGTAAGGCTCACATCAACTCGGTGGATCATTAGGCAATGGAGAGGCCTTTCAATCAATATCAACGCGAGGAGTATGGATTGCCATGCAACGAATGCACTAGAGCTATAAGTGTATGAAAGCTCAATATGAAACTAAGTGGTTGTGCGTCCAACTTGCTTGCTCATGAAGACCTCGAGCATTTTGAGGAGGCACATCATCGGAATATACAAGCCAAGTTCTATAATGAAAAATTCCCACTAGTATATGAAAGTGACAACTCAATAGACTCTCTATATGAAGAACACGGTGCTACTCTGAAGCACAAGTGTGGTAAAAGGATAGTAGGATTGCCCCTTCTCTCTTTTTCTCTCAATTTTTTGCTTGGGCTCTTTTTGGCCTTTTTTTGTAAAGTCCTGAACTTCATCGTAATTCTTTGGAGGACTCATTAGTCTCCATCATCCTTTTTCCTCACAGGGACACTGCTCTAATAATGATGATCATCACAATTTATTTACTTACAACTCGATGCTGAAGCAATATGACTCTATATGAATGCCTCTGGTAGTGAACCAGGATGTGCATGGATCTAGCAGAACATGTAGAACAATAATTATGAATGATGGCTTTGCCACAAATATCATGTTAGCTCTATAGGATCATGCAAAGCAATATGATGATGAACACACATGTCGTAAGACGGAACGGTGGAAGTTGCATGGCAATATATCTCAGAATGGCTATGGAAATTCCATGATAGGTAGGTATGGTGGATGTTTTGAGGAAGATATAAGGAGTCTTATGTGTCATAGAGCATATAATATCACGGGGTTTGGATGCACCGGCGAAGTTTGCACCAACTCCCGAGGTGAGAAAGGGCAATGCATGGTACCGAAGAGGCTAGCAATATACGGAAAGATGGGAGTGCGTAATTGTCCATGAACTCACATTATTCATAAACAACTCATATACTTATTGTGAAAGTTTTATTAGCCCTCAAAGGAAAGTACTACTCACATGCCCCTAGGGAGGAGGTTGGTAGGAGTTAACCATCGCGCACCTCCGATTTAGACAGCACTCAAGGATTTCAATCAGACACAAAAATACTCAAACCTCCCCACCATGCCATGTCGGACACTTAAATGAGTAGTTAATAACAAGCTTTAATATCGATGTTTCTACTAACCAATGATCATGAACCGATACCCTTTCATATTATGACATCAATATAATTAAAACATACGTTTCATATTTAGTGATCTACATGAAAGTTTTTTTATACCACTCTTATGTACCTATCAATTTTGGACTAGTGCTATAACCCGTTCGCATTACCACTTCCTATTTAATAGACTCTCAAAAATATTTAAGTGAAGCATGAAAATGTAACCATTTGTATAAAATATATAACCACCGCCGTGCTCTAACAAATACAAGTTAAGCACAAGAGCAACTACATAGCTCAAAAGATATAAGTGAAGATCAAAGAGTATTTTAACAAATCATGATAAATGTGTCATTCTCTAAAAAGGTGTGTCCAGCAAACAATGATTATGGCAAACTAAAAAGCAAACAAAATAAAACTATGGTACAAGACGCTCCAAGCAAAACTCATATCATGTGATGAATAAAAAATATAGCTCCAAGTAACATACCGATGAATTGTAGACGAAAGAGGGAATGACATCTAGGGCATCCCCAAGCTTAGATGCTTGGGTCTTTCTTGAATATTAACTTTGGGTTCCTTGGAAATCCCCAATCTTAGGGTCTTGCCGCTCCTTATTCCTACATCCATCGTGATCTCACCAAAAACATGAAAACTTCACCACACAAAACTCAACAGAAACTTCATGAGATCCATTAATATAATAGACAAATCATAAAATTTAGGTACTGTTGTAAACTTATTCATAATTATTATTGCATAATAACTGTTGTATTCTAACTTCTCCATCACTTATGCCCCTCGATATAATCCATAGCATCATTAAAATAAGCACACTATGCAATAAAAAATAGAATCTGACTAAAACATAACTGTCTGTAATGATCTGAGTAAAAATCATACTTCTGTAACTCCAAATAATCTAAAAATTTAGGACACTATGAGAAATTTGTATATAAATGATGTGTAAAAATTTCAGAATTTTATCGTGTTCCCGTAAATTATGAAAATTCCAGCACTGGGCACAAAAGTTTGTGGTTTTGCACATAATCAAGTCAACTATCATCCAAATCACCCCCAAAAGTTTTACTTGGCACAAACACTAATGAAAATATAAAAATGCAATCATTACAGTAGAAATAATAATTTCATCACACAAAACATTAATAAAAAGAAAAAAAGATAACTAGTGGGTTGCCTCCCAACAAGCGCTATTGTTTTATGCCCTAGCTTGGCATAATGCATTGTTTCAAGTATTCTTATCTTTAAAAGTAATTACATAGGTGGCTATCATAATAGATTCATATGGTGGTTTAATTCTCTTCCTTGGAAAGTTTTCCATCCCATTCTTTAATGGAATTTGGAACCTTATGTTTCTGTCTTTCATATTAATAATGGCACCTATGGTTCATAGGAAAGGCCTACCAAGTATTATAGGACAAGATAGATTGCATTCAATATCTAGCACAATAAAATCCACGGGTACATAATTTCTATTGGAAAGTATGAGAAAATCATTAATTCTAACTTAATGGTTTCTTAATAGTTGAATCCACTAAATGTAAGTTGAGGGAACATTCATCCATATCGGTGAGACCTAGCATGTCACATAAAGATTTTGGTATAGTAGAGATGCTAGAACCTCACAAATAATTACATTCATAATCTTTAATCTTAACTTTAATACTAAGTTCCCATTAATCATGTAATTCTGTTGGTATAGATCTTCCAATTCTAGCTTTTCTTCATGAGCTTTAATCGTAGCTTCAATAATATGTTTAGTAAAGGCTTTATTTCATTCGTAAGAATTAGGTGAATTTATCATGGATTACAACAAGGAAATACATTCAATCAAAGAGAAATTATCATATTTAAAGTCCTTGTAATCCAAAGTAGTGGGTACATCACTATATAAAGTCTTGACCTCTTCAAACCCACTTTTATTGTTTTTATCATTATGATCATCACCCTCCGAACAATTGGGATGCCTTCTAACTAAAGGTGACTCATGTCGAGTCCCCTTTTCATCAAGTTTTACCATAGTAAACAAAGTTTCAATAGGTGTCACACCAATTATTATTATTATATGAACTGCCATAGAAATTATCATAATTATTAGAGGGATTACCGGGATACGGTCTAGGATTGAAATTCCCTCTATAAGCATAATTGTTGAAATTATTTCTAGCGATAAAATTCACATCAATATCATCATTATTTTTCTTAATCAAAGTAGATAATGGAACATCATTTGGATCAACATGAGCATTTTTACTAGTAAGCATGTTCATAAGAGCATCCATTTTATCACTTAAAGTAGAAACTTCTTCGACAGAGTTTACCTTCTTACCAGTTGGAGCTCGTTCGGTGTGCCATTGAGAATAATTTGTCATCATATTATCAAGAACCTTCGTGGCATCTCCCAAAGTAATTCCAATAAAGGTACCACATACGGCAGAGTCTAGCAGATTTCTCGACATAAAGTTTATTCCTGCATAATTTTTTTGTATTTTAATCCATAAGCTTAATCCATGAGTGGGACAATTTTTAATAATTAATTTAGTTCTCTCCCAAGATTGTGCAACATGTTCTTGCGCAAGTTTCTTATAGTTCATGATTTGATTTCTACAAGATATAATCTTAGCGGGAGCAAAATATTTGGCAATAAAAGCATCCTTACATTTATCCCATGAATCAATAGTATTGCAAGGTAAGGATGAAAACCAAGTTTTAGCACGGTCTCTTAGCGAGAAAGGAAATAATTTCAACTTAACAATATCATTATCCACATCTTTTTTTGCATATCACATAATTCAACGCAGGTATTAAGATGGGATGCAACATCTTCATTAGGATTTCCAGAAAATTGTTCTTTCATGATAAGATTTAGCAATGCAGCATTAATATCATATGACTCCACACTAGTGGCAGGAGGAGCAATTGGAGTACTAATAAAATCTTTGTTATTAGTATTCGGGAAGTCAAACAACTTAGTGTTTTCTTGAGACATAGTGGCAAAGCAAGGAAGATAGGAAACAAGCAAAATAAAATATTTTTGTGTTTCTGATTTTTTAGAGAAGTGGAGGGAGATGAAAAAGAGAAGGCAAACAAAAGAAAATAAAAAGTAGATTAAGTAAATGATAATTTATATGAAGGAACCGGTAGATATCTCATGATGTCTCCCCGGCAACAGCGCCATAAATTTTTCTGCTAATTCGGAGCTGCGTTGGCATTTTCCCTGAAGAGGAAGGGTGAAGTAATATAGTAGAGGACAGTATTTAGCTCAGTGAGAACCAAGGTTATTGAACCAATAGGAGAACCATGCTGTCGGTGAGGGAGTCCTGGACTAGGGGGTCCTCGGGATGGCATCCTATCTCGCATGGGCCGGATTAATGGGCCGCACTGTACTCGGACCGACGACCTTTTGTGCCTTGGTGTGTACCCCAAGTCAAGATGGAAGATCCGGTGTTTCCTTGATGTAACCGTCTATCTGTAAACCCTAGTACCCCTGGTGTCTATATAAACCAAGGGGTTTAGTCCATAGAGGCTAGAAGAACAATCCACATCCTACTAGTTAGGGTTTAGTTCATCTGATCTCGCGGTAGATCTACTCTGTAATCCCCATATACACAAGCAATATAATCAAGCATGACGTAGGGTTTTACCTCTTAGAGAGGGCCCGAACCTAGGTAAAAATCATGTTGTAGGGTGGAACCCTAAGTGGAGATCTTTCACGAATTGGAGGGGAAATCCCCAAGAAGAAGAAGAACCCAAAGGGGAAAACACAAAAGGAATACTCAAGAACAAGTCCAATCACACATCCACTAGACTCAAATCCACACAAGATCCACAAAGGTACATAAACAACAAGAGGAACATGGGTACATGGAAAAGTTCATCCCAAATCCCAAAGGGATATGAGGTCTTGAATCCCTAAGGATCTTCTCCAATGGAGGCCTTGAACTCCAATGGAGTCTTCTCCCTCAAGAGGAAACCCACAAGTGGAGATACATGAGCTAAGTTCTAATGTCTAGATCTATTCTTAGCTAAGTCTAAATGGAGGAGGGGAAGGATTATATATAGTCCTAGGCAAAGAGAGCAATAAGTGGGGGCGAAATGGTAATACAAGGGCAAAGCCCGCAGCAACACATAGGGGGCCCCGTGCGCACGGGGTATCCAGAGACCTGGCGACTTAGCCCGTGCGCATGGGCACGGGGTCCCGTGTGCACGGGGTCCAAGGGCCCGTGTGCATGGGGTATCCAGAGGCTGGCAGCATGTCGCCTTCTCGTGGACTCCCATCGATGCAGGTGGAACCTCGCCTTCTCCTTGATGGTTCCTTCTCCGTTTCGATGCTTCTCTCGTGGATGGTGTAGGTGCTCGCTTGTGGATGACCTCCTCCATGGCACATTCGTCATTGGGTTCAAACCTATATGGGCACATGGTAGGACAGTCAAGTAGTATACCATCCTCGAGGGAACTAAGAAGACACGCATGAAGGATGAAATTCACCTTAGTATGATTGAAGTAGGAGTTGGGCGTGTCTCCTAACAATGGGACTCTTGACATGGTGATGTCCGTAGGATGCTCCGCATCATCCCCTCCCCCTTGGGAAAGATCCGTCCTCCGATCAAAATCCAAATCACCATGGGAAAGAGATGTCGTCGCCGTGTGGAAGTGGACGATCACCAAGCGTTCTTCATCTTGAAGCTTGAAATGGGCACTCTCCAATGTCGGACCGTCTTGTGGTTCCTTCAAAAGGAGGAAATATAACAAGAACTTGGAAAAATAAATGTGGTTAGCGTTAGAGCAAAACCAATCATTCAAGAGGTGATTCACCCAACAACTATCGTCATCAAGCATAGCATAAGGTGTGACAAAGAAGTGTGGCATGGCAAGTAAGCGTATAAGTTGAGCACAATCAAGTAGATCATGGAAACAAGCATGCAAATGGGAGGTCGAGATGCAAATATCTGGGACAAATGAACAAGCATCTTCCTCAATGTTATAGCAAGCATGCACAAAGTGCTCAATGAACGGTCTATGGTAGGCATATGAATCACTCACAACACCAAAGGAAATGAAGTGTCTAAACACATGGGGCAAGACAATCCAATCATAATGTGCATATGGTGTAGTGAAGATATTGTGGCACTCAACACAATAGCAAGAGCAATTGTTTAACATGGGTGAGGCAATCAAGTCAATCATGTGACAATCAAAGGTGCATGGCATACATGAAGAAATGACATTGTTGCAACCAAACATATGATAGGAGCAAATAATGAACAAGTTGGATGCAACACACAAGGTATATATGTCATGAGGCATAGCAATGTGGAAATCATGAATGAAAGCACTATCTCTAACATGTGTGCAATCTAGTGGTCGAAGATGACCAATAAGTCTCATGGTGCAAGCTACCCACGAAGTATGATCCACAATATGCATGCTCATGGTTTGGGTGTTCTTGAAAGAGAAGGATATCACCTCGAAAGCATGTCCTTGTGCGTCCTTCACAATACCGAAGCACAAGCAAAAGCGGTGTAGAAGTAAGTCATGGTCGAATGTATGAGGCTCGCTCTCAAGAGCTCGAATGGTCAACTCACGTGAAGTGAAAGTCGACACGAAGTCCAAGTATCCTACACATGCACAAAAGAAAGCAAACAATGTATGTGCATGGTAGATAAACACATCATCCATCATGATGGTTCTCTTCTCTTGCACATAACCATTAGAAGCAAAAGTGCATGAGAAATATGATGCAACAATGGCAATTTTCATGGCACTAGGCATATGGTGCAAAGAAGGAAGATAAGCACACTTCACATGAAAGATGGTACAAGCTCCAAACTTATGCGAGAGAGCTATGGGGGGCAATCTCATTAGCAAGACTAAAAGCATATTGTTGCACTCAATACAAGGCAAATCATCTAGCATGAGAGAGGCAACATATGGAGACATATGACAACATGTAATAGCAATCATGTGCAAAGCATGGAAATGGATGCCATCAACCGCATGAATTGAGAAAGTATGAATCATGGGTGATGCAACATAAGCAAGCATATCAATCATGTCGTGCAAACTAGTGGAGCGAAGATGCAACACACTAGAGGATATCATGGCAATCATGTCATGTGAGCAAATAATATGCATAGGTAATTCACATGACATATGGCAAGCACGAAGACAAAGCGAGATCAAAGTATCATCATAGGCATGGGGCACAAAGCGAAAATGGCAATAACAAGCAATATCTCCACCAATCTTGCAAATACACATACAAGTATGAGTATCAAGGAACATGTGTAATGCAAAGCATGGGTCACAAATGCATGACAAAGGCATATGAATGATCATATCAAGCATAGTGAACATGGCAATATGGGCATAAAGTGAGAAGTGGTATATAACCCATAACCATGTGAGGGCCATGTAGAAGAAATGCGCGAAGTCTTTGCGTGAAGGGAGCTGTGGTACGGACAATCCACGGGATCCCAAATCATCATTTCTCTCTAGAGCTCGTTTTGTCAACTCATGGGATTGCAAGGTTGATGAGTATGCATGGGTACCTACACAAAAGAGACACAAACCAAAGAAAGTGTGTGCGTGGTAAATGTACACATCATCCATCATGATGTGTATGTGTACGTGAGAGTTAGCACAAGATAAGCATCGCTCAAAGAAATTGTAAGCATGGTATATGAACATGTCATCCATCATGCAATGATAGTTATTGTGTTCAATATGATCTGGACGCAAATTATAGCAAGTGTGTGGCACAACAACAACATGTTTATTAATGGGATGCATATGGTGCACACAATCATGGGAATCATGCAAATCATAGGATGGATCAAAATCTCCTAGTATGTTTGAGGAAACTATGGGGGTCTCCTCAAGAGCAATAGCGGAATCATCATATGGAGAGTATTGAAAACATGGCAAACAATGCATGTCTGAAGCGAGGTGGTCATGGCATGGCATATGAGATAAATGATGCAAAGGGAGCATATCAATATCATCACAAGAAAAACAAATGCCAATAACCATGGGTTTGTCATCTATGCCATATGTGCAAAATGGGTTTATTTTAATGGCATATGCATAGTCACTACGAAGAGATTGCAAATAAGACATATGATTGATCTCATGCATAGCATATGACAAGTCAAGCGGATTATCAAACATGATGTGACCGAGAGAATTATCACAAGAAATCCTACGTAACATGGCATCACAACTAATAGACTCCACATGGCAATTATCAAACTCATCGTAAATGGGTAAATCATCGCAAGGGGAAATCATACTAGCATGAAGCATGGTAATAGGTGGATCAACATCATGCAAGCAATCAATGTCAAGAATGTCCACTAGTGGGACTAGAGCATCACCATCACCTATGTTACCTTTGTCATTCCACTCATGTGGTGTAGGTGAGGTGGCAAGAATCAACTCGTGGTCAGCGTCATCATGATGGAACCATGTGGGGGGTGCATCATAGTCCACCATGGCCATCGTCTTGTCCAAAGGAAGGACGAAGTCATCAAAGATCGGTGCATCATCATATATGGGACCTAGCACCAAATGAGAAGACACAATAGAGGTAGAGGGTAAGTCGTTAGAAATCGAAATGGCCTCACATGCCCTATCAACTACCTCACTCTCTCTATGTGCTGGTGGCTCACTCACTACCTCAAGGTAGGTGCACTCAATTTCGCATATGGTGGAGTCACTCAAATCACTCAACTGGTGGTGGTGGTGGCTCTCCTCACATGGGAATTGGGGAATCTCATCATATATGGGGCTAGTGGTGAAGTCACTCTCACTCTCAATATGGTGGCAAAAGTCACTCAAGTCCTCATACGTCGCTGTGGTTGAAGGGAAAATCCCATGCTCAACCATCTCGTAGTCATCGTTGTGGATGAAGGCCGAAGATGGCACATCATCACTCTCGTTGTGGATAAAGGCCGAAGATGGCACATCATCACTCTTGCCTCCAAAGATGGAAGCATTGTCTTGGGGCTCATCGGGCTTGGACATCTCGGTAGTACTAGCCGCATGCTCGCCGTCTTGGAGTGTGGTCGTCATGAAGTGAGCCCAGGTCGAGTAGACTTGGCCTTCTTGAGTTCTTGCTCTGCCTTGAAAGCACCAATGTAGAGGTCATCGAGGGACTCGTAGTTGTTGAGGAAGATAGTCTTGATGATGTTGTCATTCAATCCCATCATGAAGTGGAACTTCATCCAAATGAGGTTGTCCATGCCGGCTCGTCGCAAGGCTACCTTCATGTTCTTGAAGTACTCGTCGAGGGACTTGGATCCTTGTAAGGTGTTCTCCAATTGGTGTTGAAGATGTTCCGTGTAGGTGGAAGGCACAAATTCTCGCTGCATCACTTTCTTCATCTTGGACCAACTCAAGTTGAAGCTCTTCAAAGGTGTTTGAAGCCACCAAATCAACGCGTAGTCATGAAAGGTACTTGTGGCGCACTTCACTTGGTCTTCGAAGGGGCCTTGATGTAGCTTGAGGTAGTTTTCCATCTTGCGCTCCCACTTGAGGTACTCTTCAGGGTCATTACTCCCAGAGAATGGAATCACATCGACGATGTCGAAGTCGAAGTAGCTTGTGGAAGTAGTGGACTTGAGCTCGTGGAGTAGGCGAAGATGTCGTACGTCCGAAGGCGAAGATGCCTTGAAGTCACTTGGTGAAGATGCCAAAGGTGTTGAAGAAGCCACGGCCTTGTGGTCGATGTCATGGTTCTGTAAGGCCCATGCCCACGGGGGTGGCAGAGAAGCCAACTCTCATCCAGAAGTGTTCTCTTCATGGTCTTGTCGGTGTCGATCTTGTATGTACTTGCCGGAGATGGTAGCTCGGGAGCTTGTGCACTTGGGCGTCTTCCCGAAGATGAGGAAGATCTCTTGTGGTTGTTGATGAGTACCTTGAGCTCCTCCATGTGCTTGTCCATCTTGGCGTCAATGAAGTTCTTCATAGCATCAAACTCATCATCGTGGTTGTAGACCGGAGATGATGTGCTTTGCCTATCCATCACAAGACTCGAGAAAAGGTGAGTAGGAAATGAGATAAACAATACCAAGCTACCTTTTCCCAAAGTTGAGGATGTATCTCGTGTCACTCAATGAGAAATGAAAGAATAGTGGAATTGGTATCGGACTTGTTCACTCACACCAACAAAGTAAAGCTTATCGAGTGGCTTGGTTAGGACAAGTGGCACAAATTCATGCAAATTGAAGTCCAAGATATTGTAAATGTTGAAATAAGTCAAAAGGACTCAAAATGCAAAGCAAGTGATCACAAATATAGAGGACAGCAATAAAGAAACACACACAGTGGGATAATGGGGCTTGTGCAACTATAGGGATGAGCAATACAAAAATTGCCAAACGAAGACTAAGCTCATGTTGCACAAACACTAGGAGAGCACTAGCTTGATTGCACACTTGGGCACGATTTACCACTTGGCACCAACCTATATGTATGCAACAAGAATGTGTCCTATTCCATGTATCCTCATGCACAAGTATCTCTTTTCATGCTCCACTCTTTGCTTATAAGCTTATGATCATTCTTTTCTTGCTTAAAAGCTTTTTTTTGACTTTTTTTTGCTCTTCTATTCCTTTCCACTTTGCTTATGGAGCTTCAACCAATCACATGAGACAAGTATGACAAGATATGCATGGGAGCAAGCAATGGCACTATATGATATATCAAATGATGTAACAATATGATATCGTATCACTATGGTGCATAAGTTTTCGCGAAGCCCGACAATACTCGGATAGCTAGTCTCAATAGGTATGAAGGTATTCGCAAAGATTGTGGGGCTATCAAGATGTAATGGCAAGGAAGGAAAGTTTACGATGGAATGGATAGCTTTGTCACACTTAACCTTTCACGAAGTCAGGGGTAACCGACCTTGCTTCCGGTTCAAGATGGTCTCAAAGGATGGATGGTCGTCGTTGATGCGGAATGTCATGGTGGATGTAGTCGATGAAGCGATACAAGTCACCGGTGGTGGATGAAGATGTAACCGTCCCTAAGTAGCCAAAACACCTTAGGAGAGGCAAATCACAACTCAAACAATCACAAATGCATTAGGAACCAAAATGGGTTAGTTTGCGGAAGTTGTATGTGGTGGTACGGAAGTTATGGCGTAGGGCCTATGCAAAAGATGTAAAAATGGACAAAATTTGATGGAGTAAAATGGTGGTAAAACCTATCTAGATGGATGGGGATGTCAATAACGGACTCCGGACATGGAAGATATGGCCGAAATGATGAAGCGGTGACGGCTACTGTAGGGTGGCCGTGCGCACGGGGTCTAAGGCCCGTGGACACGGGGTCCCATGCACACGGTACAAGGCCGTGGACACGGGGTCTCCAGGGACTTCGAGGGGGCCCGTGCGCACGGGGTCTGGGGCATGGGGGTGGCTGAAATTCTGCGATTTCAAATTCAGATTTGAGAGGGATAAAGAAAAATTGGGGTATGGGGACGCAATAGGAGGTGGATCGACTTGCTAGACACCAAATCCATGGATTGAAATCAACAAAAACTCACAAGAAACATCAAATCACAAAAAAATTGGTATGGCTCTTTTTGTGGGGAATTTTAGAAATTGGGCAAGAACAAGCAAAATTAGGATAGAAAACAAGGAGGGGGGCGCCAATTTCGTGAGAAACCATGGCTCATGATACCAAGATGTTGTAGGGGGGAACCCTAAGTGGAGATCTTTCACGAATTAGAGGGGAAATCCTCAAGAACAAGAAGAACCCAAAGGGGAAAACACAAGAGGAACACTCAAGAACAAGTCCAATCACACATCCACTCGACTCAAATCCACACAAGATCCACAAAGGTACATAAACAACAAGAGGAACATGGGTACATGGTAAAGTTCATCCCAAATCCCAAAGGGAGATGAAGTCTTGAATCCTTAAGGATCTTCTCCAATGGCTCTCCGGAGTCTTACAACGTGGTGCATATCGGAAACAGAGGGGCAGCAACTTTTGGCCGAGATTCCTGCCGGTATGGGCGGCCACCACTTGATAGCTCAGGCCCTGGTCAGCAAGGCCTTCTAAGCTGGGTTTTTTTGGCCCACTGCCCGCGCGGACGCCCGCACTCTAGTTCAACGTTGTGTTGGATGCCAGCTTTTTGCAAATAAGAGCCATATCTCCACAACGGCTCTCCGGACTATGCCAATTACCTGTCCCTTTTTAGTCTGGGGGCTGGACATGGTTGGACCACTTAAAGGGGGAACCAAGAAAAAGAAATACCTGCTGGTCATGGTCAATAAATTCACTAAGTGGATTGAAGCAAAACTAGTTACCTCAGCAAAGTCTGGACTAGTTATTGACTTTATATCCGGCGTGGTACACCATTACGGTGTCCCACATAGTATCATCATGGATAATGGATCCAATTTCACGGCCCAGTAAGTCAAGGATTGGTGCGTGACTATGGGCATTAAGCTCAACTACGCTTCGGTGTGCCACCTGCAGACCAATGGAGAGGTTGAGCGGGCTAACAGACTAATCATGAGCAGCATCAAGCCTCGCCTAGTTCGTTCCTTGAAACAATCTGATTGTTATTTGGTGGAGGAGACTGACTCCGTATTATAGGGACTGTGCACCACTCCTAACTGATCAACGGGATACACAACTTTCTTCATGGTGTACAGTGCAAAAGCAGTTCTCCCTTGCGACATCATTCACGACGCACCTCGAGTACACATTTATAAGGAAAAAGAAGCTAAGTTGGATCGGCAGGATGAATGAGACGCCTTGGAAGAAGAGCGGGACGTAGCTCGGGCTAATTCTACATTTTACCAACAGCAGGCTAGACCCTACTAGAACAGCGAAGTTCGGGCGAAGGCATACAACGTTGGAGAACTCGTCCTCCACCTTCCACAGAATCAAAAGAATAAACTCTCGCCTAAGTGGGAAGGCCCTTTCATAATTGATGAAGTGCTAGCAGGAGGAGCCTATCATATTCGCAACCCAATCGACGATCGCCTCAAACCAAACCCCTGGAACGGAGCCCGGCTGCAGTGCTTCTATGGCTATGTCAGTCCACTATTCCTTTCCTCATTGTAAATTTCTTCATTCTATTCTAGCCCTATTCGGATAAACCGAATTCTGCTTAGGCCCTTTTCCTTACACATCTTCAAATGTAATACCCAGATTTAATTGGGGGCTCATTAAAGCAGCCAATTAATATATTTTTCGTGCACGGAATCGTCTCTGTCGTGTTTGAAATCTCCCAAGTACCTCTTTGTCCATTATATGAACCGATTTGACTTAAGATTTTACCAATCTGGGTTGCCTGGCTCCAGTGCTTACCTCCTACGTTCCCGATTGTTCGCCTAGGGGGTAAAGGGAGCACCTCTGTGATTGTTACAACCAGGTCAGATGCGTCCGTACCTCAGATGGGTGAAGCCGAAAGCTAGCACTCTTAAGAACACGGTGGGTCGGCTATGAAGGAAAGTACAGTCATCTTGGTCTTCATCACCAATGCTTCGGAATTCGGCCCCTGCATCAATTATTCTTATACTTCGGGTATCTGGATACAAATGTCTACACTTGGTACGATGAACCTGAAGAAAGGAACCCATGGAGGTACTATTTTCTTCAAAAGATGTTTCTTACGTTAAAAAGTAATATAACATGACTCTCGGCACACATTTTTGACTGTTTGTACCCAAAAGCCGGATTGCCTTGTTACCGAAAGTGATTTCCTGCTTGCGTCAGGACACATAGTACGGAACACTTCCCGATCACTGGTCGGGAAGGCAGAAGCCGATGGCTGGTTAAGACAACATTTTACAGTACGGATCGAGATCATTCGATGTAAAGTACATAGACACGTAGAGTCAAACACAACACTCTTTCTCCACATTGTCTATTATGCTATCTAAAGCGCAATCCCGCTGAGAGAGTCGGGCTACGGGCATCACTTGGTCATAGAACAAATGAAGAAGAATTTCCTACCCATCCAGCCCTACTGGCCCATCACGGGCTATATGCTCTGGCTTGAGTTTTCTGGACCGGGTTTTACCATGGCCCATGCTTCTTGTGCCCCCTCCCAATAGGATGATATTTTTCATAATTCAAAGCGCCGCTGAGCTCCCTTAAAGCGACTTGCTAGTTTGGCCATCTCGTACGGTGCCACTTCGGTCTGCCATAACGCCGTTACCATGTTCTTCATAGCTTTTCGAGCCTTCTCAAGAACCACAGACAGTTCTTTCAAAGATCCCCGCCAAAGGAATTTCCCTCCTCCCCGGGCCGACCAGTTAGGAGAACTAGCATAAAGGATGGCGTGTTTGTTATATTCAAAGCATTGCGAGCGGCTTTGTACATCCAATGCTTAAATGACACATATTGAACATGCCGCTTTTCAATCTTTGGTTATCTCCCAGAGCCTGCGCCAATTGAGATTTCAAACTCTCTAGTTCTTTTTCTTGTTGCAGGTTCTCGGCCTTCAGATTGTTGGTTTCCTCATGGCTGCGTTTTAAAACCCGTAGACCAGTTTGATGCTGTGACTCAGCATACCGTTGGGACTCTTTGACGGCCTCCAGGTCCTTCTGTAGTTGGCCTATGGATTCAGCTGCTACAAAGAAAGCCGATGTTAAACAGGGCACGTTGGGGCAATTCCTGCGTGTTAAAAACCTTCCCCTCACCATGGGCCTCGCTAATGAACTTTTTCACCGCCTCTAGTTCTGCCTTCACATCAGCCAACTGTGATCGGCTTGACTCAAGGTCTTGGGACAACTTCTTATTCTGGTCCTTTGATGCTTGCCGAAACCATAAATAGCTATATTCGCAAACCCTTAACTCAGCCGTTCCGCCCAAACTATGGCTTGGGGGCTATGGGGTAAGCATTTATATTCGATTGTCAGAACCCATCTCTTACCTGCATATTGGCCAACTGAAGATTGGCAATCCCCTCAAGAATGTTCGGGCCGCTTCGAGGTATACGTCCACCGAATTGAAAGGCATTAAACTCTTGATCAGAAAAGGTGGTATGACGTAGAGATTCCTTTTGTCGTTGATGATTCATCACACTTTCAACTTCAGAATTGGTGACCGAGACATCCTCGGGATCTTCTAAAGGCTGGTCTGCGGTACTACTTCCCACATTGACTTCTGCCTGTCCTGTGGATCTTCGACCGCGCTGGGACACTCCTTCGATGTCTTCAGGCGGTCGAGGTGGTACCTTTTTCCTATAAACCCGGATTAAAACATCAATAGAGCCCCGCGGCGGCGAGGCTAATAAGGAACTGATGGCAATTTTAAAAAGTGCACTACCTTTTCTTCGAAGATAGGATGGGCGTAGATCTCATGGCCGCTTTTCTTTTGGAGGCTCCTTTGTTGGCTGGAACCGACGCCGCCTCCGTCGGTGTTCGGCACGAGGTACGGTGACCCTTGGGTGTGGAAGTTAGTGTAGTGGGAGCAGCACAAGGCGAAGGCCCTGTTTGAGAGAAGACCTTTTTGCTACTTATGGCGGAGGAGGGAAGAAGCCCAGGGTGATCGGCTGTGATAGCCACCTTGGAACCGTCAAGGCTTTCCAGGAAGAAAACCCTGTCCTCGAAGTCGATGGAAACCTCTAGGTCCTCGTGAAAGCCCAGATCGTCGTCACGAGAATGATCCTCTGGTTGAGGGGAAGGGCAGCTAATGCCTTCAACCTGATGCCTCCAACTCTGTTCAGAAAAAGATTGAGCTGGTCAGTATGCGGACGTGATGTCCGAACTATGTATGAAATTTTAAACTTACCCATTCGATTGGGTTGTTGCTCGAGTAGCCTTTCTAGTTTTTGGGGAAGGCAAACTCCTTCTCTTTGCCCTTAAATAGATCCGCTAGTATGGCGGCCATTGCTGCTTGGTTGTTAGGCCCCTGCGGCTTGTAGAGGGACACGTCACTTGTCCTGTTATAGCTCCACAAGGGGTGCGTCCTTTGTTGGAGCGGTTGCACGCATCGTTCGATCGCCGCAGCCATTATGTCAACCATGGTCAATCCACCATGGGCCAACACCCTTACCTTTGTGGCTACGCAGTACACCTCAGCGGACTCTTCCTGGGAGGGGCTCCTGGGCCGCCAGTTAAGTCGCTTCTTAAGTAGGGTGTCCGAATACAGGGGCAGACTCCTCCAAACTAGTTCGAACAAGGGGACATCTTCCATATAAAACCACTCCGAAGACCATTCTTCGGAATCTTTCTCTGGAGTCCCAATGTGGTATCCAGTTCCGTCTATCCGACACACTTCGGCTCCGACTACTTGAACAATTGACCCCCCGTGGGTGCGAGGGACGAGGCAGAAATACTTCCTCCATAGCTCGAAATGGGCCTCGCAACCTAGGAACATCTCGCAAAGGGCGATGAAGCCAGAAATATGTAGAATTGATCCCTGGGTGAGGTGGTGGAGTTGGATCCCATAAAACTCAAGCACGCACATTAAGAATGGGTGAATGGGAAATCCCAGGCCTCTTAGGAGGAAGGATATGAGATATACCCTCTCATCTTTATTTGTATTGGGAAAGCTCTCCGTGTAAGCCTCGCCATTGGCCGAGGTCAACCCAGCACGAACGGGTATGAGATCCACAGCGGGGAGATACCCTTGCCGCTAGAGGTCACACAGCTGGAGCCGCGAGATAGAGCAGCTGGGTCAGTCGCCCGGGAGATGGCCGTGAGGGCGCCAGGATGAGCCAGGGATGCCGGCCATGTGCCTTGAGGATTTTCTCTGGGCAGGATTAGATTCCTTGCTTGGGTGGGGATGGACCACTTGATGCGTCCTTGGCCTATTTATTAGATATGTTCCTGGCCCCGGGTGCGTGTTTTCATAAAAGGCATAAGACTGCTCGCCTTCTGGCAGCTGCGAAAAAATTGAGGGTCGCCCTTGACAAAGTTAATGGTGGAGGGCCCGCCACGATTTGATGTATCAAGAGGTCATCGGAAACCAAATTGTTGGAGTCACCCGAACAGGGTGAAGATGAGGAACTCGCCTCACAAGCCGAAGATTTTGGGAATCACGGGACGATCGACAGTTGTGGGCTCTGGCGTTGATGGCTAGTTTGGGGGCTACTGTGGGAGTCCTGGACTAGGGGGTCCTCGGGATGCCGGCCTATCTTGCATGGGCCGGATTAGTGGGCCACACTGTACCCGGACTGAAGACCTTTGGTCCCTTGTTGTGTACCCCAAGTTAAGACAGAAGATCTGGTGTTTCCTTGATGTAACCGACTATCTGTAAACCCTAGTACCCCTGGTGTCTATATAAACCAAGGGGTTTAGTCCGTAGAGGCAATAAGAACAATCCCCATCCTACTAGTTAGGGTTTAGTTCGTCTGATCTCATGGTAGATCTAGTCTATAATACCCATATACACAAGCAATATAGTCAAGCATGACATAAGGTTTTACCTCTTAGAGAGGGCCTGAACCTGGGTAAACATCGTGTCTCACGTCTACTGTTCCCCATCGATCCAAGATCCATAGTTCAGGACCCCCTACCCGAGATCCGCTGATTTTAACACCGACAGTCGGTACTCAAACAAGCCGACCTTGGGGTAGGGGGTCCCGAGCTATGGATCTCGGATCTATGGTTAACAGGAGATGAAGGGGACGATGTTTTACCCAGGTTCGGGCCCTCTCGAAGAGGTAATACCCTACGTCCTGCTTTGATTGTATTGATGATGATGTATCGAGTACAAGCTTGATCCACTTCAAGATCGTAAGTTTTGTTCTAACCCTAAGGCCAGGAGATTGTAATTGTGATCGTGGTCTCTATGGACTAAACCCCTTAGCTTATATAGAGGTTGGGGGTACCTAGGGTTACACATGGTCGGCTGCCAATCTTGGGACAAACATTCCAGTGGCTGATGTTGTCCTTGGAGTACACGTTAAGTCTTCAGCAGAGTCCATCTTAATCATGTCGAAATGCGAGGCTTTCGGAGTCCTTCCTTGTGAGAATGGTGGACCGTATGTTCGGCCCATGGAATGTGGGCCAACTAGATTGGTACCGCCTAGTGCAGGACACCGTCAATAGCCCCTGAACTTGTCTTCAACGATGGGGACGACGATCTTCTTCAGACATTTGTCTTTGTCCTTGGAGTATTCGGCTTGACAGACGAGTTCCTATACATAACTTGAGTTTGGCGGGATCTTTCCATCCATGGCAAGTTGTTCTTAAAGGAATCCACCCTCCGACCATGTCTTAACCAAATTTAGTTGCATCCGAAGACGCGAGAAAACTTAGCCTCGAAGACCAACCAGGTAGGTGTGAACAATACCTATGGCCTGACAACTTCCGCAAAAAGTCGGCACTTATAACTAAGCGGGCCAGTTATTGTTGCTCGAATCATGGCCCGAGGCAGTTTTTTCATTGGCACGTCTCATCAAAGCAGAGATCATGTCCGTATTTTGGGGAATATCATCAAGATTTTGTTTCACCCCATGCGCGTAATGGCATCTTTTGTTGATTCATGGCGATTTCTATGGTGCATCATGGGGGACTCTTGGCCTTTCACGGGCCTATAAGAGTAAAGGGGGATTAGTAGCAATCCCTCACGCTCCCATTCCATTGCTTTCACACACAGCCTCCTAAGCTCCACCGCCTAGATCTAGCCTCAAACCTGCCTATCTCCTCCAGCGTGCACACAGCTCCCACCTCCAGCAATGGCCGACACCACCCTGAAGGGACACTGGGCCGACTCCCTCATTACGGAGGGTACGATTCAGGAGCTACATAAAGCGGGTTACATCCCCGCCGATGTCGCCTGCCAGCCCCTAGAGCCGAACCAGCGAGTCCCCACTTCCTAGTCAGGGGAGAGGGTCATCTTCATTCCCAACCTCGTCCGAGGTCCGGGGTTCTAGCTGCACCCTTTCGTGTGCACGGTTCTTTTCTACTATGGGCTAAATTTCCACCATCTAGCCTTGAATTCCATTCTTCATCTCACGATGTTCATCATAGTCCGCGAGGCCTTCCTTCGCATCGAGCTACACTTTGGCCTATGGATGAAGATGTTTGGCATTAAGCCAAAGTCCAGCGGCTCCGAACTCATAGAGTGCGGGGGGCCATGATCAGCAAGAACCAAAAGGTGTCCTAGTTCGAGGGCACCTTTGTGGAAGCAATCAAGAAATGGCAGCGGGAGTGGTTTTAAATCTTGTCGACGGCCAAGCCGAGGTCCCAGCCTTCTCGGTGAACCCCCTGAGGAGGCTTGTCTCCTGGAAGAGGAAATGCTTGGACTGGGGTAACCCCAAAGAGATGGCTGAGCTACAACAGAAAGTAGAATTTCTGGCAGACAAGAAGAAGATCAAGCTGGTGGATGTGGTTGATGTCATGCTCCATCGCCGCATCTTGCAACTCCAGCTTCGGGCGGGCCTGATGTGGGTCTACCTGCCCGAGGACGTGCCTTCCATGAAGTACTTCTTCTGCACATCCCTGGCCGGGATGTGGAATGCGCTGTTCAAGCCGTCCCAGAACGAATTCCCCCCGGAGGGGATGGACTGCGGCTTCGACACTGCGCACGACGCCACCAAGGTAACTACAACTTTATATTATGTATCTTTTTATCTTATTGGCCTCTCTTTACAAAAATAATTGAACTAATTCTTTATTCTATGTAGAAATGGATCCTCAAGGCACAGCGGATGCGGTGCCCGGCGCCGTTGCCCGAAGAGGCGTGGTCTCCTGAGCTCACGCCCTTCTGGCCGATGAGAACCAAGGTTTATCGAACCAATAGGAGAATCACACAAAGCCTCGAGAATAGCACCTGCACACACAAAAGCAAATACTTGCAACCAACTCGGGCAAGAAGGTTATCAATCCCCTTGAACTCGTTACTTGTAAGGATCAAATCTTGTATAGGTAGATGGATAAACTGCAAAAAAAAAATTGCAGCAAAGGAATTTGGGTTTTAGTAATATGATTAAGGTAGACATGTGGCCATAGTTTTCACTGGAGGCTTCTCTCTCAAACACATAGCATACAGTGGCTGAAAAATTATAGTTGGGCAATTGATAGAAAAGCGCATATTTATGACGATATCCAAGGCAATGATCATGTATATAGGCATCACGTCCGAGATAAGTAGATCGACTCCTGCCAGCATCTACTACTATTACTCCACCAATCAACCACTATCGAGCATGCGTCTATTAAATGGAGTAACGCCTTAAGCAAGATGACATGATGTAGAAAAAGTAAACCCAATCTATATGAATAAACCCCATCGTTTTACCCTTAATGGCAACAATACAAATACGTGTCTTGTTCCCTTCTGTCATTGGGATATAGAGCACCGCAAGATTAAACCCATCACAAAGCACCTCTCCCATTGAAGATGAATCAATCTAGTTGGCCAAACCAAATGGATAGGTCGGTGAGAAATACAAAGCTATAACTATCAAGCATAATAAAGTTCGTTAAAGACTCAATTACTTCTCATGAGTATTCAGATCATAAACCCACAATTCATCAGACCCTAGCAAACACACCGCAAAAGAAGATTACATTGGATAGAACTCCAAGAACATCAAGGAGAACATGGTATTGAAGATCAAAGAGAGAGATATTTTATTATTGCTCGCTAGTTCATTATGCCATTGATATGAGTGAATATAATTTCTAAGAGTTATCATTTGCATGGTTAGTCATGATCTTTGCTGAAAACCTGGGTATTATTTAAGCATATATATGGACACAAGAACAAAAGAGTCCTTAAAAGTTTTTCTTTGTCATTTTCCGTTTGTCAAATGAATTGCTTGAGGTCAAGCAATGAGTTAAGCTTGGGGGAGTTGATACGCCTCTGTCATATCTACTTTTTCAAACACTTTTGCTCTTGTTTTGGACTCTAAATTGCATGATTTGAATGAAACCCGGACTGACGCTATTTTCAGCAGAACTACCATGGTGTTGTTTTTGTGCAAAAATAGAAGTTCTTGGAATTGGAGATTTATTTTGGAATAAAAGAAAAATACTGGAGCAAAGACCCACTGGAGGGAGGGCCCTGCTGCCACTAGGCACTAGGGCGTGCCACCCCCCTCTGGTGTGCCCTGGTGGGTAGTGGGGCCCACAAGGCTCCGCTGACCCAAATTCCTATTCTATAAATTCAGATTTCTCGAGAAAAAAATAAGGGAGGAAGTTTCATTGCGTTTTATGATACGAAGCCACCGCCACCTCCTGTTCTTCATCGGGAGGCCAGATCTAGAGTCCGTTTGGGGCTCCGGAGAGAGGGATCTTCCGTTTTCGTCATCATCAACCATCCTCCATCACCAATTTCATGATGCTCACCGCCGGAGTGAGTAATTATTTAGTAGGCTTGCTGGACGGTGATGGGTTGGATGAGATTTATCATGTAATCGAGTTAGTTTTGTTAGGGCTTGATCACTAGTATCCATTATGTTCTGAGGTTGATGTTGCTATGACTTTGCTCTGCCTAATGCTTTCCACTAGGACCCAAGTGCCTTTGTTTCGGATCTGAACCGTTTATGTTTTCACCAATATATTTGTGTTCTCGATCCTACATGCAAGTTATACGCACCTATTACGTGTTATGGTCCACATGCCTCAAGGTGACAATAATTGGGATTCTTTCCAGTGATTACCGTAATTTGAGCAGTTCATGTATTCACTATGTGTTAATGCTTTGTTCCGGTTCCCTATTAAAAGGAGGCCTTAATATCCCATAGTTTGCTTATGGACCCCGCTGCCATGGGAGTGCAGGACAAAAAATGTCATGCAAGTTCTTTTCCATAAGCACGTATGACTATTTATGGAATACATGCCTACATTACATTGATGGATTGGAGCTAGTTCTGTGTCGTCCTAGGTTATAACTGTTACATGATGAATATCATCCAACGAAATCACCGATCCAATGTGTATGAGCTTTTGACATAGTGATCTTTGCTAAGTTACTACTGTTGCTATTACTATTACAGTTGCTATAAAATTACTGCTATCGATGTTACCGTCACTGTTGCTACTATTACCACTGCTATCAAATTATCCTATTACTGTGCTAATAATCACTCTGCTGCAGATATTTTGTCTCCATGTGTGGTTGAATTGACAACTCAACTGGTAATACTTACAAATATTCTTTGGCTTCCCTTGTGTCAAATCAATAAATTTGGGTTGAATACTCTACCCTCGAAAACTACTGCGATCCCCTATACTTGTGGGTTATCAAGAACTTTTTCTGGCGCCGTTGCCGGGGAGCATAGCTATATTTGTTAAGTCACTTTGGATTTATATTTTTTGATCACTATGAAGAATCTTAAGGATGATAGAACCAAGATCGTTCCCTCTAAGACGAGGGGAGGTAAGGAACTGTTATCTACCTCTGCACTTGATTCACCTTCTATTTTGAGTAAGCTTGCAACACCACCACCTGCTATTAATTATGATATGTCGCAAGTAATTGATGGTGCTATTCTACTATGAATTATGCTTATGATGATGCTAGTACTTAGCTTGATAAGACTGTGCCACTACGTGAGTTTCTTGATGAACAACTTGCTAGAGCTAAAGAAATTGAGAATGTTGAAACTAATGAAATTGCTGAAGTTGATGAAATTATTGAAACTGAAAATTATGAAACACCTATTCGACCTAGCTCCCCTAGATATGAATTTCCTAAGATACCTGAGGGTTATGTTATGGAAGGAGAGGTTGCTAGAGATTTTCTTGCTTGTAAGGATAGAGATGATCTTAAGAAATTACTGTGCAAGTTGAAAGAAAAATCTTTGAATGCTAGAATGAAATATGATCCAAAGTTTGCTACTTCACCTATCTTTACTACTGATAAGGATTATGAATTCTCTGTTGACCCAGAGTTAATTACTTTGGTTGAATTTGATCCTTTCCATGGCTATGAAACTGAAACTGTTGTGGCACATCTTACTAAATTAAATGATATAGCCACCCTATTTGCTCATGAGGAAAAAAATTGATATTACTATATTGTTTAGTTATCTCTTTTTTCATTAAGGGGTGATTCTAAGATATGGTATAATACTCTTGCTCCTGGTTGTGTGGGAAGTCCCGAGGATATAATTTATTACTTCTCTAAGAATATTTTCCTGCTCATAAGAAAGAAGCTACCTTATAGGAAATATTCAGCTTTGTGCAAATTGAAGAGAGTCCCCCACAAGCTTGGGGGAGGCTTCTCCAATTACGCAATGCTTTGCCTGATCATCCTCCTAAGAAAAATGAAATACTTGATATCTTCTATAATGGACTAACCGATTCTTCTAGGGACTACCTAGATAGTTGTGCTAGTTGTGTTTTCAGGGAACGAACAATTGAGCAAGCGGAAGAATCATTGAATAATATATTGAAGAATGATAATTATTGGACACTTCCTAAACCACCGCCTAAATCCAAAGAAGTGGGGTATTTTATTTCTCAGTCCAGAAGATATGCAAGAAGCAAAGAAATGCATGAAGGAAAAAGGTATTAAAGCTGGAGATGTTAAGAATTTACCACCTATTGAAGAAATACATGGTCTTGACACACCACTATAGGTGATAGAGGTAAATTCTCTTATAAAGTTTGATGAAGGTGATATCCCTTATAATAAATCTCCTAGTCAGTGCTTGTATGAATTTGACAACTATATTATTAAGGAAGATCATTTTAATGCAAATGTTATGAAACAATTGAAACGAAATTCTTACATGATTGATCACTTAAGTGAATTGTTGTTTAGAATTGTTAATGATGTTAAAGGTGTAAGTAAACATGCATCTATGGTCCAAACCCAATTAGAACAAGTTGCTAAATTTGAAAGTGAATTACTCAATGAAATGAATAACAACATAAATGATCATGTTGTTGGAGTAATGACTACAGGAGGTACAATGACTCAGGAGCCACTTTATCCTGAAGGTCACCCTAGAAGAATTAAACAAGACTCTCAAAGAATTAATGTAGATGCACCTAGTCCATCCAAAAAGAAAAAAGAAAAAGAAAAAGAAAGATGATAGGACTTTGCATACTTCTAGTGAACCTGAGGTAGAAAAACCTTCTGAAGATAATAATGATGTCTCTATTTCTGATGCTGAGACACAATCTGGTAATTAGCATTCACCTAATGATAATGATAATGACAATGATGTTGAAATAGAACCTGCTGTTGATCTTGATAAACCCACTAGCTAAAAATAAATGTCATGATAAAAGAGACTTTGGTGCTAGAAAACATGGTAAAGAAAGAGAACCATGGGTTCAGAAACCAATGCCCTTTCCACCTAAACCATCTGAGAATAAGGATGAGAAAGAATTTGAATGCTTTGCTGAAATGCTTAGGCCAGTATTTTTGCATACTCATTTGACTGATATTTTGAAGATGGCCCCATATGCTAAATATATGAATGATATTGTCACCAATAAAAGAAAAATACCTGAATGTGAAATCTACACCATGCTTGCTAATTATTCTTTTAAGGATGGAGTATCTAAAAAACTAGGAGATCCAGGAATACCAGCTATACCATGCTCCATTAAAAGAAGTTATGTTAAAACTGCTTTATGTGATTTGGGAGCCCGTGTTAGTGTTATGCCTTTCTCCCTATATAAATGACTTGATTTGAATAAACTCACACCTACTGAAATGTCATTGCAAATGGCTAACAAATCTACTACCATACCTATTGGTGTGTGTGAGGATGTGCCTGTTGTAGTTGCAAATGTTACTATCTTAACAGACTTTGTTATACTTGATATGCCCGAGGATGACAACTTGTCGATTATCCTTGGTAGATCCTTTTTGAATACCGTAGGGGCTGTTATTGATTGCAACAAAAGCAAGGTCACTTTTCCTATCAATGGTAATGAGCATACGGTGCACTTTCCGAAGAAACAATTCAAGTGAATGGTATTAATGTTATTGAAAGACTCCGACAATTACTATTGGAAGTTTTCAACTCCCTCTCCCTACTGCCAAAAAGAAAATACTTATTGTAGGGGATATGCATATTCCCGTTGAGGTAACCTAGTGTTATACGAAGATTCTTCGGTTTCATGATAATCAAAAATAGTTTGTTAATAAGAATTGATCAACCTTATTAATGGATTCTTTTTAACAGACATGTGGTCGATGCATTTAGTAACAACAATCTTCTGTTCTTACGTTTCATTTTCTGTTATTTTTAGTTAAATGCAATAAAATGCCATGGTTACCCTGTTTTTTGAATTATCCGTGCAATAAAAAATAGCCCAAAAATAAAAGTGCTCTGAATGACATGAAATTTTAACACGATTTTTTCTGAATATTTGGGAATTTCTTGCACTGATTACACCACAGGGGGGTGCTCGAGGTGCCCACTAGGCACCAGGGCGCGCCTTGGTGGGTAGTGGGCCCCAATAGGACCCCCTCACTTATTCTCTCAACTCACAACACCACTCATCTCCAGAAAAAAATCCCTGTATAGCTCTCTCTCGTGTTCTTGCTCCCAAACCTAAGATTTTTTATCTCTTTGCTCCGAGCTCCGTTTCTGAAACTATTTTGGGGGATTGCTACTTGGTATGTGACTCCTCCATTGCTCCAATTAGGTTTTTCTTTAGTGGTTTATATTTTGAGTAATTAGCTACTCTTTTGTGCTACTGAAAATGAGCTTGCATGCTAGATTCTTTGAGTTATAAGTAGTTTTAATGCTTGATATAGCCTCTAGACATCCATATGAGTAGTTGCTATCAATTTTTGTGAAGTTTTAATGATATCATTTTGTGGCCCAAAATTTCAGAAATTTGTTCGTAGAAAAATGGATTTCTTCCAGAGGAGTTCCTCCAGAAGGAATGCCAAGGGTGTTCTTGGGGAATCCTCGGACAGTGACCTTAACACTCCGCGTAGGATGAAGGTCCGGCCGTGCGAATGGCCGCACATTGCCTTCATGAATGAAGCCGGATTCTACTAAGAGTTTGCGCAATTTGTTGCAAATGCTAGACTCACCGACTTCCTCACAGATGAGTGTGACCAACACCACCTCCTTACAAATTCTTTTGTGCAAATTTTTCATTTCTTGAATAGGCTCAAACCCCCTGAGGTGCACTTTGATTTATATGGTGAGCATCACCAGATACCGCTTACTGAATTTTGTGAGATAGGTTTGATTCCTTCTGATGGGGAATTAGGAGAGTCTAGACCGTCAGAATTTGAGGGATTCCTATGTACTCTAACAGTGGGAGAGGAAAGGAGCGTGTTAAAAGCCACAGCCACTAGTTTGCAGTTTCCTTCCGTGCATTACTTTGCCTTATTCATAACCAAACGTTTGACTGCTAGAGAGCAAGGCAGTATACTCAGTGCCCCTGACCTTGCCATTTTACGCTGTGCACTTCATAATAACCACACCTATATCCTCGGGGCTATCATTGCACACCATTTGCACACAAATAGGACTAAGGGTAAAATTCATGGCAGCATTTTTGCTTCTCGCCTAGGGAGATGCTTTAATGTTCAGTTACACCCTCATGATTACTTGTTACCTAGAGCTTACTTGGATCACCAATCGATGGAAAATCGCCATTTTATTGATGCCCCTGAGCCTTCTCACCATATTTGCTATAACTTGGTATTCAGTGAGAACACCTGTGATATTATTCCATTGCCTGCACCTGCTTTGTTTGATTCTTATGCAAGGAATGGATACACCGTCCTACCAGCGGACATCATTGCTTACCGGAACACATTGGCAGCGGCCTAGAACGAGACCCAAGACAGGGACACTCAGGTGCCGGCGCCTCAGCATTTCCATATGGGTCCGGATGGCTACTACGGATGGTGATTTCCAAGCTAGGCAAAAGCCTAAGCTTGGTGGAGTACATATTTCTCACCGACATTACATTCATGTTCACAAATTTCATTCCAGTTGTCGGTGTTCATCCTTTTCCATTATATAATCCATGTTAGATTTATTTTCTCGCTTTCTTCTTGTGTGTTTGAAAAACTTTGAGAAAATCCAAAAAGATTTCTCGTTTGATCTTTTACTTGTTGGGAGCTTTCCCGTGTAAATAGTTTTTCTCATTTTTATTTTCCTTTATTAATTTTTTTCCTTCAAGAAAAACTAAAAGCCAAAATATTTCAGTGTGTTTCTCTGAAATTCTTTTCTTTTGTTGAGTTATACTAAGGAGAGGACCACGATGAAAATGTTGAGTGGCTCTCATATGCATTTTTACTACAAAAAATACACTTCCATGATGATACGTGTTTGTCACAGTAGGTCACATTTTCTGTCATGCATGTACATCAATGACGATTTTATGACAGAATCAAGATAGTCGTACCTGTGCTGTCGTAGAAGTGTTCCATGACAATACCAAAATTATCATCACGTAAGCGTCCACTTCCATGATGATAAACAGTGCGTCATGGAAGTATTTTCGTCAAGGGTAACCGACACGTGGCATCCACTATAACGGGTCGCCGTTAAGCTATCGGGTTCCAGTTTGGATCCGATAACCCGTTAACAGCCTCGACCAATGGGGATTTTCCACATGTAAAATTCTCATTCACCGGAGGATCCACATGTCGGCTCAGCGTTGGGACAGATGTCATCCACTCATTGTACGGGAGGCGCCTATGATACGTTGACACGTGGCAAGGCCCAACAGTGGCCCATTTAGGTGAAAGAGGCTGGCCCGGTCAAAATTAGCAGGCCGGCCCATATACGGCCTACTTGTGTCTGGTCCATTTAAGCCCATCGCTCATACGAGATGTGCCAATTCGGCCCGTCAACGGCCCGTTAACTATTTGACATCATTGCAGCCCATCGTCAGATCGAGCCCGTTAACAGCCCGCTATATATTTGGGCTCAATATCGGCCTGATGTAGTTTCGGCCTATCAACGGCCCATTCAAGGGATGGGCCAATTTTTAGGATGTACGTCTTTCGGCCTTTTAGCGACCCATTTAAGTGTTGGGGCCAATTTCCAGCCCGGTGTGTCTTTCAGCCTATTAACGGGCCATAAATGAGTTGGGACATTTGTAGTCGGACCTGAGTTTTGGCCTCTTAACGGCCCATGCTCTTCATGGTCCAATACCAGCCCGATTTCTCTTTCGTCCTGCTAAAGGCCCACAACACAGTTGGGCCATATACAGTATGACCTGACTTTCAGCCTCTTAGTAGCCCATGCTCTTCATGGTCCAGTACGAGCCTGCTGTCTCTTTCGGCCTGCTAAAGGCCCACAATATAGTTGGGCCATATATAGTCCGACCTTAGTATCACCCTGTTAACGGCCCGTGAAATCGAATGGGCCACCTTATTGCCCGCTTCGATGTCGGCCTGTTAATGACCCATGAGGTAACAGGGCCAAGCATTAACTATTGGCTCGTTTCAATTATAGCGGCCCAATAGAGCTTTCGGCCTAGTTACAGCCCATCAACTTTATGGGCTCGCTAAAGTTCGAACATGTCTGTAGGCCCAATTAGATAACATCGATTTCGGCCCAGCTATAATTTGAGCCCATTACGACGAGCAATTATGGACAGGACCAAAACCGATCAATCAAAGGCCTATGAGAATTTTGGCCCCTGCGAGCCAATTAGGGAAGCCCATTAAGGGCAGTGTGCCGCTATCCTTCCTATAGGGCCCATGACTGTTCGTGCTTACTATTAATTTCACTGCTTTTTTCGCTTCCTAGCGACCAGTTAGCTGGAATGCGAGGCGCGCTAAGCAAACGTACGACATACAAGGAAAAACGTAGCACATCCAGCATATATTACAGTAAATTACATCCACTAGGCAATCAAAGATTGATGCCAGTGCAAATAAATGAACAGAACTTAATGATCTACAACCTCACAATCTGCAACCTCAGCGCGGATGACGCCCATAAGCATGTGAGCAAGTTCTTTCTTCTTTTCTACACTGTCTGTGAAAACATTGATCAGTTGTTATTGCGCAAGAATGTGCACCTCTGATTCCTCCACGATTTCCATCATTGCTTCAGCTAGTAATTGGTTCACAAACATACATTTTTTCCGTTGGATTCGAGACAAAGGAAACTGAACACATTCAGATGGCGATTTCGGCAGGCTTGTGTTATTGATAGTGGAGAGTGTCTCGACCACTGCATCTTAACGTATATTAGGAGGGGAACCGAACAGATTAAACAAGAGTTCTTGCCATATTACCTGGCCTAGATTTATTGGAAAGAAACAATGGGGTTTCCTTGCTATTTGCAGAGTTTGCCTTCTTATCTTCAGTAGCCTGCACCAAATTAACACACTAGCATTGCTATCATTGGCCAGGACAGATAATAGGAAAGCAACATTGACACAACGAACATTTGGGCAACCAGACCACACCAGCCTACACCAAATTAACACAATATGGCACAGCTATCATACCCCAGGTAAGGTAATAGGAAAGCAACATTGACACAATGAATGATGGGGCAACTAGAACAACATACAATTTAGTAATGCGCATGATATGAGATAGTATACTCATGCAGCTTAGTATGCAAAACTACCAGGCAATTTTCCTTACAAAAATCAACATTGTCGCCTTTAATTATACATTTTGCTACAAGTAAATTTAGATCAGATAAAGGTTGGATTCACGCCGATTAACAAAATACATGTTGATGTAAAAATATAGTGATATACAACAGGTACTTACATCAGCATTGGAGCATAGAGAATTCCCACAAGATACTTTCCGCGAACATGATCCCAGTTTAGAAAGTCTTCTATCCTTTAAGCTTATTTTCTAAAAGAGAGATGGGTAAGAAACATGTAGAAAATATGATCTCAATGCTATAAAATTTCATGATGCAAGGATACGCACACGCTTCTTAGAATGGAGTTGACATATTTTTGCTGGACTGGAGCGGACTAGTTCTTTGGCCACTTGAATCTGCTTATTATCAGTAGGAGTTGGGTTTCTCTATGCTGGACCAGTATAACACTGGAGTTGGTTTACTATCTCCTGGCATTTGGATCTTTTGCAAAGACCATTTTTGTAACCCTTCAGATTCTAACATAGCCGTCTTCCCCTTGCATGCCTTCTATAGAATAATGGTGCTTCAGTTATAAAACATGCTACGGCAGAGAGATGGAATAGGTACTGAAGAATTGAAAGGCATGAAATATTGACTTGTATTCCCTTCATCCAGAAATAAATGGATGTGTCTAGGCATATTTCAGTTCTAGATACATCCATTTTTATCCATTTCTGCGACATGTAACCCGGACGGAGGGAGTATGATGTAAGAGCTAGGGATTCGACAGGACAACAGAGTAAAAAACACTAGTTGAATGTAAAATTGTATGATAGCGGAATACGTTCAGAAAAATACTAAGGCAACATATGCGTGTATGATTGGGAAACTAAGATGGCATTGCAACAGACCACTAGAACAACATAGGTAATACTAGAAAGTGGTATAATAACCAGCCTGTGGGATAGCATTGGCTGATGGATGATAACTATGGAACAGCGTTACCTAAAGAACAAGTCTCTTATCTGAACTATGGAACAACGTTAACTCCTGAACAAGACTCTTAAGAGACCAGCATGAATATACAGTGACATGTGATAATATATTTTCCATGCTTAGATGAATAACAAAGCCATAAATGTTGCACACAAGTAAGATGAGGGTACAACCTATCTGGCCGCCATCCATAGGAGTGAGCATCATGTGCTGACATGTCGATGGCCCTGCAGTTGTTGTGGATGTCCATGTAGGGCATGCAAATTCGATGTAGGGAACTGTTGAGTGGGGACTATAGCTCCCTTCTGGTGTATGCTTCCCTTGTTGGAGCAGCTGCGGTGAGAAGGAAGACGATGTGGCTGAAGATGCAGAAAACACATAATGTTAAGAACGACACATATCTCTGATCTAAAGAAATACCCTAAGAGATCAACAGTATGGTACGAGAGTGGTCACATGTCTGTTGACTGAAAACTAAATTGGGGTCACACGATTTTATTTTATTTTGGTACTGTCCGATCTACGCTGGATGGCTTGATGGCTGTCTTGTGCCTCCCGTCTGACACTGTTCAGAATCTTCCCCGAAGAGCCAGCGACCACCGGCAAAGAAGCCTACCTCCGCCGTCCCTGGCCGCGAGAGCTCCGACCAAAACCCCACTCCACCCCCACAGCACTGTCGTGGTTGAGCCGCTCCCGACCAAACCACAAAGATTCGCCGTCATCTAGATCCGGTGGCGGCAGTACCTTCAACCCACACAACTCTAAGATAGCCACATAAGCGCTGCTTCCGCGGTGAACTTGCGCCCCCACACCCTTACGATAGACACCAGCCAACCGGTAACCTAGGAGCTGCGCTCCATCAAGGGGTGCTGCTTCCCATTGGGAATTGACTCGCCCAGAATAAAAATTCAGATGACTGACGCCTAAATAAAGTGATTTAAGATGAGTGTACGACCTATCTTGCGGCCCGGTGAAGTAGGCAGCTCCAACTGCCGAGTCGGTGAGGCCGGCGCGATTGTGGTGGCTCCCGGCGGCAGGAAAGCAGATATGTTGCGATGGTCGACGGCTACGGGGAAGCAGCGTCGGGGCCCTGGATAGATCCGAAGTTGGAGCCGCTCCGGCGCCGTGCACAATGGCGCGGGTGAATCGGCTCCGGTACGGTTCACACGGTCATCGTCGTGACAGCTCCCGCAGCACAGAGTAAGAGGCACACGGCCCAGTGCACGATGGCAAACGAACAACGTCTCCAGCATCGGGGAGGAGGGCGGTGGTGAATTTGGTGCAGTGGGGGTGCCATGGAGGAGGGGCTGAGGTTTCGCGGCTGGGGAGAAGGGAGCTTCCGAGGAGAAGGTGATTTGGCACCCACGTTGTATGAATGGGAATTGGGAGGGGGAACCATATCTTATGGACACATTTGTCTGAAATGTGGGGGGGAAGTTACAGTTCTACCCTTGCCTTTAGGCTTCTGGGCTTGGGTCTGTGTCTGCAGGGTCGGAGATAGTAGGGTAACTTTGCTTCTCCCAACTAGTGGGCGCGAGCGATTTCGGGCGAGGAGGGCGTCTTTTGAAATAGTGGGCGGGAGCGATTTCAGGCGAGGAGGGTGTGTTTTGAAATAGTGGGCGCGAGCGTTTCCGGCCAAGGAGAGGGTGTTTTGCCGCCCATGGTTTATGAATTATTCGGCGCCTGCCATTTTGGCCAAGGAGAGGGTGTTTTGCCGCCCATGGTTTAGGAATTATTCGGCACCTCTCATTTCGGCCGAGAAGAAGGCGCGCTTGGATGAAGTTACGAACCTACCCTCGATGTACAACGGGCCAATTGATGCGTCACTACTGGAATCAGCTGCTTTGCCATCTGCCATAGCAGACGGCAAAGGCATGCTTGGCGGACGGCAAAGGCTTTGCCGTCCGCTAGCAGACGGCAAACACTCCGGCTGAACTGATGCCGGTAAAGGCCGCTTTGCCGTCTACTGGTGGACAGCAAAGAAGGAAAGTTCTTTGCCGTCTGCTAGCAGACGGCAAAGCTTGTGGACGGCACAAAAAAGGTAGCAGCCCCGTTAGGGGGCTAACGGTGCTCTTTGCTTCTTTGTCGTCTGCCAGCAGATGGCAAAGACCTTGCTTCTTTGCCATCTGCCAGCAGATGGCAAAGACCTAGACGGCAAAGACCTTGCTTCTTTGCCGTCTGCCAGCAGATGGCAAAGACCTTTGCTTCTTTGCCATCTGCTAGCAGACGGCAAAGAGGCCAAATAGGCCAGCCCAGGTTGAACAGTCTGCTGCCACGTGGCCAATTTGCCGTCTGCTAGCAGACGGCAAATTGGCTATATAGCCCCTGTTTTTTCTTAAATTCAATAAATTTCATAGATATATATATATATATATATTCATTTCAAAATATTTCAGCAAGTACATATAGCCAACATATCCCTGCCATATGGATCATCCAACATATCCAACACATATATCATCATCCAACACATATATACACCAAATGAAAAGTCCAACATATCCAAGAATTAAGCAAAAGGTCCATATACAATATAGCCACCATCCATACATATATACGTAGCAAGTTTCAAATTGTTCATCCTACAAAATCAAAACAAAAAGGAAGGACAAGGAGAAGAGTAGACTCCAACACAAGCTTCCGTGATCTGAAGCAAATCTGCAAAATGGGAAAGAAGAAGGTTAGAAGAACAAGAAGAAGAAGACTAGAAGAAGAAGAATAAGAAGAAAAAGAAGAAGAATTTTTCTTCTCTTTCTTTTTCTTCTTCTTATTGCTTACTTGTGTCATTTTAGAGCTAACCTAGTTAAATAGGCCATTTTTGACCTAAATAGGGTAAGTATGTCATAAATGAACTAAATAAGCTAAGTATAGGTCATTTTGGAGCATATTAAGTCATTTTGGAGCTAAATAGGTCATTTTGGAGCATATTAAGTCATTTTGGAGCTAAATAGGTCATTTCGGAGCATATTAAGGCATTTTGGAGCATATTAAGTCATTTTGGAGCTAAATAGGTCATTTTGGAGCATATTAAGTCATTTTGGAGCTAAATAGGTCATTTTGGAGCTAAATATGCTCCAAAATGACTTAATATGCTCCAAAATGACTTAATATGCAAAATAGGTCATTTTGGAGCATATTAAGTCATTTTGGAGCATATTAAGTCATTTTGGAGCTAAATAGGTCATTTTGGAGCATATTAAGTCATTTTGGAGCTAAATAGGTCATTTTGGAGCATATTAAGTCATTTTGGAGCTAAATAGGTCATTTTGGAGCATATTAAGTCATTTTGGAGCTACATAGGTCATTTTGGAGCATATTATGTCATTTTGGAGCATATTATGTCATTTTGGAGGAATAAATGCTAAGTATAGGTCATTTTAGAGCTATCCTAGGTTAAATAGGTCATTTTTGAGCTAATTAAGCTTATTATGTCATTTTTTAGCTAGCTAAGCATATTGAGTCATTTTGGAGGGAAAAATGATAAGTATATGATTATGTCGCTAGTATCCATATGGCAGAGAACCCGGGCCAACATGACTAGTCATAGAACCAAGGTGGCACAAACGTATAGGGACAGGCATACATGACCCAGCAATGCACGTGTCGGTCATCAGCGAGTGCAACCAAGTCGTAGCAAGCTACAAGGACTTCGGTGATACACCGTGTGACATTTCCCCGTAGGGACAGACACAGGAGCAAAGAAGGACACATGCCGGTCGATCCATGTGTTCCGGAGTAGTAGCGAACTACCATGGCTCAGTGGAAGCACTAGGAGGCATTTCCCTGTATGGAAGGCTACCAAAGGCACACGACTAGGTCATTTCTTAAGCTAAGTATGCATTTGTTAAGCTAAACACTTGGGAAAACTTACCGTCATCAAGGAGGTGTAGCTGTAGGACCGGTCGCGCCAGTGGCAGACGGAGAAGCATCGGTCGATGCTTGTCGGGAGTTATGCTGCACCAAAGATCATTTCCAATGTATCGTTAGCATGATGCAACTCAAACGTGAAGACTAGTAACTAATGACCATTCAAATGAAACTCACCGTGCCCGCCGGAACAATGTCTGGCATCGCCGGAGGAGTCGTGCCGGTCTTCTCGCACATGGTCTGCACATTTGGTTTTGACGAGTCAGTCATATTAGATACTAATGTAAGGAACATTACGTGCATGATTTGGCTAACATGCAAAAGAAAATTACCGCGAACATCTCGTATAGGGCCCGGGTAGCCATCATGTTCCGGTTCCTCTCCTCCTCCAACAGCTTAGCCGTTTGCCGGTCCCTCTTCGCTAGAAGAGCCTGCGTGTTCGCTCTCTCTTCCTCAATAGCAGCCTGGGTCTTCGCTCTCTCTGCCTCAATAGCAGCCTGCAACACCATTCGTTAGCATTGTAATAATCGACGGCCGCACACACAATGTAATGGAGGAAAGGTATCTAATTCCGTATAACTAACCTTGAATTGGAGCTCCACTGGCCGTGCACGAGGCAATATCTCAGGATAGGAGCTGGTCTGGCGCTTCTTGATCTGCGGGAGAGTGCTACTACAACGTATCAGTCCATTCCCAATGGCTAACGAGCCATGGGACCTCCCGCCACCAGATATCATCACCAGCTCTGGATCAAGAGGTTGGCTCGGGTTAAAGTCTGGCCCTTTCCTCGCCTTCCCCTGGTCTCTGTACATCACAAGCTTGTGGTGGGAGGTGGGGTTGGTGAATTTCTCTGGATCATCGAGGTCAGACTCAGAGAATGCCTTGGCCTTCTTGTACGAGGCAGTATTGGACATGGCATAGAGGTCGAACAGCTCTGGCACTGGAGCCTTGTTGTGTCGCGCCTAAAAGAGAGGAACAGAGTATTAGTTAAGGGCTCAAGCTAGCATGAAGACTGAATTTGCATGAATCATGAAGCAAACCACATACCCAGTTTTCCCCGAACTGACATAGGTTGACGCTCCCTAGATGGTGTGGGACACCTTTCATTTGGGCACGCTTGTTCTTTGCAATGTCGTGGACGGAGCGCCATTCGGGAGTGCACCACTCTTCCACCAACGCCTCCCAACAGTCCATCCTATCCGCACACCATCTCGGGGGCACCTAAGTTAAGCAAGAGAAATTTGAGCGCTATGCCTACGAATCAAATCAAGGAAACTAAGTACAAGGCCTTAAGAATAGGTAATTACCTTCATGTACTTCTCCTTACTCAGATACTTGACGCGGCACTTCCCTTTTTTCCTCCTAATACCAGCCAAGGCGAAGTAGTCTCGAACAGCCTGCGTCCGAGCCTCGTGCTGAAAGTTTTGAAGTAGGCGCCTGCACTCGGTGTCGATAACCCGAGCCGCGGCCTCCTCCTGTCCCTCAGCACACCTGTAGAAGGTCTGCAATCAAACAAGAAAACACGGATTAGTACAATCACTAGGGTTGCCAATCAAAGAAGAAAACACAACGTAGACGGCAAAGGAGAAATTACCCAAAATTTCTGGATCACAATGTCGGCGACCGTGTGGCACTCGACATCGCCGATCCTATGCCCCGGCGGGGCCGGGGCAGCCAAGTAGTGCTCCCAGGTCATTCCTAGCTCTTGAACCCGGCCCTCACCGGGCAACGTGACCCACCCCGGGAAGCTCTGGCGACAAATCACACCAAGGACACTGTTGGGCTTGCGGACATTCGGCTCGTGTGTCCAAGACCTGCAGTATGACAAGGCCAACGCATTAGATATTCGAAGAAACGTGAAGACAAAAGGTTAAAAAAGAGTAAATGCACTTACTTCTCCCCGCTAGGCGCAATCAACCACCTCAGGTCGGGGGTCGCCGGGGTGTCAGGGAGCTTTGTACCACCACGCTGGTAGACTTTGCGCCCCTCAACCCACTCACCCTCGCTATAGCTATCAGAGCTATAGCCACCCTCAACACGGCCACTCGACTCCGGCGAGTCCTCCAAAGGGTTCTGCTGCGGCTCAGCATGATCTCTGCTGAGCTCCGGAGTCTCGTGGGACGGAGTCTCATGGGGCGAAGGCTCGGCGGCCCGACGCTCGTCGGCCCAAATAGTGCATACGCCGGCAAGTCATGCATCGAGTACATGTACCACGCACGCATTAGGAAGTTTTTTTTTGTAGCGGCGTCGTATGTCTTGATCCCATTATCCCAAGCTTCTTGCAGTTCGTCCTTAAGCGGCTGCATGTACACATTCATATTCTTCCCCGGATAGTTGGGCCCCGGAATTATCAACGTCAGGAAAATGTTCTTTCTTTGCATAATCTGTCCGGGGGGGAGATTGAGTGGAATGACAAATACTGGCCAACAACTGTATTGGGCTGCCATCATACCAAACACATTGAACCCATCCGTTCTTATGGCGAGTCGAGGATGCCTTGGATCTGCCGCTTTAGCATGATGTATTGCATTGAAGCGCTTCCACGCAAAAGCGTCCGATGGGTGTACCAACATCGGCTCCCCATCTGCATCTAGTTTGGTTCTTTTGCCCAATTTATGCCATGTCATCTGTTTGGCCGTCTCTTCGACCATGAAAAGACGTTGAAGTCTTGGTATGATTGGCATATACCGAAGAACATTAACTGGGATTTTTGTCTGACTCTTCTCACCCATACCGTTGTCTACCTCAACATACCTGGAAGACTGGCAAACGGGACAATACTTCAAGTCCGCATACTCAAGCCTAAATAAGGCACATCCTTTCTCACAGGCATCTATCTTCTCATAGGGCATCTTAAGTACACGGAGGATTTTGTCCGACTGGTACAGGTTTGCAGGCATTACATGGCATTTGGGTAGAAAGCGTCCAAATAGTGTCATCATCGCGTCGTAGCATTCTCTGCCCAAGTTGAATTGAGCCTTCAGAGCCATTACTTGTGCGATGGCATCCAGCTGACAAAGCTCAGTGTGCTCGTGGAGAGGACGTTTTGAAGACTCCAACATATCATTGAAGGCCTTTGCAGATTCCTCCATCTCATCGTCTGAATCCCGAGCATCATCAAAGTCTTCCACCATGTCTTCCATCCCGGTACCATGCGCGTCGGTGCGACGACGGCCCTCCTCAGCTCTGGCACATTGGGCAGACTCACCATGAAATGTCCAGACCGTATAATTAGGCGTGAAACCCAACTTCTGCAGGTGTTTGATCATTTCTAACTCTGACATCTTATGAATGTTGTCGCAGCGGACACAGGGGCACCAAGTTGTTTCCTGTCCATTTGCAAATGTGGCTCTCACAAACCCCTTGGCTTTTCTCATCCATTCATGGGTCATGTCTTTCTGACTAGTGTGACCGGTGTACATCCACGCACGATCACTCATCTTGCCTAGCTACTGGACACACAAGAAATACATACATAATTCAGCAAACCATATTCATCAGTTAATAGAGTTTGTCAGTTTTATTACGTCCATGCAACCTAGACGCTAGTAGGTAAGGATAGGTCCTAATCCCACCCGAGTATGTGTAGATTGGGTTTGTTTTCCCATGCTCTGCTCCGGATCCGACGCAAAATTTCGGCAGCACCTCCCCGCTGTTCTCCTGATACACGTCTCGGCAATAAGCAGAGAGGATGTGTACCCGGAGAACAACAGGGAGGCACTGACGAAATTCTGCATCGGATCCAGAGCAGAGCATATGGGAAAACGAACCCAATCTACACATACTCGGGCTGTCCATGGATAACGTTGGACAATTCAAAAGAATCATGGTTATAAATATGCAAATGCATGCATATTTATAGATGTAACCCTTTCGAACGGGAGACGCATAGTGGTCACGCATACTGATGATTGACACCGACAGCTAGCAAGTTTCATCGGCACGAAGACCGGAACAGAGCAAATGAAGGGGGGAGGAGGAGATGTCATTTGTGCTCAGCCACGAACGCAGGGGCGGAGCTCGTTGAACGCACGGGGAGGTCGTCGAACACCAGACCCTCGCAGCAACGAAAGAACTGCACATTTAAATCCACCCGATCAACACAAATATATATGATGTTTTTCTTCAAAAAATCGGGAAATATACTTCCTAACTCATAATTCACAAATATATGACCCCATCGGCCTCTGGAAGGCCGAAGAGCACCTTTTCGGTTAACAGGAGGCCGAAGACCTTCGGTAAGGAGCGAAGACGGGGAGCGGGGTGTTGAGGGGGTGTATTCTGGGTGTAGGGATCGGGGGGTAGGGGATAGGATGGGGTGTGTAGGGTACGGAGTGAGGCCGGGGAGTGTGGTAGGGGTGGTGTAGTAAGGGTTGTATGTGAGGGTAGGGTGTACGGGGTCGGCGGTGGTGTGTCGGGGTGCCGGCGTGTCGGGGTGTAGGGGGGGTCGGGGGTGTCGTTGGGGTGTCGGGATGTGGGGATGTCGTGGTGTCGGGGTGTCATCCCTCGACCACTCGACCCCTCGACCCCTCGACGACCCTCGACCCCTCGGAGAGACGCCTAGGTTACGTGACTTCGCATGAAAATAAAATCTAGTGGCATCGGCAGAACGACCGGAACAGAGCAAATAGGGGAAGGTCAGGGAGGAGATGACAGTCGAGCTCACCCTTAGACCATAGAGGTGGTAGTCGAACGACGATGACGGCAACGGGACCGACAGTGCTCCTGGAGGTGAAGAGAAGATCCCTGCACATGAAAAACAATCCAACATAAGCACCGCAGAACAATCTAATCAACAACATCTAACCTAACGGAAAAAAAAGACACTATTTTTTTAAATGAAAATCCATACATAAATCCACCCATATATCTATATAGCATTCATCCATCTTTCCATCCATACATCTACACAGCATACATCCATCTAGCAATCCATATAACAACTACAAATTGTTCAAAATCACATATACATACATCTATATATACATGGTTCAATACATCAATCGTCCATCTATACATCAATCAGACCCACCAGTAGGAAGCAACCAGGCCAAACACGCACAGAATCTTACTGCTTCAAAGTTTACATGTACTAGTATGCATACATTGTATTTTTAGAAAAAAATAGGTATGGCAGCTGCCAAAGCTTGCCAGATGCGGCACGCCCCTGTATACATACATCCATCTATCCATCCATCCTTACATCAATCTATCCATCCTCCACAGATCCATCAACTCCTAAATCTATACATGCAAAAAAAAAAAGAACAAATAGGGGGACCGGTGCTCACCGTGGGCTGGGCAGAGGGGCAGAGAGCAAGGAGGAGCTAGTGCCTGGCTTCGGTGGCACCACGGCGGCCGTGCTGCCGCGACCGCAGCAGCAGGTGGCGGCAGCCCTAGGGCTGAGCCGGGGAGGGGGCCCCATGGCAGAGTGGTGGGGAGGTGGAGGAGGGAAGTGGGGGCGGCGGCGGGGAGGCAGCGGCGGGAAGCAGCGGCGACGGGCGCGGCGGGGAGGCAGTGCTGGGGTGGCGGGGCGAGCGGCGGTGCTGGGGTGGCGGGGCGGGCGCCGGGGCTGGGGTGGCGGGGCTGCGGTGGAGGGGCGGGCGCCGGGGCTGGGCGGCGTCGGGGAACGGCGGGGCTGGGGTCGTGGTGGGTGGGTGAGGTGGGGGGAGAGAGAGGGGTGGGGCCGGGCTGCAGGGAGAGATAGGGAAGAGAGAGAGGGGTAAGGCCGGGCTGGGCTTTGCCATCAGCCAGCGGATGGCAAAGAACCCACCTCTTTGCCGTCCGCTGGCAGATGGGAAAGAGGGGGCGAAAATTAAGACACCCTCTTTGCCGTCTGCTGGCAGACGGCAAAGAATTCTTTGCCGTCCGCCAGCACACGGCAAAGAGGGTGACCGTTAGCATGCCCACGCCATGACACTATGGGCCCCCCTTACCTCTTTGCCGTCTGCTGGCAGATGGCAAAGAAATCCTTGCCGTCTGCCAGCAGACGGCAAAGAAGTGGCCCATGTGACCTAGGCAGTGCAGTACCCCTGTGGGGCCCACTTTGGTCTTTGCCGTCTGCTGGCAGACGGCAAAGAACTGTTTGCCGTCTGCTAGCAGACGGCAAAGAAGTGGCAGATGGCAAAGACCCTCTTTGCCATCAGCTGGTTCTTTGCCGTCTGCTTTGACAAGACAGACGACAAACAACCTCTTGGCCATCAGCTGGCTAACGGCAAAGAGCTGGCAGATGGCAAAGACCCTGATTCCAGTAGTGCGTGTCCCACATAGGCTGGTAATTTCGCATCTCCCATTTATTTGCTCGGGGAAATTCCACCAAGGAGAGGGTGTTTAGTGGTTTGTTCAAAATTTGGGAGAACGAGCATCCACATCTACCTTACCATGTCGATTCGAATCAAATTTTGAAATATTAGCTTGCCACTTCTTTCTTAGATGGTGAGGTGATGCTCGGGACTAATGTGTTTTTACATGCTCGTTGCTCGATTTACTATATCACAAATAGTTGACCCACTCAAAAACAGGAATCAAACCCAAAATGAAATATCTCGATTCAATGAAATAGCTCGTTGACCAAGTCAAAATAGTGAACTAAATCCAAAATTGAACACCTCAATTGAGTAGCATCTTTTATTATAGTACTCCATGAACATGCTGAAAGTCAAATTAATGAACTTGTTTGATACGCATATCTCTGTTCATGTGTGGATTGCAGACAACATGTTTTCCAATTCAAATATTTGAATGCAAATTTATATCGAAACAAGGTTTATATCAGTCTTTGATGCATAAACGCGACCTCCCCCTCTCCTAGACTCTTGTTCTCTCTCTCGCCGACAATCTTCGTTTCTATCGCACGCATCCAAACACAAACCTTATCGGTCCCTCTCCCTCTCTCTCTCTCTCTCTATCTATCTATCTATCTATCTATCTATCTATCTATCTATCTATCTATCTATCTATCTATCTATCTCTGTGTGTGTGTGTGTGTGTGTATGTGTGTGTCGGTCTTTCTAGTTCGCATGCACACTCCATGTATAGGTCTCTCTGGCTGTCACGCCCAATATGCGATCCTATCCGAGAGGAGCTCGAAGGTCCCACTAAGGATAGAGCCGCATATTGAAGACGCTTTTGCAAGGTGGATATCATTACATTGTACCATTTACAACACACTTGGGGATATATACGAAGGCATACAAATGCCACATGAATACATCAATACATAGCAAACATCATACAGAATAGCGGCATCCGACTACAGATAAAAACAAATGGAAAACAAGAATGACATCCACCCTGCTAGCCCAGGTTGCCGACCAGGAACCTATCCCCTGATCGAAGAAGAAGCAGAAGAACTCGAAAACAAGCAAGCATCGCTCTCACGTCATATCAACGCATTACCTGTACCTGGATCTGTTGTTGTAGTAATCTGTGAGCCACGAGGACTCAGAAATCCCATTACCGTGGGTATCAAGACTAGCAAAGCTTAATGGGTATGGAAAGGATAAGTTGTGAGGTTGCAGCAAGAGACTAAGCATTTGTATGGTGGCTATACGAGTAGAAGAATAAGAAGAGAAACTATGCATAACGGTCGCGACTAGTAATGATCAAGAAGTGATCCTGAACTACTTATGAATCAAACATAACCCCACTGTGTTCTCTTCTCGAACTCACTCGAAAAGAGATGGTCATGGTTGCACACGCGGTTGGTGTATTTTAATTCTGATCTAGTGTCAAGTTCTCTACAACCGGATATTAAAAATTCCCATCTGCCACATAACCGCGGGCACAGCTTTTGAAAGATCAAACCCTGCAGGGGTGTCCCAACTTAGTCCATCACAAACTCTCACGATCAGCGGAGGAAAATCCTCCATCCCGGAACAACCCGATCAAGCTCGGAATCCCGGTTCACAAGACATTTTGACAATGGTAAAACAAAACCAGCAAGACCGCCCGATGTGCCGACAAATACCGATAGGAGCCGCACGTATCTCGTTCTCAGGGCACACCGGATGGGCAAGACGTCGGGTTGGCTGAGACCCTGGTTGCCCAGGGGGCGCCGGACATCGCCCAGTTTGGACCAACACTCATGAGGAGCACTTGCCCGGGGTTGTTGATTAATTATCCTCGGGGCCCGGGAAGTCCCTATGCATGTTTTAGTTGTTATTAGGCAAATGGTAAAACCAATGTTGGGCCTTGCTGGAAGAGTGTTATTCAAAGCGAACTGTCGAGGGGGGCCCATAAAACCCGACCGTTATAGGAATGCAAAATCAAGGAACATAACACCGGTATGACGGAAACTAGGGCGGCAAGATTGGACCAAAACACCAGGCAAAAGGCCGAGCCTTCCACCCTTTACCAGGTATATAGATGCATTAATTTAATAAGAGATATTGTGATATCCCATGATATCCATGTCCCAACATGGAACAACCTGCAACTGCACCTGGAACTAGCAACGCTATAAGAGGGGCTGAGCAAAGCGGTAATATAGCCAAACAATGGTTTGCTAGGGTGGTGGAAAAGTTTAGAGGCTTATCATGGCAATTTGGGAGGCTTGATAAACAAGTGATAGGTAGCGCGACATAGCGATAGCATCGAGGCAACTAGCAAGCAAAGATAGTAGTGGTATCCAATGTAAAGGTCATCTTGCCTGAAATCCCGCTCGGAAGAAGATCGAGTCCATGAAGTAGACAAACCAAGCGTAGACGAACGAATCCTCACAATCGCAACGGTACTGGGAACTATCGAGAAGAAGCACAACCGGAAAGAAGCAAACAACATGGTAAACAAACAACACATGAACAAGGCATGATGCACAACCAAGTATGATGTATGTCCATTTTAATGAAGCATGGCATTGCAAAGAACATGTTCTACATACAACTCTATTATGAGTGCATATGAAGAATGTTACCAAAGGGGCTACGGTTCTACCGGAACGAGGGATACACCAACGGGAAGGAATCGGTGAAGACAAAATGGATATGGGCAGAATCTTGGTAAACCAAGCATGCCAATGGAAAGATTGGAAGATTTTGATTGAAATCAATATCAAGATTGTCGGAAGCGGATGCACGGAGCCCAAATGGTGAGCAAAACAATATGCAATGCAAAACTAACCATAACAGCAACATGGCAATTTGGATGCAACAATTAAATATGATGCGGAACTCAAACAAGGGATCAAAGGACATGGCATGATATTGCATAGAATCTACTACAAAACATGCGTACTGAACTATCTCTAAAACTTCCTAGATCATCATCAAAACAGCATGGCAAAAAGGCAAATGATAACAGTTTTACAGACTTGGTGAAAATACTGGACATGGCAGAAAACAGATTCAAAGTGCAATGTTTAGAGCTAGTAAACTATATGCTACAGGAGCTTATCATGGTAAACTAGAACATGGCATTCATGTACTAAATGCACTTAACAAAACTCCCTTACTGATCATGCTCCAAAGATCTACAGATGTGATGATAGCATCAATGCAAAATGGCAAGTCATATAAGCAGTTTCAGACTTGGAAAAAAATAAGCATGTCATGGCAGAAAGAGATTCAAGTAGTCATATTTGCAAGCTTGTTTCACTCACTAAAAAACATATCATGGCATGGAATTAAAACTAGCAGTAAGATGGCATGTTTGTGCTCTAATTCATGTCATGGTATTGCTCATATGAAAATCACACAAAATCATATAAAAATGACAAAATGACATATGCTGTAAAAATAACATGTTCACAAACTTGCTCAAATTAAGAAATGTATGCCCCCAATGGATTAGTTGGATTTTTCTACCCCAAAAACATATATAATATGTGGGGGTTGCTATAGAAAAATACTCACAAGTGCAATAAGTTAAACACTGCCCAATATGGAAGTTGACAGAATTGGCAATATTCCATAAATGGAATGTACAGATTTGAACTTGCCTGAAATGGAAAGAGAGGACTCTCCAGAAATGGCATACACTGGATTTAATAAAAAGAAAAGGAAAAACAGCAGGGTTTTGGGGGAATGACAAGTGGGTCCTGTGCGTGTGTGTGTATGGCCAGTGGGCCTGGTCTGTCAGTGAGAGAGAGAAAGGAAAAAAGGGGGGCTTTTAGGTGTGCGCCCAGGGGATTCGAACCCGGGTCGCCTGGGTGAAGCGGCGAGGATGCAACCACTAGCCTAGGTTAGTGCGGTTGTCTCATAGGAGGCAGGGTACCCCTTGAACTAGCCCAAGCCTAAGATGGCTTCTTCTTCGTTGATAGAAACGAAGGCGACGACGCCGGCGAGCGAGGCGCAGCGCGGCGACGTGGGTAGCTGGCGAGCGGCAGCGGGCGTGCGGCAAGGCTTCGGCGATGCGCAAGTGAGGCGGTGCAGGGCAGTGCTCGAGCGCGAGCATGTCTCGGCTTGGCCGCAGCTACGGCGATGCACGCGAGCGCAGGACGGAGCATGTGCGTTGCGGCTGCAGGTGTGCGCGTGCGCGTGCAAGGCTAGCGCAGCAAGGAGATCGCGGCTAGGCAAGAACCGGAGCGCGGGGACGTGCGGGTGCGCTACAGCAAATATACACACAACAAAATCTTCAGATTTCGCCGGAGCACTGCGAGCGCGGAAAAGACATGGATCGGGCGAGTCCTACGGGGGTCTACACGCCATGGAAAGAATTGGAGAGGGAGTTGCGTTACCCAGCTCACCCTACGACATGCCTAGGTCGACGGAGACGCGCTGGAGGCGACGAGAGGGAGCTCTGAACCTGGCGGGGCTTCAGGTCCGCGAAGTAGATGCAGCAGAGGAAGAAGACGAGGTCGAGGAGCTCTATCCCGAGGCCGTGTGGTCGTGTGTGTGGAGGCAGGGGACGGAGAGGGACTTGACGGTCCTCTCCACGGCGGCCGAGGGGGTCGGAGGCGCGGCGAAGAGGCTACCCCAAGCTCGAGTTCTTGCTCGCTCGGGTCATGGCGGGCGCACCGACGGTGAGGGCGTGGAGCCTTACCTAGGCGGCGGCGAGGGAAGGAGAGGGGTGGAAGTGGACGAGGAAGGTTGGGACTAGGGCTAGGACGTGATTTATAGGCCTCTAGGGCGCCGGACGGCCGTCAAATCACCAGGCGCGCCGACGTGGCTCCTCTGGATGGCCTGCCGTACAGGAGGTCGACGACGACTGTGCTTGCGGGCTAGCGGGCTGCGGGAGGCTGGAGCTGGGCCAGTCGGGAGGGAGGAGGCCCAGGTGGCTGTGGTGCGGGTCTGCTGGTGGTGGGCTGATGGTGCGCAGCTGGGCCGAGGCCACTGCTACTGCTTTTCTTTTTTTTCAATTACCTCAGACAGGAAAAACAAAAGGAAAAAGGGTAGGGGAAAGAGGAGAGGGGTATGGGTAATATAACAGTATCCTCATGACCCCGGATTTATGCACTTAGTTGTAAAAATGGTTTGGACATTTTTAGAGGAAGAAAAATATTCCAAGTTTGAATTAGATTCAAACTTGAGGCATTTTTGAACCCAACCAAATCAACTCCAAATGGAATGAAATTTGACAGAGAGGTAACTGGCATGGTCTAAGCTTTCTAGGGAAAAGATGAACATTAATGGAGGAGGGAAAATAATGCCACTTGCAAAACATGAATGAAGAAGGAAGGGAGTGGTGATGATACATGGGCATGGCTTGAGAGAGAGATAGCAAGGACTGATGCACCCACAACATAAAGGCCACACATAGCATGAGGATGAGTGCAATGCACATGATGCTCATGGTAACAACATGAATGGTCAAAAGCAATATGACAAGAGATAGGCATGGCAATGCAATATAACCAATGATGAACATGATGCAAGAAGAAAAATATGGCAATGGCACTCAACATGATCATGGCATAAACATATATGAATGAAATATGCAAAACAATTATGATAATGCAACAAACATAATAAACACACGGCAACAACTAAATGGAAGGCCTCTGGAGCATCGGTCTCGGGGCGTCACACTGGCACACAATGTATGATTCTCTAGTCCAAGCTAAATATCTAGGGTGCACTCATCGTACGCACACAAATTCCCTAGCTTGTTGTCCGTAACTCTCTCACGCACCACTCTGCCGTCTCGGAGCTCTTCCCTCTCTCTCTCTCTCTCACTCTCCATCTCCCTGGGTCACACATACACATGCATATCTCACTCGCACTCGATAGACCCACCTAAAACTCTCTCTCTCTCCCTCATTCTCTCTCCATCTCACATGCACACACACATAATCTCATGCCTAGCTAAGTATGAATGTCTATCACCTCATTGTAGGCACACGCAGTCCCCCCCCCCCCAATGTATATGACTATTTATCTGTCTCCATCACAAACATACACATTGTCTCTTTCCCTCACTTGGTCCATTTCGATTTCTCTCGGGGCATCTTTCTACCGCACACACACCTCGTCCCTGGATCTCCCACCCATATAGTCCCCTCGCGATCTCGAGGGGATCTCTCTATCACAAACATACCCTCTCTCCCTCCCCATGCGTCCATCTTCTCCATGCATCCCTCTCGACCTCTCTCCCTTGTTGGCCAGACCTCTATTGGACATGTGTATAGGGGGTCTCTCTCCGTTGCAAACAATCACGCACTAGCTATCTTCGTGTATCTCTTCACCTTGCTTTTCTATCTCGGAGATGCATGCGTGATATGTTTGCATAAGAAACGAACACACTCTCTCTATTTTATCGTTTGTTGTCCCTTTCTCTTTCACACACACACTCTTTTTGCACATTCTCTCTTTCCCCTTCACACGCACTTGATCTCTCTCGACTTAGGTACTCTCTTCGGTCCATAGCATATAGATTTATTGAAAAGTCAAACTTCACCAAGTTTGACCAGGTAAGTGGAGAAAAACATTTACATCTAGAACGGCAAACATATATCACTAGATTCATCACAAGATGTAGTTTCATATGATGTACCTTTGGTATTGTAGATATAAATAATTTTTTTCGTAAACCTGGTCAAAGTTTCCAAAGTTTGACTTCTAAAAAATTTATATGCACTGCATTATCGAACGGATGGAGTATCTCTTTCCCCCTCTCAGCTATCTGACGCACCACTCAGCCGTATCGGGGCTCCTTTATCTCTCTCAAACTTTATATCTCCCTGGTTCACACATACACATATCTCGCTCGCGCTACATAGACCCATCTAACACTCTCCGCCCTTGTTCTCTCTCTATGTGACACCCCCCCATAAGTACCATAATCTCTCACTCCATCATAGGCACACGCACTCCCCCCTAAGTATGACTATCTCTCACTATCCATCAGGAAAACACGTATTGTCTCCTTCCATCCCTACGTCTATCTCGATATCTCTCGGGGTATCTTCTATCACGCACACACCTTGTCACTCGATCTCCCACCCATGTAGTACCATCACGATCTCCAGGGGATCTCTCTGTCACAAACACACACTTTCTCCTCCCCATGCCTGCCTTTTCTCCATACGTCTCTCTCAACCTCTCTCCCTTGTCAGACCTCTCTTGGCCATGTGCTAGGGGTCATTCTCTCTCGGCTGCAAACAACCACACACTATCTCCTCACCTAGCTTCCGCTGTCGAAGATGCATGTGTGTTATGTTTGCATAGGACACACACGCTTTTTCTCTACTTTATCGTATGTTGTCCGTGTCTCTTTCACACACGCACACACACGTTTTTCACTCACTCTTTCTATTTCACACACACACTATCTCTCTCTCTAGTTAGGTACTCTCTCACGTCCATAAACATATGGATGTTTTGAAAAGCCAAACCTCAGAAAAGTTTGACCAGGTATATGTGGAGAAAAACATTTACATCTGGAACGATCATTAGATTCATCACAACATGTACTTACTTCATACTATCATTTGTCTTTGGTATTGTAGATATAAGTAATTTCTTTATAAACTTGGTTAAAGTTTCAAAAGTTTGACTTTAAAGAAAATATAGGCACTACATTGTCGAACGGAGGGAGTAGCTCTTTCTCTCTCACGGAGGGAGTAGCTCTTTCTCTCTCTCTCTACTATCTCTCACGGGCCTCCCCTCTCACTAGATCTCTTTTTACCGAGGGATTATACGACCACTGTGTCAGTGTATAGCTCCGTATATTGTTTAGTTGACCGGTTAACTAGTCCACATGATGCCTTGTCAGCTCGTGTTCTCTATCTTCGTGTGCTGGCCCATGTGGCAGTGGGTGAAAATAAGAAAACTAGAGGCCCATCTGACCTGTTGTGAAGTAAACAAAGTTGAAACCACTCATGGTAGCACCCCGCACGCTAGTAAATTGAGGGCACACTTCTTCCGCGTGAAGGATGCACTCGCGCACACTACACCACCACGCGGCGGCATGCACACAAGGACACCCAACACACAAATATGCACCAGCACACGTGTACACCAGCGTCGCTGATGGCTGAGATGGACGGTGAGGCAGCCAACAAGCGGAGGCGGCTTGAGCCAAAAGCGCATCTGGCGAGCCAGGACTTCGTCAGCAGCCTCCCCGATGACATGTTGCTCGTCATCATTGCCCTCCCCTCCAAATCTACCGTGCAGACCACCCTGCTCTCCCGGCAGTGGCGCCCCCTCTGGCGCCGCATCCCCCTCAGCCTCATTGTCGACAGCTGCCTCCGCGACCGGGATTGCAAACGAATGGCCGTAGTCTCCAAGATCCTCGCATCGCACCCTAGGCCAGCCAGACGCCTTGACATCCACATGTTTAGTACCAACTGCAAGGTCCAAGCCAAGTTCGACGAGTGGTTCTTATCCCTCGCCGTAGATCAGCTCAAGGAGCTCAGGTTTGAAGCTAGACGATGTCGCTCTCTGCCGCCGTCCGCGCTCCGCCTCACGCCAACGCTGCACCGTGCCAGCTTCAGCTCCTGCTATTTTCCCTAGATTAATGCCGTGCCCACCCTTCTTCTCCCTCAACTCAAGCAGCTCGACCTCTTCGACGTTGGCATATTGAAGAAGGCTATGGAGCACCTGCTCCGCGGCTGTACTGTGCTCGAGTACGTTTGTCTTTGGTAGATCCATGGGTTCATTAGCCTCCACATCGCCTCGATGAATCTCCAATGGATTAATTTGTCTTGCTGGCCCCGCAACAAGACATCAATTGGGAAGAGATCACTTGAGTTGTTCCATGTTATGGTAATTGAGAATGCACCTTTCCTTGAGAGATTGCTTGTATCTGATCTAGAAGGTCCAACAAAAATCAGGGTCATTGACGCGCCGAAATTGACAGCATTGGTCTACTTGTCTGCCAAATCTCTGAACTTGTTACTGGATCCATAATCGTTCGGGTGCAACACTAATCTTCTTCCCCATCTTCTTGAAATTCAAAATTTTAAATTTCTTCTTGATGTATTTACGACTGTCATCCAGAAAATGATTCCCATAAGCTTGACCCAGTCTGTGTGCACAATGAAGATCTTGGCAATAAAATATATCGGCCCTAATCTGGATCAAGTTGTTGGATTCCTTAGATGCTTTCCGTGCACGGAGAAGCTAATCATCAAGGTGAAACTTCTTTCCTATTAAATGGTAATCACAACGGAGCTCAATTTTTTTGTAATTTTCCAAAATTACGATGACAAGTGTAGTGTTCAAAACTGCATCTACGCACTGCACCAAAAGAAATGTTTTTAGTATTTTTTTTCTCATGTGATCACCTCCATCGTTTTTTTTCTTGTACTAGTAGCTTAGGCTAGTCATAGTGGCAAGTAACTTAGACTAGTAACTCCGTAACCTAAGAGCAAGTACTACCTCCGTCCTGGTTTACTCTTCGTATTTTGTAGTATCAAATTTTGACCATAGATTTAACTGACGAAATGTTAATGCATGTCACAAAAAATTATATCGTTGGATTCGTATTTGAACATAATTTCAAATGGTATCATTTTTGGTGACATGCATTGGCATTTTCTTAGGTAAATCTTTGGTCAAAATTTTACACTAAATACGAGGTAGTACAAATATAACGGCCCTCCACTATGTACGCCAAAACACATGCCAAATTCACTTTTGATGCATTTGACATCGATGCCCTCCATTGCTCACCTGGTGCCCCAAAAGAAGTCCAAATTAACTCATGCAATGAAAAAGCACTTGCATGGGAGACGGAGAGGACTGAAGCAATAAAAGAGCACTTGTTTGGGAGAGGGAGAGGCTGGTGTAGTTGGTTTGATTGATTTGTTTATACATGTGGGTCTGTGTGCACAGCGGTGCCAACTCTCTCCCACTGCTAGAGCGGTTCCAAAATCTTTTGATTTCACATCAATGTGTATTATGTGGCATACTTTTTAGAAGTATGGCATCGGCCACATAGTGAAAGGCAACAAATGCAGAGCTTTTCACGTGCTCCTAGGTAACTGAGAGGAAAGAGAAAGAGAGAGACTGAAAATTTATCACTAGCCTTAGAGCCAGCCCTATAGCCAACCCTATCATACGAGCGAATGATATTGGTAGCTCCTGATGACACGGCAATCTTATATCGCCAGTTGCTCTAATATGTTCTCTTCTTTTGCAGATAAAAAAAGACCCGAAAGTGAAAAATGAGCTCCAATTTAACAATCTCATTGAATGCCTTGATCTCCATCTGACAGAAATTGATTTGATCGACTACCGAGGCTCCACATCTGAGATTAAATTGGCCAGGTTATTTGTTCTGGAGGCAAGTGTGCTCACGGTAATGAGGTTTGGCGTTCTCTGGCACAACTATGAATGGCGTGTTGATCACCGCAAGCATCTAACCCTAAATGATGAATGCTTCGTAGAAGCTAAATTTGTTTTTGAAACATCAAGTCGCAAGAGACTGAAAATTTTATTTGCCCATTAGTGACTTGTCATGGCGGTAGATTTTAGTTTGTACAATAATGCTGCATGCACCTAAAGTAACAAAAGTTCTTACATAAACTTCCTAATAATTCCCTCTTCATAGGTGCAGCATTACTCCTTGCATTTGTAATATCCGTTTGAAACTTGTAATATTACGACTATCCAACATGAGGTACTATGTTAAGATAAATATTCACGTGCATAGGTGCAGAAACGATATACCTATTACTTGAGTACAATATTTACTATTACTCGTGGCAACGCACGGGAAATTATGTCGAACACGGCTAGTTGTAAGCAGGCTAGCTCTACAGCCATGATGACAGTGACTGCGCACGGTGAGGCTGACTTTGGTATGCCAAACACGCTGCCTACACTCAGGTGTCATCCCCGGCGCAGGGTCTTGTCACTTCACTGTGAGGAGCAGCACGTAATAATTTGACCAACGGGTTGTACAATACTACTACATTGGTAGTACTACTAGTAGTACCACCGTTTGGATTTACTAGTACTACCACCTCCGTCTGGATTTAGTATTTGGCTAGAGATATCTAGTAATGCATGTCACAAAAAATATACTACTCCCTCCATAAATAAATACATGGAGTATTGTTTTATTCGGTTTTGTATGTCGTTTCCGATGAAATTATACGCGCTCCCTTCCGGTAGATGGCTCAAATCTGAAATCTCATCAATCAGACAACTATTGTACTCCCTCTGTACTATGCATTAGTCATGTTACGAAAACCAAATAATCCCAAGACTTTTAGGCGCGGTGCATTAACTACCCACCTCGTTCCCTGTTTTTTGCCACGAAAAAAGAAATCAGCCAATAGGAGACGTGGGGTGCGTATGCATTCAATGACTTGAAACCACTTACAAAATAAACATCAAGTTCTCTCGTTTTCCCCCAATAGGATACGTGGAGTAGCACAACATGTACTAGTAGTGCTCAATTCTCCACATGCAATGGCATTAATTACAAAATAAACATCAAGTTCTCTTGTTTTCCCCCAATTGGTCTCGGTGAGATGACTATACTGCACCGGTACGGAGGGGGTAAGGGCCAAGGAGTAGATGGCCAACACACACGTGAATGCAATGTAGTCTGCACTTCTCATATAAAGGCTCCCCGCCAGTCCAATCTACAAAATCCTACACACCTACGCACCCTAACCAAGGGCAAGAGTGATTACTCCAATCGCAAGATCAGTTGACTAGAAGCAAGACCCATGGAGGCGATGAGCGCGAGCATGAGCCGGCTGTGCCAGATGGTCCATGACGCCGGCCTACGGCCCGGCACCGCGGAATGTCTCCAGGTTGTGCTTGAGGCCGCCAGGGCAAGAGGCCTCGTAGACGAAAGCTTCATCTCCTTGTTCGACGAGGTCCTCGTCAGCTTCCTCAACAAGTTCACCGTCATCAAGAAGCTCGTGGACGACCTTGACATATGCCTCCAGCCCACACGCCCAGGCTCTGCGATGCCCACCACCCTCAACGGCCTCTATGGTGAGAACCTCTTCGATGCAATGGTGGCCCTCTGACTGCCCACCGTCTCACTGGAGAATGTCCACCTCAAGGTCGCACTCGTCGCACAGCGCCTGGCGTAGCAAGACACCATTGACATAATCACCCACATCTATGAGCAAATCATCCACAAGGACTACTTCGTGCCAGAGGAGGACGATAGGTTGCTGGCCGTCTGGGACCGCAGGGCAACCTTGGACGGCATTGTTCAGAAGCACTTTGAGCTCGCCGCCAACGCTGCTGCTCCTCACACGTCGGTTGGTGACCCAGCACATTAGGGCGAAGAGGATCTTGTTGATGGATCCGTATGCATCTTTATTTTTGTGTCAGTCCCATGTAGACTGTAATTTTGTTACCTTGTGCATCAACTTCATAACTTTTGTACGTACCATGCATGAACCGCACCACAACCAAACTTCTTATATATTAATATTGACGTCTAACGGGAATGTTTAGGTCCGATGCAAGAAATGGGAATGGAGTTCAAACTTCTGGGCGTGGTGGTTCAATTTGCGAAGGCGCACACATAAACAACCAAAACAAAGTCATTTTGGAACAAAGAGCTGACACATTACAATCGGAAACAGAAGTAGTATTGAAATTGTGGGCGTTCTACTAACCATTTAAGTGCTGCCATGCGTCCCTCTATTAATTGACTACTAGGAGGTGCCGTGCGGGGTACTGCCTCCGTGTTCCCCTTAGTGTTTTGTGCCAATTTTTGACTATGAATCCAATTAACAAAAAATAGTATCATTGTAAACTATGTTCAAATACGAATCTAACCATATAAATTTTAGTAACATGCATTAAAATTTTATCAATTGAATCTATGGTCAAAATTTGACACAAAATACGAAAGGACCAACAAATCAGGACGGAGTCTTTGAGTAGACGGGAGGCGTGCGAGCAGACCGATGCGCAGGCTCACCCCAGAAGGGTTGTTCCGGCCTGCCCCTAAACGCACAGTGGCTAGGCATATCACTTACATGTGGGACCACATGTAAAGAAAGCGATGATGGCCGAAATTGGCAAAAATCGCCCGCTTATCACGCGGGAAAAGCCCAACGCTATCATTTTGAATCGTTATTTCTATTTTTTGAGGGGAAATCGTTATTTCTATCTATCGGTCACGCTAGGACTAGAACCCAAGCGTTACAAGTTACTAGTAGTACAAGTTCTAAAGGAAAGGCCTGCCTTGTTCACGTCGCACCACAACACATGGTTGGTCCGGCACGCCGCTCAAGGGGGGAACGAGTCGGACCGTAGTTGAGGAAACCGACTATCGGCAAACCCCCACCCCGACCACCGCGCGATGGTTGAGTTTAGAGAAACGAGGAGGGAGAAGCGATAGCTATAGCACGGACTACAAGAAATATGGTGTCAGATGGGAGTCGTGCTGGTGGCGTGTGTCGTACTCCTAGACGTGAATGCTTGTTCTGGCCCATGCCACCCTACTATATATCGAGGATTCGAGGTGCTGGTCAAGTATAGCAAACACATTAACATCTTGCCCGCCAAACACCGTGGCCAAATTTCCTGTAGTCTGTGCTAGGCTAAAAATGTTCTTTGAGAGGGTGGATGGTTGGTCTCATGTTTAAAACTTGTCGTATTACATATAGGTAGACGTAGAGATAGTGCAACAGTTTTAAAAGTTTGAATCCAAACATTAGAATGCAATTTCTACCGTTGATTGGACTCATCCGATGACATAGGCTGATGGGATTCACAGCTATACATTACAAACACCAGCCCGCCGCGCGAAGCATGTGAAGCTAACTAGTAGTAGTATTGTTGATTGGAGTCATCCGATAACCTGCTGCAATGCACGTACAATTATGTATTTGGGAAAAAACAATTGTCGCATCGCAGCACCCACTCTGAGAAGCAACTCGAAAGCCATTCATAAATAAAGTTAGTAAGTTTCTCACAGGCATATCATTTAGTATTACATACAATAAGTCATCAATGTATAACGACAACGAGGATACATTATACTAAAGTTTTTATCACACAATAAATAACAAACTGATGAAATAAACTTCAGGTCAACCAATCCTTGGCATTGGAAATGCTTGCTTTGAACCATAAGTGATTCTCTGGGCAGGGCCAGCTATTGTCAATATCGAGACCAACGCAAGACTCGTCATCCAGGCTGAAGCAGCCTATATCAGGACATATATTGTGATAACCAGGGTAGGGAACCATAGAAATGTTCGAGGTATAGGTACAGTTGCTTCTCATAAATGGTAGTAACATTGTGCCAACAGCAGCTAGATTGCCTTTCACCATCATTGGATAGTTTAGTCCAAGGAAGAGCTAGTTTTCTCCATGACTATCAACATTGAACCAGGCAGAAGGTGATGGCGCTAGCACACTAGTATCTATCCCGAATACCCTGCGACAGATGTTGGAATAGGTCCGGAGAGTGCGACCATCGGAGACAACACCTGCTTCCTCTGTAACAACAGCAGTGTCCTGTATATAGACAAGAGGAGGTGATCCATCGAATAAGTTGTTAGGCACCACTGAGTATGTAAGTCCTGCTCATCTTCATGCTCGTGATCATCACCATCGTCATCTCCCCCTTGGTTATAAAATTTTCCAAATATCGATGGGGAAATGTTGAAAGGACCTTGGAAAACACAGATAGGTTAATTAGTGTACGAGGATACTAAACTCACATGCATGGTGAATGAAACAAATATAATTACAATGGAAGACAAATGTATCGAAACAATAAGGATCCCATGCGAAAATAGTGCCATGATTGGTGGAAACAAACAAAAGACCCTCGTATTGAATTGCATCCCAGTAAACATCCGTGTACAGAAAGTGATTTTTGAGCAATATCCATCGAGTCGAAGGATTAAGGACGGCAACAAGCTTATCGAAGATAGCGACAACACAAGCGTTCCTATAATCCCAAGAGCGATTGGTAACTTGACAAATTGCTATCTTCTGTAGACGACAGTCACCATGATCGTATTTGAACGTACGTAGATCATCTGTGTGCTCAACCTCAGGGCAGTCTAAGATTTTTGGAAGTGGAACCCGGTGATGAGTGTACACATTCACAAGTTCCCACTCGTAGTTTTACCCAATATAAACAACCCAATCTCCATTTGCGCCAGCCTAGGGCTTACCCGTAAGCGATGGCATCTTAACATCACACGTATCATTATCAAGCGGCTTCAACTTTTACAATGCGAGGCTTTCCTCGTCCCCGCGCCAGCGAGCAGGGTCAGGGCGAAGAAGATAGGGGAGATCAAACCACTCCTGAACCCTTGGTTTCTTTGTAATGATGTTATTTGTTTAGTCGAGAATGGTCTTGAATGAACCTGCCATGCTAGCCGAGGTGATGACGTCGCACCGATCAGTGAGTTCCTCCACCACATCATCTTTCAAATCGGGGCAAGAATAACGGGGTCGTTTCCTGCCTATTCCCTCCATCGAGAAGACGAACAATGGTAGAAGGAAGAGTGAAGGCAAATGGAGGGAGGAAGAGCGTGTGAGAGCAGTTCCAAATCGAGAGGGAAAGATGAAGAGGCGGTGGACGGTTGCCATAGTACAGGAAGAGGCTAGTGCGGAGCGGACGGTCGCCATGGTATAGAAAGAGGTGCCCCGGCCTACATAGACGTCCGTTCGAAAATTATACAAAAGGACTCGCCGTCGACTCACTGACATGCTGGAACGGGACCACTTGTCAACGAAACATGGTGTGTCATTTCTCGTGCAAAATGAGATCTGGCCGCGTTGGCCCGAGGTACCGCATTATTTCTTGACTTTATTTTTTTAATGGCGTGCCGTTCAGTTTTGAAGCACAACTAATTGGTACTGTATGCAGAGAAAATATAAACTACTCTACCACTACTCTACCTCTAGTACTAGAATCAAAAAAGATGTATAGGCTGGAGCTTCAGCGATTGCTTGCTAAGGGCTGCCCACTTGCTTCTCACACTATCACCCTCTCTCCAGATCTAAAAAATATGGTGGTGGCCGCTCTCTATCCATCCTCACCGGTGGCCACAGATCCGCCAGGATCCCATCCTTCGGGGGAGAAAAGGACGTGCGGTGTTGACACACTCGTTGTTGGTGAGCGAGGTCACACACTGATGACAAGGCCGTCCTCTCAGACCTAGCGCCGGTGCGGGGTGGCCTCCATCCCCAAGCTCGCTGCCGTAGTGTGTGCGGAGGATGACGACCACGAGCGAAGCCACTTTCCACCGACCCTCAGGTATGCTACCTCTTTTCGAACCATACCCTTATTCTATTACCCCATCTGCCACATCGCTGCATGTCGATCTTTTTCCACTCCACTGTCTCCACAATTTACTATCCTCTGCTTTGTTGGTCACACAGACAAAAACCTTAATTTGCACTATTAAAGGAAACCCTACTTCATGCAGACTAATCCTTGTATGGGTTGAATAAGGAAAGAAAGGGAGAAAGTACTATCGAAGAGACTAGGTATCGAACCCGCATCTAGGTTGAAAAGGGGAAAATCAGTAGCTAAGGAACGAGTCTCCTGTCTCTTGGTTGAAAAAGGGTAGAAAGGCATGACAATGCAATAGAGAATGACCAGGTCAATCGGTTTGTTGTCCTCACATAGGAAAATGGTAGCTAAAGAGAACAAAAATGGGATGTAATCCACACATGCTGCCTGGATATTTGTTGCTCTGGGCAACCATCCCTCCCTCACCACTCTATGCGTCTGTGGAGGTACATCGTACTGGTGCGCCCATTGTCCGAATGGGCCTTACCATGCTCTTATTGCCACTTTTTTGCTGGTAGTATAACGCCATCGATAAAGTCATGCAATGCTACTTCTAAAGTGATGCCACATTTAATTAATGCCGCACTCAGTCTAATGCCACCAATAGATTTAAGCAATGCCATTTAATGTCACTTGATTATTTCAGGGTTAGCTGTTGATTATGGATGTATTAAAGATTTTTGAGATAAGGAATTCTAATGCTGTTGCACAGCCAGTATACCAACGATGAAACTTGTTACTACATTCAGATTTTTGCACTATTAATGCTTATAGATTACATACCTCACTTCATGAGATAAGTCAATTTTTTTGTACATTGTCACCAAAATGCCAAGGCGGTGATGTCATTTTATTTTAGTTAAACTGCACAAAAAAATTATGAAGAGAAGAGGAAAGGTCAAGAGTGGGCACCTCCTCCTCCGGCTGTTTTCTTGATTCGTTTGATGAAGTTTTTATGTTTGATCAATTATCAAGATTGGGATAGAAATTTTTTAGGTCCCCTCGAGTTCGAAATGATATTTACCTAGAAGGTACATGGTTTGCAATTTTTTTAATATTGTCATTAGTTAATAATGCTAGTTACCTTCAGACTTTTGTATTTGGTTTAATGTTGTCGCACAACCAGTATACCAATGCTGAAACTTGTTACCTTTACATTTTGCATAGTTAATGCTTATGGAAATCTTCTAGTGCTAGCTTATGGAAATGTGTTCAGTAAAACCATTGTATCGTACCCCGTAATAAAAAAAACTACTCTACTGTTGCACTAGCCACTGGATTAGTGTTTATTTTTACCATTTGAATGGTGTTGCACTAGCGTATGGACATATTTAAGGTGTGGCAAGCTTTCCCAGATATGTGCTCAAGAAAACTACTCCCTGTTTTTCTAAATACTAGACATTTGGGTACTTTAAACTGAACTGTGAAAACGTCTTATATTAAGGAACAGAGGGTGTAGAGTTCATTCAAATTATGCCGGTAAAGCTAGTCACACCTTTGTTAAAATTAATGTTCATTATGTTATCGGAGGAGGTCTACATGTTTGTCTCTAATGCCTGTTGATTACATACCTAACATCATGATGTAATGGTATGTCATTTCTTTTTGTACAGTGTGACCAAATTGTCGAGGTGGTGATGGCATTTTATTTTAGTTGAACCGCACAAAAAAAACTTAAAAGAAGAGGAAAGGTCAGGAATGGTTCAATCTTTCAGAAAATACTATGTATGCCTTCCTGAGATCAGCCGCTGTTGCCGTATTTATTCCTTCAAACAGGTGGTTAGAAACAGTCTTGCTACCTTTTCCCATTAAGAAATTGGAATGCTTATATTTGCGAGTCTATGCTTCAACTAGTGCCACTTTTATAGTAATCACACTTTCAATATCTGTGCAAACAGGGATGCTCGATTTTAGTGGAACTGCACAAAAAATACAAATGGTTCAACATTATGAGCACGTTTTCTTCCAAACCGTTATATCCAATTGGTGGCACTATGAGCTGTTCATTACAAAGGTACATGGTTTGCTACTATCTTGCTACTCTTTTTGTACTGTCATTAGATAGTAATATAACTGGTTTGCATGTGAATTTATTCACAGGGTGGACCTACATTGGGGGTGCAAGACATGATTCAATGATTGGATGCTCATTTTCGGTAGTATCGATTTCACCTCTTCCATCACTTCAAACATGGATATCCTTGGTCTGGTGAAAAATAGGTGCTATATTTCTACTCTGCACCAACAAATCAATTCAGTACCAAATTGTCCAGGGCAAAACATGACAGTATCAAATTGTCGAGTGCAAAATATGATAGATGCTAAGCGGAAACGACTAGTAGAGGCGTGTTTAAACCAAAAATACAAGGTGGGGTATATGTTAACTAGCTGCTTGATATTTGTGCAAACAGATTTCTGCCCATTTCTATTTGGCAAACAAACAAAGTGACCTCAATTTTGGTGGAACTGCACAAGAGAATAGTATAGCACTGCATGCAGTGCCATTTGTAAATAGACACAGCAAGATTGGATAGTCACCTCATGGACTACACAAAAGTACTACTGTACTACTTATTGGCCAACACTAGGTGCTTAATTGCTTTTGTCTGATTATACAATGGGCATCATTTTGCTTAAGTTAAAATTGTATCACCAAAATAGTCTCACTATGTGATCGACAGAAGACCAATTCATGTTGCAGTGGATGTTCCTCCATCATGTGTGGTTCATTCTCATGGTTCTAGCTGTTGGTGAAACCCCTTACATTTGCAAGAGGAAATGTAGACTTCACAAACAAATTTGTCTTTCACTCTGTACTGAATGTTGGCCCAGAGAAGCATCCATGTCAGTAGCAAGAACATATGTTTTTTCTTGATCTTTGCTTTAGGGGCTACATATTGGCCTTAACATGTTGATCTTTTCTTGATCTATGAATCATTGAGATGCATTAACATGTTGATGTTATGTATGGGAATCGTACTAGTTGGTTGTGAATTTGGGCTACTAATGTGAAGATATTACAATGCCAGACATGTGAGTCTCGTATGAACATTTCGAACGGATCGGCTCTTACTACTGTGCATAACATGATCCTTATTTCTGTGTGCTCAGTGTTTATAAGTTACTAGCAGTTCCTTATTTCTCTTCGCTCAGTGTTTACAAGTTACTGATCGATCACTGGCTAGCCTGCTAATACCCTCTTGGCAGTTTTAGTTGCGACGCAAGATTCAAAGGTGGCAGTTTTTTTACTAAAAATCCCTACATCTGATGAAACTGACATGCTGTTCTGAAGAAAATGCCATGCGAATCTGAAGAAATAGGTGGTTGTGAATCTGAAGAATCTGAAGAAAATGTTCGCAAATTCTTCATCGCCCAGTGAACGTTCATCAGTTACTGTGATCCTACGCGAATAACCAGCGGATCACAAATGTACCACATCTAGATGAATCGAGTGCACTCGTTTGACTGTCATGCCGACATGTGACCCAGCACGGACGGGATGCACCACTGACGGGACGGGACGGGACATCACAATCATAATTTCAGTTTTTCTAGATTTCCATGGCAAGCTGGCACGCTAAGCCATGCCTGCTTATCCATTCATTTTCGATGACCGTCGCGTTTCCCACGACACGTTGGTACACCTACCTTCCACCTATAATTACTGGTTCCAGGAGTTGTCCGGTGGCACCATCACCCAACTCGCCCTATCCTCACAAGCCCCCACCGGCCCGACGTTGCTCGCCACTTGCCCTCACTCTCGCCACGTCCGTCATGCCCTCGCCCATCCGCAATAGGCGACATCGGAGGCGCTCACAGCCGGAGCCAGTGTTTAGTTTTTCACTGGATGGCAGATAGAGGGAGGAGGCATTATATCGGTCTTTAGATGGCAATGTGGAGTATGAGGACTTGTTGGAGCACGACCGCCTGGCGGAGGAGCAGCATATCGCCGATTTGCGCCGCCAGCGAGGCATGAAGCAGCAGCATACTGCCACTCTGAGTCGCGAGCAGAGCGCCCACAACTGGGCCGACTACGTGGAGGCCGGCACCCGGCAAATAGCCCTAGGGGCTGTCGGGTACGCAGGCATTCGCAACACCAAATTTAACTACCAGCTCTTCAAGTGGGTTTCCTGCTTAGAAGCCGAAGCTTCGGTGGACCACGCTGGCATGGAAAGGGCCAACGCGCGTGAGCAACGCGCCCTATCGCACCTCTGGCAAGTCCGAGGCGAGGAGGCGGACGTCGGTGCTGGCATTTAGCGTGTAACGCAGATGGCGGCCGGCATCGTCTAGTTAGCTAAGAGTAGGTTAGTACTTGTACACTAGAGTATTAGTGGGAGTAGATTGTTAAGTTGGCTATGATGGTTGTCAACGTTGAAGTTCAGCACTCTATCTCTGGATCAGACCTATTACTTTGCTCTATGTTGAACTTTCCATGTTAACGTATGGAATGGGCTATTATTTTTTTATGTGGGTTGTATTTGTCCACCACGGATTTAGAGGCTGACTTGTGGGCCTACTAGGTTGACGCGTACTCAATCAGGAGATGATTGTACGTGGAGAGGATGACAGCAGGGACCCACCAGGGTCATGGTAGTACGCAAGCAAGTGCCTCCTTATTTCAAGCCAAAAAATGGTTCCTCCTAATGGATTCCTGACATCTGGGTCCCATGCCATTGTCAACATAGTCAATAAACGAGAGAATTGCACAACAAGCGGCTGACAATAGGGACCCAGCAGCTTGCCTAGTTCTTTTTGTTTCTGAGACGTAAGCAGGGTATCAACTGGGCCGTGCGAGGCACTCTTGCCAGCATAGCCAACCTTTTATTTTATGTTTACCACAAGACCAGCCCAATTTTTTTTCTTTCTGAAAATGGCTAGCCCAGTTTTTTTGTTTTTTTGCAGAATAACCAACCGAGGCCTACTTGCTTTTGTCAGACCTGCTGGGCTGCAAGGGATACATTTGGCTTGCCCAGAAAATGGGCTATCAGTAATAAGAAATGGGCCCCTAAAAAAGTAATGAGAAATGGGTTGTACATTTTTAAGACACAGCAAACCGGCAATTAGTTTCAAATTTCCTTTTTTTGCATTTCGATATTTTAAATTTCATTGATTTTATGGAGGGAAAATTATTTGGATTTTAAATTGATATAAATTTATTTTTCTAATTAGTTTGAATGTGACTCGAAATTTAGGGATTAAAAACAGTTCGGACCGCACCGAAATATGCAAAATTTCATTGAGTTTTTTAACCATGGCCACAATATGGGCTGTAATGCTAACAAAAAGAATTTGGGCTGCAAAGAAAACCTTAATAATTAGAAAATGGGCTGTAAATTATTAGAAATAATGGCAGATGGGATGTATGTTGTTTTCCACAGATTTGAGGTTGACTTATGGGCCTACTAGGTTGACACGTACGCTTTCCTAAAAAAATAGGTTGACGTGTACACAAGGCTATGTCAACTTAGTCCACACACGAGAGCAGTGATTATTCGATGTCCATCCAACTGTCGTCGTGCTTCTTCAATGTCTGATCTTCCTGCTCCAGCCGCCCAAACCAGCATCGGCGGGACAGTTTGCTCCTTCCTCTCGTGGCCGGCTGTGCTACCGCGCAGGCCTCACCGGCCCACCCTACTCCCATCGCTGGCCAGGCCATCCCTCTACCCACATGCACCTCCTGTTATTTTCCGGTGACGCCAGGCTCACCCCGCAGTCGAACCAGTAACAGCCCTCCTACTCCCCTCAGTGTGGGTATCCACTGCTGTGGCTTCGCCGGCTCCATGTCGTTCCCTTCCTGGGCCTTGCCGTCATCCACCGCGTTGATGCTCTCGATGCGGCATGGTCAACATGGTCAACAAACGACAGCCATCGGAAGAGGGATGTAAGTGGAGAGGCTAATGGTAGGGACCCGCATGGTCCATGGCTGCATGCAAGCAAGTGCCTCCTTATTACGCGAACAAAAATGATTACTCCTGCTGACAGCTGGGACGCACCAGCTACATCTTCGCACACAAGTAAGTGCCTCCTTATTACACGGGAAAAAAAGTTTCCTCCACCTTACAGCTGAGACCCACTAGCTACATCTTCGCATGCAAGGAAGTGCCTCCTTATTCTGCCAAAGAAAAATGATTCCTCCCGCTGCTAAGTGGAACCCACCAGATTTGGTGGCTGACTTGTGAGCCTACTAAGTTGACATGTACGCAGGGTTTTGTTAACCTAGTCAACAAACGATGTCATGCTCCAGCCGCTTCTTCAATCACTGTCATGCTCCAGCCGCCCAAACCAGCACCGGCAGGATCGCCTGGTCCGGCCTCCCGTGGCCGATCGTGCTGCCACCGATGGCCATGCCATCCCTCTACTCACCCACACCTCCTGTTATTCTCCGGCGATGGCAGCCTCACACCGTAGCCGAAGCAGTCAACCCTCATACTCCCCTCCGTGTGGGCATCCACTATCGTGTCTTCCCCGGCTCTGCGTCGTTCCCTTCCTAGGCCTAGCCGTCATCCACCGCCTTGGTGCTCGCAGCGCAGCGTGGTCAACGAACGACAACCATAGGAAGACAACTGTACACGGTGATGCTGACAGCAAGACCCACCAGCTACATCTTCGGACGCAAGGAAGTGCCTCCATATTAGGCGCGAAAAAAATGCTCCCTCCTCCTGACACCTGGGACCCACTAGCTATATCTTCGCACGCAAGGAAGTGCCTCCTTATCCTCCTTGACAGCTGTGACCCACCCGGGTGAAGCACACATAGCGTTGTCTATCTGGTCGCGAGCGTGTACGTACATACTGGTCGATCAGTCTCTCTGCAACGATGAACTGTGCCCGAGCAAGCAGCGACACGTGTCATAGTATAGCCCCCGACGTAGCAGTTCAGGAAGTACCGTCTAAACCGTGTACACATACATACAGCCATAGGGCAAAAAAATGGTCACGTATGTACATACGGGCGGGGGTCTCGAACGCGTACTTGCGCATACGTACGGCCAAGGCTCGTGTACATGGAGAGGAAATGGATGGCAGCAACGGCGTCCTGTTCATCGGCAGCCAACCGACTGGGTCGGAACTGAGAAACTGCATCCTATTCATCGGGAGGTAATAGAATGCGTCGTGTTCATAAGGAGCCAACAGGCTTGGACGGAACAGCCGAAACAGGGCCTGGCGTACCGCAGAATGGAGTAAACGGCCTTCTGTTCGACCGCCTACGGTCGAAACGGGGTCCTATTCATCGGGAGGGGTGTGGCGTACCGCAAAACGGAGGAAACGGACTTCTGTTGGAGCACCTACGGTCGAAATGGGGTCCTATTCATCGGGAGGGCTGTGGCCTACCACAAAACGGGACTCCACAAGCTACTGTTCATCCACCGTTGACCTCCTCCAGCCTCCACCTCCTACTGTTCATCCACCATCGACGTCCTCCAGCCTCCACCTGCTACTGTTCATCCACCGTCGACCTCCTACTGCCCCCACCAGCTACTGTTCATCCTGCCTCCACGAGGTCCTGTTCAACCACCCCCACCCAGCTAGGGTGTGGCGGTCTTGTTCATCCAGCAGCAACGACCTACACTACAAAAAAAAGACACATGCGTGACATTTTGGGCTGAATGAAATTTTTTTCTGTCATGCTTATGACCCTTCTATGACGATAATTGTGACAAAAGCACGTATCATCATAGATGTGGTGGGCTCCTACTTCTATGACAAAAAATCATGACAGAAAATGGGCTTTTCATCGTGGGCGGGCCGGGGACGCACCTGCATTACATTCTTTGGGCCATCCATGATGGAAAAAATAATGGTAGAAGCGAGGGCGAGGAAAATTTTGGGGAGTTCCTAGTTACGGTGGGTGGTCGGGGCAGAGCGATGCACGGAGGGATTGCGCGTTTCTCTCGTACATGTACGCGCGTGTGTGCGAGGCATTGGGCTATAACTAAACCCAAGCGAGGTGTTCGCTTACTAAACCTGAGCGATTGCACTAGCTCGTTACTGAACCCGAGCGATCGATCCCTTAGCTGTTAACTGAACCCGAGGGATCGATCGCTGCTACTACTGCTTACTGAAGCCGATCGAACCTGCTGCCTCTTGATGAACAGTGAATGTGGGGATTGGTTGAACGAGTCGAGACGTACATGGTTGGGGTTGGATGAACAGTCCCGATGGGGATTTGATGAACAGGACCCCGTGGTAGTAGTAGTAGGACGTTGCCGCTGGATGAATATGACCCGAGAGGAGGCCACCACAGCCGAGCTGGTTCGGGGTGGATGAATAGGACCCCGTGGAGGGCTGGTTGAATAGTAGCCGGTGGAGGGTTGGAAGAACAGTAGCCCGTGGATGAACAGTAGCTGGTGGAGGCAGGAGGAAGACACAGTGGATGAACAGTACAGGTGGAGGCTGAAGCAAGTTGACGGTGGGTGAACAGTAGCCCGTGGAGTCACGTTTTGCGGTACGCCACACCCCTCCGATGAACAGGACCCCCGTTTCGACCATAGCGCTCCAACACAAGTCTGTTTCCTCCGTTTTGCGGTACGCCACACCCCTCCCGATCAACAGGATGCCGTTTCGACCATAGCCTGTCGAATAGAAGGCCATTTCCTCCGTACTACGGTATGCCAGACCCCGTTTCGGCTGTTCCGTCCAAGCCGGTTGGCTCCCATTGAACAGGACGCATTCCGACCCAGTCTGTTGCCTTCCGATGAACAGGACGCCGTTTCTCTGTTCCGACCCAGCCGGTTGGCTGCCCTATGAATAGGATGTCGTTGCTGCCGTCCGTTGCCTCTCCATGTACACGAGCCCTGGACGTACGTATGCGCGAGTACGCGTTCGAGACCCCACCCATATGTACGTACGTGGCCGTATTTTTTGGCCTGTGGCTGTACATACGTGTACATGCTTTGGAAGGGACTTCCTGAATTGCTACGTCGGGGGCTCTACTCCTACACATGTTGCTGCTTGCTTGGCCTAGGTTCATCATTGCAGAGAGACCGATCAACCAGTATGTACATACACGTTCACGACAACGCTATGTATGCTTCGACCAGGTGGGTCCCGGTTGTCAGGGAGGATAAGGAGGCACTTCCTTGCATGCGAAGTTATTGATGGTGGGTTCGAGCTGTCATGGGGAGGATTCATTTTTTTCGCGCCTAATATGGAGGCACTTTCCTTGCGTCCAAAGATATAGCTGGTGGGTCCCAGCTGTCAGGGGGAAAAACATTTTTTTTCATAAAATACAGCTAAGCCAAAATACAGAGGCCCTTCCGGTAGGTCCCTGCTGTCAGGTGGAGGAATCATTACTTTGCGCGTAATAAGGAGGCACTTCCTTGCTGCAGTCGTGGACCTAGCTATCAGCCTCTCCATGTACAGTCCTCTTCCGATGTAAGTCATTCCTTGACCACGTTGACCATGCCGCGCCGAGAGCACCAAGGCGGTGGACGACGGCGAGGCCTAGGAAGGGAATGACTCGGAGCCGGGGAAGACTCGGCAATTGTTTCCCACGCAGAGGGGCGTACGAGGGTTTACTGGTTAGGCTACAGTGTGAGGCTGCCGTCGCCGAAGAATAACAGCAGGTCTGCGTGAGTACAGGCATGGCCAGGCCAGCGATGGGAGTAGGGTGGGGTGGTGAGGCCTGCACGGCAGCAGAGCCAGCCACGGGAGGCAAGAGCAGGCGGCACGACCGGCGCTAGTTTGGGCGGCTGGAGCAAGAAGTCCAGAGGTTGAAGAAGCACTACGGCCATTGGATGGACATCGTACGGTCACTGGAGCTAGAATCGTTCATATTGACTAAGTTGACAAAGCCCTTCGTCCGCGTCAACTTAGTAGGCCCACAAGTCAGCCTTCAAATATGGTGGGTCCCACCTAGCAGCGGGGGTATTCATTTTTTTTGTGCGTCATAAGGAGGCACTTCCTTGCGTGCGAAGATATAGCTGGTGGGTCCAAGCTGTCAGCAGGGGGAATGTTTTTTTCGTGAAATACAAAGGCCCTTTCGATGGGTCCTAGCTGTCAGGGGGAAGGATCATTTTTTTTGCCCATAATAAGGACACACTTCCTTGCATGCGAAGATGTAGCTGGTGGGTCCCAGCTGTCATGGGGAGAAAACATTATTTTTCTGGGTAAAAAGGATGCAGTTGCATGCATGCGTCCATGGGCATGGTGCGTCCCCACTGTCAGCCTCTCCACGTACAGTCATCTTCCGATGACTCTCGTTTGTTGACCACGTTGACCACACTGTGCAGAGCGCACCAAGGCCGGTGGACGACGGCGAGGCCCCAGACTGGAACGCCCCGGAGATGGGGAAGACGCGGCAGTGGAGTCGCAGATGGAGAGGAGTGGGAAACTTAACTGGTTCGGGTGCGGGGTGGGCCTACACTCGGCAGAGAATAACAGGAGGTGCAGAGGATTGGAGGGATGGCCTGGCCGTCGGTGGGGTAGCATTTCGCTGCGAGGCACACAAAACAGTGCTGCTGGACGCCGGAGCCTGGAGCAGGCAGTCCCAGCAGCGCTGGGAGAAGAAGACGAGAGATTGAAGAAGAATGCCGGCCGTAGGATGTAAATCCAACGCCTTGCTTAGGCTTCGACCTTTGTATTTTTATTTTTTGCGAAAGTGCTTAGGCTTTGACCTACTGGCCCATATGTCAGCTAGTCCATTTGGTTTTTTAGTCCATTTGGTGGGCTGGGTGAAACAATGATGTAGCGTCTATGCAGCCCGTTTATATATTATGTTAGAATTTAAAGCTCATTTGCATTTTTCTCGAAATCCGCGGACTTGCTGGGCTGGGTGAAAATATCCTGTTGGGCTGGATGGAGAAATGTTATAAAAATATAAACACATGATTGCATGTCTATTACTGCATTGGTGAGTAAAATCTTTGCAAGCTTATGTACGTAATCACCAAGAGTTAATTTGCCAAGTTATATATAAACAATTATATTATTATTTTCTAAGAACTTTCGATTTACGAAATAAAATATCATTTTAATTTGATGAGTTAATAGGACGTAGGGTATTATTATTTTTTAGGCTATACGTGGGACAGTTGAGTTGGTTCTAGGGAAAAGTACTCGGAGAAAACTCAGATTACATCGAAAAAGAAAGTGGGAGAAAATTCAGATATAGGATTAATAAAAACGAAAAATAAAGGAAGTGGGAAGGTCTATACAATGGTTGGACGAATGACAGGTTTAACGAAACCTTATGTTGTTTCTGTTATATATATGGAATAAAATAAGATATAAATATAAATATAAATAATATATATACTATTATAGAAGGGAAAACATAGGTTCAGTTTTGCATTCTTATAGAAAAATAGAACTGAGTTGTGCGTTGTCTTGAAAAAACAAACATAACTTGGGATGCTGATGTTATAGACAAGCTAGGCTGGGAGGCCTAGAGGCTGCTTGATACCTGCTGGACCCCAAAAAAAGTTGAAACTAGCTGGATCAACTGAGTCTACATGTCGTGGGCTGCGCATGTTAAACAACAAAACCTAGGCCATGGACCTGGTGGGCCCGGGACTGTCAGCCTCTCGACGAACAGTCGTCTCCTGATTCCTCTCATTTTGTTGACCATGTTGGGAACGACAGACGGCGGCGCTGCGGCAAGAGCACCAAGGCGGAGGACGACGTCGAGACCTCGGACCGAATGAATCGGAGCTAGGGAAGACGCAGGCGGAGGGGAGTACGAGGGTTGACTTGTTCGGGTGCAGGGTGGGCCGATGGAGCTGCCGCCGCCGATGTGTGGGAGTAGAGGGATGGTCTGGCCTGCGCCATAGGCTAGGATGGGTCACTGAGGCGTGCGCGGCAGCGCCGCCAGCCGCTGTAGGAAGAGGATGAAAGATTGAACAAAATAAAGAAATACAAATGGATAGGTGGTTGGTCCCAGATGTCTGTGTACGAGACCTGCTGGGCCCACCTGAGAAGGGGAATATGTTGGGTGGAAGGAGATTCAAAGCACGGCAGCACAGTGAACTAGTTACATACATAAGCAAATAGCCACTAAAAAAAGCAAACAGGTTAATGGGTTCTTAGACGAAATAATTCGGACAAAACAAATAATTAGGACACATAGGCTAATGCATGAAACACTCAGATGATAAAGGTGCTTAAACAGATAAAGTACATCATCTAGACCTTCCTGGCACGCTTGATCATGACGCTGTGGCTATCCATGTACTCGTTGGTTACGGGAAGCAGACACGCCTTCATGTCCAAGATCCGCTTGTACATGTCGTAGCATGTGTACGCGTCCTTGGCCGCGTAGGTTATGTAGGCTAGATTCAGAGGTACCTCCCACGTGTTTAGGTTCTTCGTATCGACGTCTTCTTTCATGTTGGCGTAGCAGGGGGCGATGATGATCGCGGCAAGGTCAACCACGGAGTCCTCCTGCCCGTTGCCGATGATCTTGTATTGCTTCTGGATGTCGACAAGCTTGTTGCACCAGATGCTCCAGAAACTCTGGTGGCCCTACAGCAGTGGTAGACGAGAACCTCGTCCCGCACGCATACCTGGGTGACGGCAATCTGCTGGTCCCTGTCAGGAGATGAATGGATGGGCACAAGGCCTAGTCCCGCGACCTTGTGCTTTCTCCTCCTGTGGGTACTGCTTGAACTTGGCGAGGCAAAGCTTCACCGAGTCCGGATCATTGGTGCACATCACATTCAACTTGGTGCTGCCATGGGTCTGAACGGCGAACTCAAAGGTGAAGTCCATATCCAGCAGGCTCACCCCTCGGATCGCCATTGGAGTCTCTTCTCATGCAGAGTTGATGTGGCGGTTCTCGTTTGTGGGGATTGGGGGCAGGGGGGTGAAGATGATCGATGTGTACTGGGGTACTGGGGGGTGGCACCGCCGCAGCAGCAGTTCGTTTTTCCAATCTTGGGGAACTGCAATCAACGGTGAACGAGTGGGTAGGCGGCGGCAGTAGTTAGTTTTTCAGCTCTTGGGGAACTGCATCCAACAGTAAACTGAGTGTGTACACGCGACAGCAGTTACTACACCTCCCTCACCCGCTGCACGCCCGGCAGAACATGCCCCCTCGGGTTCACGAGCGGGTCTGTATTGGTACTGTTATAGCAAGTGTTAGTGATCAATTTACATAAATTTTATTAGCTTTAATTAAAATTTATTCTTAAAACAACCAAAGCATTGGCTCGTTCTATCAGTGCCACAGGAGAAACATGCACATCAATTAGAATTATTATTCTCAGGACGCAAACGATCAGCTCATTTGCTGCACTTTCACACAGACAATACTACCAAGTTTGAACAGCTAGTTATGGTTGCTGTCCTCTGCATCATCATGCCATGTTTCCCAGCCTGCAAGATTTAGAACCAACCAATATGATTCAAATAATAAGTAAAACAAAGATGCCTACGCATCACAATGATTCCCAGCTTGCAAGATTCAGAACCAACCCATTAGATTCAAATAATAATAAGTACAACAAAGATGCCTACACATCTCAATGATTCACAGCTCAGAGCCAATCGTAACTGTACAACTCAAACATTGTGAGAATATGAACAAATAAATAAAAATTGATTGATGCTTCATGTAAGCAATTTGATCCAAGGATTTGCTTAAACATTGAAACCAGTCATTTTTAAGGCCACGCCGGTCAAACATTGGCACCTGAAATATTCTGCATCATTGGTGGCACTACCACTTCCAATATATGCACAAGAGGGCCTTCTAGATTTTGAAGTAGTGTGTATAGAGCCTCATCCTTAGTATTTAACAAATACACATAGCAGAATCTACTGGAATCATCAATCAACGTCCTGAAATATCTATTTCCACCTTGCACACACGCATGGCAATTTAGAGCCTTTGGATAAAGTGAATCTCGTGATTAAATCCATCTTGGCTAACCGTGTCATACAACCCTGGGCGAATGCTTTTGACCATCACAACATCTGTAGTTGAGTATTCCTATTTGCATAGATAAGAAAGAGCATGATTACTATAATATTGACACTAGTTAAATCAACTTTATTTCCATTAACACCTTAGTGTAGCAGTAGAAGGAGGAGTGTCGACTCATTTCAATCACTTTTTTGTGCAGTTCAACTAAAATTATGGCGCCCGCCACTTAGAGAGGTGGCCCGCGCCACCTCAACGGTAGGCGTGATGGACTCAACTAGCTCAGTGCAGCTATGTGATTGATGCAGTGCACATGGACTTGATTCTGCCAGCTAGGTCTTCTCCAAGCTATGTACATTGGAAATGAAATGGTAGCTAAGACAGTAGCTCTATTTTAAATATATTATTATTTCATTTTATCAGTGGCAGTAGCTGTGCCAAAACAGTAGCACAAGATCACTAGCTAGATGCAGAGTCAAAATCAACCAAAAAGGAACATACCCGGTCATGGGAACCATTACTAAGAGAGGAGCCCTACGCCGCCATGACTCGATATGGTGAACCTGCAGATCCACTAGGATGATTCAATTAATGCGAGCTTTTCGCACAGTCCAGCTGAAATGAAGCAAAGATTGCGTCATGCAGCTAGCATTAAGTAGTTGCACTAAAATTGAGCAACATTAAGCAACATTAAGGTTGGCTGTCCTGCTCATGCAAGGTGCAACTATAATTTGCTTATCCTTTTGTGTAGTTCCACTAAAATAAAGTGCCATTGTGGTGATAGTAACGGCTCATCTTGCAAAGGCTAATAAAATGTTGCATGAGATTACCGGCAGAGTTTCACAGAGATGTTGGAAACTCCAATCGCCCTTTGTGCAGTTCCACCAAAATTGAGAGACATTGCCCACGTGACATTTTAGTTGAACTGCACAAGTCACTCATTCCAAAAAAAGCGTTTTGCGCAGTTCACCAAAAGGTCACAATAGCAACAAGGTGAAATGGATATCCCTATCAGCACAAAAAGATAGAAAGAAAACAGCTACTGGTTAATGACAAGATACGAAACATACACGAAATGAAAAGAAGCATCTTCATTATGTTCATGGCAATCACGCAAGGACATTAGAAATTTTAAAATGGCAGCATTGCTTCATGTTACCGAAAGCATTACGATCAACAATGACACTCGTCAAATATGTGATTAGTTTTTTTTTTGAAAAGGAGGATTACCTCCGGCCAATATGGGATTACTTTAATGGTGGCATTGCTTGTTTACTAGATACAGTAGATCAATAGCAAGTAAAGAGTTGGTTTAAGGGCATGCGACAGTGGGGACACCAGGACACTCAGCAGTGTAAAGAAGCAACTTACTTATGATACTAGAAAAATAGCAGGAGTACCATTTGTAACACAGTTTAATTGCATCATATTACTAAAGGCATTAGATTAACAATAACATTGGTTAGACATGTCCTTACGGTAACAGTGTGATTGCTTCATTTTACATGTGCCCTTACATTAACAACAGCAAAACGTTGGTATAAGGACATGCGACAGCGGACGCATTAGCACAATGTACCTACAAGGAGGCATAAAGTGGTGATGCCGAGTTTGTTCGTACTATGTGAGGGTAGCAAATCTAATCTTGGAGACCTTTTACTATGTGAGGGCAGCAAATCTAATCCTGGACATAGTGACATACTCTATTGAGTTGTCCACCAGCCGCCACTTTCTATCCTTTTTTCAACTAATAATAGATCTATTCCTTATCCAGTTTGTACTGCCTTTGCCCTTTATTTCCCTTTTCAACCAAGAGACCGGTTGGGTATCCAGTCTCTACTACTTTCCCCCTGTTATTTCCTCTTTGAATCAAGTCCTAGATTCATGCTAGTACAACTTTACCCCCTTTCTTCGCTGTTTGAACCAAGTCCTAGATTCGAATGCATGAAGTAGCTTTACCTCTAATAATACAAAAAAATTAGGTGGCTTTGGAAGAGCTAATGGAAGTTGAAAAAGAGCCACATGCAGACACGTGGGGAGCTGGGGTAGTAGAGCAAGGCCGCTTTCGAAGGAACTTATACCTGAGGGTCGTCGGGATGTGGCTAGGTGGCCGGCGGCAGGTCGGATCTGCCCACAATACGACAGGGAGGAAGAAGGGTCGGAGGACCTCCAGAGCCGGCGCTGTGTCGGAGAGAATGGCACGGGCAGAGGATCGGGACCCGCCGGCAGCTGTGGGTTTCCTCCCTCGCCGCCGATGACCGCGTGAATGATGCACCTAGTCCCCTACACACACCGGCCGAAGGGATCCGGCCGGATCTGTGACCAGCGGTGAGCAGAGAGAAAATGTCGCTACCGCTATCTTGTTTAGATCTGGAGAGGATGAGAGAATGAAGAGAGCAACCCTAGTAAAGCAAGCGCTCAGGCCCCTGCCTACATATATAGTGGAGTGAATATCTTTTTCTCTCCACAACAAGCGTTTCAATTTGTGTGCGTGGCATTAAAGAAAAGAAACTCTCTATTTAACGTGACAAACTGTACGACTCCTACTTACTAGTACTGGTATTCTTTAATTGTGCTCCCCGGCCCTCCATTCATTGAACAACCCCACGGGTGAATAAACATACAATACTATTTATATAGAACGAACAAGCTCAAATTATTTTGGCTTTGAGATATCGATGGTACAGTTTGACCACATTGCATCAATTGACTCAGTACTTTGAAGTAACCTATACGTATAAACACATGCATGGTTTACATTCTGAATCGCTAGCTAGACCTTGAACTGTACTCCCTCCGTCCTTGAAAGAGTGTACTTCCAACTTTGTTGGAAAGTCAATTTTTTTATGTTTGACCGTATTTATACAATAATAGACCAACATTCATGCCATCAAATTAGTAGCATTAGATTCATGATAAAATATATTTTCTTTATATACCTATTTGGTATCACAAGCATTGACATATTTTTGCACAAACTAGGTCAAACTTTGAGATAGTTTGACCCTCCAACAAAGTTGGAAGTACAATTTTTCAAGGACGGAGGGAGTATTTGTTTACATGTACCACCTTTTTCTTTTGGTTTTCTGCTCCATGGTGCAATTCATCGATACAAAATTATACTATGAGTAGTAAAAGGTTGAGGGCGGGGCTTTTCCCGGGCAATACGTGCGGTAGTTTTTGCATAGGCGATTTGACAGAGAGGCGAGGAGGGTGAGGGAGTAGCGGATTCAACTTACTGCTTGAAAGGTAGGGCAGTGCGATTTGACGGCGCGTTACTGCTGGAAAGACGGGGTCTTGTGATATGACTACTCACTATTGTCATTAATTACTGGTGCTACGATCGGGGTGATGCCCCCCCTTCTGTTCCCCACTCTAATCTGGTGCATGACACGTCGACCCGGATGCTGGCTCTCCCACATGTCGGCGAAGTACGTAAGAAGGAGCAAAGAATCATGCGGTATATATAGTGTATATACTAGTACTACTACTCACGTCGGAGGAGTGCGAACCACGGCAGCCCAGTGAACCAGCAGGTGATAGGCCATAGAAAACAATGTGGTGATATAGCCATAAAAACAATGTGCTACAGTCCAGTCTCTAGCATGTACAGTACTCCTCCTCTTCCTCCTCCTCTCGGTTCATCGCCATCATACTTTCCCCATTCCTGTGTTTTTAGTATCCTGCGAATCAAAGAGGCCCTTAGACTGGTTTAGGTCCGATCGTTTTTTATAAATGTGTTATGTCGAAAATTTAATGAACGTGCTCCGGTTTCTATGAAAATAATCCGATTTGCATGTAGTAATTCATTTATTTATTTATTCTTCTGCGGGGGGTTTGCATGTAATTCGTGAGGTCTAAAATGTAAAGTACGCCGGAATGGTTGCATATGCTCCGAGTCGTGCATGCACTACGCCAGATGCTCTATGTCCCACATGTCGGTGAAAGGGAGCACGTGGAAATAGCCTAGTAGTACATATAGGAGGATAAATGCGTGACAAAATATGTACTATGAAGTGTAGCTGCGGTTTGAAAAGGAGACCAGAAGTGATGATAGGTATAGGTCGCACGCACCCAACTAGTGGTACTAGACATACGAGTACTTTTTCCCTCAAAAAAAAAAGAGGTACGAGTACTCAGTACTCCTATTCTATCAACACGAGTCCCATCTGACAATAGCGTCCGTGCTATAGCTAGCTCTTCTCCCTCGTTCCTCTCTTCTAATTCTAACTCAGCCGACACACGGTGGGCGGGGTGGGGATTTGCCTATAGTCGGCTTGCTCAACTGCGGCCCCACCTGACAGTGAAAATGCTAAGACAACAAGCGTTCCTTAGCTTGAGCGGTGTGCCGGACAGACCGTGTGGGGGTGCTAAGCGAACGGCACAGGCATGCTGTACTTGTTCCACTTTCTTGTTTTGACCTCGTGACATGTAGTAACGCTCAGTTTTGAATATATAAGTTTGGTTGTCACGCCAATATATATAGTACTCCCTCCATGTAGGTTGGGTCGCTGAAGTCAAAATTAGACACAAAACACGATGGTGACGGACCAGTCTACCTCCGTCCTGGTTTATTGCTCCCCATCGTAATCTATGCCAAATTTTGAATATAAATTTGACTAACAAAAGGTTCATGCATGTCACCAAAACTATATTATTGAAAACTATGTTCAAATACAAATCAAACGATATAATTTTTATTGACATGCACTAACATTTTGTCAATTAAATCTTTGGTCAAAATTTAGCACAAATTACAAAAGGGACTAATAAACCAGGACCTAGGTAGTACACCAGGATGAAGACAATGATACTACATATAATTAATGCCAAATAAGAGCATGCGATCACACATGTCATTTACAACTGGAATAAAAATGCCATACACTAATAAAACATTAAGGCCACGAGGCGATGCAGTGCTGCTTACAGGAGGCGAGAAGAAAGATGCATCCATCAATACCCTCCTTCTCCTCGACTCAGGGCGCCGGCCCACCGAACGGTGGCTAACTAGCAACGGCTTTTTTGGCCAGGTCAACATGCTTCTCAACAATGGCATCCAAAGATTCCAGCCGGTGGAGGAAGGCCAACGTCTTTCTGTCCTCCCTGGCCTTGTAGTGGCCTATGTAGATGATTTCTTCATAGACGTGGATGTGTAGGTCGACGGTTTCTTGCATGGCGAGGCACTGCGCGGCGAGCATGGCCTCGAGGTGCACATTCTTTGTCGCGACCTCCGGTAGCTACAAGGCCACCAGGGCTTGAAAGAGTTCACCACCATGGAGGCCGATGAGGATGGCAGGCAACGAGGAGCCTGGGTGCATAGGCTGGAGCAGTACGGAAAGGTCGTCCGCGCGCTTCTTGATGGCGGTGAACTTGCGGATGGAGCGAACCATCATGTCGTCCACGCGAGAGGTGAAGCCGGTGTCGGCGAGGGCTACGACACCGGCGGTCGCCAGCACCGTCTGGAAACGCCGCACGGTGCAGGGCTGCAGGCCGGCGTCTTGGATGATATGGCACAGCCGACTGCCGCTCGCGTCCATCGCCTCCATAGGTGCTTGTGGTAGTGGTCACTTGGTCTTGGATTGGAGTGAGAAGGGTTGCGCAGAGACTAGGACTAGATGGATTGGAGTGGTGGGGCGCCTTTATATGAGAGTCCAAACTGCATTGCATTCACATCGTGCTGGCTCCATTCTGCTTCTCCAATTACTTACCTCTGCATGCTAATTGAATGCGGAGGCATCATTGACCGTACAACATTTCGGGAATCGCTACCCTCTGCCTCGTTGGCATTCAAGCCGTATCAACGTAAATGAGTGTCAATATTGTGCACCGCGACCAAGGCAGAGACGAAAACGAGATAACTACTGATACGTCCATTTTGAATCATGTTTTCCTACTATTATTTATGATGTTTTTATGCATAATAAAGCTTTTTGGACTAATTCTAATGCCTTTTCTCTCATCATATGCAAGGTACACACAAAGAGGGAGAATTCCGGCAGCTAGAAATCTGGACCTGGAAAAGCTACGTCAGGCCACCTATTCTGCACAACTCCAAACAAGCTGAAACTTTACGGGTATTTTTCATGGAATATTTGAAGAATATTGGAGCAAATAAGTACCAGAGGGGGCCCACTAGGTGGGCACAACCCACCCAGGCGCGCCAGGGAGCCCAGGCACGCCCTGGTGGGTTGTGCTCACCCAGGCCAACCTCCGGTGCCCATCTTCTGGTATATAAGTCATTTTGACCTAGAAAAAATAAAGAGAAGACTTTCGGGACGGAGCGCCGCCGTCTCGAGACAGAACTTGGGCAGGAGCACTTTTGCCCTCCGGCGGAGCGATTCCGCCGGGGGAACTTCCCTCCCGGAGGGGGAAATCATCGTCATCCTCATCACCAACAACTCTTCCATCTTGGGGAGGGCAATCTCCATCAACATCTTCAACAGCACCAGCTCATCTCAAACCCTAGTTCATCTCTTGTGTTCAATCTTGTTACCGGAACTATAGATTGGTGCTTGTGTGTGACTAGTAGTGTTGATTACATCTTGTAGTTGATTACTATGTGGTTTATTTGGTGGAAGATTATATGTTCAGATCCAATATGCTATTTAATACTCCCCTGATCTTGAGCATGATTATCATTTGTGAGTAGTTACTTTTGTTCTTGAGGTCACGGGAGAAATCATGTTGCAAGTAATCATGTGAACTTGATATGTGTTCGATATTTTGATAGTATGTATGTTGTGATTCCCTTAGTGGTGTCATGTGAACGTCGACTACATGACATTTCCTTTTGCTCCTCGTTGGGTTCAACACTCTTACTTATCGGAAAGAGCTACAATTGATCCCCTATACTTGTGGGTCATCAAGGATATTTTCTGGCGCCGTTGCCGGGGAGTGAAGCGCCTTTGGTAAGTGGAATTTGGTAAGGAAACATTTATATAGTGTGCTGAAATTTATTGTCACTTGTTACTATGGAAAACAATCCTTTGAGGGGTTTGTTATGGGTATCTTCACCTCGACCAGAACCACAATTAGCTACCCCTCAACCTACTGCACCTACTGAAAATATTGAATATGAAATTCCTTCGGGTATGATAGAACAACTGCTAGCAAATCCTTATGCAGGAGATGGAACCGAACATCCCGATATGCACTTGATATATGTGGAACAAATTTGTGGATTGTTTAAGCTTGCAGGTTTACCCAAAGATGAAGTTATGAAAAAGATTTTCCCTTTATCTTTGAAGGGAAAAGAATTGGCATGGTATAGGCTATGCGATGATATTGGATCTTGGAATTGGAATCAATTGAAATTGGAGTTCCACCAAAAAAATTATCCTATGCATCTAGTTCATCGTGATCGGAATTATATAAATAATTTTTGGCCTCGTGAAGGAGAAAGTATCGCTCTAGCTTGGGGGAGGCTTAAGTCAATGTTATATTCATGCCCCAACCATGATCTCTCAAGAGAAATTATTATCCAGAACTTTTATGCTTGGCTTTCTCGTGATGATCAATCCATGCTTGATACTTTTTGTACTGGTTCTTTTATGAAGAAGACTATTAAATTCCAGTGGGATCTTTTGGAAAGAATTAAATGCAACTCTGAAGATTGGAAACTCGACGAAGGTAAAGAGTCAGTTATTATGCTTAAGTATGATTGTTTTAAATCTTTTATGAATACCGATGCTTTTCAAAAGTTTAGCCCTAAATATGGACTTGACTCTGAGATAGTAGCCTCCTTTTGTGAATTGTTTGCTACTCATGTTGATCTCCCTAAGGAGAAGTGGTTCAAATATCACCCACCTATTAAAGAAGAAGTTAAAGAACCGGTACCAATTAAAGAGGAAACCATAATCTATAATGTTGATCCAGTTGTTCCTACTGCTTATATTGAGAAACCACCTTTCCCTGTTAAGATAAAGGAACATGCTAAAGTTTCAATTGTGGTTAACAAAATTTATATTAGAACACCTAAACCTAATGAACAAATTAAAGTAGAACCTAGTGTTGCTATGATTAAGGATCTCCTGGAAGAAAATGTAGATGAGCATGTTATTTACTTCTGTGAAGAAGCTGCTACAATTGCCAAACCTGATAAAAAGGATAATCATATACCTGTTGTTGGCATGCCTGTTGTCTCAGTTAAAATAGGAGATCACTGTTATCATGGTCTATGTGACATAGGTGCTAATGTGAGTGCTATTCCTTATTACTTATATCAAGAAATTATGAATGACATAGCACCCGCAGAAATAGAAGACATAGATGTTACTATTAAACTTGTTAATAGAGACACTATATAACCAATTGGGATTGTTAGAGATGTTGAAGTCTTGTGTGGGAAAATAAAATACCCAACTGATTTCCTTGTTCTTGGTTCCCCACAAGATGACTTTTGTCCCATTATCTTTGGCAGACCTTTCTTGAACACCGTTAATGCTAAAATAGATTGTGAAAAACAAACTGCCGGTGTTAGCTTTGGTGATGAGTCTCATGAGTTTAATTTTTCCAAGTTTAGTAGAAAGCTTCATGAAAAAGAATTGCCTAGTAAGGATGAAATAATTGGTCTTGCTTCTATTGCTATGCCTCCTACTGATCCTTTAGAACAATATTTGCTAGACCATGAAAATGATTTACATATGCATGAGAGAAATGAAATAGATAAGATTTTCTTTGAACAACGTCCTCTGCTTAAACACAATTTGCCTATTGAAACTCTAGGAGGTCCTCCTCCACCTAAAGGTGATCCTGTGTTTGAATTAAAACAATTGCCAGACACTTTGAAATATGCTTATCTTGATGAAAAGAAGATATATCCTATTATTATTAGTGCTAACCTTTCAGAACATGAAGAAGAAAGATTATTGAAAATTCTAAGGAAGCACCGTGCTGCTATTGGGTATACTCTTGATGATTTAAAGGGCATTAGTCCCACTCTATGTCAGCACAAGATTAATATGGAACCTGATGCTAAACCCGTTGTTGATCACCAACGTCGGTTAAATCCGAAAATTAAGGAAGTGGTAAGAACGGAAATCTTAAAACTTCTGGAAGCAGGTATAATCTATCCTATAGCTGATAGTAGATGGGTAAGTCCTATTCATTGTGTTCCTAAGAAAGGAGGTATTACTGTTGTTCCTAATGATAAGAATGAAATTATTCCACAAAGAATTGTTACAGGCTATAGAATGGTAATTGATTTCAGAAAATTAAATAAAGCAACTAGAAAAGATCATTACCCTCTGCCTTTTATTGATCAAATGCTAGAAAGATTATCTAAGCACACACACTTTTGCTTCCTTGATGGATATTCTGGTTTCTCACAAATACCTGTTTCTCAACCTGATCAAGAAAAGACCACTTTCACTTGTCCCTTTGGAATTTATGCTTATAGACGTATGCCTTTTGGTTTATGCAATGCACCTGCTACCTTTCAAAGATGTATGACTGCTATATTCTCTGACTTTTCTGAAAAGATTGTTGAGGTTTTCATGGATGACATCTCTATTTATGGGAAGTCTTTTGATGATTGTTTAAGCAATGTTGATCGAGTTTTGCAGAGATGCGAGCAAACAAATCTTGTCTTGAAATGGGAGAAGTGCCACTTTATGGTTAATGAAGGTATTGTTTTGGGCCATAAAATTTCTGAAAGAGGTATTGAAGTGGACAAAGCTAAGGTTGATGCAATTGAGAAAATGCCATGTCCTAAAGATATCAAAGGTATTCGTAGTTTCCTAGGTCATGCTGGTTTCTATAGGAGATTTATCAAAGACTTTTCTAAAATTTCTAGGCCTCTTACAAATCTTTTGCAAAAGGATACTCCTTTTGTTTTTGATGATGATTATTTAGAAGCCTTCGAAACACTCAAGAAAGCCTTAATTTCTGCACCTATTGTTCAACCACCTGATTGGAACTTGCCTTTTGAAATTATGTGTGATGATAGTGATTATGCTGTTGGTGCTGTTCTAGGACAAAGAGTTGATAAGAAACTGATTGTTATTCATTATGCTAGTAAAACTCTAGCCAGTGCACAACGGCATTATGCTACTACTGAAAAGGAATTTCTAGCAGTGGTGTTTGCTTGTGATAAATTTAGATCTTATATTGTTGATTCAAAAGTAATTGTTCACACCGATCATGCTGCTATTAAATATCTTATGGAAAAGAAAGATGCTAAACCTAGACTTATTCGATGGGTTCTCTTGCTACAAGAATTTGATTTACATATCACTGATAGGAAAGGAGCTGAGAACCCCATAGCTGATAACTTGTCTAGGCTTGAAAATGTGCTTGATGACCCACTACCTATTGATGATAGTTTTCCGGATGAGCAGTTAGCTGCAATAAATGTTTCTAATAACACTCCTTGGTATGCTGACTATGCTAATTACATTGTTGCTAAATATTTACCACCTAGCTTTACATACCAACAAAAGAAAAAATTCTTCTATGATTTAAGACATTACTTTTGGGATGACCCACATCTTTATAAAGAAGGAGTAGATGGTATTATTAGACGTTGTGTACCTGAGCATGAACAGGGACAAATCCTACGGAAATGTCTCTCCGAAGCTTATGGAGGGCATCATGCTGGAGACAGAACTGCTCACAAGGTATTGCAATCTGGATTTTATTGGCCTACTCTCTTCTAGGATCCTCGTAAGTTTGTCTTATCTTGTGATGAATGTCAAAGAACAGGTGATATCGGTAAGCGTCAAGAAATGCCTATGAATTATTCACTTGCTGTTGAACCATTTGATGTTTGGGGGTTTGATTACATGGGACCTTTTCCTTCCTCTAATGGGTATACACATATTTTGGTTGCTGTTGATTATGTTACTAAATGGTTAGAAGCTATTCCAACCAGTAGTGCTGATCACAACACCTCTATTAAAATGCTTAAGGAAGTTATTTTCCCAAGGTTTGGAGTCCCTAGATATTTAATGACTGATGGTGGTTCACACTTTATTCATAGTGCTTTCTGTAAAATGCTTTCCAAGTATGATGTTAACCATAGAATTGCATCACCCTATAATCCTCAGTCTAGTGGTCAAGTTGAACTTAGCAATAGAGAACTAAAATTAATTTTGCAAAAGACTGTCAATAGGTCCCGGAAGAATTGGTCTAAGAAATTAGATGATGCACTTTGGGCTTATAGAACAGCATATAAAAATCCTATGGGTATGTCTCCTTATAAAATGGTTTATGGAAAAGCTTGTCATTTGCCTCTTGAGTTGGAACATAAAGCATATTAGGGAGTCAAAGAACTCAACTATGATTTCAAACTTGCCGGTGAAAAGAGGTTATTTGATATTAGCTCACTAGATGAATGGAGAACCCAAGCTTATGAAAATTCCAAATTATTTAAAGAAAAAGTTAAAAGATGGCATGATAAAAGAATCCAAAAGCGTGAGTTCAAAGTTGGAGAATATGTTCTTCTGTACAACTCTCATTTCAGATTCTTTGCAGGAAAACTCCTCTCCAAATGGGAAGGACTCTATGTTATCGAGGACGTTTATCGGTCTGGAGCTATCAAAATAAATAATGCCGAAGGTACTAACCCGAAGGTTGTTAATGGGCAACGAATAAAACATTATATCTCAGGTAGGCCCATTAATGTTGAAAGTAATATTATCCAAACTTTGAGACCGGAAGAACACATAAAAGAGTCCTTCCGGAACACTCCAGAATCGTGAAAATAAGGAGGTACGTGATACGGTAAGTAAACGGACTCCGAAAAATCTGCAAAAATATTTTTTGTCAGTTTTGGAATATTTAGAAAATTAGGAAAATAAGAAACTTCCAGGAAGCGTACCCAGGTGAGCACAAGACACCAGGGCGCGCGTGGCTTGCCAAGCGCGCCCAGGTGGGTTGTGCCCACCTGGGACACCTTCCGGACTCCGTTTTTCTTCTGTTTGCTTGTTTCCCAAGATAAACAATCTTTATATACTCCCCAAACCTATTGACCACCGTATCGTGGAGAGATCTTCTGTTTTCTTTTCCCCATCAAATTATTATATGCCAAAATTGTTGACGTTGGACAAGGAAGACAATGTAATGATTTATGCTTGTTCATATTCACATAGAAGTTATATTTTCATAGATCCTTCAACATGTGGTGCTTGCCCCCTATCTTTGCTAGCCAAAAACTCCGCACTAAGTAGAGATACTACTTGTGCATCCAAAAAACCCTTAAACCCAAATCTTATTTTCAAGTGTCCACCATACCTACCTAGGGATTGAGCAAGATCCCTCAAGTAAGTTGTCATCGGTGCAATAAGGCAATAAAAATTGCTTCTAAAAGTGTGAGATCATTTAGTGTAAAGGAAAATTGAGCGTTGTACGAACTTATGATGGTGAAGAATAAAAGCGACAGACTGTATAATAAAGGTTGCCATCACAAGGGGCAATACAACGTGATGTTCTTTTGCACTAAGGGGTTGAGCATACAAACAAATAAGCACATGGCAACCTCTGCTTCCCTCTGCGAAGGGCCTATCTTTTACTTTTATGAAAAGAGTCAAAGTTCTTCTCTCTTTTCCTTTTATTTTTATCCTTTGGCAAGCATCATGTGGTGACGAAAGATCTAGGCACATATGTCCAATTGAATATGGGTGGCATAAGTTATTATTGTTGACATCGCCCTTGACGTGAATACGTTGGGAGGCGAAACTATAAGCCCCTATCTTTCTATGTGTCTGGCTGAAATGTTTTGCTCATGTGTATGCGGTGAGTGGTAGCAATCATAGAAGACTATATGATGGTTGAGTATGTGGACTTGCCTAAGGGCTCCGATACGTGACCCTTCCTGAAAAGATGATGAATTGTAGTTGCAAAGTTGACTGAGAACATAGTTTGTTGGTTTCTAATAGAGTTTATGCTTTATACTTTAATTGTGTGATGAACTGCCACTTATTCATGAGAAGTTTATGATAAATGTTCTATGATAAAAGTCTTATGTTTAAATTTGTTGCTGTTATAATAATCTACATGATGCTTCTATGTCCGTATTTTGTTTTTATCGACACCTCTCTCTCTAAGCATGTGGACATGTTTTTCGATTTTGGTTTTCGCTTGAGGACAAGCGAGGTCTAAGCTTGGGGGAGTTGATACGTCCATTTTGCATCATGTTTTCCTACTGTTATTTATGATGTTTTTATGCATAATAATGCTTTTTGGAGTAATTCTAATGCCTTTTCTCTCATAATATGCAAGGTACACACAAAGAGGGAGAATTCCGGCAGCTGAAAATCTGGACCTGGAAAAGCTACGTTAGGCCACCTATTCTGCACAACTCCAAACAAGCTGAAACTTTACAGAGATTTTTTATGGAATATTTGAAGAATATTGGAGCAAATAAGAACCAGAGGGGGCCCAACAGGTGGGCACAACCCACCTGGGCGCGCCCTGGTGGGTTGTGCTCACCCAGGCCCACCTCCGGTGCCCATCTTCTGGTATATAAGTCATTTTGACCTAGAAAAAATAAAGAAAGGACTTTCGGGACGGAGCACCACCGTCTCGAGGCAGAACTTGGGCAGGAGCACTTTTTCCCTCGGACGAAGCGATTCCGCCAGGGGAACTTCCCTCCCGGAGGGGGAAATCATCATCGTCATCATCATCACCAACAACTCTCCCATCTTGGGGAGGGCAATCTCCATCAACATCTTCAACAGCACCATCTCATCTCAAACCCTAGTTCATCTCTTGTGTTCAATCTTGTTACCGGAACTATAGATTGGTGCTTGTGGGTGAGTAGTAGTGTTGATTACATCTTGTAGTTGATTACTATATGGTTTATTTGGTGGAAGATTATATGGTCAGATCCAATATGCTATTTAATACCCCTCTGATCTTGAGCATGATTATCATTTGTGAGTAGTTACTTTTGTTCTTGATGTCACGGGAGAAATCATGTTGCAAGTAATCATGTGAACTTGATATGTGTTCGATATTTTGATAGTATGTATGTTGTGATTCCCTTAGTGGTGTCATGTGAACGTCGACTACATGACACTTCACCATATTTGGGCCTAAGGGAATGCATTGTGGAGTAGTAATTAGATGATGGGTTGCGAGAGTGACAGAAGCTTAAACCCCAGTTTATGCGCTATTCCGTAAGGGACCGGTTGGATCCAAAAGTTTAATGCTATGGTTAGAATTTATTCTTAATACTTTTCTCGTAGTTGCGGATGCTTGCGAGAGGGTTAATCATAAGTAGGAGGATTGTTCAAGTAAGAACAGCACCTAAGCACCGGTCCACCCACATATCAAATTATCAAAGTAGCAAACACAAATCGAATCAACATGGTGAAAGTGACTAGATGAAATTCCCGTGTACCATCAAGAACGCTTTGCTTATTATAAGAGACCATTTTGGCCTGTCCTTTGCCTCAAAAGGATTAGGCTACCTTGCTGCACTTTTGTACTACTATTGTTACTTGCTCGTTACAAATTATCTTGCTATCAAACTACTCTGTTACTTACAATTTCAGCACTTGCAGACATTACCTTGCTGAAAACCACTTGTCATTTCCTTCTGCTCCTCGTTGGGTTCGACACTTACTTATCGAAAAGAGCTACAATTGATCCCCTATACTTGTGGGTCATCAACTACGTATTTATTTACGGTGTAGATTCACTCATTTTGCTCCGTATGTACTCATTTATGGTGTAGTCACTTGTTGAAATCTCTAGAAAGACAAATATTTAGGAAAGGAGGGAGTAGTGCCTCATTTCCGGTTTACAGGGCTATACTATTAAGAGCAAGTACAATAGTGGGCTTATAGCCTACTTACATGGCAATTTTGTCTATGTGGAGGAGAGAGACATAAAAAGGTAAGACTAGCCACAGTGGGAGTAACTTCAGCAGTAACTTCGAGTCCAAATCAGCAAATTTGCTTATGTGGCAATGAGTTAGGCTGGTCGTAATGGGGAGTATCATTTACTCGTATCATGGATATGATACTAGTGTATGATACTACTTCCGTAATGCATAGTATCATAAGTTAGTATCTTAGCTTGCCTTATTAATTGCCATGCATGACACAAAGTAGTACAACATTTAATATGATACGGTATCATGATATGATGCCACATCCTCTCTTTCCTCATTTAGTTGTGTGCCACATCATCAAAAAAGTCTAGTTGGCATGCATGATACCACTTATGATACTCCCATTACGACCAGCCTTAATGAGGAGAGAGGTAGTTTGAGTAACTTAGCTAGTTACTGTAACATCACATGTCCCAATGCAATACGAGTCTATAACCTAATAAATGAAGCTTTGCATGACAACACACTTATTATGTTACTACCCACTATGAAGATAGTAACATAGTCTAGGGATATGTCTATGTTACTAGTGTATGTTACTCTCCATTGTGGATAGTCTAATCTCATGCAAGAGCCTGTCTATATGCGTGCTCCAAGGCAGATGCAATAAATGTGAGGAAAGAGATAGAGAGAAGATGAGAGGCAGATGTAATAAATGTGAGGAAAGAGATGGAGTACTAATCCTACACCTCCTCCAATGCAAAGGTGCTTAGATGAGGTGCTAACTATATTAAATGCCTTAGCAACTCAAGTCCCCAATGCAAAGATGCTAAGCTTTTGGGTGCTAAGCTTAATGCATTTAATTAGTTGTAGACTCAGAATTGTGCTTCCACCTAGGTACACGTGCTTAGCACCGTTTCTTCCTGGGGTCACCATACTACTCTCTCTCTTATTAACTAGCATGCCACATCAGATTTTTCGCTTAGTTGGCAACCTTAGCACCTGTAAAAGGTGAAGCATTGGGAGGGGCCAACCTTATAGCTAAGCTTGTTGTATATGTGTTGGCTATAAATGATATGGCAACATCTTATAGTTAGCAGTTGGCTGTATTATTAAAAAATTTTATGTCTCTCTCCTCCACATAGGCAAAGTTGCCATGTAAGCAGGCTATAATCCCACTATTGTACTTGCTCTGAACTGACCGCTGCATGCCGTGCTAGGTACTACGTCCCACGTCTCCCATTGGTTGATTCCTGTTCATGTCTAGAAACAAGAAACATGATTGGGTTTGTTTTGGGATTATTTGATTTTCGTAAGATGACTATTACTAGCAATCGCCACAATAAATGTAAGATCTGCATCCGACGGTGACACCTATTGGACGCAAACAGCAGTAGAAAAGAATTGCCACAAAACTGCCGCACCACGCCCCACCCCTACACAAATACTACCACACGAGCGATCGCAACTACCATGTTTGGGTTGTACTTCGCTCTTCGCCTCTTCGAGAAGACGAACAATGATGTTACTACTTCTACAGTGTCGAATCAACTGCTGCATGTCCGTCCACCGCGTGCGTGAGGGATAGCTTGTTGTAGTAAGCAAAAGCCTGTCCTTGTCTACGAGCCACCATGCGCGTGGGCGAGGGAGAGGGCGTACTAGTAGTAAAATCAAGCTTCTCCTCATTGTACGAGTTGACGCGACACATCATAGCACTGGCCCCACATGCTTGCCTCTAAACTTGGCTAAAAGACCCGCAGTGTATAATATATTTGCTGCAACCTCTAACATTTACCCCACCACAAATTAAAATATATATTCCTATCTTGACCAGATCAGCGTGCAAACTACAACCACCAGGATGACAGGTAGGGCCAGAAGATTATTTTAATAAAAAAATGCTTCGAGACGGCCTCATAGCATGGAGCCGACTCCAACGATTTTAATCTTAGAGGCACGGTACACGCTATCCTAGACTATGTCACTATACTACCTCCCCTACACATGAAACTGCCACACGAGCGTTCAGGTTGCGCTTGGCTCTTCGCCTCTTCGGGAAGTCGAACAATGATGGTACTACTATAGTGGAGTACTACTAGTATGCTTCTGGCCATCTGACACCGAATGAATTGCTGCTTGTCCACCGTGTGCGGGAGGGAGAGCGTGTAGCGAAAGCTTCTCCTAGTCCTGTGAGCCACCTTGCTCACGGGCAAGGGAGAGGGCGTTGTAATCAAACTTCTCCTTGTTCTACGAGTTGACGCAAGACATCAAAGCAGTGCACTCGATATATTTCAATAATTTGCGTTTACCGATGCATTAATTACAACGCATGCATGCATGCCGTGACTTTCCTTTTGATACTTGCATGTGTTGATTTAATGCACCTTGAAGTAGTATGAATATGTGATGGTAAAACTTTCTAATGCCCCGGCCCTAAAGTGAGAGATGGTTGTGCACGAGGAGGGTGAGATCACTCCGATGGAATAGGACCCGATGATGGAGCTCTCTATGGTCTCTATGGACCTCACCTTGCTCCACTGCCCCTTGTGCCTCCGCCCCTTGAAGCCTCAAGTGTATGAGGTTCGAATACACATCGTCCGTTCGGCTGATCGAGCAAGGTGCAGGTTTCTTCATTGATGTGTTGTTCGATTGATTTGTGCAGTGCAAGGGAGGGCACCTGGCCTCCGCGGACTGCCGCGGCGAGCACCCGGGAACCAGCGGCAGTGCCAGAAGTGCGAGCGCGGCGGCGGCTTCGACGTGCGGAACACGGCGATGGACGCCATCCTCTCCTCGGTGAGGGTGGAGTGCCCGCATGAAGGTTGTGGGCTCTACGTCACTTACCACAAGCTCACCGATTACCAGAGCGTGCGTCCGCTGGCGCCCTGCAAATGCCCCGTGCCCGTCTACGGCTACGAAGGCCCGCCGCCGGCGCTCCCCCACCACATCATCACCGTGCATCCCATGCCCGTGCACAGGATCCAGTACGGCAAGGTGCTCTAGCTACAAGTGCTGGTGTCAAAGCCGCAGCTCTTACTGTTCGCGGAGGAGGACGGCCGCGCGTTTTTCTTGGTTGGCGGCGTGCTCGACATCGGCGCGCCTATCGCCATGTCGGTCGTCTGCATCAGAGCAGGGGCGTCCCCACCGCCACACTACGCGGCCAAGCTATGGGCGAACGGCCTGCCGGGGGAGCCCAAAGGCAGGACCGACACTGTCAAGGTGGAAATCGAGGTGACAAGCAGTAAGGATCTCGGCTTCGTCGCCGTGTAGGAGCTGACCTTCTTCACAGTTCCACCCAAGCTGCTGGCTAGGGCTGGGTTGTCGAGGATGGTGTCCCTCCACATTCAGATTGACAAGCTCACCTCCTAAATGATTCTACAGTGCCTTCTATTTATCTTAGTAATATGCTAATATAGGGGTTAGCTCGGTCTACTTTAGCTTAAGAGATGGTGGGTTTTGGTGGCGATGCAGCAATTACTTCGACATCAGATCAGCAGTTAAAGTAATTTCCAACAGTCGAACGGATATTTTGTGTCTATTGGATATAAAGATCCTTTGGGTAAGAAGTATAAGCAGCTTATATGCTTGTTTGTTGAGGAAGTGTTGCATACTTCTGCGAGTTGACGTGACACATCAAAGTAGTAGTACTACTAGTAGTACTCACCCGACTGCGCACTAGGCAGACGAAGCTCGTGTCGTGTTGGTGCCGTGTGCGGCCCGCACGTTATCCAAAACCTCGCGCCTCCAGCTTAGCCTCCGCATTTTAAACTTCTCAGTCTCAAGGCCAAGGAGCAACAGGAACCTATGATAGAGCCAATCAGATGGTTGAGAACACTACAATTCATAGCTCGAATGCGTGTGTGAGAGAGGACGAGTGCGTGCGTGCACCTCTTCTCTTCGTGTATAACGTACTAAACTCAGAGTACAAGTGTATGTGGGTGGCATCGACCTAGGGAGCTAGAGATGGTGCATGTGAGTAGTCCCGAGAGACTAAGGTGTGTACGTGGGAAAGAGGGAGAGAGATGATATGTGTCGATATAATGCATGTGAAAAAAATACTAGTCTATAGCTCGCCATGAGGCTATTCCTGTCGAACGCCCCAATAACCATAAGATATGTATCCGATGGTGCCAGTTATTGCACGTACACAGTAGTAGAAAAAGAAGTACCATGGCATATTACAAAACTGCTGCACCACGGCCGAGAACGCGTGCCCACGTTAGGCCATCCGGGAATAGTGTCGCACTTCGAAACTAGAACCGTCAATGAATTTTGAGCTTGCGCCTCATCACATTCCAAATTACTACCACGCTATATTTAATTGCAAACCTGTTCACACCGATCACAACCTAAATGGTTTCCCACTTAGGAGCGTATTAGTACTCAGTTATAAATACTACTATGCCAAGATGACTGCACATTCCTCCTCAACTCCTCATCCACAAAAACAAACAAGTCATTCATCATTGTTCCCTTGCGTCTGCCATGGCCAGCGTGAGTTCTGGGTCGAGAGATTACCACCAGGGAGAGGCGAGCATGGAAGCGAAAGCATGAGAGATGTCCCGCCTCGCCGCGAAAGTAGCCGACATGTCCCGCCGCGCGGCCGTAGCAGCACAGAGGTCCCGCCGGGCCGCCGAAGCAGCACAGAGGTCCCACCGCGCCGTCGATGCGGCAGACTGTTCCAGCCGCGCCGCGGAAGCAGCATAGATGTCCTGCCGCGCCGCGAATGTAGCAGAGATGTCCTCCCACGCCGCGGCGGCCTGGGAAAATGTCTTGCGGGCAGGCGAGGACTCTTACAGGCGCATGCATGTGATCGTCCATAGCCAGATGGATCAGATCTCCGGCTGGGCGAGGTTGCAGGACGACATGAAAGCCTCATTTGAACAGGCTACCGGCGTCATCTGGCAACTAGGGGAGGGTAATGCGAAGCTCCGGGCCGAGCGCGACCTGCTGAGGGCGAAGATCACTTGAAGGGTGAAGCAGGCGGAGGAGACCACTACCTTGTTGAAGAGGACGGGCGTCATCATCAAGAAACTTATGGACGAGAATGCCATGCTCCGCATCGACCGCGAAAGGCTGGTGGAGGAATCTGTGGATGCTGCCAAGCAGCGTATTAAGGACATGAAACTGATGAAAGAGATCATCGCCGCTCACCGCGAGAACTAGTCTCCGCGACCTACAGCGCATCAAGAAAGTAGAGATCAGCGAGCCAGATCGTTGTATGTGTCTTCCTTCTTGTTTTGCCCTTGTGTATTTCGGGCGTAGCCGCATGTGGCTTTTTTAATTATCTTCCTAAATATGTAAGACAATTATTATCCACTGTCATCGTCCTTATATATTCATCAGACTTGCTATAAGTCGCAGTAGATGCTATATAGGTCCGTTGGATCTTACATCAAGATCCGTGCAAAATTTCCTTTTCAGATTTTCTTTTTTCTCTCTTAAATCTCAGTCGAGTGAGACATAGCCACGCCATTAAATAGGGGCTCGGGCGCCATTAATGGAGACCTTGGGAGAGAGGTCGGCGGCAGATGCAGGTTAAAGGGCTCTCCTCCCGATAAGCACGCGCAGGGGTCTGATTGCACGCCTCCCGTACTCAAATAGCTATCCCGCACGGTGCCTCCTAACCATTAAAAAAAGGGGACGCATGACGGCACGTAAATGGTAAGTAGAACGCCCACGGTTTCAATAATACTTGTGTTTCCGATTGTAACATGACAACACTTGTTCCAAAATGACTTTGTTGATTGTTAATGTGTGCGCCTTCGCAAATCGGACAGCAAAATTACCATAGCATGTTGATGCCATGTCATGACACCAAGCCAAGTTTCATGATTTTCATGCGTTTTTTGGATTTACAGGAATTAAAAAACCAAGTTTCTCAATGTTTCCGGCAGAGCCACGATGCCCAGATGTTTGAATTTCATTCCCATTTCTTGCATGGGACCTAGAAATTTACCCGAGGACACACATGTGATTTTTCAACCAACTTTGGTGCACTGGAGCATGTGCTTGTAGTTCAAATTTGAATTATGCACATTAAATGACCAGAAACTCAATTAATGTATAAAAAAGGCCAAACGAACCTGGAATAATTCCAAAATTTAACACGACACTCATATAGTTCTATGTTGCCTCTGTATAGAAAATCAAGGGGGGGGAAGCGTATATCGTTTCGCACACAAAGGTGACAGGTTCCCTCTCAGAACCACGAGCCTTCTTGAGAGAAGCTCCGATTTGTAAGAAGCTTATACCAAAACTTGTTCCAATTCGGCCAATTTTTTTTACCACAGCATGTTAGTACCATGACATGACACCATGCCAAGTTTCATGATTTTCAGGCGTGTTTTGGATTTACAAGAATTTCAAAACCAAGTTTCTCAATGTTCTCGGCCGAGCCATGACGCCCAGATGTTTGAATTTCATTCCCATTTCTTGCATGGGACCTAGAAATTCACCCGAGGACACACATGTTATTTTTCAACCAACTTTGGTGCACTGGAGCATGTGCTTGTAGTTCAAATTTGAATTATGCACATTAAATGACCAGAAACTCAATTAATGTATAAAAAAGGCCAAATGAACCCAGAATAATTCCAAAATTTAACACAACACTCATATAGTTCTATGTTGCCTCTGTAAAGAAAATCAAGGGGGGCAGCGTATATCGTTTCGCACACAAAGGTGACACGTTCCCTCTCAGAACCACGAGCCTTCTTGAGAGAAGCTCCGGTTTGCAAGAAGCTTATACCAAAACTTGTTCCAATTCGGCCAAATTTTTTACCACGGCATTTTAGTGCCATGACATGACACCATGCCAAGTTTCATGATTTCTAGGCGAGTTTTGGATTTACAGGAATTTAAAAACCAAGTTTCTCAATGTTCTCGGCCGAGTCACGACGCCCACATGTTTGAATTTCTTTCCCATTTCTTGCATGGGACATAGAAATTCACCCAACGACACACATGTGATTTTTCAACCAACTTTGGTGCAACGGAGCATGTGCTTGCAGTTCAAATTTGAATTATGCACATTAAATGTCACGAAACTCAATTAATGTATAAAAAAGGCCAAACGAACCCGAAATAATTCCAAAATTTAATAGGGCACTCATATTGTTCTATGTTGCCTCTATAAAGAAAATCAGGGGGAGGCAGCGTATATCGTTTCGCACACAAAGGTGACACGTTCCCTCTCGGAACCACGAGGCTTGTTGAGAGAATCTCCGGTTTGCAAGAAGCTTATACCAAAACTTGTCCCAATTTGGCCAAAAATTATACATATGAAAACAGGGTTTAGATTATCCCGAACATCTCGCTAGCTAGACCAATGTACTGTGATTTGAATTCAACATAAAATGGATACAAATATTTGAATTGGAGATCGTATGGTACATGTAGTTCATAGTGAAATATGATTACTACTATATGCATGTTTTCTATTATCAAGATAATATTTAAATGATGGTATAACTTGACAACAATCGTTTTCAAATAAGGAAAATTGATTCAAATTTAGTCCATATGGTAGACGACAATATATATGTTCATTGGGTGGAGTAAAATGTTCATATAAGATGGAAGATCAAAATGTAGGACTACATCCATTATAAACCGCAAGATAACCTAACGATATATTCGAATTCAACATAACATGGATTCAAAAATTGAAATTTGAGATCCTGGCATTTGTAATCATATAAAAAGGTACATGACTCGTTCTTGTGGTGGGAACTGATTTGTTTTTTGTTGTTGTTGAGGGAGTGCTAATTGATTTGGTACTGTACAGGCTAATCTTGTTCTCCCGATTTTTTTTACATTTTTCTTGCAGTTTTATCAATGGCATTTATAGCAATATAGTAAAAAGGGACATGACTCTCCTGTGTCTTTTATGAATTGTTTTTTTTGTACACGTTAAGTTTGTTCTGCCGAACATGGAATCCGCACCTTGTTATCCCGAAATTTTCAAGCTCGAGTATATTTTCTCTCTTCTGCTGTGAAACTCCTGCCTCTTCAACCCGCACCGCGCCTTGCTATCCCAAAATTTCGACGCACGCGAAAACTCCCTCCTCATCCGAAATCGGTCCCGTAGCCCAGACACGCGAAATCCCCTGTCTACCCCTCAGCCGGAAATGCCTCCTCGATGTCGCGTGGTCAAAATCGGTGGGGGTACGTTCGTAACTTACCCAACATTTCGGACAAGCGCATCCCAAAGCCATGGCTCCCCTCTACCTTCCCCTTCATCCCCCCTCCCCATTCATACACTGAGGCCGCCAAAACACGCAAAACCCCACGGTCCTCCGTCAGCCTCCCGACCGCCGCCCAGCCGCAGCCATCCCTCATCCACCGCACCAGATGAGGATCCGTCGTCGATCTCGTCGTCCCACCGGATCAGCCACCCCGTCCTCCACCTCCAAGGAGCTGCCCCGATGTTCGCCTCGTCTATCGCACCACCTCCATCCCCACAGCGCTGTCTTGACCTGCCCCACCAGAACCGTAGCACCCTCACCATTTCCTCCGATGAAGCCGAGGCCTACTCGGCACCACCAAGGAGGTTCTGCACTCACCGCTGCATTTTATCTTTTATTCGATCTCACGGGGCTGCTGGTGCTCGATGCCGAGCAGTCATGGCGGGTCTCCATCGACGGCGCCATCGCTGGCCACTTCCTCCACGACGTCTGTACCCCATGTCATTGCTTCCTCGGCGGCGACTTCCACACCAGCACTAGTTGCTGCTGCTCCGGCTCTCGCTCACGCTGCTGCTGCTGCTCCGGCCCTCGCTCGCGCTGCGGCTCTGTTCTTGCTGTCGGTCACGCTGCTGCACTGCTCTTGCTTTCGTTCGTGCTGCTGCTCTGCTCTGATATTGCTGTCGGTCACACTGCTGCTCCGCTCTTGCTCTCGTTCGTGCTGCTCCTCTGCTCTGCTCTTGCTCTCGCTCGCGCTGCTGCTGCTGCTACTGCACGACCTGCGGCAGCTACAGGAGTTGCTGCTTTAGCACTCACTCGTGGTGCTGTTGCATGAGTTGCTCTCTACTAGTGCGTTCCCTGCTCGAGTGGCTGCTGATTTAGATCACTGCTTCTCTGCTACTAGTGCTCGAACGCCCTAAACTTCTATTGCAATGCTCTGCTACTAGTTCAATCAGTTTTGATAGTAAAATTCAGTTTCGACTGTAAAGTTCAGTTTCTTCACTTAAGTTCAGAGTGAATAGTATTTACATCATCTGTCGGAGCGGCCATGGTGCGGCTGATGCATTATACATCTAGCACGTTTTGGTGATGTATTTTACATCATCTGTTGCAAATGCTATCAAAGTCCCACTTCAGATTAACATTTTCTGTCCTGTCCTGCTTCAGCCTCGCTGTCGTACACCTCACCGGAGCTGCTCCAACGACGGAACCGTCTATCACAGCAGAGCAGTACCCTCGGCGCCGTCTCCAGAGGCATCGGATCTTCTTCCCCACCTCCGACAGTCACACCAGCATCACCATCCTCCACGTCCAACCCAATGATGCTGAGGTCGACAAGGCTATGCCAAAGAGGTTGTACACTCATCGCATCACTTTGTTACTCTGCATTCATGTCGATCCCTCAGGGGTCCTTTGGTTCAAAGCAGTTGGAAATCTAGAAATAAATGAATCATGGTCACAAAGTTAACAGGGAGAAAACTAAATGCTCTTTTGAACCACAATTTGAATCGGTTTAGCAAGATAGCCATTATATGATACTCATCTGGACCAAATCTAAGCTCACAAAATATTTCGAGGGCAGGCTTCAGCCTATTGAAGACTGCCTACTAGAATCACCATTGGTTCAATGAAAAAGTGAAGGAAAACATAGGAATTGGAAACTTTACTATGGTACTACTATTCATGCATTTGGTTAGAAGGAATGGAGCAAAGCAAAACTAGAGGATTTTTTTTCCTTTGGTGTCTCTTTCAAAGAAAAAACGTAGGAATTTTAATATCCACTTGGACGTCCTTTTCAAATTAATATGCATGAAGAACAGGACTAATTGCATTACTGGCATAATAAGATTCTTATTTTTTCATTTTCATGTGGTTTGACTTTAATTTGACCATGTTTCTCCATTCCTATGTTCTTCCAATTCATGTGAACCAAACACCCAGGTTGACAGAAATCCTATGTGTGCAAATGCTCTATTTTGCACGTGCATTCCTATCCTATTCCTGTGTTTTTCCTGTCGCTGCGTTTATAGAATCCTCCAATTCTAAGGAGCCCTTACAGATTTACTTCATTTTCAGATAGGTGTCAAAGAAAACTCTGTGTGTTATGTCCTGCTCCTGCCGTGCCGTCATCCACCCCACCTGAGGTGCACCATCGATGGAAGCGTTCACTGCAGTAGAGATTCCCCCTGCAGACTTTCTTTCGCCGCCTCAGATCATCTTCCCCGTTGCCGGCAGCCACGCCAACTGCATTACCATCATCGACTGAGCAGATGAACCCGAGGACTACACAGTTCTGGAAGAGAGGTCACACTCTTTCGTGTCTGCTTATGTTATACATCGGTTATTATTACCTACTACTTTATCGTCCCGTTCACCTCTTAGACTCCGAGTCAGGTCCAAACTAATGTTCAAACTTGAGTTTTAAAATGCCTGTGGGGCACATATCAAGGTAGCAATGAATAGTATATGTCTACTATCTGGTTCATCTGGGGTCTTATATGTGGTTCATGTTGGGTGGGCAACAAACAGTAGATGATCCATTGTCTATCTTTTTAAACGGAAGCTATAATCTACCTGCTATCATTAGTTTTGGATCTATCCACTCGTTTGCTACCATCAGTCTTGATTTCTGCGTGCACCCCTGAGGCCTTACATAAACTAACTATGTTTTTTATTATGCATGTCAGTTATTGTACACAATCATACTGAACATGTAGAGAAAAAGAGAAGACCGTTGCGTGGGAATATAATGTCATGTAGACGCCGCTCCATGGTGGGGAAGTGGGCCCCCCTCCCGCCATTCCAGATTGTATTCCAGAGGAAGATAACAGTTCAGAGGGGGATTCAGAGGGAGCCGACCACTCCTATTTACCCTGAGGTATTTGCTCTAACCTGGCATGTTGATGTTGGTCATATCATGCATATGGCGCCTCGCATTGCTTACATTATACATCTTATATGTCATCAGCTTAGTTTAGCTTTGCTTTGTGTGAATGCCACCTGTTTGGTTTCTATATCATACTCCCACCATTCCTAAATATTTGTCTTTTTAGAGATTTTAACAAGTGACTACATACGGAGCAAAATGAGTGAATCTACACTCTAAAATATGTCTATATACATCCGTATGTGGTAGTCCATTTGAAATCTCTAAAAAGACAAATATTTAGGAACGGAGGGAGTATATGGGAATTATGCAATGACATCTTCTTTAGCCAGGCATCATATACATGAATCATGCAATGCCATCCTGTTTAGCCAGTCATCGTATATGTGAATTGTATCGTGCCATTTTTTTCATAACGTATTCCATTTATCAACAATGTTTATACATTCATCTACTCTTCCTATGCATCAGCCATTTGAGTCGGTCATGGGAAAATCTGGAGTGAAAACAAGGTCTTCTGAGCAGTCAGTGCTACATGTCAATGCAGATTTCTTGCTGGTTACAGATAGCTCCTCAGAGGAGGATTCAGAGATAGATGACCAGTCGTATCCCCCCCGAGGTGTATGCTCTAACTTGGCAGGGTTATATTGCTCATATCATGCATATGGTGTCTTGCATTGCCATGACATCTGCTTAGATTAGACATGCTTTGTGTGAATGCCTCCTGTTTGCTTTCTATATCAGATATGTGCCATGTTTTTCAGCCAGTTATCATATATGTGAATTATGCACCACCATGTAGCCAGGCATCACATATGTGAATTATCTCATGCCATCCTTTTTTTCATTACGTATTCCATTTGTCGACAATCTATGTATATTGAACTACTCTTCATGTGTATCAGCCATTTAAGCTGGTTATGGAAAAATCAGGAGTGAAAACAAGGTCTTCAGAGCAGGCAATGGTACCTGTTGAAGCATATATCTCGATGGTTATAGGTAGCTCCTCAGAGGAGGATTCAGAGACAGATGACCAGTCCTATATCCCACATGAGGTGTATGCTCTAACTTGCAATGTTTATATTTCTCATATCATGCATATGGTGTCTTGCATTTCTTAGTTTAGACATCATATGCGCAATATTCAATTCCATCTACTTAGTTTAGAGATCATACATGTGAGTGCCAGCTACTTAGTATATGAATCAATTATGTCAATTATATCATGTCATCCTGTATAATTAGACAACATGTATGTGAATTATTTCATCCCAACCTATTTTAGAAAGACATCATATAGTTTTGTCATGTCATCCTGTTTAGATACTCATCATATGTTGAATTATGCTATTATATCTTATGAAGTTATCCATCATATATCTGCAACTGTGTCATGCTATCCTGTTTAGTTAGCCATCATATATGTGAAATTGTGTCATGTTGTCCTGTTTGGTTAGACAACATATATGTGAATTACCACATCTGTCTATCATACAATGTCTGTACGTTCAATTTCTTTTCTTATTTATCAGCCATTTGAATTGGAGGGGGTGATGGCAGTATCTAAGGGAGTAAAAACCTGTTCTTCACAAAAGACGGTGCTACCCGTCGATGCAGATAGAACCATGGTTGAACTGGCCCACGAACTAGCCCCACCACACATAATCGAGACTCTTCCAGATTGTACACTTACACCGTTGGATAGAGAACTAGCTACACCCCATCTAACCCAAACCCCAATGGATAGTAACCCACTTCTATTTGACACAGCACCATGTCCAGCACAAAGTATCCCCACACGAGCAGTTTGTAAAGCAACTGCAGTGCCCAAAGCACGAAGACCACCACAGTGAACCCAAACTCCACGTTTAAAGCAGAAGAGCAACTGTTCTTAGGTCAGATTCTGTAGCTATGGTCCATACTCCTTTGCTCTTGCATCACTGTATTTACTCATACCAACTACTTTTGAATTTGAAGGATCCAATTGAAACTCCAATGGCGCAACAGGTATGTTTTAAACCTATTTCTTTTACTGGATTGCTGTTCTAACTTCTTGCTCTATGTTGATTTCAGTTTCAGTTGTATAAATAGTTATGTTCTCATGTCATGCACATTACAAGTGTTGCCAGTGCTGTGTAGTTTCTCACACTTATATTTTGTCTATGCTGGTGTGTCTTAAAAATATATGATTTGAACTGTGTCTCTATCTTGATTTGGCAACATAAACTAGAATGATATGGACAATACAGTGACCATAGTACATAGATATATGTTTGATTCATGATGTTATCCTGTCCACCTTACTACTGAACTGGTTTACCAAAATGAGTTTCATATACTACATGCTAAACCTGTGATGTGTCTGCTTGTTTCTCTTGTAGATTGCGAACAGAATATTGGAGAAGAGCACCCCATTATGCAATGGTAGAGAAAGTAATGCAGATAAGGTTCAAGATAGTGAGACAACCCTGTTGGTCTCCAAGAAAGGTGATAAAAACGATCTTGTAGACAATGAGACAACCCCAAAGTCCTGCGTTGATGTAGTGTTCGAGTTACTGGCCACTACCACTGGCACAAGCTCTTCGAACTCGCTGCCTGAATCACTTCGGCTTCTTCAGTCTCAGCTACAAGTTGAAAGGCATCAGTCAACTATGCTGCGGCAAGAAGCCGAAGGACTGAGGAAGTCCCTGCAGAATTCAGATGCATACTTTCTGGTGCAATAGCAAGTGCATGACGATTTTAGCGCCAAACAAGAGAAAACTAATAAGCTTGCTAAGCTTCTTGCCAGCATGGTGGGTATCCAGGATATCGTTTCTTGAGCTCTTCTGAAGTGGTTTCAGTTCTGGACTTGTTTTCCTGCTGCGTTTATTTTCACTAGTGGCCAATTTAGACGCCCAGTGTATGTAATATGCTGCTTTGTTCACTACATTTGCACTGGTGGCAAACTTTGATGCCCAGTGGATGTAATATTTGTATTAGCCGTAATAGCCTAGTGTAAGTTGCTTGCTTATTTATTTCCTTATTGTCTTGTTTATTTTTTTGCTCGTAGTTGGTGCAGTTCTTTTTCCACGGTAACCTTTTTATTTAGAAGTAGTCCTGCTGCCTGCTGTAGTGGGCCTCCTAAGGTCCGTATGGTCCATGGGCCTTCTACGGGCCGTATGATCGATTGGCCAAACATGGGCCATAATTTCATGGGCAATTAACGGACCGCAATATGGGCCGTAAACGGGCTATAATGGGAATCGTTTGTTTATGGGCCGTTAACAGGCCCATGTGTACAATGGGCTTAATTCGAACGGTAGGCATAACGGGTCATTAATGGGCCATATGTGATGACGCCATGAAAACGGCCCAACGGATTAAAGGGCCACAGACGGGCCGACTTTAACCACGGGCTGAATTTGGCCCACAAGCGGAACAGGCTAGTAACGGACCTTAAGTAATCGAATGCCAGAAATGAGCCCAATAATAAATGGGCCCTTAGAAGGCCGAAAGATAACACGGGCTGAAACGGCCCAATGGAAAAATGGGCCATCAATGGGTATAAAGCTATATACTGTTCATTATGGGCCAGTTTCACCATGGGCCATTTATGGGCCAACATTTAGAAAGGGCCTCATATGGGCCGAAAGATGCCATGGGCCATACATGGGCCGGAAGTTACAACGGGCTGGAATCATCTTCGACGGCCCATATAGCGCTACTGGGCCTAATTCGGATAGGCTATAACGGGTCATGAGTTAGCGGGCTGTAAATGGGCTATATGCGAACAGGCTGTTAACAGGCCTTCGGTGGGCTAGGCCGCTACCTTTTGACTAAGTCAAACGGGCTGGCCTTTTGACCGGAATGGGCACTGTTGGGCCATGCCACATGTCAACATATCATAGCTGCATCCCGTCCATTCTCTGGATGACATATGTCCCAGCACTGAGCTGACACGTGGATACTCCGGCGAATGAGAATTTTACACGTGGAAAATCCCCACTGGTCAGGGCTATTAATGGGTTATCGGATCCAAACCGGAACCCCATAGCTTAACAGCGACCCGTTACGGTGGATGCCACGTGTCGGTTACCCTTGACGAAAGCACTTCTATGACGCGCGATTTATCGTCATGGAAGTGGACACTTCCGTGATGATAATTTTGGTAATGTCATGGAACACTTCTACGACAGCACATGTATGACTATCTTGATTCTATCATAAAATCGTCATGGATGTACACGCATGACAGAAAACATGACCTACTGTGACAAACATGTATCATCATGGAAGTGTATTTTTTTTTGTAGTGCTACTACCATGGGGTCCTGTTCATCCACCCCCAACCAGCTTGGGTGTGGCGGTCTTGTTCATCCAGCGGCAACGACCTACTACCACGAGGTCCTGTTCATCCAACCCCCACCAGGAACTGTTCATCCACAGCCATCCAACCGGCTCGACTCACCACGTCTCGACTCATTCTACATACCGCGTGCACGGTAGCAATGGTCACTGTTCATCGAGAGGCAACCCAACACCTGTCAGCGTTCTAGGAACCAGGGTACCCAGACTTGCCTGCCTGTGGCCCACGGCGTGGCTCCCTTGACAGCCTGGTACGGCCCATCTACCAGACTGCCAAGACAAGACCCTCGCGAAGGCCCCCTAGCCTCGCGAGGCGGATGACACCAAGACCTCCGGAGGGAGCGGCCTCCCCAGGCTGCCTCCCGAGGAGATGAGATTTCTATGCAGGTACCAGCCTCATGAGGCTGCCATGACGCAAGCCATGACGACCAAGGCCAGGCGGGCGCCAGCGGGCGCAGAGGAAGCAGTTTCGTCTTTTGTGCTAAGGAGGCAAGGACAGGCATGGGTTCCTGAGGAATCTAGCAAAGGTTTCCATTCCGGTGCTACAAGACCAATACCACAGGCTCAGCAAGACGGAGGTCATCGCGGATCCCACTGCTGCGTCACAACCAGAAGCTTTGCAGGCGAAGACCACCTTTCATCAGGATAAGATGTACTACTTGTCCCCTTTCAAATTGGCCACTGTGGGATCCCTTCCCGCCTATGTTTCAGGGGAAGAGGACCGAGGCCACTATAAATATAGGTTGGCCACCACCATAGAAGGGGTCGACTCATTCTCACCCCCGAGCCCTCGCGAGGTTGTTCATCCTCTATACTTGTTCATCCTCATCCCCTCGTGAGGACAATCCACCACAAAGCAGGAGTAGGGTATTACACCGCAAGGTGGCCCGAACCAGGGTAAACTGCCGTGTTCATCTTCTTCCTTGCTCACGCGAGTCCGGCTAGGCTAGGCTGTGGGGAGACGAGTTGGCAGGCTTGAGAGGTTGAGTTCTTCGCACACGCCCCAGAGTTCGAACCTTCTTGGGTCTACGGAGCCCTGAATCCAACATTTGGCGTGCAAGGTAGGGGCGTGGCGAAGTCCTTCTTCCACCGTTTGCTTCGCCTCCGTTCTATAACTCCCATGGCCGATGCACACCGTGTCCACGCCAAGCGCCGGGCCACTCATGTCGCCTAGATGGCACCCAAGGGCAATGGCGCTCCTCGCCGCTCTGCCTCCCCCGTGGATAACGCCGCCACCGACCCTGCAGCTCAGGATTTGTCGCTGCCACCTTCCGTGCGGCATGATGGCCGCACCACAACTCCATCGCCCACTCCGGCCACGGCATCGCCCTATCACACTCGCCGTGGGCCGGCGAACGCACAGGCTGCGTTACTTATGGTGTGCGAGCTCCTGTGTTTTCGCCCCGCCAACGACCTCTACGACGACTGGCTCGGCCGCATCACTGAGCTCGGCAACGCTGCTGGTGAGGCTCCTGCACCGTCCCACTCGCAGCCTCCCCCGCCATCCCAGGCGGGCAACGTGGCTCATGGTGCACCTCCTCCTCCTCCTCCTCGGCGCAACGTGGACCCGGAGCCCTAGCACGACACGCCCCTACGCGGCCCATAGCGCAGGTCACCGGCAAGGGATGAAGCTGCCAGGTGGTGTGGCAGCCGCAGGCCGATGCGCGCGTGCTCCCAGTGCCCCAGCATTAGTACCAGGACCATGCGCTGCCGGAGGTCGCGGCGCGCGGCATCAAGACCAAGCTCCACCCATGCGGCCCGCACCTGTGAGCGCGGCGGGTTGCTGTGCTTTCACCCCGGAGCTGCGCCATGTCGTCTAGCCTGGCAAGTTCATGCCGGATCTGCCTCCATGCAATGATGGCACCCTCAACCCCGTAGAGTTCCTCCAACTCTACGTGCTGAGCATCGAAGCGGCGAGCGGCGACGAGAAGGTGATGGCCAACTGGTTCCCCAAGGACCTCAAGGACGGAGCGCGCTCCTGGCTCCTCAACCTCCCGGAGGGTTCAATTTCCTCTTGGGACGAGCTTCATGAGCGCTTCATCGCCAGCTTCCAGGGCACCCGCGACCACGCTCCCGCAGTTGCCAACCTGCGGCGCGTGAAGCAGCAGTGGGGCGAAACTTTGCACAAATACATCCAACGCTTCATGAGCGTTCACCTCAAGATCCCGAAGGCATCGGACGAGGCCATCATCTCGGTGTTCACTGATGGCATTCGGCATGTCAAGATGAAGGAGGAGCTTGCCATCCATGAGGACCTGTGTTCGGCCCTGGAGATGTTCAAGCTGGCGACCAAGTGCGCAAGGGCCGAAGAAGGCCGCCTCTCCCTCCTTGACATTCCGAAGGCCGACCCTGAAGACAAGAAGGCCAAGGCCAAGGAGGCAAAGCGCAAGCGCCCCGTTGTGGTTGTGGCTGAACCTAGGATGAAGTGCGGTCGTGACCACGGCGAATCCTCCAGGGGCAATGGCCTGTTTTGCGTCTTCCACAATGTCCACAGCCACAACACCAACGACTGCCAGGAGCTCAGGGCAATCCGAGACGGGCGCCTTGGCCATTGAACAGAGTGCAGTGACCGTGGCTACGGCCATGGAGGCGGCCGCGGTGGAGGCCGCTGGGACAACCACGACCCCCGCCAGGACTGGCGCGATCAGCCTCACGAGGACTGCTCGCAAGGCTAGCCTCGTGACGGCCCTTGGCGGGACCAGCCTCGTGAGGACCGTCCTCAGGGCAATGCCGACCTCCCTCCGCTGCCACCGCCGCCGAGGAGGAACGACAACTACCGGCAAGATGATAGGGCTGGGGGCTTCTAGGAGCCTCGAGTGATCACCTGCATCCTGGGTGGTGCTCAGGCGCCCGCCTCACACCGCATCTTCAAGCAGTTCTCTCATGAGGTGAACGCGGCCCTCCCCAAGCTTGAGGCGTCGTGTCTCCTCAGGTGGTCGCAGCACGCCATCACCTTCGATTCCAAGGACCAACTTAAGTGCTCTGCCGCCGCTGGCGCACTCCCTATACTCTGCACGCCCACCATCAGCAACATCCTCGTCACCAAAACCCTCATCGATGGTGGCACGGGGCTCAATGTTCTCTCCATCGAGACATTTGAGATGCTCCAGGTGCCCTATGACCAGCTCCTGCCCCCAAAGCCTTTCTCAGGAGTGACCGATGGCTCCACCGTTCCCCTGGGGCAGGTGCGCCTCCTAGTCACCTTCGGCAAGCGCGACAACTACCACACCGAGCTCATTGACTTCGACGTCGGCCACATCGGCCTCCCGTACAATGCCATCCTCTAGTATCCGGCCCTTGCCAAGTTCATGGCAGCAACTCACCATGGTTACAACGTGCTCAAGATGCCAGGGTGTTGTGGAATCATGACACTCGCCTGTGACGAAAAGGATGTGGTGTGTTCCCTCGAGCGCGCCTACTAGGCTGCGGCGGTCGAGAACTCTGACGACGCGGGCGCCATTCTGCTTCCTGAGGCCATCCCCAAGAAGAAGAAGCAGCTCCTCCCCAAGGGCCGTCAGGAGGCTGGAGCGCCTGCCAATGGTGCCTCAGGCCCGCGCCCACTGCTGGGGCGCCTTTCCCTATCGCATAGGAAGGCACGCCCGACACCCCCCTCATGACGAGCTCGGGGGCTCTCATCTGGAGGGCGTCTGACCTGACCAGCATGAAGAGGGAGGTGTTCGGGCACCACTTGGAGGCATGTTTTGATGCGCACCCCCGCTAGCAAGGCGCACGGTGAGAGGCGCCAGTTGCGCGAGAGTTCATCGTCAAGGCGATAAAAGGAGCTTCAGGAGGCGAGGGCCATGCGTGGCTAGCGTCGCCCCGCACAGCCTCCCAGTGCAGCTGCAACCCCTGACATGGGCAGCGAGCTGCGCATCCACGTCAACATCCTAGGCCTCAATAGGGCTGCTTCAAAGGACCTCTTTTGGCCATCTCGTGTCGAACGGAGTGGGGGCTACCCCTGCAGCTACGTCTGCATGCCGTTTGGCCTGCTGAACATGGCCACCTCGTACTAGCGCTTTGTGCAGGGTGCTATGGCAGCTCACGAGGCCATGCGCCAAGTGGTCCTGTCGGAGGAAGTGTCGGACTCTCGCGAGCCAGGTGGGCCTCCAGAGCCGTCCTGCTCGTGACGAGCAATTTCTGTAGCAAGTGTCTTCAGCTACCTCGACTCTCCTACAATGATAGTGCCAGGTGACTTTTTGGTTTGTTCATCGGAGGGCACCCCTCGGGCTGCATCATCCTCAGGCTGCTGGGGCCCGTCCTCGCAGCTGCGTCATTTCGATTCATCTATCCTGGACCAGTTATGCCTGCTTGAATTACTATGGTTGTTGACATGGCGCTTGACGATCTATCATCTCTAAGGTTACCCTTGCGGTCCCCGCATGTTGCTAACCTGCCCTTGCTCATCCCGCGATGGGGGCTAGCAGCACGGCGCCTGTGCTCGGGTTCATCCCTGCAGCACCGACAAACCTAAGAGACTGAGTTCTCGCTCGCGACCGGCCCCGTGCAAGTCACCTCACCAGGTCCTTAGTGCCTTCATCTTCTCGCGAAAAGATCATGGGCAGAACAGCAAGCGCGGCTACCTTTTGTATTGCATGACTGACTAACGCGCAGGAGCCTACGGAGGTAGGACCTCGAGCGGCTTTGCCAATTCCTCACCACTTCAGGAGGATGCTGCACCACACACTATGGGGCATAACCCCTCCCAAGCACCCGTGCGGGGCAAGCGACTCCTTTCTCGCACAAGTCGCTTGCACGTTAAAAGGGGAGCCCCTGAGCACCACGCCTTAGGGGCTCCTACTGGCTCTTGATCCCTCACCCCTGGCCTTGACCATAGCATCATGATCTGGCATACCAGCGGTGGCTAAGCCCTGTTCGAGGGCCGGGCCCTGAGAACGTAGAGCACCATGATGAGTGGGAGAAGTGGGATCGCAAAGCCCTGCAGAGGGGTACCAAGGGATGGGCACGACCCGACGCCGGTGGCCCTCTCCTCTCGAAATACAATGAATGTCAGTGTTCTCTCACGCCCTTCGCGGGGTTTGCCTTGATTTATTTCAGGACAAGGAGCTTGCACTCGCGATCGCAAAACCAAAGAAGCTCTCCCTCACAACGAGAAAACCACCTCATGCTGCAAGCTCGCTAAGCTAAGTCGCCTTTCACGCTCAGGCATGAACCCCATCACTAACATCTTGTTTCCTATGACTTCACTCAGGCAAGGAAACCTCCCTCTTAGTCCCTCGGGTGCTACTTGCGCACTAAAGGGGACCTCCCGAGCAATGCGCCTCGGGGGCTCTTACCTGACCTTGGGTCGCTCAACTCCTGGCCTTGACCACGGCATCGCGACCTGGCATACCAGCGACGGCCGAAGCTTGCCTGGGGACTGGGTCCTATTGGTGTAGAGCACTAAGTTACCACGAGAGTAAAAGGGGGGCCGTGCCCAAGCGAGAGACGCAATCACGACATAAGTTGGGAACACTAACATTAAGGCGCAAGCGTCACGATCCTTACACACCCCCGTGGGGTCCTTCATGATTTTTTACGCAGGAATGAAACAAAAGAAAAAGATCTCCTGAGGGCCGCGACCCGGGCGGCATCGCCCACAACGTCGTAATTCCTAGTTGACGCCATTCCCCTCCTAAGCCCGAGGACGACGATGTGGCGGCTCATAGTAGTCGTCGTCGCTTGAGCTTGGTCCGGAGGAAGCGCCGCTACTGCCGGAGGAATCGCGGACAAGACCAAGGGCAAGTTTACCGCCAGGGGCCTCACCGCCTCGTCGGCCAGCAGGGGGATCACCGTCTTGATCAACTCCCCTGGGGCAGCACTCCAAATGTTTGCCATCCTCTCTGAAGACCTTGAAGAGGAGCGTCAACGCCCCATCATACTCGAAGTTGAGGGCGTGCCTCCCCTCGAGTTGCAGGCACGGGCGATCGCCCCCCATCCCCGTGTCATGAAGACGTCACCGGTGAAGACGACCTCAACCTCCGCCTGCGAAGTCTGGCCGCAGTAGCCGTCATGCTGCAGCCACAACTCGACAGGCCCCCTCGATGGTATGTCCCCCGTCAGGGACCGCGGGAGCCGGATCCATGTGCACGGCGGCATCACCGCCCACACCATGAACTCGTGGGCCATGCCGCCGGCATGGGCCTGCAGGCAAGGTGGTCGCGCGGCCATCACTTGCTCTTCTTCCCGGCTTCGCCCTCAGCGGCTCCCGTGGCCGCCCCCACGAGCAGGGCCCTGTGCGTGAACACTTGCGCCGACGGGGAAACCCGGCGGAGCGCGCTCGCACCAAGGCTGGGCAGCAGTAGGCACTGCGATGGCCTTGCACGGGCGGCCGCGTCTCTTCTTCGGCAGGAGCAACTCCGGTTCAACCTTTGGGGCCTTGCCCTTCTCCTCGACGGAAAGCCTCCTCATTGGCGCCATGGATACTTCGGCAAGATGGCGGGACGACGGAGATGAAGAAGGAGCGAGCAGCGAGCAGATGAAGATGGGTTGGGGGCTCTGCCCCCCTTTCCCATTTATAGGCGGAGGATGGCTAACCGGCGGCCTCTCACGTTCCAAGCAATGATAGCCCCGCTGCATGCACCAGGCAGTTCTCATGTCGGGCAGTTGCCAAGGCGACGTGCGGAAGCGGAGACGCCCACATGCCGTCAAGCGCCACACATCGGCTTGGCCCGCAGGCGATTGGGGCCCGTGGCGCTTCACCCTTGCCCCTCGGCTTCGCCTCGAAGCCAGCCCGAGCGCGCCTTGGGCCCGGGGGCTACTGTCGGCGTTCTAGGAACCAGGGTACCCAGACTTGCCTACCTGCGACCCACGGCGTGGCTCCCTTGACAGCCTGGTACGGCCCATCTACAAGACCGCCAAGACAAGACCCTCGCAAAGGCCCCCTGGCCTCGCGAGGCAGACTACACCAAGACCTCTCGGAGGGAGCGGCCTCCCCAGGCTGCCTCCCGAGGAGCGGAGATTTCTATGCAGGTACCAGCCTCATGAGGCTGCCATGACGCAAGCCATGATGACCAAGGCCAGACGGGCGCCAGCGGGCGCAGAGGAGGCAGTTTCCTCTTTGGTGCTAAGGAGGCAAGGACAGGCGTGGGTTCCCGAGGAATCTGGCAATGGTTTCCATTCCGGTGCTAAAAGACCAAGACCACGGGGTCGGCAAGACGGAGGTCATCGCCGAGCCCACCGCTGCGTCACGACCAGAAGCTTTGTAGGCGAAGACCACCTTTTGTCAGGATAAGATGTACTACTTGTCCCCTTTCAAATTGGCCACTGTGGGATCCCTTCCCGCCTATGTTTCGGGGGAAGAGGGCCGAGGCCACTATAAATATAGGTTAGCCACCACCATAGAAGGGGTCGACTCATTCTCACCCCCGAGCCCTCGCGAGGTTGTTCATCCTCTGTACTTGTTCATCCTCAGCCCCTCGTGAGTCCAATCCACCACAAAGCATGAGTAGGGTATTACACCGCAAGGTGGGCCAAACCTGGGTAAACTGCCGTGTTCATCTTCTTCCTTGCTCACACGAGTCCGGCTACGCTAGGCTGTGGTGCAACGAGTTGGCAGGCTTGAGAGGTTGAGTTCTTCGCACATGCCCCAGAGTTTGAACCTTCTTGGGTCTGTGGAGCCTTGAATCCGACAACACCGGCTAGCCACGTCTCGCACGGGGGCTCGATCCGCTTCACTAAGCAGCAGCAGTGTCGCGGTGGAACACGATCACCTATGGGACCATCGGCCCCTTGTGGTTCGGCAGGGGGTGATCACGTAGCACAAAGAGCGAAAGCCATGGAATAGTACGGCAGAGATGACACTGGTGGTTTTTATGCAGGTTCGGGCCGCTGAGAAGCGTAAAACCGTACTCGTGCTTTGGTGGATTGAAGGGAGGACCGTAGTGGAAACGCAGCGCTCAAGCCTGGCAAGGTCGCCTCGGGGAGAGCAACTACGCGCGTATGAGCGTACAAGGGTGCGAAATCCTTTTTTTGGTTGTCATGGCCTTTCTTTTATAGGCTAAGGGGTTACCACAGTGGCAAAACAGTCATTATCTACTAATTAGATAGCCAACAGGGCTATCATACCTCACTCTGGCAGTTAGGACAAAGTGTATTAAATGCACTGCTAGGTGTCACGCTGAGGATGCAGCCCAGCAATCCTGCCGCGCTGCTTAATCATCTTCTACCTGTCTACATGACACGCCTCTGGACGGGTGTCATATAGGGGGAATCTCCCATCCAAATGGCTGCCACGTGCCAAATGACAGCCACTTAATCACTTGGGGGCTCGACACCACACTGATAAGTGACTTGCGTCGCTGTGCGGTGGAGCGGTGGAGTCTTGGCAGGGAGATTTGCCCTTGGCGGCCCAGCAAGCCTGCCGGGGAAATCTTGGGACTTGTTCTTGGTGAGGCCTCGACCTGGACAGGCTCGCCTGCCTGGTAAGGGAGGTCTTTTCTTAATGACATCTTGTTCCCTTGGCTTATCTTGGTCTTCTTGATCCGCCCTTTGATTCCTCAAAGAGCTGTCTTTCTGGCTTGGACTCGTCTTGGGAGCTTGGCGCTGTTGTAACCTCGCCATCGCGCATGTGTACAGTCTGGGCAACATACGTGAAGGTTAGTTGCACCGACAGGAGCCCCCAGGCCTGGCCCGAACATGCTGCCGAGTACCGTTGGGGTAGGCCCTATCAGGTACACAAGCAGGGCGTTTGTGGAGGCTCTCTTCTTGATATCTTCTTTGCTTCTTCATTAACCTGTGCTTGAGTTAGTTTCCGGTTTTCCCGTCCGTCGTGCAAGATGTTGTGGGGGATATTTATGCCATGATCTGTGGGCCGCCCACGTCCCATGTTCACGGGGCAGTAACTGCCATTCCACTAGTTCCCCCGCCCTTGCCATTTTCGCCACGTATGCCGCATGCATTGCGCAGGATTGGTGGCGGACGCGGAGGGCACGGGAATGAGTGCCATGGCAGAAAGCCAGGCGGCACGGATAGGCGCAGGAGGTCGGTCTTGATTCTGTGCGCCATTGGTGACATAGAGGAGTCAGATTGGTGGAGCGGGGTGGTTGCCTCCTGGGTGAGGAGCCAGCCCCCGGCCCCGTTTGCTTATAAAAGGGGGTGTAGGCGAGGTGCTCGCTCACACCCATCTCCTCCTCCTCCCATCTGACATCTTCTCTCCACCATGGTATGGGGGAGAGGGCGTGGTACCCCAGGAGTGGCGACGAGGCTTTCTGCTCAACAACGCCTCCCTCTTCCCGCTGGGGACCAGGGGCAGAGCCCAATGTAGGAGGAGGCGGTGCCTTGATCGCTCCTCCTCCAGTCGCCCGGGGCCCGAACAAAGGCCACATCGGGGACCAGCCACTGGAATTCATCGTCAAGCTGCGCGGGCCCCCGCACAGTTGTCTTCGGCTTCCATCTCCATTCACAAGAGTGATGGAGGTCGAATAGCCGCCGGGGCCGAGGCTGCTCATGAGGGGCTGCTGCAATGGTAGCATGCAGGCGGACATAGAGTTCCCTACACCTCCCGTCATGCTTCTCCGGCGTGGCTGGAAGACCTTCGCTCGTGCCCATAGCTTGGCGGTGGGGAATGTCCTTCACTTCAAGTTAATGGACGCCACCCTACTCTCTGTCAAGGTCTTCGAGCGTTCGGGTGCTCGCTTAGGGTGCTGCGCGCAGAGCTCAACTGACGACGAAAGCTTCCTTGAGCGGCAGCGATGAGGAGGACAGTGACGGCGATGACGGCAGCACCGATGGGGAGGACGACGGCTCCGACTCCGGCTGAACACTAGCCGCACCGTCACCTTCAGCGGGAGGCCAGCGGCACCACCATCTGCACCTGCATTTTCTCCCCGGCAAGGCAATTTGCCTGGGTGTTGGGTATGGATGGTGTTTCCGCCTCCTCTAGCGGTCTTCAAGATGGAACCCCCCGGCAGACTTCCCCGTGGAATCCAGCTTCGTCTTTCCTGCCGGTGTCTATGCTGCCGTGTCTTGCTGGCCCTGGTGGCGGTGACCAGGGCATCGCCTAGCCGCTCTCTCTGCCCATCACCTTCGTCCGCACCCTTTTAGTCTTGTTAGGCTGCGTCCTGCGGGCCCTGACGGGGTCAGGCTGGGCTTCTGCCCAGGCACTCCTTTTGTCCTCTTTGCCTCCCACCGTAGTTCCTGGGAGGAGAGGGACAAGAAAGGGATTACGGGGCACTTATCTTTTTTCAGTCTAAAACATGTAGGCATTTGCCAAATTTTAGTCTTAAATATGTAATCTCTTTTATCCATGTTTGCGCTCTGTAAGGTTTGTACTTGTTTATCTGCATATTAATGAAAAAGACAAGCTATGCCGGGTACTTGTGCATGTATCTTATCCATGCAGAGGAGGAACGCCTCTATACTTTTAAGCAGACAAGTTTTCCCGGCAAGCTATCTTGCCGGTGCCCTCCGTTGTTGCCTCGGGGCTTGGCCTGCCGGGCTTAAAACTACAGAAGGGAACCGGCTCCTTGTCAATCCTTCTCTGTCAAATGCCACTACAACCATCTTGACAGAAACAACGTTCGGATCAAAGGATGGGAGCACAAATGTTTTGAAGGTGACAAGGTTTCTCTATGCACAAGTTTTCTTCTTACAGGGACATGTATGGATTTAAAGTAACTTATCTGTTCGGCTTGTCGGGGATCGATATGTAAGCTTGTTTTCTGTCTCTTCTTCCCAGGATCAAGTCCGTGGCAAGAGCCATGTAGATAGTGCAGGGGCAAACATATCAGCATATGACCTCATCTCAATGACCATGGCAAGTTTATGCTAAGCTAATCATGCATGCATATTCTTAGGGCGCCAGCGCTTCATTTTATTATCTGTGCTCAGGGTCTGCGCCTGGCTTTGTACAAAGGGTTACATGCGCATCGGCAAGGCTTGTGCAAAAGGGTGGCTACCAGGGCAGGGCCCGGCACCCACGCTTTACTGGTAGAACTTGCGAAGATGCTCAATGTTCCATGAGTTTTGAATTTTGATGCCATCTTCGATCTCCAGATAAACTGCGCCAGGTCTGGTGACTCGTACTACCCGGTAAGGGCCTTCCCACTTCGGCGTCAACTTGTTGCTACCCTTGGCGGACTGAACACGCCTAAGGACAAGGTCGCCTTCCTCAAGGCTCCGGGCATGGACCCTGCGGCTGTGATATCAGCGCGGGGCTTGCTGGTAGCGTGAAGCACGCACAACAGCCCAGAGACGGTTCTCGCCAAGGAGCACGGCATCGTCATGCCGGTGCTGCTCTTGCTCTACTTCATCGTAGGCAAATACTTGAGGTGACCGGTATATGAGTTCCATGGGAAGCACTGCTTCTGCCCCATAGACTAGGGAGATGGGAGTCTGGCCGGTAGCTCGATTTGGTGTCGTACGGAGAGACCAAAGAACCACCGGCAGCTCGTCGATCCAACGTCTGCTGCACTTTTGTAGCTTATCAAAAGTCCTTGTCTTGAGCCCACACAACACTTCAGTGTTCATCCTCTCAGCTTGTCCATTGCTCCTGGGATGAGCAACAGAGGTGAATGAAACCTGGCTTTTGAGGGTTTGAACGTATTGCATGAAGGCGCGGCTTGTGAATTGGGTGCCGTTGTCAGTGAGGATTCTGGCGAGTACTCCGAAATGGAACACCAATCCCATCAAGAACTTGATAGCTGATTGTGTGGTTACCTTCCTCACAGGCTCCACTTGCGGCCACCTTGTAAACTTGTCGATTGCAACATACAAGAATTCAAAGCCCCTGGTAGCGCGGGGGAAGGGGCCCAAGACGTCGAGCCCTCAGACTGAAAATGGCAATGACAAAGGGATCGTCAGGAGAGCTTGAGCGGGTTGATGGATGTTCCTGGAGTGGAACTGGCAGGCTTCACATCTGGTGACTAGCTCAATTGTATCTTGGAGGGCCGTGGGCCAGTAGAAACCTTGCCGGAAAGCTTTTCCAACAAAGGCTCTTGATCCAATATGGGAGCCGCACATGCCTTTGTGTATCTCTGCCAACAGTTCCTTCCACTCTTCCTGGCGAATGCACTTCAATTTCACACCGTTGGGCCTCCTTCTGTATAATGTGTTATCAACAAACTGATACATACTAGCCCTCCAGGCTACTCTTTCAGCTTCTTCTTGCTCTTCGGGAAGTTCTCCAGTTTGGAGGTAGCAGACGATGTGCTGCGCCCAAGTTGGAGCTTGTGGCTCGACAACTAGGACCAACGGCACCTCCTCACTCGTGGGAGTGCCTACCTCGACCTCAAGGATTGTGGTCCTGCGGAAGAGTGTAGCTCATCAAGCGAGGTAGGGTTATTCCCTGCAGCTTCTCTACCGGGGACCTCTGGAGGCCCTGCCGGTAAAGGCTTGCCGGAGTCCAGTTCCTCCTTTTCCTAACCATCGTCAACGGAGATACTGATGGTTGTCTCAGATGAAGGACAAAGGTCCCTGGTTCCACAGGGAGCTTTTGTGCGGCACACTTTGACAAATAATCAGCAGTGCTATTTTCCGCACGCGGCACGTGCTTTGTTTGCAATCGATGAAAGTGTTCCTCCAACCTTTTCACTTCTTCGACGTATGCCTCCATCAATGGACTCTAGTAATCCTTGTTAACCTGTCTCACCACAAGCTGCGAATCTCCATGGATGATCAACTTCTTGATCCCCAACTCTACTGCAATCCTGAGCCAGGCAAGGAGCCCTTCATATTCTGCAGTGTTGTTGGTAGCTTTCTCTCGGGGAAAATGCATTTGGACCACATACTTGAGGTGCTCTCCGATGGGTGCGACGAAGAGCACGCCAGCCCCTGCACCTTCAAATGATAAGGCACCATCAAAGTACATGATCCACTCTTGGGGTGCCTCCTTGCCAGGGATAACTGTTTCTGGCATCTCTTCATCTGGAGTAGGTGTCCATTCTGCAATGAACTCTGCCAGTGCCCTGCTCTGAATGGTTGAGGTACTTTCATACTTCAGACCAAAACTTGACAACTCTAATGCCCATTCAACTATTCTGCCGGTGGCCTCGGGGTTCCTCAGTATGTGTTGCAAAGGGAAACGGGTGACAACTGTGATCTTGTGGGCTTGGAAGTAGTGGCGCAGTTTCCTTGAGGCCATGATGAGGCCAAAGATCAATTTCTGCACTCCAGAGTACCTTGACCTAGCCCCCTGCAACAGGGAGCTAACAAAGTAAACTGGTCGCTGCACCACCCTCTTCTTTGTTGGGCCTTGGGATTGCCTTCCGCACCCTGCTCTTCATTCTCCTGATCCGTACCCAACCTTGCCGCGATTGGTTCACTTCCTTCTCCAGGGAGGATAGTAGCTGCGGCTGCTCCTTCATCTACTTGCCACTGCACCACCAACGCTGCACTAACCACTTGATTGGTTGCCGCCAAATATAGCAGCAACGGCTCCTGTGGTTTAGGAGCGACCAAGGTGGGAGCAGAGGAAAGATAGGCTTTTAAGTCCCGCAGCGCTGCTTCTGCCTTCGGGGTCCACTTCATGGGCCTTGCAATCTTCAGAATTTTGAAGAACGGCAGGGCGCGCTCGGCAGACTTGGAAATGAACCTACTCAGCATGGCAACGCATCTAGTTAAATGCCTCACGTCCTTGACTGTCTTGGGTGCTTGAATCTGCTCGATTGCTCTGATCTTGTCGGGGTTGGCCTCTATCCCTTGGTGGGACACAAAGAAACCAAGTAGCTTGCCGGAGGGAACGCCAAACACACACTTCTCAGGGTTCAACTTCAAGTTGATCTTGCAAAGGTCTCTTCCAAGTCCTGAATGAGTGTTGATCTGTCCTTGGTTTTGACCACTATATCATCCATGTAAGCCTCAATATTCCTGTGCAACTGAGACTCAAATCCAATTTGCACTGCCCTTGCCAAAGTGGACCCAATGCTCTTTAACCCAAAGGGCATTCGCACAAAACAGTACGTGCCACATGGGGTTATGAACACTGTCTTCTCCTTGTCTTCCTTAGACATGAATATCTGATGGTATCCGGAGTATGCATCCAGGAAGGAAAGCAGATCGCACCCGGAAGTGGAATCCACAAACGGGTCGATACGCGGCAAGGGGAAAGGGTCCTTCGTGCATGCCTTGTTCAGATCTGTGAAGTCTATGAAAAGCCTCCATTTCCCATTCGCCTTGCACACCACCACCGGGTTCGCCAACCATGTTGGATGCAACACTCCTCTAACCAAACTAGCTGCTTCAAGTTTCTTGATCGCTTTGGCAATGAATTGCTGCCGCTCCAAAGCTTGTGTTTCTGACCTTCTGCTTGATGGGCCAAGCATGAGGGCAGACTTCAAGGTGGTGCTCGATTACCTCCCTGGGAACGCCAGGGATGTCAGATGTTTGCCAAGCAAACACATCGACATTTGCCCGCAGGAAGGCAACGAGGGCGCTTTGCTATTTGTCGTCAAGGGTGGAGCTGATGGTGAATGCACAATCAGCGCCAACCAGCCCTGTCGGGACCCTCTTCACAGCAAGCGAAGCAACTTTGGATCTCTTGCTAGTGGAACTCTCTGGCAAATCATCGACGGGTGTAGCGCACTCCGGAGAGGCGCGCTTCCCGGATTCTTTGCCGGCATCCCTGTTAGCTTTCTTTCCTTTCTTGTTTTCCTTGGCGGGAACTGTGGCTTCTGTGGCCTCGACAGCGACCGCATCCCGGTACGTCTTATCCACACATATGATTCCGTCCTTCTTGTCTGACGGGATGGAGATGATGCCCATTGGTCCTGGCATCTTCAGTATGGTCCGTCAGCCTTCCCAACCTTTTCGGCCGCCACAGCCTCCCGGCAATCAGTGCACCTGGCAACTTCCTTGCCGGGTGCTTTGGTCTTGTCCTTCTTGCCGGTACTTGGAGTGCCAGAACTCTCAAGAGCCAGTACTGCCTTTTCCTTGTGCTTCTTATTGCGCTTTTTATTCTTCCTCTTTGGGTTAGTGGCATCGTCGTCATCCTCTGAGTCGACTTCGACGCTGTCCTCTTCCCCAGGGAGTCGCCTCCCTTCCTCTGTGCGGGCACACTTATCCGCCAAGGTGTACAGCTCATTCACAATCTTGGGTAACTGGACGTTCATCTTGGAACGTATCCTCCTATTGCGCACGTTGGACTGGAACGCGGCAATCATAGCTGCAGGGTGGATATCTGGAATGTTCCTGTGCACCTAGCTAAACCTTTGCATGTACTTCCGCAAACTCTCCCCTTCCTTTTGTGGAAGGAGATGCAGATCGCTAGGCCGTCCTGGTTCTTTATGGCCGCCCGTGAAGGCACTAACAAACTCATTGCACAGGTCAGCGCAGGACGAAATGGAATTCTCCAGGAGGTGCATCAGCCATGACCTCATGTTTGGCTTGAGTGCCAAAGGGAAGTAGTTGGCGAACACCTTCTCATCTCTTCCTCTGGCGGCTTGAACAGCGATGGTGTAGATGCTCAAGAATGCTGCCGGGTTCAGCCTTCCATCATACTTTTCTGGTATCTCTGGTTTGAAAACACGGGCAGATGGCCAATGGACTTGCCGCAGCTTGCGAGTGAAGGCAGGGCACCCAACCTCGAAAGGCAAGTATCCGCCTTCACTGGGCGCGGGTTCTTCGATGTCTGGGCCATTGCGCCTTTCAGATTGGCAGCGGCTTTCACGATGTCGTTCTATAGTGACGTGCGTGTCTTCCCTCCGCCGATCTTCCAGGACCTGCCGCTGATCTTGATGGACCCGAGGATCAGATGAAGCCATTGATGCCTCGTCGGGCTCCTGGTCGCGTGGTTCAGGCTGTAGCCTCCGCGCTGGCTACCGTAGAGGGGATTGCACCTTTGGAGTGGCACCCTCGACACGATCAGCAGCTCGGGCCGTGGTTGTTGCTTGCGGGCTGTCGTGGTTCAGCACGGCCAACTATGAGGCCATCGACCCCTTGTGGTTTGGCAAGGGGGAAGGGCGCGTTGCACAAAGAGTGGAGACCATAGAGCAGCACGGCAGTGATGACACGGGCAGTTTTTACCCAGGTTCGGAGTGCCGCGAGGCGTAAAACCCTACTCCTGCTTTGGTGGATTGTTGAAAGGACCGTGGTGGAGACGCAGCACTCAAGCCCGGCAAAGTCGCCTTGGGACGAGGGCAGCTACGCGCGTATGAGTGTAAAAGGGTCCGAATCCTCTCTAAGGTTACCAGGGCCCTCCTTTTATAGGTCAAGGGGTCACCACAATGGCAAAACAGTCTTTATTCAGTGATTAGATAGCCACAGTGCTATCATACCTAACTCTGCAGACATGACAGGGTGCATTAAATCCACCGCTTAGTGTCACATCGCGGGGGTAGCCCGGCAAGCCTTGCCGTGCTATTCATCCACCTTCTCGCCTGCCTGCGTGGCACGCCTCTGGACGGGTGTCATTTGGGGGTGATCTTCCTCAGAGATGGCTGCCACATGCCAAATAACAGCAACTTAATCACTTGGGGGCTCGACACCGCACCGATAGGTGACTTGCATTGTTGTGAGGCGGAGCGGTGGCACCTTGGCGGGGTGATCCACCCTCGTCATCCCCTGCAAGCTTGCCTGAGGAGTCTTGAGACTTGTCTTCAGGGTGACCTCGACCTTGCCAGGCTTGCCTACCCGACAAGGGAGGTTTTTCCTTAGTGATATCTTGTTCCTTTGTCTTGTCTTGGTCTTCTTGATCCGCCCTTTGATTTCTCAAAGAGCTATATCTTCTGCCTGGCCTTGTCTTGGATGCTTGGTGCAGTTCACTTTGTTGTTGTCGTGCCGGAGACTTGCCTGTCCGGGCACAAGTCAGGGGGAAACATACACCCCAGTTTGTGTACCCCCGACATAAGCCCCCGGGCCTGAGCCATACGTGTCACCGGGCACATTGGGTTAGGTCCAAAATGGTGCACGGACACGTGTTGACGAGGTGTTGCGCGTGCAGCGATTTGTCATGATGACCAGTCAATCAACCGTCCACTCCGTGTAATTACCGCAGGTTGTGAGGTCATGGGATTGTAGCAGTTAATGTAAAAAGGTGTTCTCCATCATCTTCTTCCTTAAGCCAGAGCACCTACTCCCAAGCCCACATTCGCTCTTGACATCTCACTCGGCCTTCCACCCACTCCAGAGCTCCGGAAGATGAGGAAGAAAGCCACCACGATGAAAGGGAAGCAGGCGGCCGCTGCGAAGGAGACGGCTGTGGAGGGGAACAAGAGGGCGACAGATTTGGACAGGAAGCAATGGGGAGATGTGGTTTTCTTCCCGTCTAACCTAGACAGCGATGCCCTGGTTTCAATGTATGGATATATGTGAGGGAGGGAAGTTCCCAAGGGACATGGTGCATCCAAGGTCTTGTCGGAGGGAAATGATGATCCGCCGGATTCGTACCGATTTTTCGGCACATATTTCCTCTGCGGCCTCTACCCTCCTTTTTCGGATTTCTTTGAGGCAATGATCGTGCTGTATGGGTTCCACCTCTTAGACTTCACATCAAATGCAATGGCGTGTATGGCGATTTTTGCTCACTTGTGCGAACAATTCATCGGAGTTGCCCACAATGTGGATCTGTTTAGGCATTTCTTCGTCCCGTGGGTGGAGAACAAGGCCCACCATTCCGGGAATGTAAGCTGGATCCCTTGAGTTGCGAGGGAAAGTTGGGATTACCTTCATGGTCAGCAGCGCGGCAAGATGGGAGGAGTCGCGAGCGGACTGGTGTTGGATCCAGGACGAGGAGGCCCCAGAGTTATGCCAGGCGCGGACGGAGTGCATTATGCGCGGCAACGACTGGAGGGAATTTGGCCTTACTGACGATAGGCTTCGCCCGACACTGAACAAGATCACCCGTCTGAAGGCTGCCGGGTTAACCATCGAACAAGTGGGAGCCGATTTCCTCCGTCACCGCATTGTGCCACTGCAGAAGAGGGACATGTTTGCTTGGCGGTATGGAGATGTGGGGGACAGGATGCGCCTATACCCGGGCCTGACCAACAACTTGTCAGTCTAAGGCCACGCTTGGCTGTGCGAACAATTGTTCGGAAGCCTGGGGCCATTCAAATTGCTGGCAAGGGTTGTCCTGCTGAATGTCAACTCCGCCCTGGACCAGATCTTGAAGTGGATGCCTGACTGCAATGCTTACGGGGTTGCGGGTGATTGGCAACTACCCGAGTTGGATGCATAACTTGAATGGACCTCTAGCTTGGTGGAAAGGGCGACCAGGGATGGAGAACAACATGTTCAAGCGCACATCCAAGGTAGAGGCGGAGTTTATCAAGAGGCGGGTTGAGGAGGACAAAGCGCTCCGGGCAGCCGAAAAGGCAAAGCCCAGAAGGGGAGAGGAAGAAGGGGAAGGCGAAGCCGAAGGCGACGGCTCCTCCCATGACAGGGGCGAGGCGCATACTATGGAGGAGGCTGCCGGGGTCGACCATGCCGGGGCTGAGCCTGCCGGGATCGAGGCCTTATATTCCACGACAGCAGAGGCCCAGGAAAAGGATGAGGCCGGGGATGCAGAGCAACCCAAGGAAGATTGGCTCACAGTGGGTCCGCAAGCTCCCGAACCAGACCTGGAGTAGCGTCCTCGCCGATGGCCCAGCCGAGGAACAGTGGCTCCTGCTCCTGCGCCCGCCGCCAAGAGGGTGAAGAAGATCGCCTCCAAGAGTGACAGGGTGGACGCGCTGCGCCGTCATTCTTCTCGCCTTTCCGAGGCCAAGACCCCTCCAGCCAAGTGATGGGCGGTCACGGGAGTCGACTCCAGCTCCCAATCAGATTCGAGCTCTTCACGCAGCTCATCCTCGTCGGAGCCCCCTGCATCCCAGCAGGGTCTGCAGTTGCGGGGAAGCACCGCCGCCCCGACCCTAAAGAGGAGCAGAGCACCTCCGCCACCCATGGGGTTCGCATTAGGCTCCATGCTCATCGATTCAGAGTAGGGATAACAATTTCTTCTGCTGTTGAAGTTTCGCGTGCTTCTTGGCTTGCTGATTCAATCTTGTTCGCTGCCTTTGACAGGGAAGAGGAGGAGGACGATGAGACCCTCGTCCATCGTGCCAAGCGGCTCAGGCGCGCAGAGCCGCCGATGTCCCCGGGAAGCACGGGCTTGGCGGGGAGCAGCACGAATGATCCAGTAACAAGCCCCCAGCCCCCCGGCGCGAAGGCACGGGACTGATTCCCAACACCAAAGATGGTGCAGAAGAGCACCCCCCCATCTCCAATCAGAGAGGAGGGAGAACCCAACTAGGATGGGGCCTTCCAGGAGGGGTCCACTCTGCTTCCTGACCGAGCTGAGGGGACCCTGAAGAGGACTCCCACGGATGGCCCCACCCTGGTTGACGCCATAGTTACCAGGGAAGGGGGCGGCGAACATGCCCCGGCAACCGATGTTGCCGGCGAAGCTGAAGATCCTCCAAGGCAGACATCTCCCGGTAACTCATCTGTTTTCCTTTATCATCTTGCTCCAAGTTCTTGGTCCTCCAATGCTTCTACCTCCTCATAATTGCTTGTTGCCTTTTCTTGCAGTATCATTGGCCGAGGAGCCCGAGTTGTTGGAGGAGGTGGCCAGCATCGGGAAAGATGCTGCTGAGGAGGCCGCCAATATTGCTGCCGCAGAGGGGCAGGAACACGCCGCCGGGGGCGCTCAGGAGCCCCCGAAGGAAGAAGAGAAAGCCCCTGGCAGTTCATCAAGGTCAGGGGCATTGGTTGAAGAGAAAATCCGCCTTCAAACCATGAGCCCTCCTCCCGCATTTGGCACCTCAGCTGGGACCCCACAGCCAGCTTCAAGCCAAATGGCATTGGTGCTGGCCCCACCCGGTCTCGGAGACCCCGGTTCTTCGGCAACAGCGAGCGCAGAGCTAGATGAGGAGATCCAGCGCATCATGGCGCCATTGTCTTAGCAAATTGGAGAAACTGATTGCTCTGTCGATGCATTCATGGACCTGTCTTTCCTGGAGTCCGTGGCGGCAGACATTAAGGAAATGCAGAACCAGTACAGCCAGAAGTGGCAGGCACTCAAGGAGCAGCGCAATTCGGCCAACAGCATAGATCAGAAGCTGAGGGACAAGGACAGCAAGCTGCGTGAGTGGAATGGCAAACAGTTCCAAGTTCTTATGCAGCAACAGGAGGTGATCTCCATGTTGAAGGAAGACGTCGCTGCCCGGGAAGCCCGTCTAGCAGAGCGCGCAGCGCTCTGGAACGCCAGGGAGAAGGATATCTCTTCCCAGGAAGAGAAACTCGAGGCCACCCTTCACGGCAAAGATGAGGAACTAGAGGCCCTTCTCCAGCAATGCACCAAGGAGCTAGAGGACAAGCACAAGGCAGCCCTAGATGTGCTCACCCTTGATTCCACTGCCCAGCAGAAAAAGGTCGCCGATGAACTTGCCGCTGCATGCACTGCTAAAGCTGATCTTGATCAACAAGTGGCCAAACTGACAGAGGAGCTTTCCAGGAGTGCCAAGGAAGTAGTGGCCCTCAAAGAGGAGGTGCAGAAGGTAGGGATTCTCCTGAGAGAGGTGCAGTCGCAACTCTCCTCTAAGGGCCAGGCCCTTGAGGCCGCCAATAACACCATCACCGACATGAAGGCGAGGATCGGCACTTTGGAGAGAAAGCTTGAGTCTGCCGGGGTTCATGAGAAGCAACTGAAAAGGGACTTGGAAAACACAACGACCCTCCAGAAGGACGCAGAGGACAAATTGGCGAACCAGGTCCAGCAGCGCGATCTTTGGATCAAGAACCTAGTCGACATTGCCGAGCGCCTCACTGTCCAGCTTGCAATGATGGGCATGGAGGGCCTAGTCTTCTCAGTTGGCGGACTTGAGGCCCGAAGCATCAAGCTGGCACTCTTCTTCGACGGGCTGATCAGAGGGCTGAAGGTCCATGAGGAGGGAAGAGCCGCTCACTTTGCAAGCGAGTCCCGGAGGCTTGCCCGTAACGCCCTCTTCATGGTCTTGAGCAACATTGCCTACTGCCACCCCGAACTCAACCTTGTTGATGGCTTCAGGAAGCTCCCGGCAGGCGCCGATGTTTCTGTTGCTAAGAAGAAAGCTGGTCCCTTTGCCGACAGGGTCCTCTCCGTCCCCACGGCTCCATAAGGCCACCAATTCGGGCCTCGAATCATTCATGTCACTGTGTTGTCCTGTAACAAAACATTATGCATGTCCTGTGTTTAGATTCCATATTTCTTTTGCTCGTGATGAACTAATGTTTAATTAATTTCAAATGCATGCTATCCCTCCTACGTTGCATCCATTGCAGTCTGTATGGTTAGTTTCTTTTTCGCACATTTTTTGTTGCCTGCCGGTAGCATGCTGTCGCGATTGCCATGAGGAGCGGGTCCTTAGCATTCAGCTGGCGAGGGCAAGTCCCGGCAAGTTTTTCCTTAGGAGTATTTGATGCAGCCACCCATTTTGTTGAGCTGGCTCGAAACAAGGCGGGGGCGCAGACAAATACAACAAGGTGCCATTGCACGGAAAGGCTTAAACCATACGAAAAACATTGAATGACCGAGGGGAAAGCAAATGCAAACTCGAGAGATAAAATCAATGGGCAAGTTGACTTAGCTTTTGTCCATGCTTCTTTATTCCCCGATAGCAGCCATTCTCCATGTCCATGTGCCTTAGGAGACTGGCATTTAGCTTGTCATTTTCGGATCCCCGGAAAGGGCTGGAGGGGATCATAGATCTCTCGCGGGCGACAAAACATGGTGCAAGGTAGGGCCGGTTTTTCTCTCTCCTTCCTCTTACAATTTTGACGATCTTATAGCGGTCGGCACAAATGTCACGTTGACGTGGAAGGCCTTACCGGAGCATGCTTGCCGGGGCGTCATTCAACGGATTCGCACCGGCGCTCTACTCAGGATTTTCCCTTAGAGGGTAAATGCTGAACCGAGTTTCACGCGGGCTCATCGACGTCGATGACGCTAAACCTAGTGTAGCTCGATCGCCAACCAGTGAAAGTGGCAGAGAGAGAGGAACCATGTACCTTATCACCTTGCCTCTTTTTCCAAATGGGGCCCGCATGGTGACCTTGCTGCCTGAACCGTTATGGGTTGTCGCGCCGCCATCATCCTGTGCTCACGCCACCGTGGCAGTTGCGGCAGAGACAAATGATGGGAGCTGGATAGGGCGGGAGAAGGAGCGATGTCGCTTCCTTCCTGATCCGCTATGTCGCGTTTTTTCTTGGGCTTCATGGATGATGAAGCCGTCGATGAAGAAGACGATGATGAAGATGATGCGCTGCTTAAACCCTCGGGTTCGCACAAGCGCTTCCCCCTACCTGGCGCGCCAAAGATGTCGTTGTTCAACACGGCCAACTATGGGGCCATCGGCCCCTTGTGGTTCGGCAAGGGGGAAGGGCACATTGCACAAAGAGCGGAGACCATAGAGCAGCACGGCAGTGATGACACGGGCAGTTTTTAGCTAGGTTCAGGCCACCGCGAGGCGTAAAACCCTACTCCTGCTTTGTTGGATTGATGAAAGGACCGTGGTGGAGACGCAGCGCTCAAGTCCGGCAAGGTCGCCTTGGGACAAGGGCAGCTACGCGCGTATGAGTGTACAAGGGTCCGAATCCTCTCTAAGGTTGCCACGGCCCTCTTTTTATAGGTCAAGGGGTCACCACAATGGCAAAACAGTCATTATCCAGTGATTAGATAGCAACAGTGCTATCATACCTAACTCTGCAGACAGGACAGGGTGCATTAAATGCACCGCTTAGTGTCACATCGCGGGGGTAGCCGGCAAGCCTTGCCGTGCTATTCATCCACCTTCTTGCCTACCTGCGTGACACGCCTCTAGCCGGTGTCATTTGGGGGTGATCTTCCTCAGAGATGGCTGCCACGTGCCTAATAACAGCCACTTAATCACTTGGGGGATCGACACCGCACCGATAAGTGACTTGCGTTGCTGTGAGGTGGAGTGGTGGCGCATTGGCTGGGTGATCCGCCCTCGGCATCCCCGGCAAGCTTGCCGAGGGAGTCTTGAGAATTGTCTTCGGGGTGACCTCGACCTTGCCAGGCTCGCCTGCCTGGCAAGGGAGGTTTTTCCTTAGTGATATCTTGTTTCTTGGTCTTGTCTTGGTCTTCTTGATCCTCCCTTTGATTTCTCAAAGAGCTATATCTTCTGCTTGGCCTTGTCTTGGATGCTTGGTGCAGTTCGCTTTATTGTTGTCGTGATGGAGACTTGCCTGTCCGGGCACAAGTCAGGGCGAAACATACACCCAGCTTGTGTACCCCGACACGGGCGCCATGGCGGGCCTGCTTCTTGTGATCCTTCCGCTTCAGCAAAACCGACCAAATTCTGAATGGTGGCTCTCCACTCATCCATTTGATTGGCCGCTGGCGGGAATCTCAGCAGGAGTTGGGCTCGCGCCATGGCTTCTGAAGCAGTGCTTGGCATAGACCGCGACGCAGACCGCGATGTTACTCGACTCCTGACAGTACCAGTAGTGGCGGTGCCGTGTTCTCGTCGCCGCGAGCTAGCCGCCATGGCAGTACGGTGGCGAGAAGGGTACGCCTGGGGGTTGACGACCCCGTTTGGCGCTTCATCTTGGTTACCCTGCCCTGGGGAAGGCGCATGCCCCATAGCTGCGCCTATAGCAGGGACAGCTGGGGGGTCGCGACTCGCACTAGAGTGGGCGTTGTCGCTGCGGCTGTGCCCTCCAGTGCGGTGGGGAGGTGGAGACTGAACATTCTCCTCGCCGGCGCCTTGTGGAATGTGGCCGCAGGGACATTGTTGATGTTGCCCTCCCACGGTGTCTTCCGCTCCCACTTCGGCCGCAGGGGGAATGACGATATCGCCGCCTTCGCCGGTCATGTCCCCCACGGCAGCCGCTTCCCCAACGCCGCCGCAGCACCTATAGTATCAGCTGCCGCATGTGAGGGGGCCTTCAAGGTGGAAGGGCGAGCTGTTGCGCCGGACTTTTTCTTGGGTGCCATGGACGATGAAGCTAATGATGAAGAAGACGATGATGAAGATTGACGCGCTGTTCACGACCTCGGGTTCACGCAAGCGCCTCCCCCTACCTGGCGCGCCAAAGATGTCGCGGTGGAACATGATCACATATGGGGCCATCGGCCCCTTGTGGGGAGATCACGTGGTACAAAGAGAGGAAGCCATGGAACAGCATGGCAGAGATGACACTGGTGGTTTTTACCCAGGTTCGGGCTGCTGAGAAGCGTAAAACACTACTCCTGCTTTGATGGATTGAAGGGAGGACCATAGTGGAAATGTAGCGCTCAAGCCCGGCAAGGTTGCCTCGGGGAGGGCAGCTACGCACGTATGAGCATACAAGGGTCCCAAATCCTTTTTTAGGTTGCCATGGCCCTCCTTTTATAGGCTAAGGGGTTACCATAGTGGCAAAACAGTCATTATCTGCTGATTAGATCGCCAACAGTGCTATCATACCTAACTCTGGCAGTTAGGACAAAGTGCATTAAATCTTGCGGCCCCGGCAAGCCTGCCGGGGAAATCTTGCGACTTGTTCTTGGTGAGGCCACGACCTGGCCAGGCTTACCTGCCTGGGAAGGGAGGTCTTTTCTTAATGACATTTTGTTCCCTTGGCTTGTCTTGGTCTTCTTGATCCACCCTTTGATTCCTCAAAGAGTTGTCTTTCTGGCTTGGTCTCGTCTTGGGAGCTTGGCGCTGTTGTATTCTCACCATCGCGCCTGTGTACAGTCTAGGCAACATACGTGAAGGTTTGTTGCACCGACAAGTAGTGATCGATCGCTCGGGTTCACTTAGCAGCAGCAGCGAAGGAATCGCTTGGGTTCAGTCAGCAGTGAAGGAAACGCTCAGGTTCAGTTAACAGCCAAGGGATCGATCGCACGGGTTCAGTAACGTAGCTAGTGCGATCGCTCGGGTTCAGTTAGCCAATGCCTCGCACACACACACGTACACGAGAGAAACATGCAAACCACAGTGTATCGCTCGACCCTGACCACGCACCGTAACTAGGAACTCCCCGATATTTTCCTCACCCTCGCTTCTACCATGATTTTTTCTGTCATGGCCGGTCCAAAGAATGTCATGCAGGTGCGTCCCCGGCCTGCCCAGGACGAAAAGCCCATTTTCTGTCATGGTTTTTTGTCATAGAAGTAGGAGCCCACCACATCTATGATGATACGTGGTTTTGTCACAACCAATGTTTACGATATCGATTATCGTTATCATCTCGGTCAGCTAGGGATTAGAGATTAATAGGAAATCGGTGGGTTAATCGAGTTTATCATTCGACTATTAATCGGATATTTTTTTGCAAATCCCAGGTTTCCAACACTAAAATACGCTATATTCAACATCAAGATAATATTGGACAGAAGTGTTACCTTGATTCCTAGCCTTTGAATCCTCGTATAATGACAAACAAAATTGGACAATAGTACATATTACGTAACAAGGTCCACAAAACACAAATAAACATAGTTTTTGCATGCATAGTACTATGAATAGGTCTGATTTGTCGGTAGATTCCCGATAAATCGCTTGTCAGAATGATAAATCGGCCCAAAAGATAAACGGTGAAGATAAGGCATAATCTTATCGGTCACCCCCGGAGTAGCGATAAATCGGAAGATTAATTGCTGACTCGAAAGATTTTTTAAACAGTGGTCACAACAATCGTCATAGAAGTGTCATAAGCATGACAGAAAAAAAATTGTTCGGGCCAAAATGTCACGGATGTTTTTTTTTGTAGTGTATTGTTGATCTAACAAAGAACCTATATTATTTAGTATTCTCCTATGAATAAAATGTTTATAGATTCCATCTTAGTCCACGACACCCTTGCACTATTATTATTTTCATATCATTCGGTCGTGCAAGTGAAAGGCAATAACAACAATATTTGATGAAGTGACTGTTGCAAGGAAAGGCGGGTATGAACTCAACTTGTTTCTGTTTTTGTAAATATGTTTAACTCATTATCCATGATTCAGCAAATTACGATTAAACATGTTATGTGACAATTAGAGATTATAGTTGCTCATGCCATGCTTAAGTAGCTAGGAGTGGATAATGATTTATCTTAAATGTCAAAAAGCACTAAAATGGTTGTGATGTGGTATGATCATATGGTATCCTCCTCTGAATGTTTCGAGTGGCTTGACTTGGACCATGTTCACACATGTTGTTGATTCAAAACCAACATAGCCTCCATGATATTTATGTTCGTGGTGTTTATATCCTACTCATGCTAGTATTCAATGTTAATTATTCAAAACGCATGTTTATGACCATTTTCACTCTCTAGCTGATCGCTTCTCAACCTATTTGCTAGCCTTCGCCTGTACTAAGTGGGAATACTGCTTGTGCATCCAAATCCTTAAACCAAAGTTATTCCAGATGAGTCCACTATATCTACCTATATGCGGTATTAGTCTGTTGTCCAAGTAAATTTGCATGTGCCACCTCTAAAAATTCAAACGAACATTTGTTTTCAATGCCCGTACCGCTCATGTAGTGATAGGGGGTGGTTAGTATCTTCCATGCTAAGCAGGTTATTCTTATGATGAGTGTTTATTCCCTCGTCCTTGCACGAGAGGGGACGGTAATCGGGATGCCCAATCCCATGATTAAAATTGTAAATAATATAAGGAACTCCCCAGAAAAGTTGTTGGTATGGAGGGCACCCGAGGATTTGGCTAGCCATGGCTTGTCTTTGTTGGTGGAGGGGGAGTAAACTTTACTTTTACCACTTGGGAACCGCCGCTAATGTGTTTAGCATGGAAGATATTGAAAACTCTTAGTCATAACATTGACAGGAAAGGTACACCTCCAAAAATTATATTTGTCCCTGATTTAAGCTATGAGCTCTGGCACCTCTACAAATACCTGCTTCCCTCTGCAAAGGGCTCATCTATTTACTTTTGTGTTATTTTACTTTTACTGTTGAGTCATCACCTTCGCAAACAAGCACCAGTCTGAAGAGCACTATTATCACTCTGATGCATTGTGTGTAGTTAATGTTGTGTGCGTCATGACTAGATCTCTTCTACAATGAATTACAATGTTTAGTCGCTGCTTGAACTTTGGAGGTGCTCTGCATTTATGTTTTGCTGTCTCAGAAATAGCTATCAAGATACCATGTTGTCATATTATATCATGATTGTTTAGATAAAGTGTTGGCATTTGAGACATTTTATTATTGCTCGCTTGTTCATTATGCCATTGATATGAGTGAATATAATTTCTAAGAGTTATCATTTGCATGGTTAGTCATGATCTTTGCTGAAAACCTGGGTATTATTTAAGCATATATATGGACACAATAACAAAAGAGTTGGTAAAAGTTTTTCTTTGTCACTTTCAGTTTATCAACTGAATTGCTTGAGGACAAGCAATGAGTTAAGCTTGGGGGAATTGATACGCCTCCGTCCTATCTACTTTTTCGAACACTTTTGCTCTTGTTTTGGACTATAATATTCATGAGTTGAATGAAACTAACCCAAATTGATGCTTTTTCAGCAGAACTACCATGGTGTTGTTTTTGTGCAGAAATGGAAGTTCTTAGAATTGGATAAAACTTTTTGGAGATTTATTTGGCAATAAAAGAAAAATACTGGAGCAAAGACACACTAGAGGGGGCCCCCTACTACCCACTAGGCACCAGGGCATGCCACCCCCCTCTGGCATGCCCTGGTGGGTAGTGTGGCCCACAAGGCTTTGCTGACCCTAATTCTGATGCTATAAATTCAGATTTCCCGAAAAAAATTAAGGGAGGAAGTTTCATCGCATTTTACGGTATGAAGCCGCCGCCACCTCCTGTTCTTCATCGAGAGGCCAGACCTGGAGTCCGTTCGGGGCCCCGGAAAGGGGGATCTTCCGTCTTCGTCATCATCAACCATCCTCCATCACCAATTTCATGATGCTCATCGCCGGGAGTGAGTAATTCTTTTGTAGGCCTATTGGACGGTGATGGGTTGGATGAGATTTATCATGTAATCTTGTTAGTTTTGTTAGGGCTTGATCCCTAGTATCCATTATGTTCTGAGATTGATGTTGCTATGACTTTGCTATGCCTAATGCTTGTCACTAGGACTCGAGTGCCATGATTTCAGATCTGAACCATTTATGTTTTCACCAATATATTTGTGTTCTTGATCCTACCATGAAAGTTATACACACCTATTACGTGTTATGATCCGCATATCCCAAGGTGACAATAATTGGGATTCTTTCCGGTGATTACCGTAATTTGAGGACTTCATGTATTCACTATGTGTTAATGCTTTTTTCCGGTTCTCTATTAAAAGGAGGACTTAATATCCCTTGGTTTCCTTATGGACCCCGCTACCACGGGAGGGTAGGACAAAAGATGTCATGCAAGTTCTTTTCCATAAGGACTTATGACTATTTACAGAATACATGTCTACATTACATTGATAAATTGGAGCTAGTTCTGTGTCGCCGTAGGTTATAACTGTTAAATGATGAATATCATCCAATGAAATCACTGATCCAATGCCTACAAGCTTTTCACAAATTGATCTTTGCTAAGATACTACTATTGCTGTTGCTATCACAATTGATATAAAATTACTGCTACCGCTCTTACTGTTACTGTTGCTACTATTACCACTTCTACCAAATTATCCTATTATTGTGCTACTGATCACTCTGCTGCAGATATTTAGTCTCCAGGTGTGGTTGAGTTGACAACTCAACTGCTAATACTTACAAATATTCTTTGGCTCCCCTTGTGTCAAATCAATAAATTTGGGTTGAATACTTTACCCTCGAAAACTATTGTGATCTCCTATACTTGTGGGTTATCAATGGGATCACGGAAGAACAGAAGCTTGCGGCGGTGAAAAAAGTGTTTCGGGTGGCTCTCTGGTATATTGGGAATATTGGGGAATTTGTAGAGCCGGAATTAGGTCAAGAGGTGCCACGAGGGGCCACAAGCTCGGGGGGCGCGCCCTATGAGCTTGTCGCTCACCCGTGTCTCTTCTAGTCTTCTCCCGAACCTTCTAGAGTCCCTTCTGGTCTAGAAGAAATTAATACAAACATTTTTCCCAGTTTGGACTTCATTTGATATTGATTTTCTGAAAAGCCAAAAAGGAGCACAAAACAGCAACTTGCACTGGGCGCTAGGTTAAATAGGTTAGTCCCAAGAAATGGTATAAAATAACATATAAATGCATATAAAACATCCAAGATTGATAATATAATTTCATGGAATAATTAAAAATTATAGATACGTTGGAGACGTATTAGGTTTCGCCCAAGGATTCGAAACGCCTGAAGGGGAAGGGCGTCCCTCACATCTGGGAAGCCTCCGAGGACACCCACGCTTCCTCCACTGATACGTCTCCAATGTATCCATAATTTTTTATTGTTCCATGCTATTATATTATCTGTTTTGGATGTTTTATATGCATTAATATGCTATTTTATATTATTTTTTGGGACTAACTTATTAACCCAGAGCCCAGTGCCATTTTTTGTTTTTTCCTTGTTTTTGAGTTTTACAGAAAAGGAATATCAAACTGAGTCCAAATGGAATAAAACTTTACGATGATTTTTCTTAGACCAGAAGACATCCACAGAGCTTGGAGAGGGGGTCATAATATGGCTGAGGAGGCGACAAGCCTGCCAGGCGCGCCCCTGGGGGGCGCGCTGAGTGCTTGTGGGCCCTCGGGTGTCTACCAACCCTAATTCTTGCACTATAAATTCCCAATTATTCCCAAACCACCAGAAGCGTCCACCAAAATACTTTTTCGCTGTCGCAAGCCTCTGTTCCCGTGAGATCCCATCTTGGGGCCTTTTTCGGCGATCTGCCGGAGGGGGATTCAATCACGGAGGGCCTCTACATCAACCTTGTTGCCCCACCGATAATGTGTGAGTAGTTTACCATAGACCTACGGGTCCATAGCTAGTATCTATATGGCTTCTTCTCTCTCTTTTATCTTCAATACAATGTTCTCCTCGATGTTCTTAGAGATCTATTCTATGTAATACCTTTTTGCGGTGTGTTTGTTGAGATGCGATGAATTGTGGATTTATGATCAGATTATCTATGAATATTATTTGAGTCTTCTCTGAACTCTTTTATGCATGATTAAGATATCTTTATATTTCTCTTCGAACTATCGGTTTGGTTTGGCCAACTAGATTGGTTTTTCTTGCAATGGGAGAGGTGCTTAGTTTTGGGTTCAATCTTGCGGTGTCCTCACCCAGTGACAGAAGGGGTAGCGAGGCACGTATTGCATTGTTGCCATCGAGGATAAAAAGATGGGGTTTTCATCATATTGCTTGAGTTTATCCCTCTACATCATGTCATCTTGCTTAAAGCGTTGCTCTATTCTTATGAACTTAATACTCTAGATGCAGGCAAGAGTCACACGATTTGTGGAGTAATAGTAGTAGATGCAGGCAGGAGTCGATCTACTTGTCACGGACCTGATGCCTATATTCATGATCATTGCCTTAGATATCATCATAACTTTGCGCTTTTCTAGCAATTGATCAATAGTAATTTGTTCACCCACCGTATGCTATCTTCAAGAGAGAAGCCTATAGTGAAACCTATGGCCCCCGGGTCTATTTTCCATCATATATTTTCAGATCTATAAACCAAAAAACCCAAAAATACCTTGTTGCAATTTATTTGTTTTTACTACATTTTAGTAATCTTTTATACCTATCTCTATTAGATCTCACTCTTGTTCGAGACCGTGAAGGGATTGACAACCCCTTTTTCGTGTTGAGTGCAAGTGTTTGTTAGTTTATGCAGGTGCATAAATTGGAGACTTGCTTGTGCCTCCTACTGGATTAACACCTTGGTTCTTAACTAAGGGAAATACTTATCTCTACTTTGCTGCATCACCCTTACCTCTTCAATGGAAAAATAAACGCAAGCTCAAGAAGTAGCAGGAAGAATTTCTGGCGTCGTTGCCGGGGAGGTTCTACATCAAGCCTACCAAGTACCCATCATAAACTCTCATCTATTGCATTACATTATTTGCCATTTGCCTCTCGTTTTCCTCTCCCCAACTTCTAAAACGTTTTCAGAAAAACATAAAAAGATTTGCCATTTTATTCGCCCTTCTTTCGTTCGTCTTTTTTGCTTGCTTTTTGTTTGCTTTTGTGTTAAATTGCTTGTTTGCCCGTATGGCTCAACCCAAGAGCTTTGATCCTTACTATAGGAAGTTGGAAGAGATTGAAAACAATGCTAAAAGTTTCATGTCCTTACAATTTGAGCATAATAGTTTCTTTAGGAACGAACTTAAAGAACAAAAAAGTATGATATAATATATTAATAAAGAGCTCGATGATGTTACTAAGGAAATATATGGCCTTAAATCTCAATTTGCTCATATGGAAAATTTAGTAGGCCAAATTTCCGACAAACAAACTACTTTGGTAAATAAGATGGCCGCTAAACTAGAATCCCTTGAAACTAATGATGAAGATCTTAAAGTGATTGGTGTGACTCCTATTTAATCTTTGTTTTCTAATATAAATGTTGATAAAGATGGGACTGGAGATGAGTCAACTTTAGCTAAAAGGCATCCCAATAATTTGGAGTTTAAAGATCTTAATGAAAAAATTGATAAAAATGGGATAGGAGAGGTCAAAATTTTAAGTAGCGATGAACCCACTCTTTTGGATTTCAAGGACTTTAATTATGATAATTGCTCTTTGATAGATTGTATTTCCTTGTTGCAATCCATGTTAAATTCACCTCATGCTTACAATCAAAATAAAGCTTTTACTAAACATATCGTTGATGCTATGATGAAATCTTTTGATGAAAAACCTGAGTTGGAAGTTTCTATCCTTAGAAAGCTTTATGATGAGTGGGAACATACTATTAAGATTAAAATTAAATATTATAAGTGCAATGCTTTGTGTGATTTGGGTGCTAGCATTTCCACGATTCCAAAAACTTTATGTGATGTGCTAGGTTTTCGTGAATTTGATGATTGTTCTTTGAATTTGCATCTAGCGGATTCCACTACTAAGAAACCTATGGGAAGAATTAATGATGTTCTTATTGTTGCAAATAGGAATTATGTGCCCGTAGATTTTATTGTGCGTGATATAGATTGCAATCCTGATGCGACTGTCGACAGAAAAACGATGGTGCGAATAATTTGCCCAATCTTTCACGGTACGGTGTCACCTGAAACAGTGTGGCGCTCGCGATCTTGTAGATGCAATCACCACAAAAACAACACGCACACCCGAGAGAGGAAGCACATGGACGATCTTCAGTAGATCAGCAGAAATTGAAACTCTAGAATCAATCTCAAACCAAAATCACAAAGGCTCAAAAGCTATCAACAAATATTCTGCGGCGGCCTGAAGATACCCCGACTTGCCAATCTATCCATCGATGGAAAATAGCCAAAAGAAAACTCCCCCTACACGGCCGGCCGGCCAGCCCTTTATATAGGCGATAAAAACTGTACCGACTTAAACAAGGAAAAAGGCATACGGACTCTCTCTCTTCTATCCTAACAAATCAAATCTTAACTAATTTAAGTATCCGGCCACGTTGAACACAAAAGTCCAAAACGGACTAGTACTTTGACAACCACATGCATGCACCCTCGTGAATCCTTATACTGTTGCTTCAAAAATAGTTGGACTCAATATTTCCCATCGTGACATGATTGCATGGTGTTCGAAAGGTAGGCTTCACTTCTTTCTCCGGAATAATCTGAAATTTCATCCTGCCAATCTGCAGTACCTGTACCTCCGAAGCTAAACACGGCCTGGTCGTACTTTGTTTATGCATAGAACTGACAGTAACAATTTGATTCCTTTTGTCACGGCGCTTAGCTGGTATGACATACTTCTCCATTAACGAAACAACAGTGTCCTTAGACAATGTCGCATCATCCTCCCTCCCTTGAAGAGAAACCGTCCTCGGTTTTGACCTATGCCTTGTAGATTTCTTCTTATATATTTCGACAGTACACTTTATATTCTTTGCATCCTTGGGAATAATAGCATAGAACTCACCCTTATGCATAAAAGTGTACCTATTTGTTCGCCCGTGATGAAGAGCGTTAACATCATGCTGCCACGGACGCCCTAAAATAAGATGACAAACATGTAGTGGCATAACATCACACTCCACTTTATCAACATAGCCATCAACAGAAAAAGGCACCTTCACTCTATGGGTTACCTTCACTTTGCCCACATCATTTATCCACTTCATATAGTATGGTTTTGGGTGCTGCCATGTTGGCAATGAAAGAGACTCCACCACATCCTTGCTAATCATGTTGCTAGCACTGCCACCATCAATTATCAGTTTACAAACTTCTCCCTTGATGGTACATGCAGTTTGAAAAATACTCCGCCGCTGTCCTTGTTCAACAATGGTCTTGTCATCTCGCTGGACCATATATGCTAGCAAACTCTCCATATCAGGATCATCTTGAGGGTAACATAGTATGGTATCACCATGACCTCTTTCGATTCCATCCTCTAACTTAGGCATCTCATCTTCAGATTCTGAAATATATTCCGCATCAACAAGTAGAACCCTGCATTGATTGGAACATTCATGCTTCATATGTCCACGTCCTCCACACTTGTGGCAAATAATATTACGATGATGAGACGAAGTCGCATTAGATGAAACCTGAGAGACCTCCTTTGGCGTAGCCGCCACTTTGCTCTGTTCAATGCTTCCCAACTTATAAGAAGGAGTCGGTTTAGCACTAAACCCACCATCAATAGGAGAAGAACCACGTCACCCACTGTTGTAAGTTGGACGAGTCTCTGAAGTTTGCTTCTCCAATACCCAACGTTCAGCACGCTCCGCTTGATGAAGCAACTCATGAATATCATTATATTGCATTAAATCAACACGGTCACGAATGTTTTCTTCTAACCCCTCAAAGAAACGTACCATGGTCGCCTCCGCGGACTCACGCACAGCTATACGGATCATCAAAACTTGCATCTCTTTATAGTACTCATCAACTGATTTTGTACCTTGCACTAGACGACGCAGTCTAGTATGAAGCTGGCGAGTGTAATAAGCAGGCACAAAACGTTCCCTCATGATTCGCTTCATGTCAGTCCATGTCGCTGGTCGTTCATGAGTACGGTTCTTATTATCCCACCATACAAGAGCATACTCTGTAAATTCCATTGATGCAACACGAACCTTCTTCTCTTCGGAGTAGTTGTGACCATCAAAAATCTGATTTACGCGCATCTCCCACTCCAAATATTTCTCCGAGTCAGCACAACGTCCCGAGAATTCAGGTATGGTTATCTTGATTCGACCCAAACCATCATCCTCGTGGGCACCATTGCCGCCATAGTCACGGCGCCACCCAGCATGGCGGTGAGCCCCAGCATAATGCCGTGGTCGGTGAGGTAAGCCTCCACGGGCATCAGAATCCTCAGAAAAATCAGCATCATCGTCGTTGTCGCGGTCACGATGTCATCGTGGTGAGCGGGACTGTCGGGGTGCCACATCTCTCGCCTGAAGGCGCTGAACTACTGCGGTGAGCCGATTAAGACTCTCAGTCACCACCTGTAGACTATCAGTGCGCTGTCCGTCGCTGGCAGTCAAACGCTTGTTCAACCTGTCCTCGACGCCTACAATATTTGCAGACAACTCCTCAACCCTTGTATCAAGCTTCTTGTTAGCTCCCTTGATCGACATCAGATGAATACGCAAATCATCACTTATCTCCAAATCCTCCGGAAGTTCATCATCCTCCTCATGATCAGATTTCTCATGTTGCGAGTTCACCATCTTTCAAACAACTGAATCAAATAACAGAAAAAAATTGTACCGTGATCAACCTTGCTCTGATACCACTTGATGCGACCGTCGACAGAAAAACGATGGTGCGAATAATTTGCCCAATCTTTCATGGTACAGTGTCACCTGAAACAGTGTGGCGCTCGTGATCTTGTAGATGCAATCACCACAAAAACAACACGCACACCCGAGAGAGGAAGCACGTGGACGATCTTCAGCAGATCAGCAGAAATTAAAACTCTAGAATCAATCTCAAACCAAAATCACAAAGCCTCAAAAGCTATCAACAAATATTCTGCGGCGGCCTGAAGATACCCCGACTTGCCAATCTATCCATCGATGGAAAATAGCCAAAAGAAAACTCCCCCTACACGGCCGGCTAGCCAGCCCTTTATATAGGCGATAAAAACTATACCGACTTAAACAAGGAAAAAGGCATACGGACTCTCTCTCTTCTATGCTAACAAATCAAATCTTAACTAATTTAAGTATCCGGCCACGTTTAACACAAAAGTCCAAAACGGACTAGTACTTTGACAACCACATGCATGCACCCTCGTGAATCCTTATACTGTTGCTTCAAAAATAGTTGGACTCAATATTTCCCATCGTGACATGATTGCATGGTGTTCGAAAGGTAGGCTTCACTTCTTTCTCCGGAATAATCTAAAATTTCATCCTGCCAATCTGTAGTACCTGTACCTCCGAAGCTAAACACGGCCTGGTCATACTTTGTTTATGCATAGAACTGACAGTAACAATTTGATTCCTTTTGTCACAGCGCTTAGCTGGTATGACATACTTCTCCATTAATGAAACAACAGTGTCCGTAGACAATGTCGCATCCAATCCTACATGTCCTATTATTCTTGGTAGACCTTTCCTTAGAACGATTGGTGCAATTATTGATATGAAAGAAGGAAACATTAGATTTCAATTTCTGTTAAGGAAGGGCATCGAACACTTCCCAAGAAAGAAAATTAAGTTGCCATGTGAATCTATTATGAGGGCTACTTATGGTTTGCATACCAAAGATGACAATACCTAGATCTATGTTTTATGCCTATCTAGGGGTGTAAAACAATAGCACTCGTTGGGAGGCAACCCAATTTTATTTTTAGGTTTTTTGATTTAGGTTATTTTTTTCAATAAATACACATTATTACCTCTTTAGTAATTGTGTTTTGGTGTTTTAATTAGTGTTTGAGCCAAGTAAGACCTTTGGGATGGTCTACGGTGATAGTTGATTTGATTTTGCTGAAAAACAGAAACTTTTGCGTCCAGTAACAGAATTTTAAAAATTGACAGAAGCGACCAAAAATTCTGACTTTTTACACAAGATTGATATACAAATTGCCCAGGTTGTTCTAATTTTACAGAATTTTTGGAGTTAAAGAAGTATGACAACAAGTCAGATCTTCACAGACTGTTATGTTTTTGACATATTCTGTTTTCTATGTGTTGTTTGCTTATTTTAATGAATATATGGGTAGTATCGGGGGGTATGAACCATGGATTGCAATCCTACATGTCCTATTATTCTTGGTAGACCTTTCCTTAGAACGATTGGTGCAATTATTGATATGAAAGAAGGAAACATTAGATTTCAATTTCCGTTAAGGAAGGCCATGGAAAACTTCACAAGAAAGAAAATTAAGTTGCCATATGAATCTATTATGAGTGATACTTATCGTTTGAATACCAAATATGACAATACCTAGATCTATGTTTTATGCCTAGCTAGGGGCGTTAAACAATAGCGCTTGTTGGGAGGAAACCAATTTTATTTTTATGTTTTTTGATTTTGGTTCTGTTTTTCAATAAATACACATTATTAAGCACCATTCCCCGTGAGTCTTGGCATTCGACGAGGCTCGTCAGGATGTCTCGCGGGGGACTGATCTTGTGCTCGGAGAGGAGGCCCGCCGCTAGGCCTCTCTCCGAGCTGCAAGGTGCCAGCAGGCACTGTGGCGCTACCACTGTCGTAGCATCCGCCCCCGGACTCTCGAAGTCGGAGACCTCGTCCTGAGGCGGGTCCTCTCTAGGGAGGGCCTCCATAAGCTCTTGCCCATGTGGGAGGGCCCGTTCAGGGTCGCCCGCGTCTCCAGGCCTGGCGCCGTGCACCTGGAGATGGAGGATGGGGTCCCCATCCATAATGCCAGGAACATCTAGCACCTCCGCAAGTTCTACCTATGACACTCTCACGTAATAAGGAGGGGGCTATACACGCACTAGAGTCTCCCGGTGCGCCGTTTCGTGGCCTCGCGGGAGCTCCTACCCATGCCCCAGTGGAAGCCCCATGCTCCGCGCTGGCGGAAATGGTCAAACAGCGACTATGCCCACGCCCAAGTGGAGGCCCCATGCTCCGCGCTGGTGGGAAGACTAGTATAGGTGCCGGACGCGGCCGTTTTTCATCCTCTCTTGTAATTGAATTTGCAATTTCTTGGAATGAAGTTTGACGTTTTCGCATATTTGTTCGAAAATGGTCGGGATGTTCTCCTTGCGGTGTTTCCCTTCTTGAATCTCGTTTTTCAAGGAAATGACGGCTGCCTATTGCTCCCTCCCGTGCGTCCTGCGTGCGGGGGCTGGGCACGGTGTTTACGCTTGGGTTAGCCCTAGCAGTGTTGAGGACCCAAGCCGCAACAGCCATGGGTCCGCCCGTATGCACACCTCGCCAAGGCTTTGGCGCCTAAATCCTCGCGCGATGCTCTCGAGCGAATCAACAGGCACGTGCTACCTTTGGCCCTGGCCTTGGGAGCGCTTGCCCCTAGGCCTTGCCGGGTACCGTGACCCAGCACACCAACGACGACTAACCCTCGCTTGGGGGCTCTAGATGCAGGAGGGGCGCCAAGGGAAGGTGGCCTGGGAAGACACAATTACGGTTTGGCGCATCATTAAGGAATCTTTCATCAAGTGCTTTTTACGTCAGCACGAGGCCCGATGCCTGGCGGAGGCGTCTTAGGAGGCCCCGGACCCTCGCGAGCCCCCTAGGGCCTCGCGAGCCTCTCGAGCCTCCGGAGCCGTCCGGTCCGTGAAGAGGAAGCCTCCCCGACAAGCTCCTCGGGCTACCTCGACGCTCTAGCAGCATCCTTACCGGAACAAGAAGTGTACATAGGATCAAAAGCTCCAGAGAAGCGCGCCCCTATGATGCAGGAACCCGCCAAGGGCCACGAGCACACCAAGCTAAGTTATCCTAATCGCACGAGGCAGGAACCTTTCAATTAATGCCAATATAATTGAAGAACTTGAGCAGGACACACTAATATAAAGGCGCAAGCGCTGCAGTTCATTATACACCCCCGCGGGGCTCTTCACGATTCTTGGTGTAGGAAATAAAGAAACAAAAAACGCCTCCATAAGGTCGCAGCTCCTAAGGCGCTGGCCCCGGCGCCATAGTGCCTAGTCAGAGTCCTCCTTGTCCTTGATCGGGGCGCGATGATGCGGCGGCTCGTCGTAGTCGTCGTCGCTCGAGCTCCCTCCAGCGGAGGTGCCACCACTGTTGGAGGTGTCGCGGCCGTCGCCGAGGGCAACTTCGCCGACGAGGATGTCGCTGCCACGATGGCCGCCGTCATCAGAGTGGCGGTCGTCGCCGCTCTTGTCGCCCTCCGGGCAGCACCCCAAGCATCTGCCATCTTCCCTGAAGATCTTGACGAAGAGCGTCGTCGCCCTGTCGTACTTGAAGTGGACGGTGTGCCTCCCCTTCAAGCCGCAGGCGCGGGTAAACGTCTGCCACCCACGGGTCAGGAACACATACCCCGCGGGGGTAACCTCGACCTCCGACCATGAGGACTGGTTGCAGCAGCCGTCGGGCTGTAGCCACAGCCCGACGGGTCCTCCGGCCGGTAGCTCTTCCGTGAAGGAGAGCGGAAGCTGGATCCAGGTGCCGGGCAGACTCTCCATCCACACCACGAACTCGCGGGCCATGTCATCCGAGTGGGCCTACGGGCGAGGCGGCCGGGCGGCCACAGCGTGCCTCCCCCCTTGGCCTCGGCCGCCGTGGCTCCCACGGCCGCTCCCGCGGGAGGAGTTCTTCCCACGGCTGCCGGAACCAATGTGAACCGCCAGCGGAGGGCGCCCACGCCCCCGAGATGACGCTTCGGGCGTAGCCGCGGACTTGCGAGGGCTGCCGGTCCCCCTCTTCGGTGGAGGCACCTCTGGTCCCTCCTTGGGGGCCTTGCCTTTCTTCTCGGCAGCGAACCTCCTGACTGGTACCATGGTTGCCGCGGCGGGACGGTTGCTGCGACTTGGAGGCGAGCGGGCGAGAAGATAGAGATGGGATGGGGCTCCGCACCCCTCGCCCTCTTATAGGCGATCGGGGAAAGCCAACCGATGCCCCTTTGCATTCGGGCAATGATGGCCTTGCGGCACGCGCCAGTCTTTTGCCAGTCTGGGCAGTTGCTGTGGCGACGTGGGGAAGTGGAGGCGTCCGCGTCCCGTCATGCGCCATGTGTCAAGCCTGGCCCGCAGGCGATTGGGGCCCGCGTCGCTTCGCTCTTCACTTCTTGCCTTCGCTTTGAAGCCAGGCCGAGCGCGCCTTGGTCCCGGGGGCTACTGCCGGTGTTCTAGGATCAGGGGTACCCAGACTTACCTGCCTGCAGCCCAACGCGTGGCCCTGTTGATTGCCCGGTACGACCCGGCTACAAGACTCTACGAGCAAGACCCTCACGTGGGCCGCCCCGGCCTTGCGAGGCGATCGACGGCAAGACCTCCCGAGGGGCAACTTCCCGAGCCTGCCTCCTGAGGAGCGGAGATCTCTATGCAGGTACCCCGCCTGACGAGGCTCGCGATGATGTGAGCCATGACGATCAAGGCCATGCGGGCGCCAGCGGGCGCAGAGGAGGACAGTTTCCTTTTTGGTGCTAAGGAAGGAAGGACCAACGGGGGTTTCTGAGGGATCCCCCAAAGGTTTCCATTCCGGTGCAACGAGACCAAGGCCACAAGCTCGGCAGGACAGATGTCATCACCGAGCCCACCACTTCATCATGGCCAGAAGCTTTGCAGGCGAAGACCACCTTTTGTCATGATAAGATGTACCTCTTGTCCCCTTTCAAATTGGCCGTTGTGGAATCCTTCCCCGCCTAAGCTATGAGGGAAGAGGACCAAAACCACTATAAATATAGGCTAGTCTCCATCATAGAGGGGAGATCAATTCTCATCCACTAAGCCCCCGCGAGGCTGCTCACCCACTGTACTAGTTTATCCTCAGCCTCCTCGCGAGGCGAGTCCACCACAAAGCAGGAGTAGGGTTTTACACCACAAGGTGTCCCGAACCTGGGAAACTGCTGTGTCCCCTCTTTCCCCGCTCACACGAACTCGACGAGGCCAATCCATGAGGCGATGAGCTTGAGGCTTCGTCTAGGCTAGATCTTTGCACACGCCCCAGAGTTCGAACCTTGTTGGGTCCGCGGAGCCCCGATTCCAACACCAAGACACGGTGCATGCCCATGGGCCCAGCGGCTGGCCACTACTAGACTTCACGGGCAAGACCCTCGCAAGGCACATGTCACCAAGCATCATCAACGGCCTTGGAATGTCCTCTCACGAGGCGATCTCCAGAGGCTGCCTCCCGAGGCCCCTCGCAGAGGTGAGCAAGCTAGGAGCGGCTTGGTGGGTCGCGCGTTACTGTGTCTTCACGTGGGTGACTGATAAGTCCATTTTGCATCATGTTTTCCTACTGTTATTTATAGTGTTTCTATGCAATATAATACTTTGTGGAGTAATTCTAATGCCTATTCTCTCATAATATGCAAGGTTTACACAAAGAGGGAGAATACCGACAGCTGGAATTCTGGACCAGAAAAAGCTATGTCGGAGACACCTATTCTGCACATCTCCAAATGAGCTGAAATTTTATGGAGAATTATTTTGGAATATATAAAAAATATTGGAGAAAAGAAATATCGGAGGGGACCACCTAGGTGCCCACTAGGCACCAGGGTGCGCCACCCCCTCCAGGCGCGCCCTGGTGGGTAGTGGGCTACCTGGCCCACCTCCTGTGCCCATCTTCTAGTACATTAGGACTTTTGACCTAGAAAAAATAAGGAGAGGACTACGTGATGGAGCGCCGCCGTCTTGTGGTGGAACTTAGGCAAGAGCACTTTGGCCCTCCGGTGGAGCGATTCCGGCGGGGGAAGGTCCCTCCAGGGGGGGGGGGGGGAAATTGAAGCCATCGTCACCACCAACAACCCTGTCATTTTTGGGAGGCCAATCTTCATCAACATCTTCACTAGCACCATCTCATCTAAAACCCTTGTTCATCTCTTGTGTTCAATCCTTGTATCAAAACCTCAAATAGGTACGTGTGGGTGACTAGTAGTGTTGATTACATCTTGTAGTTGATGCTAACCAGTTTATTTGGTGGAAGATTATATGTTCAGATCCATTATGATATTTATTACTCCCCTGATCTTGAGAATGAATATGTTGTGGGAGTAGTTACTTTTGTTCCTGAGGACACGGGAGAAGTTGATGTCTACTACACAACTTTTTCTTGTAGACTAGTGTTGGGCCTCCAAGCGCAGAGTTTTGTAGGACAGTAGCAATTTTCCCTCAAGTGGATGACCGAAGGTTCATCAATCCATGGAAGGCATAGGATGAAGATGGTCTCTCTCAAACAACCCTGCAACCAAATAACAAAAAGTCTCTTGTGTCCCCAACACACCAAATACAATGGTAATTTGTATAGGAGCACTAGTTCGGCGAAGAGATGGTAATAAAAGCATAGTAATGATAGTAGATATTGATTTTTCTAATAGGAACAATAAAAACAGCAAGGTAGCAATTGATAAAATGGAGCACAAACGGTATTGCAATGCTTGAAAATGATGCCTAGGGTCTGTACTTTTGCTAGTGCAATCTCTCAACAATGCTAATATAATTGGATCATATAACCATCCCTCAACGTGCGATGAAGAATCACTCCAAAGTTCCTATCTAGTGGAGAATAGAAGAATAAATTGTTTGTAGGGTACGAAACCACCTCAGAGCTATTCTTTCTGATCAATCTATCCTAGAGTTTGTACTAAAATAACACCAAGCTATTCTTTCCGACTAATCTAACCATGAGTTCATACTAAAATAACACCATATGATACACATCAACCATATCTAATGTCACCTAGATACTCCAATGTCACCACGAGTATCCGTGAGTTGATTATGCGATATGCATCAAACAATTTCAGATTCATAATACTCAATCCAACACAAAGAACCTCAAAGAGTGCCCCAAGAATTCTACCGGAGAAAGTAGGATAAAGACATGCATCAACCCCTATGCATAGATTACCCCAATGTCACCTCGGGAATCCGCGAGTTGAGTGCCAAAACATATATCAAGTGAATCAATATAATACCCCATTGTCACCACGGGTATTCATATGCAAGACATATATCAAGTGCTCTCAGATCAATAAAAACATTCAATCCGATAAGAACGAAATCTCAAAGGGAAAACTCAATTCAACACAACAAGATAGAGAGGCAGAAACACAATATGATCCAACATTATTAACAAAGCCCGCGATACATCAAGATCGTGCCATCTCAAGAACATGAGAGAGAGAGAGAGAGATTAAACACATAGCTACTAGTACAAACCCTCATCCCCGAGGGTGGACTAATCCATCCCCATCATGGTGGCCGCCGGGATGATAAAGATGGCGACCGGTGATGATTTCCCCCTCTGGCAGGGTGCCGGAACGGCGTCTAGATTGGTTTTTCGTGGCTACAGAGGCTTGTGGCGGCGGAACTTCTGATCTAGAGTTATTTCTAGGGGTTTCTGTATTTATAGGATTTTTTGGCGTCGGTTTCACGCGAAGATGGGCCTCGAGGTGAGAACATCCCACCACGCCACAGGTTGGGCTCCAGGCGCGCCCTGGTGGGTTGTTCCCTCCTCGTGGCTCTTCTGGCCCTGCCATAAAGCTTCGGGGGGCTGTTTTGTTCCAAAAAAAATCGTCAAAAAGTTTCAGCTCATTTGGAGAACTTTCATTTCTGCACAAAAAAACAACACCACGGTAGTTGTGCTGAAAACAGCGTCAGTCTGGGTTAGTTCCATGCAAATCATACCAAAGCCATATAAAATTGTTGTAAACATGGCATGAATACTTCATAAATTATAGATATGTTGGAGACGTATCAGAAGTCATGTTGCAAGTACTCATGTGAAAGATATGTATGTTGTGATTCCCTTGGTGGTGTTATGTGAACATCGACTACATGACACTTCACCATCTTTGGGCCTAAGGGAATGCATTGTGCAGTAGTTATTAGATGATGGGTTGCTAGAGTGACAGAAGCTTAAATGCTAGTTTATGCGCTATTCCGTAAGGGGATGATTTGGATCCATATGTTTAATGCTATGGTTAGATCTTATCTTAATTCTTAGTAGTTGCGGATGCTTGCGAGAGGGGTTAATCATAAGTGGGAGGCTTGTTCAAGTAAGAATAGCACCCAAGCACTAGTCCACCCACATATCAAATTATCAATGTAGCGAACGCGAATCAAACCAACATGATGAAAGTGACTAGATGAAATTCCCGTGTGTCCTCAAGAATGTTTTACTTATTATCAGAGACTGTTTTGGCCTGCCCTTTGCTACAAAAAGGATTGGGCTACATTTCTGCACTTATTTTTACTATTTTTACTTGTTACTTGTTACAAATTATATTGCTATCAAACTACGTGTTACCGACAATTTCAGTGCTTGCAGAAATTACCTTGCTGAAAACCGCTTGTCATTTCCTCCTGCTCCTCGTTGGGTTCGACACTCTTAATTATCGAAAGGACTATGATTGATCCCCTATAATTTTGGGTCATCAAGACTCTTTTCTGGCACCGTTGCCTGGGAGTGAAGCGCTCTTGGTAAGTGGAAATTCGTAAGGAAAAATTTATATTACGTGCTGAAATTTACTGTCACTTGTTAGTATGGAAAACAATCCGTTTAGGGGTGTGTTTGGGGTATCTTTACCTTGACTGGAAAAAAAGAGTTGCTCCTCAACCTATTGCACCTACTAAAAATATTGGTTATGAAATTCCTTCGGGTATGATAGAACAACTGCTAGCTAATCCTTATGCAGGAGATGGAACGAAACATCCTGATATGCATTTGATACATGTGGATGAAATTTGTGGTTTGTTTAAGCTTGCATGTTTACCCAGAGATGAGGTTAATAAGAAGGTTTTCCCTTTATCTTTGGGGAGAAAAGCATTGACATGGTATAGGCTATGTGATGATATTAGAGCTTAGAATCGATTGAAATTGGAATTTCACCAACAATTTTATCCTATGCATCTAGTTCATCGTGATCAGAATTATATATATAATTTTTGGCCTCATGAAGGAGAAAGTATAGCTATAGCTTGGGGGAGGCTTAAATAAATGTTATATTCATGCCCCAATCATGAGCTCTCAAGAGAAATTATTATACATAATTTTTATGCTTGGCTTTCTCATGATGATCAATCCATGCACGATACTTCTTTGTACTGGTTCTTTTATCAAGAAGACTATTGATTCAGGTGGGATTTGTTGGAAAGAATTAAATGCAACTCTAAAGATTGGGAACTCGACGAAGTAAAGAGTCAGGTATTAATCTTGAGTTTGTTTGTCTTAAATCTTTTATGAATACCGATGCTTTTCACAAGTTTAGCACTAAATATGGACTTGACTCTGAGATAGTAGCCTCTTTTTGTGAATCATTTTCTACTCATGTTGATATCCCTAAGGAGAAGTGGTTTAAATATCATCCCCCTATTAAAGAAGAGATTAAAGAACAAGTTATAGTTAAGGATGAAACTATCATTTACAATGTTGATCCAGTTGTTCCTACTGCTTATATTGAAAAACCACCTTTCCGTGTTAGGATAAAGGAACATGCTAAGGTTTCAACCATGGTTAAAAAAAGTAATATTAGAGCATCCAAAACCTCTGAACAAATTAGCGTAGAACCTAGTATTGCTATAATAAATGATCTCTTGGTCGATAATATTGATGGGCTTGTTATTTACTTCTGCGATGAAGCTGCTAGAATTGCCAAACTAGACACGAAAGACAAGAATAAGCCCGTTGTTGGCATGCTTGTTGTCTCAGTTAAAATAGGGGATCATTGTTATCATGGTTTATGTGATTTGGGTGCTAGTGTCAGTGCTATTCCTTTTACTCTTTACCAAAAAATTATGAATGATATAGCACCTGCTGAAATAGAAAATATTGATGTTACTATTAAACTTGCTAATAGAGATACTATCACACCACTTGGAATTGTTAGAGATGTTGAAGTCCTGTGTGGAAAAAAACGCCCTACTGATTTTCTAGTTATTGGTTGCCCACAAGATAACTTTTGTCCCATTATATTTGTTAGACCTTTCCTGAACACTGTCAATGCTAAGATAGATTGCGAGAAAGAAAACCGTCAGTATTAATTTTGGTGATGTGTCTCATGAATTTAATTTCTCTAAGTTTCGTAGGTAACCTCGTGATAAAGAATTGCCTAGTAAGGATGAATAATTGGTCTTGCTTATATTGCCGTACCTCCTGTTAATCCACTAGAACAATATTTGCTCGACCATGAAAATGATATGCCCTTGCATGAAAGAAATGAAATAGATATGATGTTCTTTGAACAACAACCCATTCTTAAACATAATTTGCCTATTGAAACTCTAGGAGGTCCTCCTCCACCTAAGGGTGACCCTGTGTTTGAATTGAAACAATTACCTGATACTTTGAAATACGCTTATCTGGATGAAAAGAAGATATATCCTGTTATTATTAGTGCTAAGCTTACAGAGCATGAAGAGAAGAGATTATTAAAAACTATGAGGAAGCACCGAGCTGCTATTTGATATACTCTTCATGATCTTAAGGGAATTAGTCCCACTCTCTGTCAGCACAAGATTAATATGGAACCTGATGCTAAACCCGTTATTGATCATCAACAACGATTAAATCCTAAGATGAAGGAAGTGGTAAGAACTGAAATACTAAAGCTTTTGGAAGCAGGTATAATTTATCCTATAGCTGATAGTAGATGGGTAAGTCATGTTCATTGTGTTCCTAAGAAAGGAGGTTTTACTGTTGTTCCTAATGATAAAAATTAACTTATCCCACAAAGAATTGTGACCGGCTATAGAATGTTAATTGATTTCACAAAATTAAATAAAGCCGCGAGAAAAGATCATTACCCTTTGCCTTTCATTGATGAAATGTTAGAAAGATTTTCTAAGCACACACACTTTTGCTTTCTTGATGGATATTCTGGTTTCTCTCAAATAACTGTATCATAACCTGATCAAGAGAAAACCACCTTTACTTGTCCTTTTGGAACTTATGCTTATAGACGTATGCCTTTTGGTTTATGCAATGCACCTTCTACTTTTCAAAGATGTATGACTGCTATACTCTCTAAATTTTGTGAAAAGATTTGTCGGAATTGGGGCTCCGTGGACCCAAACTAGGTTCGAACTCTGGGGCATGTACGAAGGATCTCGCTTCATGTTGATACACTGCTCGCTGCCCTCACGGCCTAATCTCGTCGAGTACGCGCGAGCGGGAAGAAGAAGTGGATACGGTGGTTTTACCCAGGTTTGGGCCACCTTGTAGTGTAAAACTCTACTCCTGCTTTGTGGTGGATTGGCCTCATGAGGAGGAAGAGGATGAACTAGTACAGTGGATGAGCTGCCTCGTGAGGGCTCAGAGGATGAGAATGAATCGATCCCTCTCTATGGTGGAGGCTAGATGATACTTACACTAGGCCTAGTCCTCTTCCCTCATAACTTAGGCAGGAAGGAATACCACAGTGGCCAAATTTGAAGGGGGATAAGAGTACATCTTATCCTGACGAAAGGTGGTCTTCGCCAACAAAGCTTCTGGCCATGACGAAGCTGTGGGCTCGGTGATGACCTCCGTCCTGCCGAGCCCATGGTCTTGGTCTTGTTGCATTGGAATGGAAACCTTTGGGGGATTCCTCGGGAACCCATGCTTGTCCTTGCCTCCTTAGCACTAAAGAGGAAACTATCCTAGACTGCACCCGCTGGTGCCCGCCTGGCCTAGGTCATCATGGCTCATGTCATCGCAAGCCTCGCGAGGCGGGGTACCTGCATAGAGATCGCCGCTCCTCGGGAGGCAGGCTCGGGGAGCTGCTCCTCGGGAGGTCTTGACGTTGCTTGCCTCGCGAGGCTGGGGGCCCTTGCGAGGGTCTTGCTCGTGGAGTCTTGTAGCTGGGCCATACCGGGTCGTTGTTGAAGTCATGTGCTGGGCCGCAGGCAGGCAGGTCTGGGTACCCCCATTCCCCGAACGCCGACAAGATTGTTGAGGTTTTCATCGATGAATTTTCTGTTTACGGAACTTCTTTTGATGATTCCTAAGCAACCTTGATCGAGTTTTGCAAAGATGTGAACAAACTAGTCTTGTCTTGAATTGGGAGAAGTGCCACTTTATGTTGAATGAAGGTATTGTCTTTGGGCATAAAATTTCTGAGCGAGGTATTGAGGTGGATAAAGCTAAAGTTGATGCAATTGAGAAAATGCCATTTCCCACTACAGGAATCAGGCACTTTGCCGTGTGCCATGGCGAACGGCAAAGGCATGCATGGCGGAATGCAAAGGCCTTTGCCGTCAGCCAGCAGACGGCAACAGGTCTGGTTGAATAAGCTACGGCAAAGGGTTCTTTGCCGTCTGCTGGCGGACGGCAAAGATGAAATGGTCTTTGCCGTCCGCCAGTAGACGGCAAAGAGCCTAGACGGCACACGTGGCTGGTTAGGTTTGTTAGGGGGTCAACGGCGTGCTTTGCTGTCTACTGGCAGATGGCAAAGACCTTGCATCTTTGCCGTCTGCCAGCGGACGGCAAAGTGCACAAATATGCCAGCCCAGATTCCCGCCAGGTAGCTGCCACGTGGCTACCAGCAGACGGCAAAGCTGCCAAATAGGCCAGCCCAGTGCACCCCAGGTTGCACAGGTAGCTGCCACATGGCAGCTTTGCCGTCTGCTAGCTGATGGCAAAGCTCTTTGCCGTCCGCCAGCAGACGGCAAAGAGCCTGTACAGCCCCTGTTTTTTCAGTTTTTTCTTAAATTTATTCAATTTCACAGAATTTCACAGATATATATATATATACACATTTGAGAATACTTTCAACAAGCATAACAACACATATACATACCAAATCATATCCCTGCCATATGGATATGATCATCCAACACATTTACATACCAAATCAAAAGTCCATATGCAATATATATAGCTAGCCAACATATCCAACAACAAGCATACAATGGTTTCATCCATACAAATATATATCGGTAGCAAGTTTCACATTGTTCATCCTATAAAATCAAAACAAAAAGGAAGCACAACGAGAATAGTAGACTCCATCAACGCAAGCTTCCTCATCGAAAGCAAATCTGCAAATTGGGAAAGAAGAAAGTTAGAAGAAGAAGGAGAAGACTAGCTAGAAGAAGAAGAAGAATTTTTCTTCTCTTTCTTTTTCTCCTCTCCTCTTCTTTATCTTCTTCTTCTTCTTCTAACTAAGGTAGGTAAAAATTCCATTTTTATCTAACTTAGGTAATTATGCCATTTAGGAGGAAAATAAGCTAAGTATGCATTTGTTAAGCAAAACACTAGAGAAAACTTACCCTCGTCACAACAAATGCGATGAAGATCGCAACTAAGGTAACAATTGATCCAACGGCATAATGATACCAAGCCTCATTATCAATGGCATATTTTCTAATCTTCTTAAGCTTCAGGCGCATTGCATCCATCTTCAAGCGCATTGCATTCATCTTCATCTTGTGATCATCGACGACATCGGCAACATACAACTCCAATGTCATCTTCTCTTCTTCAATTATTTTAATTTTTTCTTTGAAATACTCATTTTATTTTTCAACTAAATTTAACTTCTCGACAAGAGGGTCGGTTTAAAATTCCGGTTCACATACCTCCTAGATTAAAATATCTCTATGTCAACTTGATGGCCATAATTGTCATAAATGCGAAAATACAACAAATAGTTATAAAAGAGAATTTACCACATCCGACTCATAAAGCAGGCGAGGGCCGACGGGGACGGACATCAAGCCCATGGCACAATGTATAAGAAACAATCATACAAAGTAAGAAAATTATACAAGTAACTATATAAATCATACAATCATACAAGTAACTATATAAATCAAGTACAACATAAAAAATTGAATACCTAATAATAATCTGGATCATCGGGTTCAATAAATGCTCCGGGATCAATAAATGCGTCATCATCATCACTATCAGTAATGACGTGCTCATCATCATCATTAATAAATGCATCATCATGTGGAAGGCCACCTTTATGTAATTGGTCATGCATTGACAAGTCATCCGCAGCAGTAACCTCTTCTAGTTCAGGTTCTTCTTGTTCCGGCTCAGGGGTGAAGTCGGGTTCACTGTCGCTTTCTACTTCAATGTTCTGGGGTGAAGTAGAGCGGTTCTTGAAATGTTTTTTGGAAAGACGTGTTTCTTGGAAGAATTCTCCTTCATATGTGTCTGTGTTAATGTGAGGTTCATAATCCTCTTCATTGGGGGGAGGTGGTCTAACACGTGGCGGCAATTCATAAATGACATCCCAACCATTGAGATTTGGATCACTTTGACAGGCCCATGGTAGATAGAAAACTTGGGTTGCCTGTTGAGCCATAATATAGACATCGGGAACATCCAAATGGGTGCTTTGTTTGATAGCCCTAAGTGTTCATGAGTCGTTCTAGTCTCCTTCGGCTGGAACCAATAACATTTAAAGACTACGACGTTTGGTGAGTTTGCACCATAGAATTGAAGTTCATAAATTGCTTCAACTCTTCCATAATACTCGGTATCTCCTTCACCGATAGCAGAGACACAACAATTTGTAGACTTTCGGTCGGCCATAGATAGCTCTTTGCCATAGGTACAAAAGTGATACCCGTTGATGTCATATTTGTCAAATGAATGGACCTTAAAGTCAAAACCATTAGCGACTTGTCTCAAATCGGCATCCATAAACTCTGAATTAGCCTACAAGTTTAATACGAAAGGGATTGTTGCATTAGCCACAAATTAGATGAAGAAATGAAATGGTCTAATGGAAATTACCGTTTGTTTGAACCAAGAGATGAAACCGGGATAGCCGCCTCCATGCTTTGCCAGAAGCTCATACTCTTCGACGGAATCCTTTTGGATCACCGCTCCATACGAGAATTTGGCGACGTATCGACTGTATCAAATTTATCCGGGAATAAGAGCAGTTCAAAGGAATTAGAAGTTGCAAAACAATGTACCGAGAACTTACTCAATATACGGCCGCACTTCTGCTAGGTTGGTGAAGATATACAACGAAATGATCTGCCATTCTTCAAAATCCAACATTAAGGAATTAGAAGCACCAGCTGGTGCGAGATCCCCTTTGAATAGGCTGAGGTTGGATCCACCCTTTTTAGGGTCGTCAGCATTGTACCGAGGCTTCAGATTATGCAAATGACGATTTTTGGCTTCGTAGTGGTTTGTCACGAAGTTTGCCGCCTCCTCAGTAATGAATGCCTCAGCCATCGATGCTTCAATTCTACGTTTATTTTTACATTTTGCTCGTAGCGTCTTCGGCATCCTCTCAGTTGCGTAGCACAAACGATTTTGCACGGGCCGCCCCAATCTTGCCTCGGTTGGGAGATGCAAAATCAAGTGCTGCATTGGATTAAAGAAGCCCGGCGGAAAGATCTTCTCTAACATGCAAATCAACTCCGGCGCCAACTCTTCCATTTATTCTAGCAGGCCATGCGATAGTTCTTTCCCACAAAGAACATGGAAGAAATAGCTCAGCTCTGCCAGTACTAGCCATTCATCCTCAGGGATGAAGCCACAGAACATCACCGGCATTACCCGCTCAATCCATATGTGCCAATCATGACTCTTGAGACCAAATATTTTCAATTTATCAAGACTCACTCCCCTCTTTAGATTCGCTGCGTACCCATCGGGGAACATCAACTGCTGTTGCACCCACAAGATAATTTCCCTCATAGCTGGCCTTCCAAGATTAAACCATGCCTTTGGCTTTGTCCAGTTCTACTTTCCTTTCGGTGGTTGCATGTTTTGTAACGGTCTATGACATAGAGCCTCCAGATCGACTCTAGCCTTAGTATTATCCTTTGACTTCCCATCTATGCCGAACAATGTACCAAAAAGTGCCTCGGCGATATTCTTCTCAGTGTGCATCACGTCGATGTTGTGTGGGCAAAGGAGGTGTTTGAAGTAAGGCAGATCCCACAAGCATGTCTTGTGAGTCCAGGCGTGTTTCGAATTATACCCCTTGAAATACCCTGGACGCTCTGGATCTGGCTCGAGAGCGTTTAACTAATCCAGGGTCTCTTGGCCTGTCAACGCAGGTGGTGCAGAGTTTTTGACAACTCTACCTTTGATGAAGTTCTTCTTGTCATTCCTGAACTTATGGCGAGGATCCAGGAACTGTCTATGCATGTCGAAGCAAGAAAACTTGCGACCGGCCTGAAGCCAATGAAACTCAAGAGCTCCCTTTCATGTGGGGCACGGGAACCTTCCATGCACACACCAGCCAACGAATAGCGCATACGCCGGCAAGTCATGCGTCGAGTACATGTACCAGACACGCATTATGAAGTTCCGTTTGCTAAAGGCGTCGTATGTCTTGAACCCATTATCCCGGGCTTCTTGCAATTCGTCCTTCAGCGGCTGCATGTACACATTCATATTCTTCCCCGGATAGTTGGGCCCTGGAATTATCAACATCAGGAAAATGTTCTTTCTTTGCATAATCTGTCTGGGGGGGAGATTGAGTGGAAAGACAAATACGGGCCAACAACTGTATTGGGCTGCCGTCAGACCAAACACACTGAACCCATCCGTGCTGATGCCGACTCGAGGATGCCTCGGATCTGCCGCTTTGTCATCATGTAATGCATCGAAGCGCTTCCATGCTTCACCGTCCGATGTGTGCACCATCATCAGCTTCCCATCTGCATCTAGTTGGGTTCTTTTGCCCATTTTGTGCCATGTCACCTGTCTGGTCGTCTCTTCGACCATGAAAAGGCATTGAAGTCTTGGTACGATTGGCATATACCGAAGAACATTAATGGGGATTTTGGTATGCGTCTTCTCACCCATACCATTGTCTACCACAACATACCTGGATGACTTGCAAATGGGACAATAGTTCAAGTCCGCATACTGAAGCCTAAATAAGGCACATCCTTTCTCACAGGCATGTATCTTCTCATAGGGCATCTTAAGAGCATGGAGGATTTTGTCTGACTGGTACAGGTTTGCAGGTAGTACATGGCCTTTGGGTAGAAAATGTCCAAATACTATCATCATTGCATTGTAGCATTCTCTGCCCAAGTTGAATTGAGCCTTCAGAGCCATTATTTGTGAGATGGCATCCAGCTGACAAAGCTCAGTGTGCTCGTGGAGAGGACGTTTTGAAGACTCCAACATTTCATTGAAGGCCTTTGCAGATTCCTCCATCTCATCATCCGAGTCCCGAGCATCATCAAAGCCTTGCACCATGTCTTGCATCCCGGTACCATGCTCGTCGGTGCGACGACGAAGCACCTCAGCTCTAGCACGTTGGGCAGACTCGCCATGAAATGTCCACACCATATAATCTGGTGTAAAACCCCTCTTCCGCAGGTGTTTTCCCATCTCATCATTTGTCCTCTTGTGCCAATTGTTGCACCCGGCACAGGGGCACCATGTTGTCCTCTGGCCATTTGCAAATGCGGCTCTCAGAAACCCCTTGGGTTTTGTTAACCATTCAATGGTCATGTCTTTCTGACTAGTGTGACCGGTGTACATCCAAGCACAATCACTCATCTTGCCTAGCTACTATACACATAAGAAATATATATATAAATCAGCATGTATATATTCATCAGTTAATGAAGTTTGTCACTTTTATTATGTCCATGCAACCTAGAATCTAATAGGTAAAGATAGGTCCTAATCCCACCTGAGTATGTGTAGATTGGGTTCATTTTCCCATACTCTGGAACGGATCCGACGCAAAATTTCGGCAGCACCTCCCCGCTGTTCTCCTGATACACGCCTCGGCAATAAGCAGAGAGGATGTGTACCCGGAGAACAACAAGGAGGCACTGACGAAATTCTGCATCAGATCCAGAGCAGAGCATATGGGAAAACGAACCCAATTTACACATACTCGGGCTGTCCATGGATAACGTTGGACAATTCGAAAGAATCACGGTTATAAATATGCAAATGCATGCATATTTATAGATGTAACCCTTTCAAACGGGAGACGCATAGTGGTCACGCATACTGATGATTGAAGACACCTATAGCTAGCAAGTTTCATCGGCACAAAGACCGGAACAGAGCAAATGAAGGGGGGAGGAGGACATGTCATTTGTGCTCACCCACGAACACAGGGGCGGAGCTCGTCGAACACTAGACCCTCGAAGCGATGAAAAAACTGCACATTTATATCGAAAGATGAGTAACATAGCTATTTTGTTTTTTCCGTCAACCTAACTAAATATTTACAACAGGACGAGCGGGTTAGGGGGTTCCTCGGCGTTGATGGAACCCTAAATAGCAAGTATCATCGGTGCGAGATACATGTGGCGCTCGGCGTTGAACACTAGATCCACATCCCACAAGTGACGCCGGCGCACGGCGTCCCGCGCGCAGCAATAGTTCTGGGGGCCGATGACGGTCGAACACCTTGGCGAATTTCAAGTTTGGGTGTTTCAAGTTTCAACACTTGGCTTTTAATCGTCATCGCAGAGGCTGCAAAACAAATTCGCAAAGGTGTTCAATCGCCATCGACCCCGAGAACTGTTGCTGTGGGACGCCGGACCCCGGCGTCACTTGTGGGACGTGGATGTAGTGTTCGACACCGACGGCCACATGTATCTCGCACCGACGATACTTGCTATTTAGGGTTCCATCGACATCGAGGAACCCCCTAACCCGCTCGTCCCCGGGCGCCCCCTTTTCCTACTTCTTTTTTTCATCTTCTACTTCTACTTTTTTTTTCATCTTCTTCTTCATCTTCTTCTTCTTCTTCTTCTTCTTCTTCTTCTTCTTCCTACTTATTGTTCTTTTTTTTATCTTCTTCTTCTTCCTCTTCTTCTTTTTCTTCCTTTTCTTCTTTTACTTTTTTTTTTCATCTTTCTTGTTTATTCTTAAAAAATAGAAAAAAAACCTAAATTAATTAAATTAACATAAACTAACCTAAACTAAACTAACCTAACCTAACCTAAACTAAACTAACCTAAACTAAACTAAACAAACATGAACTATAAAAAAAAACAAAAAAAACTCACCACGAGGAGGGGCGGGGCGGCCGGCGAGGGGGTGGGCGCGGGCGGCGGCGGCTCGTGCACGGGGGCGGGTCGGGGCGGTCGGCGACGGGGTGGCGCGGGCGGCCGGTGAAGGGGGTGGCGCGGGGCGGCGGCGGCTAGGACGGGGCGGAACGGTGCGGGGCGGGACGTGGCGGGCGGCCGACAACGAGGGTAGCGCGGGGTGGCCGGGCGGGGCGGTCGGCGATGGGGGTGGCGCAGGGCGGCGGCGGCTCGGGCACGGGGGCAGGACGGGGTGGCCGGCGACGGGGCTGGTGGCGCGGGGCGGCGGCGGCAGCTCGGGAACGGGGGCGGGGCGGCCGGCGACGGGGGTGGTGGTGCGGGTGAGGGGCGGCGGCGGCTCGGGCAGGGGGAGAGAGAGAGCGGACAGAGAAAGGGCTGGGGCGCACGCTGGCCGCTTTTTAGTTAGGTCATAGCTCTTTGCCGTCTGCTAGCAGACTGCAAAGAGCCTAGCTAACGGACGTTAGGTTGGCCACTTTCTTTGCCGTCCGCTAGCAGACGACAAAGAAGCTTTGTCGTCTGCTAGCAGACGGCAAAGAAAGTGGCCGTTAGGTGGTTCTCGCTAGTGGGCCACCCTCCCTCTTTGTCGTCTGCTAGCGGACGGCAAAGCTTCTATGCCGTCCGCTAGCTGACGGCAAAGAGCTGGCTGACGGCAAACATGATCATTGCCGTTGTTGGGGAACGTAGTAATTTCAAAAAAAAATTCCTACGCACACACAGGATCTTGGTGATGCATAGCAACGAGAGGGGAGAGTGTGTCCACGTACCCTCGTAGACCGAAAGCGGAAGCGTTAGCACAACGCGGTTGATGTAGTCGTACGTCTTCACGATCCGACCGATCCAAGTACCGAACGCACGGCACCTCCGAGTTCAGCACACGTTCAACTCGATGACGTCCAGCGAGCTCCGATCCAGCAAAGCTTCACAGGAGAGTTTCGTCAGCACGACGGCGTGGTGATGGTGATGATGATGCTACCGACGCAGGGCTTCGCCTAAGCACCGCTACGATATGATCGAGGTGGATTATGGTGGAGGGGGGGGGGGCACCGCACACGGCTAAGAGATCAATGATCAATTGTTGTGTCTATGGGGTGCCCCCTGGCCACGTATATAAAGGATGGAGGGAGGAGGAGGCCGGCCCTCACAGGGCGCGCCCAAGGTGTGGAGTCCTACTAGGACTCCCTAGTCCTAGTAGGATTCCACCTCCCACATGGAATAGGAAAAGGGGAAGGGAGAAGGAGAAGGAAGGAAGGGGGCGCCCCCTTTCCCTAGTCCAATTCGGACCAGTCTATGGGGAAGGGGCGCAGCCACCCTTGAGGCCTTTCTCTCCTTTCCCGTATGGCCCATTAAGGCCCAATACGAATTCCCGTAACTCTCCGGTACTCCAAAAATACCCGAATCACTTGGAACCTTTCCGATGTCCGAATATAGCCTTCCAATATATCGATCTTTACCTCTCGACCATTTCGAGACTCCTCGTCATGTCTCCGATCTCATCCAGGACTCCGAACAAACTTCGGTCATCAAATCACATAAACTCATAATACCGATCATCACCGAACTTTAAGCGTGCGGACCCTACGGGTTCGAGAACTATGTAGACATGACCGAGACACGTCTCCGGTCAATAACCAATAGCGGAACCTGGATGCTCATATTGGCTCCCACATATTCTACGAAGATCTTTATCAGTCTAACCGCATAACAACATACGTTGTTCCCTTTGTCATCGGTATGTTACTTTCCCGAGATTCGATCGTCGGTATCTCAATACCTTGTTCAATCTCGTTACCGGCAAGTCTCTTTACTCTTTCTGTAATACATCATCCCGCAACTAACTCATTAGTTACAATGCTTGCAAGGCTTATAGTGATGTGCATTACCGAGTGGGCCCAGAGATACCTCTCCGACAATCGGAGTGACAAATCCTAATCTCGAAATACGCCAACTCAACAAGTACCTTAGGAGACACCTGTAGAGCACCTTTATAATAACCCAATTACGTTGTGACGTTTGGTAGCACACAAAGTGTTCCTCCGGTAAACGGGAGTTGCATAATCTCATAGTCATAGGAACATGTATAAGTCATGAAGAAAGCAATAGCAACATACTAAATGATCAAGTGCTAAGCTAACGGAATGGGTCAAGTCAATCACGTCATTCTCCTAATGATGTGATCCCGTTAATCAAATGACAACTCATGTCTATGGTTAGGAAACATAACCATCTTTGATTAACGAGCTAGTCAAGTAGAGGCATACTAGTGACACTCTATTTTGTCTATGTATTCACACATGTATCAAGTTTCCAGTTAATACAATTCTAGCATGAATAATAAACATTTATCATGACATAAGGAAATAAAATAATAACTTTATTATTGCCTCTAGGGCATATTTCCTTCAGTCTCCCACTTGCACTAGAGTCAATAATCTAGTTCACATCGCCATGTGATTTAACACCAATAGTTCACATCACCATGTGATTAACAACCATTGTTCACATCGCTATGTGACCAACACTCAAAGGGTTTACTAGAGTCAATAATCTAGTTCACATCGCCATGTGTTTAACACCCAAAGAGTACTAAGGTGTGATCAAGTTTTACTTGTGAGAGAAGTTTAGTCAACGGGTCTGCCACATTCAGATCCGTATGTATTTTGCAAATTTCTATGTTTACAATGCTCTGCACGGAGCTACTCTAGCTAATTGCTCCCACTTTCAATATGTATACAGATTGAGACTCTGAGTCATCTGGATCGGTGTAAAAGCTTGCATCGACGTAACCTTTTACGACGAACTCTTTTATCACCTCCATAACCGAGAAATATTTCCTTAGTCCTCTTAGGTAACTAAGGATAACTTTGACCGCTATCCAGTGATCTATCCCTAGATCACTATCGTTCCTCCTTGCTAAACTCATAGCAAGGCACACAACTGGTCTGGTACATAGCATGGCATACTTTATAGAACCTACGGCTGAGGCATAAGGAATGACTTTCATTCTCTCTCTATCTTCTGCCGTGGTCTTGCTTTGAGTCTTACTCAACTTTATACCTTGAATACAGGCAAGAACTCTTTCTTTGACTGATACTTTTTGAACTCCTTCAAAACTTTGTCAAGGTATGTGCTTTGTGAAAGTCTTATTAAGCGTCTCGATCTATCCCTATAGATCTTGATGCTCAATACTTAAGCAGCTTCACCGAGGTCTTTTATTGAAAAATTCTTATTCAAGTATCCTTCTATGCTATCCAGAAATTCTATATCATTTCCAATCAGCAATATGTCATCCACATATAATATCAGAAATGCTACAGAGCTCCCACTCACTTTCTTGTAAATACAGGCTTCACCATAATTCTGTATAAAACCATATGCTTTGATCACCTTATCAAAGCATATATTCCAACTCCGAGATGCTTGCACCAGTCCATAGATGGATCGCTGGAGCTTGCACACTTTGTTAGCACCTTTAGGATTGACAAAACCTTCTGGTTGCATCATATACAACTCTTCTTTAATAAATCCATTAAAGAAATGTAGTTTTGACATCCATTTGCCAGATTTCATAAAATGCGGCAATTGCTAACATGATTCAGACAGACTTAAGCATCGATACGAGTGAGAAAATCTCATCGTAGTCAACACCTTGAACTTGTCGAAAACCTTTTGCGACAATTTGAGCTTTGTAGATAGAAACTCTACTATCAGCATATGTCTTCCTCTTGAACATCCATTTATTCTCAATGACTTGCCGCTCATCGGGCAAGTCAACCAAAGTCCATACTTTGTTCTCATACATGGATCCCATCTCAGATTTCATGGCCTCAAGCCATTTCGTGGAATCTAGGCTCATCATCGCTTCCTCATAGTTCGTAGGTTCGTCACGGTCTAGTAACATGATTTCCAGAAAAGGATTACCGTACCACTCTGGAGCGGAACGTACTTTGGTTGACCTACGAGGTTCTGTAGTAACTTGATCTGAAGTTTCATGATCATCATCATTAGCTTCCTCACTAATTGGTGTAGGCATCACTGGAACTGATTTCTGTGATGAACTACTTTCCAATTCAAGAGAAGGTACCACTACCTCACCAAGTTCTACTTTCCTCCCACTCACTTCTTTCGAGAGAAACTCCTTATCTAGAGAGGATCCATTCTTAGCAACAAATATCTTGCCTTCGGATCTGTGATAGAAGGTGTACCCAACAGTTTCTTTTGGGTATCCTATGAAGACGCACTTCTCCGATTTGGGTTCGAGCTTATCAGGCTGAAGCTTTTTCACATAAGCATCGCAGCCCCAAACTTTAAGAAACGATGCTTAGGTTTCTTGCCAAACCACAGTTCATACGGTGTCGTCTCAACGGATTTAGATGGTGCCCTATTAAACGTGAATGCAGCTGTCTCTAATGCATAACCCCAAAACGATAGTGGTAAATCGGTAAGAGACATCATAGATCGCACCATATCTAATAAAGTACGGTTACGATGTTCGGACACACCATTACGCTGTGGTGTTCCAGGTGGCGTGAGTTGCGAAACTATTCCACATTTTTAAATGAAGACCAAACTCGTAACTCAAATATTTGCCTCCGCGATCAGATCGTAGAAACTTTATTTTCTTGTTACGATGATTTTCTACTTCACTCTGAAATTCTTTGGACTTTTCAAACATTTCAGACTTGTGTTTCATTAAGTAGATATACCCATATCTGCTCAAATCATCTGTGAAGGTTAGAAAATAACGATACCCGCCGCGAGCCTCAATACTCATCGGACCGCATACATCGGTATGTATTATTTCCAATAAGTCCGTAGCTCGCTCCATTGTTCCGGCGAATGGAGTTTTAGTCATCTTGCCCATGAGGCATGGTTCGCAAGCATCAAATGATTCATAATCAAGTGATTCCAAAAGTCCATCAGTATGGAGTTTCTTCATGCGCTTTACACCAATATGACCTAAACGGCAGTGCCACAAATAAGTTGCACTATCATTACTAACTTTGCATCTTTTGGCTTCAATATTATGAATATGTGTATCACTACGATCGAGATTCAATAAACCATTTACATTGGGTGTATGACCATAGAAGGTTTTTATTCATGTAAACAGAACAACAATTATTCTCTGACTTAAATGAATAACCGTATTGCAATAAACATGATCCAATCATATTCATGCTCAATGCAAACACCAAATAACATTTATTTTGCAATAAACATGATCCAATCATATTCATGATCAACGCTAACACCAAATAACATTTATTTAGGTTCAACACTAATCCCGAAAATAGAGGGAGTGTGCGATGGTGATCTTATCAACCTTGGAATCTCTTCCAACACACATCTCACCTCGTCCTCAACTAGTCTCTGTTCATTTTGCAACACCTGTTTCGAGTTACTAATCATAGCAATTGAACCGGTATCAAATACCCAGGGGCTACTATGAACACTAGTAAAATACACATCAATAACATGTATATCAAATATACCTTTGTTCACTTTGCCATCCTTCTTATCCGCCAAATACTTGGGGCAGTTCCGCTTCCAGTGACTAGTCCCTTTGCAGTAGAAGCACTCAGTTTCAGGCTTAGGTCCAGACTTGGGCTTCTTCCCGGGAGTAGCAACTTGCTTGCTATTCTTCTTGAAGTTCCCCTTCTTCCCTTTGCGTTTTTTCTTGAAACTAGTGCTCTTGTTAACCATCAACACTTGATGCTCTTTCTTGATTTCTACCTTCCTTGATTTCAGCATCACGAAGAGCTCGGGAATTGTTTTTGTCATCCCTTGCATATTATAGTTCATCACAAAGTTCCAGTAACTTGGTGATAGTAATTAGAGAATTCTGTCAATTACTATCTTATCTGGAAGATTAACTCCCACTTGATTCAAGCAACTGTAGTACTCAGACATTCTGAGCACATGCTCACTGGTTGAGCTATTCTCCTCCATCTTGTAGGCAAAGTATTTGTCAGAGGTCTCATACCTCTCGACACGGGCATGAGTCTGAAATACCGATTTCAGCTCTTGGAACATCTCATATGCTCCGTGGCGTTCAAAATGTTTCTGAAGTCCCGATTCTAAGCCTTAAATCATGGCGCACTAAACTATCAAGTAGTCATCATATCGAGCTTGCTAAACGTTCATAACGTTTGCATCTGCTCCTGCAATAGGTCTGTCACCTAGCGGTGCATCAAGGACATAATTCTTCTGTGCAGCAATGAGGATAATCCTCAGATCACGGAACTAGTCCGCATCATTGCTACTATCATCTTTCAAGTTAGTTTTCTCTAGGAACATATCAAAATTCAAAGGAACAGTAGCACGGGCCATTGATCTACAACAACATAGACATGCAAAATACTATCAGGTACTAAGTTCATGATAAATTTAAGTTCAATTAATCATATTACTCAAGAACTCCCACTTAGATAGACATCTCTCTAATCATCTAAGTGATCACGTGATCCAAATCAACTAAACCATAACCGATCATCACGTGAAATGGAGTAGTTTTCAATGGTGAACATCACTATGTTGATCATATCTACTATATGATTCACGCTCGACCTTTCGGTCTTAGTGTTCCGAGGCCATATCTACATATGCTAGGCTCGTCAAGTTTAACCCGAGTATTCTGCGTGTGCAAAACTGGCTTGCACCCGTTGTAGATGAACGTTGAGCTTATCACACCCGATCATCACGTGGTGTCTCGGCACGACGAACTTTGGCAACGATGCATACTCAGGGAGAACACTTTTACCTTCAAATTTAGTGAGAGATTATCTTATAATGCTACCGTCAAACAAAGCAAAATAAGATGCATAAAGGATAAACATCACATGCAATCAATATAAGTGATATGATATGGCCATCATCATCCTGTGCTTGTGATCTCCATCTCCGAAGCACCGTCATGATCACCATCGTTACTGGCGCGACACCTTGATCTCCATCGTAGCATCGTTGTCGTCTCGCCAACTATTGCTTCTACGACTATCGCTACTGCTTAGTGATAAAGTAAAGCAATTACAGGGCGATTGCATTGCATACAATAAAGCGACAACCATATGGCTCCTGCCAGTTGCGATAACTCAGTTACAAAACATGATCATCTCATACAATAAAATATAGCATCATGTCTTGACCATATCACATCACAACATGCCATGCAAAAACAAGTTAGACGTCCTCTACTTTGTTGTTGCAGGTTTTACGTGGCTGCTACGGGCTGAGCAAGAACCGTTCTTACCTACGCATCAAAACCACAATGATAGTTCGTCAAGTTAGTGTTGTTTTAACCTTCACAAGGACCGGGCGTAGCCACACTCGGTTCAACTAAAGTTGGAGAAGCTGACACCCGCTAGTCACCTGTGTGCAAAGCACGGCGGTAAAACCAGCCTCGCGTAAGCGTACGCGTAATGTCGGTCCGGGCCGCTTCATCCAACCACTACTAGGAAAAGGGCTATAGCTAATATGGACATTAATGGCGCACCACATATGTGGTGCGCCACTGCTATATAGCAGTGGCGCACCATGTGTAGGTGCGCCATTAGTGTCCATATCACTAATGGCGCACCACACCCACGGTGCGCCACTACTAACAAATTTTTTTTTCCAAAACTAGTAATGGCGCACCAGGGCATAGTGCGCCATTACTAGTTTTAACTAGTAATGGCGCACCACACACTCAGTGCGCCACTACTAACAAATTTTTTTTAATTTTTTTTTCAAAACTAGTAATGGCTCACCAGGGGAAAGTGCGCCATTACTAGTTTTAACTAGTAATGGCGCACCACACCCACGGTGCGCCACTACTAACAAAATTATTTTTATTTATTTTTCAAAACTAGTAATGGCGCACCAGGGGAAAGTGCGCCATTACTAGTTTTAACTAGTAATGGCGCACCACACCCACAGTGCGCCACTACTAACTTTCTGAGGTGGCCAAAAAATTCACCAAATGCACCCCCCCTGTGGACCGCCTTTTCAGTTTAAAATAAAATAAAAGAAAATGATAGAAATATCAAAAAAAATAAAAGAAAATAAGATTCCCATGTGATATGTGGTCTAGTTGTTAGCAAAATTTACAAACATGAATTTTTGACTTTTTTGCAAAATTTCTCGAGAATTTGTAAAATGGGCATAACTTTTGCATACGAACTCCGATGAAAAAGTTTTTTATATGAAAAATCATCTACTCGAAAAGTTATATCCGAATTCAACCGGCGGTAACCCCGTTGAAGATTTTTAGAATCCCCAAAAACCTAACAGAATAAAAGATACGGGGCTTTTAAGATCTAGAGGGGGGGAAATGGAAAAAATTGCAAACTTAGTAATGGCGTACCATTTGCTAGGTTCGCCACTAGTATCAGAAAAAAAAATGGTTTCGAATTTTTTTTTTGCAAAAAATCTTCAAAATATGATACGTAATATGACCGGGAAGTTTGAAATATTTTTTCAAAATTTCATCACACTCATAACATGAACAAAGTCCTAGACATCAACAAGGTTTAATAGGATTGATATGATAGATATATCAACAAGTGCCTGTTAAGTGAGCTGGTGCTGGGGTTAGATAGAACTGAGAAGTTAAGCGTGCTTAGGCTGGAGTAGTGTGAGGATGGGTGACCTTCCGGGAAGTTTGACCACGGAGTGCGATTTGACTTGAGATTAAGCATATTGACCCGAGAATAAGCCATAGTGACCCGCGATTAAGAAAAAATGAAAAAAAAAATTGGAAAAAAATTGTTAGTAATGGCGCACTTCTATGTGGTGCGCCATTACTAAGTCAGATAGTAATGGCGCACTTCTAGGCATAGTAACGGCGCACTATGTGGTGTGCCACTATTATCTGGGATACTAATGGCGCACCAAATGTGCGCCATTAGTATTTGTTACTAGTGGCGTGATGATAGTGGCGCACCTATAGTGCGCCATTAATGGCCAAAACAGGTGCGCCACTAATTAGCCTTTTCCTAGTAGTGAACAATACCGCCGAACCAAAGTGTGACATGCTGGTAAGCAGTATGACTTGTATCGCCCACAACTCACTTGTGTTCTACTCGTGCATATAACATCTACGCATAAAACCAGGCTCGGATGCCACTGTTGGGGAACGTAGTAATTTCAAAAAAAAATTCCTACGCACACACAGGATCATGGTGATGCATAGCAACGAGAGGGGAGAGTGTGTCCACGTACCCTCGTAGACCGAAAGCGGAAGCGTTAGCACAACGCGGTTGATGTAGTCGTACGTCTTCATGATCCGACCGATCCAAGTACCGAACGCACGGCACCTCCGAGTTCAGCACACGTTCAACTCGTTGACGTCCAGCGAGCTCCGATCCAGCAAAGCTTCACAGGAGAGTTTCGTCAGCACGACGGCGTGGTGACGGTGATGATGATGCTACCGACGCAGGGCATCGCCTAAGCACCGCTACGATATGATCGAGGTGGATTATGGTGGAGGGGGGGCACTGCACACGGCTAAGAGATCAATGATCAATTGTTGTGTCTATGGGGTGCCCCCTGGCCACGTATATAAAGGATGGAGGGAGGAGGAGGCCGGCCCTCACAGGGCACGCCCAAGGTGTGGAGTCCTACTAGGACTCCCTAGTCCTAGTAGGATTCCACCTCCCACATGGAATAGGAAAAGGGGAAGGGAGAAGGAGAAGGAAGGAAGGGGGCGCCCCCTTTCCCTAGTCCAATTCGGACCAGTCCATGGGGAAGGGGCGCAGCCACCCTTGAGGCCTATCTCTCCTTTCCCGTATGGCCCATTAAGGCCCAATATGAATTCCCGTAACTCTCCGGTACTCCGAAAAGTACCCGAATCACTTGGAACCTTTCCGATGTCCGAATATAGCCTTCCAATATTTCGATCTTTACCTCTTGAGCATTTCGAGACTCCTCGTCATGTCCCCGATCTCATCCGGGACTCCGAACAAACTTCGGTCATCAAATCACATAAACTCATAATACCGATCGTCACCGAACTTTAAGCGTGCGGACCATACGGGTTAGAGAACTATGTAGACAAGACCGAGACACGTCTCCGATCAATAACCAATAGCGGAACCTGGATGCTCATATTGGCTCCCACATATTCTACGAAGATCTTTATCGGTCAAACCGCATAACAACATACGTTGTTCCCTTTGTCATCGGTATGTTACTTGCCCGAGATTCGATCGTCGGTATCTCAATACCTAGTTCAATCTCGTTACCGGCAAGTCTCTTTACTCATTCTGTAATACATCATCCCGCAACTAACTCATTAGTTACAATGCTTGCAAGGCTTATAGTGATGTGCATTACCGAGTGGGCCCAGAGATACCTCTCCAACAATCGGAGTGACAAATCCTAATCTCGAAATACGCCAACTCAACAAGTACCTTTGGAGACACCTGTAAAGCACCTTTATAATCACCCAGTTACGTTGTGACATTTAGTAGCACACAAAGTGTTCCTCCGGTAAACGGGAGTTGCATAATCTCATAGTCATAGGAACATGTATAAGTCATGAAGAAAGCAATAGCAACATACTAAATGATCAAGTGCTAAGCTAACGGAATGGGTCTAGTCAATCACATCATTCTCCTAATGATGTGATCCCATTAATCAAATGACAACTCATGTCTATGGTTAGGAAACATAACCATCTTTGATTAACGAGCTAGTCAAGTAGAGGCATACTAGTGACACTCTATTTTGTCTATGTATTCACACATGTATCAAGTTTCCGGTTAATACAATTCTAGCATGAATAATAAACATTTATCATGACATAAGGAAATAAAATAATAACTTTATTATTGCCTCTAGGGCATATTTCATTCAGCCGTCAGCTCTCTCTTTGCCGTCAGCTTTCCTTTAGCTGATGGCAAAGAGCTTCTTTGCCGTCTGCTAGCTGACGGCGAAGATCCTGATTCCAGTAGTGTCCTAAAGGTATTAAAGGTATTCAAAGTTTCCTTGGTCCTGCTGGTTTCTATAGGAGGTTTATTAAAGACTTCTGTAAAATCTCTAGGCCTCTTACTAATCTCTTGCAAAAGGATGTTCCATTTGTTTTTTATGATGATTGTGTAGAAGCCTTTGAAACACTTCAGAAAGACTTAACTTCTGCACCTATTGTTCAACCACCTGATTGGAACTTGCCTTTTGAAATTATTTGTGATGCTAGTGATTATGCTGTTGGTGCTGTTCTAGGACAAAGAGTTGATAAGAAATTAAATGTTATTTATTATGCTAGTAAAACTCTAGACAGTGCCCAAAGAAATTATGCTACTGCTGAAAAAGAATTTCTAGCAGTTGTGTTTGCATGTGATAATTTCAGATCTTACATAGTTGATTCTAAAGTAATTGTTCACACCGATCATGCTGCTATTAAATATCTTATGGAAAAGAAAGATGCTAAACCTAGACTCATTTGTTGAAAGCTTCACTGATGAACAATTAGCTGTCATAAATGCTTCTCATAACACTCCTTCGTATGCTGACTATACTATTTATATTGTTGCTAAATTTATACTACCTAGTTTGACATACCAACAAAAGAAAAAATTCTTCTATGATTTAAGACATTAATTTTGGGATGACCCACATCATTATAAAGAAGGAGTAGATGGTATTATTTGACGTTGTATACCTCAGCATGAACAGGAACAAATCCTACGGAAATGTCACTCTGAAGCTTATGGAGGGCATCATGCCGGAGATAGAACTGCACATAAGGTATTACGATCTAGTTTTTATTAGCCTACACTTTTTAAGGATGCTTATAAGTTTGTCTTATCTTGTGATGAATGTCAAAGAATTGGTAATATTGCTAGACGTCAGGAAATGCCTATGAATTATTCACTTGTTATTGAACATTTTCCTTCCTCTAATGGGTATACACATATTTTGGTTGCTGTTGATTATGTCACTAAGTGGGTAGATGCTATTCCAACTAGTAGTGCTGATCATAACACTCCATTAAAATGCTTAAAGAAATTTTCTTCCCAAGGTTTGGAGTACCTAGATATTTAATGACTGATGATGGTTCACATTTTATCCATGGTGCTTTCCGTAAATTTCTTGCTAAATATGATGTCAACCATAGAATTGAATCTCCTTATCATCCTCAATCTAGTGGTCAAGTTGAACTTAGCAATAGAGAAATAAAGTTGATATTACAAAAAACTGCCAATAGGTCCCGAAAGAATTGGTCTAAGAAACTTGATGATGCACTTTGGGCCTATAGAACAGCTTATAAAAATCCTACGGGTATGTCTCCCTACAAAGTGGTTTATGGAAATGCTTGTCATTTGCCTCTTGAGTTAGAACATAAAGCATATTGGGCAATTAAGGAACTCAACTATGATTTCAAACTTGCTGGTGAAAAGAGGTTATTTGATATTAGCTCACTAGATGCATGGAGAACCCAAGCCTATGAAAATGCCAAACTATTCAAAGAAAAGGTTAAGAGATGGCATGACAAAGGAATCCAATAGCGGGAATTCAAAGTTGGTGAATATGTTCTCCAAGTTGGAAGGACCATATATCATTGAAGAAGTTTATCGTTCTGGAGCTATTAAGATCAATAACGCCGAAGGCACTAATTCGAAGGTGGTCAATGGACAAAGAATTAAGCACTATATTTCAGGTACACCTATTAATGTTAAAACTAATATTATTCAAACCATGACACCGGAGGAATACATAAAAGAGGCCTTCCGTAACACTCCCGAACCTGAAAAGGAAGAGGTACATGATACGGTTAGTAAACTGACTCCAAAAATTCCGCAATAATATTTTCTATCAGTTTTGCAATATTAGAAAAAATAAAAAAAATAAGAAACATCCGGGAAGGCAACCCAAGTGTCCACTAGGCACCAAGGCGCGCCTGCCACACCTGGCGCGCCCTTGTGGGTAGTGGGTCCCTCGGGCACCTTCCCGACTCTGTTTTCCTGTAGTATACTTGTTTCCCAAGATAAATATTATTTATATATACCCCCGGACGATTTGATCACCATACCATGAAAATATCCTCTGTTCTTGTTTCGAGCTATTTTTCTGACAGATCTAGATCGCCATGGCCGCACCAAGCTCTTCCAAGGACAAGTTCTTCGAGAAGGTCATCAACCCCTACCTACCGGAGGTGTTGAAGCACCCTCAAGCCATTGAGATGCGTGAGGGGGTGTTCCACATCCGGGATGTTCAAGGGCCCAAGAAGACGGGAAGCGCGGAGGCCAGGCTCGAGGCGGTGGAGCAGGAGATCTTCAAGTGCCAAGGGATGATGGAGTGTGGACTCAGGGCCAATCACTCCATGATCGCGGAATTCACCCGTGATCACAAGGTCGATGGCCGGTCTATGAAGGACATCGTCTTCACTTTCAACGAGGAAATCAATTTTCTGCAAAGCCAAATCTTTGATCTTCAAAATCAAGTTTTTGAGTATGAAGCAAGATTTAAAGGTATGAGTTTAGCTGCCAGTTTTTGGACTCAGGAGACTCGTGCATCCTCTTATGATGGTGAACCCCTGCCATGGAAGCCAGAGGACAAGCTTACCACATCGTCACCACCACCAACGCCAAAGAAGGAAACCTAAGCACACGGGTATGGGCACTCCCCTTGGCTTGTGCCAAGCTTGGGGGAGATGCCCCGGTATCGTATCACCATCACTTTTATTACCTTTACCTATCTTAGTTCGATCCTTATCTATTTCATGATTTAGTTGAATAAAAGTTTAGTATGATCTATTTTCGAGTGCTAGTTTCGTGATCTGTCTATCTATGTAATAGAGTGAGAGTTATATAATAAAGTTTAATTTGAGTTTTTGCTTCTTTACCTTTCTTGTTTCAATCAAAATAAAGGAAATAATGAAAATATCATATGCTAATCTTATGGTGAGTAATGACATCACATAAGGAAAAGTATAAGTGGTAAAATTTCTTGGAAGTTAAAAAACATAGCATTGGTCAATGGTGCAATTCATGCAAGAATTAATAAGGGAAGAGAAGATTCACATGTAAATATACTATCCTGGACATCTTTTATGATTGTGAGCCCCCATTAAATATTTTATGCCAAATTGTTGATGTGGACAAGGAAGATAATGTAATGATTTATGATTGTTCATATGCACATAGAAGTTATATTGTCATAGATCCTCCAACATGTGGTGCTTGCACTAGTGGAAAAAGTGCTAGCCACAACTCTCATTGGTGGCCCGCCATTTCCAACCAATGCCAGCACTACTTTTTTCAATAGTGGTGGCGTCGACTTATTTGGGACGACATTAGTACATGCATAGCGCTGGCATAGGAATTACAGTGTACGTCATTAGTATGTGGGCCCGGTCATCCTCCCCTTCCGTGGAGTACTGCTGGCATAGGAAAAACACCTACGCCAGCACTGAATCTGATACTTGTGTCGTAGGACGTTGTGGCAACATCATTAGTATTTGAGTGGGGCCCAATAACAGTTAACAGATATCGTGCTGGCGTCGCAACTGGGAGCACGCCATAGGTGTATGCAACTCTCTATATATAGATTGATAGTTGTGCGTAGCTAGCTCATACTGTGAACATTATCTCTTATAATTTTTGTCAATCTAGCTTGTTTCTTTCTACAGATCTAATCTAGGTAATATGCCCAATTTTTGGTCTTTCATTTTTTAGCAAAAGGTATATATATATATAAATATTGTCTTGTTGAAGACCTTTTCTGTAGGAAAATCGTATCAAAAGAACAATTCTTACATATATATTTATATGGATCAAACTATAAATGAGTTCTTCGAGGTGGCGTTGGAAGATATGAATCGCAGAGGCCAAAAAGAGATATTATGTCCATGTAAGAAGTGCAAAAACAGAGTTTTGATTGACCCTTCCACTGGTCGTGTGAAGATGCACTTGTTGAAACATAGTTTCATGCCTGGTTACACACGATGGACAAGTCATGGTGAGGCCGAGGAGGATGCCGGAGTCGAAGGGGCGACACATGATGATAAGCCAGAAGGAGGCACAAAGAAAGAGGCCGGACTTGAAAATCATCCGGACGGACAGGAAGTCCGTGCAGAGGTTCATGAAGTGAGAAGTCTTTTGTACAAAAGACAAAAAGAACAGAGCGATAAAGACCTGTCCGAGAAGGAAGATCTAGATGAGCATGCTATTGATGACAAACAATCTAGCATCTATCAAGAAGGTGAAGTCCAGCTCAAAACAAAGTGTATGAAAAGAAGCACATTGTTGGGTGTAGAAAGTCCTGTTGAGAGAATTCAGAAACGACGCTGCACTTAATTATATATATATCTTTTATTATTAAGCAACACTTGTGTATCGACTGTATTTCAATCTTAATAAAATAAATATTCTCTCATATTTTTTGGATGTAAAAGAGCTACGTGCAAAATAGCACTAAACGAATTTTGACGTGTGAAGATTTGCCCCAAATCGGCTAAGGGAATGTTGAAAAATAGCTATGGCATTGGTGACGTAGCCAACACCATAGCTAAATTATCTATGGTGTTGGTAACGTAGCCAACACCATAGCTAAATTATCTATGGCGTTGGTGACGTCACCAACGCCATAGCTATTTTTCACCATTCCCTTAGCCGGTTTGGGGCAACTTTTGTTTCGAGCTAACCCACACACTCCAGTTCTCTCGGGCCTCCGCCGCCACCCTCGTCGCCGCCCGCCGCCACATCATCTGCCATCAAAGCCCCTGTCGACCTCCTTGGACAGCACCGCCACTTCACCTGCCGCCCTCGCCCCCCTCCCCTACCGTGCCCTCACCCCCTCCCCCACCACGCCCTCGCCCCCTTCCTCACCGCTCGCTTGGCCCCTGCCCCCTCCCCGGCCGGCGGCAACCACCTCAAGCTCACCTCCGGCATCTCGGGTTGCAAAGCATCCAGCGTCACTCTGCCTAGGCGCAGAGACCGCGATTCCGCTGGTAAGTGAGATCTCTCCATTTTCTTGAAGTTCATAGACATATTTGTTACAATTGGTACACATCTATATTTTAGCATAAATTAGTTGTATTTGTAATATTGTGACTTGTTTTGGACATGGATTTGAGGACATGTGGCTGAAATAACAAAGATTTAATTGTTCATGGACATGGATTTGTCGAACTTTTTAGGAAATGTGGTTGAAATCATGTATTATAGGTGCTGATTTGTTTGCAGGGACTGTATAGGGTTGCCAATGTTTTGTCGAAACATTGATCAAATTCCGTTTCGTCAAATTTCTGGCAACCAATATGTCATATTTTTAGCAAAGGTCATGCCAAAATTCTGAATTTTGTATACGAATTAAGTATATGTCCTATTTGTTTGTAGGTGTCCGACGTGGGCTCTTCTTCGACACATTCGGCCAACGGCGAAGATGCATTTACGGACGTGTAGGGAAACGATGATTATGAAGAAGATCTTCAAGGCGAGAACATAAATCCGGATGAGTGCTACATCAAAGGCAATGGCTACAAAGATGTTCCTGGTGAGGATAGTAATCCTGATAAGGACGCTGGTACTGATGAAGATGGTACAGATGAGTATTGTGCTGAGAATGAGGAGGAGGTGGAGGATGCTCCAAAACCAAGAAGCAGTGGAAACCAAGGAACCAAAATGCTATCGGTACCGACAGGATTGTGGCCACTCGAGTTAACTCCACTAGTGAGCCCGTTAGTCCACGGAAGGCCGCGTCTCACTACGGCAACGCCCTAGGTGTCATCCTTCGAGAAGTCTGCTCCATCAATGAGTCAATATAAGGGATTCAGGCAAACAAAATCCGCGAGAACTCCTCATAAGAAGGGTGCACACTAGATTTAAGTTTCCTGATGAGTACGAAAACCTATCATACCCAAAGAATCAGGTCAACAACCATGCAATCCATAAGTTCTCAAAGAATTTGAGTTCTTGGAAATCAGCCGCAAGAAAAGAGGTTCACGAAGATTACTCCGTGATCAAGGAGAAATGGACTACCATTAGTGCAGATGACATGAACATTTTCAAGATGCAAAATACGGAGAACCCTGTGGTGCAGAGCCAATCAACATGGGGGAAGGACATGCGATCAAAGACATTAAGTAACCACACCCTCGGAAGCCGTGGTTTTGTTGGGAAGAAGCCCGTGTGGGACAAGTAGGATGCTATACTTGCAGCAAAGGGCATCCCAAACCACTTCGAGCAATTCAAACACCCCCTCGAATATAACTATGTCAGGGGCCAATACCATTATGATTATAAGTCAGGGGAATTTTTCGCCGATCACCAAACTAGAAGACTTGAAGAAGAACTGGCAAGGCAGCATGCGGAACCTCAAAGCTCTCAAGGGTCCACGGCCAGGTGGAACACTCCTCTTAACCGGTCGATCAATGTGACCCTCGGCAAGGACCCGTTGCATCCGCCGGCGGGTGGCCATGTGAACGGCGCCGGATGCTAAGCCAAATGGGACCATCATTATGTCGAAGACCGCGAGCAGCAACGGCAGAGAAGGAGAGCCAACAAGTAGACCATCAAACAGAAAATAATTGCAGCCACAGTCGCAACAACTGCCGACATGGAAGCACACATCAACACGCAAAGCCAAGCCCATGCCCGAGCCATGTTGCCTTCAATAATTGAGAGCGTCATGCAATGGATCAAAATGGTGAACTATGAAACATTGTCATTGATGCATCACCCAAGGATAGCGGCCCTTCTGTCTCTTTCATTGGCAACCCGTCGCCAATGGCTGCTCTTGATGCTCTTACGGAAGGCACTCCGTGTAGTCTCTTAGCCCATGTGAATGGTGAGCTGATTAAAGTTGCAATCGGCTCGATCATTCGCCCCAAAGATAAAATCATGGAAGGAGTGCAGATGCCTGAGGGGGTCTTCAAAGTTGAGTTGTCTGTGGTCTTAAATGGTTACGGTGATATTGCTCCTCCGATACAACCTCCCGGTGCGGTTAGCTAGCTTACCCTTGGACAGTGCTTATGTTGTCCAATGATGTGGCCGAAGAGTCAAATTCAGCTAGGAAACGTCCAAATTCCAACAGCTCGCAGTAGATGAACAATGGAAATACGTCGTGTCGAGGACCATCTCCTTTGGGTCAGAGTCAACCTAAATTGCATAACAACAATGTGGATGTCATTGAGGACCAAGTAAATAATGAAGACTTACTTTTCAATCGATTCTTCTTGGTTGAAGAATATCAGAACTCAGCTACCATGTGCAATCTTGATGGACCTATGCCTGCTGATCCCGTCCAAGCAATCTCTGTGCCTCCTGCTGTCCAAGCTGATCACCGTGTTGTTCCTTGCCAGAAGAGTCTACTATTCAATGGGGACTTCATGCCACCAGACACACAAGTGCCACCATCCAGGGGAGCGTTGCTGAGTCCAAACACACTCAATGCGACGGTAGCAAATGCACTGACGGGAGGTGTAGCCAGCCAGCCTAGCATGTCACGCAAGAAGAGGAGGCGACCAGGAAATGCTACGAAGGGCATTGCTACCGCCAGCTAGCCGGTTCAGAATAATAAAGAAGTAGTTCATCGTGTTGCATGGTGTACTTACCATTCCCCGTGTGAACCCGTCCTTCCGAAGGAGCTCTCCGATCTTGTGCAAACAGAATTGAGACTTCTGCATGACGCAGTTCTCTGTAGGGATAAGTATGCATTTACTCATACAGGTGGACATCACCCCGTTTTCACAGTGATGGTGCCACCTAATATTGGTTTGTCCGACAGTTTCCCCGCGGAGAAGTTCTATGTGCCATTCAAAGACATCTTCAACCTATTACACCTAAACAAGCTTGCTCCTTCCTTAATACGCCTATGGGCAATCAATAGCGCCTACACTGCCATATGTGAGCTGAACAAGGTTGTCACGGTAGGGGACCCCTAACTCATGTACAAGAGCAAAGTCAATCTCCCTGATCACCGTCAAGATATGAGGAACTACCTGACACACTTCATGCTTGCCAACATGGGAAAAGATTGGCTTCTAGTGCCCTACTATCCGAAGTAATACACACTATTCTTTCGTACAATCTTGTTCTGCTTCCATGTCAAAACAATATGTACTCGAGAATAACTGGTTTTTCTCTACTTTTTACGCAGAGAACATTTTGTCCTCATCGTTATTACCCCAAAGTTCGCCGAAACTTATTTCGTGGATTCGACGAGGAAAGTGAAGAAATACTACAGAGGCATCAAGAAGGTTCTTGATGAAACTCTGGTTGATTATACTAGCCGGGAAGGAGTGATCAGAGACGGATATCGCAAGTTTGACAACTTCTGTTGCATGCAGCAACCGGAAAACAGTGATACAGACGGCCACTACATCGTCCACCACATGGAGGAGTACATACGGGAGGGAGAATGCCTTAAAAAGAACTCTGATGTCATCGCATGGGGGAAGAAAATGGAGGAAATTAGCCCTAGTAGAGATGAGTTCAGACGCATCCAGGTCAAGTTTGCTACCATCCTCAACAAGGATGTCATCCACCATGCCGGCGTTTTCAACGGCGGCGCACCTGCCAGCTCAGAGGAGATAAAAGCTCGTCTTAATAAGCAGGGTCGTGATGCTGGCTGATACGTCTCCAACCTATCTATAATTTATGAAGTATTCATGCCATGCTTACAACAATTTTATATGGTTTTTGTATGATTTGAATGGAACTAACCCGGACTGATGCTATTTTCAGCAGAACTACCATGGTGTTGTTTTTTGTGTAGAAATGAAAGTTCTCCTAATGAGCTGAAACTTTTTGACCTTTTTTTGGAACAAAAGAGGCACCAGAAGCTTTGTGGGGGGCAGAAGGTGAAGGAGGTGGCCACCCTCTACCAGAGTGCGCCAGGGGCCTTGCCCGTGTGCTGGAGGAGGGTGGGCCCCTCGAAGCCCATCTTTGCGTGAAACCGACGCCAAAATATCCTATAAATAGAGAAACCCCCAGAAATAACCCTAGATCAGAAGTTTCGCCGCCGCAAGCCTCTATAGCCACTAAAAACCAATCTGGAACCTGTTCCGGCACTCTGCCGGAGGGAGAAATCATCACCAGAGGCCATCTTCATCATCCCGTGTGACACCCTGATTTTGGCAACTTTTTCTTTTCAAACTTTTCTTGGCTTTATTTGAAATTTGAATGGTTTTTTAATCTTTCTAGTTGGTCTTGGAAACTTTTGAATCTTTCCAAGTAATCCAAAGCCTCATCACCTTGCCAAAACCATGGCAAGTACCTCTAGGACCCAAATCCCAATTTAAATCTTTTCCAATAACCCTTTTCTCTTATTTGGGAATTTAGGTCATCACTATGGGTTGTGAAGCAACCTATAGTTTGGATGGCCAGAAAATTCTCAAATAATTCTCTAAAATACCTTGGACCATATCTTGCCCCAATATCCAAAAATATTCCATGGCCTAGTTCAAATATTTTTCAAAACAATTCATTTTTGTTCCTGGTCAGTCTGAACCTTTGTGAAGGAAGTGTATGCTAGGATTGTCCAATTGCTCTCAAATTTTTGTGGCATAAGGACACCTACAAATGACTTTCCTCCACCAAGTTTCAGCCCCAAGAGATCATTCATATGAGTAGGGCTTCAACTTTCACATTCTGGACCAGATTTGTAGGTTACACATGAACTACCCCCAAATCTCAACCAAACCTCCTCAAACTTGACAAGTTTGGAGTCCTTCCAACGAGGATCACTCCAGACAATCTTTTTGGCTCCATCCCTAGCTCTCCACCTCTCCAGATCCCTCTCTAGTTCACTGTCAGAAACTGTTGTTGATCCTACCCTTCATCTCAGACAGAACCAAGCCAAACCATGGGTGCAGATGAAGTGAGTGAACGAGGGTCGACATGTTGGACAGGTTTTGCCAGGCTTGCGTGGCTTCCTGGTGGCAAGCACCGTGGTGAGCATGGCTATGGCACGTCAGTCGCCGTGCTCTGGACACCACCAGGCTCGGGTAGCATCGGAGCGGGACGCCCGCATAGCCGTACCGTGTCCGAGCATGCCGACATCATCCCCATTCACCACCTAGCCCTTCTGGACTCTTCCCCCTCATCGAAGAAGCTCTCGGTGGCCGCCACGACCACGAGCACTGTGCCGCCCGTGCGGCCACAATTGCGGCGCCGCTCGTCTTCTTCTCCCCGAGCCATCTCTTTGCGCATTCAATGCTCTGCTCGCTCCCGTCTCATCGCCCAGCGCCACGACAGCCAGCTCGACATCCTTGTGCCAGTGGCATAGCCACGTCGCCGCTGATCCAGAGAGATCGCCGAGCGCCTCCTCCCACCTATAAATAGCCATGCCCGGCCTCGCTAAGTTCCTCACCCCTCTCCCTCTCTCTCAAATTGCCTCCCCAAGAAAGAGCCAAGGCCGAGAGGCCCTCTGGCCTCGAGCTTCACCAGAGCTCCTCCGCCACCCTAATTCTGCCACCAGCCACATCCACTCCACCTTCGCCTCACCCGAGAACACCATAGTGCTCAGCTCATTCCACTGGTCTTTCCAGAGACACCGCCCGGTCGAATTGCTACCGGATTCGCCATCCCCGACGACCACCGTAGCCACCACCCGCCGGAGAAGAAGGGCGCGACACCGTCTGACCACCTCCGGAGGATCTGTAGGTAAGGGTGTGCTCGTCGTCGATCGGCCGATCCATCCCTGCCATCCACGAGCCTAACCGCCGTAGAAATCGCCTACAATCACCGCCAGTGAGCCGCCCCTTTCTCTGCCCTCTCCCTCTTTCTAATTTAAACAGGCCCGGCCCCACCTGTCAGCCGCTTACCGAAGCGGTAAGTGGAGGCGCCTCGGGCGTTTACGCCTTCGACGTGGCCCCTTCGCTGGTTTTCTGTTTTTCTGATTTTTATTTATTTAAAAAGAGTTGACCAGCCACTTTGACCTTGAATAACTTTTTATAGAAAGGTCCAATTGACCTGATTCTTTTTGCATTGTGTTGGTATTAAGCCCCTTTATTTCTTGAATAAGTTTGGTATTTTTCCAATACTCACAAAAATGTTGGTGAACAAAAAGGCTTTATCTGACATTTTCCTTTGCCATTTAAAAATGTTTTCAAAAGGACATTCTTGTGGATTTGAAGACCATGAGTATTTGAACAACCCAACAAAGCAAGGCAAGCCAGGACATCCATATTATGAAGCATTTCATAGCATTGCATAATTCATATTCATTTCTTGCATTTAATTAACATAGATAATTCAAGTGAAGTATTTAAATGCCTATTGTTGACAACTTAAATTGATATAATGAATGACCATGATTGCTAAGTGAAACTTAGTTGGTTGATCAAGAGTCACCTATCCGGGCTTACCCGTGCAGCCACATTTGCCGGTATGGGACGGCCTTGACTTGGTCTGGCTCCGTGCTCTTTCACCAGTACCTCCCGACAGGGAGGGTTATGCGTGCGTGCTGCCCTGATCAGGAAGACGGTGAAAACCCTGTGAGCCCAGTTGAGTTTTGTGCTGGCGTCCTATTTGGGACAGTTTACTTAGGCAATGACGGAGGCAGGTGTCACGAGGTGACAGGGGGCCACCCAAGGCTTGACACCGAGGGAGTGTGATTGCCGGTGGTACGATGGGAGAGTCACGAGTCAGGCGGGTTTCATTGGAGCAACGCTGGTCCACCCGAATGGGATCACGAGGTCAGGTGCTCCATAGTGTGGGTAAAGTGCGCAATCTCTGTAGAGTGTAAAATCTATTCAAATAGCCGCGTCCACGATATTGGACAGCCTGTCCAGACCTCTCTAGGTGATCAACCATAATAACCATAGTAATGATGGAAGAACTTGTCTTATGAACAGAAGTACTCGTTGGCATCGAGTATTCCGAGGTTTGTGAGACAACCCGGATATGAGTAAGTTAATAACAGTAAGTGAATCAGAAGACATGATCTCCGGGTTGGAAACACTGGTAAACCGGTTCTCTGAGCCGGGGTGCCACAACGCTTGGTATCAGAGCCGTGCTGACTGTAGGACACCCTAGGTAACCCGCGCTAGGACGGCGATTAGCATAGGACTTTGAGTGTGCATCCTGCTTGTTGCATTTGATTGTTGCATGCCATGCCTCATGCATCATAATTCATTATGTTACTAACCCTTGGCATTGTGAGTGTAGATGGCACCAGTTCCATATCACTTTCATCATGAGCCAGAACCCCACACTTTTCCAGCTCTGCTTTGTAGCGTCTAGCTTCGGCTGTATCCCAACGGTGATGACCCGGTGTACCAGGTGTTTCGGGAGCAGTTGGGCGAGTCAGTATATGAGTACCATGAAGTGGCTTACATGACCGCGACTTTGGATATTGGAAGCTCTTCTCGCTCTTCCAATGGTGGAGTGGCTTCTACTCCGGAGCTGGCAATCCAGTTTCCTGCCATGGAGGCTAATACTGACTTGCACTTCCACGAGGTCGAGATGCAGACCCATCCAGGTTTCTTCCACTATCCCCACCCTGTCGCCTACGACAGGGCGAGTCCTTTTCTCACCTGTTGACCCGGTGTGTGATCATGCGGCTGGTGTTTTGTCTCGCTACCTGAATGCCAGTTACCGTATGATCATTTCCTTGGCTGAGGAGCTGTGTCGTGTTCAGGAGGCACTTGCAGCAGTGACTCCAGCACCTCCTCCTCCTATAGTTCCACCTAGGTATCCACCACCAGTTCCACCTCCGCGTGTTCTTGATACCCCTTCTGGTTTTTCTGGACCATCAGGCTTATCGTCTGGTAGTCGACTTGAGAGCCCAGCTAAGTGGGCCTCACTCCTAGCCACTCTTGCTCCACCGATGTTGAGGCGACGTGCTCTTTCTCCCACAGAAGGAGAGCCGTCTCAGCAGTGACGTCGCGTATCCTTTGACCCGGTGACTCACATCATCAGTTCTAATTCTGACTCAGGATCTGATGACGAGGACTCTTCAGATGGGCAGTGTTCGTGTCACCGACGCACTAGACCAGAGCTTGAGTAGTAATGCATGCATCCTTGCATATGTCGACTGCCGTATAAGCAGTCTAGCCATGATATCCCCCTTCTAGCTTGCCATGTATGATGTGGGTTATCTTGTATAATTTTGTTGTTCTCTTTATTTGCTTTTTTCATGAATTTTCTCTGGTGTCATATTACTGTATTTCTCCTTATGGATGTTGCTCATCGATTCGGTATTTGCCATGGGAAAAAAATTAGGATGAAGAAAGGAAGTAGCAGTCAAGGCGGCGATGGAAACCCCGTCCGTCGATCCGCCAGGCAGGCAGGGCAACCGCCCGAAGACTTACCACCACCACCACCTCAAGCACCAACCACAGATCAGATAATGAGAATGTTTGAGGAAAAGAGAAACCAAGACCTCATGGAATTTCTCAAGAGTATGCAGACAATAGTAGGTCAGAACAATGGTAATGGGGTGCATTCCAAACTGTCTGACTTCCAGCGCACAAAACCACCCAGCTTTGGTCAGGCTGTGGATCCTATTGAGGCTGATGACTGGTTAAGAACCATGGAAAAGAAATTGGACATCGCTCGTTGTGAAAAAGCAGATAAAGTCCCATTTGTCACCCATTATCTCGAAGGCCCGGCAGCCATATGGTGGGACACCACCAAGTTAACGTGGCCTGCTGGAGAAGAGATTTCCTGGGAGAAATTCAAAGAGTTGTTCCGCAAGTATCATATTCCCACAGGTATCATGAAAGTAAAGCAGAGAGAATTCCTGGCTCTCACACAAGGAAACATGTCTGTGGGAGAATACCTAAACAAGTTCAACAACTTGGCCTGGTACTGTCCTCATGATGTGTCTACCGAAGAAAGGAAAATAGACCGGTTCCTCGGAGGACTTAATCACACTCTCCGATGTCAGCTATGCATGTTGGACTTCCCCGATTTCCAGAACTTGGTTGATAAGGCCTTCATCGCCGAACAAGAACACAAGTCTGGGAATGATGATCGTAAGAGGAAGTTTGAGCCCAAGAAGGACAACAGGGAACCATATGCGCCAAAGATGCACAGTTGGTAGTCAGGGCCATCTAAGAACAAACCTGTGTGGAACAATGGTGGCAACAACAGCAAGCCAGGCAACCAGAGCAAGACCTTCGGCAAGCAGCCAGTCATAGAGGACTGCCGCCGCAACAACACCTGTTTCACTTGTGGCCAGAGTGGACATTACGCCAAGCAGTGTCCTACTAACAATGGAAAGCAATCAGCTGACCACAAGCCACAAGTCAATCACCTTGGATGCCGCCCCAACCACAACTTCAGCCACGGATGCGTCCACCACATCTCTGCCGAAGAAGTCTGCGAAGCTCCAGACATTGTCCTTGGTATGTTTTCTGTCAACGACATACCTGTAATAATTTTATTTGATTCTGGGGCTTCCCACTCGTTTATTTCACGGAGTTTTGCCACCTTGCACAAATTTTCTCCTTCACTTTTGGAAAAAATCATGGTGGTACAATCCCCTGGCTCTATGCTCAGAACAAATATAATATACAAGGGTCTGGAAATCTCAATCCATGGAGTCAAATTCCCAGCTACCCTTGTTGCCATTGAATCCCCAGGACTGGACATCATACTGGGGATGGACTGGTTGGCACCGCACCAAGTGTGTATCAACTGTGCCACCAGAATAGTGACATTGGTGAACCCCGCCGGACAAACCGTCCAATTTCTGGCCAGCAGAATGATAATAAGAAAGGGCACGGCATACCAGACCACTGTTACAGATATGAATCTGAACCCGGTAGTGGGTGAATTTCTCGATGTATGTTTCCTGAGGAATTACCAGGAATGCCACCCGACCGAGAATTGGAGTTCGCCATTGAAGTAATTCCTAGTACAGCTCCAATATACAAGAAATATTATCGTATGCCAGGGCCAGAGCTGGCAGAGCTAAAGAAACAGTTAGACGAGTTGCTACAAAAAGGATACATTCGTCCAAGCATTTCGCCATGGGGATCACCAGTATTATTTGTCAAGAAGAAGGATGGAAGTCTACGAATGTGCGTAGACTATCGCCAGCTTAACGAGGTCACTATCAAGAACAAGTACTCGCTCCCTCGAATTGATGACTTATTCGACCAGTTGAATGGAGCACGGGTATTCTCTAAGATCGACCTCAGAACGGGATATCATCAACTGAAAATCCGAAAGGAGGATATCCCCAAGACAGCGTTCACCACTCGATATTGACTATATGAGTTTACAGTTATGGCGTTCGGATTGACCAACGCTCCAGCCTACTTCATAAGCATGACGAACAAAGTCTTCATGGACTTTCTGGACAAGTTTGTAGTGGTGTTCATTGATGACATCCTGATATACTCTAAGGATGAAGAGGAGCATCAGCAACATCTCAGAGCTGTCTTGGAAAGGTTGAGAACCCATCGCTTATATGCCAAGTTCAGTAAGTGCGAATTTTGGCTGAAAGAGGTGGGATTCCTTGGACATATTCTGTCAGAGAAAGGAATTGCTGTTGATCCCAGTAAGGTTACTGCGGTCTTGAACTGGAAGTCCGTAGTTTCCTGGGCTTGGCAGGCTACTACCGTCGCTTCATTGAAGGCCTTTCTAAGATAGCCAAGCCACTAACGGAATTATTGAAAAAGAACCAAAGGTTTATCTAGATAGACGAGTGCGACAGCAGATTCCAGGAGTTAAAGACGAGGCTAACCACAGCCCCTGTCTTAGTCCTCCTAGACATTCACAAGAGTTTCGACATATACTCCGATGCATCCAGGCGTGGAATCAGATGCGTGCTAATGCAAGAGGGGAAGGTTGTAGCTTATGCATCACGATAGCTATGACCTCATGAGGAGAACTATCCCACACATGACTTGGAGCTAGCTGCTGTGGTTCATGCCCTGAAGATTTGGAGGCATTATCTTATTGGACAACGATGTGAAATATACACAGACCATAAGAGTCTCAAGTATATTTTCACTCAACCCGACCTAAACCTCAGGCAGCGAAGATGGTTGAGATAGTCAAGGACTATGATATTGGAATAAACTATCATCCAGGGAAAGCGAATGTGGTCGCTGACGCCCTGAGCAGGAAACAAGCTGCTGTGAATGCACTAGTTGAAGGTATGCATCCGAGCTTACAAGAAGAGTTTGTCAAGCTCAATATGGTGCTATGCGGCCCAATGACCCCGGACACGTTGGAAATTACTCCAACCCTCATGGAGGAAATCAAGGAAGCACAGAAGTCAGATGAAGAAATTCGGGAGATCAATGGGTTAATTCAGCAAGGGAAGGCCAAGTCCTTCCGTGTAGATGAACAGGGTACCGTGTGGTTCAAGAAACGAATTTGTGTGCCGGATCAGAACAACGTGAGGCAACAAATACTCAAGGAAGCACATGAGTCTGCATATTCAATCCACCCGGGAGGTATCAAAATGTATCAGGACTTGAGAGAAACTTTTTGGTGGTCTGGAATGCGGAAAGATATAGCATTCTATGTCGTCTGCTGTGACATTTGCAACAAGGTCAAAGCAGAGCATCAAAAACCCGCTGGGCTACTGCAACCTTTACCGGTGCCCTAGTGGAAGTGGGACGACATATGTATGGATTTTATTGTGGGACTGCCCAAGTCCACGAGAGGCAATTATGCTATTTGGGTCATTGTAGACATCCTCACGAAAGTGGCTCACTTTATCCCAGTAAAGACCACTTTCAACGCAAATCAGCTGGCACAACTCTACATGTCTCGGATAGTCAGTCTGCATGGAGTACCCATGTCTATCACTTCAGATAGGGGTTCCCTATTTACCTCAGCATTCTGGCTATGGCTACGTCAAGCTTTGGGAACCATGCTGAAACACAGCACAGCGTACCATCCGCGGACGGATGGACAGACTGAGTGAGTGAATCAAATATTAGAGGATATGCTTCGGTCATGTGCTCTCTCCCATGGACCCAAATGGGAGGATAGTTTGCCGTACGCTGAATTCTCCTACAACAACAGCTATCAGGCAAGTCTCAAGATGACGCCTTTTGAGGCATTGTACGGACGGAAGTGCCGCACACCGTTGAACTGGTCCCAAACAGGAGATAGTCGCATCTTTGGTATGGACTTGATGCTCGAGGCTGAAAGGCAAGTCAAGGATATTCAAGAGTGTCTGCGAGCAGCCAAGTCCTGACAGAAGAGCTATTACGACCCAAAGCACCGGGAAGTAACTTTTGAGCCCGGAGACTATGCTTACCAACGGGTAACTCCTATGAAGGGAGTGAAAAGGTCTCATACCGGGGGGAAGTTAGCCCCAAGATACATCAGTCCCTTTCCAGTGATTGCTAGGAAGGGCAGAGTCACATATCAGTTGGAATTGCCACCAGCATTGTCAGACGTTCATGATGTCTTTCACATCTCACAGCTAAGGAAATGCATTGTACCCCTAGCCAAGCAAGCGGATATGAGTGAGCTGGAGCTGGCTAAGCATTTGACTTATGAGGAAAAACCTGTCAGGATCTTGGACGAGATGGAAAGAATCACGAGGAGTAAGGTGATAAGATTTTACAAGGTGCTGTGGGAGCACCACACTGAGGAAGAGGCTACTTGGGAAAGAGAAGATTTTCTCATATCCGCATATCCATACTTGTTCCCTGAGCAACCGAATCTCGAGGACGAGATTCATCCTAAGGGGGTAGGTTTGTGACACCCTGATTTTGGCAACTTTTTCTTTTCAAAGTTTTCTTGGCTTTATTTGAAATTTGAATGGTTTTTGAATCTTTCTAGTTGGTCTTGGAAACTTTTGAATCTTTCCAAGTAATCCAAAGCTTCATCACCTTGCCAAAACCCTGCCAAGTACCTCTAGGACCCAAATCCCAATTTAAATCTTTTCCAATAACCCTTTTCTTTTATTTGAGCATTTAGGTCATCACTATGGGTTGTGAAGCAACCTATAGTTTGGATGGCCAGAAAATTCTCAAATAATTCTCTAAAATACCTTGGACCTTATCTTGCCCTAATATCAAAAAATATTCCATGGCCTAGTTCAAATATTTTGCAATACAATTCATTTTTGTTCCTGGTCAGTCTAAAGCTTTGTGAAGGAAGTGTATGCTAGGATTGTCCAATTGCTCTCAAATTTTTGTGGCATAAGGACACCTACAAATGACTTCCCTCCACCAAGTTTCAGCCCCAGGAGATCATTCATATGAGTAGGGCTTCAACTTTCACATTCTGGACCAGATTTGTAGGTTACACATGAACTACCCTCAAATCTCAACCAAACCTCCTCAAACTTGACCAGTTTGGAGTCCTTCCAACAAGGATCACTCCAAACAATCTTTTTGGCTCCATCCTAGCTCTCCACCTCTCCAGATCCCTCTCTAGTTCATTGTCAGAAACTGTTGTTGATCCTACCCTTCATCTCAGACAGAACCAAGCCAAACCATGGGTGCAGATGAAGTGAGTGAACGAGGGTTGACATGTTGGACATGTTTTGCCAGGCTTGCGTGGCCTCCTGGTAGCAAGCACCATGGTGAGCACGGCTATGGCACGTTAGTCGCTGCGCTCTGGACGCTGCCAGGCTTGGGACGCGTCGGAGCGGGACGCCCGCGTAGCCGTACCGTGTCCGAGCATGCCGACATTGTCCCCGTTCACCACCTAGCCTTTTGGACTCTTCCCCCTCGCCGGAGAAGCTCTCGGCGGCTGCCACGACCACGAGCACTGTGCCGCCCATGCGGCCACAGTTGCGGTGCCGCTCGTCTTCTTCTCCCCGAGCCATCTCTTCGCGCATTCAATGCTCTGCTCGCTCCCGTCTCATCGCCCGCGGCACGACGGCCAGCTCGACGTCCTTGCGCCAGTGGCATAGCCACGTCGCCGCTGATCCAGAGAGATCGCCGAGCGCCTCCTCCCGCCTAGAAATAGCCATGCCCGGCCTCGCCAAGTTCCTCACCCCTCTCCCTCTCTCTCAAATTGCCTCCCCAAGCAAGAGCCAAGGCCGAGAGGCCCTCTGGCCTCGAGCTTCACTGGAGCTCCTCCGCTGCCCTAGTTCTACCACCAGCCACATCCACTCCACCTCCGCCTCACCCGAGACCACCATGTGCTCAGCTCGTTCAACTGGTCTTTCCAGAGGCACCACCCGGTTGAATTGCTGCCGGATTCGCCATCCCCAACGACCACCGTAGCCACCACCCGCCGGAGAAGAATGGCGCGACACCATCCGACCACCTCCGGAGGATCTGCGGGTACGGGCGTGCTCATCGTCGACCGGCCGATCCATCCCCGCCATCCACGAGCCCAACCGCCGTCGAAATCGCCGGCAATCACCATCGGTGAGCCGCCCCTTTCTCTGCCCTCTCCCTCTTTCTAATTTAAACAGGCCCGGCCCCACCTGTCAGCGACTTACCGAAGCGGTAAGTGGAGGCGCCTCGGGCGTTTACGCCTTCGACGTGGCCCCTTTGCTGGTTTTCTGTTTTTTTTTATTTTTATTTATTTAAACAGAGTTGACCAGCCACTTTGACCTTGAATAACTTTTTATAGAAAGGTCCAATTGACCTGATTCTTTTTGCATTGTGTTGGTATTAAACTCCTTTATTTCCTGACTAAGTTTGGTATTTTTCCAATACACACAGAATTGTTGGTGAATAAAAAGGCTTTATGTGACATTTTCCTTTGCCATTTAAAAATGTTTTCAGAAGGAGATTCTTGTGGATTTGAAGACCAGGAGTATTTAAACATACCAACAGAGCAAGGCAAGCCAGGACATCCATATTATGAAGCATTTCATAGCATTGCATAATTCATATTCATTTCTTGCATTTAATTAACATAGATAATTAAAGTGAAGTATTTAAATGCCTATTGTTGAAAACTTAAATTGATATAATGAATGACCATGATTGCTAAGTGAAACTTAGTTGGTTGATCAAGAGTCACCTATCCGGGCTTACCCGTGCAGCCACATTTGCTGGTATGGGATGGCCTTGACTTGGTCTGGCTCCGTGCTCTTTCACCGGTACCTCCAAACAGGGAGGGTTATGCGTGCATGATGCCCTGATGAGGCAGACGACGATAACCCTGTGAGCCCAGTTGAGTTTTGTGCCGGCGTCCTCGTTTGGGATAGTTTAGTTAGGCCACGACGATGGCAGGTGTCACGAGGTGACACGGGGCCACCCAAGGCTTGACTCCGAGGGAGTGTGATTGCCGGTGGTACGATGGGAGAGTCACGAGTCAGGCGTGTTTCGTTGGAGCAACGCTGGTCCACCCGAATAGGATCACGAGGTCAGGTGCTCCATAGTGTGGGTAAAGTGCGCAACCTCTGCAGAGTGTAAAATCCATTCGAATAGCCGCGTCCATGGTATTGGACAACCCGTCCAGACCTCTCTAGGTGATCAACCATAATAACCATAGTAATGATGGAAGAACTTGTCTTATGAACAGAAGTACTCGTTGGCATCGAGTATTCCGAGGTTTGTGAGACAACCCGGATATGAGTAAGTTAATAACAGTAAGTGAATCAGAAGACATGATCTCTGTCTTGGAAACACTGGTAAACCAGTTCTCTGAGCCGGGGTGCCACATCCCGGCAGCCACCGTGATCAGGAGGGAGTAGTCCACCCTCGGGGCTGAGGGTTTGTACCAGTAGCTATGTGTTTAATCTCTCGCTCTCTTGTGTTCTTGAGTTGGCACGATCTTGATGTATCGTGAGCTTTGTTAATACAGTTGGATCATATGGTATTTTCCCCTCTCTTTCTTGTTGTGATGAATTGAGTTTTTCCTTTGAGATTTCACTTTTTATCCAATGGAATACATTGTTCGATTTGAGAGCACTTGATCTATGTCTTGGCACTCAACTCACGATTTCCCGAGGTGACATTGGGGTAATCTATGCATAGGGGTTGATGCACGTTTTCGTCCTTATTTCTCTGGTAGAAATCTTGGGGCACTCTTTGAGGTTCTTTTTGTTGGATTGAGTATTATGAATCTGAAATTGTTTGATGCATATCGTATAATCAACTCGCGGATACTCGTGGTGACATTGGATTATCTAGGTGACATTAGAGTTGGTTGATGTGTATCATATGGTGTTATTTTAGTACGAACTCTTGGGCTGTTTGTGACACTTATAGGGATAGCTCGATAGATCGATCGGAAAGGATAACTTTGAGGTGGTTTCATACCCTACAAATAATTTCTTCTTATATTCTCCGCTAGATAAGAACTTTGGAGTGATTCTTCATCGCACGTTGAGGGATAGTTATATGATCCAATTCTATTAGAATTGTTGAGAGATTGCACTAGTGAAAGTATGAACCCTAGGCCTCATTTTCAAGCATTGCAATACCGTTTGTGATCACTTTTGTTACTTGCTACCTTGTTTTTTTTATTCCTGTTACAAAAATCAATAGAACTTCGCGGAACTAGTGCATCTACTATCATTACTACACTTGTATCACCATCTCTTAGCCGAACAAGTGCACCTATACAATTTACCATTGTATTTGGTGTGTTGGGGACACAACAGACTCTTTGTTATTTGGTTACAGGGTTGTTTGAGAGAGACCATCTTCATCTTACGCCTCCCACGGGTCGATAAACCTTAGGTCATCCACTTGAGGGAAAATTGCTACTGTCCTACAAAACTCTGCGCTTGGAGGCCCAACACGAGTCTACAAGAACAAAGTTGTGTAGTAGACATCAAGCTCTTTTCTGGCACCGTTGCCGAGGAGGTGAGTGCTTGAAGGTATATCTATATATCTTGCAATTGAATCTTTTAGTTTCTTGTTTTATCACTAGTTTGGTTTATAAAAAGAAAACTACAAAAAAATGGAATTGAGGTGGCATCATATTATTCGTCTTTATCATGTATTTCTTGAAAATGATAGAAAGGAAAATTGTGCTCAATTGATAGAAGAAGAATTCAATAAAATGTTTGCCATAAATGATGAGCATGATTGCAATGTTGTTAGTATGAATTCTATGAATATCCAAAATGCTAATGATGATTGCACTAGTCATGACAAAAATATTTCTTATGAGCATGTCAATTTTTGTGGAGTGCATAAAGTTTGTGAAGACGTGCTTTATAGGGATGATAGATTTTGTAAGAAGCATAAACATGATATAACCAATTTTTTGCTCAAAGTGATAGATGAATTTGCTACAAAATTATGTTCTCTCTGTCCTATTACTTGTGAACTTTGCAATAAGGTTGGTCATCTTAATTTCCAATGCACACTTTTTCATGATCGAATCATGGCCAAATATTGTAATGAGTTGATCACACTTGAATTTTACAATTAGCTTTGTCTATTTTTGGGAAGTGAAGAATTGACACATAAAAATAGTAGGTTTGAAGTATTCATTCTCACGGACGACATTGAAACTAATCTAAAAAATATCTATATGTTTAGCATGGTAAATTGCAATGAGAATGCTTATATTTCCAACTATAGAAAGATGGGAAAACCAATAGAATATAAAAGGAAAACTAATGAAAGGGTAAAGATTTTCCCTTTCCCTCCTATTGTCTCTTATGATGAAATAGGTTATGAGAAGGAGCTCCCTATTCAACCAATCTCATCAATAAGAAGCTTGGAAAAATTGATTAAACCCACACATGATGTGGTGAAGTAGAAGAAAAGAAGAAAGAATAGAGGTAAAAAGGTATCCCTCCCAAATAATGTTGCTCCTATTATTGTTGTTCCTCATGAACATGAATCAAAAATAATTGTGGAAGATGATGCACTTGATGACGATTTTGTTATTCCTATTGTTTGTTGTGATGATTATGATTGGGAAGATAATGATACTTCTTATAATCTTGAAAATATTTTTGGCACGAACTTGGGAAATTATGATGATAATAATTGTTATACCATTGGTGCTATTCATACTATTAATGATGAGAGTGATTATGCTTATGATATGCAAAGCCACAAGCTTGGGGATGCTACGCTTGATGAAAATGACATATTTGAGAATTTATTTGCTGCAATTAATGGTTGTCCCAAGCTTGGGGATGCTATGATTAATGAATATGATATTTTTAGTCCCCCTACTTTGAATTATCAAATTTGTTATGATGATTGCATGCCTCCTATTTATGATGATTGCAATATTTATGAAAGTGGGTTTGGAAGAGTGTCAACTTTAGATAATAATTATCCCACTATTTTGGAGAGTGTTGAATTTTATTATAATGATAAAAGTGGACATTGAGAGGTCATGACTTTATTTAGTAATGATTCCACTATTTTGGAAGAGGTTTCAATTGACTATGATGAGAACAAAGTTGCTACTTATGATGATTATTGTGATGATACTTATGTTATAAAAAGTAGTGATAGTTATTTTCATAATTTTGAATATCCTTTTACTGAACATTACTCTTTTAACGTGGAAACAATTTATACTATTCGAGTTTCCTATGATACTCCCACCATTATGAATGAGAATGAAATTGCTTATGCGGAGAGTAATAAAAATACTATGCTTGTGGATCCTGAAAGGAATGCTTTGTGTGATAGTTATATTAATGAATCCATTCATGATGCTACAGAAAATTGTTATGTGTGAGGAACTTGTGATTCATGATGCTCTCTTTATGTTTCAATTCTTTACTTTTATGCGAGCATCATTGAAATCTTCATGCCTAGGTAAAAGGCATTAAAGAAAAGCGCTTGTTGGGAGACAAACCAACATTTACCCCTACTGTTTTTGTGTGTTCACATAATTAGGCTACTGTAGTAATCATGTTTTATAGCTTTTTTTTCAATAAAGTAGCAAGTAAAGCCTTTGGGATAGTGTGGATGATAGTTGACATGATTCTGTGCAAAAATAGAAACTTTAGTCCCCAGTAACATAATTGTTAAAAATCACTAGACTGTCGAAAAATTCTGAATTTTTTACAGTTGATGGGTATACAAATTTCCTACGCTGTCCTTATTTTTCAGAAGTTTTGGATTATAGAAGTATTACTATAATTCAGATCTTTATGTATGGTTCTGTTTTTGACAGATTCTGTTTTCAATGCTTAGTTTGATTGTTTTATAGTTTCTATGGCTTATATTGTTCAATATAAGTTGTTGAAACTGTAGGGTACAGTAGGCATTGTGTGAGAAAAATTATGAATCTTATCTTGACAGTACCAAAGTGAATGATTTTTCTTTATCATACTAACGCAACTCACGAAGTTCCGTTATGTTTTGTGTGATTGAAGTTTTCAAGTTTTAGGTGTGATATCTGTCGGATTCAGGGCTCCGCAGACCCAAGAAGGTTCGAACTCTGAGGCATGTGTGAACATCTCAAACTCTCAAGTCTCAAGCTCATCGCCCTACAGCCTAGCCTCGCCGAATGAACGCGAGCGAGGAAGAAGATGAACACAGCAGTTTACCCAGGTTCGGGCCACCTTGCGATGCAAAACCCTACTCCTGCTTTGTAGTGGATTGGCCTCCCGAGGAGGCTGAGGATCAACAAGTACAGTGTATGAACAACCTCGTGAGGTCTCAATGGTGAGGGTGGAATGGATCTGATCCGGTTCCTCCTCTCTTTTTTCGTCCCCTTCTACAGTGGTGGCTAGCCTTGATTTATAGTGGCCTTGGTCCTCTCCCTCAAAACTTAGGCGGGAATGTATCCCACAAGAGCCAATTTTAAAGGGGACAGGAACTACATCTAATCCTAACGAAAGGTGGTCTTCGCTTGCAAATCTTCTGGTCGTGATGCAGCGGTGGGCTCGGTGATGACATCCGTCCTGCCGAGCTCATGGTCATGGTCTTGTGGCACCGGAATGGAAACCTTTGGGAGCCTCCTCAGGAACCTACGCCTGTCCTTGCTCCCTTAGCACCAAAAGGGAAACTGCCTCTTTGTGCCCGCTGGCGCCCACCTGGCCATGGTCGTCATGGCTCACATCATCCTAGCCTCGTGAGGCTGAGTACCTGCGTAGAAATCTCCACTCCCCGGGAGGCAGCCTGGGGAGGCTGCTCCCATGGAGGTCTTGGTGCTGTCCGCCTCACGAGGCCAGGGGGCCCTCGCAAGGGTCTTGTCTTAGAGTTGTCACAGTTGGGCCGTACAGGGCCGTCGAGAGAGCAACGCCGTGGGCCGCAGGCAGGCAGGTCTGGGTACCCCCGATCCTAGAACGTTGACAGTAGCCCCCGGGCCCAAGGCGCACTCGGGCTAGCTTCAAGGTGAAGCCAAAGAGAGAGGGCGCAGTGCTGTGGGCCCCAATCGCCTACGGGCCAGGCTTGAGGCATGGCGCTTGACGGGACATGGATGCCTCCGCTACCCCACGTTGCCTCGGCAACTGCCCATGCTGACAAAAGACCGGCGCCCGCCGCTGAGCCATCATTGCTTTCCCTTGCCTAGCTCCAGATCCCGTTCTCCCAGCCGCAGGCTTCTCCAGATCCAATCACACTCTGCCCCCTTCCTTCTCCTTCTCTAGCGCCGGCGACCACGCTAATGGTGCCCGGGAAGTCGAAGCCCGCGGCGCAGGCCGCAAGCTCCTCCTCCTCACCTGCACCAGCACTTGGCGCGTCCTCCATCACCAAGGTGGGGCACCTTGACCCCGTGCTCCCGCAGATGGTGAGCGAGGATAATGAGTGGGGCGAGACCGTCATCTGGCATGGTCAGTCTATCCCTTCTTCCTCTACAGCATCTTCGTGGGGCTCGTCCCGCCCCTCTCGGAGTTCTTCTTTGCCGTCCTCGACCACTACCCGATCCAGGCCCTTCAACTTCAACCCAACTCCATTTTCCTCATGTCCATCTTTGCCTTCTACTGTGAGGCCATTGTGGGCGTGAGGCCCTCCGTGCCGCTCCTTCGGCACTTCTTCTGCATGCGGCTGCACAATTCAACGCAACGCTTGACTTGCGTGTCCTTCATTGTGGTCCACAGAGGAAATGTGCTCCTGAAGGCCGGGAAGAAGGTGGAGGGCTTCTGGCACCGTTGGGTCTTCCTGGACACCAAGGGCCTCAACGCGCTGCTGGAGCTGCCTGAAAGGCTCGAGAGGTGAAGCCATGAGAAGCTCACCGACCGCCGAGCAGAGCCTGTCTTGGCGAGGATGAACTCGGACCTAGAGGACAAGGTGCTGACGGGGGCATGCTCGTGAAGGAGTTCCTGACGTAGCGCCTGGCACTGCTCCAGTCGCACACCAAGCCCATGTGGGAGTTCCAGGGCGCGGCGGACAAGATCAGGCTCCGCGCCGCCAGCCTGACGGGCGAGGAGCTGGACAAGGCCATGGCCGTCCTGCTCAGCAGCGACCTGGGAGATCTTCCCGAGGCCTACACCTTGCTGTACCGCCGCACCGACAGGGAAACGCTGGTCGCTGCCATGCCGGCCTTCAACGAGCTGGGGCTCGTGTCGCCTGAGCGCCCCAATTCCCAAGTGTCGGTGTCCTCCGGCAACAGTTTCGGCGAAGAGGGCGAAGAGGACTCGGAGGCGACCGAGGACAATGACATGGAGTAGATGTCCCCCCCCCCCCCCACGTAGAAGAGTGAACTCCTCCGCAAGCTTGAAGATGATGACGATACTGACGAGCTCCCGGCCGTGGACTACCCGCGCCCCACCAGGGTCCTCAAGAGGTCAAGGCCTACACCCCAGTCATCACAAGCATCTGGCCGGGCGACCATGAAGAAGGGCGTGGCTATGCCCACTCTGGAGGGCTCCCCCCACGCTGGCAAGGCGGATGAGGCGCCGGTCCCGTCCCTGTCTGGCCCGCAAGCTGAAGACGGGACGGCCGTTGCTGGGGCTGACGTGGTTCAGCCGGTTGTGGCCTCTCAGGGTAACCCCTCCGCCTCTCCAGGCGGGGGCGCCGCGCCGGGGCCGGCCGAAGAGCGCCACGCCAATCCCCAAAGCACGACCAAGGCCGCATCAAGGAAAGGTTGGGGTGCCCCTGCCCCGGCCAAGAAGGAGAAGAAGAGGACGTGAGTCGACCCTGATGAGTAAGTGACCTACCTTGCCCTTTGAGTTACGCATAGATTGCCACTATACCCAGAGTACTCCCCTCCTGATGCCTAGGCTGGGCGCCATGACAAAGAAGAGGAAGGAGAGCATAGAGCCGAAGGAGCCCCCAGTCCTGAGGGTGCCGTTTGCCTCTGGTCGTGGCTGTGGCGGGCGCGGAAGCGCATCGGGCCGGCCCGTCGCAGCCCCCGGGTGCTTGGGCAGCACCACGCCTGAGCGTTCGAGTGCTCCACCTGCTCCTGGCGCCTCGCTGGCGCCATTTGGAGGAACATCCGTTGAGGGTGCTGGGGCTCAGGAGACGACACCCCTTGCTGCGGCCGCAATGGCCCCTGCGTGGGTGGAGGAGGCGATACCTTGTCCCCTCGCGATAGAGCGCGCCCCTGTGGACGTGGTAATGCAGCCTCAGGAGGAACCAGCCCCCACAGGCCAGCAGGCTACGAAGCCATCCACCCTTGTCGTGCCTGAAGAGAGCTCGGAGCCTTCGGTGCCCCCGGCTGTCCATGCCACCGCCTCCTTGGTCGTGGCATTGGTTGACGCGCCCGTGCCGCCTTCTCGGCAGTCCCTCGCGCTGGCGAACTGCGGCCCCCTCGTCAGGCCTGGTGCCCTGGATGAAGCCTTCACCGCGCTTGGACAAATCCGGGCCGACCTCCAAGACGCCGATAGGTGCCCCGCGAGGGAGCGCCTGGGGCTTGTCTCGGGAGGGCTCCAGGACGACACATCCGCTAGGACGGCCTGGGGCCGGGCCGAAGCCGCCACCGCGGAGGGAAGGAAGGAAGACGCCAAAGCCAAGGAAGCTCGCAATGCGGCACTGTCCAGCGCAGCGTCCGCTGAGAAGCGCTGCAACGAGGCGGAGGCCAGGCTGAAGACCCTTCAGGAGGAGCAAGCCACGCATGCCCGACGGCTCCAGCAGCAGCAAGAGAACCTCAAGGCCCGCGAGGCAAAGCTTGCCAGTTCCGACTCCGAGCTGTCCCAGGTGGCCGCCGACCAGGCTGTGGAACACGATCGCCTGGCCAAGCTGAAGGAGGAGGTGGCTGAAGCCCAGATGTCCCACGCCCAACACATCTTCAAGGCGATGGCCCAGCTGGAGGCCAGGGAGAAGATCCTTGCTGCAGCTGAGAAGAAGGCAGCCGCAGAGCGTGAAGCCTTCCTCTCCCTCGAGCTCAGGTCTCGTGAGGCAGTGCGCTCCATCTACCGGGGGGGATACGAGGAGCCGCTGGCGACCCTAGAGGGTGGCTTTGCAGGGCTCTCCTCCGAGCTTGTTGAAGCGCTTATGGGTGTTGCCGCTGAGGTGGATGCCACCTTGGAGGAGGAGTGCCGTTCGCTCTTCACTGCAGCTGCGACACGCATCTTCAGCCAGCTCTACCTCCAGGACCCGGGCTTCAACTTCGACACGGTGATCCGTTTGGTCGCTCCTGAGCACCGCTCCGCTGCTGTAGAGGCTCTGAAGGGTCGCGTGGACGTGTTGCTAAAGAAGTTTCTCTTCATCCCTGATGCCGAAACTCCGGCGGTGGAGGCCAGCGGCGGTGACGACGGCGGCAACGATGTCGACGATGAGCTCCCCATGACTGGGTCAGGCGGCGGCAACGACCATGGTGGCGATGGCCCTTCTTCCTAGATTTTATCCTGCAACGTTTATCATGCCTCGTGGAGGCGTAAGACTTGGTTTGAATTTTCAGAACATTTGGTGCTTGTAATAACCGCTAGCACTCCATGATTTCCTTTCGCGCTTGGTTTCCTTCTTGTTTGCTTTTGCGCTCTATGCCGGCAGGGCCCAGTCCCGCGCATACCTCAACCGCTGTTGGGTCGTCCGGATCGCCAGGACGACACCAAGGGGCGAGGGGCTACGTGACTAGTGTGGCCCCTGAGTCGTGATGCTCAGGGGTCTCTCTTGACGTACGAGCAGCCCTCATGAAGGAAACATGGGCAGTGAGGAGGTTAATCCGGAGCCCCCATACCTTTCCTTGCCAACCTTTTCCTGGGAGGGACGTGAGAAGACCTGGTACTAGGGACCTATGGGGTGGCGTGTGCCGGGCTTAGCCTGAGCACAGCCCCCGTGTCAAGCCCCCTCACGCGTGCCTCCCAAAGAAATGCTGCATGATAGGACTGTGTGAAGAGCCGAAAGGTTATCCTCAGTATGGTGCGGCCGCTAGGGCACCCTCAACTGTTTATCCACCAGCGTGGAGCATGGGGCTTCCACTTAGGCGTGGGCATAGTATCTCCTCGACCATGTCGTCCGCCAGCACGGAGCATGGGGCTTCCACTTGTGCGTGGGCATAGTCGCTCGTCGACCGTGTCATCCGCCAGCATGAAGCATAGGGCTTCCACTTGTGCGTGGGTGGGAGTTCCCTTGGGGGGAGACTCCGGGGCGTGTACAGCCCTGTTCATACATGTGGCTAGCACGGCAGAACTGGAGGAGGTGTATATGGGCACTCGTGAGCCAGCGCGGGACTTAGGAGCCCTTACCTCAAGGCGTGTTGCGCCTGGATTTTCGGCACAAGACGCGCGTAAGAGACCTCTGAGGTGTGGGAGGCCTGCGCCGCATGAGTCTCTAGGGGCCATCGCATGAGAAGGCCAAACACCAACGACCCCAGGAGGTGACGTGAACGGGGCCGGCCCACCAGACAGAGCTAAGCCCTTCGGTTTATCGACACTGCAGGGACGGACCCGAGCACAAACACCGTGCCCAGTCTTCTCATGCAACAACTCCAAGGAAAAACAAACGGCGTGCGGCTCCCGCGACGGCGAAGTGCCGAACTGCGGTTGAACGAACCGTGTCGCGCGCCCTGACTCGCCCACCCCTGATTAGCTCACGCGAGAACAAGGCACCAAGGACCCCGGGAGGTGACGTGCATGGGACTGGCCCGCCAGACAGAGCTCGGTCGCTTGGATTTGCCAACGCAGCAGGGATGGACCCGAGCACAGACGCCATGCCATTCCTTAATCATGAGGCGGTCGAAGGCGGGGTTGTGAGGACGCATCGGCTCATCATGACGAAGCAACTGGCACACAGTTTGAAATACTTGGAAATTCAGAGAAGGCAAAGCCAATTCTGATACATGCGCAAAACGATACAGGCAACAGGGGCGGGCCCTGACAGCTTGAGGATAATGCAGCCCGAGGGGTGCCCTCAACTGAACAAACCAAAAAGTCACCTGGCACCATCGTTGTAGAAGCGTCGGGGTAGCTGAAGACACGTGCCACGGGGATCGCTGCTCATGAGCTGGGCGACTCCGGAGGCCTGGGGGGCTCATGAGGCCTGAGGTGTTGACGCAGACGCGTAGCTCATTGCCCACATCAGGAGGCGTAGCCGCACCAGGGGGCGCGGGGTGACACTCACCGCACATGGCCCTCGCCTCGTGAAGCTCCTCGATCACCTTGGTAATTAACTCCCTCGCTCCTGGAGCCTTGCACCTTGCACCTTGCTCCTTGCTCGTGTGGGCACGCGTTAAGGCACGCCTCCAAGTGGTGCCCGAGCACCTCCCTCATTGCACTAGTCAGGTTAGAGGCTCGCCAGGCGGAAGCCCCCGAGCCCGTCCTGAGGGAGACGTTGGGCGCGCCTTCCTATGCGGGAGGAAGAGGTGCTCCAGAAGTGGGTGCGGAGCCTAAGGCGCCACCGGCGGGCGCACCAGCCTTCAGACGGCTCTTGCGGAGGAGCTGCTTCTTCTTCTTGGGGGTGGTCTCGGGAGGCTGGATGTCGCCCTTGTCTTCAGAGTTCTCAGCCACAGTAGCCTGATAGGCATGCTCAAGGGAGCAGACTGCGTCCTTCTCATCACAAGCGACCGTTATGATGCCGCTGCAACCAGGCATCTTGAGGACATTGTAGCCATGGTGGGTTGCTGCCATGAACTTGGCGAGGGCAGGATACCCGAGGATGGCGTTGTACGAGAGGCCGATGTGGGCGACATCAAAGTCGATGAGCTCTATGTGGTAGTTGTCGCGCTTGCCGAAGGTGACTGGGAGGCGTATTTGCCCCAGGGGGACGGTGGAGCCATCGGTCACTCCAGAGAATGGCTTGGTGGGCATGAGTTGATCATAAGGCACCTGAAGCGTCTCGAACGTCTCGACCAAGAGAACGTTGAGCCTAGCACCACCGTCGACAAGGGTCTTGGTGACAAGGACGTTGCTGATGGTGGGCGTGCAGAGCATGGGGAGCGCGCCAGCAGCGGCTGAGCACTTGAGGTGGTCCTTGTAGTCGAAGGTGACTGCATACTGCGACCATCGGAGGGGACACACGACCTCAAGCTTCAGGAGGGCCGCGTTCACCTCACGAGAGAACTGCTTGAATGATGCGATGTGAGGCGGGGGCCTCGGCACCGCCTAGGATGCACGTGATTGCACAAGGCTCCTGGAAGCACCCAGCCCCATCATCTTGTCGGTTGTCATCATTTCTCCTGGGTGGCGGCGGCAGCGGAGGGAGGCCGGCATTGCCCTGAGGGTGGTCCTCATGAGGCTGGTCTCGCCAGGGACAGTCGCGAAGCTGGTCCTGCCAGCGGTCCTCACGAGGCTAGTCGCGCCAGTCCTGACAAGGGTCGCGGTTGTCCCAGCGGCCTCCGCCATGGCCTCCTCCATGGCCATAGCCACGGTCGCCGCGGTCGGAGCGGCGGCCAAGGCGCCCGTCACGGATTGCCCTGTGTCGGCGTTCTGGGAACCAGGGTACCCAGACTTGCCTTCCTGTGGCCCACAGTGTGGCTTCATCTGCGGCCTGGTATGGCCCTTCTCCAAGCCTCGCGAGGCGGACGACGCCAAGACCTCCGGAGGGAGCGGCTTCCCTAGGCCGGCTCCTGAGAAGCGGAGATTTCCATGAAAGCCCCACCTCATGAGGTTCAGATGACGCAAGCCATGACGCCAAGGCCAGGCGGGCGCCAGCAGGCGCAGTACTGCAGGTTTCCTCTTCGGTGCTAAGGAAGCAAGCGCAGACGCAGAGTCCCAATCAGCCAAAGGTTTCCATTCCCGTGCTACAAGACCAGGACGGCAAGATGGAGGTCATCGCCGAGCCAACCACGGCGTCACGACCAGAAGCTTTGCAGGCAAAGACCACCTTTCATCAGGATAAGATGTACTACTGGTCTCCCTTCAAACATGGCCATTGTGGGATCCCTTCCCGCCTTCATTTTGGGGGAAGAGGACCGAGGCCACTATAAATATAGCTAGGCCACCACCATAGACGGGGACGAAACCAGATCATCCTCACCAGCTCACACCAGTACAAGAACACTCCTCCTGAGGTTGTTCTCCCTCTGTACTAGTTCATCCTCAGCCCACCTCGAGGCCAATCCACCACAAAGCAGGAGTAGGGTTTTACACCGCAAGGTGGCCCAAACCTGGGTAAACTGCTGAGTCCGTTTCCTTTCCTGTTCATCAAGCTAGGCGGTGAGATTGACGGGTTGGCAGGCTGGGGAGACTGAGTTCTTCGCACGCACCCTAGAGTTCGAACCTTTCTTGGGTCTGCGGAGCCCTGAATCCGACACCCTGAGCTCCTGGGAGTCGTTGGTGTTATGGCTGTGTACTTTGTGGAAGATGCAGAATGGGCGGTTACCCCTGGGAGTCTCATCGTGGTCACGGCCACGCTTCATCTCGGGCTCGGCCGCGAGCACGGCGGGGCCCTTGCGCTTTGTCTCTTTAGCCTTGGCCTCCTTGTCTTCAGGATCGCCCTCCAGAAGCTCGAGGAGGGAGAGGCGGCCTTCCTCGACCCTAGCGCACTTGTTCGCCAGGTTGAACATCTCCAGGGCCGAGCACAAGTCCTCATGGATGGCGAGATCCTCTTTCATCTTGACATCCTGGACGCCATTAGTGAACGCCGAGATGATGGCCTCATCCGAAGCCTTCGGTATCTTGAGACATACGTTAGTGAAGCGCTGTATGTATTTGTGCAGGGTCTTGCCCGGCTGTTGCTTCATGTGCCGCAGGTCGCCCACCGCCGAGGCACGGTCATGGGTGCCCTGGATGTTGGCGATGAAGCGCTCTCAGAGCTCATCCCAGGAGGAGATCGATCCCTCCGGGAGGTGCAGGAGTAAGGAGCACGCGCCATCCTTGAGGGCCATGGGGAATCAGTTTGCCATGACCTTGTCGTCACCATTTTTCCGCTTCAATGCTCAGCGAGTAGAACTAGAGGAACTCCACAGGGTCAAGGGGTGCCATTGTAACATGGAGGCAGGTCTCACTTGAACTTGCCGGGCCAGACGACGCGGCGCAACTCCGAGGTGAAGGCGTGGCAGCCCGCCGCGCTCACGGGCGCAGCACGCTCGGGGTGAGCTTGGTTCTGATGCCCACGCACCACAGCCTACGGCGGCGCATGGTCTTGGTGCTGGCGTGGTGGTGCTAGGATCACGCGTGCATCAGCTTGCGGCCGCTGTGCCACCTGGCAGCTTGCCTCATCACGCGCTGGTGCTCCGCGCGGCGGGTCGCGCTATGGCGCATCACGCCTGGGCTCGACGTCGGCGCCGTGCAGACTACTGGAATCAAAGAATTTGCCGTCTGTTAGTTCTTTGCCGTCTGCTAGCTGACGGCAAAGAAGGTCTTTGCCATCAGCGTACAAAAAGCAGAAGGCAACGAACTGGCTGATGGGAAAGATGCAATTTGTCGTCCGCTAGCGGAAGGCAAAGAATCTTTGCCGTCCGCTAGCAGATGGCAAAGAGTTTGGGTGGGGTCCATTTTAGGGCAACGATGTAACAGCCCACCCCGCAAACTCTTTGCCGTCTACTAGCAGACGGCAAAGAATCTTTGCCGTCTGCTAGCAGACAGCAAAGACCGTGCCCCATCCAAACTAACGGCCTCTCTCTCTCCCCGGATCCACCCCTCTCTCTCTCCCCTCTCTCTCCCCTCTCTGTCCCCAATCTGCCCGCAATGCCGCCGCATGAACCCGCCGCCCTCGCACCAGCACTTGCCCTGCCCGTCCCATCACCTCTTTTCTCCTCTCCCCCCCCCTCTCCACACAAAGGCCTATCATCCTCCTTCCTCCGGTCGCCTCTCACCATCCCCCCACCTCCTTCTCCTCACCACCCCACCTTCGCCTCACCCCCCGGGGATTGGGGGTAACCCCTTCCTCCTCTTACCAAAGTTGCCCTAGGGATGGATCCCCTCTCCCAATCAGTCCATCGCGCCTCCCCCCGCCAAGCCACTGCCCGCACCCTAGACCCCCACCGCCCTCGCCGCCCTGACCCCCCCGCCCCACCCGCGCCCCCCACCACCCGCCGCCCCACCAGCAGCCACTGCGGCCCGGCGGCCCGCCGCCCCGACGACCCGCCACCGCCGCCCGTTCCCTGCCGCCCCACTCCGATGAGCCTCCCCCTATTTTTTTCTTTTTTTTTCTACTGTTAGTTGTAGTACTATTGTTAGTTAGGTTAGTTAGATTAGTTCTAGGTTAATTAAGTTAGTTCTAGGTTAGTTAGGTTAGTTCTAGAAAAAATTATTAGGGGAAAAGAAGAAGAATAAAGAAGAGGAGGAGAGGAGGAGAGAAGAAAAGGGAGGAGAAGAATTACCCTCTCTCTCTCCTCCTCCTCCTCCTCCCCCGACTACTAAAGAAGAACTCGCAAACCGAACGTCCTCCTACTCGCCCTCCGCCGCCCCGCCCCCTCCCTCCCTCCCCCCTCCTCCGCCTCCTCCGCCTCTCCTCCTCTTCCCCCTCCTTGAAGACGAAGATGAAAAAAAGAAGTAGAAAAAGTAGAAAAAGAAAGAAAAGAAGGTCGAGGGTCGAGGGGTCGAGGGCCGAGTATCTCCGAGGGGTCGAGGGTCGCTGAGGGTTCGAGGGTCGAGGATCGCCGAGGGGTCGAAGTTTTTTTCATAGTTTGAAGTGTCAACACTTTATGTGATGTGATGTCCTAAATTCTCTTGACTCGATCGGTAAATTTTGCAGGCTTTGTGCTATTTCATCTCCTTGGAGTCATCGTGGTAGAAGTTTTTGGTCCGTGATCCCACCGTTGTTCGACTACTTCCTCTACAGCCGAGGGTGAGCTATGAATCTACCTTCACCTCCTACACTCTTTTAATCATGTCAGTAGATTTCATTTTCATGCTAAGTCGCGTAACCTAGGCGTCTCCAGTCCGAAAGGGTTGCATCAATAAATATGCATTCAGTTGCATATTTATCACCATAACTCATTCAGATTGTCTAGCGATTTCCACGGACAGTCCGAGTATGTGTAGATTGGGTACGTTCTCCATGCTCTACCCCATTCCGAGACAAAATTTCGGTAGCACCTCCTTGTTGTTCTTCGGATGCACATTCTCTCGGCTTTTTGCCGAGACGTGTATTTGGAGAACAGCGGGGAGGTGCTGCTGAAATTTTGTCTCGAAATGGGGTAGAGCATGGAGAACGTACTCAATCTACACATACTCGCGTGGGATTAGGACCTATCTTTACCTATTAGAATGTATGTTGCATGGACATAATAAAATTGACAAAGTAGATTAACTGATGAATATACATGCTGATGGACCTATCTTTACCTATTAGAGTGTAGGTAGGCAAGATGAGTGATCGTGCATGGATGTACACCGGTCACACTAGTCAGAAAGAGATGACCAATGAATGGTTAACAAAAACCAAGGGGTTTGTAAAAGCCGCATTTGCAAATGGCCAGAGGAAAACCTGGTGCCCCTGTGTCCGGTGCGGCAATTGGGAAAAGAGGACAGAGGATGAAATGGGCAAACATCTGCAGAAGAGTGGTTTTACGCCCGGTTATACGGTGTGGACATTTCATGGTGAGTCTGCCCAACGTGCCAAAGCTGAGGTGATTCGTCATCGCACCGACAAGCATGGTACCGGGATGCAAGACATGGTGCAAGACTTTGATGATGCTCGGGATTCGGACGATGAGATGGAGGAATCTGCAAAGGCCTTCAATGAAATGTTGGAGTCTTCAAAACGTCCTCTTCATGAGCACACTGAGCTTTGTCAGCTGGATTGCATCTCACAAGTAATGGCTCTGAAGGCTCAATTCAACTTGGGCAGAGAAATCTACGATGCGATGATGACAGCATTTGGACGCTTTCTACCCAAAGGCCATGTAATGCCTGCAAACCTGTACCAGTCGGACAAAATCCTCCGTGCACTTAAGATGCCCTATGAGAAGATACATGCCTATGAGAAAGGATGTGGCTTATTTAGGCTTGAGTATGCGGACTTCAACTATTGTCCCATTTGCAAGTCTTCTAGGTATGTTGTGGTAGGCAACAGTATGGGTGAGAAGACGCAGACCAAAATCCCCGTTAATGTTCTTCGGTATTTTCCAATCGTACCAAGACTTCAACGTCTTTTCATGGTCGAAGAGACGGCAAGACAGATGACATGGCACAAAATGGGCAAAAGAACCAAACTAGATGCAGATGGGAATCTGATGATGGTACACACATCTGATGGTTATGCGTGGAAGCACTTTGATGCATTACATGAGCAAAAAAGGCAGATCCAAGGCATCCTCGAGTCGCCATTAGCACGAATGGGTTCAGTGTGTTTGGTCTGATGGCAACCCAATACAGTTGTTGGCCCGTATTTGTCATTCCACTCAATCCCCCCCCCCCCCTGGACAGATTATGCAAAGAAAGAACATTTTCCTGACATTGATAATTCCAGGGCCCAACTATCCGGGGAAGAATATGAATGTGTACGTGCAACATATCAAGGATGAATTGCAAGAAGCTTGGGATAATGGGTTCAAGACATACGACACCGCTAGCAAACAGAACTTCATAATGCGTGTCTGGTACATGTATTCGATGCATGACTTGCCAGCGTATGTGCTATTCGTTGGCTGGTGTGTGCATGGAAGGTTCCCGTGCCCCACACGCAAGGGAGCTCTTGAGTTTCGTTGGCTGCAGGCGGGTCGCAAGTTTTCTTGCTTCGACTTGCATAGACAATTCCTGGATCCTCGCCATAAGTTCAGGAAAGACAAGAAGAACTTCATCAAAGGTAGAGTTGTCAAAAAATCTGCACCACCTGCGTTGACAGGCCAAGAAACCCTGGATCAGTTAAACGCACTCAAGCCAGATCCAGAGTGTCCAGGGTATTTCAAGGGGTATAATTCGAAACAAGCCTGGACTCACAAGACATGCTTGTGGGATCTGCCTTACTTCAAAGACCTCCTTTACCCACACAACATCGACGTGATGCACACTGAAAAGAATATCGCCGAGGCCCTATTTGGTACATTGTTCGGCATAGAGGGGAATTCGAAGGATAATACTAAGGATAGAGTCGATCAAGAGGCGCTATGTGATAGACCGTTACAAAACATGCAAGAACCAAAGGGAAAGCAGAACTGGACGAAGCCAAAGGCATGGTTCAATCTTGGAAGGACAGCTATGAGGGAAATTATCTTGTGGGTGAAAATGGAGTTGATGTTCCCCAATGGGTATGTAGCGAATCTAAAGAGGGGAGCAAGTCTTGAAAAATTGAAAATATTTGGTCTCAAGAGTCATGATTGGCACATATGGATTGAGCGGGTAATGCCGGTGATGTTGCGTGGCTTTATCCCTGAGGATGAATGGCTAGTACTGGCAGAGCTGAGCTATTTCTTTCGTGTTCTTTTTGCGAAAGAACTATCGCCTGCCGTGCTAAAAGAAATGGAAGAGTTGGCGCCGGAGTTGATCTGCAAGTTAGAGAAGATCTTTCTGCCGGGCTTCTTTAATCCAATGCAACACTTGATTTTGCATCTCCCGACCGAGGCAAGATTGGGGGGGCCCATGCAAAATTGTTGGTGCTACACAACTGAGAGGATGCAGAAGACACTCCGAGCAAAATGTAAAAATAAACGTAGAATTGAAGCATCGATGGCCGAGGCATTCATTACTGAGGAGGCGGCAAACTTCGTGACAGCACACTTCGAAGCTAAAAATCGTCATTTGCATAATCCGAAGCCTCGGTACAATGTTGGCAACCCTAAAAAAGGTGGATCCAACCTCAGCCTATTCAAAGGGAATCTCGCACCAGCTGGTGCTTCTACCCCAATATCGTTGGATGTCGAAGAATGGCGGACCATTTCGTTGTATATCTTTAACAACCTAACAGAAGTGCGGCCGTACATCGAGTAAGTTATCGCGGTACATTGTTTCGCAACTTCTAATTCCTTTGAAATGCTCTTATTCCCGGATATTTGATACAGTCGATACGTCGCCAAATTCTCGGATGGAGCGGAGATCGAAAAGGTATCCATCAAAGAGTATGAGCTTCTGGCAAAGCAAGGAGGTGGCTTTCCCGATTTCATCTCTTGGTTCAAACAAACGGTAATTTCCATTAGACCATTCTCATTTCTTCGTCTAATTTGCGGCAAATGCAACAATCCTTTCATATTAAACTTGTAGGCTAATTTAGAGTCTATGGACACCGAATTGAGACAAGTCGCTAATGGTTTTGACTATAAGGTCCGTTCATTTTGACAAATACGACATCAACAGGTATCGCTTTTGTACCTACGGCAAAGAGCTATCTATGGCTGACCGAAAGTCTATGAATTGTTGTGTCTCTGCTATCGGCGATGGAGGTACCGAGTATTATGGGAGAGTTGAAGCAATTTATGAACTTCTATTCTATGGTGAAAACCCATCGAATGTCGTAGTCTTCAAATGTTATTGGTTCCAGCCGAAGGAGACTAGAAGGACTCATGAACATATAGGGCTAGTCGAAATCAAAGAAAGCACCCATTTAGATGTTCCCGATGTCTATATTACGGCTCAAAAGGTGACCCAAGTTCTCTATCTACCGTGGACCTGCCAAACTAATCCAAATCTGAATGGTTGGGATGTCGTTTATGAAGTGCCGCCACATGTTAGACCACCTCCCCCCAATGAAGAGGATTATGAACCTCACATTAACCCAGACGGTTCAAGAAACGCTCTACTTCACCCCAGAACATTGAAGTAGACAACGACAGTGAATCCGACTTCACCCCTGAGCCGGAACAAGAAGAGCCTCAACAAGAAGAGGTTATTCCTACGAATGACTTGTCAATGCTTGACCGATTACATAAAGGTGGCCTTCCACATGTTGATGCCGCTGAACCCGATGAGCACGTCATTCATGATAGTGATGATGATGATGCATTTATTGACCCCGAAGCATTTATTGAACCCGACGATCAAGATTATTATTAGTTCATGTCAGGTATTCAATTTGTATTATGTACATATATATATTGTTAGTTCATGTTAGGTATTCAATTTTTTTATGTTGTTCTTGATTTATATAGTTACTTGTATGATTGTATGATTTATATAGTTACTTGTATAATTTTCTTACTTTGTATGATTGTTTGTTATACATAGTACCATGGTCTTCATATCCGTCCCCGTCGGCCCTCGCCAGGTTTATGATTCAGATGTGGTATATTCTCTTTCATAACTATTTGTTGCATTTCGCATTTATGACAATTATGGCCATCAACTTGACATAGAGATATTTTTATCTAGGAGGTATGTGAACCGGAAATTGTAACCGACCCTCTTGTCGAGAAGTTAAATTTAGTTGAAAAAGAAAACAAGTATTTGAAAGAAAAAATGAAAAGAATTGAAGAAGAGAAGATGAAATTGGAGTTGTATGTTGCCGATGTCGTCGATGATCACAAGATGAAGATGGATGCAATGCGCTTGAAGATGGATGCAATGAGCTTGAAGATTAGTATGATTAGAAAATATGCCAGTGATAATGAGGCTTGGTATCATCGTACCGTTGGATCAATTGTTATCTTAGTTGCGATCTTAATCGCATTTGTTGTGATGAGGGTAAGTTTTCTCTAGTGTTTTGCTTAACAAATGCATGCTTAGCTTCGTACATGCTTGTTAGCCCTATTATGCCACATACTTAGCTTATTTTCCACAAAAAAGACATACTTAGCTAATTATCCTCCAAAATGACATAATTAGCTTATTTAGTTAATTTATGACATAATTAGCTTATTCATTTAAAAAATGGCATAATAACCTTGGTTCTCTCATAAATGTCATATACTTAGCTTATTTTCCTCCAAAATGGCATAATTACCTAAGTTAGATAAAAATGAGCTATACTTACCTATGTTGGCTCAAAAATGGCATCATCACCTAGGTTAGCACAAAAATGACCTATACTTACCTTATTTTCCTCCAAATTGACATAATAAGCTTAGTTAGCTAAAAAATGCCTAATTTACCTAAGTTAGCTCTAAAATGACACAAATCAGGAATAAGAAGAAGAAAAAACAAGGAAGAGGAGAAAAAGAAGAATAGAAGAAGAAAGAGAGAAAAAGAAAAAAGATAAAAGAAGAAGAATGAGAATGAGAAGGAAAAGGATAAAAAGATAGAAGGAAGAAGAAGATGAGAAAATAAGAAGAAGAAGAAGAAGAAAATATCTTCTCTTCTTCTAGTCTTCTTCTTCTCTTCTTCTTCTTCTTCTCTTAGTCTTCTTCTCTTCTTGCTCTTCTTCTTCTTCTTCTTCTTCTTGTTCTTCTTCTTGTTTTTCTAGTCTTCTTCTTCTTCTTCTTCTTCTAGCTTCCTTCTTCTTCTTCTTCTTCTTCTTCTTCTTATCTTCTTCTTCTTCTAACTTTCTTACTCCCATTTTTGCAGGTTTGATTCACTTCATGGAAGTAGCATTAATGGACTGCTAGTGTTTAGTTCTTGTTTTCATTTGTATTGATGAACAATGTGAAACTATTTATGTATATATGGATGAACTCCGTGAAATTATGTATGTATTGGATCTTTTAATACCCTATGTGTTCTGTTGCATTGATGGACTGCTAGATGTTTGATACATGGGCTATGTTTGAGGTTGAAACTATATATATCATATATATCTTTTGAAAATGCAGGGATATAATAGAAAACAGAAAAAACAGAAACAATACAGGCACTTTGCCGTCCACCGCCGACGACAAAGGGATCTTTGCCCTCTGCCACCGATGGCAAAGAGGCCACGTGGCAGCACCTCGTGCAACCTGGGAGCTGACCCATTTGGTCACTTTGCCGTCCGTGGCAGACGGCAAAGGCTTGGACAGTTTGCCGTCCGTGGCGGATGGCAAAGAGCGGGAGGGCATGATGCGTCTGCTGACATCACAAGGCAGACGACAAAGGAGAGGGCATGTTTGCTGTCAGCTGGCAGATGGCAAAGCCTCCCATTAGCCACCTAACGTGGCTAACGTCTATTCTTTGTTGTCCATGTTCTTTGCCGTTTGCCACCGACGGCAAAAAGTTCTTTGCCGTCCGCTGGCCAAAAACAGATGGCAAACGAGCTGTTTACCGTAGCTTTCTTTGCTGGGCATGTTTGCCATCCGTGGCTGATGGCATAGCCATTTGCTGTCCACTTTCCGGTCCTTTGCCGTCTGGCATGGCAGACGGCAAAGAAGCTGATTCCTGTAGTGAGCCACGTGAGCCATGTCGTCTTCCTAGGCGCACCGTAAGCCACGTCGCCCGCCTGGTACGGCGGGGGATGGAGCGAGCAGGACGGTGCAAGGACCTCGCCGGCGGCGTTGACGAGCTCGGCGATGCGGCCAAGCTAGTCATCGTAGCGGTCGTCAGCGGGGCGGTAACGCAGCAGCTTGTGCGCCATGAGCAGCACAGCCTGCGCGTTCGCCGGCCCTCGGCGGACATGGGAAGACGACGCCGTGGTGGGAGTGGGCGACGGAGTGGCGGTACGGCCATGACGCCGCACGGAGGGTGGCAGCAATGAATCCTGCTGCTCATGAGTAGCAGGTTCAGTGGTGGCGTTGGCCGCAGGAGAGGCCGAGCGGCGAGGTACACCATGGCATACAGGCGCCGTCTGGGCAACGCGAGCGGCCCGACGCTTGGCGCGGGCTCAGCATGCGTCTGCCATGGGAATGGCGAAGCGAAGACGGGGCGGAAGGAGGATTTCGACACGCCCCTACCTAGCGCGCCAAATGTCGGATTTAGGGCTCCGCAGACCCAAGAAGGTTCAAACTCTGGGACGTGTGCGAAGATCTCAACCTCTCAAGTCTCAAGCTCGTCGCCCTACAATCTAGCCTCGCCGAACGCACGCGAGCGGGGAAGAAGATGAACACGGCCGTTTACCCAGGTTCGGCCCACCTTGTGGTGTAAAACCCTACTCATGCTTTGTGGTGGACTGGCCTCCCGAGGAGCCTGAGGATGAACAAGTACAGTGGATGAACAGCCTCGCGAGGGCTCGGTGTTGAGGGTGGAATGGATCTGATCCGGTTCCTCCTCTCTTTTTTCGTCCCCTTCTACGGTGGTGGCTAGCCTATATTTATAGTGGCCTTGGTTCTCTTCCCTCAAAACTTAGGCGGGAAGGGATCCCACAACGGCCAATTTGAAAGGGGACAAGAAGTACATCTAATCCTGACGAAAGATGGTCTTCGCCTCCAAAGCTTCTGGTCGTGACGCAGCGGTGGGCTCGGTGATGACATCCATCCTACCGAGCTCGTGGTCTTGGTCTTGTGGCACCTGAATGGAAACCTTTGGGAGGCTCCTCGGGAACCTACGCCTGTCCTTGATCCATAAGCACCGAAAGGGAAACTGCCTCTTCTGCGCCCGCTGGCGCCCGCCTTGCCATGGTCGTCATGGCTCACATCATCGCAGCCTCGTGAGGCTGAGTACCTGCATAGAAATCTCTGCTCCTTGGGAGGCAGCCTGGGGAGGCCGCTCCCTTGGAGAACTTGGTGCTGTCCACCTCACGATGCCAGGGGGCCCTCGTGAGGGTCTTGTCTCGTAGTTGTCGCAGCTGGGCCATACACGGCCGTCGAGAGAGCCATGCCATGGGCCGCAGGCACGCAGGTCTGGGTACCCCCGATCCCAGAACGCTGACAATATCAATATAAGGAGAAAAAGGAGTGACAAGACCCTAAGCTTGGGGATGCCCAAGGCACCCCCAAGGTAATATTCAAGGAAGATCCAAGCAACTAAGCTTGGGTATGCCCCGGAAGGCATCCCCTCTTTTGTCAACAACATTATCGGTAACCTTACTAGGGGCTATATTTTTATTCTTCACATGATATGTGTTTTGCTTGGAGCATCATTTTATTTTATTCGGATTTGCTTGCTGTTATTTATAATGATGTTTTGTATCTTTTACTTCAATAAAAATGTCAAGTATAGCCTTTGCTATGCTTATTTTGCAAGTCTATATGTGGCTGTTTGAAAATAGCAAGTTGCACGCTAGTGCGTGAATTCTTGAGGAAAGTCAGAATGTGATAAAATGTTGATTTTTTATGCAAAATAAGCTATGATAAATTTTATACAGTGTGGTACATTTTTCAGAATTTTTGGAGTTAGGGAAGTATGAGTATAATTGCACTCTTTACAGACTGTCTTGTTTAGACAGATTGCTGTTACATTTGCATTGTTTGCATATGTTTGCTTGTTTCATGAATCTATTTGAGGATAGCAGTATTAAATATTCAGAGGCATTTAGTATGCAATGTTAAATAGTTTTTTTAGTGATTTGCTAAAGTAGAGAATGATAAGGTTATTGCATTGATTTATACTAACTTATTTCACGAGTTCTTGTTGAGTTTTGTGTGGATGAAGTTTTTAAGATTTAGGGAAACCGTAATATAAAAGGGATTAAGGAGACACAAAATCTCAAGCTTGGGGATGCCCAAGGCATCCCAAGTCAATATTTCAAGAAGTCTCAAGCATCTAAGCTGGGGGATGCCCTAGTAGGCATCCCACCTTTCTTCATCAACAATTATCGGTTAGCCTCGGTTGAGCCTAAGTTTTTGCTTCTTCACATGATGTGTGCTATTCTTGGAATGTCATTTAATTTTAATTTTGCGTGCTGTTTTAATAAAATACTTAGATCTAAAAGTTTTTAAATAAGAGAGAGTCCTCAATTAGCTACCCATTTACTTAACTACTCGCTTGATCTTCACTTATATCTTTTTGGAGTAGTTTTGTCATTTACTCTCGTGCTTCACTTATATCCTAAGAGTAAATTGTTGAATAAATTGAATATCATAAAGTTGAAATTATATGTGCTTCATATGCTTATATCATACCTAGTAGTAGCTTCACATCAGGTTTAGAAAGTGAAATCTTTTGAAGCTTGACAATCACAATATTAGTCATACAAGCAATTCATGAATGATTAGTATAAGGAAGAGAACTTTCACATACAAAGATATTATCTTGGACATCTTCTATGGTTGTGAATACCCATTAATTATTTTCAAACTTGAGCAAATTAGTTGAAGTTGGACAAGGAAGACAACATAATGAGTTATAGTTGTTTATATTTGCATAGAAGTTATATTGTAATGGATCCTCCAACATGTGGTGTTTGCTTAGGATCTTTTGCTAGCCAAAAACTCGTACTAAGTAGAAATAGTACTTGTGCATACAAAAACCCTTAAACCCAGTTTCTTGCCATGAGTGTCCACCATATCTACCTATGGATTGAATAAGATCCTTCAAGTAAGTTGTCATCGGTGCATAAAGCAATAAAAATTGCTCCTAAATATGTTTGATCTTTTATTGTAAGGGAAAATAAGCGTTGCACAAACTTGTGCTGGCAAAGTAATAAAAGCGATAGACTACATAATAAAGGTTGCTATCAGAAGGGGTAATATAAACATGACGTTCCTTTGCATTAAGAGATTGTGCATCCAAAAATAAAAAGCTCATGACAACCTCTGCTTCCCTCTGCGAAGGGCCTATCTTTTACTTTTCAGTACTTACTTTTATGCAAGAGTCAATTATTCTCTAGTTGGCAAGCATCATGTGGTGGGGAAAGATCTTGGAACATATGGCCAGTCAAATATATTTGACCATGATTTATTATTGTTGACAATTATCTCTATGATAAATCAGTTGGGACGCGAAACATTAAGCCCCTATCTCTCTCTGTGTTCGATGGATGCCATTTGTTCTAAAAATATGCTTTGAGTACTAGCAATCATAGAAGACTATATGATGATTGAGTATGTGGAGCTCTTACTTAGACTTTGTTGAATAAGTTGAATTGCAATTGTTTGGTGACTAAGAACATAGGATTTTAAGTTTCAAGGGAATTCATTGTTTGAATCATAACATGTGAATTGGTTGCTACTTTAACATGAGAAGTTCTATGAGAAAGAGTTGCTGTTATGATGCTAGGAAAAGTGATTGAAATTATCATTGATCAAACTTACACACTATGCTAGCATTCACACTTCATAAATTATTTCTTTTATCATTTACCTACTCGAGGACAAGAAAGGATTAAGCTTGGGGATGCTGATACATCTTCAACGTATCTATAATTTACGAATTATTCATGCCATGTTTACAACAATTTTATATGGTTTTGGTATGATTTGCATGGAACTAACCTGGACTGACGCTATTTTTAGCAGAACTACTGTGGTGTTGTTTTTGTGCAGAAATGAAAGTTCTCCAAATGAGCTGAAACTTTTTGACAATTTTTTTTGGAACAAAAGAGGCACTAGAAGCTTCATGGGGGGGCACAGAAGGTGAAGTAGGTGGCCACCCTCCACCTAGGCGCGCCAGGGGCCTTGCCCGTGTGCTGGTGGAGGGTGGGCCCCTCGAAGCCCATCTTCGCGTGAAACCGACACCAAAAAATCCTATAAATACAGAAACCCCTAGAAATAACCCTAGATTAGAAGTTCCGCCACTGCGAGCCTCTGTAGCCACGAAAAACCAATCTGGACCCTGTTCTGGCACTCTGTCGGAGGGGGAAATCATCACCGGAGGCCATCTTCATCATCCCGGCGGCCACCGTGATGAGGAGGGAGTAGTCCACCCTGGGGCTGAGGGTTTGTACCAGTAGCTATGTGTTTATTCTCTCTCTCTCTTGGGGTCTTGAGTTGGCACGATCTTGATGTATCGCGAGCTTTGTTAATATAGTTGGATCATATGGTGTTTTCCCCTCTCTATCTTGTTGTTATGAATTGAGTTTTCCCTTTGATATTTCACTTTTATCGGATTGAATACTTTGTTGGATTTTAGAGCACTTGATCTATATCTTGGCACTCAACTCGCGGATTCTTGAGGTGACATTGGGGTAATCTATGCGTAGGGGTTGATGCACGTTTTCGTCCTTATTTCTCCGGTAGAAATCTTGGGGCACTCTTTGAGGTTCTTTGTGTTGGATTGAGTATTATGAATCTGAAATTGCTTGATGCATATCGTATAATCATCTCCCAGATACTTGTGGTGACATTGGAGTATCTAGGTGACATTAGAGTTGGTTGATGTGTATCATATGATATTATTTTAGTACGAACTCCTAGGGTGTTTGTGACACTTATAGGGATAGCTCGATAGATTGATCGGAAAGGATAACTTTGAGGTGGTTTCGTACCCTAGAAACAATTTCATCTTATGTTCTCCGCTAGATAAGAACTTTGGAGTGATTGTTCATCGCACATTGAGGGATGGTTATATGATCCAATTATATTAACATTGTTGAGAGATTGCACTAGTGAAAGTTTGAACCCTAGGCCTCATTTACAAGCATTGCTATACCGTTTGTGCTCACTTTTGTTACTTGCTACCTTGCCATTTTTTTTGTACCTATTACAAAAATTAATATCTACTATCATTACTACACTTGTATCACCATCTCTTCGCCAAACTAGTGCACCTATACAATTTACCATTGTATTTGGTGTGTTGTGGACACAAGAGACTCTTTGTTATTTGGTTGCAGGGTTGTTTGAGAGAGACTATCTTCATCCTATGCCTCCCACAGATTGATAAACCTTAGGTCATCCACTTGAGGGAAAATTGCTACTGTCCTACAAAACTCTGCGCTTGGAGGCCCAACACGAGTCTACAAAAATAAAGTTGCATAGTAAACATTACTGACGGACCGGTGTCTCTTGCAGATCCGACGAAGAAATACATTAATGATTCTTATTATTGATATAATAGGATAGTGACAGCTAGCTATGCTGTTGTGGTTCTGTAAACTACTCGATCAACTACACATGTCATTATGTCGTCTTATCGTACTTCAAAACTTTACCTAGCTATCTTAATTTTAAGTGCTACACATAATTATCGTGGATGTATTTTAATTAATGTTACCTAGCTAGAAATATTTTTGATCTTAAAAAACGCTGCCACGACACCATTTTTCGGATGACGTGGTAGCGTTTTTCCTATGCTTTCAAACTAAGTAATGGCATTGGAAGGATATGCAACGCCTCTAAGGTTTCTCCATATTTATGTCATGTGGAGAAGTACCAACGTCGTAGGTATATATGATATTATCATCGTGCAACTTTAACCGACGCCATAGATACCAGAAACACTGCTGGTGTAGGCACCAACGCCACCGCTATATTTTAACACTGGGGCCATATTGGTGGCATCGGGCTCCTACGCCAGCAAGGCACTTTTTTGGCACGCCATAGCTAGGCTTTTCTGCACTAGTGTTGCTTAATATCTTTGCTAGCCAAAAACCCGCACTAAGTAGAGATACTACTTGTGCATCAAAAACCCTTAAACCCAAATCCATGTTTTGATAGTCCACCATACCTAGTTATGGATTGAGTAAGATCCTTCAAGTAAGTTGTCATCGGTGCATAAGGCAATAAAAATTGCTTCTAAATGTGTTTGATCTTTTAGTGTAAGGGAAAATAAGCATTGTACGAACTTGTGATGGCAAAGTAATAAAAGCGATAGATTGCATAATAAAGGTTGCTATTGTAAGGGGCAATATAACATGACATTCTTTTGCATTAAGAGATTGTGCATACAAAACCAAAAAGCACATGACAACCTCCGCTTCCCTCTGCGAAGGGCCTGTCTTTTACTTTTATGTGTTTAGTTTTTATGCAAGAGTCAAAGTATTCTCCTCTATTCCTCGTTATTTTAACTTTTGCAAGCATAATGTGGTGGGGAAAGATCTAGGCACATTAATCTAGTTGGATATGAGTTATCATGAGTTATTATTGTTGACATCACCCTTGAGGTGAATAAGTTGGGAGGCGAAACTATAAGCCCCTATCTTTCTATGTGTCCGGTTGAAACTTTTTGATCCATATATATGTTGTGAGTTTTAGCAATCATAGAAGATTAAATGATGGTTGAGTATGTGGACTTGCCAAAAGGCTCTGATACGAGACCCTTCATGAAAATATGATGAATTGCACTTGCAAAGTTGATTGAGAACATAGTTTGTTGGTTTTCAATAAAGTTTATGCTTCTGTCGGAAACGGGCCTCCGATGACCCAAGAAAGGTTCAAACTCTAGGGTGTCCTCACTAAACTTCACTAAGTTCGGCCTCCCAGCTCACTATCTCAGGGTGATGCTCCGGCGTGCTCAAGCGGAAGGGAAGAAAAACACAGACCCAACAGTTTACCCAGGTTTGGGCCACCTTGAAGTCTAAGACCCTACTCCTGCTTTGTGTGTGGATTGCCTCACGAGGGAGGATGAATATGTGAGTACAAGTGGAAGCATGAGGCCTCCGAGTGGTCTGGATCGGATCCTCTCTAAGGCGGCGCCCTAGCTATACTTATAATCGCCTCGGTCCTCTTCCCCCAAAAAACTTGGCGGGAAGGGTTGCCACAACGGCCAAATTCGAAGGGGGATAATAGTATCGCTTATCCTGACTAAAGGTGGTCTTCGCCTAATAAAGCTCCCTGCCATGACGCGCCGGTGAGCTCGTGATGACCTCCTTCTTGGTGAGCCCATCATCCTGGTCTTCTAGCCCGACAACCTTTGAGGATTGCTTCGGGAACCGGTGTGCTGTCCCTGCTCCCTTACCATGAAAGAGGAAAACATCCTTATCCGCTCCTGCTGGTGCCCTTTAGGCTCCGCTCGTTGTGGCTCACGTCACCCACATGCAGCACGATGCGGGTCTTGGCGAGACTAGACATATCCGTCCCGCAAGGGGGCTTGGGAGGCAGCTTAGGGAGGCTGCCCTGCGTGAGGCCCTCAGGGAACTCTTGATGGCCCTTGCTGACGCACACCTCACGAGGCGGTGTCCTTCGCGAGGGTCTTGCTCGTGAAGCCTTGAAGATGGGCCGTGCTGGGCCCATGGTATGCACCGTGCCTCGGGCCGCAGGTAGACGGGCCTAGGTACCCCCAGTCCCACGGGCCCGACAGTAGCCCCCGGGCCAGCGGCATGCACGGCTCCGTCCGCTGAGGGAGGGGGGTGAAACGGCACGGGCCCTAACCGCCTGCGGCTTAGGCGCGATGCGTGGCACATGATGGGGTGCGGGATGCCCCCACTTCCACACAACGCCTCAGCAACTGCCCAGGCTGACATAAAGCATGCGTGTAGCGTGGGGCTATCATTGCTCCGAAGGTGAAGTGGCACGGACCGCCATCCTTCGAGTGCTATATAAGGGCAATGGGTCAGACCCCTTGGCACATCTCCGTCTTCTCACCTTTCCATCTCCATCTATCTTCGCCATAGTCATGGTGCCTTTGAGGAGGTTCTCCGCCACTGAGAAAGGGAAGGCGATGCTGGAGGAAGCGGAGCTGCCAAAGCCAGCGAGGGGGCGAGGCCGCCCACGCAAGTCCACTACCGCGCCCGAAGCGTCCTCCATTGTCAACCTACACTGGCTCAGGCAGCCGCGGGAAGAACTTAAGTCACGGCCGCGGCCGTGCGGCCGAGGTGGCCGCAGAAGAGGAGGAAGGGACGATGCAGCCGCCCGGCCTCCCCGGGCATGGAGCCACTTCGCCGACTGGGCCCGCGAGTTCATCATAGGGATGGATTGCCAGCCCTGGACCTGGCTCTGGCTCCCAGACTCCTTCGCGGAGGAGATGACGGACCACGCGCCCCTGGGCCTGTGGCTGCAGCCGGACGGCTGCTGCAACAGCGCCTCCTGGGTGGCGACCGAGTTTACATTCCTCAGCTTCATGTTCCTGAAGCGGGGGTAGAAGTCGTTTCCCCTCGCCCACGGCTTGAAGGAGGGGCTTGTCCTCCACTTCAAGTACGACAGGTCCGCCACACTCTTCACGAAGACCTTCGGGGAGGCCTGCACCCACCTGGACTGTTGCAAGGAGAGCAACAGCCGTGGCAGCGGCAACTCCTCCGGCAGTGGCGACAGTTGCAGCACCTGCTCCGGGGGAAGTGGGAGCAGCGATGACTCCGCCGATTCCCCACGCCCCCGCATCAAGAAGGAGGACTCCGACTAGGCGCAGGCGGGCGCCGGAGTTGGTGCCCTGAGGGCGGCAGTCTTCGCGAGGAGGTCTCCTTTTGTTTGTTTTTTCCTTCATTGCACTAGACAACATGGGCCCCGTGGGGGCATGTAAGAAATTGTGGCGCTTGCACCTTTATCCTAATGCTTTTGCGGTTAGAAATGAAAGTTCGATCTCAACACCCTTCATTTGGTTTTCCCTATTCTTCGCGATCGCCTTAACGCTCTGCGTCCCTTGGACCCAAACCTGAGCAGGCATCAGCTGCCACTGGTATGTCAGGTGGCGATGCCTGGGACAAGGCCAGGAGGTGAGGGACCTGGGGTCTGGTAAGAGCTCCTGGGGTGCGATGCTCAGGAGTTCCCCCTTGACACGCAAGCGGCACTCGAGAGAGAAGAAGCTTCCACCCCGAACGAAGTTACGAAGAGAAATAACGCTACCAAAGGCCTCCAAGCCACATGGGGCAATTAACTTATCTTTTCGAGGCTTGACGCGAGGTGCCGCCGGTCGTGGGTTTACGTGATGTCAGGACGCGTTCCTCCGAAGTTGCTTTTCTGTCCACCTTCTGTATGCGATAGATTAATATAAGCCCCATGGGGGGTACATGAAAGACTTTGCGTTTCAACCAATGCTTTTGCAATAAAGCTATGTTTCTCCTCCCCGCACTCCCTTGCGGGGCTTACCCCTCTTTTTCTTGCTTGCCAAAGTGCTCTACATTTTTAGGGCCCGGCCCTCGTGCAGGCCTCAGCCACCGCTGGTATGTTGGGTCGCGATGCCCGGAACAAGGCCAGGGGGTGAGGGGCACCGAGAGCCAGTGAGAGCCCCCGAGGTGCGATGCTCTGGGGCCCCCCTTTCAACATGCAAGCGACTCGCGCAAAAAAGAGCCGATGCGCCTCACCAAGGTTGCGTGAAGGAGTTCCAACGACGGCAGTGCATGTCAGGACCCCGATCCTAAGTCACACCAATCTCAACACCGGAACAACATCTACTGAGAGGGGACAAACATCGGCAAACAAGAGGGAACACAATCAATGCAATGCAACAATATGATGCATGATAATGACATGGAAAAATGCTGTTGGTTGAGCTAATGCTACTAGCAACGAAGTTAAATGCAGTTGGTTTGAACCCAAGGTTCAAAATCAAACTCCATGTGTGACATTTCAAATGCCATTTGTTCAAATTGTCATATACAGTGGATGTAAGTTGTCCAAACATGCATGAAAATGCCATAAACAGATTCTTTGGATATTTCTGATAATTTTTCATATATAAATGATTTTCATTGGAGTTATAGATTATTTTCTATGAATTTTAGAAGTTTTGGATATTTTCTGAAATAAATAAATTATTTCTGATTTATTTAAAATGCCAGAAAAGCTTTACTGTGTGAGCATAGCACAAGGCTGATGTCAGCAGGTCAACTGGGTCGACTAGGTCAAACCTGACCTACGGGACCCATTGGTCAGTGACTTAGCTAATTAACCGAGTTAATTAGCGCTAAGTTAACCCTAACTAAAATGTCAGCAGGGCTGGGCCCACACGTCAGCGAGTCAGTGGGTTAATTAAGTTTAGTGGATGACATAACCAAAAGTTAGCAGGGGTCGGAGGGGTGCTACGGGCACTTGGTGATGCACTGAGCGCGATGATGCGCCCGGTTTCAAGCTCGGATGGACGTGGCCACGGCGGCGACATGGCCGGCGGCGGTGAGCTCTCGGGCTCGGTGGCTGGCATGGTTAGGGGTCGAGATCGACAGAGGGGAGAGAGGAAAATGACGGAGGGGCTCACAGTGCATCGGATGGTCTACGCAGCCGGCTCGGGGGAGGATTGGGGATGACGGGACAAAGATGGCGATCTCCGGCGGCCGACGGTGAAAACGACGATGATGGCGACGAGGCGGAGCCCTCCGGCTCATTTCCTCCGGTGTGTAGATGAGGTGCTCGATGATGGAGCTTGTGGACATGACGATGCGGCGAGAAGGCGATGGTGGCTACACGTACGTGCGATGGCGGCTGCTCTCGGACGGAGCTCGGGGAGGAGCTAGAGAGGAGGAGAGGGGCCAGGGAGCAAGGGGAGAGGCAGAGGAGGCTGTGGCCATCTCCTGGGCATCTCAAGAAGGGTCGGGGGAAGGAGGAAGCAGGCAGGGAGGTGGCCACGGCGATCGCGCACATGTCGACACGCCTCTGCCTTCTGGCAGAGGTTGAGGACGACCGCTTCGCCCTGGTGGGCTGTGCCTCAGCTACAGTGCTGGGCCAGCTAGGCTGCCAGGTAATTTGCACAGGTAACCTCTCTCTCTCCTTTTATTTCTGTTTTCTATTTTCTATCTTTGTTTTTTTGGATTTAGTAAAATACTAAACCACTTTTGTTGCTCTTGAAAATATTCATGTGGTCTGTAGATATAATATTAGAGCCACTCATAAAGTTTCGGGATTATTGGACATGTATCTATTTTATAACAGAAATAAATCCAATTCAAATAGTTTATGATTTAAATCACAGGCCCAAAATAAATATTTTAAAGCCTCCAAAAATATTGGTTTGAATTTTATTCTTGCCAATATTTTTCAAGGTTTAACAGGAACATTTTCTTGGGCTTCTTTGATGAGATTTTAATGTTGATTATTTAAGAACTGATTTATGAGGGTTTCAACTAACCTCAATTCAACTTTCAAGAACTTAACATGATGATGACATGATGAGATGCAAAGACAAGCCAAGGCTAATGCTAGGGCTATGACAACTCACCCCCACTAGACAAGAATCTCGTCCCGAGATTCAAGCGTAGGGTAAGAGGAAGAGGGGACACAAAGCTAACACAATCTTCACTATCCAACTGCCCTTCTCGGAGATGTTGATACATTGCATCATATTGATCTTGACATCCTTGCTTTCAAGATCTTCATCCAACTATGACGACGGAAGAGAGGAAACTCTACAAAATTCGATCTTCTCAAAGATCAAGTGATTCACGATCAACTCATGGAATGAGAAGTTGGAGCATCTCTTGAGTTGAAACATGAAACACACATCGAGAGGGATGGAGGAAACAGATGACGAAGGTTCAAGTTGGTGGGCAACAATTCCATACTTAAGTAAGATGGTGAAAGGTTTCAAAGTAGCGGGGAGTCAATTGCCATGACTCCATAACGGGGCACCTTAGGGAAGGTGACTCGTAGGATTATTCCCTTAAGTGGCAAAAAGAATTACTTTTGATACATAGATCATTGAAACTCTTCATACCAGCCCAAGGCAAATTGCAAACAATCGTTTGAAAGGGATCGAAGAGATGGCATACTCAGCTTGGAGAAGAAACCAGAGTTATAAGACAACTCGGTAAACGGAAGGCACTTTCCAATTGATGCCGAGGATATAACCTAGTGTCTGGGCGTGCTTTCAAGAATGTGAGCATTTCCATATTCATCAAGGTTTTACCAACATCTGTGCCAAGATCTTGGCAACACTTCATACCACCATGATGAATAATGATGGAGGATGCAGATGTAAAGGAAGACAACACTTTCTCAAATTTCACCTTAGCGAGGCCAAGGAAACAAAATCTGGATGATTGACCGAGAGACATTTAGCACTCCGCTTCCAATGTTCTCCTTGATGTCCTAGCTACCACGGTCAAGCTTAAAAGCATCAACATAGCCATCATGTAAAGGTTGGACTTCGGGAGCACAAAATCCATAAGGAACAACTTCTAAAATAAGTCGCATGAGATCCTCATGGAGAAGATGGTCAAATTGCTCAATCAAGATACTACAATAATAGATCTTCTGTCTAGGTGCGTCCACTTTACCGGAACCTACATCATAGATCTTGGAAAAAGTTCCAACCAGCATATCTGCCTGAGATTAAGATCTGGTTGGTAACAGGATACTTCAGACTCAGCATATCTGAAGAAAAAGAAAGTTTGCAACACAAATCGAAGAGATGATGTTGCGAGATTCTCGGGAAATGAACTATGGTAGTAAGCTCCAAAACATGAGCTGGTTCTGCTGCACACATGTGAACACGCTATCCCAGACAAGCATGACCACATAGCAGTTTTACAACAAAACACTACCGAGTTCAGGTGGGGAACCATAATCGAGGATATCGAAGCCCTTACATAAGTCTTGCTCTTAAGAAGGAACTTCCTTTCCTTGAACAAATCAATCAGTGGCTTGGTGTGCTAGGGAAGACATATGGAATGAAGATGATCAGTCTATCAGACCATAGAATACTTCACACATGCATGACTGACTTGGGATGATTCCAGAGGAAGTAAAAACAAGCTTTCTCAAATTCACAGCGGCAACTTGCACCAAATGCATGTGAATTAGAGGAAGTCACTTCTTTCATCAAACATATGCTTCATGAACGGATCATGAAGAAAATGCTTACACAAGTTTCCAACACTAGCTTAATGTTCAACATGAATCATGGAGGAGATAAAATGGTGCTGAAGGGCTCAACAACAAATCATCGAGATTTCCATGAAGATGGAATTCCACAACTATTTGAACAAAGTGATAGCATTGGTCAGACCCAAAAGACAAAATGGTGTATGCTCGAGGAAAACACCCACGAGTCAGACAACATCACGAACATCGTTGGTTCTGATTTGATTTGACGATAGCCCATACTCAAATCAAAGGATTGGTTAAGACAATAAATCCAACAACTGATCACGAGGATCAATCAATGACGGTATCATCCTTCTTCAACACACACAAACACAAGCATATCCCTTTGGCAATGAACTAAGTGGGACAAGCTTTCATCTTCCAACTCTCCAAGTTGTTGTTTAGCTCAACCAACTAGTTCAGGGTATCCAACACAGAATCTTGGAGAATGGGTGGTTTACAAGAAACCAACTTGATCACGAGCTCAACATAACAGTCAGGGGACAACCTGGTGATACTTCCGAGAAGATAATTGGAAATTCATGAACCACCGATATGAGAATGATCTTGCTCTTCAGGGCAAGACGATACGATCAAAAGAGCGAGGGATTGACACAATCCTAACCCATTGATCGAAGAGTGCACCAGAAATAAGGACTAGGTAGCATGATTAATCTTACAGTGGTGATTCGATATCCAACATGGTAAGGATGATAATATTGTCCTTTAACTACCAAGCAACGGAGTTGCTAGGAGTATGAATTTCACGCATCACATTTCATTTGGTGGTATTCTGGTTACAACCAACACGGAGACCGAGGAATGGATAATGATGGCAAGGGTTATCACTGTATCAAGAATTTATAAGAGGTTGTGTAATTCTCATGACAATCTTGACATAAAGGGGGTAATACTCTAGGGTAGAATAGATTAGAAGCTGGATTAGCATTCTTCGTCTGCAGAATACAACTACTTTGACCCAATCTTAGAAATGGATGAGGTACTGGAGTTTGTTTCTCCTAGTCACTCCGAAATAGAATGGCTTGACGGACCATAAGAGTAAAAGGCATCGATGAACACGAATGCATACATACCCTTGACTATCAACTGATAGACGAAGGCCGGAATACAGTTAAAGACGGACAACTCAAGGAACATATAACTTTCTGAGTTGTGGATGCATAGATTAGTATGTCAAACAATTTCAACATATTTCTTCCGGATAACCCATGCAGAAAGGTAGGACTGGCAGATTCACAATATATAATGGATGACTCATCTTGTTGTGATCTTTTGGTTCTAAGAACTTTTGTCAAGGATGGTTCATGGTATGTGCAAGAATGATATACCATGGACCTCGAGGACTATCACAAAGGTTACTAATATCCTAAAGGATGAGCAACACTATCAACACGAGGTAAATAGGGTGAATCTTGCATTCAAGAACCCAAAAATGGAATACCTACTAACAAAATAGCATCACGAGATGCTTTCAAGAATGGTGGCCAGAATCATCACACTGGTAACACAAAACATGGCTAGGTTACCAAGTGGTTCTCTAGGATACCCTAGTGTCATAATAATAGCTACAACATATATGTCGAGGCAAAGAAGTACCTCAACACACTGATTAGTGTGGTTAACCTGGCCCAAAAGAACATCAGGACGGGAAGAAGGGATTTGCAAATGCATCTGACTATTTAGAAACCTGGGACGACTCGGACATCATAACTGCTATAAATGCTCAAAAAGTTTTGAGATATCCTGCACAATGGTGGCATAACCACTGAACATCATAAAATCAAGGTTTCGAGACCAACTGTTATCACACAGAAGTACTAGGAACTAAACTGAGACTCGAATCCATCATGCCTATAAGTCTCTAGCATAGTAACTCGTCATCCTGAGAGATAGATGAGAAGGCCTAGTTTCTTAACCCCGTAGAAAAGAAGAGGGTGACTTAGATCAGAAGGACATAAGGTAAAGGGGTAAAAAGAGCCTTACGTTCCCTTCGACAATCAATTCCCTTATATAACTAAAGCATTTCTAGACTCGACTTCGACTAGTTTGGCTTGATAATCCTACAGGCAGTCAGGCTCTGATACCAAAGCTGCCAGGACCTCGATCCTAAGTCACACCGATCTAGCATGTAACACATCATATCACTTTGCGGCCTCACACACGGTATCCCCACGGGTGACACCTTACCTGGCCTGGGACCATTTGCGCCTTTTGGCTCACGTATATGATTGTGTCGCTAGCATCCATATGACAGAGAACCCGGGCCGACATGACTAGTTGTAAACCCAAGGTGGCACAAACTTACAGGAACAGGCATACGTAACCCAGCAATGAACGTGTCGGTCATCAACGTATGAACCCAAGTCATAGCAAGCTACAAGGACTTAAAGGAACAACGCGTGACATTTCCCCGAAGGGACAGACATAGGAACAAACAAGGATACATGCGGGCCAACCTAAGTGTTCCGGAGCAGTAGCGAACTACCATGGCTCAGTGGAAGCACTAGGAGACATTTCCCCATAAGGAAGGCTACCAAGAATAAACAACTAGGTGTCGGATCCCACACATACGAAGCATTTCAATAACATACACACAATATGCTTGATATGTGCAAATACAACATGGCATCACAACAAAACTCTACGACTCAAAGTATTTATTCAATAGGCTCCGAGGAGCCAAATATTACAAACATGGTTCTGATGACCAGCATTCAAGTCATACAAGCAACAAGCACAGGCGGAAGCATAAACATGCCTGAGTACAGACATCTGAAAAGAAAGAAGGCTAGGAAGCCTGTCTATCTAAGACCCTCCAAAGGAGCCAGACTTCTGTCTAGGATTCCCAAGCTAATTGCCATAGGAGCCAAAGTACTAGTGAGACTGAAGTCTCTCTACAAAACATAAATTAAGCAAACGTGAGTACAAATGTACCCAGCAAGACTTACATCAGAACTCGCTACATATGCATCGATATCAACAAAGGGGTGGTGGAGTTTAACTGCAGCAAGCCAGCTTTGACTCAGTGGCTATCTTGTACTACGACTGCTGGTAACTCTTTTGAGGTGGTGCACACGAGTCCACATATTCACCATATCAATACACCACTATGGATACGCTCCCATCTCCCTATGAGAGGGCCATCCATAGCACTCACGCTTAACTTGCGCATTTTAGAGTATCCACTTTCACTTGTCTATGAACAATGTAAGCGTTCCAAGTAGTCCATATCCGCGGACGCGGCTATTCGAATAGATCATATTACCCTGTAGGGGTGTACTTCTTCACACATGCTCTGATCACTTATCGCCGTTTACACGACATGTACTCGGCAACCTTCAAGCGGAAGCCCAGCGAGGGTGTCGGCCATGACCTGACTAACCACACAAGTCTCTAGTCCAGGTTTATCGCCTATTCGAGTTCCATCTGCAAGGAAGTCCGGCCGGGGTTTCCACTACGGCCCCAAACGATGTGTGCAGGGTTCCCAAGCCCACCTAACGGGTGCCACTTGGTACACCGGGCCATGGTGCCTAGTCTGTTCCAAGCCCACCTGTACAGGGTGCCACTTGGTAGACTACTAACACAACCTACAAACACCAGAAACTAGTTGCAACTCCTGGACAGAGATCGATGTCACCGATGAAGAGCTACTATCTTCAGAAGGGCCAGGCAAGCAAACCATCCCTTGAGCATTCCGATACAATCCCACTCTCTCGCTCTTGCTCTCTTTTATTGCATTAGGACAACAATGATTCAACTGTTACATGTTGTGGTAGCTGAACCCCTTTCCTCTGTATGACCTGTCTTTGCCACAGTAAATAGTTGAAACCCACTAGCATGAGTAGGAGTTGTTTGATCCATGATGTGCCTACTCATTCATGCTTGTTTGTTGTGCCTGCTATGCCTAGAGTTGTGTCAGGTCTGATTCATCTGGGATGGATTGGAATGGTGGTGAACATGTCCTACTATTGAGAGCTAAGTGTGTGAACACGATTTGGTAAAGGTAGCGATGAGAGGCCATGTAGGAGTACATGGTGGGTTGTCTCATTGGGACCATCCTCAGGAACTGAGTTCTGTGTTTCATGATCCAAGACAGTTACTACCGCACATTGGAATGCTTAAGTGCCCCTCTCGACTTATTAATTGCCTTGATCTCTGTCCAGGAGTTGCAACTAGTTTCTGGTGTTTGTAGGTTGTGTTAGTAGTCTACCAAGTGGCACCCGGTACAGGTGGGCTTGGGACAGACTAGGCACCATGGCCCGGTGTACCAAGTGGCACCCGTTAGGTGGGCTTGGGAACCCTGCACACATCGTTTGGGGCCGTAGAGGAAACCCCTGCCGGACTTCCTTGCGGATGGAACTCGAATAGGCGATAAACCTGGACTAGAGACTTGTGTGGTTAGTCAGGTCATGGCCGACACCCTCGCTGGGCTTCCGCTTGAAGGTTGCTGAGTACATGTCATGTAAACAGCGATAAGTGGTGAGAGCGTGTGTGAAGAAGTACACCCCTGCAGGGTAATATGATCTATTCGAATAGCCGCTTCCGCAGATATGGACTACTTGGAACGCTTACATTGTTCATATACAAGTGAAAGTGGATACTCTAAAATGCGCAAGATAAGCGTGAGTGCTATGGATGGCCCTCTCGTAGGGAGACGGGAGCGGATCCATAGTGGTGTATTGATATGGTGAATATCTGGACTCATGTGCGCCACCTCAAAAGAGTTACCAGCAGTCGTAGTACAAGATAGCCACTGAGTCAAAGCTGGCTTGCTGCAGTTAAACTCCACCACCCCTTTGCTCATACCGATGCATATGTAGCGAGTTCTGATGTAAGTCTTGCTGGGTACATTTGTACTCATGTTTGCTTAATTTATGTTTTGTAGAGAGACTTCAGTCTCACTAGTAGTTCTTCGTGGGCTTCGGCAATTAGCTTGGGAATCCCAGAGAGAGGTCTGGTTCCTTTGGAGAGTCTTAGATAGATAGGCTTCCTAGCCTTCTTTCTTTTCAGATGTCTGTACTCAGGCATGTTTATGCTTCCGCCTGTGCTTGTTGCTTGTATGACTTGAATGCTGGGTCATTAGACCCATGTTTGTAATATCTGGCTCCTCGGAGCCTATTGAATAAATACTTTGAGTCATAGAGTTTTGTTGTGATGCCATGTTGTATTTGCACATATCGAGCATATTGTGTGTAAGTTATTGAAATGCTTGGTATGTGTGGGATCCGACACCTAGTTCTTTATTCTTGGTTGCCTTCCTTATGGGGAAATGTCTGCTAGTGCTTCCACTGAGCCATGGTAGTTCGCTACTACTCCAGAACACTTAGGTTGGCCGGCATGTATCCTTGTTTGTTCCTATGTATGTCCCTTCGCGGAAATGTCATGCGTTGTTCCTTTAAGTCCTTGTAGCTTGCTACGACTTGGGTTCATACGTTGATGACCGACACGTTCATTGCTGGGTTACGTATGCCTGTCCCTGTAAGTTTGTGCCACCTTGGGTTTATGACTAGTCATGTCGGCCCGGGTTCTCTATCATATGGATGCTAGCAACACAATCATATACGTGAGCCAAAAGGCGCAAACGGTCCCGGGCCAGGTAAGGTGGCACCCATGGGGATATCGTGTGTGAGGCCGCAAAGTGATATGATATGTTACATGCTAGATCAGTGTGACTTAGGATCGGGTTCCTGACAGTGCACCATGACGGTGGCGCAGGCCAGACCGTCGCCTGCTCGAAGCTGGGCCTCCTGAGGCAACCCGAGGCGCCATCTGTATGACACCTGGCTCCTAAAGCCGCTGCATGTTGACAAGTTACAAGGTACGAGGGGTGACACACGCTCGCTGCCCACCTGTGATCGTTCCATCAGGCAATAAGGCACCATAGACCTCATGAGGTGATGTGCATGGGGCGGGCCCACGAATCAGAGCTTGATCGCTTGGGTTTATCAATGCTGTAGGGATGGTCCCGAGCACAGGTGCCATGCCAATAGCCCCCGCTGAAGGGACGGTCAGGGGTAGAGTTGCGGTGCGCGGCATCCGCGGTGGCGAAGCACCAAAATTGAAGTTATACAGCCTGGGTCGCACCCTTACTTGCCTGCTCGTGAAGGTCCCATGAGGGGATAGGACACCAAGGACCCCTGGAGGTGACGTGGACGGGAGCTGGCCCGCGAGACAGAGCACAGTCGCTTGGGTTTATCAGCGCTGCAGTGACGGACCCGAGCACGGAAGTTGTGTCCAGCCCCGGTCATGAAACGGTCAAGAGCACGGTCGCGAGAGCGCGGCTATCTCTCATGGTGTCGAGGCGCCAATCACGCAATTTAAGCCAGCGAGAAAACTTCATCAAAGCATAACCGTACATGTACATGACCAAATACGATGTGGCCGCAGGGACGGACCCTGACCAGCCTGAGGATGATGCAGCCCAGGGGCGCCCTCAATTGAACAAAGCAAAAAGTCAACTGGCAATCATGTTGCTGTGGGAGCATCGGGGTGGTCAGTGAAGCATGCCGCGGGGGTTGCTCCTCAGGGACCAAGTGGCTCCTGAGGCCTTTGAGGCTCACGTGGGGCCGAAGCCTCGCGAGACGCCAACGTGAGTTGCGCGAAGCACTGGTAGGTGGCGCCCGCATTCAGCAGACCGACGGGCATGCAGACGTAGTTGGTGGCGACACCCCTGCTCCGGCTAATGAGCGATGGCTAGAAGTTGCCCCGGGAGCTAACCCTGTTGAGGCCCGCGATGTCGACGCACACACGCACCTCGCTGCTTGCATCGGGAGCCGCAGCTGAGTCGATGGGCCGCTCGGGGCGGCGCTCGCCGCGCATGGGCCTCGCTTCCTGTAGCCTGTGGATTTCCTGGCTGATGAACTCCTGTGTCCCTGGCGCCTGGCGCCTGGCGCCGTATTCCTCGCTTGCGCGGCCGTGCGTCGAAGCATGCCTCCAAGTGGTGCTCGAGCACCTCCCTTGTCATACTGGTTAGGTCGAACGCTCTCCAGGTGGAAACCCCCAAGACTGCCCTTAGGGAGGCTTCGGGCGCGCCATTCTATGCAGGAGGGAGGCAAGCCCTGACAGTAGGGCGAGGCCCAGGGTGCCGCCAGTTGCCGACTCCTTCTTCGCTTTGGGACGGTTCTTGGGGAGGACTGCTTCTTCTTTGCGGGGGTAGCCTCGAGAGGCATAACATCGCCTTCGACTTTGGATTATTCAGCTGGAGCGGCCGGTAGGCGTGCTCGAGGGAGCAGACTGCGTCCTTCTCATCACAGGCGACAGTGATGATGCCGTTGCAACCAGGCATCTTGAGGACGTTATAGCCGTGGTGGGTTGCTGCCATCAACTTGGCGGGCACAGGGTACCCCAGGATAGCGTTGTACGGGAGGCCAATGTGGGCCACGTCGAAGTCGATCACCTTGGTGTGGTAGTTGTCGCGGGTGCCGAAGGTGACCGAAAGGCGCACCTGCCCCAGGGGAGTGGTCGATTCATCTGTCACCCCAGAGAAGGGCTTGGTGGGCATCAGCTAGTCATAGGGTACCTAGAGCATTTCGAAGGTCGCGATGTAGATCACGTTGAGGCCGGTGCCCCCATCGATGAGATTCATGGTGACCGAGACGTTGCTGATGGTGGGAGTGCACAACATGGGGAGTGTGCCAGCGGTGGGTGAGCACCTGAGGTGGTCCTTGGAGTCAAAGGTGAAGGTGTACTGCAACCACTTGAGGGAACGCACAGCCTCGAGCCTTGGGAGGGCCGCGTTCACCTTGCGAGAGAACTGCTTGAAGAGGCAGTTGGACATGGGAGCCTAAACTCCGCTGAGGATGCAGGCTATCGATCGAGGCTCGTGGTAGCCCCCGGCCACCCTCGTCTTGCTTGTTGTTGTCGTTCCTCCTGGAGGGCGGCGGCAGTGGCGAAAGGCCATTGTTGTCCTAAGGGCGTGCCTCGTGAGGCTAATCAAGCCAGGCGCCGTCGCGAGGCTGGTCGCGCCAGCCACCCACGCGAGGCTGGTCGCGCCAGCCTTGGCGGGGGTTGCCGTTGCAGTTCTCCCCCCAGCCGCAACCGCGGCCGCCTCCATGGCCGGAGCCACGATCATTGCGGTTGGGGCGACGGCCCAATCGCTCGTCGCGGAGCGCCTTCAGCTGCTGACAGTCGTCGGTGTTGTGGGCGCGCACGTTGTGGTAGACACAGAATAGGCTGCTGCTCCCTTCGGGCTCTCCACGGTCAAGGCCACACTTCTCCTCAGGGTCCGCTGCCAACACGGCTGGGCCCTTGCGCTATACCTCCTTGCCCTTGCCCTTGCTGTCGTCGAGCGTAGCGTCGGGGTCATTGTGGAGGAAGAGACGGCCTTCCTCAGCCTTGGCACATTTGTCGGCGAGGTTGAGCATTTCCAATGCCGAACTCAGGTCACTACAAAAAAAAGACACATCGGTGACATTATCGGCCGAACGAAAAAAAAAAATTGTCATGCTTATGACACTTCTATGACGATAATTGTGACAAAACCATGTATCATCGTAGATGTGGCGGGCTCCTACTTCTATGACAAAAAATCATGACAAGAAATGGGCTTTTCCTCCTGGGCGGGCCGGGGACGCACCTGCATGACATTCTTTGGGCCGTTCATGACGGACAAAATCGTGGTAGAAGCGAGGGCGAGGAAAATTTCGGGGAGTTCCCGATTACCATGGGTGGTCGGGGCCAAGCGATGCACGGAGGTTTGCGCATTTCTCTCGTACATGTACACACGTGTGTGCGAGGCATTGGGATCTAACTGAACCCCAGCGAGGCGTTCGCTTACTGAACCCGAGCAATCGATCCCTTGCTGTTAACTGAACCCGAGTGATTCCCTGGCTACTGCTGCTAACTGAAGCCGATCGAACCTACTGCCTCTTGATGAACAGTGACCGTTGTTGGGGGTTGGATGAACTGTTCCCGGTGGGGGTTGGATGAACAGGACCCCATGGTAGTAGTAGGCCGTTGCTGCTGGATGAACAGGACCCCGATTGAGGAGGCCGCCAAGCCGGTTGGGGGTGGATGAACAGGACCCCGTGGAGGGCTGGTTGAACAGTAGCCCGTGGAGGCTCGATGAACAGTAGCCCGTGGATGAACAATAGCTGGTGGAGGCAGGAGGAAGTCAACGGTGGATGAACAGTAGCAGGTGGAGGCTGGAGCGAGGCAGTAGACGGTAGATGAACAGGACTCTGTGGAGTCCCGTTTTGTGGTATGCCACAACCCTCCCGATGAACAGGACCCCGTTTCGACCGTAGGCGCTCCAACACAAGTCCGTTTCCTCCTTTTTGCGGTACGCCACACCCCTCCCGATTAACAGGACCCTATTTTGACCGTATGCGGTCGAACAGAAGGCCATTTCCTTCATTCTGCGGTACGCCAGGCCCTGTTTCGGCTATTCCGTCCAAGCCGGTTGGCTCCCGATGAACACAACGTGTTCTGTTGCCTCCCGATGAACATGATGCAATTTCTCTGTTCTGACCCAGCCAGTTGGCTGCCGATGAACAGGACATCGTTGCTGCTGTCCGCTGCCTCTCCATGTACACGAGCCCAGGCCATGCGTATGCGCGAGTAGGCATTCGAGACGCCGCCCGTATGTACGTACGTGGCCGTAATTTTTTGGCATGTGGCTTTACATATGTGTAGATGGTTTAGACTCGACTGCCTGAACTGCTACGTCGGGGGCTCTACTACTACACGTGACACTGCTTGCTCAGCCACAGTTCATTGTTGCAGAGAGACCGATCGACCAGTATGTACGTACACGTTCACGACCAGACAGACAAGGCTTCATACGCTTGGATCGGGTGGGTCCCAGCTATCAAGGATGTTGGATTCAGGGCTCCGCAAACCCAAGAAGGTTCAAACTCTGGGGCGTGTGCGAAGATCTCAACCTCTCAAGCCTCGAGCTCGTCACCCTATAGCCTAGCCTTGCCGGATTCGCGTGAGCGAGGAATAAGATGGACACGGCAGTTTACCCAGGTTCAGGCCACCTTGTGGTGTAAAACCCAACTCCTGCTTTGTGGTGGATTGGCCTCACGAGGAGGTTTGAGGATGAACTAGTACAGTGGGTGAGCTGCCTCGCGAGGGCTCAGGGGGTGAGAATGAGTTGACCCCTTCTACGTTGGTGGCTAACCTATATTTATAGTGGCCTCGGTCCTCTTCCCCGAAACTTATGCGGGAAGGGATTCCACAATGGCCAATTTGAAAGGGGACAAGAGGTACATCCTATCCTGACAAAAGGTGGTCTTCTCCTGCAAAGCTTCTGGTCGTGACACAGCGGTGGTCTCGGAGATGACATCCATCCTGCCGAGCTCGTGGTCTTGGTCTCGTTGCACCGGAATGGAAACCTTTGGAGGGCTCCTTGGGAAACCATGTCTGTCCTTGCTCCCTTGGCACCGAAAGGGAAAGTGCCACCTCTGCGCCCGCTGGCGCCCACCTGGTCTTGGTCGTCATGGCTCACATCATCATAGCCTCGGGAGACTGGGTACCTACATAGAAATCTCCGCTCCTCGAGAGGCAGCCTGGGAAGGCCGCTCCCTCTGGAGGTCTTGGTGTCGTCCATCTCGCGAGGCAAGGGGGCCCTCATGAGGGTCTAGTCTTGAAGGTCTTGCCACTGGGCCGTACCAGGCCGTCGAGGGGGCCACGCCATGGGCTGTAGACAGGCAAGTCTGGGTACCCTGGTTCCCAGAACGCCAATAGTAGCCCCCGGGCCCAAGGCACGCTTGGGCTGGCTTCGAGGCAAAGCTAAGGGGCAAGGGCAAAGCGCCGCGGGCCCCAACCGTCTGCGGGCCAGGCTGGAGCGTGGGGCGGCAGCCTAGGCGTCCAGCCGGTTGCACGGCCTTCTTCAGGAGGTGGCGGGCGTGCTAGGCCGCCTTGGGGTGGAGCTTGGCGATATCAACACGTGTCTTGAGGTGGAGCGCCTATGCTTGGCGCGTGAATGGTGCCAGCTAGAAGTTGCCATCAACTTTGGTCGTCTGCAGTGCGAGCACGCTCGCGCAGCGCGGAGGAGTCCCTTGGCGCAGTAAGGGAGGCTCGCGATCGCACCCTAGAGGAGGCCCGAGCTGCGGATCATCGGCGCGAGGCGGAAGAGGGGCGCGAGAAGGAGCTTCAAGCTTCAAACGACGTCCTCGAGCGACAGGTCCAGGCGTGTCGGATTTAGGGCTCCGTAGACCCAAGAAAGGTTCGAACTCTGGGGTGCGTGTGAAGAACTCAATCTCCCTAGCCTGCTGACTCGTCGATCTCACCGCCTAGCTCGATGAACAGGAAAGGAAACGGACTCACCAGTTTACCCAGGTTTAGGCCACCTTGCGGTATAAAACCCTACTCCTGCTTTGTGGTGGATTAGCCTCGAGGTGGGCTGAGGATGAACTAGTACAGAGGGAGAACAACCTCAGGAGGAGTGTTCTTGTGCTGGTGTGAGCTGGTGAGGATGATCCGGTTCCCCTATCCTCTATGGTGGTAGCCTAGATATATTTATAGTGGCCTCGGTCCTCTTCCCCCAAAATGAAGGCGGGAAGGGATCCCACAACGGCCAAGTTTGAAGGGAGACAAGTAGTATATCTTATCCTGACGAAAGGTGGTCTTCGCCTGCAAAGCTTCTGGTCGTGACGTCGTGGTGGGCTCGGCGATGACCTCCGTCCTGCTGTCCTGGTCTTGTAGCACGGGAATGGAAACCTTTGGCTGATTCCTTGGGACTTTGTGTCCGCGCTTGCTTCCTTAGCACCGAAGAGGAAACCTGCTGTACTGCGCCTGCTGGCGCCCGCCTGGCCTTGGTCGTCATGGCTTGCGTCATCTGAACCTCACGAGGTGGGGCTAGCATGGAAATCTCTGCTCCTCAAGAGCCGGCCTGGGGAAGTCGCTCCCTCCGGAGGTCTTGGCGTCGTCCGCCTCGTGAGGCTTGGCCCCTCACGATGGTCTTGTGTTGTTGATGCTGGAGAAGGGTCATACCAGGCCGCTGATGAAGCCACGCTGTGGGCCGCAGGCAGGCAAGTCTGGGTACCCCGGTTCCCAAAACGCCGACAGTAGCCCCCGGGACCAAGGCGCGCTCGGACTTGGCTTCGAGGCGAAGCCAAAGGGCAAGGGCGAAGCGCCGCGGGCCCTAACCGCCTGCGGACCCGGTCAACGCGTGGCGCTTGATGGGACGTGGGCATCTCCACTTCCCCACGCTGCCTCGGCAACAGTCCGACTTGACAATAACCTGCTGCATGCAAAAAGATCATCATTACCGGAGATCGTGGAGGCCGGCGATTGGCCTCCCTTTGGCTATAAATGGGAGGAGGGGCGTAGCCCCCGGCTCATCTCCGTCTTCCCACTGCTTACTTCTTCTTCCTTCTTGCCTCGCCGTCTTGACGAAGCGTCCATGGCGCCGATAAGGAGGTTTTCCGCGTCGGAGAAGGGAAAAGCCCCTCGGGAGGAGCCCGGGCCACTCCCGCCGAAGAAGAGGCTCGGCCGCTCCCGCGACGCCAGCGAAGGGGCCGAGGTGACGCGGCCTTGGCACGAGCGGGCTCCACTGGGCTTCCCGATCCCTATGTACACACACGCACAGGGCCTTGTGCTTGGAGACAGCGCCCAGCGCCGCGTGGGCCAGGGTCGTGAAGGACGACAGACGATGGCTGCCCGGCCTTCCGGCTTGCGAACTCATGTCGAAGGTATGTCACACGAGTTCGTGGTGTGGGCGGCAATGCCGCCACGCACGTGGATCCGGCTCCCACGGTTCTTCGCAAAGGAGATACCGCCAAGGGGGCCCATTGAGCTATGGCTGCACCACGCCGGGTGCTGCAGCCAAGCTACCGAAGCGGAGGTCGAGGTCGTCTGCCCTAGTGAAGTCTTCATGACCCGAGTATGGGGCAAGGTCGCCCGCGCCTGCTGCCCGGAGGGGGCCCTCGCCATCCACTTTGAATACGACAGAGCCTCCATGATTTTCTTCAAGGTCTTTGGCGAAGACGGCCGACGTCTGGAGTACTGCTCCAGAGGAGGCGATCCACACGGCGCGGCCACGGGCGCTGAACTAGCCCTTGGCCTTGCCAGCAGCTCCTCTGGTGACAGCAGCTCTCCAGAATCAAGTGACTCTCTAGAGTCCAGTGACGATGATAGCTACGAGCCGCCGAGCTCTCGCCACGCGAGGAGTGCGGCAGCGGTGTCGACTCGGCGCCATCGGTGACGTCCTGAGGCCGGGGTTCTCCAAAGTCCGTTCTTTTGTTTTTCCTGCACAAAACTATGACGAGCCCTGTGGGGGCATGTAAGAACTGTAATGAGTTTGCCTTAGTGTTATTGTTCCTAGTTCGATGCTGCGATCGCGTATCTCGTTTTGGCATGGTGTTTCCTTTCATTCTCGCGGTAGCTTTAGCGCTCTACGCTGACAGGACCCAGTCCCCATGCGGCTCCAGCCGACGCTGGAATGCCAGGTCGCGATGCAGTGGTCAAGGCCAGGAGGTTGGCGGCCCGAGGTCCGGTAAGAGCCCCTGAGGCGCGATGCTCAGGAGGTCCCCTTTAGCGCGCAAGCAGCCCCCTGAAGACCGATACTAGGTCGTGAGATTTACGCCGACATGTATGTGGTGACTGATCTTGGCAGGCCTGCAGCGATTCCTCCGCACGATGCTTGACTGCGTCCTGGTGGTGGCGGTTCTAGGCAGGGCTCACGCCGGTCCCCTTTTTCTTGCTCATCTGGATGCTCTACGTTCTCGGGTCCCAGCCCTCAAGCGAGGCTCAACCACCGCTGGTATGCTAGGTCGCGATGCTGTGGTCAAGGCCAGGGGGTGATGGCTCGAGAGCCAGTAGAAGTCCCTGAGGCACGATGCTCGGGGACCCCCCCTATAACGTGCAAGCGAATTGCGTGAAAAAGGAGTGGCCTGCGGGAGCCACCTGCGGAAGCCGCTCGAAGTCTGGTTCCGGAGGTTCCTGTGAGTTAGTACACATAGCCGCGCTTGCCGTCCCGCCGTTGATCTTTCCGCAAGAAGACGAAGGCACTGAGGATCCGGTGAGGTGACGTGCGCGGGGCGGGCCGCAAGCCAGAGCTCGATCTCTCAGGTTTATCAGTGCTGCAGGGACGGACCCGAGCACATGCGCCGTGCCAGCAGCCCCCGTGGCGGGATGAGCAACAGGAGGGTTCGCAACGTGCAGAGGCCGCGAAGGGGCGACAGGACCCTGGGCAGGCAAGTGATAATCATAAAGCAACTCATGAAGAGGTAAGGCCAGCTTTGATAGATGCAAAGAATGATACATGCCATAGGGACGGTCCCACACGGCTTTGGGATAATGGAGCCCGAGGGGCGCCCCCAACTGAACAAACTGAAAAATGTCACCTGGCACCGTTCGTGAAGAAGTGTTGGAGTAGCTGAAGGCGCGAGCCGCAGAAGTCGTTCCTAACGAGCCGTCCAGGTCCTGAGCCTCGTGAGGCCCCGGGGGCCCGTGGGGCTCGCGAGGGTCCGGCACCTCCTCCGACAGGATCGCCTGGTGCCAGGCCTCGTGAGCCGCCAGGACACTCCTCATCTGGCGCTGGTGCGTGGCAGCCTGGTTCAGCAAACTGAAAGGCATGCAAACGTAGCTGTGAGGGGGCCCTCGCACTGGCCCGCATGGGACGGCCCATAGAGCTCCTAAGACGTGGCCTGGTTCAGCCCTGGGATGTTGATGCAGACGCGCAGCCCGCTGCCCTCGTCAGGGGAGGGAGCTGCGCCTGGTGGTGCGGGGCGACGCTCGCCTCGCATGGCCCTCGCCTCCTGAAGATCCTCGATTGCCTTGGTGATGAACTCCTGAGCGCCAGGCACCTCGCGCCCTGCACTCTTCTCGCGGAAACGCACATTAAAGCACGCCTCCACATGGTGTCCGAATGCCTCCCTCATGACGCTGGCCAAGTCTGAGGCCCTCCAAAGGAAAGCCCCCGAGCCCGGCCTGAGAGGGTCGCCGGGCGCGCCTTCCTATGCGGGAGGGGAAGGCGCCCCGTCAGTGGGCGCAGGTCCTGAGGCACGGTCATCGGGCACCTCATCCTCCTAGGGTCCCGGGCGGAGCAGCTTCTTCTTCTTCTTGGGAAGGGCCTCGGGAGGGTAGGCAGCACCCTCATCGTCTGGGTTCTCGACCGCTGCAGCCTGGTAGGTGCGCTCGATGGAGCACACCGCATCCTTCTCGTCGCAGGCGACCGTGGTGACACCGCCGCCCCCTGGAATCTTGAGGACATTATAGCCATAGTGAGTGGCGTCCATGAACTTGGCCAGGGCTGGATACCCGAGGATGGCGTTGTACCAAAGGCAGATGTGGGCGACATCGAAGTCGATGAGCTCAGTGCGGTAGTTGTCGCGCTTGCCGAGGGTGACAGGGAGGCGGATCTACCCAATCGGGGTGGTGGAGCCGTCGGTCACTCCTGAGAAGGGCTTGGTAGGCAGAAGCTGGTCATACGGCACCTGGAGTCTGTCGAACGTCTCGACGGAGAGGACATTGAGTCCCGCACCGTCATCGATGAGTGTCTTGGTGACGAGGACGTTGCTAACGGTAGGCGAGCAGAGCATTGGGAGCGCACGACATCGGCTGCGCACTTGAGCTGGTCAATAGAGTCGAAGGTGATGGCGTACTTGGACCACCTGAGTGAACGCGTCGCCTCGAGCTTGTGGAGGGCCGCGTTCACCTCACGAGCGAACTGCTTAAAGATGCGGTGAGAGGTGGGAGCCTGAGCGCCGCCCAGGATGCAAGCCATGGCACAAGGCTCTTGCAAGCCACCAGCCCCATCATCTTGGTGGTGGTCATCATTCCTCCTTGGCAGCGACGGCAGCAGAGGAAGGCCAGCGTTGCCCTGAGGGTAGTCCTCACGAGGCTGATCCCTCCACGGGCCCTCACAAGGCTGGCCCTGCCAACGATCCTCACGGGGCTGGTCACGCCAGTCCTGGCGGGGGTCACGGTTGTCCCAGTGTCCGCCACCTCGGCCTCCTCCACGACCGTAGCCACGGTCGTTGCGCTCAGGGCGGCGGCCAAGGCGCCCGTCCCAGATGGCCCTAAGCTCTTGGAAGTTGTTGGTGTTGTGGCTGTGCATGTTGTGGATGATGCGGAATGGACGGCTGCCCTTGGAGGACTCCGGGTAGTCGCACCCGCGCTTCATCTCAGGTTCAGCCGCGAGCACAGCTGGCCCCTTGCGCTTCACGTCCTTGGCCTTGGCCTTCTTTTCTTCTGGGTCAGCTTCTGGGAGCTCGAGGAGGGTGAGGCGACCTTCCTCGGCCCTCGCGCATCTGGCTGCCATGTTAAACATTTCCAGAGCCGAGAAGGTCCTCGTGCATGGCGAGCTCTTCCTTCATCTTGACATCCCGGACGCCATCAGTGAACGGGGAAATGATGGCCTCGTCCGTCACCTTTGGAATCTTGAGGCAAACATTGGTGAAGCGCTGGATGTATTTGTGCAAGGTCTCCCCAGGATGTTGCTTGACGCACCGCAGGTCGCCTACAGCCGGAGCGTGGTCTTGAGTGCCCTGGAAGTTGGCGATGAAGCGCTCCCACATCTCATCCCATGAGGAGATCGATATAGCGGGGAGGTTCAGGAGCCATGAGCGCGCGCCATCCTTGAGGGCCATGGGAAACCAGTTCGCCCTAACCTTCTTGTCACCGTTGGCCGCCTTGATGCTTAGCTCGTAGAGCTGGAGGAACTCGGCAGGGTCGTGGGTGCCGTCGTAGCGTGGAGGCAGGTCTGGGTTGAACTTCCCTTGATAGACGATGCCACGCAGCTCCGGGGTGAATGCACGGCAGCCCGCCGCGCCCATGGCAGCCCACCACAGAGGGGGAGCCTGGACTTGGCGCTCGTGCACCGCCACCTCAGGCAGCACGCGGTCTTGACGTGGCGGCGCTGGGAGCGCACGCGCCTCTCCATGGGGACGCTGCACCACTTGGTAGCTTTCTTCGTCGCGCGCCGGCGCCCTGCACGGCGGGTCGCGCTGAGGAGCCTCACGCCTTGGCTCGAGGGCGACTTCTTGCCTGGGAGGTGGAGGAGGCACACCGTGGGCCATGTCGCCTGCAAGAGGTGGCTGGGGAGGCAGCGAGCGAGATGGAGCAGGGGTCTCTCCAGCGGCGCTGACGAGCTTGGCGATGCGGTCGAGCCAGTCTTCGTAGAGGTCATCAGTCGAGCGAAAGCGCAGAAGCTCACGTGCCATGAGTAACACGACCTGCATGTTTGCCAGGCCACGACGGGCATGGGAGGATGAAGCAGCCGCCTATGACAGCGACGGGGTGGCGGTGCGCCCATCACGCCGTACAGAGGGATGCAGCGACGAAGCCTGCTGCTCATGGGCAGCGGGGCCGGTGGCAGCGTTTGCCACAGGCGACGGGGAATGGCGGGGGGCGCCGTTGCCCGCATGTGCAGTCTGGGCGACATGGGCAGCAAGAGCAGCCTGGCGCTCAGCGCGAAGTCGACGAGCATCGGCCATGGGAATGGTGGAAAGGCGGCGAATCGGTCGGCGGAAGAGAGGCTCCGATGCACCCCAACCTAGCGCGCCAAATGTCGGATTCAGGGCTCCGCAGACCCAAGAAAGGTTCAAACTCTGGGGTGCGTGCGAAGAACTCAATCTCCCCAGCCTGTCGACTCGTCGATCTCACTGCCTAGCTCGATGAACAGGAAATGAAAGGGACTCACCAGTTTACCCAGGTTCGGGCCACCTTGCGGTGTAAAACCCTACTCCTACTTTGTGGTGGATTGGCCTCGAGGTGGGCTGAGGATGAACTAGTACAGAGGGAGAACAACCTCAGGAGGAGTGTTCTTGTGCTGGTGTGAGTTGGTGAGGATGATCTAGTTCCTCTGTCCTATATGGTGGTGGCCTAGCTATATTTATAGTGGCCTCGGTCCTCTTCCCCCAAAATGAAGGCGGGAAGGGATCCCACACCGGCCAAGTTTGAAGGGAGACAAGTAGTACATCTTATCCTGATGAAAGGTGGTCTTCGCCTGCAAAGCTTTTGGTCGTGGCATCGTGGTTGGCTTGGCGATGACCTCCGTCCTGCCGTCCTGGTCTTGTAGCACGGGAATGGAAACCTTTGGCTGATTCCTTGCGACTTTCCGTCTGCGCTTGCTTCCTTAGCACCGAAGAGGAAACCTGATGTACTACGCCTACTGGCGCCAGCCTGGCCTTGGTTGTCATGGCTTGCGTCATCTGAACCTCACGAGGTGGGGCTTGCATGGAAATCTCCGCTCCTCAGAAGCCAGCCTGGGGAAGCCACTCCCTCCAGAGGTCTTGGCATCGTCCGCCTCGCGAGGCTTGGCCCCTCACGAGGGTCTTGTGTTGTTGATGCTGGAGAAGGGTCGTACCAGGCCGCTGATGAAGCCACGCTATGGGCCACAGGTTGGCAAGTCTGGGTACCCCCGTTCCCAGAATGCCGAGAAGGCGCGCAAGGCCGCACTCGCCGCCTCAGCGAGCGGGCCGCCTGCGTGCGAAATGAGGCTCCGGATGCTCGAGGACATGCTGGCTTTGGAGGCGCTAGTGCAAAGCCTGGAGCGCGAGCGGTTGGAGGTGATGGAGTGCCAAGTGGCCGCCCTCGCCTCTCGGGAGGAGATGATCCAGAGAGAGGCTGACGAGAAGGTGGGGGAGTCCGCAGGGCTCTCACTGAGGAATACCGCCAGAAGCTGGAGCTCCAGGAGGCTCGCTTCTGCATGCGGCGCGGCGAGCTGAAGGGCGAAGCCGATGGCTTCAAGGAGAAGCTAGCCATGGCGGAGCGGCACGAGAGAGCCGCGGTGGACGCTCATGCCACGGACGAGGCCGAGCTATCCTTCCTCTACAAGCAGGTGGAAGGCATTTCCTCCCTCGTGGAGAGAGCTTCGGACGAGGCGAGCCACGCCCGGGTGCTGCAGCGCGAGCGCTCCCAGATGTTCCAGGCCCTTGGGCATAGGGCCAACCGGGCCTTGAGCGGCATTTATGACGAGAATGTCTCTAGCCCGCTTGTTGTTGATGATGTCGGTTACCTCAGCTTCTTCACCAAGGTCATGGAACGCCTCGAAGGTGGAGCGTCGAAGGTGCGCCAGCTCGTCGAGGAGAAGAGCCGTAGCCTCCTCGCGCGTGCGTTCTCGCGCGTCTTCAGCCACCTTCTCCGCTCCCATCCTTACTTCGACTTTGAGGCCATGATAGCCCCCGTGCCCGGAGCGATCCAAGGCACCCTGGCGGACTGGGTGGAAGATCACGTGGATGACCTGATCATGGAGCTTGCCCCCGTCGGCGACGTAGGTCTGCCTGTAATCGAGGAACGCGGGGCTGATGATGATGGCGACAGTAGCGGCAACGGTGACGGCGCGTCTCCCTAGGTTGTTTTCTCCTGTTTTCCTGTTAAGACTTTGAATGTGACCCCGCGAGGATGCGAAAGCATTTTTGGAAGAAACTTCTCTATGATCTATTAAGTAACATTGCACTCCCTTATGTCGCCTTCCCTTTGCTTTTCGTGCGCCCGCAGCCCCTGAGCAGGGGTGGGTCGTTATTGTTACGCCGGGTCGCGGCGCTCGGCCAAGGTCAGGAGGCGGATGCCTGCCGAAGACCTAAGGCCATGCCTACCCACAGGCTCGCTCGAGAGCGCCGCGCGAGGATCCGGACGCCAAAGCCTTGGAGAGGTGTGTGCGCGGGCAGGTCCGCGGCTGCTGTGGCTTGGGACCTCAGGGCATTTTCAGCGCCACTGGGCTGATCCAAGCGTGCGCACCATGCCCAGACCCCACTCGCAAGGCGCGACAGAGGAAGCCACTGGTGGCCCGCCCCTTTCGCAAAGACGAAAATCAAGAGAGGAAGCACAGCAAGAAGAAGAAAGAGAGTCCACCCTTTTCCAAATAAAGACATAAGAACTGCAAATTTATTCCAAGAAATAGCAAATTTGGTTACAAGAGAAAGCCAAGAATAGCCGCGTCCGGCACCTAAACTAGTCTTCCCACTAGCGCGGAGCATGGGGCCTCCACTGGGCATGGGCATAGTCGCTGATTGACCGTGTCATCCGCCAGCGCGGAGCATGGGGCTTCCACTAGGCGTGGGCATAGTCGTTGTAAGACCATGTCGTCCATCAGCGCGGAGCATGGGGCTTCCACTTGGACGTGGGCGGGAGCCCCCGTCAGGCTCAAGGGCAGTGCTCAGGAGACTCCGGGGCATGTACAGCCCCACTCGTTATTACGTGAGAGTGTCACGGGCGGAGATTGGAGGGCGCAAGGCAGTCGCATTCCTCTTCGATGGGGACCCCACCCCTGGCCTTCGGATCGCGCGCCTACGAGTCTGAGGCGCTGGCGGCCATGGGCGGGGTCTCTGACCTGGCGACCACCAGTGGGCGGCGCGACGCGCCTCCACACCGGCCACAGGCTTTAGACTCCTCCCGAGCCCTTGGGGTCTCGAGGCTCCCGGCATCGTGTGGTTGTGGCTCAGGGGACCCCAGGCCCTCATGAGGCACCCTGACCTCACGGGCTCCTCAGATCCTCGGGCCCCCCTGGGGCTCTGTCCTTACTCAGGCCACCACCACGCGCCTGGCGCGCCTCAGCGTGCTTAGTCCGACTGCCATTCCTCCGGCGCACCGCGGAGACATAGTTCACCTGCATCCCAAAATTAGCGTAACATGTTCTAAAAATATTTGTTGCAGCGGGGGGGAGGGGTCGTTTAACGACGCATCATTCTGGGGTGATGAGGCGCCGGTAGGAGCGCTCGGTGTCCTATCTCTGGAGGCTCCTGCGCATTAGTTAGTCGCGAAATACAAGGGTTGGCCGTGCTTGTTGATCTGCCCGTGACCGTTCCGTGAGAAGACGAAGGCACTAAGGACCTGATGCATGAGATGCGCGGGGCCGGCCCGCGAGCCAGAGCTCGGTCTCTTAGATTTGTCAGCGCTGCAGTGGTGGACCCAAGCACAGGCGCCATGCCGTTACCCCCTCTAGCGGGACATCTAAGGGGTGGACTAGCTATGCGTGGAGGCTGCAAAGGTGACTCCAGAGGCAACAACTCGTCAGGCACGAAATCAACAGTCATAATAACTTAAGCAGGCATAACTGGTCCAAAGTACACGAATCGAAACAATGCGACTGCGGGGTCGGGCCCTAGCAGCCTGAGGATAATGCAGCCCAAGGGGTGCCCTCAATCTGAACAAACCAAAAAGTCACCTGGCACCATTGTTGTAGAAGCGTTGAGGTAGCTGAAGACACGTGTTGCGGAAGCTGCCCCTCACGAGTTGGGCGACTCCGGAGGCCTGTTGAGCTCATGAGGCCCACTGGGCTCGTGAGGGTTCGGAACCTTCTCCGACATGACCGCCTGGCGCCTAGCCTCGTGAGCCCCCAGAGCATGCTGTGCGAAGCACTTGTACGAGGCGCCCATGTTCAACAGGGCAAATGGCATGCGGATGTAGTTGCAGGGGTAGCCCCCACTCCGGCCGACGTGGGTCGGCCAGAAGAGGTCCTGCGAAGCGGCCCTGTTAAGGCCTGGGATGTTGACACAGACGCACAAATCGCCGACCATGTCAGGGGCCGCAGCTGCGCTGGGAGGCCTTGCGGGGCGACGCTCGCCGCGCATGGCCCTTGCCTCCTGAAGCTCCTGGGTCGCCCTGGTGATGAACGCTCGCGCACATGGCGCCCCGTGCCGTGCATCTTGCTCGTGGGGACCCGCATCGAAGCACACCTCCAAGTGGTGCCCGAGCACCTCCCTTGTCGCGTTGGTTAGGTCAGAGGCCCTTTAGAGGAGAGCCCCCGAGCGCATCCTGAGGGGGCCGCCGGGTGCGCCTTCCTATGCGAGGGAAAAGGGTGCCCCAGCTGTGGGCACGAGGCCCGAGGCATCGCCAGTGGGCACCTTGGGCGCCTGACGGCTCTTGGGGAGGAACTGCTTCTTCTTCTTGGGGGTTGCCTCAGGAGGCGGGGCGGCTCCCTCATCGTCAGTGTTTTCGGCCGCCGCAGCCTGACAGGCATGCTCAAGGGAGTAGACTGCGTCCTTCTCATCACTGGCGACCATGATCATGCCGCCGCACCCTGGCATCTTGAGGATATTGTAACCATGGTCAGTTGCTCCCATGAACTTGGCGAGGGCCAGATACCCGAGGATGGCGTTGTACAGGAGGCCGATGTGGGCGATGTCAAAGTCAATGAGCTCAGTGTGGTAGTTGTCGCGCTTGCCGAAGTTGACTGGGAGGCGTATCTGCCCTAGGGGAATGGTGGAGCCGTCGGTCACCCCTGAGAAAGGCTTGGTTGGCAGGAGCTACTCGTAAGGCACTTGGAGCATCTCGAACGTCTCGACAGATAGAACATTGAGCCCCGCGCCATCATCGATGAGGGTCTTGGTGACGAGGACATTGCTGATGGTGGGCGTGCAGAGCATAGGAAGCGTGCCTCGGGCGGCCAAGCACTTGAGGTGGTCCTTGGAGTCGAAAGTGAAAGCGTACTGCGACCACTTGAGGGGACGCGCGGCCTCAAGCTTCGGGAGGCCGCGTTCACCTCACGAGAGAACTGCTTGAAGATGCGATGTGAAGCAGGAGCCTGAGGACCACCCAGAATGCAGGCGATCTCCCGAGGCTCCTGGAAGCCCCCAGCCCCATCATCCTGCCGGTTGTTGTCATTCCTCCTTGGCGGCGGTGACAGCAGAAGGAGGCCGGCATTGCCCTGAGGACGGGCCTCATGAGGCTGGCCGCGCCAGGGCCCATCGCGAGGCTCATCACACCAGCGGTCCTCGTGAGGCTGGTCGCGCCAATCTTGGCGAGGGTAGCAGTTGTCCCAGCGGCCTTTGCTGCGGCCGCCTTCATGGTCGTAGCCACGGTCACCCCGATCGGGCTGGCGTCCAAGGCGCCCCTCGCGGGGGCCCTGAGCTCCTGGCAGTCATTGGTGTTGTGGCTGCGGACATTGTGGAAGATGCAGAACGGGCGGTTGCCCCTGGGAAGTTCGTCTTGGTCGCGACCATGCTTCATCTCAGGTTTAGCCACAAGCACGGCGGGACCCTTGCTCTTCGCCTCCTTAGCCTTGGCCTTCTTGTCTTCAGAATCGGCCTCCGAAAGCTCAAGGAGGGAGAGGCGGCCTTCCTCGGCCCTTGCGCACTTGTTCGCCATGTTGAACATCTCCAGGGCCGAGCACAGGTCCTCATGGATGGTGAGCTCCTCCTTCATCTTGACATCCCGGACGCCATCAGGGAACGTTGAGATGATGGCCTCGTCCGACGCCTTTGGAATCTTGAGACGAACGTTCGTGAAATGTTGTATGTACTTGTGCAAGATCGCGCCCGACTGCTGCTTCACACGCCGCAGGTCGCCCACTGCAGGAGCGCAGTCCCGGGTGCCCTAGAAGTTGGCAATGAAGCGCTCGCAGAGCTCCTCCCAGGAGGAGATCGACCCCTCCGGGAGGTTCAGGAGCCAAGAGCGTGTGCCGTACTTGAGGGCCATGGGGAACCAGTTTACCATGACCTTCTTATCACCATTTGCCGCTTTGATGCTCAGCGCGTAGAGCTGAAGGAACTCCGCGGGGTCGGGGGTGCTGTCGTAACACGGAGGCAGGTCTGGCTTCAACTTGCCGGGCCAGACGACGCAGCGCAGCTCCGGGGTGAAGGCGCGGCAGCCCGCCACGCTCACGGGAGCAGCGCACACGGGGTGAGCTTGCTCTTGATGCCCACAAGCCGCAACCTCCGGTAGCGCGCGGGCCTGGTGCAGGCGCTGTGGTGCTGGGAGCGCGCGCGCATCAGCGTGCGGCTGCTGGACCACCTGGCACGGCGGTTCGCGCTGGGGCGCATCACGCCTTGGGTCAGGGTCGGCGCCGCACAGAGGAGGAGGAGGCGCACTGTGAGCCACGTCGCCGCCTAGGACGGCGGGGGAAGGAGCGAGCAGGACGGTGCAGGGGCTTCACCGGCAGTGTTGACGAGCTCGGCGATGCGGCCAAGCTAGTCATCGTAGCGGTCGTTGACGGGGCGGTAACGCAAGAGTTCGCGCGCCATGAGCAGCGCAGCCTGCATGTTTGCCGTCCTGCGGCGGATGTGGGAAGATGACGCCATAGCAGGAGTAGGCGACGGAGTAGCTGTGCGACCATCATGCCGCACGGAGGGTGGCAGCGACGAATCCTGCTGCTCGTGAGCAGCAGGGTCAGTGGCAGCATTGGCCATGGGAGAGGCAGAGCAGTGAGGAGCGCCGTTGCCCACGGGTGCTGTCTGGGCGACACGAGCTACCCGGCGCTCGGCGCAGACACGGTGTGCATCAGCCATGGGAGCGACGGAATGGAGGCGAAGCGAAGGTGGAAGAAGGACTTTGACACGCCCCTACCTGGCGTGCCAAATGTCGGATTTAGGGCTTCGCAGACCCAAGATGGTTCGAACTCTAGGGCATGTGCGAAGATCCAACCTCTCAAGCCTCGAGCTCGTCGCCCTATGGCCTAGCCTTGCCGGATTCGCGTGAGCGGGGAAGAAGGTGGACAAGGCAGTTTACCCAGGTTCGGGACACCTTGCGGTGTAAAACCCTACTCCTGCTTTGCGGTGGATTGGCCTCACGAGGAGGTTTAAGGATGAACTAGTACAGTGGGTGAGCTGCCTCGTGAGGGCTCATGGGGAGAGAATGAGTCGACCCCTTCAACGGTGGTGGCTAACCTATATTTATGGTGGCCTCGGTCCTCTTCCCCGAAACTTAGGCGGGAAGGGATTCCACAACGGCCAATTTGAAAGGGGACAAGAGGTACATCCTATCCTGACAAAAGGTGGTCTTCTCCTGCAAAGCTTCTGGTCATGACGCAGTGGTGGGCTCGGTGATGACATCCGACCTGCCGAGCTCGTGGTCTTGGTCTCATTGCACCAGAATGGAAACCTTTGGAGGGATCCTTGGGAACACACGTCTGTCCTTGCTCCCTTAGCACTGAAAGGGAAACTGCCTCCTCTCCGCCCGCTGGCACCCGCCTGGTCTTGGTTATCATGGCTCACGTCATCACAACCTCGGGAGGCTGGGTACCTGCATAGAAATCTCCGCTCCTCAGGAGTCAACCTGGGGAGGCCGCTCCCTCTAGAGGTTTTGGTGTCGTCCGCCTCACGAAGCTTGGGGGCCCTCGCGAGGGTCTTGTCTTGAAGGTCTTGCCGCTGGGTCATACCAGGCCCTCGAGGGGGCGACGCCATGGGCCACAGACAGGCATGTCTGGGTACCCTGGTTCCCAGAACACCGACAAGGGAGGATAAGGACGCACTTCCTTGCGTGCGAAGATATAGCTGGTGGGTCCCAGCTGTCAGGGGGAAGAATTATTTTTTTTCGTGCCTAATATTGAGGCAATTCCTTGTGTCTGAAGATATAGCTGGTGGGTCCGAGCTGTCAGGGGGAAACATTTTTTCGCAAAATACAGAGGCCCTTGCGGTGGGTCCGCACTGTCAGGTGGAGGAATCATTATTTTGCACGTAATAAGGAGGCACTTCCTTGCTGCGGCCGTGGAACCAGCTGTTAGCCTCTGCACGTACAGTCCTCATCCGATGGAAGTCATTCCTTGACCACGTTGACCATGCCGTGCCCAGAGCACCAAGGCGGTGGACGACGACGAGGCCTAGGAAGGTAATGACCCAGAGCCGGGGAAGGGTCAACAGTTGTTTCACACGCGGAGGGGAGTATGACGGTTTACTGGTTCGGCTGCAGTGTGAGGCTGCCATCGCCGGAGAATAACAGGAGGTCTGGGTGAGTAGAGGGATGCCCAGGCAAGTGATGGGAGTAGGGTGGGGCGGTGAGGACTGCATGGGAGCATAGCCGGCCACGGGAGGCAGGAGCAGGTGGCACGGCCGGCGCTAGTTTGGGTGGCTGGAGCAAGAAGACCAGAGGTTGAAGAAGCACGACGGCCGTTGGATGGACATCGTACGGTCACTACAGCTAGAATCGTTTATATTGACTAAGTTGACAAAGCCCTCCATCCGCATCAACTTAGTAGGCCCACAAGTCAGCATCCAAATATGGTGGGTCCCAGCTAGCAGGCGGAGTATTCATTTTTTTGTGCGTAATAAGGAGACACTTCCTTGCTTGCGAAGATATAGCTGGTGGGTCTGAGGTGTCAGCGGGAGGAACTTTTTTTCGTGAAATACAGAGGCCCTTCCAATGGGTCCCCGCTGTGAGGTGGAGGAATCATTATTTTGCACATAACAAGGAGGCACTTCCTTGCGTGCAGCCGTGAACCCAGTTGTCAGCCTCTCCATGTACAGTCCTCTTCCGATGGATGTCGTTCGTTGACCATGTTGACCACGCCGCGCCGAGAGCACCAGGGTGGGGGACGACAGCGAGGCCTAGGAAGGGAATGACACGGAGCCAGGGAAGACTCGGCAGTTGTTTCCCACGCGGAGGGAGTACGAGGGTTTACTGGTTCGTCTGCCATCGCCGGAGAATAACAACAGGTGTGGGTGAGTAGAGGCATGGCCAGGCCAGCTATGGGAGTAGGGTAGGGCGATGAGGCCTGTGCGGCAGCACAGCCGGCCACGGGAGGAGGGAGTAGGCAGTCCCAACGGCGCTAGTTTGAGTGGCTGGAACAGGAAGAGCGGAGATTGAAGAACCACAACGGCCATTGGATGGACATCCAACAGTCACTGCTCTCGTGTGTTAACTAAGTTGACACGGCCTTGCGTGCACGTCAATCTTTTTTTTAGGAAAGCATACGCGTGAACTTAGTAGGCCCACAAGTCAGCCTCAAATATGTGGAAAATAGCATACAACCCATCTGCCATTATTGCTAATAAATGTATAGCCCATTGGCTAATTCTTAAGGACTTTTTTTAAGCCCATATTCTTTTTGTTACCATTACTGCCCATATTCTGGCCACGGTTAAAACTTCAACGAAATTTTCATATTTTGGTGCGGTCCGAACTGTTTTTAATCCTGAAATTTTGAATCACGTTCAAACTAATTTAAAAATAATAAAGTTATATCAATTTAAAATCCAACATAATTTTCCCCGCAAAAAAACTATTAAATTCAAAATCTCAAAATCTTAAAAAAAGATATTTGAAATTAATTGCCGGTTTGCTGTGTTTTTAAAATTTACATCCCATTTCTTACTACTTCATTTTCTGGGCAAGCGAATACATTGCTCTTGCCTTGAAAGATTTGCAGCCCAACAAGGCTGACAAAGCAAGTAGGCCTCAATTGGGTATTTCTTTAAAAAAGGTAGAACTGGGCTAGCCATTTTCAGAAAGAAAAAAAGACAACTGGGCTCATCATGTGGTAAAAATAAAATAAAACCCTGGCTAGACGGGCCACAGCCCCCTCACAGGACTGTTGTTACCCTGATCTGTCTCTAAAACTAGTAAATAACAACTGTTGTTCCTCAAAAAAAGTAAATAACAACTGCGCAACCTGCTGGGTCCCTGGTGTCAGCCGCTCGTTGTGTAATTCTCTTGTTTATTGACTATGTTGAGAATGGCGTGGGCCCGAGATGTCCAACCATTAGGAGGAACCATTTTTTGGGCTTGTAATAACGTGGCACTTGCTTGCGTACTGCCATGACCCTGGTGGGTCTCTACTTTCATCCTCTCCACGTACAGTCATCTCCTTATTCCTCTCGGTTGTTGACCACGTTGACAACGCCAGACGGCAGCGCACCGCGCACAGCGAGCGAACCAAGGCGGAGGACGACGGCGTGGCCTCGGACGGAATGAACAGGAGCCGTGGAAGATGCGCCAGTCTAGTTGCAGGCGAAGGGGAGTACGAGGGTTGATTGACTAGTTCGGGTGCGGGTGCGTGTTGGGGCTGACATCAGTGGAGAATAACAGGATGTGTGGGGAATAGAGGGATGGACTGGCCAACGTTTGAGGGTACGGCAGGTCGGCAGAGGCGCAGCCAGCCGTGGGAGGCGGGAACAGGCGGAACCGACGGGGTGGTTTAGTTTGTGTAACACCCCAAAAATTTAATTATGTTTTTACTAAATAAAATTTGGCCAGAATTAAATTCTTTAATTTTTGCTGGTCTTTTGCTAATTTCAGAACCATTTTCTGTTTCTGTTTTTCAAAATCCTTCCCTCCATATAGCAATTTTTGGAAATAATATTGTGGCTTTGGTAGTTCTCTTAAAACATTCCAATTATAGTTTAATAACAGTAAGAATTATTTTTCATAATAAAAATTGCCCCAAAACAATTCTTTTAATAGCTATTTCTATATCTTAAATGCCTCTGTTGCACTACAACTACTTTAAATAATTCTTTCAAAATTCCAGAAAAATTATGGGAGGTCATGTGATGCCTACATATCACTTTTATGCAAAAAACCCTACAGGGTGTTTTGAAAACTTTGAGTGAAACAACCTCTTTTCAATTCTGTCCAGTATTTGAGTTTCTACTACAACCCCAATTTTCCTTGCCCCAAAAATTCTGAAATTTTTCCCACTTATAGTCCTTCTAATAAAACCATTAAGTCCAAAACTTTAGCTCCATTGGAATCATTTTAGTCCACCAAATATCCCTCTTAAGTTTCCTGTCCAGAAATGAATTTCTCTAAAAACTTGCACTAGCAAGTTTTTCCTTTTGCCCAACCAACTATACAACCATATCTAGAATCTAATGAGACACCATTCTGCCAAATATAACTTTCACAGGAATCTTCTAAATGGCCTTAGCATTTCATCAGACACCTATTGGGCATGACAGAATGTGGCAACCTCCTAAAACTACATTTGAAACTTAATGGCCTGACCCAACCAGGATGTCCACCATCACCTCCATCCATGCATACGTCATCATGCTGTTTTTCAGCTCGTTTGGGGCAATATAGATGCCGTTGGCATTTCGTCGAGCACATCAAGGGCATGTCAGGAGTGCGAGCAGAGTGCAGTTACTGCACCGCCGGCACCCGAGCGCTGCCGCTCCCCAGCTCTTTCCCTCGCTCGTCCTGATCTTCATATGGATCATCCAGTCACCCCTGGTCTTCGCCGACACCCCACCTTGTCGCCTGGCACCGGCCACCGCCGTCCACGATGACCAAGACCGCTGCCCGACGAACACAGATTCGCCACGTCTCTGTCAGCGCCGTCTTGCCTTATTGGCCAAACGTCCAGTGTTCATCTGTTCGTCCACCGCCCTCATCTACCACGCTGACCCACGCCACCAACCACAACTGCTTCGACGGCGCAGTTATGGCCGCCGCCGTCGTGACTTATTCGGGAAGCCTCGGCACCGCCTTCTCCCCGCCTATATAAACTTCCCCGAGCTCATATCTCTGCACCGGATCATCCCTCTCTCCCCTAGGCACCTTCCCGAGCAGCCACCCGGCCGGAAATGGCCATCTTCCCCAACTCCGGTAGCTACGGCCGCCGCTCTGCCTCGGTTGATTTCGAGCTAACCAGTGCCTCCCCTCCCAAATTTTCTGCACCAGAGGGTTCACAGAACCACCGCACCTCGTTTCCACGCCTCAATTCATCCTGAAATCCACCAGAACCGGAGTCCCCCTTTCGTCCGACGCCGGCGTCCACCGAGGACCTCGTCACCGGCAACTCCGTCCATCCCAGCTACCACGGCGAGCACCGGATGAACCGCCTCTCACTCCTGAACTTGACGGTGGCTTCCGCTCCTCGAACGGGGCCGCCGTTTGCCGGCAAACCTCGCCGGAGCGCCGCTCCGTTCTGTCACAGGGGGGGACGACGCGGGCGGACCAGGTCAAACCTGACCAGTGGGCCAGGCGGGCCCACTGTCAGTTACTCATCGCGCGCGGTGTAAGTGGACACGGGTTCCGCTGAGGCCGTCTTCGCGCGCGGAAGGCATAATCCCAAAAGTTCGCCATCGACGTCGGCCACCCGTCCCGCACTGCTGATCGACCAGGCCGGCCCAGTAGCACCAGGCGGTTAAATAGCTCTCAGGGCGCACTCCTGCTCATTTTTTTTCTTTTTCTTTTCCAGTGTTTTTCAAATAATTTCTCAGAACTCTTTTCAATCCAAACTGGATGATTCAAATTTATACAGGCTTCTAAAATCATGCTCTATCAAACTAGCTAGGGTGAACATTTTTATTATGCCTAGTTTCTACTGGATCAATTAAATAGTCCTTTTAACCATTTATTTAAACTAAGAAAATTCATAAGTAATTCATATTAACTCCAAATAATTGATTATTTTTCTGGTATTTCTAATTTTTCATCTAGTTTATTTTAGTACTTATTTCAAAAAAATTCCAACCAATTTTTGGCACTGTTTTTGCTATATGTGGTAATTCAAATATTTTTGAAAATAGGAAATGGAGGGAAGATAAACTTTTCAAACTTTTTGAGTGCAACCAACATCTATCCATACTAAAGGCAAGCATCTTGAACACTTGATATGGTGGATTGCATAGTTAATATTTGCACCATGATTATGTTGAGTTCATATAAAATTGGCATATTGATAATTATGCATGCATGACCCCATGAAATGTTTTACCTTCATTTAGGCTTGAAGTAAGAGTAAGCATGGCTATTTTTCTTATGTCACATATTCCTGAGCTGGTCCGGACTAAACTGCAGGAAAGAATCAGTCACGAGTAAAGTGATCGTGAGACTGAAATTTCTCATGGTGACGAAAATGATTAGTAAGGGCATGTCGGGACATGCTGGGTGGTGATGCTGTTGGGTATCACCAAGGAATATATTGTGCTAACCACTGCAGGAAAATTAAACCTCCTGAGTCGACCATAGGTCGAGTCTTGTTCCGGTAACCCCCATACTTGATTCGTGCTGCCACTTATCCCTGCCACAGGTGGGGTATGGTTCAGTAAGTTGTTAACCCCTTTTCGTGCACACACCACATAGAGGGCTACGATGAGGGTTTCCATGTTGGTGGACTAAATCCTGTCATCGGGTTAGGGGGCATGGGTATTTCCAGTTGTGACTGAGAGGGGGGCACCCCTTGTAATCCGCGCGTATTAATAGTGATCCCATGCAGGACGTTGGTCTCTCCGTCTTAAAGTTTTTCTTGAACGATGCTTTGGATGATTCCTGGCATCCGGAAAGATAATCTGGTGTGTGCTGGTTAGGTGTGTTTTCAACCCAAAGACCATAAAAGGAATTAGTCGGTGTCACGGTACTGACTAAAGAAATCCTTTACTTGTGGGTAAAGAGTACACCCTCTGCAGAGTTTAGACCTATTCGAATAGCCGTGTCCACAGTTAAGGGCTACAGTCTGGTTTGGTCAAGTGTGGGTCTTAGCGTCGGTCTTCGGAGGAAAATATTTAAATTGAGCCTGAATTATTTTGCAAGATAATTATTGTCAACCTGATGCTACCATGAGTATTTTTGCTATGCATATTACTATTATTATGGTTATCCATAATATTGAGGACTAACCCGTTCCTATTATTTTGAATTTTTCCTGAGTGTCTCAGGGGCTGGCTAGACTACCCCGGGCATTCAGTTTTATTTTCAAGACCTCTCGTGGCGTCTCTCGAGTTAACAGGCGGTTTATCCCGCCACTACTCCTGTGGACACCCGATTGTCATTTCTCTTCAAGTCCGACCGTGGCGTCACTTGACACCCGACTGGCATTTCTTTTCAAGACCTCTCGTGGTGTCGCCTGAGTTCTCGGATGGTCCTGTCTCGTCCGATTTCTCTTTTAGACACCCGTTTGGCATTTGTCTTCAAGACCTACCATGGTGTCACTTTAGACATTCGATCAGCATTTATTTTATTTTATTTTCCTTTAACTTTCCTTGTTTATCACGATTTTTTTATTATATATTCATTTATTTGCGCATGCTAATATTTTATCATGCCATAATTTAATTCCTGACAGCATGCCTTTAAGTCCATCATGAGCATACGCATATAGTGTGGTTCATCATGATCATATAATTTAATTGTTGCATTCGGTATATCTTTTGTTCATGATGTTTGCGAGTACATTCAAACATACTCACAGGCTTGTCCCTGGCTAATTACTTGGCCAGGTCAGGATTTCTTTGAGGAGTACCACAGCGACGTCCGTGCGGAGCCTAGGATGGCAGCCACGCGGGATAGGAATTATCCAGGTCAGCCGTTCCTGTGGGAATGGGGCCCCATCGACATTGAAGAACCATGAGTCGCTTCCATCATCCACCACCGGAGTCACTGTTGTACCATTAGACCTTTATGGTCTTGTATCCAATTCTTGTAATTGCTTGGTAATCTGTAACAAGGATGTGTCCACCACTAACAGTAATCCTGGGCTGGTGATGACACGAAGGGTTAATTTCTGGGATTTCGTGTCCCGGCCCCGGCAGCCTTGGTATCAGAGCCAGGTTGACCATTGGCTAATCCTATCTTAGCTTGGTCGCTATCTCTAGGTTTCCACACTGTCCACATCCTTTCCTGTCCACAGTCAAGCCGTCTCATCCGATAAGCCTGCATAGTGGCGGCCGACATCTTTTGACAGTCGGTGCCCAACCTATCAACCTAGCCCATAGGCTGTGTGCCTGTGGCCGATAGCTGCCGTGTCCCATCTGCAAGCGTGCGATAGAAGACTCTGTTGGCTTATAAGAGAAGCCTTGCCCCAACCCAGCACATCACAGCTTCACTCTCAGTTCAGTATCCAACCAACAAGATGCCTGGTCCCATCATCCACAATGAGACCACCGCAGCCGAGCTTGAAGGCTTTGTAGCCATCCACACCGATCTCACCCGTCGTGCTCTCGGCATCGAAGAGCCGCCGGAGTATGTCATGTACCAAGAGTATGCAAGTGATGCCATCCATCACTACTGGGCCACGGTGCACATCTACGGGAGGGGCATCACCACAGAGCGCCCTTACCGGTTCACCGGGAGGACGACCACCGACGAGCCCCAAGCCATCCAACTTGCAGCCCGAGAGGCTGTAGTTCAACTCTGGCATCGGTCGCCGAGGGTTAACTGCCACTCCTTCTACTACTACCCTAGTCGTGAAGGCTATGGTAGGCCGACCCAAGTCACTAACGGAGACCACGAGACGGATCCTGCTCTGGTTCATCTGGTGCGCTACCTAAGAGCGCAAGAGGCACTGTTCGATCAGGTCACTAATGATCTGATTGAGACCCACAGGACGCTTGCTCTGCTGACCCCGATGAGAAGTGAAGCTGCACCTGCCACTGACAACCCGGTAGTACTGTTCGGGAGACCAATCGAGCCTGCGAGGTCTGCCCCTGTTGCCCACCCGGGCAATGCATTCGTTTCCCCGGATGAACTCCGTCGTCTCTTTGGGATTTCCTCCAACGGGACTGTAGCCACTACACCCCGCGTGGGTCATCATCGCTACCCCAACCCTGCAGCTCCTCATAACACTCCAGTCAACTCTGATGTTGAAGCCCCCGGAGGAGCCTCGACGTCCTCAAGACATGCCCGTCTGGACGTCGACGAAGTGGACTGAGTCTGCTAGAGTAGTTGCCATGTCCTTAGTGACCCTATTACCCTGTAAATTCCAACGTCATGCCGTAGACGAATATGTGTAGATTTCTAGCAGTGTGTAGTGTTTGATTGAATGATATGCTTGTGTGTTATTGTCTTGTGCATGATTGCTTGTCTGTTGTGATTTGCATCTAATTCTCCCGTCCTTAACAAATCTCGAGGACGAGATTTTCTTAAGGGGGGTAGAGTTTGTAACACCCCAAAAATTTAATTATGTTTTTACTAAATAAAATTTGGCCAGAATTAAAATTTTGAATTTCTGCTAGGTCTTTTATTAATTTCAGAACCATTTTCTGTTTCTGTTTTTCAAAATTCTTCCCTCCATATAGCAATTTTTGGAAATAATATTGTGGTTGTGGTAGTTCTCTTAAAACATTCCAATTATAGTTTAATAACATTAAGAATTATTTTTCATAATAAAAATTGCCCCAAAACAATTCTTTTAATAGCTATTTCTATATTTTAAATGCCTCTGTTGCACTACAACTACTTTAAATAATTCTTTCAAAATTCCACAAAAATTATGGGAGGTCATGTGATGCCTATATATCACTTTCATGCAAAAACCCTACATGGTGTTTTGAAAACTTTGAGTGAAACAACCTCTTTTCAATTCTGTCCAGTATTTGAGTTTGTACTACAAACCCAATTTTCCTTGCCCCAAAAATTCTGAAATTTTTCCCACTTATAGTCCTTACAATAAAACCCTTAAGTCCAAAACTTTAGCTCCATTGGAATCATTTTAGTCCACCAAATATCCCTCTGAAGTTTCTGTCCAGAAATGAATTTCTCTAAAAACTTGCACTAGCAAGTTTTTACTTTTGCCCAACCAACTCCACAACCATATCTAGAATCTAATGAGACACCATTCCGCCAAATATAACTTTCACAGGAATCTTCTAAATGGCCTTAGCATTTCATCAGACACCTATTGGGCATGACAGAATGTGGCAACCTCCTAAAACTACATTTGAAACTTAATGGCCTGACCCAACCAGCATGTCCACCATCACCTCCATCCATGCATACGTCATCATGCTGTTTTTCAGCTCATTTGGGGCAATATAGATGCCGTTGGCATTTCATCAAGCACATCAGGGGCATGTCAGGAGCGCGAGCAGAGTGCAGTTACTGCACCGCCAGCACCCGAGCACTGCCGCTCCCCAGCTCCTTCCCTCGCTTGTCCTGATCTTCATATGGATCATCCAGTCACCCCTGGTCTTCGCCGACACCCCACCTTGTCGCCTGGCACCGGCCACCGCCGTCCACGGCGACCAAGACCGCCGCCCGATGAACACTGACTCGCCACATCTCTGTCGGCGCCGTCTTGCCTTAATGGCCAAACGTCTAGTGTTCATCCGTTCGTCCACCGCCCTCATCTACCACGCTGACCCACACCACCGACCACAACTGCTTCGACGACATAGTTATCGCCGCTGCCGTCGTGACTTATTCGGGAAGCCTCGGCACCGCCTTCTCCCCGCCTATATAAACTTCCCCGAGCTCATATCTCTGCACTGGCATCTTCGTCCATCCCAGCTACCACGGCGAGCACCCGATGAACCGCCTCTCACTCCTGAACATGACGGTGGCTTCCGCTCCTTGAACGGTGCCGCCATTCGCCGGCAAACCTCGTCGGAGCACCGCTCCGTTCTGTCACCGGGGGGACGACGCAGGCGGACCAGGTCAAACCTGACCAGTGGGCCAGGCGGGCCCACTGTTAGTGACTCATCGCGCGCGGTGTAAGTGGACACGGGTTCCGCTGAGGCCGTCTTCGCGTGCGGAAGGCGTAATCCCAAAAGTTCGCCATCGACGTCGGCCACCCATCCCGCACTGCTGATCGACCAGGCCGGCCCAGTAGCACCAGGTGGTTAAATAGCACTCAGGGCGCACTCCTGCTCATTTTTTTCTTTTTCTTTTCCAGTGTTTTTCAAATAATTTCTCAGAACTCTTTTCAAATCCAAACTGGATGATTCAAATTTATACAGGCTTCTAAAATCATGCTCTATCCAACTAGCTAGGGTGAACATTTTTATTATGCCTAGTTTCTGCTGGATCAATTAAATAGTCCTTTTAATCATTTATTTAAACTTAGAAAATTCATAAGTAATTCATGTTAACTCCAAATAATTGATTATTTTTCTGGTATTTCTAATTTTTCATCTAGTTTATTTTAGTATTTATTTCAAAAAAATTCCAAACAATTTTTGGCACTGTTTTTGCTATATGTGGTAATTCAAATATTTTTGAAAATTGGAAATGGAGGGAAGATAAATTTTTCAAACTTTTTGAGTGCAACCAACATCTCTGCATACTAAAGGCAAGCATCTTGAACACTTGATATGGTGGATTGCATAGTTAATATTTGCACCATGATTATGTTGAGTTCATATAAAATTGGCATATTGATAATTATGCAAGCATGACCCCATGAAATGTTTTACCTTCATTTAGTCTTGAAGTAAGAGTAAGCATGGCTATTTTTCTTATGTCACATATGCCTAACCCGGTCCGGACTAAACTGCAGGAAAGAATCAGTCACGAGTAAAGTGATCGTGAGACTAAAATTTCTCATGGTGACGAGAATGATCAGTAAGGGCATGTCGGGACATGCCGGGTGGTGATGCTGTTGGGTATCACCAAGGAATATATTGTGCTAACCACTGCAGGAAAATTAAACCTCCTGAGTCGACCGTAGATCGAGTCTTGTTCCGGTAACCCCCATACTTGATTCATGCTGCCACTTGTCCCTGGCACAGGTGGGGTATGGTTCAGTAAGTTGTTAACCCCTTTCCATGCACACACCACATAGAGGGCTACGATGAGGGTTTCCATGTTGGTGGACTAAATCCTGTCATCGGGTCAGGGGGCATGGGTGTTTCCAGTTGTGTCTGAGAGGGGGGCACCCCTTGTAATCCCCGTGTATTAATAGTGATCCCATGCAGGACGTTGGTCTCTCCATCTTAAAGTTTTTCTTGAACGATGCTTTAGGTGATTCCTGGCATCCGGAAAGATAATCTGGTGTGTGCTGGTTAGGTGTGTTTTCAACCAAAAGACCGTAAAAGGAATTAGTCGGTGTCACGGTACTGACTAAAGAAATCCTTTACTTGTGGGTAAAGAGTACACCCTCTGCAGAGTTAAACCTATTCGAATAGCCGTGTCCGCGGTTAAGGGCTATAGTCTGGGTTGGTCAAGTGTCGGTCTTAGCGTCGGTCATCGGAGGAAAATATTCAAATTGAGCCTGACTTATTTTGCAAGATAATTATTGTCAACCTGATGCTACCATGAGTATTTTTGCTATGCATATTAATATTATTATGGTTATGCATAATATTGAGGACTAACCCGTTCCTCTTATTTTGAATTTTTCCTGAGTGTCTCAGGGGCTGGCTAGACTACCCCGGGCATTCAGTTTTATTTTCAAGACCTCTCGTGGCGTCTCTCGAGTTAACAGGCGGTTTATCCCGCCACTACTCCTATGGACACCCGATTGGCATTTCTCTTCAAGTCCGACCGTGGCGTCACTTGACACCCGACTGGCATTTCTTTTCAAGACCTCTCGTGGCGTCGCCTAAGTTCTCGGATGGTCCTGTCTCGTCCGATTTCTCTTTTAGACACCCGTTTGGCATTTCTCTTCAAGACCTACCGTGGTGTCACTTTAGACATCCGACCAGCGTTTCTTTTATTTTATTTTCCTTTAACTTTCCTTGTTTATCATGAATTTTTTTTATTATATATTCATTTATTTGCGCATGCTAATATTTTATCATGCCATAATTTAATTCTTGACAGCATGCCTTTAAGTCCATCATGAGCATACGCATATAGTGTGGTTCATCATGATCATATAATTTAATTGTTGCATTCGGTATATCTTTTGTTCATGATGTTTGCGAGTACATTCAAATGTACTCATAGGCTTGTCCCTGGCTATTTACTTGGCCAGGTCAGGATTTCTTTGAGGAGTACCACAGCGACGTCCGTGCGGAGCCTAGGATGGCAGCCACGCGGGATAGGAATTATCCAGGTCAGCCGTTCCTGTGGGAATGGAGCCCCATCGACGTTGAAGAACCACGAGTTGCTTCCATCATCCACCACCGGAGTCACTGTTGTACCATTAGACCTTTATGGTCTTGTATCCAATTCTTGTAATTGCTTGGTAATCTGTAACAAGGACGTGTCCACCAGTAACGGTAATCCTGGGCTGGTGATGACACGAGGGGTTAATTTCTGGGATTTCGTGTCCTGGCCCCGGCAGTTTGGCCGGCTAGAGGAAGAAGACATGATATAGAAGATACACGACAGATGTTGGATGTCAATCCAATGGCTGGTAGGCAGAATCATTTGTTAACTAGTAAGTCGACACCACCTTGGATAGGATTTTTCCTCATGGGGCCCAAATGTCAGAATCCAAATCTGTCATGGCCATGCAACCTTTCTTATGAAAATTTACAACCCATTTGATGTGCTAGTTCAAAATAAGTCTGTGGGTGCTGGTGGGGGCTAATCACTTGGATTCTGTATTGCACAGTGAGCACAAGCAACCGGCGAGAGTGATGTTATTTCCCTTGGTTGGGATTTGTTACAATATTTCTCTCTGAATTAAACAAATGGCAAGCCATTTTCCTTGTTTCAAATAAAATATGACAGTCACATCCGAGTTGAAAAGGGCAACAACATCTAACTCGAGCTTACAAACTGTACAAAAGCACGAGGGTTAATTGTTCATCAGGTTTAGACAAAACCGAGATTGAAAAGGGCAACAACAACTAACTCCAGCACTATTTTCGGCAGTCACAGTCAAATGGATCGGTCAGGTCCATAGAATGAATATCCTGGGTCGTAAAATTTGCTGGATTATGACCATAAGATGTTATAAATAGAAGCCCGGCACGTTCAGAAGCCCTTTTGTCCACCTGAAATTCCTTTTTTTGCTCTTCGACAAACCCATCCGTCAAACCATGCTGCTGATAAACTTAAGCCTGATGAACAATAGTAACCTCGCATTCAGCAGGAAGAATGTGACAAATCTAGTGTTTGCATGGTTGGCTACATATCGTTCCAGCGTTATTGTCTTCAATCGAATGTCTTGAGAAGTGGAAAATCCCGGTGCTTACGAATCCACCGACTGGTTATAACTTTCTTACCCCGTCCTATTGCCCAAATAGACATGAAGATTGAAAACAATTAAGGTCTAAAAAAAGAGTGTCAAAAAAGGAATGGCTGAACGGTTAATTCTAGTACATTATCACTACTGCAGGATGCTGCTAACGCGACACTATGATCTGACACCCTTTGATGAAACTGTGTGCGATGGATTAATCGCAAACGAGGATGTAAAAAAAGTCAAAAAATATGCAAAATGTTTGCGATGACGGAGACATCAAACACGGTTCATATTTAAGTTATGTGTGTGATGCTGGGCATACGGTTGATCCATATGAATTGTTTGCGATTAGACAGAACAACAGAAACAGGCAGCCATATCAATGTGTGTGCGATATATGGCATACAGTTCGCTCTGATGAACTGTTTGCTACTAGGGAATGCAACAGAAACGGTCAGCCAGATCAAGGTGTGTCTGATATACGGCATATGGTTCACTCGGATGAACTGTTTTCAATTAGGGAACACAACAGAAACGGTTCAACTTAACAAGATGTGTGTGATATGCAGCAAATAGTTCACATAGATGAACTGTTTGCGATGAGCCAAAAAAACACAAACGATTCATGTAAACAAGATGTGTGTGATACGTGGCAAGCAGCCCACTCAGATGAACTGTTTTCGATGAGAAAATATAACACACACGGTTACTAGAGTTAATTCGTGTGCGATTATGTGTGTACTAAAAACTTTGAAAATGCATACTAGTTGCTTGCGATGGCTAGGAGTATCGCACATGATGTGTGTGCAAGTACTCGTGTGCGATGATTAGTAGGTTACACATATGTTTCCTTATGTTAACACGTGTCTGGTAACACGTGACAACGCATATGGTTGTCGGGTTTTGTGCTCAAGTCTTCCCGCGCTCCAGCGAAGGCTTCCCGCACTCCACAGGGGTGAATTGTAAAATCCCCAGTCCCCTAGCTAGCTGCTAGCTATAAATAACCACAGCAATGGCCGCCTGCGGGGACTCGCTACTGATCCACTTGCTAGCTAGTTACCCACACATACCGGCATACCCCCAACGGCCGACGACACGATGGAGTTGCGCGACGGGAACGGGCGCCGGAGATCATAGTTTAGGTTAATTAATTATACCTCCAGAGCCAGATGATTCCGGCTCTGGAGGTATAATTAAATAACATAATCTAAGATCAAATAACTTAAGCTTCCCCAACCGCTAGTACAGCGCGCGCGAAGGGACGACGCGACCCGAGCGAGACTTGGCGCCTAAGCGGCTAGCAGAGCACGCAGAGGGACGCGACCTGAGGGCGCCTAAACGACGAGTAGAGCACGTGGAGGCATGCAAGCAGAGTGCGCCGTGGCCGCCTAAACGACGAGCAAGCACATGCATAATTATTGCATATAGCAGATGAACATAGCTGGGAATAGCCGTCCAACAATTTTTTTTTGATGACATGCATTAATATATTCTTAGTTAAATCTAAGGTCAAAGTTTGGTACTACAAAATATGAAGGGGGCCAATAAAGAATAAACCACGAGAGAGGTAGTACCTATAGGAACACAGACGTCCAGTATGAAAGAAAATGTGGGTCAAACCCTAGTTGAAAAGGGTAACAATGCCTAACTCCAGCTTACAAAAGGTACAAAAGCACAAGGATTAATTGTTCATCAGGTTTACACATAACCCGGATTGAACCGGGCAATAACACCTAACTCAACCAAAGTTTTTGGCAGTCACAATCAAATGGATCGGTCTGATCCATAAAATCAAGATCCCGGTACAAAAGATCTACTTGTCCATGATGATGTCAAGTTGTTGTAAATATAAGCCGAGCACGATCAGAAGCCCTTAGGTCCACCTGAAACTTCTTTTTATGCTATTCAACATACAATTACGTGAGAAAATTCTTGTTGAAAAACGTAATCCTCACGGATAATAGTGCCCTCGCATTCCTCATGAAAAATGTGACAAAGCTAGTGTTTACATGGTTGGATGCATATCCTTCCACCGTTATTGTATTCAAACGAATGTCATGAGATCTGAGAAAATCCTTGTGCTTCCTCTGCCATTGATTGGTTAGACATTTTTCTCGAAGTCCTAGTACCTAAATAGACATGACGATTGAAAATAGTTAATTTCTAAAATAGAGTATGTCGAAGGAGCAACAGCTGAACGGTTAATTCTAGTACATTATATATGGGCTTTCAATGTGTGTGAAATCATCACCTTTATATACAAATTCTCCAGACATGGAAAGCATCGCAGCAAGCCAATTGTGGTGTTCAGATCAAGACACCCTATATAAATATATAAGGTCTTGACAGAATATAGCACCCCTGATACGCCATCAATAGACAAGCTCTTCATTCAGCATAGAACATAATATTAGCACCGAAAGTGTACTCCAAGATGATATTTAACTTATGCGCACAAATGAAAAATGCAGATTACTAAAGTGTACATGGATAACATACAATACCTGAATAAGTGTGGAGCCAACCACCAACTTGTCACCTTCAAACGGATCAGGAAATACACCTAAGATCTCCAGTTTAGGCGCAGAGACAACAGTTATTTGCGAAGTTTTATAACAACAATCAAGGAGCAACCTTTGAAGTGAAGGGGCATCTTCGATGATGAGCTCCTGTCCTTCAAAATGAATTCCAATGCTTACAAGGTGAGGCGACTTTATTTTGAGACAAGGGATATGGATTCCTAGTCCAAAAACAAGCACCAAACGCTCAAGTGCAGGGCAGCTGGAGTGGATGATGCTGTGTAGTGAGGCCACCGACAGATCAACCAACACAAGCACAAGTTTTTTCAGCAGTGGGAGTCAAAGCATTTGTACCAGATTGTCTGCTAGATGGCACCGGGTCAAGGTGGCGGTGTGGAGAGAGGAGGAAAACCATGAGATGGGCATCGGTGGCGAGGGCACAGATGCAGTTCTTGGTGGTAACCTATCGCTGTAGTAATGGTAGAACTCAAGCTGCCAGAGTTTCTCGAATTGACGGGATGTCAGCCAGGCGGCCACCATGCAGGGTATGTCCAGCAGGTAGCATGCCGGGATGCAGATGCGTTGAGCAGAGCCCTGGAGGGAGGAGATGATGGCTCCGAGGAGTTCAGAATCATCATCGACAGATAGCTGACGACAGTCGAGATTAAGAGGCGCGGCGCGCCACAGAGTGCGCCATCTATGTACATACCAATCTGAAAGAAAAAAAATGGCAGAAACATACATGTAGGACATTCAAAATCAATTGTCAAGATCTGGAAGAAAAAAGGCACAAACACATATGTAGGACATTCAAAATCAATTCTTAAGATCTGGCCATGAATTATTAGCATGCAAGCTAACCCTAGTCGGATTATTAGCAAAAATCATTTGTATAGAAGAAACAATTAATCACTAACTCTATAGGGATAATATTCGAACAATCAATACACTACGTGCATCTAATGGCTCTTAATTACTCTGATTTCATGGATTGAGAGAACATAACCATAGGATTTGTATTCCAAAAAAATTATAGAGGGGGGGGGGAGTAACCAGAGAAAACACATGATATGTTTGTAGCACAAATGGGTATATAGATGACTAACCAGTTTTCCGTCGGAGGCGCAATCGTTGCCGAAGTTGCTGTTGATCTCCGGCTCCGGCTGGGGGGGCACGACGGCACTGACAAAGTCAAGGTCGTGCTGCTGCCCACGTGAGACCTCGTCGACGACGACGGCAACCTCTGTGCCCAGCTTCACGCGTTACGCGGGTGCTTCACCAGCCCCGGCGTCGCCACTCCCTTCGATGGTGCGCTTCGGTGGCATCCTCATACACTCCAGAGTCCAGACATTGGTGACCACTATGGACCAGGGGTGTGGCCACCTATTATGGCCGGCGGCTCGGGCGCACAATTAATACGGACCAGTGGGGGCGAGGCGGGCGGTGGTCAAAGGCTGTCTCGCCTCCCGATGAGCCTGTGCGGCGGACTTCTACCATTCCTACCTTCATTTCACACAGCTACTCGCACGCCTCCTGTCAATACACACACCTGCACGCACGCCTCCCGGTATGCCTGCGCGATGGACTGCTCGCATGTGTCTCGTCAACTCATGCCTGCTCGCACGGCACACGGGGCATGTGGCAGCACGTATATTTTTTTGGTTTATTGATGATTCATTCTGCCGCTTTACTGCTTAACCGAAGCATGGCACGGTCTAACGCACATGGTCCGAATAAATAATCCGTATGAGATATTGGTTGCCAGTTTTTAATAATCTCCCATTTTTAAGAAGATTATATCAAAACGGGTCTCAAATTTGACGAAAAAATAAAATATCACAGTCTATTGGTGTCCATATATGACACCACGATAAGTTTCCTGAATTTCAACTATGTTTTGGATTTACTGAATTTTAAAAATCTATATTCTCAATGTTTTGAAATCTCTTGCACAGGGAAACATGCACCCAGGGACACATATGATTTTGCAATCCATTTTGGGGCACATTTAGCTCAAATTTGATTTTTGCACATTAAATCCCTAGGAAATTAATCAATGTATAAAAATGGTCGAATGATGTCGGTTTTTTTTACATTTTAACACGACACTCCGCCTTTGGTCACATGTTCACTGCAGAAAAAGTTTGACATGCCTCAGAACGGCTGTGGTGGTGCGGGATGTGTGTGTCTCTGTGTGTGGGGGTGGGGGGGAGGGGTCCAGCAGTACACTACGAGTCGTGAACCTCCGTGTGGGATTATTGATCATTTTGTGAGTCATATATGCCACATCAAAGTCGTGAATTGGTTATTTAAAGCATTACACAACCCTTTCATACATACATGTTTGGGACACATGCATGCATTGGTGGTCCTCTCGGACACTCTCCCTCGTGCGGTTATCAGCGACGTGCCCATTCGTTAGCCCGCAAAGGTTTTCAGTTTCCACCGACAACGAGAGGCATTTGACCAAAAGGTGGATTCATCTTGGCATGTGTGTGGTGTGGATCATGGTCAAATTCCATATCAAAGTTCGAGCATGTGCGTACACACCCTCGCACCAGCTTGAAGTGAGGGGGCTACACGCATCGTGGTGTAGTTCATTTCCTGTTTGCGAAGCATGTGCCACGTCAAAGTTGTGCATTGGGTATTCAAACATCACATAACACATGGGCGCATGCACGCGGTGGTTTTGTCCTATGACATCACTCGCGTGTGCCTCTCTCTGTGGGCCCACGAGGTCATTGTCAACCAGTTGAACGTACAACAAGAGAGGTTAATTTGACCAACAAGGATGGTTCTTTTTTGCTTTGTGTTACATATATGCATGGTAGGAGTATGTACATATCAAAGAGGGGGCAACATGAATACTCTATATATATGCGTGTCATAACCTCGCTCCATGTGGGGACTTTTTGGTTCCCGAGGCAGGTGCCACATCAAAGTTGTACATTATATTGGTATTCAAATATCATGCAATACCATGCAGGTGGTGGTTGCCCTATAGGAACTCACTCGCATGTGGCGCTTCCATGCGTGGGCATGCGAGGTTGTCCTCCATCACTTTGACCCAACAAGAGAGAGGTTAATTTGACCATCAAGGAATGATTCTTTTTTGGTTTTTGCTATACAGTAGAAGTGCATATATACCACGTGTCGAGAATGGGGGCATACATATAGCACATACCACGCATCATGAACCTCGCGCTCTCTGTGGGGTCTTTTTGGTTTCCTATATATGTGGTGCCACATCAAAGTTGTGCATTGCGTATTCAAACATCACACAAACACAACTTTGGGCCACATGCATACGATGGTACGTAGTCCTATATAGGATGATCACTCGCGTGCGACGTACGCTTCGCTTCTGTGCTCGGCCCGCGAGTTCGTCGTCCATCACTTTGACCCGTTTGACGAACAAGGAGGATTAATTATTTTAGGGTTGTGTTACTAGGTGTATAGTACGTGTCGAAGGTGGGGGTGACCAGCATATATATATATATACTAGGTGTCACATGAACCTCACTCTGTGTGGGGACTTTGCGGTTTTTGAAGCAAATGCCACATCAAAGTTGTGCATTAGGTATTCAAAACATCACAACACACCTCTTCGTATATATGTTCTCGCACACGTGCAATCGCGATGGTTGTTGTCCTATATATGGCACTCACTCACGCGGTTATCGGCGATGCTTCCATCTGTCGGCCCGCTTGGTCCATCACTTTCACCGACAGCACGAGAGAGGTTAACTAATTTGACTTACGAGGGGATTAATTTTTTGTTTGTCTCATGATATAGATCATGATGTGAGATTACATATATATAATAGCGCATGTGTAAACATGAATCCATCCCGCTCGATCGAAGGGGGGGGGGGGGGCGAGCACACGACACGTCATGAACGACCTCTTGCTCTGTGTGGGGACCTCTGCGATTTTCAACGCATGCACCACATCAATGTTGTGCATTGGGTCAGGTATTCAACACATATGCATGCATCACACACCTCCATAAATATGTTCAGGACACACGCATGCAATGGTTGTCTTTGGACACACTCTCATTCGCTTGGTTATGTGCGGCAAGCCTATATATATTCGTGGGCCCGCGTGGACGTCCATCATTTCGACCAACGACGAGAAAGGTTGCCAGGGTAGATTCTTCTTATTTGCTTCGAGTTACCGTATAGTAGGTCGACCATTCCAAGCCTAATTAAGTTTGAGCACATGCTACGCGTCGTGAACCCTCGCTCAGTGTGGGGATTTTACAGTTCCAAAGCTTGGTGCCACATCAAATTTGCGCATTGGGTATTCAAACACCACACACACCACTTCCATATACATACTTGGGCCACATGCATAGAGTGGGTTTGTCTTCATACAGTACTCCCTCGCGAGGTTATCGGCGACAAGCTAGCCCATTTTGTGGGGCCGTGTGGACGTCCATCACTTTGACCAACAACGAGCGGGAGAGGTTGTATGACCAAGTTGGATTCTGCTTGGTCTGTGTTACAGTACGTCTTGGTGAGATGCCCTCCCCCGACGTGTGTGGGGGGGGGGGCTACTTCGCACTTCCTGCAATCTCCGTGGGGTCGGGGAAGTCCGGTTAATTTGCGAGGCACATGTGCCACATCAAAGTTATGAATGGTAGTTAAATATCACACCACACCCTTTTCATACATATAGTAGGGCCACCCGCAAGTGGTCCGTATGTGGTCTCACCCATCTCATGCCACAAGCACACATTTGTGGGTTGGCACACGGTCCACCATTGTTGGGAAGCGAAAGGGGAAGTTTGACCATATATATATATATATATGATAGACTCCTATAGGTTTTGTGTTACGGTAGGGTGAGATTTCAGACCTAGCTATTTGGGGGCATGCATTCGTAGCTAGGATTCCCTTACCACCGACATGAAGTGGGGTTCGTAGGGAGTGGCTGACTAGCAATAATGTGCTTTTGTGTGACAGGTGCCGCATCAAAGTTGTGCATTGGGTATTCGAACATCAAACCACCCTTTTCATACATATATTTGGTCCACATGCAAGTGTGTTCGTGTTCTGACCCTCTCCCGCGTTATTCTTTTTGCCAAATTTATAAACATCACACGAGTTGGATGTAGAAACCGTCTGCGATTGGGTACACAATAGACACGGTTCGGTCAGACTACCCGTGTGCCACGCCCATGCCCTGCAGTAACTCACATCAGCACAGTAGATTAGGCTCCACGAGGCTTGCCTCCCGGTCTCGAAAATATCTACTGCCTCGTCATCTCAAAAATATCTACCGCCTGGAAGGTTTTAATGTTTGATAGCACATGATTAGTATGTGCGGACCGTGTGCGATGTCTGTTACTCCCGCTCTGCTTCAATCCCTTGATTCAAATTTTTAGTAGCCCCGGCATTTTACTCCCGTCTCTGCATCCCTCGCAATCTAAAAAATATCTGCTCACCCTTGATTAAAATTTTTAGTATCCCCACCTTGTTACTCCCGCCTCTACATCCCTCGCAATCTCAAAAATATCTGCTCGCCCTTGATTCAAATTTTCAGTTGCCCCGGCATTTTACTCCCGCCTCTGCACCCCTCGCAATCTCAAAAATATCTGCTCGCCCTTGATCCAAATTTTTAGTAGCCCCGCCTTGTTACTCCCGCCTAGTAAAATTTTCAATTGCGGTAGTATTTCCTGAAACACCACCTTGCCCCCCCCCACACACACCACACACTCCCCAAAACCTCCGCTCACACAGACACACACCACCCCTCCCTCGCTCAAAACCATTGGTATGTCACCGCCATCGCCGCCGCCTCCATCCTCAACCTCTGCCTGTGTGCTGGGGAGCTCGAGGAGCCAATGGCCAAAAAGAGGTTTATCACGGCCTCCTCGCCCAACGCTGGCGAGGTGGATGCCGAGGTGTCCCCATCGTCCTCCGCGGGCTCTTTATGGATCCGCCGTTGCCAGTCGCCTGATCCGCCCGCCGCCGCGCCCCTACACCGGTTCGAGGACTTCCCCGTCCTCCCTCGGGCCCGGCCGCCGACGAGGTCCTACCTCGGGGTTCGGCAGCGGCGGTGGGGGACGTGGTTCACCGAGATTACGGATCGGGAGACCCACACCCGCCGGTGTCTCGGTAGCTTCCACACGGCCGAGCTCGCGGCCATGGAGTACGACTGCTGGCAGATCCGCTACCACGGCGCGGTGGCTAGGCTCAATTTCCCCTTCGGCACACGTCCGGTCGACCTCGTTCCGCCGGAGCTAGGGCTGGTGACCTCGGCTATGGCACGGGAGGACCGCGAGGCGTGGGAGCGCCTCGAGGCCTACATGCAAGAGCTCTGCCGACAGTGCCCAGAGCTCATGGAGGCGGAGTGGGTGATCTTTACCAGTGCGAAGGGCGGCGAGGTTATCATGCTCACCTCCGATGACGAGGTCGAAGGCGGCAAGGACGGCGGCGTGAAGGGCGTCGAGGTGGGCGGCGAGGACGAGGAGATCGACATCGACGAGTGGAGGAGTGTCTTCCCCAACGACCCCGACGACAGCACCGTCCCAGACCCGGCTCGCGACACACCGTACCTAACGAGGAAGGATTGGCTCGACCTCCACTTCGACCGAAAGTAGTTTAGCTTAGTATAAATTTATGTTTTATGTTCGGTTATGCAAAACTATCTATGTTTATGTTTGAATGCATGCTACTTTTGGTTGAACCTTCTTTGAAGTTGATCAAATTGAAGTTTACAACGTTAAGTTTAGGGGATCAACTAGAAACGGCCAAAAATTGCTGGATTATATATATTTCCACTAAGGGTTTTAGTCCGTTAACTTTTAAAGGATTGGCTAGAGATGGCCTTATGCCTTGTTTATTTCAGTTCTTCACAATGTGATGCTCTATATGTGCAACTATTTGCCGTGCAGTTCAATTTCATCAATAATAATTTCAACAATACCACTATGAATTACGATATTTGGTTGCTGTTAAGGATGTTGCAGTTAACATGCCTTTTCATTTTTTTAACAATAACTAGTGTACTTTAGACCTACACAATACCAGTTTGAATGACTATTTACTTGTTTTTAAATGTTATGCCTGATGCAATTAACACACCTTTCCACTTCTTGTTTTGCTTAACTAGCGTGCTTCAACCTGCACACTGAAGCTATCATTTGTAGATTATGTTGTCTACCATCGATATATTTGGTTGATGTTTAGCCTGTTGTGCTTAACATGCCTTTATATGTACTCATACAGGACAATATTGAGAACAGTGTTGGTTTTCATCGAGTTTAGTTTCATCGCATTGCTTATATGTACTCACTGTTCAGGATATCGGTAGCTGGTACCATATAGCCTGGGGGTTGATAAGGGATTAATCGTCGAATCGGACATTTCACTGAATATATCTGTAAACCATTTATCAATAAGTTAACTAGGGCCATATTTAATATATCTGAGGCTACATAGCAACAGGCATTGTACTGAATGACTAAATATGCAATCCCAAGCTACATAGCAACAAGGAAGAGTGTTACCTTAATGTACTGATGATGTCTCGATATACATGTAATAAAATCTTATATAATGGGATGGAGGGAGTGTTGTACTACATCATTTTGCAATTGTTGTTTAGCTTTTAATATTAACTTGGTCCTTTTAGGTACATATGTCATTGCCAAAGATCCACACTTCGACCCTTTCTGCGTATGGGGCAATGAGATATTCATGAACCAGCATCAAGTGAGGAAACTGATAAAGTTTGTTATTAAAATGTGTCAAAAGATGTCAATTGAACTATTTGTTTACACTTTATGAAAGACAACAGTGAACTGCAGGATGGTAAGTAAGAACTCTGTAGCCTTCTTTTTACTGCCCGTAATGAGTTGTGTTAGATGACAATGTCTGAATCTTTTTTCCTTTGAAGTGGATCTTGAAGTAGTTTACTCAAGATTACCTCTCAAACTACATGATTGGCGGCCGGCCATCACAAGGGGTTGGACGAGAGTCGTGCGTGCCTTGTGCATCCAGGAGAGCACAATAGGGCCATTCCGCTTCACCTTGTTCAGCAACCAGAATGTCTGTCGCCTCTTTCTTTATCATCTGTAATAGTACAAGTATAGAACCCTGGTTCATCATTCTTTATTTGGTGCTTATGTAATTCTTAAGCATATGTATATGTGAATCGAATAATGCATTGGTTGTTTGAACCTGATGGATATGAATAAAGCTATAGCCTACTTTCAAGTTCAAATTAGGTACAATTTTAAATAGCAGCAATTAAATTTGGGTGAAATTACGGTGTGCAGGTCATTACGGCGCACACGGTCTATAAAGCGCAGTGTGCACGATATACATCATAATCTGACACGGTTCATGGAGAGGAAATGTGTGTAACAATGCACACAGTTGCCGTTTGCAAAGCATGTGTGATGTCAGACACTATCACAAACGGTGCTGGAAAACTAAATGTGTGTGATTGTCTACCTATCGTACACGGTTTATAATCATGAACTGTTTGTGATGTGCCAGGCATCGTAAACATAGAGCCAGTTTGGTACATTCCTGAAAAACTCCCGTGCCTGGAATGTGCCTGGTTTTAGGTAAAACCACAAAACTCCTACTGCGATGGCAATGCGAGCACAAACGAGTAGCAAGGATGAAGCGTTTGGGATATTCGAGATATCGAAAATGGTTATATAGGGACAACTGTATGCATCAAGGCTCCCTATCCCCAACGGTTTCTGGGTCATGTGGAAAGGACCCCCCTATCCCAGTCACTCACTAGGCAACGGTTCCAAATGCCGTCGTGGAAAGGGGTTAAAAACCGTTTGTATAGCACCTCGCTGTACCAGTGTATATGCGGGCTTCCAATGTGCGTGAAAATATCACCTTTATATACAACTTCTCTAGACATGGAAAGCATTGTAGTAAGCCAATAATCTTGTTTATATCAAAACTATTCATATGGATATATAAGATCTTGACAGAATCCAGCACCATTGATAGGCTATCCATGGACAAACTCTTCATTGAGCATAGAACATAATATTAATACAAAATTTGTACTCCAAGATGATATAGAACTTATGCGCAGAAATTTAAAATGCAGGTTATGATTACAAGTGTAGAAGATAATATACAGTACCTCAAGAACTGTGGAGCCAAACACCATCTTGAAATGAGCACAGAGATCATGTATTACACCCAAGGTCTCCAGTTTACGCGCAGAGATGATAGTTATTTCCGACGGTGAATAACGAAAATCAAGGATCAACCTTTGAAGTGAAGGGGCATCTTCGATGATGAGCTGCCTTCCGTCAGAAGAAATTCCAATTCTTACAAGGTTAGGCAACTTTATTTGGAGAAAACCGATTCTAACTATGAAAACAAGCACCAAGCACTCCAGGGCAGAGCAGCTGGAGTGGATGATGCTGTGCAATGAAACCTTCGACATACGAACCCGCACAAGTGAAAGTTTTTTGAGAAATGGGAGTCAAATGTTTAGTAGCAGATTGTCTGGTAGGTTGCACAACACAAAGGTGGCAGTGTGGAGAGAGGAGGAAAACCGCGAGATGGACATCGGTGCTGAGGGCACAAGTACATGGCGTTTGGTATGTGGTATGTGATTTCTGGGGGAATAGTAGAACTCAAGCAGCTATAGTTCTGTGAATTCAGGGGATTTCAGCCAGGCATCCACCATGCAGGGCATGCTCAGGTAGCGTGACGGGATGCAGAGGTTTTGAACGGAGCCCTGGTGGGAGGAGATGATGGCTCCGGGAAGCTCAAAATCATTAAAGAGAGATAGCTGACGATAGTCAAGATTATGGGGCGCGGCGCGCCATAGATGGCGCCACCGAGTTGAGAGGACTTGGGTGCGGCAGAAATCCTTGGTGGGGAGATGCGAGATAATCTCCCCAAGGATGGCATCCGAGAGATCGCTGATGCGGTCCACCCAAGATTGTACGGGTTCCTGGGATCCGGTTGGGGCGGGCTCGCCGCTTCTCCCTGTCCTGCCGGGTGCGGGACCCACAACAGGCGTCGCCGCTGGCGGGAGCCTCATCTTCTTGGTGCTTGGGTCAGCCGACTCCATTTTCCTCGAGGGCATCGTATTGAGCTCACAGATTTGAGCAGGGTAACGAATGACGAGCCTAGTTGTAGTGCGAGTGAAGAAGGGGAGCTGGGGTTTTCTGTAGTAGTGAGGAAGAAGGAGAGATGGGGTTTTCTGTAGGAGTGAGGTGAGGAATTTGGGGGTACGAGTGGAGCGAGCTGACGTGAGGTGAGTGGGAGTGAGGAGGAAGAAGAGCACCCAGGTTTTTTTGGGGGGCGGTGTGCTAGGTAGCGCCTCTCATTAAGTAAATATATGGGCTTTTGAATTGATTTTATTACTTACTAGGGTCGATGGGCTCTTTTGTCTTGGGCCCAGAGAAACAATTACTACTAGTATTGTGGAGACACTCTACAGCTACCTAGAAAAACAATTACTACTACTACAGTGGATACAATACCGCTTCTGGCTCCTCCAAGGTCATTGAAACGTCTCCCGCTACTGAATGCCTTTTTACTTTGGTTCACCGACATGCGGGCCATGCAGCGCGCGGACCCAAATGCCATCCACCAAATTAGAAGGCGGTATGCAGGTGGAGAGTCACCTCGGTCATAGCACGGCAGTAACGAGCCGTCATATCACAAAACCCCACCTCCCCGCAGTCCAAGTTTGACGGACTAAGCAACCATCATTTCACTCTTCCTTGAATCCCCTTCTCCCTCACCATCTTCATGAAAGCCAACACTCGCATCTGCAATTGTTATTCTCTCCCAACTTAGGGAAGGTAAGCGGATCCGTGATGTTGGTACATTTTCTTTTAGAAAAAAGTAACTTTTGCAAAGCAGTAACCGATCCTCACTCTCTTTTTTGTTTCATTGTCATTGCGATTGTGTTTTCCTTTCAGTTGTCTCCTGTTCGTTAGTTTCATGATGGACCAAGGAGAACCAGGCAAAGATCTGCCGATGTTGGAGCCAACGTGGGAGGCTAATACCCACGAGACAGAGAGCTCCAAGAAGATGGAGGCCACCATCGAGCTGACTCCAGATACGCTCACGGCCACTACGGAGATGGTCAATGCCCCATTTGAGGTTACAGACCCCGTGGCCCTGCAGGAGCAGTTTTCCCCCTTCGAGGATGTGTGCCCCCCCTCCCCCCGCGCTGAGCTGCCCAAGGTGATTTTTTCTATGCCGATCTCGATTGTGGTTTTTCATCTAAGTATGTGGTGATAAATAATGCAAAAAAAATTTAGCTTCGATGCCATGCTACCTTCCCTGTCATGCATACTTTTGACTCAACATAGTGGCTTAAATAACTTGTGTTTTTATATTGGAAAGTAATTCAGAATTCATTTCTGTTTCAATTAGAGCCCTGATGCAGCCAGGGATTGTGTGGTTGCACATGTCACTCGCTATGAGATGGATGACCTGAATATACGCACTGGGAAAACAATGTTCATAGGCTGTTGGATCCTGGAAGCCATTTGCACTTATACTACCAAAGTCGAGATGTATTCTAGCCACACTGTTGTCAGGCGTGTTGTCCAGGGTGTACTGAAGCACAAGAAGTTCAAATCTACTCCTTCATTTGTGAGGTATCCTGTGCTTGTCAAGCTTACGCAGGAAGATGACGTGGCATGCCTTCACAAACAAGTGTATGAGTGGCAAGGCGACAAGGTTATCTTCAAGAAGGTTGACAGGATTGAGCTACTGCTGGACGTCCTCGATGATGTTCATCGCAAGGTCCGTCTTGTGTCCATCCCAAATTAGATCGAGGCAGGAAATAGTTGGCCCAGCTAGTGTTTAAAAGTAGTTTGGATTGTGTGTAATTATCCGAACCTTGCCTATTATCGAGCCCTCTAGGGCTAGTACTCTGTTTGAATCCGTCTATGGGAACTACTGCTACTTTTGTTTGCCCGTGAATCATGTGAGAACCATCGTAATTGTTACCGAAACAGATGCGTCCTCACTAGTTTTTTCATGTAATATGGCATGGTAAGACATTAGTTGTCACGGTTTATCATACGAGCAGCGTGTGTTTGATGAAATTGAGTTCTTGTTTGAGAACTGTGCGCCGACGTATACATAGGGTACGTAAGGCTAGTTAAGTACTTGTAAACACTGTTGGTGCTACCCCACTTGTAAGCAGTTGTGCAAAACACGGCACATTGGCTCAGCTTCCTTCAACACTAGAAAAGTCGGCTATCGACCAGCTAACAATCAATAATCTGATGTCTGACATATAAGCAACTACGTATCTTGTTACAGTGGTTCATGCAATTAACTGAGGCCACAATGTAAATTCCAAACGCTCACACACTAGTCCAACGTTCATGTGGAACATTCATATTAAACTCGGCTTCATAAAATACTTGAAAAGCATAAGTTAAGCAATTTTATACATCTCAATGATTCATAGAACATAACAAACATTTACTAGTTCACAGCAAAAGATAAAGTTGTGAGAAGGTTTACAAATCAGGAAAAATCAAGCAAGGCTTCTCTAAGCAAAGGGCCTCCCGAGGCAGGCTTTAGTTTCCTGGAGTTCACTCTGGTTTTTCTTGTTGCCACCATCCAGGGTTAGGTTCTCTCAATCCAGAATAACCAATTATAATTGTGTTCTCAGTTGGAATGCTGAACTGAACCATGTAGTGTACTGACCATCTGAACTTGTTGTGCAGTTCCACTAAATTTAAGCACCACTATTTGCAGAAATAAGCAAACCACAATGCCTCTTGTCCGTGCACCTGTCCCAAAAACCTTCACGCAGCCATGCCAGCTAGTCCTCTGTCCATCCAAGAATTGGGAGAAAGTGCATTCCCGACTAGGATGCAGTTGTTTTCGCTCGTCCCTGCACTGCAATCAGGAAGTAAAACGTACGAATCAGCTTCTTTTAGATTGGGTTGGTCATTCTACCTAGTTACTACCAATGTAGGAATACCTGGAAGACGGGAGGTTAGACAACGACAGCTAGGAATAGCCATCTCATTTTGTGCAGTTCTACTAAAACTGAGGTGTGTACTTTTGATTGCACAAATAGAAACGATATGGAGACAGACATCCCTATTTGCGCAAATATGAAATACGGTTATTTAAGCAGTGACAGTTATTTGTAGTGGCATATGATTAACAGTAGCATCTATTATGTTATAATTGGCACTACATTGACAGTATGAAAAAGTGCCATTAAGTAAGAAGTAGCATCACATCACATCAACACTGCCACTAGATTAACATGCAGAACAATAGCATTAGTATTACTGTCATGAGAGTAGCACATGGTCAGTAAATGTGCAATCAAATTTGTGCAGTTCCACTGGGATGAAGCAATGTTAGCGGTGTGAGATTTAAGTGTAAGTGCAAAAACACAATTCATGGGAAATAAAGCAAGACGGAAGCACTTCATAAAATGGTGTTGTCATTGCTTCAATTTATCGACGGCACTAGACCGACATCAGCATTACTTAATAGTGACATCAGGTGGCATTGCTTCATGCTTCATGTGATTTTACATTAACAGTAACTATCAGGCCATAGGGACAGCAGGGGCATAAAGTGGTGAGGCAGATGTGGTTGCCGAGAGCGGCAAACATTCAGGCAGCATGTCTGCATGTGTCCCATTTTTTATCTCCTCGGCGACATTTTCTTATGTGAGCACAGGAAATCTAAGACTTGCTCATTCTCATTTGCGTTGTCCCCCCAACACCCCTCACTCTCTTTCCTTTTCGACCAAGAGACAGGTCCACTCCCCCCACCCTTCGCCATCCACCCCGCTTCTTTGCCTTTTCAACCAAGAGACCGGTTGGGTAGCCAGTATCTACTACTTTCCCCCGTTTCCTCTTAGAACCAAGTCCTAGATTCATGCTACACCTTTCCCACTTTCTTCCCTGTTTGAACCAACTCTTCGATTCGACTGTGTGAACAAGCTTTACCTCTAATAATAGTAAAAGCCTAGGTGGCTTTGGAATGGCCAACGGAAGTAGAAAAAGATCCACACGCAGCCTCGTGGGGAGCTGGGGCAGTAGAGCAAGGCTAGTTTCAAAGGAAGATATACCTGAGGGTCGTCGAGATGTGGCAAAGACGGCATCGGGAGGCCGCATCTTTGCCACAATACCGCTGGGAGGAAGAAGGGGTCGGAGGCCCTCCCGAGCCGGTGCTATCTCTGAGAGAACGGCACGGCTGCCGATCGGGACGCGCGGACAGTTTTTGGTCTCCTTCCTCGCCGCCGACGACCGCATGAACGATGCACCTACATCCCTGCCACGGCCGAGGTGGTCTGGCCGGATTTGTGACCAGCGGTGAGCAGAGAGAGAGTGTGGCCACCTATGTCCTATTTGGATCTGGAGAGCATGAGAGAGTGAAAGAGAGGAACCCTAGTAAAGCAAGCACCAAGGCTCCTGCTTATATATATAGTGGAGTGATTTTGTTGGAGCAACCATTATTAAATTGAATACGCACAAACAACTATTTTCATTTAAATTTCAAGTAAAAAAATTAAAACTCGATCAATAACGTGCCACCGCTTCCAGGTCGCACTATCAAATCACCGCGTCCAGGACGCACTATGTATTGTGTCATTCATGTGCAGGCTCCGACCCTCCATCAAGTTGAAAACTTGACTAGTCAAAATGTCAATTGGGATGCCTCTTTGTAAACAAATGCGCTCTTAGCTTCAAAATAAAGAAAATGCGCTCCTGCGTGTACCCGCGAGTGGGTGTGAGAGAACTAATGCGTGCGTGCACCGCTTCTCTTTGTGAGAGTACAATATGCTACGCACAAAGCACGTTCGCCACAAGAGTAATAGTATAAGTGTGTGACGTGTGAGTTAAAATAAAAGGTGCGCAACGTCTTTTATTTTTTAGAAGTTCTGAGGGTAGGGTGTGAAGAACACATATGTGTGTGACATCTACCAACAGATAGACGGTGGGTGCGAGAGGACTCGGGAGAGTCGTGACTCATGAGGGTGCGTGTGCGCGTGAGAGAGAGGGGGCACTTATCAATGCAATGCATGTGTCTGTAAATCATATCTGACAAACGTTTGCCAGAAGCCGTTTCCTGACGAACGCCGAAAGAACCGTATGATCAGCATCCGACAGTGTCTGTTTTGCCATGGCATTTAACAGAACAGCCACTCCTCCGGTACACCAATCTTCCACGTGAGTGTTAGCAACTGCCGTATGCTCCTCCCTCCATTCCAAAATGTAGTGCATATAGCTTTATTGAAAATTCGAACCTCACAAACTTTCACCGAGTTTTTGTATACCAAAATGCACATATAGAATACCCAGTATATATCATTTCATTCATCTTCCAGAGGTAACTATAAGATGGGGGAGGAGTGTACAAAGAAAGACCGTCATATCACCTGCAGCAATTTCAACCATCCTTTGGTGTGGAGGAATATCATAGGAACTCTATATGATATGATTTTTATAGGATTTTTTTCCTTTAGAGCCAATTGGTTCATAGGAATAGATTCATATACTCCACATTTCAAAGGAAAATAAACATGATATGATGTTTATAGCTTTAGAGCCACTTGGTTCATATGAATGGATTCCTATACTCCCACAATTTCAAAGGAAAATAAACATTAGCATAGATTCAATAGAAAAGTTCCTATGATGTGAACCAAATGACATCTCTTTTCCGATCCCTCCTCATCGGAATTGAGATACATGTCATCTCTAGATTCAATAGAAAAGTTCCTATGCTGTGAACCAAATGACATCTCTTTTCCAATCCCTACTCATAGGAATTGAGATACATGTCATCTCTTTCACTACAACTTCCATATATACATCTTCTATTCCTAGCTAGTACAACCCACTAGCTTTTTTCATGGACAAGCAACTATGGCACGTGAACACGTCATGCATGCCAGTCATAAATCACATTGTTTTTGTACTCTATGCATGCAAGCACCACATCATCAATCCATGCATGTTACTCATAAGATATTTCTTGCATTAGATTTTTTATTGACAATATATGTGTTGGTCACGTGCACACATATGTAGTACACATTCACATTTTTGTTAGAAATGTCATTCTTTTAACTGCAATTCATTTTTTCTCTTTGTATTACATTTTCATTTTAAGCATACATTCACTTCCCATTAGTTATAGATGTTTTTGGAGGAACTTTTTATGCATTGTTTTGAGTAGCAAATTTCACGCGGCCACAGTTATATCAAAATGCGGGGCCCATGCGTCTTTACCTTTCGGTCGAACCTACGTCCACAATTTTTTGTACGTATATCTCCGCTGCTCACCGAACCCAAAATTCTGCCTCATTCCCGTAAAACCGAGCGGCCCACCCGTATTACTACGGCGCGACTCGAACTCAATCCCTCTCCCATTTACTACGGCGTGGCCCCGCACGCCATAGTACTCCTACAAACCCTACCCACCGCATGCATCATCGGTTTTCTTCAAGAGGACGAGGGAGAAGCGGATTTGTAGTGGAGGCTCCTACCCTAGGGCACCCTAGGTAGCTGCCGCACGCATCATTGGTTTTCTTTTTTCTTTATGGTCTTGCGCCCTAGAGTGAAATGATGGTTGCTTTGTCCGTCCAGCTTAATGCGGGAAAGGTGGGGCTTTGTGATTTGACCCCTCATTGCTCATTTACTACTACTGCGGCGCTACGACTGGGGTGCCTCCAAGTCCAACCACTGCTCCAAACTGTAATTTGGTGCATCGCACGTGGAACAAGATGGTCGATGAGCCACATGTCAGCCAAAGGGGTCATGTAAGTGTGTCTCCATTTCATGTACGGACTGACCCTGCTGAGTTGCTACGCCAACGCGATAGGAGCAGCCTACCACTTGGTTTTGCTCCTTGGTGAATCCTGACTATATTGATCTAAAAAGAGAGTAGTATCCAGATTAGTAAAAATGAGGTGATTTTACCGAGCGGTGGGCGGGGGAGCATGGCCTGTCATGCGGTACCATGTGTCATGATGTACCAAGGAGATGCGCTTCCCTCTTGAGGAAGAACAATGGCAGAAGCAATATGTGGTTTTCTTAAAGGAGATGATGGAGAAGCGGATTCAGCGAAGTGTGAAATAATGGTTGCTTCATCCATCTTGGGGAAAGCTACGGCTTTGTGATTTGACGTCTCATTGCTCATTACTACTACTGGGGCGCTATGACTAGGGTGCATACCCCCTGCTGTACTGCACTGTTATTTGGTGCATGACACATCGACCTGGTTGCTATATGTCCCACATGTCGGCGAGAGGAAGTACATCATTCATGAAAGCGAGCGTCTCCACTAGTACAATGGAGGTGTACAAGAAACAGCTTGGTTTTTGCTGCTTCGCGCGATCCATCGATGCAAACCCGGACTAAAAAAGGCGAGGGCGGTTCTTTTCCCGCGCGGTAGGCAGGGGAGTTTGGCATAGTCTGTTCGAGGCAACGAGGTAGGAAGGGAAACAAGAAAATAAAGTTTGAGCAACTTAGTTTTGGGAAAATCTGATATTACGGAGTACGTAACCACTATGGAGGTAGTACTACTTACTACTCCCTCCTTTCCGGTTTATGGGGATCATCTATAAAAACCGCTACCTCCGTCCTGGTTTATTGGTCCCCATTGTATTTTGTGTCAAATTTTGACTATAGATTGAACTACCAAAATGTTGATACATGTTACCAAAAATTATATCATTGGAAACTATGTTCAAATACAAATCCCACGATATAATTTTTGTTGACATGCATTAACATTTTGTTAGCTAAATCTTTGGTCAAAATTTGGCACAAACTACAAAGGTGACCTATAAACCAGGACGTGAGGTAGTAGTACCTACCATCACATGTTTGGATTTTGAGGTGCATTAAATCACTCGATGCAAGTAGTATCAAGAGAAAACTCACCAATGCATGTAGAAGTTCATGGAAATTTAGTGGTCATGCATGCATTTGTTGTAATTAATGCATCGGTAAACATAAGTTTTTGAGAAAAACGAGCGTACTAATTTAGTACTTGTGCAAACTACGAAATTAACTCCACCACTCACCGTCTACCTTGGTTGGAGAGATTTTGAAATTGAGCCTATAAACCAGAAAGGAGGGAGTAGTAACATAGCCTAGGGTAGCTTGCTGTAGCACGGACTCCAAGGAAATTGATGTAGTACTACTCCTACCACTGTACTACTCCTACTACTCTACTAGTAGTACACTACTACTATGACGCCATCCAACCGTGTCCCGGCAGAAGACCGCGGACACCGATTATTCGTTCATATTTAAATTTGTTTTCACACAGCAAAATATACATAGAAACAACACATGGCAAAATTTCACGGCGAACGAGGGATTTGAATGTGCGTGGAGGGGTGGGGCTGTTTGGATCTTGCCAGGCATAGCCAAAATATTGGCGACCCTTTTGTCCAGCCGTGCCTTTGCCATCGACACACAAGGTAGAGCTCGGGTGCTCATGCATCCTCCAACGCGCGCGTTGGAGACGAGCTCGCACGAGCTGTGCATTTTTTGTCCCACCTCGCAGCCCTAGCCGGCCGTGGACCGATCGGCGACTTGCAAATTATGCCATCCAACCGTAGTCGCACACATTCTAACAGCAACTCAACAAACCGGATGAAATTCATGTAAACACGGCGATATTTCATATAAACAATGACGGAATTCATATAAAATACCAGATTTTCATATAAACATGACAGATTTCATTACATTTAAATCAATTATGCGGTGCTACTCTTGAACAGCACAGGTATAATAATACCTAGCCTAAATTGTCGCCCGTGGATCCATTTGTCTTCCTCATGTCCGACAGCATGATCATCGGACTGCCAAGAGCCCCGGAGGTATATGCTTCAGCGCAAAGCACGGCTCGCTTCCCCACCGCTCAACTGAGTGAAATCATTGGCTGATGCCCAAGATGGAGTCGAAGGGGGATTCTCCACTTTCGTGGAGCCCATGCGGGGTTGATGAAGGTCCTCTCAACAGAAGGACCCGACAAGACACCTGCTGTGTACGCCGGCATCGCCTCAGCGGTGGCCTTCATGGGACCCAAGCGGCGGTGGCCTCCCGTGTTCTACTTCTCCTCGATGATGGCAGCGGACGTGGAGGCGCTGGCCACCGCCTCATCACTTTCCGCGCACCTGGCTTCTGTCTCTGCTTGCATGGCGAGGCCACAGGCACGGGAGTCTCGGCCATAGACACGGGAGACGCGGTCGCAGACACAGGAGGCGTGGTACGAGGCGGCGGCGTGGACGGCAACGACGACGCCCGTGCTCCCCATCGTGTTGGCGTGGAGCAGCTCTCCGCTCCTCGTCGAGCTGGCCTGGAGCGGTGAGTTGCTGAACCATGCGCCGGGTTGGGGCGGCAACTGGCTTTGTCGGGCGACGGAAGGGAGGTGGATCAGTGAGCTGCATAGCTCGTATACGGCGGGCTCAGCGGGCCAGCCAGCCGGCTTGGATGCCGGATAACTACTCTTCGTAAGCCATTGTAAGAGTGGAGAAAATGGTGACGGAGGAGATAGGGGAGCGGCGGAGGTGTGCAATTCTTGACCGGCGTTTGGCCTCGTTTAAATAGGAGATTAAATAGACGGCAGACGGGAGGAGCTCGGCCGGTGTTGCGTTTAATGCCGGCCCGGTCATGAACAGACGTGTGGCCGGAGTGGGTTTCTCGGCTTCCACACAGTTTTCATGGAGGCGTTTGAATGCGGCAAGGAGGCGTGTTCAGCCGAGCATGCAGCGAGCGGCGCCCTCGACTCTAACGTACGACACCGAGCCGTTCTTCCACTGATGTGTGGGCCCGTTGGGTACCTGGCCTGCAAGTCAGTGACCCAACGCTGGCAGCGCATGGCAGAGGAGCCGGCTCCGCATGAATGTGGGCAGCTAGCACCGGGTGGGAATCACGCGCGGGAGGGGGAGGGGTTTTTGGTGGGCCCGGGTGGTGAGAAGCGGGCATTTCATAAACCGATGATTGTTCATTGAGTGTGACGTCATCTAATTCATGTAGGTTGATAAGCCTACTATATAATGTAAGAGAATTTTAAAATTTTCATAGATACGTTGATAGCACATTCGATACATTGTGATTCATAAAGACCGCTGCAAACATCAATGTTCTGCATATCACAGATAAGATTGATTAATACTCGTAACAATCCATGTCCTTAACAAAGGGTGCATGCGCGTATAGGTTGAGTGTGTGTCTTGCGTTGTGTGCTATGTGCATGCAGGCGTGCGAGTGTTACGTGCGTGCATGTGTACGTTTCATTGTTGCATGCATGCGTGTGTGCGTGCGTGTGTTCGTGTGTCCATGTGTATGTGTCAGTGTTGCACGCCTGCATGCGAGCGTGTGTTCATGTGAGTGTTGCGTGTGTGCATGTGTACATGTGATTATTGCATGCATGCATGCGGGCGTTGCGGGCGTGTTTGTGCACATGTGTGATGTGTTTGTATTCACAACAGTGGCTCATGCGTGCATGCAATTAAAACGGCCGGCTCAGCATATCATCACAAGGCGAACTTGTTCGCTGTGGTTAGGGCGCGCGGGCTGCCAACCACAGGTCTCACTACTTCGAATCCCTACCGACCACTAATTTATTACCATTTTTGTCTTTCATATACACGCTGATAGGTGGGCCCTACGGTAATGTGCGCTGATGAACGTGGACCTTTTGACTGGTCAATTGATCGTGTCATCAACAAATTACGGAGCTGTATGGTGAGCCAGTGACTGTATGATCACCACGAAAATGTATTTTATTAATACAATACAGACGCAAGCTACCATTTCTTTCTTTCTTATATGCGCTGACAGGTGGGCCCCACGGTTACGTGCGCTGATGGTGCAACACTAGTTGCGCCACGTGGAATGTTTGACTGGTCAATTCATCATGTCATCTACAAATTACGAAGTTGTACGGTGAGCCAGTGACTGTATAATCACGACATGTATTTTTTTAACACAGTACAGACGCAAGCGCTCATATATAAGTGCAAACACTCACCGCTATAAGCGCACACACGCACACCCTACTCCTATTAGCACCTTTGAGAGAGTGAGCCAGCATATCATCTTGAGATTTTACGAAGTAACCATAGGTGCCTCGTAGTCTAGGGGAACGTCTCCTCCCACTGAACGCACATCGCCGGAAATACTGAAATTAATTGAGGATAAATGCGAGCACCAGGACTTTAACCCTAGTGGGCTGGGGATACCACTGTCCTCCTAACCATCCAACCACAGGTTGGTTAGCACCACAAAATGTATATGGTGACTGTAATGAGCTTATTTTGAAGTCCAGTGACCATATCGTGCTTTCGCTTCAAATACAATGACCGTAAGTGTCGTCAACAAAATACGGTGCACGCATCAAATACAATGACCGTCAGTGTCATCAACAAAATACAAAGACGTATGGTGAGCTAGATACCGTATGATCACCACAAGAATGTATACGGTGACCGTAATGAGCATATTCTGAAGTCCAGTGACCGTGTAATGCTTTCGCTTGAAATACAGTGAACTTCACACGTGAATGTGTCACGGGCATACTTTTAGAGGGCCGAGAGATAGTTTGTGTGCGTACGTGAAAGTCGTGTAGAGAGAGGGGGTGTGCGGTGCAGATAAAGAGAGATATGCCCTTCGTTTCTCTTTCCCGTGACTAATTTTTTAGGAGAAAATATAAACATTCACAACGCGGAACAAATATTATTGGATGCACCATGCAATTAACTTTCATGTATAACTTTGTACTATTGTATATGGTTATTTTCTTAGTGGCCGATTGTGTGTGGGGTGTGGTGGGCACATCATTTCTAGTTGTGGTGGGTTGACGTGAGGACTCATTGGTCGGTTCCATCCTGTGCCACATAGGTTGGATCGAGACACGTTATACGAAGCCCATGGAGGACTCGGCGTATAAGACGAAGCTACTAGAGTCGTGGAGGACTCTATTCCTGCTAATGATAAGCCAACTATATATGATTTGTAACCCTAGGCCCCGAGTATGTTATATAAGCCCGGGGGCTAGTTCATCGATAGTATACACACACACAATTCCTGGTATTCACGTGTACTTTGTACACACCCCTATCACAAATATACAGTACCAGGAGTAGGCTTTTTCCTCAACTGCAAGCTAGGGAACAGACTTGGGTAAAACTTTGCCTCATATTACCATCCAGCCTAACAGTCAGGGATATCTTACCAAATGATCTGATGGAATCATATTTGGCAACTAGTAAGAGAGAGGTGTGGGGGGGGGGGGCAATGTGTGCGAGAGAGGCCTAAAGATAATGTGCGTGCGGGAGAAACTTAGGCACATGTATGTGCATATAGAGGGCCAGCAGAGACCGTGCATGTGAGAGAAATAGTGTTTTCCAACTGAGATTAGTGAAAAGAGTGGTACGTAGTAGTAAGAGAGAGAGAGAGGGATATATATAGAGAGTGTGTGTGAGACACCCCGGGAGAGAGTGTGAGCATGTGTGAGAGAGAAATGCCGATGTATATAAAGTGTGTGCACTTATGCGTCAGATAAAGAGATATATAGCGCATGTGTGAGGACGGGCCGAGGCATAGTGCATCTATGCCTAAAAGGCGGTTCTACGCATTAAATTAAAAAATAAGTTGCATTAAATTTTTTGGATGAGATCATGATTTTTGCATTTTGTGTATGAACGAACATTGGTCTATCAGACACCCATACTCTATTGAATTCGAGCAAGTGTATGGGTTTATTTCATATTATCGATCCATAGAGTGAGTGTGGTTTGAAATCCAGATAATGCATGGCTTTTGCAATTCATATATAAACATTAATTAGTGCACTCAGTGTTCTTAGTGTCAGGCACTTTATACATCTGTCACATACATGGATACATTCCAAATTGCTAGCTACGATATAGAATACATGTTCAATTCAACATAAAGATGGTTTCAAAGATTCAAACTCATAGGAAGTGCATTCATCTATTTGAATTCAAGATAATGGCATTTGTAAATCAGATCTAAAAGGGGGTATAAATCTTTGTTGTGCGTTTGAACATGCTATATATTCATACGCATGTCTAACTATTTTTTTGCAACCAAGGAGATTATATCTGGAACCATGCATGAATTGAGCTAAGCTGCATATTTTTTAATATATACTCGTGTACAATGTATATTCAAATGTAACTCCATTCCAAAATAATTGTAGTTTTAGGATTTTCAAGAGTTAAGATTTTTGAAGTTTGACAAATCCTTCTAGAGAACTGTAAACGTTAATGCTTCTGCTCCCAAATATTGAACAAAGCGCCCAATAAGCCTCTGGTCGACGAAACTGTGCGAGACTAATGTTTGGTGGTAGGAAATTACTGTCCTGACTCTGACCCGTGTAGCCTATCAGCCTGATGTCCAAAGGTCTAAATCGGGGTAGGTTTGTAACTTCACCAAGACGCCAATCAACCGCCACTGAGAAGCATTCATACACCATGGGCGCCTAAACACCCATGCGCTCGGCCAAAATCTATCCCTCCCACTATTTGGGAGACCTGAGATTACTGTCCTACCCCCGACCCGCAATATGTCCAAAATTTTAGATGGAGGCAAAGTTTGTAACTTTCCCCAAAATTCAAACAAGCGCGTCCCAAACCAAAACATTGTTCCCCCTTAGTTCCCCCCTCACTCCGTTTGCCCATTCATACTCCATGGGCGCCAAAACGCCCTTTCCATCAGCCGTGAAACCCCAGCCTCTGCCGTCCTCCACCCCATCGCACCCAATCCACCGCGCCCTCCTCCATCACGCTGGAGCCGATACCCCGACATCATCGTCCAACGCAACTGCAACCGCAATGCCCTCAAGGACTCATCAGCTGAAGCCAAGGCAGAGCTGCCTCCATGACGCCAACGCCGACATGCGCCGTACCAAAACCACTTCGACCACGCCGTCCTGCGCCTCACCACTGCCGCTCCACTGTCGCAATCGTCCACCGCACTAGAGCTGTTCCCACTACGCTGTCGTTCGCCGCCTCAAATCTGGTTCCCCGCCACCGACAAACGGCCACCGCACCACACTCAACAACTTGGCCATGGGTTCGTCCAAGGCTCCACAGTCCTCCACAACTTCTTGTTTCCAGCGAACCACAAGAAGATCGTTGGAAAAACTGAAGGAGGACACAGCTCCGCCAGCAGAAAGAGGTACTCCTCTTCCCTTATTCATGCAAATCTTACGTCTCTGCTCACACCCTATTCATCCCACAAAAGAAACTAGTTGAGTGCTTCTTCGTGATACTAAATGCACAAGGTTTTCTCCCATTTACTATTTCACCTTAGCTAGAGGTCAGTCGCCCGCCTAGATTTCAATTTAGGGTCAATTGATTTGCAATTAAAAGAAGCAGCAGCCGCTTAGGCGCACGGAGCAACTAGTCCGCCTGTTCGCCGGGGAAGTGGCGCTTCGGTGTCTATCATAGGGGTGTCGGGCGCAGGAGCTGCTTGCGCCTGATCTGGAGGTCGGCGGGGCATGAAGGGATGGCCAGGTGGCGGTTCCAAGCACGGTGGTGCGGTGAGGTTGAGGGGAGGGCAGAGGCAGGGGACTGGGCCGGTAGTCGCTGGCGTTTCGAGGAAGATCGTCAACACTGACTGGCTGGAGGTAGATGAAGGCGATCTACCTGTTCTTTGTACATCAGACGGTGCAGAAAAAATGGACTGACCTATTTGTTTTCAGTCGACTGTTATTTTCATAGGACCACACCTTGTGGTGTGCTAGAGGAGTATCTGAATTTCCCAGCCATGCCTGTGCTCATATTTCAAAATCCTAGAATCTAATTTCGTGTGCCATGCATGTTGTAGAGCTATCATATGTCTGCCATCATTTATTTCTCACCCACCTGCTATCTGCTACTTTTACACTGTACTACTTTAGCACACACTTCACCCATACTCATGCTATTGTTTTTTATGCATGGGTATTTCAGACTCTGACGCACTGTTGATGAATACACAAAAGAAAAGACACAAGTCGCTCCAGTTTAATTCGAGGATAAGCACTAAGTGTTTCAGCGCTCTAAAGGTTGTAGTGTCAGCAGATGGAGACAGTAAACGTAGCTCTGTAGTTGATGATCTCAATTGCCACACAAAACCATCCCAGGTGCTTGCTTTAACTTCGCGCTGTCAAATGTGGTTGCATGTTGCATATGGTGTCTAGCTTGTATTGCTTCCAATTTGGTTAAATTGCATCTGCTTACTTTACACATTATACCTTTGATAATGACATGCCTTCCTGTTTTTGATACATACTACATCTATCTATTAACCATGTTCTTACATCAAACTAATGCTCTTGTTCTATCCCTCATCAATCACTTATGATGAGACAATCACCCAAGTGGGTTACTGTGAGACATGCTACTCTTTTAAAGAGTGCAATGTCATACTCCCCACATGATTCTCAAGAAACAGCAAGGCTAAATGAAGATAGTCAACGTAGCTCTGTAGTTGATGACCACAATTCCCCTACACCACCATCGCAGGTGCTTCACTACAAAAAAAAGACACATCCATGACATTTTGGGCCGAACGAAAAAAATTCTGTCATGCTTATGACACTTCTATGACAATAATTGTGACAAAACCCGGTATCATCATAGATGCGGTGGGCGCCTACTTCTATGACAAAAAATCATGACAGAAAATGGGCTCTTCATCCTGGGTGGGCCGGAGACGCAGCTGCATGACATTCTTTGGGCCGTCCATGACGGAAAAAACCATGGTAGAAGCGAGGGCGAGGAAAATATCTGGGAGTTCCTGGTTATGGTGGGTGGTCGGGGCCGAGCGATGCACAGAGGGATTGCGCGTTTCTCTCGTACACGTACGCGCGTGGGTGCGACGTGTTGGGCTCTAACTGAACCCAAGCGAGGCATTCGCTTACTGGACCCGAGCGATCGCACTAGCTACGTTACTGAACCCGAGCGATCGATCCCTTGGCTGGTAACTGAACCCGATTGAGGGATTCCTTCGCTACTACTGCTAATTGAAGCCGATCGAACCTGCCGCCTCTTGATGAACAGTGAATGTGGGGGTTGGTTGAACGAGTCGAGACGTACGTGGTTGGGGTTGGATGAACAGTTCCCGGTGGGGGTTGGATGAACAGGACCCCGTGGTAGTAGTAGGCCGTTGCCGCTGGATGAACAGGACCCCGATCGAAGAGACCGGTGGAGGGTGGATTAACAGGACACCGTGGAGGCTCCATGAACAGTAGCCGGTGGAGGGTTGATGAATAGGACCCCGTGGAGGGCTGGTTGAACAGTAGCCGGTGGAGGCTGGATGAACAGGACCCTGTGGATGAACAGTAGCTGGTGGAAGCTGGAGGAAGTCGACGGTGGATGAACAGTAGCAGGTGGAGGCTGGAGGTAGTCGACGGTGGATGAACAGTAGCAGGTGGAGGCTAGAGCGAGGCAGTAGACGGTGGATGAACAGGACCCCGTTTCGACCGTAGGCGCTCCAACACAAGTCCGTTTCCTCCGTTTTGCAGTACGCCACACTCCTCCCGATCAACATGACCCCGTTACGATCGTACGCGGCCGAACACATGTCTGTTTCCTCCGTTTTGCGGTACGCCAGACCCTTCCCGATGAATAGGACCCCGTTTCGACCGTACGCGGTCGAACACAAGTCCGTTTCCTCCATTCTGCGGTACGACAGACCGTTCCCGATGAACAGGACCCCGTTTCAACCGTACGTAGTTGAACAGAAGGCCCGTTTCCTCCTTTCTGCGGTACGCCAGACCTCGTTTCGGCTGTTCCGTTCTAGCCTGTTGGCTCCCGATGAACACGACATATTCCGTTGCCTCCCGATGAACACGACGCATTCCGTCGCCTCTCGATGAACATGACGCATTCCGTTGCCTCCCCATGAACACAACGCAGTTTCTTCGTTCCGACCCAGCCGGTTGGCTTCCGACGAACAGGATGCCGTTGCTGCCGTCCGTTGCCTCTCCATGTACACGAGACTTGGTCGTACAAATGCGCGAGTAGGCGTTCGAGACCCCGCCCGTATCTATGTATGTGGCCGTATTTTTGGGCATCTGGCTGTACGTACGTGTACACGGTTTTGACTGGACTGCCTGAACTGCTACGTTGGGGGCTCTACTACTACACGTGCCGCTGCTTGCTCGGCCGCGGTTCATCATTGTAGAGAGACCGATCGACCAGTATGTACGTACACGTTCGCGACCAGAATGACAACGCTACGTACGCTTGGACCAGGTGGGTCCCGACTGTCTGGGAGGATAAGGAGGCACTTCCTTGTGTGCGAGGTTATTGATGGTGGGTCCCAGTGGTCAGGGGTGAGAATCATTTTTTTTGCCCATAATATGGACGCACTTCCTTGCGTGCGAAGATGTAGCTGGTAAGTCCCAGCTGTCCGGGGGGAAACGTTTTTTTCGCAAAATACAGATTCCCTTTCGGTGGGTCCCCGCTGTCAGGTGGAGGAATAATTATTTTATGCGTAATAAGGAGGCACTTCCTTACTGCGGCCGTGGACCCAGCTATCAGCCCTCTCCATGTACAGTCCTCTTCTGATGGAAGTCATTCCTTAACCACGATGACCACACCGCGCCGAGAGCACCAAGGCGGTGGACGATGGCGACGCCTGGAAGGGGATGACGCGGAGCCGGCGAAGACGCGGCAGTGGATGCCCACGCAGAGAGGAGTACGAGGGTTGACTAGTTCGGCTGCGGTGTGAGGCTGTCGTCGCCGCAGAATAACACAGGTTGTGGGTGAGTAGATAGTAGAGGGATGGCCTAGCCAGTAGTGGCAGTAGGGTGGGGCGGTGAGGCCTACGCGATAGCACAGCCGGCCACTGGAGGCAGAAGCAGGCGGTCTCGCCGGCGCTGGTTTGGGCAGCTGGTGCAAGAAGAGTAGCGATTGAAGAAGCAGCAGGACCGTTTGATTAAAATCCAACGGTCACTGCTGCTAGAATCGTTTGTTGACTAAGTTGACAAAGCCCTGCGTACGCGTCAACTTAGTAGGCCCACAGGTCAGCCTCCGAACCGGTGCGCCCCAGATGTCAGTGGGAGGAATCATTTTTTTCGCGTAATAAGGAGGCAGTTGCTTGCATGCTGCCATGGACCATGGGGGTCCCTACTGTCGGCCTCTCCACATACATCCCTATTCCGATGGCTGTAGTTTGTTGAATGTTGAGCACGCCGCACCTAGAGCACCAACGCGGTGGACGACGGTGAGGCCTAGGAATGGAACGACCCGGAGCCGGCGAAGACACAACAGTGGATGCCCATGCTGAGGAGAGTATGACGGTTGACTGGTTCGGCTGTGGCGTGAGGCTGCCGTCACCAGAGAGTAACAGGAGGTGCGGGTGGGTAGAGGGATGGCCAGGCCAGCGGAGGTAGTAGGGTGGCCGGTGAAGCTTGCGCGGCATCACAGCCGGCCACAAGAGGAGGGAGCAGGCAGTCCCGCCGGCGCTGGTTTAGGCGGCTGGAGCAGGAAGATCAGAGATTGAAGAAGCACGTCGGCCGTTGGATGGACATCCAACAGCCACTGCTGCTAGAATCGTGTGTTGACTGACAAAGCCTTGCGTAAACAAGTCAGCCTCAAAAATCTGTGGCGTGTACAACCCATTTGCTATTATTTTTATAATTTACTGCCCATTTGCTAATTCATATGGAATTTATTGCAGCCCATTTTCCATTTTTAGAATTGCTGCCCATTTTCTGGTCAGTGTCAGGGTTAAAAATTTGAACTAAAAAATGTGTGAAATTTTAAATATTCGCATATTTTTGCTGGGGAACAAAATATTCTTAATCCAAAAATTAGTATCCATACTAAAACAAATTTAAAAATAATGTAGTACTATGTCATGTTAAAATCCAATGAAATATAAAATATCAGTGAAGAACAAAAACAAAAAAGAAACTAATTGCCCATTTGCTATAATTTTTTTGGAATTTGCAACCCCTTTCATATTACTTTTAAGATATACTGCCCATACTCTTTGGCCAGGCCGGAATGCATCCCTCCGCGTCTTGAAAGATTTGCAGCCCAGTAAGTCAGAGAAAACAAATAGGCCTAGCTTGGGTATTCTTCAAAAAGAAATAGTGGGCTACCTATTTTCCCAAAGAAAAAACTGTTGGGCTGGTCATGTTGTTAGACGGGCCACAGAGACCGCACAACCCAGTTTATAGCCTGCTCCTCCAAACAAATCCTCAAAAAAAAGTGGTGCAATTCTGTCGTTGATTGACTATACGTTGACAATGATGTGGGTCCCAGATATCAGCAGGGTGGATTAGAGTAAAAAACGAGGGGTGCATCTGAGTAGTAAAAGAGGCGCTTGCTTGTGTTCGGGAGTGGACCTGGTGGGTCCGTACTGTCATACTCACAACTACAGTCCTCTCCTGATTCACTATGTTGACAGGGCCGGACGGCGGCGCCGCGGCGAGCGCACCAAGGCGGAGGATAAAGTTGTGTCGCCAATGTGTTGGGCTGGGTTGGGCATTCTTATCGGAAAATAATAATGGACCAAAACTATTTACGACATTGACTACGATTTGCATGGGTCCGCTGGTTGCAGGAAGAAAATGGTGGGAGAAAAAAGACTGGTCGCTATCTTTGCCTAAGAATAATATCGACTGAATGTAACAACACTCTCATAGGAAATAATATCCTCCTGTTAAAATTTGACTTTTCAAATCATGAATTTAAAGAACTGGTGCATGAGCATTTAGCTTTATCTATTTATTTATTTATTTACTTATTTATGTTTAGGGGACCTTGAGCATGTACCTGGGCCAGATTCATGTGAGACCCTCCCTTCCAGTTAATTATGGGCTCCTCTGTTGGGCCTTCATCAGTGGGCTGCATGTTATCGACAAGTGGAAAATGTGTTCTGTACCAAAAATAGTATGTGCTACGTACGGTACGGGGCACTAAAGGATTGGACCATGCAACGACTTCCAAAACATTGTGTTTGTCATTCTAACAACACATTTATTCAACCAACAAACGAAATATACTACTGATTGTACATTGAAAACAACAGCAACAGCAACCAGGGCTGGGGGTGCAACAGAAGCAGTAAGCAGGCCAGAAGAGTAAAGACGCAGCTCTCTCTTCCAAACCAAACATCAGCCATCATTACAAAAGGGCTACCAAAAAAGAACAAGTGTATGCATCAAACTAAATAAAGATCCTACTACACCAAGTGTACCCATCTAACTAACTGGCTCTATTAGACGTTACTATTTATTAAGCTGTGGAGATTGGCTGTTGGCTTGAACCAGTTGGGTGCCTGACGGGGGAAACTATAGCCAGCAGGTCGAAGTCTGATACTTGCGACCCTCTCTCCTACTTTGGGCTACAGAGCATGGTGGCACATATCAGGGTATGGTGCATGGAGAGACGCATGGTACGTTGTGTACACACAGTTTTGCCTGATGAATGAAACCGCGCTGCCATCCTGATCCTTGCCGTCGGTTATCCACTGGTTAATCGGATAATTCAGTCTGAGAAACAGAGAGCGTGTACCAAGGCTACTTACCAGCCTCCAGTCAAAAATTCCTGAAGGCCCAGAGAAGCTGGGATCCTGCTCAAAGACCTTGCAGATACTGTGATTGTATTCCGCGAAACAACATGTCCGGTATGTGCGAATGATCATCAATCATTCGCCGTCGTCCGATCGAGCCAGGAACCACCTGCAACTGCCATGCAGCTTTTCTTTGAAAGGTTCTGGGATTAGGAAGGGTAGGGACTCCAGGCGGCCTACTATATCATATCAAGTTGGAGTCAAATAAAAAAGGGCTCGTACTGTAGTCAATCTTAAGAACAGCATGTTATGAGCATGAATATTTTTTCAGTAAATGTTGACTGTAATATAAGCAAGCCATCATGATATCATAGGAAAGTAACATACTGCTGTAACAGCTGTTTGTAGTGATGACTAGAGTAGGCCAGCAATACGTCCGGCCATAGAAGGAGTCCACAGCGTAAATGAAGCCCTTGTGTTCAATGGCATCAGAAAACCATGGAGGATGTATGATCCTACGATGGACGTGCAGATTTATCCACTTACCGCAGTGACCTGTCAGATAGGCGAGACTGTGGTTGAAGAATGCAATTAGCCTGAAGTCTTTATAATTCGCAGATCTTGTGGGCACTTGGCAGATTACAACCTTGAGCAAATCAAACTTGGTATCATGTTGGCTACTGTAAGATTCCGAGTATTCTGGGCCGCGGTGCCAAAGCAGTGAAGTGTTAATTGAAGGAAGGGTTATCAATCACCAGGTGTAGACCTCCACGAGCATCCAGCTGCCACGATCATTGACGAGCACCATCCAAGACGTGTTCATGCCGACCCAGTACATACCGTTAATGTAGTTGAGGGTGACAGGGATCGGATCACAGTCGAGGGGGTTGATGCTCGCCACCCTATGATCATTATGCTGCCTGACATGCCGTTTCTGAAGATTAGGCGGCATCAGCAAGCAAGGAGCTGGCTTAAAAAGCTCGAGCCTGAGGGCTTTGAGTAAACGGTACAGCCCCGATGAGCACGCGGCGAGCGGCATGGTACTGAGATTGTCCACAAGCGAAACAATGAGCTTGATTACCTCTGTGGGGAGCGAATTCTAGCCACTCTTTCGGCGGTTGCTGCTCGGTTCTGCCATTGTTAGTGCTTGGATTTTGGAAGAGGGGGAGGCACCTTAGTGGGGATGGAAGATTGGACAATTATGTGCGGACGAAGATGGAGAAGCGAATATGTGCTGCGGGAAGTGGACAGGTGATGATGACAACAGCACGCCGCTTGACTTACGATACACATCCCAACAGCGTAGGGTCATATCGATGCCAGACAACTTGCTTGAGTGATCACAGTACTAGTACTCCCTACAGTACCTACTACTATGCCCTATTTTGCATATAGTGGAGTAGGACTCTACTCTACTACTAGCACCGGAGGAGTAGTATATTCTAAAATAGTTACAAACTTCAATGCCCGAGCGTGGAACGACTACGAACCGCCATCGGTGCTAACTCCAATCCCCAGCAAACGTTCACTGGGAGACATGGCAGTTGCAAACGCCCGCGACACAGTTACAGTACGTGTGTAAGGGTGGCGGTTTGGTCAAATACTATGGCTTAAAAACAGGCCACCGTCGGATGGAAATCTGACAGTTACGTGGGATTCGCCAGGATTGAGCTCGTGGCGAACAATCGCTAGATATCATTACTAAAAAAAGGTTAAAACACCCGGGGCTATAACTTGCACCGGCTGACCACTAACAATGATACTAACATAGTTGTAAAATGGTCAAAGAACATGTCTACGTGGTGTTTGGAATTATATGCAAAAAACTAGCAAGATGCCCGTGCATTGCACGGAACATCAAGATGCATTTTTTTACAAAACACCTGTTGTGATTGACCCATGCAGGAGTAATCCCATGTGTAAAAACTAATGATATCTTGAGAATTTTATCGGAAAAATGGTATCTCGGGAATTTCATCAAAAAATGATATCTCGAGAAAGATGAGAGATAAGGTGAGGAGGAGTGGGGCATGGTGGTGACTGGTGGTCGGACTGGGCGGAGGCATGTGGATGGACGGCGCTGGCAGCGGCCACCATGCCAGATTGTTCCAGAGACTTCCTTTTTTAATTGCTCAGCAATGAGGTTGTGTGAGATAAGGATGAACGAGGCAAGGCCTTATTTGCAAATGCGGAGAGGGGTGTGGGTATCTTTTTGCAAAATTGCCATAGTTTCCTTCCTATCCGTCAGATATAGATCGGACGGCCTATATTGCAGGACGGCAAGCACACCATCATCACCAACTATGTTTTTTATCTAGGGACTAGGGAGTACTAGGGAGTACTAGTAAGGACACCATCTACTGCTTCGTGTGCTACTCCTGCGCTCCATTCGGCGGGCACAACGTCCCCTACAACCACTCCCTCCTGTGCTCCATTCGGCGGGCGCAACGTCCCCTACAGCCACTCCCATTTCATGGATGGCCCGGTCAATGCCTGCAAGGTGCCCTGCGTCTACAAGAGTTTCGTCTGCGAGAGGTACGTTGACAAACACTCACTAGCGGAGCATAGTTCCAGATGCGCGCACGCGCCCTGCTACTGCTATGAGTGCACACCGCCATTTGAGGGCTCGCCGAGGAGCCTCGTATGCACCGTCCGTCACTCACTACTGGTCCGTGGCGGTGAACATCAAATATGAGACGTGCTAATAGTTCGCCGTGCCGGAGTCGCTGGAAGATCACCGCCTCCTGCTAGTCGCGGAGGAGGACGGCAGCGTCTTCCCCTTGGCCATGGGCACCTGCAAGGCCCGCGCAGGCCGCTGCCCCGTCTCTGTAGTGTGCGTCAGGGGCAATGCCGCTGACGCTGACACGAGGCCGGTGTACGGGTGCGCTCTCACTGTTACTACCCCTCCGAGGTACGAGGGCGCCCACGCCGCCTCCATCATGCTGACTGGGACTGTGCCAAGCTGCTCCGTTCACGGCAATGTGGACATGGAAGATGCCTTGTATAATTTTCACCCCAAGATGGTGCACGGGGACTCCAAGGAGGTTCACCTGGTCATTTGCATTACCAAGTCAAATGTTCATCATTAGTCTTCGCTCAATCTAACCGCTGTCTAAGCATGTGGAGACTTCTTATTTATATAGTATAGAACCTTCCATGCATGATCTTGCTCTATTTGAGTATCGCGCTTGAATAAAAGTGTATCCATTTATGGTTTAGTCTAGAATCTTCAATGTATGCTTTTACTCCATTAGAATTCTCGCTTGCCATTTTACTACAGTAATGGTGAAAGACTTATGATGAACCATTTCTTACATCTCCTCTGCCCCCTTCCAAGTCATCCTGATTTAATCCCTCCGTCTAGGTGTATAAGAGCATGGTTAATACTTAATAGTATAGCCAACTGTTGACTATAAGAAAGTGCCATGTCATCTATAGCCAACTTATAGCCAACATGTATAACAATTAGCTATAAGTATGTGCTACTTTAATAATACATGGCCCACTTTCCACTCTCACATAGTGCCTAGGAGCACGTGCTGCAGCTGGCTCTTGCATGAGAGCATGCTTACATTCCCTCTCCTATCCTCTCTCCTCCAACTAAGCATTAGAAATATTACTTTACTTCTTACAGCCTGCTGACTGTACCTTAGTGTACTCGCTCTAAGTCACCTTACGAAAACCAAATAATCCCAAAACACTTAGGCATGGTGCATTAACTCCCACCTCATTTCTTGTTTCTTGACATGTCAACCAATAAGAGATGTGGGGCATGCATGTTTTCAATGACTCAAGACTACCAAACACGACATGAAGTGGTTAGTTCATTGCATGCAATGCTATTAATTAGCAAATAAACATTAAGTTCTCTCATTTTCCCCTCATTCTTGGTCACGGTGCACAACTTAAGATGACTTAATCACATAGACGGAGGGAGTACATTCATGGTGGTCTAGAAAAAATAAACAAAATCGATACTCAAAAACTAATTCTTAAAGATCATTTCTTGCAAAGCACAATAAGTGTTATTTCTTCACAAGTTTTGGATGCAGGTTGAACAGTTGAACGCTTTTGTTTGCAAAAGATACTTTTTTTATCTATTTCACCCGTATGTTTGTGAGCTCTAGAGAAGAAATAATATCCAAAGAAACCTATCGATACTCGTTACACATGAGATGACCCCCACATACTTTGTCAAAATAAACAACTCCCCGATCAATGCATTTCACTGTTCCGTGCAATGCACGGGCACCTTACTATATATAGTACGACCATAAATTTAACTAACATTATATATAGTACGATATATGCTCATGCATGTCACCAAAAATTATATCATTGAAAACTATGTTCAAATACGAATCCAACGATATAGTTTTTGTTGACATGCACTGACATTTTGTCAGTTAAATCTTCAGTCAAATTCAATGGGGGGACTAATAAACCACGACCGAGGTAGTACTAGTGTAGAGGGCAGTGCTGCACAGGAATCTCACCCCGCTCGTGGCGCGGCAGTAAAGCCGTCATATCACAAAACCCCACCACTCCCAGTAATAAGTGGCCTGGTAAAATAAACGGACAAGCAACCATCACATCCCTCTGTCTTTGTTGCATTTCATCTCTCTGCATTTACTTTGTCCGGTTCATCTCACACACTCGATCCCTAGCTACTACTACTCCTAGTATCCCTAGCTACTACTCCTAGTATCCCTAGCTACTACTCCTAGGGCCAGTTCTTTTGGAGGCTTAAAAAATAAGCCGTCTCTTCCCCAGCTTTTCCCATAAGACTAGTCAAAGTGGAGAGTAACATAAGGCACCTCACTCATTCATTTGGGCTTCTAAACTACTACCTCCATCCTGGTTTATTAGTCACCATTGTAATTTGTGCTAAATTTTGACCAAAGATTTAACTGATAAAATTTTAGTGCATGTCAACAAAAGTTATATAATTTTTGGTGACATGCATAAACATTTCATTAGTTAAATTTATGGTCAAAATTTGACACAGATTACAATGGGGACCAATAAACCAGGACGAAGGTAGTAGTTATGGGATTACTAATCTAGAAGCCTAAAAGAACTGGCCCCTGGTACTCCTAGTAGTAGTACTCAAGTTGGAATTCCAATTGCACGACACAACTTGTTAGGCAAAAAATTCGATACAGGTTGTACGGAGCGGTTTGGGAATTTGCATGCCTTCCCGACCAGTGAGATACTCTGTACAAAGTACGATAGAGAAATAACCACAGAGAAGGAAGCTAAAAGTAAACAATCAAACGAGCATTTTTGCATTTCTTTTGCATTGAATCGTTTCACAAGCTTGACTAGTGTTGTTTTTCTACTTTTACAAAAACCGCATCGTAATGTTAAAACATGCATTTGCACGTACATAAGTAATAGTAGTAGCATAGTCTGCAAGCATATATAGAGAGAGACGTGTAGTGCGATATATAGTTAAGTTTGTGCTATATGCACGTACTTACAAAATGCGTACGAATACACAAGGTTTCCAAACTTTTCCTTTTAGATACTTAATTAAGTACGCTAATAATTCCCGAACGTTCGGGATTTATCATTTGCGTCCCAAAACTAATGAGATCGCCTTACAAAACTAAATTATTCCTAATAAAAGCCACGGCGCTCACAGGAGCGCTTGCGGCGCGCCACGAGTCCCCTGGTGCGCGGCCGTTTCCCAGCACGCCGACACAACGCCTCTTCCTCTGCCTCGCAACTCGCGAGGTGCTGATTGGCGGCTTGCCGGCGGGCGAGCGCGATCTCACCGGTGTGGTGATCCGGCGCCAACAGGTACTCCTCCTCGCTGGAAGCGTGCACCCGGTCCACGTACCGCCAAGCGTAGATGAGGCGCTTGGGCCCGACTGCACTCAGGGCTTTGGCACAGGCATCCTCCGCCACCCTCACGACCCTCGCATGAGCCTTCTGCCAAAGAGCCAATTGCCTGACTCTCTCGGACGCGACATAGGCCTGCCAGGCAGCATGCCTCGCGGCACGCTTCTCTTCCTCGTCCTTCTTCTCCGCCTCTATTTTGGCGCGCTCTACCGGAGGCAAAGCCTCCCACAAGGCGACCTCCATTTATTTCCAAAGCTCCTCTAGGCTGGGGGCTCGGTGGGCGGCGCAACGTTCTCCTCATAGCGGGGAGCCAACGCGTCCTCCGACGCGCGTGCTGGCGAGACTGGGAACGCCGACCCGTCCACCTCGACGCGTCGCGGCGAGGAGCAGAACGCCAATGCGTCCTCCTCGACTAGTGGCGGCGAGGAACAGAACGGCGATGCGTGACCCTCCACGCAGTGCAGCGAGGGGCGATGCCATGGTGGTCGACATGAGAGGGAGGGGGAGGAGATAGCGATGAACGTGAGCGTTCTTCCGAATGTCGTGGGAGGCACAGTATTTATAGCGAGCAATGGCACACCTACGTAAGATATATTGCGTGATTAACGTAACAGCTACGTGGTCATATTTGTTGGAGTAAATTAAGGGGGAGGGAAGGGGTGGAAATATTGCTTGTCACAATGGATTCGACGAGCGCGGGGGGAGGAGAGTCATGCATGTAGATTTTTTCCACACGGGGTGGAGTGGTGGGACTGCCGGAGGGAGAAGGAGAGTCAAGCAGGCAGATTGTTTTCACACATGGAGAGGAAAAGATTTGGAGACGAACAGGCTTCCTGCAGGTATGGGGAATGGTGCATAGTAAGTCATCTTGCATGCCGGGCTAGGTATAGTCTCAATTCATTAAAAACATACACGCCCCACACATGTTCAGATTTCAAGGTGCACTAAATTATTGCATGCGATGATTAAGGCTGGCCATAGTGATGGTATCTTAGCTGGTATCATGCACACGGGAATAGCAAACATGCTGATGTGGCAAAGAATTAAAGAAGAGAGGGGGGTTAGTGTAACATAGGTAGATACCGTATCATGTTTAGTAGTACTATGCTACTTTGTGTCATGCATGGCACTATAAAGGTAGTCCCGTATCATGCACATGATACTAGTGTATGATACTTTCCACTATGAGTAGCCTAAAGAGAATATTAACTAATGCATGTAAAAATCTTTGTCATTTACTAGTGTTCATGCATGCATGCAATGCGATAATGCATTGGTAAGCACATTTTTCTGTGAAGAACGAGAGCATTAATTGAGTACTTTTGCAGACTACAAAAACTATTCCACCGCCTCTATCTTTGTAAGAGTAGGTGAAAATTTTGAATTGAGCCCTTTAAACTAGAAGGGAGGTAGTAGTACTCTAATAGCTAACCTTGTTGTGATGACTAGATTGGACATGACACGCACCTGGACGGAGGAACTAGCTAGTCTGCATTGTGCATATAAGTTTTGTCTGAAGTCAATGTACATCTACTTTGACAAAACATATAGAAAAATGTATCAACATTCACAATGTCAAATCAATATTTTTATACTCATTACGAAATGTAGTTTCATAAAATATATATTTGGTATTGTAGATATTGATATTTTTAGTATAAATTTGGTCGAAAACTTTGCAAACTTTGACTTGACACAAATCTTACGCGGAGTAAAAAGGACCAGAGGGAGTATCATGCATGCGGAGTAGGCAAAAAAAATTGCTCATTTATAACCGTCCGAAGTCTCAAAGGGCGCGACTGCGCAAGGGAGGCGAAGGTCGTGGGAGGCGCGACGGTTGACGGAATTAAGTAAAGTTACATGCACGCACCGGCATGGCGTGCGAACACGCAGAAGCTATACTGTCAGGCCTACGATATGGGTCTAGTAGACATGACATCTAGTGGGCCCCGCATAGTACTCGAGAACTCTTTGGGGGCATGCAGCCGTTTATCCATCGGGCAAGCCACCACCCCACGTCGTTCGCACGCCCTACTCGTCCCCGTCTTCTACCTTACAACAGTTCGCTCCTAGTCGTCCCGTCCTTTCACATTACACCAGTTCAACTTCTCCTAACCCGCCTGCAAAATCCATGGCCTCCCAAATCTCCATGATCACCGGTGAGTACAAGGTTAGAACCATCACCGGCGATGAGTTCATCGTCATCTACAACCATAGATCCGCGACGGTGGAAGCATGCCTTGCTCGCTTCCTACGCATGTTCAAAAGTTCAAAGGATGAGTGGGTCGCTGGGCTAGATGTTGAGTTCACCACAGTCCTGGAAAGCGAGAAGCTTCTAAAGGAGGCAGAGAAGAAGAAGCCCGCCGTGGTCCAGGTTGGTGTACATAATGTGTGCTTGGTCTACCACATATGCCATGCTGACGTTAGGTGCCATGAATTTGAGTTCTTCCTCAAGGACAAAAGAGTGAAATTCATTGTTGTAGACTTTACGAATGACAGGAGAGTCCTAGGTCGGATAGGCCTCGTTGTAGGCTAGCCCTTCGATCTCCAGAAGGCAAGCTTGGTGTCCTCTTCTCAGCCTTCTATGCTGACCCTGGCAGTAGCCATGATTGATGCTTTGTACGCTCAACTGAAGAAACCTCACCCGGATTTTCATCATGCATGGGAGTCGAAGACAATAGATGAAGATCACATCGTGTACGCAGCAACGGATGCTTACCTTTGTTTAAATATCTACAAGGGTTGGATGAAGAAGCAGAGCCCAGTGTCCGGTTCAAACAAAGAAGTGTCGGAGAAGAGGAAGAGGAAGAGCGACGAGAACGAAGTCGAGGACGTGGAGTCAGACTCCGAGTAAGGTGGCAGTGCCGTTGCTCGTGCTGGTTCTACTGCAGTGTCAAGCGGACTAGTTGCTTAGTTTTATTTCAGGGTTGTGTTGTGCTGAACCCCCAGCAGAACTATGTTTATGTTCTTTCTCGTTATTTGAACTCTTTAGTACATACAGTAGTACTAGTATGTCTTACTATTGTTCTTCTTGTAGTTGGTACTACTGCTCGTATCTTCGCGTTCCTACTGTACTTAATACGTACTAATAGTATAATTTGGGTCAGTTTATTTGTGAAAGAAGTTCGACGGAGCGAAGGAAGAAGACGGCAGAGAAGCTACCCTAGTATCTATATTAGGGTGGCAGGGTGCCCATGATCTATCTTACGAGTGTTGGGTGTGGAATGCAGTCCGGAAAAAATGGATCGTGCCCGGGGTTAAACGGATGGCGGGGTTCGAGGGGAGCATGGAGGTGGCAGGCGGTTCAGGGGAGGGCGGGGCGGCGTCGGCAGGCAGTTAGGCCTGTGGCGGGCTGGCGGCTTGATGCCTAAGAGAGAAGATGAACAATGCATCAATTTGGAGGTTGAAGAAGCCCTTCTGGCCATCCATGTTGCATCCAACGGCTCACAAGAGTCGACTGACCCAAATTGTTCCTTCAGACTGCAGGATCCATGTGGCATTCAAGGTCTCATAGGTAGATTTCACGTCCACACCTGGTTTGCGGGCTCGGAGCGGGCGCGACCGACTTCCCCCGTGACAGCCACCATGCGCGCCTACTCCGCGCGGGCGGAGACGACAATGACATGCTAGCTCCTCCTCGCCGGCGTGCTGGAGCACGCGCTCGTCCTCCTCTTCGCACACTGCGGGCATAGACGCGGCTCCACCAGCTGCACGCGTGCTTGGCAGCGCAGCGGCATCGCGAGGAGGGACTGCAGACGACGTGAGTGGGCGAGCCTTCGGCTTCATGGCACAGGGATGGCGGGGACACGGCGGTGATGGGCGAGAAATGGTCGGCCGGAGCAGGCGGGCGCCGGCATGCGCAACGGCGGCGGCAGCATATTGATGAGTGTGCTTACGGGAACTTAGTTTAGTTTTATATAGGGTTGGTCAAACTTAAAAGAACACCGTACTAGTACACATAAACATTAGACTGCGGCAGCGCTTATACTACCATATTAGTTAGCACAGCATCGATACGGATTCCTGTGCAAGCGCGTGCACCGCGGCCGCATGGTCGATCGAACGGTGCATCACCGTGTCGCGCTCGAAGGACATCCACCGAACCTTTTTGTGTGTGTGAAAACAATCCCCGAATATTACTCTAGTTTTTTTTCCTGGAAAAGTTCTTCACGCTACAATATTTCCATATATTTGAATTTAGCTTCAGTTCGTGCTTATTTGGATTTGGACGTTTTAGGTGCGCCCTAGACTTTTTTTTTAATACTAATTCTGTGCGTGTGACTGGGAGAGAACACGTGTATGTGTCCATATGTGTGTTGTGGCGGAAGGGCAATGTGGAGACGGTGTGCGTATGATAGAGACATAGAGAGGTGTGAATGTGCAAATGATCATGCATGAGTGAGACATAGAGAGATGCCGATACGTTGTGTATACATGAGAGAACGGTCATGTATTTGTACTTGTGTGTGTGCGAGAGAGAGAGAGAGAGGAGCATCCATAACACAACAACCATCTCTCTCGATTCGTTCGTCCCTTGCACGATCGCATGTAACACATGCATCAACGCACACATTTTGACACCCTCACTCGGCCCCTACCCACCTCAAGGCCCGCACATCGCTCTCTATCTCGCACGCACAATCTCTTCGTGAAAACCCTATTTAGCATGTAGCTTCCCGTCACATACACACACATTCTCTCCATAGGTTTGATTCCTCTCAATATCTGACACACACACGAACACACACACACACACTTCCCCCTCCCCCGAGAACACAATTCATCCCCATCCAAGGTTATATGGTGACCACTCTCGCTTGTGCTTCTCTGCACCCCAGCATGCACACCACCTCAATCTTCAAAGAGGGCATCGAGGACATCGAAGACGACGACCACACTGCACTAGAGAGTGCAGGGCCATTTGGAAACAGGATGATGTGATGACGGCTGACTGACTCCTCCCCCCCCTCTCTCTCCCGCACAAAGTTATCAATCCCTCAACCCACGAGATCCTTCCCCTTTCCAGCTCTCTCATCAAACCCGTTGTCTCTTCTCCTTCCACGTGTACAAAATCCGGATGCACACGCATCTCACGTATATTACATGTCTCCATCTTTCTCACAGACCTAACTTCTTCCTCTCTCTCTCTCTCTCTCGTTAGATTTGTCTACTACCCTCTCACCCACATACATACAATCTTTCCCGCCCTATCTGCTCCATCTTCGCAAGCTCTCTCTACATGTTTCATTCACACATTGGGATGTGTTCAAAATGTTGCTTTTATAATGGATCATGTAGAGTTATGTTTGGTTTTGTTGCATCCTACAAAGTAATAACTATGAAATGCATTTAGATTTTCATTTGACTTGGATTATGTGAGTTTGAGCATATTGTGAAGTACTATAGACCTCGTATACATCTTGGAATTCAACAATGATACTAACTATTGAATTGTATAAACCATTACATTCAAAGTTAGTAGCCTAATATATTTATTTCAAGATTACAACAAATGATTAATTCCACTACAAACTAAGAAAACAAATGTGTACTCCCACCGTTTGTATTTAAGTCTGCGTATTAGCATTGGTCAAAGTCAAGTTTTGTAAACTCTCACAAAGTTTATAACAAAAAATATTAACATATACAATAACAAATAAATACCATTAGATTCATTATTGAATGTACTTTCACATCATACATATTTGTTATGGTAAATGTTTATATTTTTCTATAAACTTGGTCAAACTTTAGGAAGTTTGACTTCGGTCAAACCTAATATGCAGAGTTAATAAAAATGGAGGGAGTACTAGTAGTTACTAGTACTACTCGCTAGTTGCTTAGCCCAATCACCCAACACGCCAAACGGGGAGTTCAGTGTTACAAAATTTTGAGGTCGGCGGGAAAATCTCCCGCGACCCCGATTCGAGCAGTGCGAAGTTACCATCATACCCTTCGGAACAGGCCTACGAATGCTGGTGGGTAGGGGGCTGTTTTGGTAACTTCAGGTTCACCCTACCCAGCCAACCCCACCCCGGCACCCAGAGTAGTACACCTGAATACTCCCCATTTTCTATCCCCACCGCAAAATAGACTTCTCTATGCCACCGCAGCCTTCATGCTCCTCCCCTTCTACATCGGCGCACTTGTCCACCGCAGCGCATCTCCCTCATCGACGATGTCGTACGCCGCACTGGAGCCGGTCCACTGTCGCCGTCGTACACGGAGCCTCTTCCCAGGCACTGTCTTCCACAGTCTCGGATCTACTTCCTGGAAGCTGACGCCAAGCGCAGAAGCACCACCGTCGTGGACAATGAACTGACTCCCGTTGCCGACCATGATGCACAGAGGCCGCCGTGATCATCGTACTCCTCCTTGATTGGTAATGTGTATATTGAATCTCTTAGCAGTACATGTGCAGTTCCAATTTTGTTCATACCTACCCTTCAAATTTCCTGGTTGCTATTGTTCTCGTAAAAGTAATTGGTTATAGCTTGCATTGTCCAATAGAATATCACCTTGTAATTGTGCGTCGCTCCTGTATTGTGCTGTGCTTGGGTAGGTTCTTCATCTGCAACCAGTAGTGTGGCAAATGATGGAAAGTTTTTTAGAACTAGCAAGATTCCCATGCGTTGCACAGAACATCAAGATGCACTTGTATGAGTAGTTTATCTTGTGGGAGAAAAGGATGAATGAGGGAATGCCTTATCTGCAAACGTGGAGAGAGGTGCGGGTATCTTTTTGCAAAATTGCCATAGTTTCCTTCCTATCCGTCAGATATAAATCGGACGGCCTATATTGCAGGATGGCAGGCACACCATCATCACCAACTTTGTTTCTTATAAAATATATAAAATAAATATATAAGAGTAGAGAAGAGTAGAGATAGCAGGGACGTCGGGAAAGGATCACGCGCGCGCTGGAAAAAGCGGCCGGACCCGCGCTAGTTTTGGTGCGCGGCGTCCGGTGCGCTTTATAATATCCACTGCCCTCCCACCGCTCTGTGCCTCGCCACCGCTCTCTCCCCGCTCTGTGCCTCACCACCGCTCTCTCCCCGCTCTTTCTCGCCTCGCCGCCGCCGCGCCACCATGCCGCCGGGAAACTTGGGGCTACCGCGGTGTCCGGTTCCGCGGGTTGTGCCTCGGCCTCAGCACTTTCGACACCGCCCACGAGGCTGCCCGCGCGTACGACGTGGCGATGTGGCACCTCCAGTGGCTTCGTAGAACATTGAACTTCCCCAACGTGCCGACGCGGGAGCGGGCGCAGGAGCTCGCGCCTCCCGTGCGGCTTATCACCGACGAGGATCGTCGCGACAACCAGAGGCGGGAGCACCATCTCGGCATCGCCAAGATGGATGAGGAAGCCATGGCGCTGTGGCGCCAATGCTTCCCACAGGACATCATCAACGAGCGCGAGTTCTATGCGCAAAGGAGGGCGGAGGGGAGAAGAGGAGGGCAGTGCGAGCCGCCTATCACGAGGACAAGCGTACGCGGATGGCGGCCGCTCAATTCAACATCAAGCTAGGAGCAGCATCGCCCTGGGAGTCCGACGACGATCGGTATCTTGACACCTACATTGAGACATCGGAGGAGGACATCACCGAGGCAGAGTCGGACGACGAGGAGTAGTTGAACTATCTATTTTTTATCTATCTATGCTGAGAACTATCTATGTATCTATCTATGCCAGTATCGACTCGGAGTCGAATGTGTATCGAGTCAGAGTAGAAAGGAGAAAAAAATATAGCGCATCTGCTGGAGCGGCGGGCGCGCGCAACTTTTTGCAGCGGCCCCTGGAGCCAGCACTCCACGGCGCGCAAAAACTAGCTATTCCGGCGCTGTAAACGCTTTTTTAACGTGCCGCATGTTGCGCTTCTATTGGAGATGCTCTAACATGGCAGATGAGTGCTTTAATGTTGCCCACAAGATGCATGAGTATTACTATATTTTTCTTACCATGTTGAGATTTTAAAACTACGAGTGCGAACATGTAGAGGAGCAATAAAGACCAAACACGGGATATTGGGGACATCTTCAAGGAAAGTGGCAAGTTAAAGAGGAGCTGCACCAAACCTGTAAAACAAGCTTTGGTAAGTAACACCCTTTCAATTATTTTCGTTTAGCCACGTGTTCTTCGATGTGTATATGTTGTAGTTTCTATTTCTCTTAGCCTCATGTTCTTCGATGTGTAATAAAAAGAGTCTTAATCGTCCTAATGCTTTTGTTTTTAGCTTGATGTAGGAAGTGGGTGTTCTCACCTTGGAGTCTGTTTTTATATTTCTCGTTTTGAATTCACTTCTGCTAGTCCTGTTTATCTGGCTTCTACTAAATGGATCTGGGTTGCTCTGACTATTGATCTAAAAAAGAAGTAACATCATGTCAGGATGCAGGTCCTGCGAGGAGGGAAGTATGGTCAACCTCGTGATCATGTTTCCAAAATGAGGCTGGATTACACACAAGGTGCCCGTTCCCTAATGATGCTGGATTAGACACAAAGTGCAAATTCCCAGATGATGCTGGATTACACACAAGCCAGGTGGAGTCGACAACTGTTCATGTCCTCGTAGCTCTAGTAAAGGCTGAAAGAAAGCGTGCAGCAGCCCTTGAGAACGTAGCTGAGTTCCTGAAGAAGCGAAAAGAGCAATTAAATGCTCTCTTCACCCAAGCCAAAGAAGAGATGGAAGAAGCCAGAAAGAAGCTAGTAGAGGCAGAGCAGGCTAGGCGTCTCCTGCTATCTAAAATGGTTGTCAATACAAATTTTCCTTCATAATAGCTAGGTTCAAATGTTTATCCAGTCAGCATGCCTGTTGTGATGTCCGTGCATCTACTGATGTGGCACACAATAATTTTTTTTTGGGTCATGTAATAACAACAATTACTTTCCAAACAATAACAGATGAAGCATTGGACGTGGTATAGTTCACACGCAAGCCCAACATTCCAAGTTCAACTTCCACATCAAACTCATGTTCACAGATATCTGCACATTCATAGATAATGTCCACAACCATGATTCACTTCAAAGCCAAAAAAAATTTGAGGAGAGTTATAAATAAAGAAAAATCTCTAGTTCCTACTACCAGTGCGAGCCAAAAAAAATGTGAGTAGAGTTATAAATAAAGACCATACATAATTAATTATATTTTGGAATTTTTTTGACTAAACGTGAATAACTTCTGGAGGCAGGTATAATATTTCTAATGCCGGCCGTGGCTGGGGTCCATGATGTTTTGAGCCAAACCGGGCAACACACCGGGTGTCTGCCAACGACGCGGTGGTCGTAGCATTCGTGGGTTCTGAGCGGCGGCGGCTCCCGTGGTCTACTATTCCTCGGTGTCGGCTGTGGCCGCGGACGTGTTGGCCACCTCCGCCAGCATGCCACGGTTCCGCCAATGTTTGCGTCGGATGGTGCGGCCAACCACGGTGCACTGGACGCCGTGGTCCCCCGTGTGCCAGGGTGCAGCAACGGGCGACTCTTCTGCGAGCAGGCTTGGTGCGTCGAGTAAAGCACCAGGGGCTAGCTTGGAGCGGCGGCTTGCTCCTCCGCTTGCCCGCCTGCAGCCTCGCTCATGGTACTGACGGCCAGGGGCGGGGAGGGAGGTGGGGCAGCAAGTTGCCTGGCTCGTCGGGGCACCCAGCCGGGTTTTATGCCGGAGAACTCGTCTTCCTGCTCACCGGATGCTATGGAGAGTGTGGAGAAAATGGTGAAAGGAGGATATGGGAGCGGCGGTGTGGTGCGGTTCTTGCCAGGAGTCTGGCCTCGTTTAAATAGCGGGCGGACGAGAGGAGCCAACCGGCATTGTGTTCTAAAATGCCGGCCGGCTCGCGGAAGGACTTGTTGCCTGCACACGTGCGGATTCAATGGAGGCAGGCGGGGCAGTCTGAAGCCGGTTGCATGCGGCGAGGAGGAGTGTTCAGCCTGGCCTCCATCGAGTGGGGCCCTCTTGGCCGGCGCGCCGGTTCAATGCCTGCGCTATGAGAGGCCGCGTCCGTGTCAGAGCAATCACTCCCTCCAGTCCTTTTTTGTTTGGGCATAACAAAATCTCATTTTCCATTCACATTTTACAAGTAAAATTCGTGGACAAACTTTGACCCAAAATACGATGGGGACTAGTAAACCAGGACGGAGGTAGTAGTTATGAATTCCATTTTCGCTCCATACCAATTGTTCTAAAAACTAGTAGTACTTATAACGCGCCATTAAAAATCGGAACTCTTACCCGGCTAAGAAAATGATATTTTAAACATGGCTACTTGATTAGTGGCGACTGGCAAGCCACCGCCTCCAGGTCGTTCACCTGTGGTCCCGACCATCAACTCCTACGGATCAAATTATCACGCGAGCTGACTGTTCCTACAAAGGTGCGCTCCACCACGTACCCGGTACCCGCACATGCAGCAATCGTGCACTTAGGGTTTTAGGGTTTATTTGTTTACGGTGCCTTTACGTAACTCTCATGTGTGTGAGACAGCGAGAGACTGACTGCGTGCGTGTGCCTCTTCTCTTCATATATGTACTCCACCGTTTGTCTAGTGTCCAAAAAATTATACAGTAGTAATAACTAGCAATGTGCCAATGCGTTGCCACACAATCAAAGTAGATTAATACATATTCACCGATTTGATTGAAAAGAGTCTAGTTTTGAAATATGTATATCACTAAAAATATGTTATGTTTCACTCAAAATATATTCCTTTGGCGGTTTTGATGATATAAGGGAGGAATGTGGTTGGTTTCAAGATTCGAGAAGTGGTATATTGTTGCAAAAAGCCCATGTGTGTGTGTGTGTGGTGTGTGTGTGAGAGAGAGGGAGAGAGGAGGAGGACGGAGTGCGTGTGTGACAAAGACACAAAGAGTGTGTGTGCGAGAGGTATCACCATAAAATGAGGCGATAGTGTGTGTGTGCACGATTGAGAGGGCGTGTCTCAAGAAGGGACAAAAAATCTACATAGATACAAGGAGCGCGAGAGAGACATGTACGAGATAGTGGAAGCAAGAGTGTGCGGGTGAATAAACCTATCTGGAGGCTAGTCGATCAATGTTTGTGAGAGAAATACGAGTCGGGGGTGCGAAAGCAAGAGTTTTGTGTGTGTGAGAGAGAGACGGTAGTTGGGAAGGGGAGTAGAAGCAGGAGTTGTGTGTGTGTGATAGAGAGAGGGAAAAAGGGGGGGGGAGAGTTTGTCTGATCGGTAAACAAATGAATAATGTCAGTTTTATAACTGAGATGAAGACGGAAAGGAGACCACAACAAACGTTGTGTGTGCGGGAGAGAGTAATTTTAGTGGTAGGAGTCATATCTAGAAAGATATAGGGTGCGTGAGAGAACCCTAGAGAGAAAGACAAAGTGAAAGACGAGTGAGAGTGTGTGTGTGGCGGTGAAAAGGAAAGCTTAGGTACCCAGTGATACCAGAGAACGATAGAGATGTGAGAGATAATGAAAACTATGTAATGTATACTGATAGGGAGAGTGTGACACTTCTCAAGGGAGACGTCGAGAGACCATGTTTGCGAAAATAGGAGTAACATGAAGTGAGCGTGCGGGTGAGCTGGAGAAAAGAGAGTGATAGCTACATCAAGGAGCACGCGAGAGAGATGGGTGTGAAAGGAGTTTCAAATATTTAGTTGCATGTACAGAAAATGTCAACATAAAAGGGATTCAAATATTTGAATTCGAGATGATGATACATGTAATTCTTACTCGAACCAAAATTGATCTATCAAACATGCATACTCATATGAATTCACGCGCATCTATGTTATTTAATATGTAGATATTACGGATCCATACATTTTAGTAGAACTTAATTTGGTTTAAATTTTTTGAATTCAATCTTATGATTTTGAGATCATTGTATTTGTAAATCATATTATATATATAAAGGAGCAGAATTCTTTGTTGTGATTTCGAAATTATATAAAAAAATGATGTATATAGAATTTTATTCCAATCGAAAATGGATCCTACCCGAACAAAAATAGAATACAAAATGGATTGGAATTGAGTTGTCACGGTAAACGTGCAAGCTTTTTCTCAAAAAATTGAACGAAGCGGCCAAACTCGCAGTAACCGCCCGAAACCAAAATATGGGAGATGGAAATTACTGCCTGTCCCTGACATGCAACACATGTCGGCTTGATTTCAATGGGTAATGATAGGGGCAGGTTTGTAATTTCACTCAAACGTGACATAACCGCCTCTCACCCGGATTCATACATGGTGGGCGCCAAAACATAGTGTCTCCTCGGCCGAAATCGCCTCTCACCCGGATTCATACACGGTGGGCGCCAAAACAAACTCTCCTCAGCTGAAATCTCCGTCGACAAATATTTGGTGTATGCGAGATTACCGTCCTATCCCCAACCGACTAATATTGATGTGATGTAGGAAATTTTAAACGGAGGCTAAGTTTGCAAATTTCCTCGCATTTGAGACAAGCGCGCCCTGAAGACATGGTTCCCCCCTTCATCTCTCCCTCCATTTCCCCATTCGTACTCCATGGGCGCCAAAACACCCTCTCCACCCCAGCCTCCTCCGTCCACCACCCCATCCACCGCCGTCCTCCTCCACCATGCCGGAGCTGATACCCCGACGCCGTCGTCCATTACAAGAGATCGACCTCTCTCATCCACGGCTTCGGACCAGGATCCTTGCATCCCGTCCTCTCGCTTCATCCCCATCGTCGTCCACCTTGCCGGCGCCGCTACTACGACCGTCTCGTCCACAGCGCCAGGATATTTCCCCCGCTGCCACCGTCTACCCTCCTAGATCTGCTTCCACGCCGCCGACAGCCATCGCTACCGCAGCACCGTCAAATTCTCAGCAGATGCATACACGGCGCCGCACCAGAGGCGGTACTCTTTCGTATCTGCTCAACTTATTTATCGCAGCAAGAAAATAGATCGCCACTGCTTTACTGTGATTTCTTGTCCATCACTTAGGATCTTACTTGTTAGTTGAAAGCAAACATTGGTTGCAAAGTTGCCTTTGTTCGGTTTGCACCTTCAGATCCGCCATGGCACGCTCAACACTATACTCGCAATGCTTATGGTTTTCCCCTTTTATATTCCATACTAGTTATATGTGGTGGGCGGGGTGGGGGGTGGCGGAGAACAAGGCGTGGGGGCTTCAGGGGAAGGGCGGGGGGGGGGGGGGGTGTTCTGGCCGATGGTTCGGCCCGTGCGGTGTTCTGTAGGGGAAGAATCAGAGACGAGGAAGAAGGAGGGTTAGGAGATGTAGGATCTTCATCCAACCGCCTGAAATGGTCGACTGACCCAAATGACGAAAGTCACGCGACTTGCATGCAGACATTCCTTTATATTCAGTACCATCATCGTAGCTGCTTAGCACTGCTCCTCAATCCATCAAGCTAAACAACATGCCACTCATAATTCCAAACTTGTTGCTCAAATACGAATCTGATATGATGCTGATATTACTAAAACAGATAACGTTTAATTGGTCAGCTAATGTTCCTACTTTACTTTCGAAAAGCACGTGCACCACATATAGAGAGACAGCAGGGAGTTGCATTCTTAATGTGCTCTGGTTCATCATGTGTGGGCACTGCGCAACAAACATTTTATTATCCAAAATCTGCTTGCTGTTCTTTAGCATGTTCCTCTTCTGTTCTTCTTTAATAAGTACTCTCTCTGTTCCTAAATACAAGTCTTTGTATAGATTCTACCATGGACTACATATGGAGCAAAATGAGTGAATCAACACTCTAAAATGTATCTGTATATATCTGTATGTTATCCATAGTGGAAATCTCTACAAAGACTTATATTTTGGAACAGAGGGAGTATGATAGTTGTACAGCATGTTCCTTGTAGTGAAGAGGAGCAGGGACATTTGCAGTGTAGAGGTCTATTCGGTCGGTTGTGATGGACACTTTCAACTCTTCGGGCCTCTTTGATTTGTAGGATTTTGTAAACATAGCAATAGGAATTGTAGTGGCCTGCCCACTTGAATCCTATAAGATTAGCAAGGAAATGCGGGGAGCTGTGTCGCCTTTGAGAGTTACACTGATATTAACAGTACCGCACCTTCAGTTGAAGAGAGCTGGTATCCGAAGCCTTTCTAGCCGTACCGGCAATAGTAGCCCATATTTTCCAGCAAGTTCCACTTTCCTCATTTTACTTGTGATGCTTATGGTTTTCCCATTATATCTAAACTATGATCTGTGTAGCTGCTTTGTGTCGCACTAGCAGCAGTCCACTCTTGAAGCTAAACAACACACCAATCGTAAGTCCAAAGCTTACTTCTTCAAATATGAATTGTGATATGATACTGATATTGGTTAACAGACACACATTTAATTGGTTAGCTAATGCTCCCACTTGATTTTCCAAATGCATGTGGCCACATATAGAGAGACAGCATGGAATTGCATTTCTTTGGGCGCTGTGATTCATCATGAGTGGGCAACCAACATTGTATGCAAAGAAGCGGAACCTCAAGAATATGCTTCCTCTTCTGTTCTTTAACATGTTCCTCTTTTGTTATTCTGTATTTAGTACATACAGTATGTTCCTTGTCAGGAAGGGGAGCAGGGACATCTGCAGTCAACAGCTGATAGAGCTGGCCTGTACGTGATCGATAGGCTTTCAATTAGTAGCGGCAATACAACACCGTATTTTCCAGCCAGTTCCATTTTCCTGATTTATATATGCTGGTTATAGTGTATCCCTTTTATGTAACACTATGATCTTCCTAGTTGCTGTGTGCTCTTGTTATCATGGTTTGGCAATAAACTCTCTATACAGTATATTATGAACCTATCATCTGCCAACTATCCTTACTTCTGGAGCCTATTTTTTTGTGTACTTGTGCTAGATTATATTAATGCACGCACCATATTACAGCACACATGGGCTCTCTCATCAGAATCCAGTGATAGCACACAAGGGTTTACAGGGAGTCCCTATATTAGAATATCCTCTGCATTACAAAGATAATCTCACTACTATTTATGTTTTCATGCTTCTCAGATATTGTATGTAATCACAATGAATATCAGAATGCGCGCATCAGAAGAATATTGTGGAACACTGCAATGACTAACAAAATTTGCACCAAGGCAATGAGTTCCATTCTGGATGCAATGAAACTCATACGCTCCCCACCTGCTGATTCTTGTTCAGACTATGATCCTAATGACTATTCTGACCTTGAGGAGTCGAAGGCAGATGGCCTGTCCTGTTCACCCATCAAGGTGCCTGTTCTAATTTGGCAAGGTTTTATTGATTGCGCGTATCTTTCATAAGGTGTCTTGCATTTCTTCTACTTTGTTGCACCGACATCTGCTTAGTTTACTCATCATATATGTCTAGATGCCATGCCCATCCATTACAATACATATTCCATCTATCATCATACCATGTTTTTCCACTCAAATGTTGTTCTTGTGCATCAGACATCAAAAAGGAAGAGGGTGATTGCCGAACCTGAAGGAGCACCAGCAAAGTCCTTGAAAAATGTGGTGGTGCCGGAGAAATCAGACAGCATGCCACTTATATTGGCTCTACAACCAGTGACACAAAACATAGGACCGACTCCAGCAGACTATACCCATACTTCACTGGCCACACCACTAGCCCCACCACACAGGACCTACACTCCAGCAAAAGGTATGCCGATTTCAGTTGCCATAGCACCAGCCGTACCACAGAAAAATCCCACTCCAGCAAAAAGTACAGCAAGTCCACCGGCCGAAGACCTATCCCAACTGCAGAGACGGCTAATTCCTGCAGATTGGAACCCCATTCCAGTTATTCCCAGTTTAAAAGACAATGTTTTCAATGTTGTTAGGGACTACGTGCATATATTCCCATCATGGGAAGATTATAGTGAAGACAAACACCATTTTCACATCTTCCTGTCCCACTTACGTGTAAGTGCTATTATTCATGGTGATTATTTTCCTATTTTCTGCTGATTGAACACATCAATGATTTACATTACATTGTTGTAAGTAGGTGAGGGTCAATCTGGATAGTCATGACAAGCAAAGCTTGCTTGCACTTTTCAAGGAAGCATTGCAGCAGTATCGGTGTTGCCTGAGGAAATCACACTTTGATGGCAAGTCTATAAACGAATTTCCGGTGAAGTCTCCTATGCTAAATTTAGAAGACATTGAATGGAAAAACCTTGTTATGCACTAGTCTCGTTCCCAGGATGAGGTACATGTCTATGATATCACATGACAATTTGAACCTCTACTTTTCTGCATGTGCCTTATGGATCTCTTTTGCAGGAAATCGGCTCAAAGAAGAATTCCGGTTTGAAAAGGACAACAGGATATCGCAAATATGCTGCCCGCTGCTTTGCTCTTATTAGTACATGTTGTCTTGCATCATTGTACTTGCATTCATACCTGGTTCATTATGTGACAGCAGTATGCAAGCTAGCTTGCTTATCAATTGTTCTCTCCAAATTATCTGATCTGTATTAATGGTTACATTAGTGTAGAATATATCCAATGCCAATGAAAAAGTTTAGCTCTGCATTGTTCTTGTAAGTACCTGATGTCCTTTATCAGTGTACTTATATTGACAGCTAGTTGTTCATGTACCATCACTCTACCGCTTATTTTCCTTTGCCCTCCATTTTCTACACATCAGATCTATATTTACTCTTACCATAAGGTTGGATAACACCGATGGTACTGAAGAAGTTTAGCTCTGCATTGCTCTTGGCTGTACCTTTTACCTGTATCGATGTACTTACATTTATACCTACTTGGTTATGTAGCATCACTCTTCATCTTATCTTAAATATTCTCCATTTTTTCTTATATTATCACCTCTATATTTACTCTTAACAAAATGTAGAATAGAGGCAATGTTTATGAAGAAGATTCTGTGGTAAACTTCTTGAATTGCCCCCCCCCATCAGCATGGATAAGGGCTTTATAGAGCCGGTCTTCACCACTAATGTAAGTCTGTCCTTCTCAAGCCTTCAAACTTTGTTGTGTATATTTGGTTAGGTATGACTGCAACAGCTGTTTATTTTTGGTGTTTGCATCAAATTGCATGTTTGAAGTTTATTATGTAGTTCATAAACAAAAGTTTGTCCTTCTCAATTTAAGTTTTCAGTTGTACAACCAAGTTCCTTCTTCATACCATGTAAATTAAACTATACAGAGCAAGTGATCTTCTTTTGCACTGCATGTATGCTTCTGTTCTTGATCCGTAATCCAGTGGTGTGGTGAACCTACCCACTACACCACAATGTCATATTCTGCAATGTCTTAACTATGAACAATGTCATATCATTCTACTATTATTTAAACCGTCTCTTTATTTGCCAATCTGAAATGGGATAAATTGATAGCACACTAACCATTGATACTTATGAGTTCTTGATCTGTAATCCAGTGGTGTCGTGAAGCTGCCAACTCCTTCACAATGTCATTTCCTGCCATGTCTTGACCTGAACAATACCATATTGTGTTAATGCTATTTTAAATTGTGTCACTTTATTCGTCAATAAGAAATGTGATGAATTGTCAGCACTGATACTTATATGTGCAAATCATGTCATCTATCTACTTGTTTCTCTTTCAGAGTGAGGAGGATATAAGCATCAAACAAGCGCAGTCTCATCAGCTTGCTCAGCTGCTTGCGCTGCAGCTCCCGAGTAGGGCTAACCTTTCTTGAATTCTATTGAAGTGCTGTCGGTTTTGTATATTATTTTGTCGGCATGTTTATTTGCACTGGTGGCGATCCTTGAAGCCCAGTGTATGTAATCTACTGTCTACTTGTGCTTTATTATCATAGTGGCGAACTTTGATGCCCAGTGGATGTAATATGCCGTAATTTCTTTATTGTATATTCTAGGTTTTTCCTTATTCACGATGCTACAATTATTTTACTGTATACATATCCTGTCTTCGCTCCATGAAAACTAAACCGGCCAAACCGTAAATTTACGGTACATAATCGGGCCGTCATGCAAATCACTATGTATGGGCCGCATCATGGGCCTAGTCATCTTGGTCCGTTAACAGGCCTAAATGTAAACTGGCCCACTAGTAGTTTCGGGCCTTTAATAGTCCGAGTAAACCGCCAGCCCTATTTTCGCAAGAAAATTCAATGGGATTTTATTAGGCTGAAAAGTAGGTTGGGCCTGAAACATGCCGAACAGCTCACGGGCCGACAGCAGGCCGAAATAGACCCTGGCCCATGATTGTGCCAATCACATCACGGGCCGTTAACAGGCCAAAATTGTCTCGGTCCTTGTTTGGCCCAATCAGATTATCGGCTGTGAGCAAGCCGGATGCAAAGCGGGCCATGGTTAGGCCCAACTATATGACGGGCTTTTAACAGGCCGAAATAAATATAGGGCCAAAATGTTAAACGGGCCTTTAAAAGGCAAAACTAATATCAGGCCGTATTACTGAATGGGCCTTTAGCAAACAGAAATACTAACCGGGCCTCAAGTGGGCCCAAAAGCACAGCGTCTAGTTGACGGGCCGAATCTTATATGGGTCATAATTTAGCCCAAAGGCTCTTAAAGGGCCGGATCTGATATGGGCCGTAATATGGCCCAGAACGTGGTAGGCTATTAACGGGCCGGATCTCATATGGGCCCTTATTAGTCCCAGAACGTGGCAGACTGTTAATGGACTGGATCAAATATGGGCCGGCATTTGGCCCCAAACATGGCAGCCTGTTAACAGGCCGGCCTACTAGTGTCTTCAAAATCTTGTGGGCCTTTAGCTGGGCCGGCCCATTATGTTCTGCAAAATCTTGTGGGCCTTTAGCTGGGCCGGCCCATTATGGTCTGCAAAATCTTATGGGCCTTTAGCTGGGCTGGCCCATTATGGTCTGCAAAATCTTGTGGGCTTTTAGTTGGGCCGGCCCATTTAATCTTTATGGGCCACTTTTGGGCCGGTCCACGTGTCAACATATCATAGGCGCATCTCGCCCATTGGATGAGTGACATCTGTGCCAATGCGGAGCTGACACGTGGTTCCGTCGGCCAATGAGAATTTTACACATGGAAAATCGCCATTGGTCGTGGCTGTTAGCGGGTTATTAGATCCAAAACCAGACCTGATAGCTTAACGGCGACCTGTTACGGTGGATGCCATGTGTCAGTTACCCTTGACGAAAGCACTTCCATGACGCGGCATTTATCGTCATGGAAGTGGACACTTCCGTGATGATAATTTTGGTATTGTCATGGAACACTTCTACGACAGCACAGGTATGACTATCTTGAATATGTCATAAAATCGTCATGGATGTACATGCATGACAGAAAACGTGACCTACTGTGACAAACACGTATCATCACGGAAGTGTATTTTTTTTGTAGTGCTTGCTCTTACTTGGCAATGTGATATGTGGTTGCATGTTGCATATGGTGTCTACCTTGTAATGCTTCCAGTTAGGGTAAATTGCATCTGCTTAGTTAACACATTATACCTGTGAATATGACATGCCTTCCTGTTTTTGGTACATACTACGTCTTTCTATTAACCATGCTCTTACATCAAACTACTTTTCATGTGTATCCCTCATCAATCACTTCGGGCGAGACACCGTCAAATTGACAGTGTAATATTGGTTGCATCTTGCATATCATTTCAAACATGTACTGCCTCAAATTTGTTGAAATGCCACTTATAATGAGACTCTTCTAACTTGGTAGGGTGATTTTGGTTGGATCTTTCATATGGTGTCTAGCTTGCATTGCTTCCAATTTGTTGAAATGCCTTCTGCTTAGCGTTTTTCATACATATTCCATCCTCCTACAATGTGGTTGCCTTAAATAAATGTTGTGTTCGTCAGTATCATGCATCAATGAATTTAGAATAGCGAATTTCATTCTTTTTCTTGAGTGTTTGACCTGACAAGGCAAAATCTAAATGGATGAACGCGCGGAATGATGGTGGTCCTCTGGAGCAATCGAAACAGATGATCTCTGCAGGTTCTCCTGCTACTCCTACTGCAGTGCAAGTTCCAAGTCTCATCTCCCCTACTCCACAACCCCAGGTGCTTGCTCTAACCTGGTAGTGTGATATCTGGTTGCATGTTGCATATGGTGCCTAGCTTGTATTGCTCCTAATTTGTTAAATTGCATCTCCTTAGCTTACACATTATACATGTGAATATGACACGCCTTCCTATTTTTGGTACATACTACATCTGCCTATCACACCATGTTCTTACATCAAACTACTGTTCTTGTGTATCCTGCATCTATCACTTATGATGAGACAGTCACGCCCGTGGGTTAGTATGAGACGCGCTACTATTATAAAGGGTGCAGTTTCATCCTCCCCACATGATTCTCAAGAAACAACAAGTCTAAATGAAGATATTGATCATAGCTCTTTACTTGAAGACCGCATTTCCCCTACACCACCATCGCAGGTGCTTGCTCTAACTTTGCAGTGTGATATGTGGTTGCATGTTGCATACAGTGTCTCGCTTGTAATGCTTCTAATTAGGGTAAATTGCATCTGCTTAGTTTACATATTATACCTATGAATATGACATGCCTTCCTATTTTTGGTACATACTACATCTAGCTGTTAACCATGTTCTTACATGAAACTACTGCTCTTCAGTATCCTGCATGAATCACTTATGATGAGACACCTTTATTCGTTGCATATTGCATATTATTTCTAGCCTGTTGCCATGTATTGCTTCTAATTTGGTCAAATACATTTATGAGGCCACCCTTTTAATTTGGCAGAGTGATATTGGTTTCATCTTTCATATGGTGTCTAGCTTGCATTGCTTCTAATTAGTTCAAACACCTTGTGCTTAGATTACACTTTATACATCATACATGTCAATATGTCATGCCGTCCTATTTTTCATACATATTCCATCCTCCTATCATGCGACTTCCTTACATGAAAGTAGTGTTCGTCAGTATCATGCATCAATGAGTTCTGAAGAGCAAATTTTATTGCTTTTCTTGTGGATTTGACTTGACAAGGCAAAATCAAAAAAAAGGAAGGCAAAGAGTAAGGAAGGCGATGATGGTGGTCTTCTGCAGCAACGTAAACGGAGCATTTGTACGGATTCTCTTTGTACTGCTAGTGCATTACAAGTTCCAAGTCTCCGCTCCCCTACTCCACCATCCTAGGTGCTTTCTCTAACATGACAGTGTAATATCTGGTTGCATGTTGCATATGGTGTCTAGCTTGTATTGCTTCTAATTAGTGTAAACTGCATCTGCTTAGCTTACACATTATACGTGTGAATATGACATGCCTTCCTGTTTTTGGTACATACTATATCTGTCTATCACACCATGTTCTTACATGAAACTACTCTTCTTGTGTATCCTGCATCAGTCACTTATGATGAGACACCTTTAAGTTGGCAGTGTGATATTGGTTTGCGTCTTGAATATGATTTCTAGCATGTAGTTCTTCTAATTTGATGAACGCCTCCTATGATGAGACAGTTTTAACTTGGCAGAGTGATATTGGTTACACCTTCCATATGGTGTCTAGCTTGCGGTGCTTCTAATTTGTTGAAGTGCCTTCTGCTTAGTTACCACATCATTGGTGTGAATATGTCATGCCGTCCAGTTTTTCGTACATATTCCATCCTCGTATCATGAATTTGCCTTTCATCAGAGTAGTGTTCGTCAGTATCATGCATGAATGAGTTCTGAAGAGCGAATTTCATTCCTTTTTCTTGTCGGTTTGATCTCACAATGCAAAATCAATAAAGCGGAAGGAAATTGGTAAGGCATTGGATGATGGTGGTCCTTCCGAGCAACTGAAACAGAGGGTCTCTACAAATTCTACTCCGCCATCCTCCCAACAAGATTCTCAAGACAATGCAAGGCTAGACAGTCAACGTAGCTGTGTAGATGATGAGCACATCTCCCCTACTCCACCATCATAGGTGTTTGCTTTAACTTGGCACTATTATATGTAGTTGCATGTTGCGTATGATGTCTAGCTTGTATTGCTTCTAACTTTGTTGTATTGTATCTGCTTACTTTACACATCATACTTGTGAATATGACACGTGTTCCTGTTTCTAGAACATACTATATCTGATCTCACCATGTTCTTACATCATACTACTGTTCTTGCATATCCTGCATTAGTCACTTATGATGAGGCATCTTGCATATGATTTCAAGCATGTACTACTTCTAATTTGTTGAAACACCAGACAGTTTGAGCTTGGCAGAGTGATATTGGTTGCATCTTTCATATGGTGTCTAGCTTGCAGTGCTTCTAATTTGTTGAAATGCCTTCTACTTAGTTACCACATCATAGATGTGAATATGTCACGCCATCCTGTTTTTCGTACATATTCCATCCTCGTATCATGTGTTTGCCTTTCATCCGAGTAGTGTTCATCAATATCATGCATGAATGAGTTCTGAAGAGCAAATTTTATTCCTTTTTCTTATCGGTTTGACTTCACAATGCAAAATCAATACAACTGAAGAAATTAGTAAGGCATTGGATGATAGTGGTCCTTTGGAGCAACTCAAACAGAGGGTCTCTACAGATTCTACTCCACCATCCTCCCAACAGGATTCACAAGACAATGCAAGGCTGGACAATCAACGTAGCTGTGTAGATGATGAGCACATCTCCCCTACTCCAGCATCACAGGTGCTTCCTCTAACTTGGCACTGTTATATGTGGTCTCGTGTTCCATATGATGTTTAGTTTGTATTGCTTCTAATTTTGTTGAATTGCATTTGCGTAGCTTACAACTTATACCTGCAACAATCACTTACCCATAAGACACATTTAACTTGGGAGTGTAATGTAGGTTGCATCTTGCATTGTCTTCTAGCCTGTACTGCTTCTAATTTCTTGAAATTGCACTTACGATGAGACACTTTTTACCTGGTAGAGTGATATTGGTTGCATGTTCATATGGTGCCTAGCTTTCATTCCTTCTAATTTTGTTGAAATGCCTTCTGCTTACTGTTTTTCATACATATTCCATCCTCCTATCGTACATGTGAATATGCAATGTTGTCGTTTTTTTGTATATATTCCATCCTCCCATCATGTGCTTGCCTTACATCAAAGTAGTGTTTGTCTGTATAATGCATCAACCAGTTATGCGGAGCTAATTTTATTCATCTTCTTGTGGTTTTGACATCAGAAGGCAATAACAAAAAATGGGAAGGAAAAGAGTAAGTTAGGGGATGTTGGTGGTCCTCCGGACCGACGCAAACAGAGACTCTCTAGATTTGCCACTGCTACTGCTAATGCAGTTGAAGTCCCAAGTCTACATGATGAGTTCATCTCCCCTACTCCACCATCGCAGGTGCTTGCTCTAAGTTGACAGTGTGATAATTGGTTTCATGTTGCATATGTTGTCTAGCTTGTATTTCTTCTATTTTGATTAAATTGCACCTGCTGAGTTTATACGTTATACATGTGCATATGACATGCTTTTCTGTGTCTAGAATACACTGCATCTATCTATCATACCATGTTCTTACATCAAAGTACTGATGTTGTGTATCCTGCATCAATCACTCAAGATTGGACGCTTTTAACATGGCAGTGTGATAGTGGTTGCATCTTGCATTTCTTTCTAGGTTGTACTGGTTCTAATTTTTCGAAATGCCACTTATGACAAGACACTTTTAACTTGGCAGAGTGTTATTGGTTGCATCTTTCATATGGTATCTAGCTTGCATTACTTCTATTTTCTTGAAAATCCTTCTGCCTAGTTTACACATCGTAGCTGTGAATATGTCATGGCATCCTATTTTTATTACATATTCCATCCTCATACGGTTGTCTTACATCAAAGTATTGCTTGTCTGTATCATGCATCAATGAGTTCTGAAGTGCGATTTTATTCTTTTGTGTTGTGGGTAATGTAAAAAAAAGAGCAAGGAAAAGAATATAGTAGGGAATGGTGTTGCTCGTCAGGTGCAATGGAAAAGGATCTTCCCTCGAGTTTCTGCTGGTACTTATAGTGCAGTAGAAGGTCCAAGTCCACTAGCTAAACCTACAAACACAGTATCACCTGCTCCACAAGCTGCAGCATCCCCTTCAACTGTATCAGCATCTCAACGAGTTACTCGTTTGTTTGCTCCACAACTGGCCTATTCCCAAGCTGCCTTCACACCTAACACTACTTCCGAAGCACTACTGACACCACATGACTTGGCAAGATCAGATGAACCTCATGAGCATCAACACCAAGACGGTACCTGACCGAGTCAAGTTGCAGTTGCATGCTTCTTTATATGTACACTCACAGTTTGATGTGCACTAACACTTTCCATATTCGTTGTTGAAATAGCACCACGGCGCATGCGCAAACAGACATCAGGGATAATGCTTGACAGATTAACAAAATCTAAAGGAGGAATAATGGAGATCCATTTTGAGGCAGGTTTAAAAAGGCCACATGATGCTACAGAGTCAGCCAAGTTAGTATCAGAGGCAGTCGTTGCCATTAGGTGTCATGCACGTATCCTCCCAACGTGGATCCAGTACAGGAATGAGAAAGATGATACCCAGTTTAACACCTTCCTTGACCATTTATCCGTAAGTAATGTTATTCATTGCAATTTGTAATATTGTCTTGCTCTATCCCATACTTTCTAGCTTCCTCCTAATAAGACTCACATTCTTTTTTCAACAGATGAGGTTCAAGTTGGATTTGAAAGATGATGCAACTAAACAAGCATGCACTCACATTTTTCAGTCTGCTCTGCGACGGTATTGGTATCACCTTTGAAAAACTCACTTTGAGGGCAAGGCTAACAATGAAATCGCCCAAACATCTCCAGTGGAATATATTATAGATGAAGACTGGACAGACCTTGTTAAACACTGGTCTGATCCAAAGTAACAGGTAGGGTATATGTATTTGATCAGATCACATATTGAACTCATATTTACATATGTGCCTTACAAGTGTATCTTCTTCTAGGCTAACTGTTTGAAGAACAAGAACAACCGTTCTAAAGTGAAATTCCAACAGACAACAAGATCTTCTTGCTATATTGGACACTATGAGGCTCTTGTAAATAGCTGCTACTTCCTTCTTTTTTCAGTGCCATATTATCGTATCTATATTGACTTGTTCCAAATACAGAGGAAAGACGTGCGGACCAAAAAGAACCTGAACCGAATGCAGTGGAAATCTTCAAGGATTGCCACACCAGCAAGATGAAGGGCATGAGCACACCAGTTCAAGCCGCTGTTGTAAGTCCTTACTCCTCCTGCCTTTGAACAGATTGTTACTGTGACGTGTTCATTTAACTGCTTGGTTTGCAGCCAATGTCAGTTACTCTGTTCACTTTTATACACAGTTGTCTTAACGTATCATTTCACCTTAAAAGAGAGGAAGGATATTATTTTGGTCTTGATCGATAATCTAGTTGTGATGTTCACGTGCCCACGCAATGATACAATAGCCTGTTTGTTTGATATCTGTTTGCCCATGATATGAATCATGTCATACTATGTTCATCCTACTTTAAACCATGTCTCTTTATCCTTAGATGTCATGAATGTGAGGAAATAGACAATACAGTAGGCATGCTACGTGGACATATGTTCCGAAAGTGATTTTATTATGTAGTTGGCACTACAATACATGCTAATGTATTACAGTATTTCACCAAAATAAGTTTTGTATAAACATGAAACCTACTTTCTTTGTTTTTATCTCATTAGTAACTTATCTGGTACACTAATCTACAAGTTCAAACTTTTAGCAAGCTATGGAACAAATGATTGAACAGCCACAACCACCTGAAGGTAATGAGGCTACCACAGGCACAATGTCACCTCTTGCTGCAGTGCATCAGTATCTCTCCACTAATAGTGCAAAAAGCACCTTCCTGCGTAATTCTTGGTTGGTTGTCAAGGTAACCTCGTCCAAATCGCCTACTGAACAAAATCTTTCGGCTAGACAGAGTGATATATCTGTGCTCCAGACACAAGTCAAATCCCTAATGGAGGTCGTTTCGGAAACAAGAATACTGGTTGACAAATGTCGTCAAGATATGAATGGTTTTGAAACCAGACTATCAGACATTTGCTTTGTTTTTCAAGAGCAATGGGGAAGATCATTCTGCTCCATCAGATTCTATAGCCTGAAACATTAGCACTCAGGTCAAATGATCTGTGCTCCTATACATCTGATGGTGCTTTTATCTGCACGGACTGTAAACTTTATGCCAACGGGCCTTTTGTTGTATGGATGGAATTTATTTTGTTGTGATACAACATTTATCGTGCTGCCAAAGGCTGTAGAAATTACGACACTATTTTTGTATAGTGTAGGTTTATCATAGTAATGTATTCAGCCGAAAGCTTCGTAGGAGCCCAACATGCCAACATTCGTCGGGCCCACAATTCCAACTGGGCTAAAAACGATTATGGGCTGTAATTTGCATGTAGCCCACTAAAAATATCCGGGACTAATCAGCATAAGCTTTCTTATTTTTGGTAGGCATGTGCCCACAGTGGGCCTTTAGCAGGCCTAAACATAATTTGGGCCCTCAGTAACAACAGGCCGTTAACATGTGTAAATATCTCGAGCCCATAAATAGGATGGGCCTTTAATTGGCCGAAAGTGAGACTGGGCCCTGATTGTGCCAAATAACCCACTGGTCATTAGCAAGCCAAAATGTATCTCAGCTCGTGGTGGCCCATTTACAATGCTGATCATTCACAGGCCAAAACTCGGACGGGCCGTAAATCTGACGACCTACTACACAGGCCTTTACCAGGCCGGAAGTGCGGTCGGGCTTGTTTAGTATCAGTTTTATAAGGGCCGTTAATAGTCCCGATGTGACGTTGGGCCACATATGGCCCATGGATTTCCTCCGATGTTAATAGGCCGAAAAACACAACAGGCTGGAAGTGGCCCAAATCTACAGTGGGCCTCTAATAGGCCGAATGTCCGACATGGCTGAATATGACCCAATTCCTTCACGGTCGTTTATGGGCCGAAAGTTTCAATGGCCAATAAATGGGCCCAAATGAAGCAAGACCTTTAACAGGCCGGAAACACACCGGTCGTAATTTAACCCACATACTTAGCAGACTGTTAATGGGCCAGAAATGACCAAGGGCTGCAATGTTGACAAGTCTAGAACGGGCCATTGACGGGCTGATTTGACACTAGTCGTACGGGCCTTGACTGCAAATGGGCCGTCTGCAAGCAGGCTGTTAATGGGCCAACCTGCTAATTTTGACTGGGCCAGCCTTTTTAACCTAAATGGGCCGCTATTGGGCCTTGCCACGTGTCGAAATATCATAGACATCTGCTGTCCATTGGGCGGTTGACATCTGTCCTTTCGCAGTGCTGACATGTGGTTGCTATTGCCAATGAGAATTTTACACGTGGAAAATCCTAATTAGTCCTAGCTGTTAACGGGTTATCGGATCCAAACCGGAACCCGATAGCTTAACGGCGACCCATTACGGTGGATGCCACGTGTCAGTTACCCTTGACGAAAGCACTTCCATGACGTGCCATTTATCGTCATGGAAGTGGACACTTCCGTGATGATAATTTTGGTATTGTCATGGAACAATTCTACGACAGCACAGGTATGACTATCTTGATTCTGTCATAAAATTGTCATGGATGTACAAGCATGACAGAAAACGCGACCTACGGTGACAAACACGTATCATCACGGAAGTGTTTTTTTTTGTTGTGGGTTGTCATTGATGGCGAGCTTTTCGCACATGCGGACATCCTTGACACCGTTGGTGAACGCCGCGATGATGGCTCCGTCCGAGGCACGCGGAATCTTGTGGCGCACCTGGTGTTGAATGTACTTGCGGAGGGTCTCGTCAGGGTGCTGGTCGTTCATGGTGAGGGCGTTGTCGGCGTCCTGGGACCGGGGGTACCCAGACTCGTCTGCCTGTGGCCCAGCGCGTGGCTCCGCCAAGGGCCTAGTACGGCCCAACTCCAAGGCTTCACGAGCAAGACCCTTGCGAGGGCCCCTACCTTGCGAAGCAAATGATATCAAGTCCCCCCGAGGGACGGCCCCCCGAGGCTACCTCCCGAGGAGCAGATATCTCTAGGCAAGCATCCCACCTCATGAGGCGCGCAATGACGGGAGCCATGACGACCAAGGCCAGTAGGGCGCCAGCGGGCGCAGTCCAGGACAGTTTCCTCTTTGGTGCTAAGGAGGCAAGGATGTACGCGGGTTCCGAAGGAATCCCCCAAAGGTTTCCACTCCAGTGCAAGAAGACCAAGACCACGGGCTCGGCAGGATGGAGGACATCGCCGAGCCCACCGCTGCGTCACGACCAGAAGCTTTGCAGGCAAAGACCACCTTTAGTCGGGATAGGGTGTACTCTTGTCCCCCTTCAAATTGGCCGTTTTGGTATCCCTTCCCGCCTAAGCTATGAGGGAAGAGGACCAAGGCCACTATAAGTATAGGCTAGTATCCAACATAAAGAAAGATCGAATCCTTCCGCCGTTAAGCTCCCCCGAGGCAGCTCACACTTGTACTAGTTCATCCTCATCCTCGTCACGAGGCAATGAACCACAAAGCAGTAGTAGGGTTTTACACCACAAGGTGGCCCGAACCTGGGTAAATCACTGTGTCCACTTCTTCTCCCCTCTCGCTCAAGCTCGACGGAGCTAGGCCGTAGGGCGGTGAGCATCAAGATGTAGCTAGGCAAGATCCTTCACACACGCCCCAAAGTTCGAATCTTGTTTGGGTCCGCGGAGCCCAGGTTCCGACATCTGGCGTGCTAGGTAGGGGCGTGTCGAAGTTCTACCTTCCACTTTGCTCCATCCTGGCCTCATCACCCCCATGGCCGACGCCGTCTACCCCACCGCTCGACCCGCCGTTCCTTGGAACTCCGAGGGTTTCCTGGCCTTCACTCCTGACCTGCGCCGAGTGCAGTGGACAGTAAGGTTTAGGCCGGTGTTGCCCCCGCGCTATGACGGCGCAGCTGACCCCGAGGAGTTCCTCCAGCTGTATGCCCACGGCATCCTGGCGGCCGGTGGCGACGACAAAGCCATGGCAAACTGGCTCCCACTGGCCCTCATGAGAGTTCCACGTTCTTGGCTCTGCAGCCTCCCGGAGGCCTCGGTGTCCTCTTGGCGAGCGCTCCGTAGTCAGTTCGTCGCACGCTTTGTGGCTCCAGGGCCCTACGCGATCGCGTGCATCCTCGATGGGTCACAAGCGCCTGCATCCAGTCGCTACGCCAAGAAGCTCTTCCGCCAGGCGAACACCGCTCGGCCTCAGCCTGAGGCCCCGCGGAGTCGCGCGTGGCACGAGGTCGTCGTCACCTTCGACTCCATGGATCACCCTGAATCTGTGGCCGCTGCTGGTGTGCTCCCCATGCTGTGCACGCCCACCATCAGCAACATCTCGGTCACCAAGACCCTCATTGACGATGGCGCCAGCCTCAACATCCTCTCCATGGAGACCTTCGACATGCTTCAAGTGCCTTATGATCAGCTCATGCCCACGGTGCCGTTCTCTGGCATGATCGAGGGCTCCGCCACCCCTTGGGGCAGATGCACCTCCCGGTAATCTTCGGTACCCGCACCAACTACCGCACCGAGTTGATCGACTTTGACGTGGCCCGCATCGGCCTCCCTTACAACGCCATCTTGGGATACCCTACTCTGGCCAAGTTCATAGCGATGACCGATCCGGGCTACAATGTCATCAAAATGCCAAGCAGCGACGACATCGTCACCAATAGGAAGGATGCAGCTCGAGCCCTCAAGCTCACTACAGGGCTGCGGCGTCCTCACGCCCGAACAGCGAAGGTAACCCGGGGGCTCCGGAGGCTGTGTCCGCGAGGAAGAAGCAACTGTTCTCCCAGGACCGTGCTGAGACAAAGAAGGTGCCCGTCGACGATGCCAACTCAGGCCCCACCTTTACCATCGGTGCCGGCCTACCCCCAGAACAGGAGCAGGCGCTCGTCAGCTTCCTCCGGGCGAACAATGACGCGTTCACGTGGGAGGCATCCGATCTGGTCAGCGCCCAGAGGGAGGTAATCGAGCACCACCTGGTGGTGTGGCCCAATGCTCATCCGGTGAAGAAGAAGGCGCAGCGTCAGGCGCAGGAAAAGCAGGCCTTCATTGTCCAAGAAGTGCACAAGCTACATGAAGCAGGGGTCATACGAGAGGTGCGGCATCCGGAGTGACTCGCCAACCTAGTGGTTGTTCCCAAGAAGGGCGGACAAGAGCGCATGTGCGTCGACTTCACGAGCCTCAACAAGGCTTGTCTTTAGGATCCTTTCCCGTTCGTGCGCATCGACCAGGTCGTGGACTCTACTGCAGAGTGTGATCTGTTGTGCTTTTTGGATGCATTCTTGGGCTATCACCAGATCAAGATGGCGGCGTAGGATGTGGAGAAGACGGCCTTCATCTCCTCGTGTGGCGCCTACTGCTACACCTGCATGCCCTTCGGGCTGAGGAGCGCCGGTGCCACCTTCCAGCGACTGATCCACATCGCGCTGGGGCCACAGCTGCGGAGAAATGCGGAATCATACATCAATGACATCATGGTCAAGTCGGGTGTGGCAAGAAACCTGGTCGAGGACCTGGACGAAACATTCGCCAACCTGCGCAGAGTGAATCTGAGGCATAACCCTGAGAAGTGTGTTTTCGGTGTCCCATCCGGCAAGCTGCTCGGCTTTCTTGTCTCACACCAAGGAATAGAAGCCAACCCCGAGAAAGTCAAGGCCATTGAAAGGATGCGCCCCCTCGGACCCTCAAGGAAATGCAGAAGCTGACGGGGCGTGTAACCTCCCTAGGATGCTTCATCTCCAAGCTGGGCGAGAGCGCATTGCCGTTCTTCAAGCTGATGAAGAGAAAGGGGCCCTTCGAGTGGACCCCTGAAGCAGAGGCAGCCATTGAAGATCTCAAGAAGTACCTCACGAGCCCGCCTATCATGGTAGCGCCCCGCTCCCGTGAGCCCTTGGTGCTCTACATGGCGGCCACCCCGCATTCGGCCAGCGCTGTGCACGTGGCGGTCCAGGAGGAATGCGCCAGCGCCTAAGGAGGCCCGACGGCCCGCGTGAGGTCATGAAGCCCCCTGAGCCCTCGTCACCGCAGGGTGCCACCCCTGGGGGCTCTGCCCCTCTGTGGCCCGATGAGGCGCCTGGGCCCCACGCACCCCGCATGAGGCAGGTTGCCGCGATGCCCCACGCCTCGTCGAGCATCCGGTGTACTTCGTCAGCATGGTGCTGCGGGATGCGCGCATGCGCTACCTTATGCAATAGAAGCTCCTCCTCGCACTCCTGGTCGCCTCAAGGAAGTTGTGCCATTATTTCCAGGGCTACCCCATCAAGGTTGTGTTCGCATACCCCCCTGGAAAAGGTGCTGCACAGCCCCAAGGCTGTCGGCAGAGTCTTCGAGGGGAACATCGAGTTGCAAGCATTCCAGCTAGAATTCTGTACGACCAGGGTCATCAAGGGAGCAGTGCTTGCCGACTTCATGGCGGAATGGACGGATACATATGACCAGGAGCTGCGCGAGGACTGGTCCCTCGCGCCTGGCAATGAGGTGCCCGATGGATGGGTCATGCACTTCGACGGAGCCTTCGCGCGATGGGGCGCGGGAGCTGGGGTCATGCTCGTTTCCCCGACTAAAGACAAGCTCTACTACGCTGTCCATCTTTGCTTCCAGCACGGCGAGAAGGTCTCCAACAACATCACGGAGTACAAGGGCTTGATCGCCGGGCTCAAGGCCGCGGCCACTCTAGGGGTCAAGCGCCTCACCATCAAGGGCGATTCCCAGCTCCTCGTCAACTTCTCCAACAAGGAGTACAAGCCGAAAGACAAGCACATGGCGGCATACCTGGAGGAGGTACGTAAAATTGAAAAGCGATTCTTGGGCTTGGAGTTGCAGCACGTCCCGCAAGGCACGAACAAGGAAGCAGACGACATCACCAAGCGAGCATCACATCGCGAGCCCCAAAGCCATGGCGTCTTTGAAGAAATGCTCTTCAAGTCCTCAGCCGTAATACATCACCTCGAAACTAACTCCTTAGTTATTTGCTTGCAAGCTTATGATGTGTATTACTGAAAGGGCAAAGAGATACCTCTCCAAAACTCGGAGTGACAAATCCTAATCTTGATCTATGCCAACTCAACAAACACCTTCGGAGATACCTGTAGAGCATCTTTATGATCACCCAGTTACGTTGTGACGTTTGATAGCACACAAGGTGTTCCTCCGGTATCCGGGAGTTGCATAAACTCATAGTTGAAGGAATAAGTATTTGACATGAAGAAAGCAATAGTAATAAACTGAACGATCATTATGCTAAGCTAACGGATGGGTCTTGTCCATCACATCATTCTCCTAATGATGTGATCCCGTTATCAAATGACAACACATGTCTATGGTTAGGAAACCTTAACCATCTTTGATCAACGAGCTAGTCTAGTAGAGGCTTACTAGGGACACGGTATTTGTTTATGTATTCACACATGTATTTAAGTTTCTGATCAATACAATTCTGACATGAATAATAAACCTTTATCATGAATAAGGAAATACAAAATAACAACTTTATTATTGCCTCTAGGGCATATTTCCTTCAGTCTCCCACTTGCACTAGAGTCAATAATCTAGTTCACATTACCATGTGATTTAACAACCATAGTTCACATTGCCATGTGATCAATACCCAAAGAGTTTACTAGAGTCAATAATCTAGTTCACATCGTCATGTGATTAACACCCAAAGAGTACTAAGGAGTGATCATGTTTTGCTTGTGAGAGAAGTTTAGTCAACGCGTTGTCACATTCAGATCCATATGTATTTTGCAAATTTCTATGTCTACAATGCTCTGCATGGAGCTAATCTAGTTGATTGCTCCCACTTTCAATGTATCCAGATTGAGACTCAGAGTCATCTGGATCGGTGTTAAAGCTTGCATCGATGTAACCCTTTACGACGAACTCTTTATCACCTCCATAACCGAGAATCATTTCCTTAGTCCTCTTTGAGTCATCTAAGGATAATTTTGACCGCTGTCCAATGATCTACTCCTGGATCACTATGTACCCCCTTGCCAAACTCATGGCAAGGTACACAACAGGTATGGTACACAGCATGGCATACTTTATAGAACCTATGGCTGAGGCACAGGTGTCGGTGCAACAAACCCTGGGTCTGTTGCCCAGACCGTGCACAGGCCCAAGATCAAGATTGCAACACCCAAGACAAGGCCAAGGTAAAGAGATAGGCCCTTTGAGGAATCAAAGGGCAGGTTGAGAAGACCAAGTCAAGCCAAGAAGCAAGACACTACTAACGGAAACCTCCCTTGCCGGGCAGGAGAGCCTGGCAAGGTCAAGGTTGCCCCGGAAGCAAGCCTCAAGACCGCCCCGGCAAGCCTGCCGGGGCATACGAAGGCAAAACACCACGCCAACGCTTCACCGCCCCACCTCACAGCGGCGCAAGTCACCGAGCGGTGCGGTGTCAAGCCCCAAGATGACTAAATGGCTGCCTTTTGCCACATGGCAGCAATTTCCTACAAGAATCACCTCTAGATGACACCCGTCCTGCGACGTGTCATGCAGACAGGAGAGAAGGTGGCCAAATAGCCCGGCAAGGAGTGCCGGGCAGGCCATGATGTGACATTAAGCGGCGCATTTAATGCGTACTGCTTTGTCTGCAGAGTAGATATGATAGCATTGTTCGCTATCTTATCAGTACACGATGATAGATTTGCCACTGTGGTGACCCCTTAATCTATAAACGGGGGCCCATGGCAACCATAGAAAGGATTCGGACCCCTGTACACTCATACGCGCGTAGCTGCTCTCGCCCCGAGGCAACCCTACCGGGAAAGAGAGCTTCGTTTCCACCACCATCCACCATCAATCCACCAAAGTAGGAGTAGGGTTTTACGCCTCGCCGCGGCCCGAACCTGGGTAAAACTGCCCATGTGATCTCTGTCGCACTACGCTGCGCTCACCCGCTCTTTGTGCAACATGCTCAGTCCCCCTGCCAAACCAAAAGGGGCCCTTGGCCCCATAGGTGGCTGTAGTTTCCCACGACATCTTTGGCGTGCCAGGTAGGGGGTTGCGCTTGCGCGAACCCGAGAAGTGTACGTAGCGCGTCATCTTCGCCGCCATCTTCTTCATCAACGACACCATCGTCCATGGCGCCCAAGAAGAAGCCCAGCACCGCGGCTCATCCTTCCACCCTGAGGGCCCCGCCGCACGCGACCGCCGAAGCCACAGGGGCTATGGGGACACCTGGAAGTGTGGACGCTGCGGGGGACGTGGTCGGCGCAGGCGTCGTCGTTGCCACCTCCCCTGCGGCTGAAGCAGGAGCAGGAGGCACCAGAGAAGGACATCACCAACTACATCCCAGCGACCACGCCCCACGAGGTATGGGAGGAGAGATTATTCCATCTGCACCTCCCCGTCCAGCCGAGGGGCACAGCCACAGTGGGGGTACTCACTCTAGGGGGAATCGCAACTCCCCGACCGCTCCCGCCGCGGGTGCGGCCGTAGAACATGCGCCACCCCCAGAACGAGCCGACCCAGCTGCTACGCTAAACGGGGCCGCTAGCCCTCAAGCACCTCCACCTCGTCACCACGCCATCCAAGCGGCTGGCTCAGGACGACAAGAGCACGGCGCGACCGCTACCGGCACCATCAGGAGCCGGGCGACGTTACGATCTTCATCGACATTCATGCCAAGCACCACTTCGGAGGCCATGGTGCGGGCTCAGCTACTGTTGAAATTTCCGTCGGTAGCCGATCAGATGGATGAGTGGAGAGCCACCATTCAGAGCCAGATATGCTTCGACGAGGCGGGAGGATCGCAGCGGGCTGGCCCGCCAAGGCCTCGCCAGGCAGCGATAACGGCCCACGCTGTTGGCCGTGTGGATGGGGCGGTGCAGTCCCCTCCGCGGCAGCCGACGCGGGAGCCACGCAACCAAGAACCTGATGACGTCTCGATGGCTTCGTCTGACCCTCGAGTGTGTCAAGGCCCACGGCGAGTCCTAGAGGACAGGCAGAGGGAAGGCGTGTGTGTCAACACCGAGTGACATCGCGACGCCCACCGCCAGACCGACAGGCACGATGGCCCCGACGTCGATGAGCCCGCACTCACTGATGGCGGGTACCTGCCTTTCGAGGCTGGGTGCCCTGCCTTCACCTGCGAGCTGCGGCAAGTCCGTTGGCCGTCCACTCGCATGTTCAAACCAGAGATACCAGAGAAGTATGACGAAAGACTGAACCCGGCAGAGTTCTTGAGCATCTACACCATCGCTGTTCAAGATGCCGGGGGAAGAGATGAGAAGGTATTCACCAACTACTTCCCTTTGGCACTCAAGCCAAATGTGAGGTCTTGGTTGATGCACCTGCCGAAGAACTCCATTTCGACCTGGGCTGACCTGTGCCATGAGTTCGTTGGCACCTTCACGAGCGGCCATCAAGAACCAGGGCAGCCCAGCGACTTGCAGCTTCTTCCACAGAAAGAAGGCAAGAGTCTGCGGAAATACATGTAGAGATTCAGCAGAGTCCACAGGAATATTCTAAACATCCACCCGGCAGCTGTGATAGCTGCGTTCCAGTCCAACATGCGCAACCGTTGGATACGTTCCAAGATGAATGTTCGATTGCCCAAGACTGTGAAGGAGCTTTACACTCTGGTGGATAAGTGTGCTCGAATAGAGGAGGGTAGGAAGCTCCCCGGAGAAGAGGATGGCTTCGACATCGATTCAGAGGATGATGACGAGGCCACCAGTCAAAAGAAGAAGAACAAGAAGCGCAACAAAAGGCACAAGGATAAGGCTGTGATGACCATTGAGGGATCGGGCGTGCCTGGTACCGGCAAGAAAGCCAAGGCTGAGACACCCGGGAAGGAAGTTGCCGCGTGCACTAATTGCCGGGAAGCCCCGACTACCGAGAAGGCTGGGAAAGGCGATGGCCCGTATTGCAAGATCCATCGGACCAAGGGCCACAATCTCCAGGAGTGTCATCAGGTTGAGCAGATTGTCAAGAAACAGAGGGCTGAATATGAGAAGCGAGATAAAGAGAAAGGTCAGGATGGTGCTGGCGGAAAGGGCCGGGGTGGCGGAGCAAGCTTCCCCGGCAAGGCTCCTCAGAATCAAGGAAAACCCGCTAGAGGCCGTGAGAAGGAGGATTGCAACGATGAGAGTGATGGAGGAGATGAAGAGGAAACCAGCAAGCCGGAATTCCAGAAAGCCACTAACACCCAGTGCATTGACAGGGGTGCATCTTTGCACTCCTCTAACTGCCAACTGCACCACCGTGAAGTCAATGCCGTGGAGCCAGCGGCAGACTCTCGAAGGCCGCTCAAGTGGTCCCGCACGCCCATCATCTTCGACGAAGAGGACCACCCTGACTGCACCACCGCGGTAGGGTGCTTGCCGTTGTTTGTATCACCAATAATTTGTAACCTCAAAGTCACAAAGATGCTGGTTCACAGTGGGGCCGAGTTGAATCTAATTTCTTCAAAGGTCATCAGCAAACTCCAGATAGCAGAAGAAGAGCTCAAGGTTACTGGTACATTTCAAGGGATCAACCCTGGCAGGAGTCGTCCTAAGGGGAAAATCACGGTACTAGTGACATTTGGGGGAGAGTTGAATTACCAGACTGAGAAGATCGTGTTTGATGTGGTTGACCTCCCCCTGCCATACAATGGAATCCTTGGTCGCCCAGATTTGGCCAAGTTCATGGCGGCATCCCACTATGCCTACAACACCTTGAAGATGCCAGGGCCGGTGGGCGTCATTTCCATTCCATCAGACAAGAAGGACACAATTATTTGCGTGGAAAAGATGTACCGAGATGCAGTCACGGCAGAGGCCACTGAAGTTGCAATCCCCGCCAAGGAAAGTAATGGAAAGAAGAAGGCTAACAGGGACGCCGGCAAGGAATCCGGGAAGTGTACCTCTTCGGGGTATGCTGCGCCTGTTGATGACTCGCCGGAGAGTTCCAATAGCAAGAGATCCAAGGTTTCTGCACTCGCTGTGAAACAGCTCCCGGCAGGGCTGGCTGGCGCTGGTGGTACTTTCACTATCAGCGCCATCCTCGATGACAAATAGGAAAGCGTGCTTGTTGCCTTCCTGCGGGCGAATGTTGATGTGTTTGCCTGGCAACCATCTGACATCCCCGGTGTTCCCAGGGAGGTAATCGAGCACCACCTTGCTGTCTACCCACATGCCCGACCCGTCAAGCAGAAGGTCCGGAAGCAAGCTTTGGAGCGGCAGCAGTTTATTGCCGAGGAGATCAAGAAACTTGATGCAGCTGGTCTGGTTAGAGGAGTGTTGCATCCAACGTGGTTACCAAATCCAGTGGTGGTACGCAAAGCTAATGGGAAGTGGAGGCTGTGCATAGATTTTACGTATCTGAACAAGGCATGCCCGAAGGACCCATTTCCCTTGCCGCGCATCAACCAGATTGTGGATTCCACCTCCGGCTGTGACCTGCTTTCCTTCCTGGATGCCTACTCTGGATATCATCAGATCTTCATGTCCAAGGAAGGCGAAGAGAAGACCGCGTTCATCACCCCATGTGGCACATACTGCTTCGTACGGATGCCTTTCGAGTTGAAGAGCACCGGGTCTACTTTCGCAAGAGCAGTCCAGATTGGTTTTGAGTCACAGTTGCAGAGAAACGTTGAGGCTTACATGGATGATATTGTGGTCAAGACTAAGGACAGATCGACCCTCATTCAGGATTTGGAAGAGACGTTTGCTAATCTACGCAAGATCAACTTGAAGCTAAATCCGGAGAAGTGTGTGTTTGGCGTTCCTTCCGGCAAGCTACTTGACTTCTTTGTGTCCCACCGGGGGATAGAGGCCAACCCCGACAAGATCAAGGCTATCGAGCAGATTCAAGCACCCAAGACAGTCAAGGATGTGAGGCGTTTGACTGGATGTGTTGCCGCGCTTAGCAGATTCATTTCCAAGTCTGCCGAGCGTGCCTTGCCGTTCTTCAAGGTTTTGAAAAAGGCAGGGCCCATGGAATGGACCCCAGAGGCAGATGTCACACTACAAGATTTGAAGGCCTACCTTTCCTCTGTGCCCACTTTGGTTGCTCCAAAACCTCAAGAGCCATTGCTGCTATACTTGGTAGCAACTAATCAGGATGTTAGCGCAGCACTGGTGGCACAGAGGGAAGTGGATGGAGCAGTAGACGCAGCTAGTGTCCCTTCCGGGGAGGAAAGCGAACACACCCCAGCAAGGTCAGATGCTGATCAAGGTAGAGAAGAGCAAAGCAGCGCAAGTAGTTCTCTGGTCACGGCAAAGAAGAAAGTGGTGCAGCGCCCAGTATACTTCATCAGCTCCCTGTTGCAGGGGGCTAGATCGAGGTACTCTGGCATGCAAAAATTGATCTCTGGCCTTGTCATGGCCTCAAGGAAACTGCGCCACTACTTCCAAGCCCATGAGATCACAGTTGTCACCCGTTTCCCTTTGCAACGGATACTACGAAACCCTGAGGCCACCGGCAGGATAGTGGAGTGGGCGTTGGAGTTATCCAGCTTTGGTTTGAAGTTTGAGAGCACATCAACCATTCAGAGCAGAGATTTGGAAGAGTTTATTGCGGAATGGATGCCAACTCCTACTGAAGAGGTATTGGAGACAGTTATCCCCGGCAGGGAAGCGCCCCAAGAATGGATCATGTATTTTGATGGTGCCTTCTCCCTACAAGGTGGAGGGGCTAGCGTGCTTCTCGTTGCTCCCACCGGAGAACACCTGAATTACGTCGTCCAGATGCATTTTCCCCGGGAGGAGGCTACCAATAATACAGCAGGGTATGAAGGGCTCCTTGCCGGGCTCAGAATTGCAACAGAACTGGGGATCAAGAAGCTGATCATCCGCAGAGATTCACAACTTGTGGTGAGACAAGTCAACAAGGATTACCAATGTCCATTGATGGAGGCATACTTTGAGGAAGTGAGAAAGTTGGAGGAGCGCTTTGACAGATTGCAAACAGAGCACGTTCCCCGTGCAGAAAATAGCATCGCTGATCTTCTATCAAAGTGCGCTGCGCAGAAGCTCCCTGTGGAACCAGGAACTTTTGTTCTCCATCTGACTTAGCCCTCTGTAACCCCGGCAACAATGGCCAGAAAGAGGAGGAAACTGGACTCTGGCAAGCCTCTCGCGGTGGAACCTCTTGAGGATCCCGACAGAAAGCTTGTCGGGCACAACTCCCCTTCGGTCACTGAGCTGCATCCTCCCGCCAGGCCACCGGTCCCCGCGGTCGAGGATCGCACTCTCGCGGACGAGGAGGTGCCGTTAGTCCTCGTTGCCGAGCCATAGGCTCCGCCTTGGGCACGGCACATAGTCCATTTCCTCCAAACTAGAGAACTTCCCGAAGAGCAAGAAGAAGCTGAAAGAGTAGCCCGGAGGGCCAGTATGTATCAGTTTGTTGATGACACGCTGTACAGAAGGAGGCCCAATGGTGTGAAATTGAGGTGCATTTGCCGGGAAGGAGGAAAGGAACTGCTGGCGGAGATACAAAAGGGTATGTGCAGGTCCCACATTGGATCAAGGGCATTGGTTGGGAAAGCTTTCCGGCAAGGATTCTACTGGCCCACGGCCCTCCAAGATGTGGTCGAGCTTGTCACCAAGTGTGAAGCCTGCCAGTTCCATTCCAAGAACATCCACCTGCCTGCCCAAGCTCTCGAGACAATCACTTTGCCATGGCCGTTTTCGGTCTGGGAGCTCGATATCCTCGGCCCTTTCCCTCGTGCTGCCGGGGTTTTTGAATTCTTGTTCATTGCAATCGACAAGTTTACAAAGTGGCCGGAAGTAGAGCCCGTGAGAAAGGTGACTGCTCAGTCAGCTATCAAGTTCTTGAAAGGATTGGTGTGCCGCTTCGGAGTTCCTTCCCGGATCATCACTGACAACGACACCCAGTTCATGAGTCGCGCCTTCATGCAATACGTTCATGCCCTCGGAAGCAAAATCTCATTCGCCTCTGTGGCCCATCCAAGGAGCAATGGGCAAGCTGAGAGGGCGAACGCTGAAATGTTGCGAGGACTCAAGACGAGAACTTTTGATAGGCTGCAGAAGTGCAGCAGGTGGTGGATCGATAAGCTCCCGGTGGTTCTTTGGTTCCTCAGAACGACACCAAATCAAGCTACCGGGCATACTCCCTTCTCCCTAGTCTATGGGGCAGAAGCAGTTATCCCTACGAAACTCATTTATGGGTCACCTCAAGTGCCTGCCTATGATGAAGTAGTGCAAGATCAGCACTGGCGTGACGACGCTGTGCTACTCGAGGAGAACCATCTCCGAGCTGCTACGCGTGCCGCACGCTATCAGTAAGCCCTGCGTCGCTATCACAGCCGCGGGGTTCGTGCCCGGTGTTTTGAGGAAGGTGACTTTGTCCTTAGGCGCGTTCAGTCCGCCAAGGGTGCAAACAAGTTGTCGCCAAAGTGGGAAGGCCCTTACCGGGTAGTACGAGTCACCAGACCTCGCGCAGTCCGTCTGGAGACCGGAGATGGCATTCAGTTGCAAAACTCATGGAACATTGAGCATCTCTGCAAGTTCTACCAGTAAGGCGCGGCTGTCGGGCCCTGCCCGGCAGCCACCCTTTTGTACAGGCCTTTCCTCTATTGCATGTAACCCTTTGTACAAAGCCAGACGCAGACCCTGGGCAACAGAGAAATAAATGAAGCGCTGCCCCCCCCAACAAATTGCATGCATGCATAAGCATATCATGAGCATTGCATGTTCATGTAGATAAGATCGCATGAGGCATCATTTTCATCTGCATCAAACTGCAGTCTCCTACCAAGGATTCGATCCCGAAAAAGGAGAAGAGAAGACAAGCCTACATTGCGATCCCCGGCAAGCCCAAATAGATAAGTTCTCTCTCTTATCCATACGAGTTCTGTAAGTAAAAACTTGTGCATAGGAAAACCTCACCGCTTTCAAAACTTAGGTGCTCCCGTCCCTTGACTTGAACATTGCTTCGGTCAAGGAGGTTGTAGTGGCCTTTGGCAAGAAAGTTGGTGGGGGGCTGGTCCCTCTTCATGATTTGTGCCCGGCAGGCCCAGCCCCACGGCAGCAACTTGAGGGTACCGGCAGGATAGCCTACCGGGGAAAAACTTGTTTACTTATGCGTATAGAGGCATTCTCCCTTTACATGGACATGTTACATGCACAAGTGCCCGGCAAGGTTTATCTTTTTCATTAATATGCTGATCAACAAGTACAGACCTTACAGAACACAAACATGGATAAAAGAGATTACATAATTTGAACTAAAGTTTGGCAAGTGCCTACATATTTTAGATTGAAAAAAGATAAGTGCCCCGTAATCCCTTTCTTGTACACCTCCTCCTAGGCACTGTGGTGGAAGAGAAGGAGGGCAAAAGGGGTGCCTGAGCAAGATGCCCCACTCATCCCCGTCAGGACCTGCCACGCGCAGCCTGACAAGATTGAGAGTGGCGAGGCTATGAAGGAGGGGGACGGAAGGAGCAGCTCGACGGAGCCTCGGTCACCACCTCCAGGGCCAACCAGAAGCTCTAGCAAAAAGCACCAGCAGGGAGAACCACCGAGGCCCAGCTGGAAGACTGCTGGAGGAGGCGAAGGTACCAAGAGAGCGGCCCTCTCCCCGGTAACCAAGAGGACGGTGATGATGGTGTCGCGGAGGGAGGGGAAGAGCAGAAAGACGAGGCAGCAGGTCGGCAATACGAGACAAAGGCGTCGGTGCTATCGTACTTCGACCTGACGCCCTGCCACCCGCCTTCTCCGTCTTCCCTCGATATTTCTCCATCACTGCCGCTTCAGAGGGACGCCGGCTCCGTGAGCCGTTGCCTCCCCCAGAGAAGCTGCGGGCGGGAGCGGTGTCCGAGGCGCATGAGGGGCGTCGCTCCCCACCTTGGCGGGATGGAAGATGCCGCTGTCTTCAACATTTGCCCTGACTTCACCAATGGGGGCGATACCGGGATTACCAAGGAACCCGAGTGCTGCACCCCTGATGGACAATGGAGCCGCAAAGAACTTCAGCACCCAAGAGGAGGGGACAAACACGCCCCCGCGAGAGAAAGGCTCGGCGCCTCCCGCGCCGTGGGTGGCATATCTGCCGCGCCCCTTTTTACTCCGGACCAGGCTCACTCCCTGAGCGCCTTCACCAGCTTCCGGCGTTGCCAACCTTAAGATCAAGCCCGGGGCTCGGCCCCGGTATCTTTCTCTCAACATTGCGAGAAGAAAGAAGAAAAAGACGAAGAGGAGCGTGGATGAACACTTCCGCTTCCCCCTGCCCCCCTTTTATAGGCAAGCTGGGGGCTGATCCATCGATGGGTAACCACCGTCCTCCTCCACCAATCCATGAAGACCAGGCCCCTGCCTTAACTCTCCCCCGCACCACATGCCTCCATTACCTACCCCACTCGATGCATGCTGCATACGTGGCCGGGGATAAGGGCGTGGTGGGAAGAGTGAATTGGCAGTTACTCGCCCATGCGTTAAAGTCATTCACGGGCCATTACAAGAATGGCCCCACCACAATTGGTGTTACAGAACGGGCGGACGAACCAGAAGCTGATCCGAGCTCAGATTAATGAAGAAGCAAAGAAGATCTCAAAGGGCGAGCAGCTATTTCCCCCTCGCCTGTGCACAAGTTAGGGCCTACCCCGATGACGCCCGGCAGCGCGTTCGGGCCAGGCCCGGGGGCTCATTTCGATGCAACAAATACTGGGTCTGTTGCCCAGAATGTGCACAGGGCCAAGATCAAGATTGCAACACCCAAGACAAGGCCAAGGTAAAGAGATAGGCCCTTTGAGGAATCAAAGGGCAGGTTGAGAAGACCAAGTCAAGCCAAGAACCAAGACACTTCTAAGGGAAAACCTCCCTTGCCGGGTAGGAGAGCCTGGCAAGGCCATGGTTGCCCCGGAAGTAAGCCTCAAGACCGCCCCGGCAGGCCTGTCGGGGCATACGAAGGCAAAACACCCTACCAAGGCTTCACCGCCCCACCTCACAGCGACGCAAGTCACCGATCAGTGCGGTGTCAAGCCCCAAGATGACTAAATGGCTGCCTTTTGCCACATGGCAGCCATTTCCTACAGGAATCACCTCTACATGACACCCGTCCTAAGATGTGTCATGCAGACAGGAGAGAAGGTGGCCAAACAGCCCGGCAAGGCGTGTCGGGCAGGCCATGATGTGACAATGAGCGACGCATTTAATGCGTACTGCTCTGTCTGTAGTGTAGATATGATAGCACTGTTCGCTATCTAATCAGTACACAATGACGGATTTGCCATTGTGGTGACCCCTTAATCTATAAAAGGAGGCACATGGCAAACATAGAAAGGATTCAGACCCCTGTACACTCATGCGCGCGTAGCTGCTCTCGCCCCGAGGCAACCCTGCTGGGCAAGAGCGCTGCGTTTCCACCACCATCCACCATCAATCCACCAAAGCAGGAGTAGGGTTTTACACCTCACGGCGGCCCGAACCTGGGTAAAACTGCCCGTGTGATCTCTGCCATGCTACGCTGCACTCGTCCGCTCTTTGTGCAACGTGCTCAGTCCCCCTGCCGAACCAAAAGGGGCCCTTGGACCCATAGGTGGCCGTGGTTTCTCATGACAATAGGGAATCTCTATCTTCTGCTGTGGTTGGGTTTTGAGTCTCACTCAACTTCATGCCTTGCAACACAGGCAAGAACCCTTTCTTTGACTGATCTATTTTGAACTTCTTCAAAACTTTGTCAAGGTATGTGATTTGTGAAAGTCCTATTAAATGTCTCGGTCTATCCCTATAGATCTTGATGCTCAATATGTAAGTAGCTTCACCGAGGTCTTTCATTGAAAAATTCTTATTCAAATATCCTTTTATGCTATCCAGAAATTCTATATCATTTCCAATCAGCAATATGTCATCCACATATAATATTAGAAATGCTACAGAGCTCCCACTCACTTTCTTGTAAATACAGGCTTCACCGTAAGTCTGTATAAAACCATATGCTTTGATCACCTCATCAAAGTGTATATTCCAACTCCGAGATGCTTGCACCAGTCCACAGATGGACCGCTGGAGCTTGCACACTTTGTTAGCACCTTTAGGATCGACAAAACCTTCTGGTTGCATCATATAAAAATCTTCTTTAAGATATCCATTAAGGAATGCAGTTTTGACATCCATTTGCCAGATTTCATAATTATAAAATTCGGCAATTGCTAACATGATTCGAACGGACTTAAGCATCACTACGGGTGAGAAAGTCTCATCGTAGTCAACTCCTTGAACTTGTTAAAAACCTTTCGTGACAAGTTGAGCTTTGTAGACAGTAACATTACCATCAGCGTCAGTCTTCTTCTTGAAGATCCATTTATTCTCTATGGCTTGCCGATCATCGGGCAAATCCACCAAAGTACACACTTTGTTCTCATACATGGATCCTATCTCATATTTCATGGCCTCAAGCCATCTGTTGGAATATAGGCTCATCATAGCTTCTTCATAGTTCATAGGTTCACCTTGTTCTAATAACATGACTTCCAGGACAGGATTACCGTACCACTCTGGTGCGGATCTTGCTCTGGTCGATCTACAAGGTTCAGTAGTAACTTGATCTGAAGCTTCATGATCGTTATCATTTTCTTCCTCTCTAGTTGGTGTAGGCATCACGGGAATGGTTTTCTGTGATGTACTACTCTCCAATTCAAGAGAAGGTACAATTACCTCATCAAATTCTACTTTCCTCCCACACACTTCTTTCAAAAACTCTTTCTCTAGAAAGGATCCAAACTTAGCAACAAAGATCTTGCCTTCTGATCTGTGGTAGAAGGTGTACCCAATAGTTTCCTTAGGGTATCCTATGAAGACGCACTTTTCCAATTTAGGTTCGAGCTTATCAGGCTGAAGCCTTTTGACATAAGTGTCGTATCCCCAAACATTAAGAAACGACAGCTTAGGTTTCTTGCCAAACCATAGTTCATACGGTGTCATCTCAACGGATTTAGACGGTGCCTTCTTTAACATGAATGTAGCTGTCTCTAATGCATAACCCCAAAACGATAGTGCTAAATCGGTAAGAGGCATCATAGAATGCACCATATCTAATAAAGTATGGTTACGATGTTCGGACACACCATTACGCTGTGGTGTTCTAGGTGGCATGAGTTGTGAAACAATTCCACATTGTTTTAAATGAAGGCCATACTCGTAACTCAAATATTCGCCTCCGCAATCGGATCGTAGAAACTTTATTTTCTTATTACGATGATTCTCAACTTCACTCTGAAATTCTTTGAACTTTTCAAATGTTTCAGACTTGTGTTTCATCAAGTAGATATACCCATATCTACTCAAATCATCAGTGAAGGTGAGAAAATAACGATTCCCACCGCGTGCTTCAACACTCATTGGACCGCATACATCGGTATGTATTATTTCCAATAAGTCATTAGCTCACTCCATTGTTCCGGAGAACATAGTTTTAGTCATCTTGCCCATGAGGCATGGTTCACAAGTATCAAATGATTCATAATCAAGTGATTCCAAAAGTCCATCTGTATGGAGTTTCTTCATGCGTTTTACACCAATATGACCTAAACAGCAGTGCCACAAATATGTTGCACTATCATTATCAACTTTGCATCTTTTGGCATCAATATTATGAATATGTGTATCACTAGGATCGAGATTCAATAAACCATTTACATTGGGTGTATGACCATAGAAGGTTTTATTCATGTAAACGGAACAACAATTATTCTCTGACTTAAATGAATAACTGTATCGCAATAAACATGATCCAATCATATACATGCTCAACACAAACACCAAATAACATTTAACAATAATCCCGAAGGTAGAGGGAGTGTGCGTTGGTGATCTTATCAACCTTGGAATCACTTCCAACACACATCGTCACCTCTCCATTAACTAGTCTCTGTTCATTTTGCAACTCCTGTTTCGAGTTACTAATCTTAGGAACTAAACCGGTATCAAATACCCAGAGGCTACTATGAACACTAGTAAAGTACACATCAATAACATGTATATCAAATATACCTTTGTTCACTTTGCCATCCTTCTTATCCGCCAAGTATTTGGGGCAGTTCCGCTTCCAGTGAACATTTCCTTTGCAGTAGAAGCACTCAGTTTTAGGCTTGGGTCTAGCTTTGGGTTTCTTCATGGGAGCGGCAACTTGTTTGACATTCTTCTTGAAGTTCCCTTTCTTTCCCTTTTTGCCCTTTTTCTTGAAACTAGTGGTCTTGTTAACCATCAACATTTGATGCTCTTTCTTGATTTCTACCTTCGCCGATTTCAGCATCGCGAAGAGCTCGGGAATCATTTTTGTCATCCCTTGCATATTATAGTTCATCACGAAGTTCTAGTAGCTTGGTGATAGTGACTAGAGAACTTTGACAATCAATATCTTATCTGGAAGATTAACTCCCACTTGATTCAAGCGATTGTAGTACCCAGACATTCTGAGCACATGCTCACTGGTTGAGCTATTCTCCTCCATCTTGTAGGCAAAGTACTTGTCAGAGGTATCATACCTCTCGACACGGGCATGAGTCTGAAATACCAATTTCAGCTCTTGGAACATCTCATATGCTTCATGGTTTTCAAAACATTTTTTAAGTCCCAGTTCTAAGCCATAAAGCATGGCGCACTAAACTATTAAGTAGTCATCATATCAAACTTTGCCAAACATTCATAACATCTGCATCTGCTCCTGCAATAGGTCTGTCACCTAGCGGTGCATCAAGGACATAATTCTTCTATGCAGCAATGAGGATAATCCTCAGATCACAAACCCAGTCCGCATCATTGCTACTATCATCTTTCAACTTATTTTTCTCTAGGAACATATCAAAAAATAAGGAAGCTATATTGCGAGCTATTGATCTACAGCATAGATTTGCAAATACTATCAGGACTAATTTCATGATAAATTAAGTTCAATTAATCAAATTACTAATGAACTCCCACTTAAATCAACATCCCTCAAGTTGTCTAAGTGATACATGATCCATATCAACTAACCCATGTCCGATCATCACGTGAGATGGGGTAGTCATCAATGGTGAACATCTCTATGTTGATCATATCTACTATATGACTCATGTTCGACCTTTCGGTCTCCAGTGTTCCGAGGCCATGTCTATACATGCTAGGTTCGTCAAGTTTAACCCAAGTATTCCGCGTGTGTAAATCTGGCATACACCCGTTGTATGTGAACGTAGAGTCTATCACACCCGATCATCATGTCGTGTCTTGAACTATAGCAACGGTGCATACTTAGGGAGAACACTTTTACCTTGAAATTTAGTGAAGGGATCATCTTATAATGCTACCGCCGTAAGTACGCAAAATAAGATGTATAAAAGATAAACACCACATGCAATCAAAATATGTGACATGATATGGCCATCATCATCTCGTGCTTTTGATCTCCATCTCCAAAGCATCATCATGATCTCCATCGTCACCGGCTCAACACCTTGATCTCCATCGTTGCGTCGTGGTCATCTCGCCAACTATTGCTTCTACAACTATTGCTAACGCATAGCGATAAAGTAAAGCAATTACATGGCGTTTGCATTTCATACAATAAAGAGACAACCATAAGGCTCCTGCCAGTTTCCGATAATTTACAAAACATGATCATCTCATACAATAACGTATATCACATCATGTTTTGACAATATCACATCACAACTTGCCCTGCAAAAACAAGTTAGACGTCATCTACTTTGTTGTTGCAAGTTTTACGTGGCTGCTACAGGCTTCTAGCAAGAACCGTTCTTACCTACGGCAAAAACCACAACAGTGATTCATCAAATTTGTTGTTTTAACCTTCTTCAAGGACCGACCGCAGTCAAATTCGATTCAACTAAAGTGGGAGAAACAGACACCCGCCAGCCACCTTTATGCAAAACTAGTTGCATGTCTGTCTGTGGAACCGGTTTCATGTGCGTGGACATGTAAGGTTGGTCCGGGCCGCTTCATCCCACAATACCGCCGAATCAAAATAAGACGTTCGTGGTAAGCAGTATGACTATCACCGCCCACAACTCTTTGTGTTCTACTCGTGCATATCATCTACGCATAGACCCGGCTCATGATGCCACTGTTGGGAGACGTTGCATGGAAAACAAAAAAAATTCTATGCACACGCAATGATCTATCCATGGAGATCCATAGCAATGAGAGGGGAGAGTGTGTCTACGTACCCTTGTAGACTATAAGCAGAAGCGTTTAACAACGCGGTTGATGTAGTCGAACTTCTTCGCGCTCCAACCGATCAAGTGCCGAACGCACGACACCTCCGCGTTCTGCACACATTCAGCTCGGTGACGTCCTCGCCTTCTTGATCTAACAAGACGGGCAAAGTAGTAGATGAGTTCCGGTAGCACGACGGCGTGGTGACGGTGATGGTGATGTGATCTCCGCAGGGCTTCGCCTAAGCACTACGAAAATATGACCAAGGGAGTAAACGATGGAGGGGGGGCGCCGCACACGGCTAGGCAATTGTCTGTTATGTGCTAGGCGCCCCCCTCCCACATATATATAGGTGGGAGGGAGGGAGGAGCAGCCAAAGGAGGCCCCCAAGTAGGAGGAATCCTACTTGGAGTCCCTCCCAAGCCGCGCCCCCCTCTTTCCTTATTTGGAGCGTGGGGAAAGGCAGGGGAGGGTGGCGCCCCCCCCCCCCCTTTCCATTCTCCCATGAGAGGGAAAGGAAGGAGGGGCTAGCCCTCCCCCTTTCCCTAGGGCTGGACAACCAAGGGAAGGGGCGCACCAGCCCCTGTGTGGGTTGATCTGTCCCCTCCTTTGGCCCATAAGGCCCATAACTTGCCGGGGGTGCCCGGAACCCCTTCCGGTGACCCGATTACTTCCCGGTACATCCCGAAACACTTCCGGTGTCCAAATACAATCGTCCTATATATCAATCTTTACCTCTCGACCATTTCGAGACTCCTTGTCATGACTGTGATCTCATCCGGGACTCCGAACAACATTCGGTCACCAAATCATATAACTCATATAACACTATATCGTCAACGAACGTTAAGCATGCGGACCCTACGGGTTCAAGAACTATGTAGAAATGACTGAGACACCTCTTCGGTCAATAACCAATAGTGGAACCTAGATACCCATATTGGCTCCTACATATTCTACGAAGATCTTTATCGGTCAAACCGTTATGACAACATATGTAATTCCCTTTGTCCATCGGTATGCTACTTGCCCGAGATTCGATCGTTGGTATCTCTATACCTAGGTCAATCTCGTTACCGGCAAGTCTCTTTGCTTGTTCCATAATAAATCACCTCATAACTAACTCCTTAGTCATTTTCCTGCAAGCTTATGATGTGTATTACCGAGAGGGCCTAGAGATACCTCTCCGAAACTCGGAGTGACAAATCCTAATCTTGATCTATGCCAACTCAACAAACACCTTCGGAGATACCTGTAGAGCATCTTTATGATCACCCAGTTACGTTGTGATGTTTGATAGCACACAAGGTATTCCTCTGGTATCTGGGAGTAGCATAATCTCATAGTTGAAGGAATAAGTATTTGACATGAAGAAAGCAATAGCAATAAACTGAACGATCATTATGCTAAGCTAACGGATGGGTCTTGTCAATCACATCATTCTCCTAATGATGTGATCCCGTTATCAAATGACAACACATGTCTATGGGTAGGAAACCTTAACCATCTTTGATCAACGAGCTAGTCTAGTAGAGGCTTACTAGGGACACGGTATTTGTTTATGTATTCACACATGTATTTAAGTTTCCGATCAATACAATTCTAGCATGAATAAACCTTTATCATGAATAAGGAAATATAAAATGACAACTTTATTATTGCCTCTAGGGCATATTTCCTTCAGGTTTTACACCGCAAGCTGGCCCGAACATGGGTAAATCACGGTGTCAACTTCTTCTCCCCGCTCACTTGAGCTCGACGGAGCCAGGCCGTAGGGCGGTGAGCATGGAGCTGTAGCTAGGCAATATCCTTCGCACACGCCCCAGAGTTCAAACCTTGTTTGTGTCCGCGGAGTCTGGGTTTCGACAGGCGCGGTCATAGGTGCCCTTGAAGTTGGCGACGAACACCTCGCAGAGCTCACTCCATGAAGAGATGGATTCCTCAGGTAGGTTCATGAAACAGGAGTGTGCGCCGTCCTTGAGGGCCATGGGGAACTAGTTCGCCATGACCTCGTCGTCTCTGTTCGTCGCCTCGATGTTCACTGCGTAGAACTGGCGGAACTCCGTGGGGTCGGGGATGCCATCATAGCACGGAGGCAGATCTGACTTGAACTTGATAGGCCAAACCACCCAACACAGCTCACGAGTGAAGGCCCGAGAGCCGGTGGTGCGCATAGGTGCACCTCCTGCATGGGCTTCGCGGTTTTGGCATCCCGCCACCATAACTTCCTTGACGGCTCGGTCCTGGCACTGCTGCCGTTGCTTGAGGAGCACACACGCGTCTCGCGGCACGCGATGGATGATCTGGTAGCTGGCCTCATCCCGGGCCGGTGCAAGCGCTCCGCATGGCGGGTCGCCTGGCCATGCGTCGTGCCGGGATTCGACGTTGTCACCGTGCAGAGGAGGAGGCGGAGGCGCACCGTGTTCCACTTCCCCAGCGCGAGATGGGGGAGGATGAATCGAGTGGGAGGGCACCGGGGCCTAACCCGCAGCGTTGACAAGCTAGGTGATGCAGCCAAACCAGGCGTCATAGCCTTCGTCGGCTGGGTGGTAGTGCAGCAGCTCACGCGCCATGAGCAGTGCGGCCTGCGCATTCACCGGCCCGCGACGAGCGTGGGAGGATGAGGGCGTAGCCGGGGTGAATGAAGGCGTAGCGGTGCGGCTGTCCGCCTGCGCAGAAGGGTGCACGGAGGAATCCTGCTGCTCGCGGGCAGTACGGTCAGTGGCAGTGTTGGCCACGGCCGAGGTGGAGTGGCGGCGGTCGCCACAGCCTGCAGGCTCCTTCTGGGCGACGTGAGCTGCTCGGCGCTTGGCATGGACATGGCGAGCGTCGGCCATGGAGATGGCGGATCAGGAAATGGAGCAAAGCGGAAGAACTCAGGAAACGGGGATCTGGGGACCCAAGAAAGGTTTGAACTCTGGGGTGTGCTCACAGAACTTTGCTAAGTCCGTCCTCTCAGCTCACTATCTCACGGCGATGCTCCGGCGTGCTCGAGCAGAAGGGAAGAAGAACACAGACCCAATAGTTTACCCAGGTTCGGGCCACCTTGCAGTGTAAGACCCTACTCCTGTTTTGTGTTTGGATTGCCTCACGAGGGAGGATCAATATGTGAGTACAAGTGGAAGCGTGAGGCCTCCGGCGGGTCCAGATCGGATCCTCTCGAAGGCGGAGCCCTAGCTATATTTTTACTCGCCTCGGTCCTCCTCCCCCAAAAAACTAGGTGGGAAGGCTTGCCACAACGGCCAACTTCGAAGGGGGACAACAGTACAACTTATCCTGACTAAAGGTGGTTGTCGGTGTCAAAACAGGCAGACCTCGGGGTAGGGGTACCGAGCTGTGGATCTGAGATCGATGGGGAACAAGGGACGATGAACATGGTGTTTACCCAGGTTCGCGCCCTCTCGAAGAGGTAATACCCTACGTCCTGCTTGATTGTATTGGGTGTATAGTATGGTTACAGAGTAGATCTACCTCGAGATCAGCATGAGCTAAACCCTAAGGTGATGAGGTGATGAATGTAGCTCTAGCCCTAAAGACTACAACCCTCGGTTTATATAGACACTGATAGGGTTAGGGTTACCGGAGATAGATTACAATAAGGGGTAAAGAGATCCTGCCTATCCTTGACTTGGAGGGCACAACACGGCTTCATAGACCTCCTATCGCTGTACGGCTTCACTAGTCCGGCCCATATTCAATGGGCCGATGCCCCGAGGACCCCTTAGTCCATAACTCCCTCGGTAGCCCCCGAACTAGCCTCCAATGCCAGGGATTGCCTTCTGGAATCTTCATATCATCGGCTTGCAAGACGAGTTCTTCCATTCCTTTATTCAGTTTGGAGCCGTATCAATCTCGTCGAACACTATCTGGAACCCGAACTAATACGTGCTCGGGCCCGGACAGTTTCAAGATTCTGGGATCCGAAGATATCTCGAGATCGAGGTGGGACCATCAGAGTTTAATGCCATTCCTCGAGGCAAGGGCTTCGTGCACCTTTTTAGAAGGCGCGCGGCCCAATGAAATCTTTCCACGAGCCCGTCCTTCCAGCTTCAAGATGAGATGCCTATTTACAGATCCAAAGGCGCGGGGGACAGTTTACCTCCCCCCTTTCACAAGGAACAACACCGAAGAAATTACCCGGCGCCATGGCCGACCTCCCAGGTTCATCCTCACGCCCGCACGGCCCACTCCCAGGCAATTGGTTGATCTGTTCAGTTTCACACCTTCAGCTGAGATGCTTGTAGACGCAGTGCTTCCTCCCTCCGGCAGATTTGGTTCCCGTCCGCGCCGGTCTCATCTCCGTCGATGGTTGCACCCTCGCCAAGAACTCCCCCGCTCCGAGTAAGGAGGAGAGGGTATGTCTCGTGCCCTTCCTTCTAAGAGGTTTGGGCTTTCCCATCCATCCCTTTTTACGGGGTTTGTTGGAGTTCTATGGGATCCAGCTCCACAACCTCACCCTGGGTCCATATTGCATATCTCTAGCTTTGTAGTCCTTTGCGAGATATTTTTGAGCTGCGAGGCCCACTTCGACTTGTCGAGGAAGTATTTCTGTCTTGTCCCTCGCCTCCAGAGAGGATCCATATTCGAGGTGGGCGGCGCCGAAGTATGGCGGATAGCTGGGACACGGTACCCAATTAGAACCCCATGAAAAGATCCCGAAGGATGGACCTCGGAGTGGTTTTATATTGAAGACGTTCCCCTCACCGATCCAATTCGGCAAGGGTTGCCCGAATACTCAAACGACCCGCCTATAAAGCGGTTCAACTAGCGGCCCAAAGGCCCTTCCCAATAGGACAGCGAAGAGGTGTGTTCGTTGGCGGCCAAGGTCAGGCTGCTAACTAGCAGTAAGCTGACCATGATCGAAGTGATGGCCGTCGCTCTTACCCGATGCGTGCAACCCCTCCAGCAAAGGGGTCATCCTTTATGGTGCTATAACGGGACTAACGACATAACCCGCTATCAGCGACAAGGGCCAGACAATAAGGCGGCTCTGGCAAAATATTGGCCGATCTCTTCAAGGGAGAGGAGGCAGATTTTGCTCGAAAGAGTATCCGGGAAGGTTGCTCCGGATACAATCTGGCGGACTGGGTAAGCCACAATCCATTGTCTTGAGCTCACGGATTACGCCCGAACTCTGACCGGTTGTATTTGAACAGGGATGGAGGCGTCAAGTTGGGTCCATTAATTTCCCTCCTCCTCAACCGGAGGATCATTCCCGTGATGACGATCCGGGGTATCATGATTACCCAGAGACGTCGATTGATTTTGAAGACAGGGTGTTTATCAGGAGAGACTTGATGGCACCAAGGTCGCTCTGACAGCCGATCACCCCGGGGCTCTTCCCTCTTCCACAGTAAGTGAAAAGAAGACCCTCTTCCGAACAGGGCACTCATCTCATGCTATTCCCCACGTGCTAACTTCTGCTCCCAAGGGTCGCCGAAATATGCGTCAGAACGTCTTGGGAGGAGCGTGGACCACGCCAGCTTCGGCCCCTAATGGGAGATCAAAGCGGAAGACCTCCGCCGAAGTGGAAGCACCTGCCTCCTCGGCCCAGAGGTGACGTATTTCGAAATTACAGCGAGGGTTGCTTTTAACACCCTTTTTTTAAAGTTTGGTTAATTTTGCAGAAAAAGTATGCCCCTGCTTCAGTCCGATGATTCCCCGGGTGCACCGAATTGCAGCTCCGGTCCTAAGTCTTCGGCACAAGCCAGAGCTTCCTCTGAGCACGCGGCAGCCGGCGCGCCTCTGGCGGATTCCAATGATGTTTCGGTCACCAACTCCGAAGTCGAGAGCGTAATGAATCATCGCCGCAGGAGGGAAACTTTACGTCGTACTGCCTTTGCTGACCTGGAATTTAGTGCCTTTAATTCGGTGGATGTGTACCTTGGAGCGGCTCGGACAGGTCTTGAAGGGATCGCCAGTCTTTCTATCGCCAGAGTGCAGGTATGTAACTAAAATAGTTTGAAAGCATGTCATGTTCCCAAACCAACTAGCCCCCAAGCCTTAATTTGGGCGGGACGGCCGAGTTAAGGATTTCTAAGATATGATTTTTGTAGGCCGCAAGAGAGCAGAGCAAAAAGCTGTCCGAGGACCTTGAGGTGAGCCGGACACAGTTGGTCGAAACCAACGCCGAACTGGATGCGGCTCGGAAAGCCAGCAGCGAATTGTCCGGTAAGTAGAAAAAACTGTTTCACAACGCGTAGAAAGGCATACGGTGTATTCTATGCATTAACACCTTTCTCTCCATATAGCCGCGGAAGCCGTAAGCGGGTTGCAAAAGGAGCTGGAGGCTGGTAAACGAGTGCTGACGCAAAGTCATAAGGAGAAAAATGAGCTCAAGGCAGAGAATCAGCGAAAAGCCGAGGAAATTGAGAGTTTGAAAACTCAGCTGGCACAAGCCTTGGAGGAAAACTAGTAGCTGAAAGGTGGCATATTTGGTAAGTACTGATCTTATCGTTCCGCTGCCAAGTACCATTGGTGTTTTAATGATGAAATGCATCACCTGCTTTTTAGGTCTCCTGACTAGGCGGCCCAAGGAAGAAGTTAGCACGTATGACGGGAACCTTTTAAAGGAGCTGTCGAAGACTTACGAGATGGCCCGGAAAGCCATGAAGAGCATGGCGAAGGCGCTATGGCCATTAGATGTGCCGCTAGAGAACATGGCCGAACTAGCCAGTCGCTTTAAGGGAGCTTGATGAAGGTTTGAATTATGCAAGATCTCGTCTTGCCGAGAAGGAGCGCACGAGGCATGGGCTATGGTAAAGACCCGTTTCACCAAGCTAGACCCGGAGCATATGGCCCGGGTTGGTCCAGTGGGCCCTGACAGCCGAGAGATACCTTTAAGCTTGGTGTATGATGATGTGATGCCAGCCGCTCACTATTCTCAGAAGGGTTGTGCTTTAGAGCAATTGATAGACAATGTCGATCAAGAGTAGTTTTGTCAATTCTATGTATCTATGTACTTTACATTGACTGAGCTCAATCCGCGTACTTATTTTTATTTTTAAAGAATATTGTCTTAACCGGCTATCGGCTTCTACCTCCCCGATCAGTGATCGGGAAGTGTTCCTTACTACGTGCCTTGGGAAACAAGGCAACACTTCGGGAACCAGGCAATCCGGCCATCTAGCTTGAACGGACAAAACATGTGCGGAGAGTTATGTTATATTACTGTTTGATGTAAGAAACATCTTTCGATGAAAATAGTTCCTCCAAAGGTTCCTTTCTTCGGGTAAAATTATAGTCCGGATACGTGAGATCAACGGAGACCAATGGCTGCAAAAAAACCCTAGTCATAAGCGCGAGGCTATATTCACTTCCCTTAGGCCGACTTATTGTATTCTATAAGAACGCTAGCTTTCGGCTTCACCCATCTGAGGTACGGTCCCAGATGACCCGGTCGTAACAATCGTAGAGGTGCCCCCTATACTCGCTAGCTGAACAATCGGGAATGTAGGGGTAAACATAGGAGTCAGGCAACCCAACTTGGCAATGATCTTGAGTCAAATAAGTGCAAATTTTGGCTTGAAAGATATGAGGCGGCTGCAATCGAAACGAATGCGATTTATATTGATTGTATTATTTGGCTCCTCTAAGGGAGCCCCCATGCAAAGCTGGGTGTTACATTCAATGATGAATACGGTATTAGCTTGGTATGGTTCGGTTTAGCCGAACGCCTGCCATGTCCAAAATAAAAAGAAAAAACAAAGAGAGTGTCAGGACCCCGATCCTAAGTCACACCGATCTAGCATGTAACACATCATATCACTTTGCGGCCTCACGCACGATATCCCCACAGGTGCCACCTTACCTGGCCTAGGACCGTTTGCGCCTTTTGGCTAACATATATGATAGTGTCGCTAGCATCAATATGACAGAGAACCCAGGCCGACATGACTAGTCGTAAACCCAAGGTGGCACTAATTTACAGGGACAGACATACATGACCCAGCAATGCACGTGTCGATCATCAATGTATGAACCCAAGTCGTAGCAAGCTACAAGGACTTGAAGGAACAATGCGTGACATTTCCCCGAAGGGACAGACACAGGAGCAAAGGAGGACACATGCCGATCATCCCATGTGTTCCGGAGCAATAGCAAGCTACCATGGCTCAGTGGAAGCACTAGGAGACATTTCCCCATAAGAGAGGCTACCAAGAATAAACAACTAGATTGTCAGAAGCCACACATACCAAGCATTTCAAAATCATACACACAATATGCTCGATATGTGCAAATACAACATGGCATCACAACAAAACTCTACGACTCCAAGTACTTATTCAGAAGGCTCCGAAGAGTCATACATAGTAAGAACTACAATCATGGGTCACATGACCCAACATATAGAGCATACAGGCAACGGAAGCATAACATGTCTGAGTACAGACAACTACAAATGGAAAAGGCTGAGAAGCCTGACTATCTACAAGACCCTCCCAAGGGTACAAGATCATAGTTGAGGTAACATGCTAAATGTCGAAGTCCACACGGTACTACTAGTGAGACCGAAGTCTCTCTGCAAAAACATAAATTAAGCAAACGTGAGTACAAATGTACCCAGCAAGACTTACATCAGAACTAGCTACATATGCAACAGTATCAACAAAGGGGGTGGTGGAGTTTAACTGCAGCAAGCCAGCTTTGACTTAGTGGCTATCCGGTACTACGACTACTGGTAACTCTTTGAGGTGGCGCACACGAGTCCACATATTCACCATATCAATACACCACTGTGGATCCGCCCCTGTCCCCCTACGAGAAGGCCATCCATAGCACTCAAGCTTATCTTGCGCATTTTAGAGTTTCCACTTTCACTTGTCTATGAACTGCATAAGCAACCCAGTAGTCCATTACCGCGGACGCGGCTATTCGAATAGATCATATATAACCCTGCAAGGGTGTACTTCTTCACACACGCTCTCACCACTTATCGCCGTTTACACGACATGTACTCGGCAACCTTTAAGCGGAAGCCCAGCAAGGGTGTCGGCCACGACCTGACTGATCACACAAGTCTCTAGTCCAGGTTTATCGCCTATTCAGGTTCCATCCACAGGGAGTCCGGCCGAGGTTTCCACTACGGCCCCGAATGATGTGTGCAGGGTTCCCGAGGCACCAAACGGGCATCTCTGTACACCGGGCCACGTACCTACTGCATCACAGCCCACCCCTAGGGTCAACACTGCGCACGACCTCCAGTATACTACAAACACCAGAAACTACTTGCAACTCCTGGACAGAGGACAAGGCGACCAATAAGCCGAGAGGGTCCATGGGTTTCGGGCCCAATGCATGGTAGTAGCTGTTCTTGGATCACAAACACAGAACTCAGTTCCTGAGGACGGTTTCAATGAGACAACCCACCATGTACTCCTACATGGCCTCTCATCGCTACCTTTACCAAATTGTGTTCACACACTTAGCTCTCAACAGTAGGACATGTTCACACCATTCCAATCCATCCCAGATGAATTTGACCTGACACAACTCTAAGCATAGCAGGCATAACAAGCAAGCATGAATGAGTAGGCACATCATGGCTCAAACAACTCCTACTCATGCTAGTGGGTTTCAACTATTTACTGTGGCAAAGACAGGTCATGCAGAGGAAAGGGGTTCAACTACCGCAGCATGTAACAGTTGAACCATTGTTGTTCTAATGCAGTAAAAGAGAGCAGAAGTGAGAGAGTGGGATTGTATCGGAATGCTCAAAGGGGATTTGCTTGCCTGGCACTTCTGAAGATAGTAGTAGCTCTTCATCGGTGTCAACGATCACAACGTCGGAACAACGTCCACTGAGAGGGAACACCGCCGGCAAACGGAGAAGGAACACAATCAATGCAATGCAACAATATGACGCATCATAATGACATGGCAACATGCTGTGACTTGAGCTAATGCAACTAAAACCAGAAGGGTTTGAGCTTATTTGAGCCAAAGGTTCAAATTCAAACCCAAGCTATGAATTTCCAAAGTGCATTTAGTTGTTTTGATTGAAACGGCAAGGTTAAGTTGCTTAGTCATGCATTAAACCAGTACCAATGGATAGATTGGATTTTTCTGATCATTTTTCATATATAAATCTTTTCCATCTGAGTTTTAGATTAATTTCTATGATTTTTTGAAGTTTAAACCTTTTTCTGGATTTTCTAATTATTTAGAATTATACTAATTCCAGAAAAGGAATTACTATGTCAGCACTACGTCAGCATGACGTCAGTGAGTTAACGGGGCGGTCCAGGTCAAACTGACCAGTGGGTCCTGCGTGTCAGTGACTAACTAAACTAACCTAGTTTAATTAGCACTAACCTAGGTTAATTAGCAGTGCGGGCCCCGCATGTCAGTTAGAGAGGGGTTAATTAGCGGGGTCATCAGTGGCTAATGACAGCACCATGTCGACTTTGCCAGAGTTTGGCCGGCGATGACCAACCGAGCGGTGGAGACGCGTCGGGTTCACGCTATACGGCACGGTTTGGACCGCGGTTGTGTTCTACAGCGAGCTGACGCTCGCGCGCATCTGATGGAGCAAGAAGGGGAAGCTGCGGTGCGCTGTGGTGACGGCAGCAGCATGCTAGGTGGAGGCGGAGCTACGGTGGTGCACGAGCGTGAGGCTGTGGGGCGCTAGGGAGCCAGCTGAGGGGCTAGGAGGCCTCCTGGGAGTGCCCTGAGCACAATGGCATGCTCGGCTGCAAGGTGCAGCGCCTGTGGCCACAGCGGCGACTTGGCCGGTGATGGCAAGCTTCGGGCATGGCGGGGATTAATGACTAGCAGGGGCAAACAAGAGAGGGAGCAGAGGGGTTCGAAGCAGGAGCTCATAGCAAGGTCGAGGGGCAGGTCAATAGCTCGGGGAAGGCGTCGGAGCGAGCGGGGCGACGAGAGCGATCTCGGCGACCCGAGGTGGAAGAATGGGTCGGGGATAGTGCTTCGAGGCGTCCGGCGTTGCGCGAGACGATGGAGAAGTCGAGGGCATCGAGTGGGAGCTCTTAGACATGGAAGCGAGGCGAGGTTGTGGCACTGGCCACGGTAGCAGCAAGTGGCGGTGATGGCGACGCTCGTGTGGTGCGAGGGAGAGAGCTAGAGGAGGGGGAGAGGCACTGGGAGAGCGAGAGAGGGTCGAGGGGGGCGCGTGGCATCGTGCAGGGGCCGGGGAGGGAGGCAAACAAGCAGGAGGTGGCTAGGCACAATGTCGGCGCTCGCCCACCAAGCTACTTGGTGCGCTGGCAGGAGGAAGAAGACGGGTGTGCCCCTGGTGGGCTGGGCCATGCAGCTGGGCCGCCAGGTAAGGAGGCCCAGGTGAGTCCTTCTCTCTCTCCCTTCTCTAAATCTTTCTGTTTTCTAATTTGTTTTTTTTTTTTGATCTTGCAAAAATGCTAAACCATTTTATAAAATCCTGAAATAAATTTTGGGATGACTCAGACGGCATAATGGCTGTAAATGCTCAAGAAGATTTGAGACATCCCTCAAAAATGGTGGCATAACCACTCAACATCACAATATCAAGGTTCCGAGAGCATCTATCAACACACGGAAGTAGTAGGAACTGAACTGAGGCTTGAATCCATCATTCCTATAAGTCTCCAACATAGTAACTCGTCATCCTGATAGATAGATGAGAAAGCCTAGTTTCTTAACCTCGTAGAAAGAAGAGGGTGACTCAGATCAGAAGGACATAAGGTAAAGGAGTAAAAAGAGCCTTACGTTCCCATCCACAATCAATTCCCTTATATAACTAAAGAATTTCTAGACTCAACTTCGATCAGTTTGGCTTGGTAATCCTACAGGAAGTCAGGCTCTGATAACAAAGCTGTCAGGACCCCGATCCTAAGTCACACCGATCTAGCATGTAACACATTGTCGGCGTACGACACCTATGGGATCCGAGGGACCCCTTTACGGTTCGGGAAGGGGAGAGGTATGCACAAAGAGTAGAATCGATGATCAATGCGAGGGCATTTTTACCCAGGTTCAGGCCACTAATCAGTGTAAAACCCTACTCCTGCTTTAGTTCATTATCAATGATTCGTCCCAGTTCTTGGAGCGCTTGCAATGAATAGTAAGTTCAAGCAGCAGCTACGCATGCAGAATGGGATGAGAGCCGTCCTTCTCTGCCACAGTTTCCTTGGACCTCCTTTTATCTGATCAAAGGGGTCACCACAGTGGCAAACTACTCATATGTGAGGTGTAAAGTAGCTACATGGTTATCATACCTAACCACTGACAGTTTTTGACAAATGCATTTAATGCACCGTGAGGTGTCGGTTTAGGAGTCCTTACTTTCTTGGGGATGGAAAAAGGGGCCATCCCATCAGCACCACTTAAGATCGCCTCCACTAGCGCCTTGCCACGCATCCAGAGGTGGGGCCAGAATGCCAGGCCGGTCGCTGCGCTGGGGAGGCGGCACAGTGGCGGAACCTTGTCGAGTGCAAATCTTGCCGGGCTTGGCGGGCTACCCCGGCAAGATCTTGCCGGGAGACGAGCCCTTGGTCTTCAGTCCTCCTTATCTTCTGACCCTTGGCATGGATGTCTCTTGATAACCTTGGATCGATATTCAGTTGTTCCCCCGACAAGCCTTGCCGCGGGTATGGATACAACTGCCCGTGCACAAGTATGGGGTACTAAAGGCCCAATATTTAGTACACCGACAGGAGCCCACGGGCCTAGGCCAGACACGGGTGCGAGGCATTGTTGGGCTAGGCCCAAACAGCGCATGGGCACGCGCGGCAGGGATTAACTGCTCGTAATCATTCCGTTTACTACACCCCCCACTACGCGCGTTGAATGCGCGACGTGGGAGGCGTGCGCCGAACGGTCACAGCCGCATCGCGCTCGTTGAGGCGTGTTCACATTAGGCAGTAAAAGAGGCAGCCTCGTTCCTTCCCATAAAAAGGAATCCACAAAGGCGCTGCTCTTTTACCCCTTCTTCTTTCCAATCTGAAATCCGCCATTACCTTCTGTCTCCCGAGCCCAGAGCAAAACTTCTCTTCATCTGCTTCTCGCCTCTGCACCCGCTCCATCCTCGGCTTCCCCCCTCGCAACCACTATGCCGCCCAAGGCTAGCAAGAGCAAGGGCAAGGAGACGAAGGCTGATGTCCCAGAGAGCGAGTTGGTGAAGATGCGGAAGAAGTACGTCGTCTTCGCTCCGACGCTCAACATGGAAGCCTTGAGGAACCAGTACCAGTGCATGTGGGCGAGGGAGACAAAGGCTCACCCCGCGACTCGCGTGGCCCTAGGTTCCTCTTTCAAAAGCGGCCCTGATAGATATCCCTTCTTCGCTGCTTACTTTTACTGCGGGCTCTGCCCTCCATTCTCGGATTTCTTCAACGATATCATGTACACATACGGCTTCCATCTCTTGGAATTCACGCCGAATGCCGTAACTTGCATGGCTATCTTTGCCCATCTTGGCGAAAACTTTGCCGGGGTAGTTCCCAACACCACCCTCTTCCGCCATTACTTCATTCCTCGCGTCCAAAAAGGGGAAGCCCTTGCTGGTTCTATCGCCTGGATCCCAAGGACATGGAACAAGGAGATATATCCAGACGGGGTTTACCGCAAGAAGTGGGAAGAATGGCGGTCCGAGTGGTGCTGGATCAAGGAAGCGGATCCCCATCCCTTCTGTTCGCCCCGATGGCAAAAGGCGGTCCACGGCGAGGACTGGAGCGACTTCGATGCTCAAGATGACAGGCTCACAATCGCCACGACCAGGATCCTCCGTTTGAAAGCCGCCGGGCTCACAATAGAGATGATCGGCTCTGATTTTCTTCGCCGGCACATCGCCCCTCTACAGAATAAGGGGAGGCCAGCCTGGGATTACTGGAACGCAGCGGACATCTTGAGGCTGCGCCCCAGACTGAACAACAACCTGACAATCAAGCAGCTTGGTGCTCTCCGCCACCGGCTATTTCAACGCGAAGACAAGCATCAATTGCCAGCAAGAATTGTTCCCTTGTGCAACAACTCCGCCTTGGGGTCAATCATTGCCGCAATGCCAATGTTCAATGCCCATGGCCTTGATGCGACCTGGGCCGAGCCATCTGCGGAGGAGGCACATAAGTTCTTCGACAACTTGTCGGAGAGGCCCTTCCGAGAAGAGACAAACCTCATCCGCGCTACCACCGACGAAGAAGTGGCATATATTGCCACTAGAGTGGAAGAGGCAAATCTTGCCGTGGAAGCCGCAACATCGGCTTCGCAAAATGGGAAACCAGCGACGCAGAAGTCGTACTAGAGGAGAAACCTGCCAGGGAGGATGACGTTGCCGGGGAACAGAGCGGCGCAGCCGCTGGGAGCTCATCAGGCGAGGAAGCAGCCGAAGAGCAGCCGCAGGAGGAGCCCCCAGCTCCAAAGAAGGCAAAGCGCATCCTTCGGAAAGCTGCTTCTGGCATCCCAGCAAGCCAACCCTCTTCGAGCAGCGAAGCTCCCGGCAAGGGGGCGGCCGGCAAGGCTGTACCGCGGCAAGGGGTTCGACAGCAACCCGCGCGGCGCACGAGACACACACCTGCAGCAACCACTAGGGCGGCGGGGGCGTCTCACACAGCAGCGCCGGAAGCTGAGGCGGCAAAGCCACACCAACCCCTTGCACCTGCTGCAGCCAAGCGACCCAGGACTCCTCCACCGCCTCCCCATACGGACACTGCAACGGAGGTCGATTTCGACATCTCCGGCTTCAGCCCGGAATGAGGAGAGGAAAAGTAAGTATCCTGTCGTAGTCTTTATCTCCTAAATCCTGAATTCAATTGATCTCGACGCCTTGCTTTGTCTTGTCTCTGTAGGGAGGCAGAAACTTTGGCGGAGAGGATGGCGAAGAGGGCGAAAACTTCCATGGGCGAAGAGCCACCAACAAGCTCTACGAGCGTGCCAGATACTATCACCATCAGCCCGGAGCTTAGCCCTCAATGCAGCCCCCAGCACAGCCCCCAGCGTGAGCTCACCACTCGTTTTCCGCTGGTGGGTGCTAAGATTTCTACCATTTGCCGCTTACACCTTTTGGGCTTGCAGGAGAAGAACGGCAACAAGGGGAGTTGTTCGAAGACGCCCCCGCCGTGCCGCCCTCAAGCGCATCCCCGGCAAGAGCTCCCACCGACGAGCTTGTCTTAGAAGAGGAGGAGCTGGCAAACGTGGGCACCAGCAACCTTTCCCCGGCAACCAATATTGCCGGGAGGAGGGAACCTACCCCTCATCAGCTCGACGCAGGTGACTGCTTGCCTCAGAGCACTTGTAATTTTTGCTTTATCTTTCTGAACTTTGATTTTGACTTGATTTTGTTTTCCCTCCTTCGTCCTTCAGAATTCCCCGTGATGGAACATATGGACATCGACGTGGTCATCGAGGAGACCGCCAGAGATGTTGCCGCCGAAGCTGACCTGATCGCCGCTAGTGAGGCTACCGAAGATGCCACCGTCGAGGCCAGCGCGGCTGCTGCCGAGGGAGCCGCCAAGAATCTTGCCAAGGAGGCCGGCGAGGAGACTGATGACCGCACTGACGGCATTCCTGCCGCAGGAGCACCAGGCGCTGTGCCGGCCATAGAGCCCCCAGCCACCGGTGAGACACTTGCCGAAGATCAACCATCGACATCCAAGGCCCCCTCATCTAGCAAGTATCTCAAGATTGGCAACAACCTGTTCGTCAACTTACCGGGGACGGCAAGCATTGGAACGCCGATCGAAGGGGAAACCTTTGACGAAGAAATCATCACCGCTGCCGGGCTCAAGATTATCGATGAACCAAGTGCCAGCAGTGGCAAATCTGAAGAAGATCGGCTCCTCCATGCCATGTGCGATAACTTCCGCAAGCTCCAAGCGCTCCACCGTACTCGAAAAGAGAAGGTAAATGCCAGAGCTGCAGTTTCGAAGCAGCCGAGGCGGACTTCCATAAACGTGTCGAGCAAACATAAATCTGGTACACCGAGGCTCTTCAAGAAGAGAGGAACCGCTAGCCGGGAGCAGGTGAGCCAAAGTTAGACGGAGCCCATCCTGAGGCAAGCTGACATGGAGAGGGCACAAGAGGAAGCTGTGCAAAAGGTTGCCGCTGAAGAAGCTCTCTTGACGCAGTGCCGCATTGGGCTTGACGCTCATGAAGAAGATCTTGCCGCGCGTGAGCAAGCACTTGCCGCCAAACTCCGCAGCAAGGACGAAGAGATTGAAAAGCTCGTCGCGCAGCGGACCCAGGAGCTGGAGCACAAGCACAAGGAGGCGCTCGAAGCTGCAACTGTAGATAGCGCCAGCAAGCTCAAAGAAGCCATCGATGCTACCGAGGCCGCAGAGGCCGCCAAGAGCAAGCTGAGCGATAAAGTGAAGAAACTGGAAGTGGATCTTGAGGAACACAGCAAGGAGCTCTCGACGCTCAAAAGCGAGAGGGAGAAAACTCTCCATAGCCTGGCGGATATGCAAGTTGCTATGTCCGACAAAACCAAGCAGCTCTCTTCGGCCAACGATGCCATTGCCGATCTGAGGATGAAACTGACCATGCTGGAGAAGTCTCTCAAGGACGGCAGGGCCCGCTAGAAGGCCCTGAGCAAAGATCTCCAAGAAGAGAGGAACTTGCTCAAGAGCGCTGCCGCCGCCCAAGTCGACTATGAGAAAGGCGTGCAAATCTGGACAGATCGCCTTGTTGACACCGCGGAGAAGCTCACAGCACAACTGTCAACCATGGGCTGGGAGGGCTTACAAAAACTTCAGGTATTCTTCTGAAGAAAGAATATCCCCGAGCGCCAGGTTGACCATGTTCTTCGAAAGCATCATTGATGCTCTGAAGCTGCTCCAGTCCAACCGAGCGACCCAGCTGGCCAACGAGTCCCGCAAACTTTGCCAGGCCGTCCTCCACAAGGTGCTCATCAAGGTGGTGCATAAGAATCCTGGCATCGACCTCACCAACGTGCTCGACCACTTGCCGAAGGATGCAGATCTTCAAGCACTTGAGAAGCTTGTCGCACCCATCCTCGAGAAGGTGGATTCAATTAAGAGGGTGGAAGGCCAGCGCAGGGACTAGCCGTCTCGCCTTTTTCCTTGCCGTCACCATTCTATGTCAAAGACAGTTTAGTCTTAGGTTAGAACTGCGGCAACTATTGATATAATATAACTTGCTATGACTGAGTATATATGCATGCTATTTCCCTTGGTCGATTTCTTTCCGTATGATTGCGCCCCATGCTTACTTGAAACTTGTTGGCACGCAACCTACTGCGAGCGCTGGGTGCGGGACTTCAGCAGCCTGCTGGACGTGCAGCGGCCGGCAAGACACCTTGGCGCTCTTGGCGCAGCCACTTATACTGTTGAGTGGACTCGAAACATAACAAGGGCGCAACCAATTATGACAAGGGTTCCTTCGCGTGCAGGTTTTCCATACAAGGACCGAAATCGTCCAAAGGAAATAGACTGATAGTAAAAATCGAAAAACTTGCTCAAAGTTTCGAACTTAACTTTCTGTCGCTGTGCTCCCTCCGGCAAGACACCAATTCTGAACATCTCCTATTGGTATACATATCCTCCTTCCCCCCCCCCCCCAGTAAACTTGTACGCGAGGGAACCTTCTATCCTTTGAGAAAAAGAAAGAAGAGAAAATAAAGATATGGAACCTTGGCGGTTCATTAGTCTTACCGGGGATCAAGTGTCATCCAATATCTCAGACAAACATGCATATATATATAAACATGGAAATCAACAAGAAATGCACAACACTTAAGCTTATCCAACTGCGCACAGGGTCTGCGCCTGGCTTTGTACAAAGGATTACATGCCTCGTCGGCAAGACTTGTACAAACGGAGGTTGCCGGGGGCCCCTGGCAACCGCGCCTTATGGGTAAAACTTGCGAAGATGTTCAATATTCCAGGAGTTGCTCACTGGAACACCATCCTCGGTCTCCAGGCGGACAGCACCGGGCCTGGCGACTCGTACTACCCGATAAGGGCCTTCCCACTTCGGCGTCAACTTGTTTGAATTCTTGGTGGACTGAATCCGCCGAAGAACAAGGTCGCCTTCCTCAAGGCTTCGGGCATGAACTTTGCGGTTATGGTAGCGGCGCAAAGCTTGTTGGTAGTGTGCAGCTCGCACAGCAGCCTGAAGACGATCCTCCTCAAGGAGCACAGCGTCATCTTGTCGCAGTTGCTCTTGCTCAAGCTCATCATAAGCGAGCACTCGAGGTGACCCGTATATGAGTTCCGTGGGGAGAACTTCTTCTGCTCCGTAAACCAGAGCGAAGGGTGTCTAGCCAGTGGCTAGATTTGGTGTCATTCTGATTGACCAAAGAACCACCGGCAACTCATCAATCCAGCGCCTTTCGCACTTTCTCAGCTTGTCGAAAGTTTTGGTCCTGAGACCGCGCAACACTTCAGCATTAGCCCTCTTCGCTTGGCCGTTGGCTCTCGGGTGAGCAACAGAGGCAAAACAAACTTTGCCGCCAATGTCTTGGATGTATTGCATGAAGGTGTGACTTGTGAACTGTGTGCCGTTGTCGGTGATGATCCTGTTGGGCACACCGAAACGGCAAACTATACCTTTAAAGAACTTGACGGCTGATTGTGCAGTCACCTTCCTCACTGCTTCCACCTCCGGCCACTTTGTGAACTTGTCAATTGCCACGTACAAGTACTCAAAGCCCCCGGTAGCATGGGGAAAAGGGCCCAGTATGTTGAGCCCCCAGACCGAAAATGGCCAAGAGAGAGGGATTGTCTGAAGAGCTCGAGCTGGCTGATGTGATTTCTTTGAATGAAACTGGCACGCTTCACACTTTGTTACTAGTGCAGTTGCATCCTGGAGAGTAGTGGGCCAAAAGAAACCTTGTTGGAATGCCTTTCCGACAAGCGCTCTTGATCCTATGTGGGAGCCACATATGCCTCCATGTATCTCTGCCAACAGCTCCAGTCCATCTTCCCGAGGAATACACTTCAATTTCACACCGTTCAGTCTCTTTCTGTACAGAACGCCATCAACGAACTGGTACATGCTAGATTGACGGGCTACTTTTTTCGCTTCTTCCTGCTCCTCAGGGAGTTCCCCTATTTGAAGAAAATGGACGATGGGCTGTGCCCAAGCTGGAGCCTGGGGCTCGACAACTAGGACTAAAGGCATCTCTTCTACCGGGGGAACATTTGTCTCGACGGCAAGGGCCTGAGCCCCTGCTGGAGCCTGTTGTTCCCTGGCAGGCTTGCTGCTGATCCCGGCAACTTCCTTGCCGGCGACTTCTGGGAGCTCTGCCGGAAAGTACTTACCAGAATTCAACTTCCTTCTCTTTGCTTGCCCTATTGATGGCACTACAGATGGCTGAGTCAAATGGAGCACAAAAGTTCCTGGTTCCACGGGAAACTTAAGGGCAGCGCGCTTTGACAGGTCATCGGCAATACTGTTTTCAGCACGAGGAATGTGCTTCGTATGCAGACCGTCAAAGCGTTCTTCCATTTTTCTCACTTCATCCACATAAGCTTGCATTAATGGACTTTGATAATCTTTGTTGACTTGCCTGACAACAAGCTGCAAATCACCTCTGATGATGAGTTTCTTGATACCAAGGTCCGCTGCGATCCTAAGACCGGCAAGCAGGCCCTCGTACTCCGTAGTGTTGTTTATCGAGCTCTCCCAGGGAAAATGCATCTGAATTACATACTTGAGGTGCTCTCCGGTAGGTGCGACAAGCAGTACGCCAGCACCAGCGCCTTGCAGCGTAAAAGCACCGTCGAAGTACATAACCCATTCTTGATCCGTTTCCTTGCCGGGAAGAGTCGTTTCTTGAATCTTGCTCTTCTGAGGTGTTTGCTCTGATGAGTTGTAAACTTAAGTCCTATGGTAGTCTGATACTTTTGAACTGCTTTCTGCATGCTTATTTCCTCAAGTACCTTAATGCACGCATGCTGAATTCCGTCAGACACCATATTTCATCATGCATTTCAAATTCTTCTTATCATATGATAAATGCGTGTATGAATTTCAAGATATAGGAGGAGATCTCCATGATATTACTCAACAATGTGCATTTGCTATTTCAAAGCAAATTCTTCAAATATGCACATCTTCAGGGGGAGTTCGTCTATATCATGCAATCAAATTCCTCAATATTAGTATTTACACTTCATATGTTTATCCCCATTGAAAACTTAACCAATATTGTCATCAATCACCAAAAAGGGGGAGATTGTAAGTGCATCTAGTGCCCCTTAGTGATTTTGGTGTATTGAAGACTTATAGGTTAAGGGACTAATGTGTTTGTGAGTGTACACAGGTCTATAAGTCTATGAGGAGTTTGTTATTTACGATGAATGTCGACCCCTAAAATGAATGTCTTCAACTGAAGACTTTGGTTTTCTTGAAGACTTTGAAAGTGAAGAAATTGCTGTGACCCTGAAGACTTGATATTCATGCGAGGACTATGAAGCGTGAAGACTTTTGTTTTCGTAGTTTCATTTTCTTCTTCTTGAGTCATTGGAAACACCGTACTGTTAAAGGGCGTCGAGGTAAAACTAAGGAAAAATTTCCAAGTGATGCTCAACTCAAAATCCTAAACCTACCCAATCCTTTCGATTGAAGCCATTGGAAATCTCATACAGTTTAGTCAAGTTCTTTAGTGACAGAGACGAAGTTCTTCTGTTCTCTGAGGAATTTGTTCTGACTGAGGAGTTAGAAATTCGCCAGTGCGGATTGCCTACAAGTGAGGATTATGATAGCCCTGAGGAATTTGATACTCAAATTTCCGACCGTTGCTGTGCTACGTGCCAGCTGTCCCAAAATATCTACCCACCTAACGGTCATATCATTGAAGGGCATTTATGTCTTATCATGTCGGGCTGCTCCCTAGGCTATAAATAGCCGCCCCCTTCAACCACTAGCTGGTTGGCTGCTCCAAGAAATAGATTGACACTTGTCATTTAGAGCATCCCATCCTCCGAGGACTTTGAGCGAAAATCATCAAGTGAGGAAAAACCCAAAAACCCAAACACCTACAAACCCAAAGTGATTGAGCATCACTGAAGAGATTGTTCCTGTGTGGAACCGACGCTTGTTACCTTTGAGGATTGTGCATCCTCCAGACGGTTAGGTGTCATGGTCTAGAGCATCCAAGAGGAAATTGTGGATTGCCGAGTGACCGAGTATGTGAAGGTTTGGAAGTCACCTGAAGACTTACCACGAGTGGTTGGGCGAGGTCTGTGTGACCTTAGCTCAAGGAGAATATGGTGAGGACTAGGTGTCCTGGACTGTGTGTTCAGGACTGGGTGTCCGGGACTGTGTGTCCTCAGGTTTAAATACCTAGCCGCTCCAACCAGACGTACAACTGTCACAGCAGTTGGAACTGGTCTACCAAATCAGTGTCTTCACCGAGCTACTGGTTCTATTTCCTCAACCCTTTCATTTCCTCGCATACTTGCTATGTATTTGATCATTACTGTTTGAAGACTTTGTCTGAAGACTTTCTCAATTTCCTCAGTTCAAATTCTTCAGTCAGTTTGTCTTCAGCCTGCTTATCCTGTGTTTACGCTACTCGTACTCTGTGCTTGTTTTCATTTCATCATGATGACTGTGCTACTGCTCTGTTATGCTTGCATCTGAGTACTCATTCCGCTGCTAAGTAGTTCGTCGCTTAGGAATTTCCTCACCTTGAAATTCCTCGGTGACGAATTTGTAAAAATCGCCTATTCGCCCCCCCCCTCTAGTCGATATAACGCACTTTCAGAAACGTGCTAACAACAGCGACACGATGAATGTCTGGAATATTGTACTGCACTCGGCTAAACCTCTGGAGAAACTTGCGCAGGGGCTCGCCCTCCCTTTGAGGGAGGAGATGCAAATCACTTTCTTGACCAGGAGCTTGGTGGCCTCCAACAAAGGCGCCAACAAACTGATGGCACAGATCTGACCAGGAAGAAATGGAATTCTCCAGCAGATGCATCAACCACAACCTGACGGTGGGTTTGAGCACCAACGGGAAGTAGTTGGCAAGTATCTTGTCGTCTCGGCCTACGGCAGCCTGCACCGCAATGGTGTAGATGCTCAGGAACTCCGAGGGGTGAGTCTTGCCGTCATATTTCTCCGGGACCTCTGGTTTGAATGTTCGAGAGTTGGGCCACTGGACTTGCCGCAGCTCACAGGTAAACGCTGGACAACCTACCTCATAGGGCAAGTCGCCTGCGTCCGCTGGCGCGGGTTTGTCGATAGTAGCCCCTGCATGTTTATCGGACAGATGACGCGCCTCCCGTCGCCGCTCGATGGTAGTTCGATCGTCTTCTTGCCTTCGTTCCTGGAGAACTTGACGCTGATCGCGGCCCATCCGTGGATCGGACGACGCCGTGGAATCGTCATCACGGCCGTCGGTCCACCGGGTTGACAACCGCTGCTGCTGTCGTGGAGGGGAGTGCACCGTGGTCGCACTGCCTCTGGTCTTCTCACCATCGGCTCGCGCCGGAACGATAGACCACTACCGCGAGGGCCCCGCTTGCTGCGGCCTATCATTGTTGACGAAGCCGATGAGGCTTTGGATAGTAGATCGCCACTCCTCCATCTTCTCCGGAGCAGGAGGAAAATCAAGGAGCAGCTGCGCACGTGCCAAAGCTTCTGCTAGCGTAGGCGGCGGCGACAGGTGCGAGGTACGTGAGGTGCTCTGACTCCAAACAGTGTTAGAAGGAGCATCGCCATGACCACGCAACCGCGCGCCACCCTCACCTGCGGTTTGGCGTGCATGCTGGGCCTGCGCACCTTGGGATCTATGTGCAGAAGTGTGTCCATGAGGACGTTCGGAACCACCAGCGCCACGACGCTGCTCGTCGCGTGCGACCTGAGAAGGCCGCGACGCTTGCGCCAGCGCGGGAGCCCTGGAAGGCATCCTCCAATCCCCGGAGTTCGCTGCGCCGCCCGTAGGCAGCACGGCTTCACCTCTAGATCTAGCGGCGTGCGGGTCGCCGTCACCGCTGCGAACGACACCGCTCACCTGGCTCGGATATCCAGATCGCCGTGGAGGCTCTAAACCTCCACTTCTTGCATCCACGCCATCACCCGTCCGAGTAGGCGCGGGCAAGACGGACATAGACGGAACAACCGCTGGCGCACCCTTCTTCTTGGGCGGCATGGTGACAAAAATGATGAAGAAACTGACGCGCTGATCACCAGATCAGGTTCGCACAACCTCGATCCCCCTACCTGGCGCACCAAAGATGTCGGCGTACGGCACCTATGGGATCCGAGGGACCCCGTTATGGTTCGGCAAGGGGAGAGGTATGCACAAAGAGCACAACCGATGATCAACGCGTGGGGATTTTTACACAGGTTCGGGCCGCTGATCAGTGTAAAACCCTACTCCTGCTTTAGTTCATTATCAATGATTCGTCCCAGTTCTTGGAGCGCTTGCAATGAACAGTAAGTTCAAGCAGCAGCTACGCATGCAGAATGGGCTGAGAGTCGTCCTTCTCTGCAATAGTTGCCTTGGGCCTCCTTTTATTTGATCAAAGGGGTCACCACAGTGGCAAACTGCTCATATGTGAGGTGTAAAGAAGCTACATGGTTATCATACCTAACCACTGACAGTTTTGGAGAAATGCATTTAATGCACCGTGAGATGTCCGTTTAGGTGTCCTTACTTTCTTGGGGATGGAAAAAGGGGCCATCCCATCAGCACCGCTTAAGCTCGCCTCCACTAGCGCCTTGCCACGCATCCAGAGGTGGGGCCAGAATGCCAGGCCGGTCGCTGCGCTGGGGAGGCGGCTCAGTGGCGGAACCTTGTCGGGTGCAAATCTTGCCGGGCTTAGCGGGCTACCCCGGCAAGATCTTGCCGGGAGCCGAGCCCTTGGTCTTCAGTCCTCCTTATCTTCTGACCCTTGGCATGGATGTCTCTTGATAACCTTGGATCGATCTTCAGCTGTTCCCCCAACAAGCCTTGCCGCGGGTATGGCTACAATAGCCCGTGCACAAGTATGGGGTACTAAAGGCCCAATATTTAGTACACCGACACACATCATATCACTTTGCGGCCTCACGCACGGTATCCCCACGGGTGCCACCTTACCTGGCCCGGGACCGTTTGCACCTTTTGGCTCAGGTATATGATAGATTCGCTAGCATCCATATGACAGAGAACCCGGGCCGACATGATTAGTCGTAAACCCAAGGTGGCACTAATTGACAGGGACAGGCATACATGACCCAGCAATGCACGTGTCGGTCATCAACGTATGAACCCAAGTCATAGCAAGCTACAAGGACTTAAAGGAACAACGTGTGACATTTCCCCGAAGGGACAGACACAGGAGCAAAGAAGGACACATGCCAATCATCCCATGTGTTCCGGAGCAGTAGCAAGCTACCATGGCTCAGTGGAAGCACTAGGAGACATTTCCCCATAATAGAGGCTACCAAGAATAAACAACTAGATTGTCGGATCCCACACATACCAAGCATTTCAAAATCATACACACAATATGCTCGATATGTGCAAGTACAACATGGCATCACAACAAAACTCTATGACTCCAAGTATTTATTCAGAAGCCTCCGAAGAGTCATACATAGTAAGAATTACAATCATGGGTCACATGACCCAACATACAGAGCATACAGGCAACGGAAGCATAACATGTCTGACTACAGACAACTACAAATGGAAAAGGCTGAGAAGCCTGACTATCTACAAGACCCTCCCAAGGGTACAAGATCGTAGCTGAAGTAACTAGCTAAACGTCGAAGTCCACGCGGTACTACTAGTCAGACTGAAGTCTCTCTGCAAAAACATAAATTAAGCAAACTTGAGTACAAATGTACCCAGCAAGACTTACATCAGAACTAGCTACATATGCAACAGTATCAACAAAGGGGGTGGTGGAGTTTAACTGCAGCAAGCCAGCTTTGACTCAGTGGCTATCCTGTACTACGACTGCTGGTAACTCTTTGAGTGGGCGCACACGAGTCAACATATTCACCATATCAATACACCACTATGGATCCGCTCCCATCCCCCTACGAGAAGGCCATCCATAGCACTCACGCTTATCTTGCGCATTTTAGAGTATCCACTTTCACTTGTCTATGAACTGCATAAGCAACCCAGTAGTCCATTACCGCGGACGCGGCTATTTGAATAGATCATATATAACCCTGCAGGGGTGAACTTCTTCACACACACTCTCACCACTTATCGCCGTTTACACGACATGTACTCGGCGACCTTCAAGCGGAAGCCCGGTGAGTGTGTCGGCCACGACCTGACTGATCACACAAGTCTCTAGTCCATGTTTATCGCCTATTCAGGTTCCATCCGCAGGGAGTCCGGCCGAGGTTTCCACTACGGCCCCGAATGATGTGTGCAGGGTTCCCGAGGCACCAAACGGGCGTCTCGGTACACCGGGCCACATACCTGCCGCATCACAGCCCACCCCTAGGGTCAGCGCTGCGCACGGCCTCCAGTATACTACAAACACCAGAAACTACTTGCAACTCCTGGACAGAGGACAAGGCGATCAATAAGCTGAGAGGGTCCATGGGTTTCGGGCCCAATGCATGGTAGTAGCTGTTCTTGGATCACAAACACAGAACTCAGTTCCTGAGGATGGTTTCAATGAGACAAGCCACCATGTACTCCTACACGGCCTCTCATCGCTACCTTTACCAAATCGTGTTCGCACACTTAGCTCTCAACAGTAGGACATGTTCACACCATTCCAATCCATCCCAGATGAATCAGACCCGACACAACTCTAAGCATAGCAGGCATAAAAGCAAGCACGAATGAGTAGGCACATCATGGCTCAAACAACTCCTACTCGTGCTAGGGGGTTTCAACTATTTACTGTGGCAAAGACAGGTCATGCAAAGGAAAGGTTCAACTACCGTAGCATGTAACAGTTGAATCATTGTTGTTCTAATGCAGTAAAAGAGAGCAGAAGCAAGAGAGTGGGATTGTATCGTAATGCTCAAAGGGGGTTTGCTTGCCTGGCACTTCTGAAGATAGTAATAGCTCTTCATCGGTGTCAACGATCACAACGTCGGAACAACGTCCACTGAGAGGGAACAACACCGGCAAACGGAGAAGGAACACAATCAATGCAATGCAATAATATGATGCATCATAATGACATGGCAACATGCTGTGATTTGAGCTAATGCAACTAAAACCAGAAGGGTTTGAGCTTATTTGAGCCAAAGGTTCAAATTCAAACCCAAGCTATGAATTTCCAAAGTGCATTTAGTTGTTTTGATTGAAACCGCAAGGTTAAGTTGCTTAGTCATGCATGAAACCAGTACCAATGGATAGATTGGATTTTTCTGATCATTTTTCATATATAAATCTTTTCCATCTGAGGTATAGATTAATTTCTATGATTTTTTTAAGTTTAAACCTTTTTCTGGATTTTCTAATTATTTAGAAATATACTAATTCCAGAAAAGGAATTACTGCATCAGGACTACATCAGCATGACGTCAGCGTGTCAATGGGGTGGTCCAGGTCAAACTGACCAGTGGGTCCCACGTGTCAGTGACTAACTAAACTAACCTAGTTTAATTAGCACTAACCTAAGTTAATTAGCAGGGCGGGCCCCGCATGTCAGTTAGAGAGGGGTTAATTAGCGGGGTCATCAGTGGCTAATGACAGCGCCACATCGATTTCGCCGGAGTTTGGCCGGCGATGACCAACCGAGCGGCGGAGACGCGTTCGGTTTGCGCTATAGGGCATGGTTTGGACCGCGGTTGGGTTCTACGGCGAGCTGACGCTCGCGCGCATCTGATGGAGAAAGAAGGGGAAGCTGCGGTGCGCTGTGGTGACGGCAGCAGCGAGCTAGGTAGCGGCGGAGCTACGGTGGTGCACAAGCGTGAGGCTGCGGGGCGCTAGGGAGCCAGCTGAGGGGCTAGGAGGCTTCCTGGGAGTGCCCTGAGCACAATGGCATGCTCTGCTGCGAGGTGAAGCACCTGTGGCCACGGCGGCGACTTGGCCGGTGACGGCAAGTTTCGGGCACGGCGGGGATTAATGGCTAGCAGGCGCAAACAAGAGAGGGAGAAGAGTGGTTCGGAGCAGGAGCTCACAGTGAGGTCGAGGAGCAGGTCAATAGCTCAAGGAAGGCGTCGGAGCGAGCGGGGCGGCGAGAGCGATCTCGGTGACCCGAGGAGGAAGAAGGTGTCGGGGACGGTGCTTCGAGGCATTCGGCGTTGCGCGAGACGATGGAGAAGTCGAGGGCGTCGAGCGGGAGCTCTTAGACATGGCAGCGAGGCGAGTCTGTGGCACTGGCCGCGGTAGCAACGAGCGGCGGCGACGGCGGCGCTCGGGTGGTGAGAGTGAGAGAGCTAGAAGAGGGGGAGCGGCACTGGGAGAGCGAGAGAGGATCGAGGGGGGGGGGCGTGGCATCGTGCAGGGGCCGGGGAGGGAGGCAAACAAGCAGGAGGTGGCCAGGCGCAACGTCGGCGCTCGCCCACCGAGCTGCTTGGTGCGCTGGCAGGAGGAAGAAGACGGGCGTGCCCCTGGTGGGCTGGGCCATGCAGCTGGGCCGCCAGGTAAGGAGGGCCAGGTGAGTCCTTCTCTCTCTCCCTTCTCTAAATCTTTCATTTTTCTAATTTGTTTTTTTTTTGTTTTGGATCTAGCAAAAATGCTAAACCATTTTATAAAATCCTGAAATAAATTTTGGGCATCTATTGAATTGTTTCCAACAGCCCTCAACTATTTTCAGAATTATTTGGGCATTTAAAATAATTATAGCCATTAAATTCCCAAATTCAAATAATTTATGTATTAACTCAAAAATCCAAAGTGACCTAGAAAAATGTGCACCATTTTTGGCAGAGGTTCTAGACCAATTCAAAAATGATGAACTTTTCTGAAGGGCATTTTGGGTTCATTGAAAGGATTTAAATTTGAGCCTGGTTGGATTCCATTTGGTGCTAGGGTTTGATCATCCCCATTTCAAGTTTAACAAAAATATAAACATGATACAACAACCAAGACTAGTCCACAAGCAAGACTAATGCTAGGGCTGTGACAGAGAGGTGAGGATGTATGCGGGTGACGATGTCTAACTCAGGCGTAAAAGCGCCGCAGCCGGGCTGCGTTCCACGGGTTCGGCTCGAGGGGATTATCGGACGGGCGGCGAAGGCGATATGCTCCTCCTGCAAGGACTTTTTCAATGATGTATTGGCCCTCCCATTTGGGCGAGAGCTTATGCTTCTGCTTTTTGAGGAGCTGGAGGACAAGGTCGCCCACATTGTATGTCTTCACCTGGACTTCGCGGTTTTGGTAGCGTCGTGCTTGCTACTGGTAAAGTGCGGATCGAGCCTGAGCTATATCCCGTTCTCCTTCAAGAGCGTCCAAGTCATCCTGCCGATCCAACTCGGATTCCTTTTCTTCGTACATGTGCACTCTAGGCGCGTCATGGATGAGGTCGCAAGGGAGAACGGCTTCCGCACCGTATACCATAAAAATAGTGTGTATCCGGTTGATCGGTTAGGAGTAGTGCGTAGCCCCCATAATATGGAATCGAGTTCCTCGACCCAATGGTAATCTGATTGTTCAAGTGATCGAACCAGGCGATGCTTGATGCCGTTCATAAGGAGCCCGTTGGCCTGTTCGATCTATCCATTGTTCTGTGGGTGGTACACCGAAGCATAATCGAGCTTAATGCCCATTTTGCCGCACCAGTCTTTGACTTCCTGGGTAGTGAAGTTTGTACCGTTATCGGTAATTATGCAGTGGGGGACACCATAACGGTGTACGACGTCAGATATGAAGTCGACGACCGGTCCGGATTCTGCCGAAGTGACGGGCCTTGCCTCAATCCACTTGGTGAATTTGTCGACCATGACCAATAGGTACTTCTTTTTCTTTGTGCCCCCTTTGAGTGGCCCGACCATGTCGAGACCGTAGACCGTGAAAGGCCATGTTATCGGTATCGTCCGAAGAGCTGTGGGGGGCATGTGACTTTGATTTGCAAACAGCTGACATCCAACGCAACATTGGACGAAAGCCCGGGAATCCTCACAGGCGGTAGGCCAAAAGAATCCTTCTCAGAAAGCCTTGCTGACCAAGGCCCAAGCTACCGCGTGGTGGCCGCCCATGCCCGTGTGTATTTCTGCCAGGAGTTGATGCGCCTCTTTTTTGGAGATGCACCTTTGCAAGATTCCTGTGGTGCTTTTTTGTAAAGCTCGCCCTCATGGACCTTGTATGCTTTAGAGCGCCAGACTATATGTCTTGCCTCCGTCTGGTCCTCTGGGAGCTGTTGTCGAGTGAGGTAGGTGAGCAGAGGTTCTGTGCAGGGGGCAATTATGGCCATGATTTCATGGGCGGAAGGTGTTTCCTTGAGTGCGGAGCCACCGATGATATGGTCATTGGGCTCCTTTTCCGAGGAAGCATTGTGAGCGGGCTCATTGATTAGTGCGCCGGCGTCACCATCCTACCATACTAAGGAGGGCTTGAAGAGCCGCTTGAGGGAAGTGTTTTTGGGAATCGGGTCATGCTTGGCGCCCAAGCGGGCGAGGACGTCCGCGGCTTGGTTGCTGTCCTTAGAGACATGGTGGAATTCTAGGCCCTCGAATAGGGCCGATATCCGGAGAACCGCATTTCTGTATGCCGCCATCTTGGGGTCCTTGGCGTCGAATTTGTCGTTGACTTGAGAGATCGCTAGGTTTCAATCTCCCCTTACTTTGAGGTGCTGCACTCCCATTGACGTGGCCAGACGAAGACCATGTTGTAGTGCTTCGTATTCGGCTGCATTATTGGAGTCCATGCACATTATTTGTAGGACATACCGAACAGTGTCGCCTGTAGGGGAGATTAGGATGACACCAGCCCCCAGTCTGGCTAACATTTCTTAGCTGTCTAAATACATTATCCAGTGCGAATATGTACTGTACTCTCAGGGTAGTTTGGCTTCGGTCCATTCGGCTATAAAATCGGCCAGTACCTATGATTTAATAGCTCAGCGTGGTTTGTATGTTATCTCAAAGGGAAGGAGCTCGATGGCCCAGTTGGCGATGCGGCCCGTAGCGTCCCTGTTGTTGATTATATCATTCAAGGGGACATCTGACGCCACTGTGACCGAACATTCTTGAAAGTAGTGTCGTAGCTTTCGGGACGCCATAAAAACCGTATAGGCTATCTTTTGATAGTGGGGCTATCGTGATTTGCATGGAGTAAGTACCTCGGACACATAATAGACTGGCTTCTGGACTTGGAACTTGTGGCCCTCAGACTCCTGCTCCACGACGAGCACCGCGCTAACCACCTGATTGGTGGCTGAAATGTATAGTAGCATGGGCTCGCCGACGCTAGGTGCGGCCAGGATAGGGTTGCCAGCGAGAAGTGTTTTAATCTCCTCAAGCACTGCAGTTGCTACGTCTGTCCATTGGAAGTTCTTGGTCTTTTTAAGCAGTCTATAGAGTGGGAGCGCCTTTTCTCTGACGCGAGATATGAAGCGGTTCAAAGCTGCCACGCATCCGGCCAATTTCTGGACGTGCTTGAGCTCTGTTGGTATTGCGAGCTAGGATAGCGCACTAATTTTGGCTGGGTTGGCCTCGATTCCTCTATGGGAGATGATGAATCCGAGCAACTTTCCGGTAGGGACCCTGAAGACGCATTTTTCCGGGTTGAGTCGTATATCATAGGCTCGCAAGTTGTCGAAGGTTTGACGGAGGTCGTTTATCAGCTGGTCGATGTTTTTGGTTTTGACAACCACATCATCGATGTATGCCTCGAACGTTCTGCCAATTTGGTTTTCGAGGCATGCTTGAATCATTCGTTGGTATGTGGCTCCTGTGTTTTTTAGCCTGAACGGCATGGTGTTGAAGCAGAAAGGCCCGTAAGGAGTGATGAATGCGGCTGCCGCCTGGTCGGACTCTTTCATCTTGATCTGGTGGTATCCGCAGTACGCATCAAGGAAGCATAGCGAGTCGTGTCCGGCGGTGGCGTCGATGATCTGGTCTATTCTTGGCAGGGGGAAAGGGTCTTTAGGGCAGGCCTGGTTAAGGTCTTTAAAATCGACACAGAGCCGGCAGGACTTATCCTTCTTGGCTACCATAACCAGATTTGCTAACCACTCGGGGTGCTTGATCTCGCGGATGAATCCGGCATCCAGCAGTTATGCGACCTCTTCGCCCATGGCTTGCCGTTTGGGTTTGGAAAATCGGTGTAGAGTCTGTTTCACCGGCTTGAAGCCTTTTAAGATGTTTAGGCTGTGCTCTGCCAGCCTGCGTGGGATTCCCGGAATGGCTGACGGGTGCCAGCGAATATTTCCCAGTTTTCATGCAGGAATGTTCTTAGCGCCTCGTCGACTGCGGGGTCCAGCTGTGCTCCTATGGATGCCGTTTTATTGGGATCTGTTGGGTGCACTCGAAATTTTACTATTGCATCTGTTGGCTTGAATGATGTGGATTTTTGTCTTTTACTGAGGACCACATCATCCCTGTTGACTGTAGTGCATAGTGCTGTCAACTCTTCGGCCGCGAGGGCTTCGGATAGTGCCTCTAGGGTGAGGGATGCCGTCTTGTTTTCGGCTCGCAAGGCTTTGCTTGGGTCGCTTTTAAGTGAGATTACCCCGTTGGGCCCTGGCATTTTGAGTTTCATATACCCGTAGTGTGGTATGGCCTGAAATCTCAAGAATGCCTCATGCCCTAGGAGGGCTTGGTATCCGCTGCGTAAGGGCACAATGTGAAATAGCAAAGGTTCAGATCTGTAGTTATCGGGTGTGCCAAACACAACGTCCAGGGTTATGCGTCCCGAGCAGTGTGCCTCCCTATCGGGTATTATACCTCGGAATGTGGTGTGGCTACGTTCGATGTGGGATCTGTTGAACTGCATCTTGTCGAGAGTATCCTCGTAGATGAGGTTGAGGCCGCTGCCTCCGTCCATCAGCACTTTAGTCAGTCGAAAACCATCGACAATGGGGTCGAGGACCAGTGCGGCCGGTGTGTGATTGCTACGGGGACTAGGCTCGTCCTTCTCGTCGAAGGTAATAGGCACGGCTGCCCATGGTTGTGCGGCCGTCACTTGATATATCTGGTTGAGCTCTCGAAGAGCCTTTTTCCTTTTATTGTTTGAGGTGAACATCTCGTATACCGTAAGGACATTGTGATCCTGTGGTGAAGCCGCGGACTGCTTATCTGGAGGTGTAAGGCCCAAGATTGGATCGCCATATGTGGCCACTTGTCTTACCACCCAACAGGCTCAGAGTCTGTGGGTTCGGTTTGCGTCTAGCAAGACCTAGTGTACTGGGCATGGTTTATCCAGCAACTCTTCTAGCACTGATCTAGGTCTAGTTTTCTTTTCGTCGGGCTCGCGTTCCGGCGACCAATGTGTGTATGCTCGTTTAACGCGAGACTTTCCGTGCTGCGCGGTGGGCGGTGACCCCATGTTCATCTGTTGCGCCCTCCACGTGTTTTCCATGGCGCAATACTTGCATACCATGTCTGATAGTTTGTTGAAGCTTTGAACTCGGCGACGAGCAAGGGCGTTCAAAAGGCCCTCGTCCTTGCAGGTGAACTGGAAAGCTTTGATTACCTCTTTGTCGCAGCAAGATGCCATCATGTTTTTTACAAGGAGAAATCTAGCCCAATAATGATGGACTGTCTCATTTGGCAGCTGTTTGACATTCATGAGGTCCCATATGTCCGGATTTCCACCTAGGAGTATTCCGCATGGTGAGTGGGTGGGAAATTTTTTGGGATTCCCACCTGCGGCGGACCCGGACTATCCTCAATAGGAGGTTGAGTTGCATCCGGTTTTGATCGCGCAGGGTTCGGATCCGGACTGATGTGCGACTGGATCGGTTCGAGGCCGGATCCTGCTTTAGGGCTTAAGTCCGAACGTATTTCTAGGATGGTGGTTGACTCCGAGCTAGAGACTCGAGTGTAAACTGTTTTTAGCTTATAAGGCTGTGGTCCCTCCTGGGCCTCTTCGACGATGTCGACGAGGTGCGCGATCGGAGGGGTGTGGATTTCTCAGTCGTCGGTTTTAAGCCCGACCTGATCATAGGCCGTGGGCTTGGTAACGGAGATTCCCATTGCGCGGAATAGACTTGCAAGGTGGTCTGCCAGCTGGGCACGCGGGGGTGCCGAACGCTGCAGAGATTCGGCGGGGGATCTTGTGGACGGTCTGTCGGAGTCACGCTTCAAGGCCGGACCCTGGGAGACGTCTGATTCTTTTGGGTCTACTGGCCCCGGGGTTGATGCCCCTGAGACGGCGGGTCCCTCCATGGGGGCGAAGCCTTCAATCTGGTCGAGGTAACCAGTGTGATCGGCGCGTAATAATATGCCACCGAACACGAAGAGACGATCCGGGGCGGGAAAGCCCTCGGCACGGGCGTGGTCTCTAACGACCGATTGAGCCATCGATCCTTTTGGTGATCCAACAGCAGAACTCTCGATGAAAGCACCAATGTCAGTGTCAAAACCAGCAGACCTCGGGGTAGGGGTCCCGAGTTGTGGATCTAAGATCGATGGGGAACAAGGGACGATGAACACGGTGTTTACCCAGGTTCGGGCCCTCTCGAAGAGGTAATACCCTACGTCCTGCTTGATGGTATTGGATGTATAGTATGGTTACAGAGTAGATCTACCTCGAGATCAGCATGAGCTAAACCCTATGGTGGTGAGGTGATGAATGTAGCTCTAGCCCTAAAGACTACAACCCTCGGTTTATATAGACACCAATAGGGTTAGGGTTACCGGGGATAGATTACAATAAGGGGTAAAGAGATCCTGCCTAACCTTGACTTGGAGGGCACACCACGGCTTCATAGACCTCCTGTCGTTGTACGACTTCACCAGTCCGGCCCATATTCAATGGGCCGACGCCCCGAGGACCCCTTAGTCCTTAACTCCCTTAGTGGTCTTCGCCTGCTAAAGGTCCCTACCATGACACGCCGGTGGGCTCGGTGATGACCTCCGTCCTGGCGAGCCCGTCGTCCCGATCTTCTAGCACCAAAGTGGCAACCTTTGGGGATTGCTTTGGGAACCGGCGTGCTGTCCTTGCTCCCTTAGCCCGAAAGAGGAAAACATCCTTATACATGCCTATTGGCGCCCTTATGGCTCCGCTCATCGTGGCTCGCTTCACACACATGCAGTGTGAGGCGGGGCTTGGCGAGCCTAGACATATCTGCCCTGCGAGGGGCCTTGGGTGGAAGCTTTAGGAGGCTGCCCTACGTGAGCCCCTCGGGGAACTCTTGATGGCGCTTGCTGACGCACACCTCGCGAGGCAAGGGCCTTCGCGAGGGTCTTGCTCATGAAGCCTTGAAGATGGGCCGTGTTGGGCCCACGGTATGCGTTGTGCATTTGGCCGCAGGCAGACGGGCCTGGGTACCCCAAGTCCCACGAGCCCGACAGCTTCATACTTCGATGTTGTGTTGAATTGTTGCCTGCTCATGAGATATTTTATGATAAAGTTTATTGTTGTTATAATGATAAGCATGATACTACTATGTCCGTATTTTGTTTATATCGACACCTCTCTCTAAGCATGTGGACATGATTTTCGATATCGGCTTTCGCTGGAGGACAAGCGAGGTCTAAGTTTGGGGGAGTTGATACGTCCATTTTGCACCATGTTTTCCTACAGTTATTTATAGTATTTTTATGAAATATAATACTTTTTGGAGTAATTCTAATGCCTTTTCTCTCATAATATGCAAGGTTTACACAAAGACGGAGAATACCTGCAGCTCGAATTCTAGACCTGAAAAAGCTATGTCCGAGGTACCTATTCAGCACATCTCCAAATGAGCTGAAATTTTACGGAGAATTATTTTGGAATATATAAAAAGTATTGGAGAAAAGAAATACCGGAGGGGGCCACCCAGGTGCCCACTAGGCACCAGGGCGCGCCACCCCCTCCAGGCGAGCCCTAGTGGGTAGTGGGCTACCCGGCCCACCTTAGATGCCCATCTTCTAGTTCATAAGGACTTTTGACCTAGAAAAAATAAGGAGAGGACATTCGGAATGGAGCGCCGCCGTCTCGAGGCGGAACTTGGGCAGGAGCACTTTTGCCCTCCAGCAGAGCGATTCCTGTCGGTGTTCTGGGATCAGGGGTACCCAGATCTGCCTTCCTGTGGCCCAGTGCGTGGGCCCATCGACGGCCTGGTATGGCCCAGCGGCAAAAACTCCAAGACAAGACCCTCACGAGGGCCCAAGCCTCGCGAGGCGAACAACACCAAAACCTCCAGAGGAGTGGCCTCCCCAGGTTGCCTCCTGAGGAGCGGAGATTTCTATGCAGGTACCTAGCCTCACGAGGCTGCGATGATGTGAGCCATGACGAGCAAGGCCAGGCGGGCGCCAATAGGCGCAAAGGAGGCAGTTTCCCTTTTTGGTGCTAAGGGAGCAAGGTCGGACATAGGTTCCCAAGGAGTCTCCCAAAGGTTTCCATTCTGGTGCAACAAGACCAAGACCACGAGCTCGGTAGGATGAATGTCACCGTCGACCCCACCGTAGTGTCACGACCAGAAGCTTTGTAGGATAAGACCACCTTTCGTCAGGATTAGATGTACCTCTTGTCCCCTTTCAAATTGGCCGTTGTGGGATCCCTTCCCGCCTAAGTTTTGAGGGAAGAGGACCAAGGCCACTATAAATATATGCTAGCCACCACCGTAGAGAGAGACGGGGATCATATATGTTCTACCTTCACCACCCGAGCCCCCGGATCGCCGCTGAGCAGGACGGCCATCGCTTCGTCCAGCTCCTCACTCGTCAGGCTGGCTGAGCAAAGCCTGATGTCGTCCTTCTGGCCCTGGAAACCCCACATGGGCCTTGAATGCGACTGGAGCGGCTCCAGGCATTGCGTCAAGAACTCCTTCATGAGCATTCCCCCCGTCAGCCGCTTGTCATCCATGGCCGAGGTCATCTTCCTCAAGACAGGCTCTGCCAGGGGGTCGGTGAGCTTCGCATGGCCCCACCTCTCGAGCCGCTCGGGCAGCACTGTCGGCAGTTCCAGCCGTGGGTTGAGACCCTTGGTGTCTAGGAAGACCCAACGATGATGGAAGCCCTCCACCTTCTTCCCGGCTTTCAAGAGGACATTCCCCTTGTGGACCGCCACGAAGGACAGGCAAGCAGAGCACTGCGTCCGGTCATGCAGGCGCGAGCTGAAAAAATGGCGGAGGAGCGCCACAGAAGGCCTCACGCACACAAAGGCCTCACAGTAAAAGGTGAAGATGGAGAGGAGACGGATGGAGTTGGGTTGAAGATAAAGGGCTTGGATCTTGTAGTGGGCGAGGACGGCACAGAAGAATTCTGAGAGGGGCAGGACGAGCCCTGCGAAGATGCTGTGGAGGAAGAAGGGGTAAACTGTCCGCGCCCAGTAACTCCACTCGGCGGAGCCAACCCAGATCACGGTTTAACCCCACTCATTATCCTCGCTTCCCGTTTGCGGGAGCACGGGGTTGAGATGCCCCTCCTCGGCGATGGAGGATGTGTCCAGTGCTGGCGAAGGAGAGGAAGAGGTCGCGGCATGGACCGCGGGCTTCGACTTCCCTGGCGCCATTCGCGGGGTTGCCGGCGACGGAGAAGGAGGAAGGGAGCAGAGCTGCGGTTGGATCTGGAGAAGCTTTCGGTTGGAGAAGGGGATCTAGAGCAAGGTGAAGGTGAGCAATGATGGCCCTGTGGCGTGTGCCAGTCTTTTGTCAGCCTGGGGCAGTTGCCGAGGCGACGTGGGGGCGCGGAGGCGTTCACGTCCTGTCGTGTGCCACGTGTTGAGCCTGGCCCGCACGCAATTGGGGCCCGCGGCACTTCAGCCTCCCCTCTTTGGCTTCGCCTTGAAGCCAGCCCAAGCGCACCTTGGGCTCGGGGGCTACTGTTGGTGTTCTGGCATCGGGGGTACCCAGATCTGCCTGCCTGCGGCTCAGCGCGTGGGCCCAACGATGGACTGGTACGGCCCAGCGGCAACAACTCCAACGCAAGACCCTCGCGAGGGCCCATGCCTTGCGAGGCATACCGCACCAAGAACTCCAGAGGAGCGGCCTCCCCAAGTTGCCTCCCGAGGAGCAAAGATTTCTATGCAGGTACCCAGCCTCATGAGGCTGCGATGACGTGAGCCATGACGACCAAGGCTAGGCGGGCGCAGAGGAGGAAGTTTCCCTTTTCGGTGCAAAGGTAGCAAGGACAAGCGTAGGTTCCCGAGGAGTCTCCCAAAGGTTTCCATTCTGGTGCAACAAGACCAAGACCACGAGCTCGGCAGGACGTATCTCACCGTCGACCCCACTACAGCGTCACGACCAGAAGCTTTGCAGGAGAAGACCACCTTTCGTCAGGATTAGATGTACTTCTTGTCCCCTTTCAAATTGGTCGTTGTGGGATCACTTCCCGCCTAAGTTTTGAGGGAAGAGGACCAATGCCAATATAAATATAGGTTAGCCACCACCGTAGAGAGGGACGGGGATCAGATCCGTTCTACCTTCACCACCTGAGCCCTTGCGAGGCCGCTCGAAGCACTGTACTAGTTCATCCTCAGCCTCCTCATGAGGCCAATCCACCACAAAGCAGGAGTATGGTTTTACACCGCAAGGTGGCCCGAACCTGGGTAAACTGGCGTGTTCATCTTCTTCCCCGCTCGTGTGAGTTCAACGAGGCTAGGCGGTAGGGCAGCGAGCTTGAGACTTGGGTTGGTTGAGATCTTCGCACATGCCCCAGAGTTCGAACCTTCTTGGGTCTGCGGAGCCCTGAATCCGACAAGTCCGCCGGGGGAACTACCCTCCGGGAGGGGGAAATCAAAGCCATCATTATCACCAACAATCCTCTCATCTTTGGGAGGCCAATCTTCATCAACATCTTCAACAGGCACCATCTCATCTCAAACCCTAGTTCATCTCTGATGTCTACTACACAACTTGTTCTTGTAGACTCGTGTTGGGCCTCCAAGCGCAGAGTTTTGTAGGACAGTAGCAAATTTCCCTCAAGTGGATGACCTAAGGTTTATCAATCCATGGGAGGCGTAGGACGAAGATGGTCTCTCTCAAACAACCCTGCAACCAAATAATAAAAAGTATCTTGTGTCTCCAACACACCAAATACAATGGTAATTTGTATAGGTGCACTAGTTCGGCAAAGAGATGGTGATAAAAGTGTAATATGGATGGTAGAAATATATTTTTATAATCTAAATAAATAAAAACAGCAAGGTAGCAAGTGATAAAATGGAGCACAAACGGTATTGCAATGCTTGAAAACAAGGCCTAGGGTCGGTACTTTCGCTAGTGCAATCTCTCAACAATGCTAATCTAATTGGATCATATAACCATCCCTCAACGTGCGATGAAGAATCACTCCAAAGTTCTTATCTAGTGTAGAACATAAGAAGAAATTGTTTGTAGCTATTGTTTCCGATCGATCTATCCAAGACTTCGTACTAAAATAACACCAAGTTATTTTTTCCGATCGATCTATCAAGAGTTCGTACTAAAATAACACAAATTATTCTTTCCGATCGATCTATCAAGAGTTTGTACTAAAATAACACCAAAACAAATTCAGATTCATAATACTCAATCCAACACAATGAACCTCAAAGAGTGCCCCAAGATTTCTACCGTAGAAACAAAGACGAGAACGTGCATCAACCCCTATGCATAGATTACCCCAATGTCACTTCGAGAATCCACGAGTTTAGTTCCAAAACACATATCAAGTGAAGCAATATGATACCCCATTGTCACCAGAGGTATTCATAGCAAGACATACATCAAGTGCTCTCAAATCCATAAAAGTATTCAATCCGATAAAACGAAATCTCAAAGGGAAAACTCAATTCACAACAAGATAGAGAGGGGAAAACACCATATGATCCAACTATATTAACAAAGCCTGCGATACATCAAGATCGTGACATCTCAAGAACACGAGAGAGAGAGAGAGAGAGATTAAACACATAGCTACTGGTACAAACTAAGGGACTCCTGGATTAGTGGGTCCTCGGGTGTTCGGACTATTCGATATGGGCCGGACTGATGGGCTGTGAAGATAAAGCAGAAGACTATCCCCCGTATCCGGGTAGGACTCCCATATGCGTGGGTGGCAAGTTTTGTGTCCGGTTGTGTTATTTCCTTCCTCTGCGAACCGACTCTGTACAACCCTAGGCCCCTCCGGTGTGTATATAAACCGGGGGGTTTAGTCTATAGAGGCTATCAGAATAATCATAGGCTAGACAGCTAGGATTTAGCCATTAGGATCTCGAGGTAGATCAACTCTTGTAACCCCTATACTCATCGAATACAATCAAGCAGAACGTAGGGTTTTACCTCCATTAAGAGGACCCAAACCTGGGTAAACATCGTGTCCCCATTGTCTATTGTTACCATCAAACCATAGACACACAGCTTGGGACACCCTACCCGAGATCTGCCGGTTTTGACACCGACATTGGTGCTTTCATTGAGAGTTCCATTGTGTTGTCGACCGAAGGATCGGTGGCTCGCCTTGTCATCGACGACGACGCTGTTTCTGGGGAGACTTTTCTCCCTGGTCAACTCTTTGTGTTTGGCGGCTTCGTACTACGTGCAGGTCGACCGGTCACCTTGAGCAGGTCGACAGCTACGCCCTTGGTCACCAGATCAGGTTTGGAAGTTTGAACTACATCACCGATATCCGAGGAGATCTAATCTTCGAGGGGTTCACGGCCTCGGCCGCCACTCCCCACCCATACAAAGAAGGCCCTTCGGATCCGCTATCAGATCCCGTCCAGGGATCGACTATCATGCCCGCCCCTGGCCTTAGATCCGGAGCGGAACACTTCGTCCGAAGACCGGGGGGTGAACCTCGCCGGACTTTCTCCTATTACGGAGCTTCTAGTCGGAGACCCAGATGCAACCATGCCGTCGGTGGACCCGGAGTCAAACGGGACTCTCCCCGTCATCGGGAAGGGGGATTCGCCTCTAGACGTTAACTCTGAACTCTCGAGGTCTGCGTCTATCAGGCTTGGTCAAGTGGTTATTACCGAACCTAGCTCCACAGATCCTCAGACGCTGGTCTAGCTTTCACTCTTAAACGAAACACTGGACCTAATGCGATCTCTCGCCATCACAGAAGTATCACCTCTGAACTACGCCCAGCTTGAACTAGGGGCTGAGAGTAGGGAATTTTGCGTCCCACCCACCACCCACTTAATAGCCACTGTCGAGGATTTAACCGACATGCTAGATTACGCCTCTGAAGACATCGATGGCATGGACGACGATGTCGGAGTTGAACCAGGCCAAAACCCGCCCATCACTGGGCGTTGGACGGCCACTTCCACTTATGATGTATACATGGTGGACGCGCCTGAAAAGAAGGACGACGATGGCACTCAAGATCCAGATGAGGAGAAGCCCGTCGACGAACCACCGAAACGCCGGCGTCAGCGGCGCCGCTCATGATCGCTTCGGGCAAGGGAAAGCAATACCGGCACCGGAGATAATGACACTTCGGACAACACCGAAGACTCTGACCACCCCGCTGCGCCTGCGTTCGAGTAGGATGAGAGGGAAGAGGGTCAAGTCAACCGCGACGAACTTGCCGATCACGGGGATTCGGAAGATAGTAACTAATTACCTGTCTCCGAAGAGGATATTAGCGTCGGTGACGAAGATTTCATCGTCCCAGAGGAACCCCACGAACAAGAATGCTTCAAACGACGGCTGATCGCCACTGCACGGAGCCTGAAAAGGAAACAACAGCAGATTCAAGCTGAATAGGATACGCTCAACGATAGATGGACTAAGGTCCTAGCCGCCGAAGAGGGATACGGCTTTGAGCACCAAACAAAGAGCTATCCTAAGCGCAGGCTCCTGCCACAATTCGACGAGGAGGCCTTTGAGCCAATACCGTCAAAATACAATCATGCCGATCAACCGGACCGACCACCATGTGGACGGGACAAAACGGCCAATTATGCCGAACATTAGCCTGCGCCCCCTCGCCGTAGAGGCAAGGAGACAGCGGCTCCGGGCTGCACGTATGACCTATGTCAGGACCTGACCAATAGAGCCGACCAGACCAGATCAATCTATGGATCAAGAGGACGTGCTCCAGCATGAGATAACGGCCACCAGGCCTGGAACGACAAACATAACCAAATTCGGGGTCAGCCCCGAATACAGATGTCATCCGAACTCCATCGCGATGTCGCCCGGTATAGAGGTGCCGTGCACCCCATGTGCTTTACTGATGAGGTAATGCAGCACCAGTTTCTAGAAGGGTTTAATTCCGTAAACATCGAGCCATACGATGGAACAACAGATCCCGCTGTATGGATTGAAGATTTTCTTCTCCACATTCACATGGCTCGCGGAGACGATCTCCACGCCATTAAATACCTCCCTCTAAAGCTGAAAGGACCAGCACGGCACTGTTGAATAGCCTCCCAGAGAACTCCATTGGAAGCTGGGAAGAGTTAGAGGATGCTTTTCGGGACAACTTTCAGGGCACTTATGTCCGGCCACCTGATGTTGATGACCTATGTCACATAATTCAGCAACCCGGAGAGTCCGCTCGCAAACTTTGGAATCGGTTCTTAATTAAAAAGAACCAAATCATGGACTGTCCGGACGCCGAGGCCTTAGCGGCATTTAAGCACAGCATCTGTGACGAATGGCTCGCCCGACACCTTGGTCAGGAAAAGCCAAAGACCATGGCAGCTCTTACTGCACTCATGACCCGCTTTTGTGCGGGCGAAGATAGCTAGTTTGCTCGTAGAAGCAACAGTACCAGCGCCCCCGGCACTTCTAAGGCCCGGGACAGCAATGGAAGGCCACGACGCAGCATAAACAAGCGTCGGAACAACAACGAAGAAACAGAGGATACAGTGGTAAACGCCGGATTCAGTGGCTCTAAACCCGGTCAGTGGAAGAAGCCATTCAAAGGTACTAGGGATGGTCCATCCAACTTGGACAAGATACTGGATCGACCCTGCCAGATTCATGGCACCCCTGACAAGCCTGCCAACCACACCAACAGAAACTGCTGGGTTTTCAAACAGGCCGGTAAATTAAACACTGAACATAAGGGGAAAGGACCTCCAAGGGAGGACGATGATGAGCCTCACCCACCGCGCACCGGGGGACAGAAACAGTTTCACCCCGAGGTAAAAACGGTGAACATGATCTACGTCACCCACATCCCCAAGAGGAAGCGCAAACGCGCTTTAAGGGACGTATACGCCGTAGAGCCTATCGCCCCAAAATTCAACCCATGGTCGGCTTGTCCGATCACCTTTGATCGCAGGGACCACCCAACCAGTATCCATCACGGAGGTTCGGCGGCCCTGGTACTCGATCCTATCATTGACGGATACCATCTTACTAGAGTCCTTATGGACAGCAGCAGCAGCCTCAACTTGCTCTACCAGGATACTGTCCGTAAGATGGGTATCGACCAGTCAAGAATCAAACCTAGCAACACTACCTTTAAAGGAGTGATACCTGGCGTGGAGGCCCGCTGCACGGGCTCCTTAACACTGGAAGTCGTATTCGGCTCTCCAGATAAATTTTGAAGCGAAGACTTGATCTTCGACATCGTCCCTTTTCGTAGTGGTTATCATGCACTGCTCGAATGAACAGCCTTCGCCCGCTTTAATGCGGTCCCACACTATGCTTATCTGAAGCTCAAAATGCCTGGACCTCGTGGCGTCATCACAGTAAATGGGAATATAGAGCACTCCCTCCGTACTGAGGAGCATACTACGGCCCTAGCAGACGAAGTACAGGGCAGCCTCATCAAGTCGGACAACCCATCGGTCATCAAGACCCACGACTCTGCTACGCGAGTCCGATCCGCACTACAATGCGATAGCCCGGTGGAGCCGGAGCTTAAATAGCAGTTTAGCCTTCGCCGACCGCCCCATAAGTTTGCAGCATATGTACCGCGCATACATAACTACGCACTTAAAATACCTTGGGCAGCACCGGAGGCACACTGCGGAAAAGGTCCATAGTACGGTTTAACCCTATTCGGACCTCAACTATTTTTTTTCCACTATAGGTTCGTTAAAAAGCCTACCTGATCTACGGAGGCTCTTTTCCAGGTCCCTCTTTCTTACAGACGACCATCACCTCCTCCTCTTAAAGGATTTCCCACCAAGGAGAAACGGCGCAGACGTGCGGCAGGGCACCATTGGGATATTCCAACCACTACTTTTAGGCCCTGTGTAAACCTTTTCATTGTGTAAACTTTTGGCATGTAAAATAGCCTCGATATTTATGGCATTATCTGTAATAACACGGCTCGATGTACTCATCAGGGTATAAAGGAAGCAGTTGATCACCACTTTTGTTTGGCACTCATTTATTTTTTTCATCTGTATGCCCTCCCTACTTCAGACTGCCACACATGCTTTAGTCTGGCCTTAACACCGGGGGTTGTATTCGGTCCTGCACATTTCAAAGTCCGAACACCTATAGGGTACTCTTCGGCATCCCGGATATTGCATTATATGCGTCGGCTCCGAATCATGCCTTTGGTCTATAGTTGGGTTGCCCGGCTCCTGTGCTTACCACCTTACATTCCGCTCGTTCGGCTAAGGTAGTAAAGGGAGAACTACTGCGATTGTATTTCTGGTTCGTCTGGTCAACTACCTCAGTAGAGAAAGCCGAAAACTGACTGTCATGATAAGCGCGAGCTGGTCGGCGATTCGGCGACTTAGTATTATACTACAAATCGTTAGTGATTTACTCTGTGTTATAAGAGGGGCTGGTCTTCGTCCACCCACGTGGAAAAGGCACCGTAGTCCGGATAGCCGCACACGCACCAGGGGCTAGTACTTAGGTCCACAGTCAAACTCCTATGGCTAAGTGAAAGTAATAAAGCCGCATAGTCTGATTGCCTGGTTCACCACGCTGACACCTCCTTTACGGACCAAGACGTTGGATAAAGTGTGGTCACATGTTACGCCGAACACCCCTGTAGCATCTACATGGGGGCTGAAGCCGACGACTGGCAACTTTCAGAAATAAAGCAATAAACGACCGCACAGGAGGAAAAATCGCTTGAAACAAAAGGCGCAAACATAGATATATAAACAGCATGGGTTCATCACATTGTTTGTACAACCCGAACACACTCAATCAAATATTACGTCCTTTGAGCATTGACCCTCGATCACTCGGGCTCCTTCTAGGACGTCATCGAAGTACCTCTCCGGCTTCCGGTGATCTTTGCCTTCGGGTGGGCCTGCGGTTGCGACTTCGGTGGCCTTCATCTTTGCCTAGTGCATCTTGACGCGGGCGAAGGCCATCCGGGCACCCTCTATGCAGGCCGAGCGCTTCAATGCATCAATCTGAGGCCGGGCGTCGACAAGCCGCTTCACCAACCGAAGTAGCTACTAGGGATTGGCTCAGCCGGCCAGAGCTGGACTATCAGGTCCTTCATGGCCAAACCTGCCACCCTATGCAGCTCCGTCAGTTGCTTCAGCTGGTCGTTTAGAGGCGTCGGGTGTTTCGGCGCGAGAAATTGCGACCAGAACAGCTTCTTGGTCGAGTTCCCCTCCTGGGCTCGGAAGAACTGTGCGACATCGGCGGCACTCCTTGAAAGATCCGCAAACGTGCCTGGAGAATTCCATACTCGAGTGAGCAAAGCAAACCTCTGACCTCCAAAGATACTCTGCAAAAGAAAGGCCTTACCAGCCGCTATCTACCTCGCCTGATGGATCTCTTCACAAGCACTCCGGGACTCGATCCGCGCCTCTTTGGCATCATGGAGAGTCTTGGCGAGCTCGGTCGACTGGTCCGAAGTCTTCTGCTCCAAAGTTTCGAATTTGCTGATGGCATCCTTCAGCTCCTGCTCTACTTCGGCCACCCGAGCTTCGTGTTGGCGGCGGGCATCTTGCTTGGTCTTCAGTTCGGCAGCCGCCTTGTCAGCGGCCGCCTTATTCGCCTCCGCCTCTTTTTTGGCCTGGGCAAGGGCGCCTTTGAGGGTCTCGACCTCGGCTGCGCCAGCTGTGATTATAATCAAGGTATCCCATGAGTTAATCTCTAAATATACATATCACTTCTGATATCAAAATAAACTTTTAACATTATATGCATACCTTGCGTCTCATCGAACCACCTATTAATGCGGTCGATTTCCTCATCGGCCACCTGAAGCTTCCGATTGAGTTCAGAAACTTCTGCGGCCTGGGCGGTTGCCACCAACAGGGAAGCCTGTTACAATAATAGCACAGCAGGTTAACTCACCCGAATACTATATGGACCCTCTGTCCGGTTTCTTTTAACCGAACAGAGCCTCAGGGGCTACTGTCCGTACACAGGTATATTCCTCTATATGAAAAGTTTTTAGAACATTACGTCGCATACCTGAAAGCCTGTCAGTAGGCTGGTGAAGGATTCGTTTAGTCCGCTCTTAGCAGACTGAACCTTCTCCACCACCGCACCCATCAGGGTGCGGTGCTCCGCCACGATGGAAGCACGCTGAAGTGCTTCCTCCAGAGCCTTGGGCGCCTCCGGATTAGTGGAGGTCGCTGATGGAGCTGATGCTCCTCCCCCCTCTTTCAAAGGAGGTTGCTTATCCAATCCCGGAGCCGTGTTGGTCTCCGGAATGGTGTCCGGCTGGGGCCCGGATTGTTGGGGGTCCCCACCGTTGGTTGTCATAGGGGTGACCTCCCCTAGGTCTTCGGCGACCGAGGTATTAACCTCGAGCGCTTTCTCGACGGCCTCGTTCGCCCTTCCTCTGCCAAGAGAGGTCCTTCAGGATGACACCTCAGTGTCCTCCATGGTGATAGGCGAGGGGGCTCACGGCGGCGTGTCACTCTCTGCCATTTCGGGTGGCAGAGAGTTCCCCTCCGATAATGGGGTTTGTTGAAGCTCACGGGGAGGGCTGAAAGGCGAATAACAAAAATAACTTATACAATAAAAGCAAGTAGACCGAAGATAAATGAGTAAGTTTCTGAATACTTATGATTCGGCCAGGGGCTTCACCCTGGGATGTCTCTTGGGGACTAGTTCGGACTCTGAGTCCGAATTGTACGGGAGGGTCACCTTCCCTCTTTTGGGCGCCTCGCCCTCCGGGTCTTTGGAGGCCGCCCTCTTCTTCTTCTCCCCCTTATGAGAGGAGTCGCTTTCCACCTCCTCCTCCTCTTCTTCCTCATCTTCTTTGTGGGAAGAGAGGGCTTCGGTCTCTCCGGACACTACGTCTGAAGGACCTTTGTGGCGGGGGCCGCCCTTGGCCTCCTTGCCCTTCTTCTTCTTGGGCTTCTTCTCCGGTGCCTGATAGGGCGCCGGGACCAGCATCTCCGTTAGCTAGGGTGTGGCCGGGTTCTCAGGCAGCGGTGCCAGACAATTGATCCGCTCCGCCTTTGCCGTCCAGCCCTGTACGGAAGGCAGGCAAGGTAATCTACATTATATCTGAAGTATTGACCAGATAAATCTTCGGAAAAGTTATGCTTACCGCTGAGGCCGGGTCCTCGATGTCGAGTCCAATGTCCTCAGTCTTCTTCGCCCACGTTTTCTGGGCCTTGAAGAGCTGCTTCCATATGTCTTCGTGCGTGGTGCCGAAGAAGCGCTTCAGGGTCCGTGGCTCCTCTGGATTGAACTCCCACATGGGGGAGGCCCGGAGTTGGCAGGGAAGAGTTCGGCAGAAGAGCATCACCTAAATCATGTTTGTGAGACCGATGTTTGCACCTAACATGTTGGAGATGCGCTTTTGTAGCATCTGCACCTCCTGTTTGCACCCCCAATCAAGGCCCTTGGCGGTCCATGAGGTGAGTCTCGTGGGGGGTCCGTATCTAAAGTCAGGCATGACCGTCCAGTTGGCATCGCGGGGTTCGGTGATGTAGAACCACTCCTGTTGACACACCTTGACTGTCTCCACAAATGCCTCTTTGGGCCAGACGGCGTTGGGGAGCTTGCTTACCATGGCCCTACCACATTCCGCATGCTATCCATCAACCACCTTCGGCTTCAGATTGAAGACCTTAAGCCACAAGCCAAAGTGTGGGGGGATGCAGAGAAGAGCCTCGCACACGACGATGAACGCTGATATGTGGAGGAAGGAATTTGGGGCTAGATCGTGGAAATCTAACCCGTAGTAGAACATGAGGCCTCGGATGAAGGGGTGGAGGGGAAACCCTAGCCCTCGGAGGAAATGGGGGATGAACACGACCCTCTCACCAGGCTCCGGAATAGGGATAACCTGATCTTTGTCAGGGAGCCTATGCGCGATATCCGCGGACAGATAGCCCGTGCTCCGGAGATCCTTGATGTCCTTCTCGGTGATGGAGGAGGCCTCCCACTTGCCCTTGGAACTGGACCCGGCCATTGCTAGGGAGGGTGGCAGTGCTGGGAAAAATCGAAGTTGTGGGTGCTGGAGCTTGGAGGTTGGAACACAGGAGCTGGAAGAAGGCGTGGGGAAAAAGGAGGGATCTTTATCCTCTTATAGATGGTGAAAATACCAAACGTCCCCTTCTCAAGCCATAAACCTCGCCTATTCCCAACGAGATCGTGCGTAAGGCACGGTTGGGTTACCCAAACCACATTGATGGGAATCCCTTAATGGACGGGCATGATCTCTGTTTTGATGGGACATGCCAATGAGGGCTAGGCCTCGAAACGCGAAACGGGAGGCGTGAAAATGGTTCGAAATGTTAAAGAAGCCGGATACAGTTCCTCTATGCAGGAAGCTGACTTAAAGTATTCAGGAGAAGGAACCCGCCTTGCAATGCCGAAGATAATCCGCGTGGCAAACACATCATCATCGAAGACTGGTTCAGGGGCTACTAAGGGAGTCCTGGATTAGGGGGTCATCGGGTGTCCGGACTATTCGATATGGGCCGGACTGATGGGCCGTGAAGATAAAGCAGAAGACTATCCCCCGTGTCCGGGTAGGACTCCCATATGCGTGGGTGTCAAGTTTTGTGTCCGGTTGTGTTATTTCCTTCCTCTGCGAACTGACTCTGTACAACCCTAGGCCCCTCTGGTGTGTATATAAACCGGGGGGTTTAGTCTGTAGAGGCTATCAGAATAATCATAGGCTAGACAGCTAGGGTTTAGCCATTACGATCTCGAGGTAGATCAACTCTTGTAACCCCTATACTCATTGAATACAATCAAGCAAGACGTAGGGTTTTACCTCCATTAAGAGGGCCCGAACCTGGGTAAACGTCGTGTCCCCATTGTCCATTGTTACCATCGATTCTTAGACACACAGCTTGGGACCCCCTACCCGAGATCTGCCGGTTTTGATACCAACACAAACCCTCAGCCCCATGGGTGGACTACTCCCTCCTCATCATGGTGGCCGCCGAGATGATGGAGATGGCCACCGGTGATGATTTCCCCCTCCGCCAAGGTGCCGGAACGGGGTCTAGATTGGTTTTTCATGGCTACAGAGGCTTGCGGCGGCGCAGCTTCTGATCTAGCATTACCCCCGGGGGTTTTGGAATATTTGGGAATTTATAGGGCGAAGAGGTGATGCGGGAGGCCACCGAGGTGGGCACAACCCACCTGGGCGCACCTAGGCCCCCAGGCGCGCCCAGGTGGGTTGTGCTCCCCTCGAAGCTCCCCTCTGGTACTTCTTTGGCCCACCGAGTGTCTTCTGGTCCAGAAAAATCTCCAAAAAGTTTCGCTGTGTTTGGACTCCATTTGGTATTGATTTTCTGTGAAGTAAAAAACAAGCGAAAAACAGCAACTGGCGTTGGGCACTATGTCAATAGGTTAGTCCCAAAAAATGATATAAAGTTGCTATAAAATGATTGTAAAACATCCAAGAATGATAATATAACAGCATGGAACAAGCAAAAATTATAGATACGTTGGAGATGTATCAGCATCCCCAAGCTTAATTCCTACTCGTCCTTGTGTAGGTAAATGATAAAACAGAATTTTTGATGTGGAATGTTGCCTAACATGTTCATCACATATTCTTTTCTTTTGTAGCATGGACATATGGACTTTTATATGGTTCAAAGCAATAGTCTAGTTTTGACATGGAGATTTCAATACTCAAGCATATCAACAAGCAACCATGTCTTTCAAAATATGAACACTAAAGAAATCTATCCCTAGCCCATCATGCTCAATCATTGATCCATTCATGAAACACACTCGCATATTAGCTACATCCAATGCTCAAGTACGATCATAGTGCCCCTTAGTTGGTGCTTTATAAGAGAATATGGAAACTCAAATAAAAATAAAAATTGCATAAAGTAAATAGATAGGCCCTTCACAGTGGGAAGTAGGGATTTTTAGAGGTGCCAGAGCTCAAAGCGAAAAAGAGAGATAGAAACATTTTGGGTGGCATGCTTTTCCTGTCAACGAAAACGATCGAGTCGTTCCCAATACTTTCCATGCTAGATATATCATAGGCGGTTCCCAAACAGAAAATAAAGTTTATTCCTTTTTCCACCATTCTTTCACATTCCACGGCTAGCCGTATCCACGGGTACCGTCCATACTAACACTTTCCAAAGAATTTATTATTTGATAACATAAAGTAAATTCATTTTTCATTTTAGGACTAGGCATCCCTATTACCTTTGCCGTACTCTCATGCAATGACAAGTGAATAAACACTCATCTTGAGAATAACACATCTAGCATGGAAAAATATCAGCCACCCCCTACCATTTCATGAGCGGTACAAGCACACAAAAAGGAAATTATTTTGAAAATTAGAGATGGCACATGCAAATTTGCTTAGAACGGCATGGAAATACCGCATATAGGTAGGTATGGTGGACTCATGTGGCAAAACTGGGTTTAAGGATTTTGGATGCACAAGTAGTATTCCCACTTAGTACAAATGGAGGCTAGCAAATAGATTGAGAAGCAACCAACCAAGAAATGAAAATTAACATAAATGAGCATTAAGCATAACTAACACCGAATAATGCACCACAAGTAGGATGTAATTTCATTGCATAACTATTGACTTTCGTGCTTGCATAGGGAATCACAAACCTTAACACCAATATTCTTACTAAAGCATAATTACTCATCAACATGACTCACATATCACTATCATCATATCTCAAAACTATTACAAAGAATCAAGTTTATTTTGTCCAATGATCTCCATGAAATTTTTTATTATTTCCCTCTTGAATATCTATCACTTTGGGACTAGTTTCATATATTGCAATTACTTTTGACAAGCTCAAACAAATTTAAGTGAAGAACATGAGCATAACAATTTTGGTCTCTCAAAATAATATAAGTGAAGCATGAGAGAATTTCTTCAAAAATAATAAATCACACCGTGCTCAAAAAGATATAAGTGAAGCACTAGATCAAATGACAAACTAGTCCAAAAAGATATAAGTGATGATCATGCGAGTATTTAAGTAAATGGGTAGCTATGTGAGGACTCTCTCTTATTTAAAAAAACTTTCAGATCTAAGTATTTTATTAAAACAGCAAGCAAAACAAAAATTAAATGACATTCCGAGAATAGCACACATCATATGAAGAAGCAAAAACTTAGGCTCAACCGAGACTAACCGATAATTGTTGATGAACAAAGGTGGGATGACTACCGGGGCATCCGCAAGCTTAGATGCTTGAGACTTCTTGAAATATTATCTTGGGATGCCTTGGGCATCCCCAAGCTTGAGCTTTTGTGTCTCCTTAACGCCTTTTATATCACGGTTTCCCTAAATCTTAAAAACTTCATCCACACAAAACTCAACAGGAACTCGTGAGATACGTTAGTATAAATCAATGCATAACCTTATCATTCTCTACTTTAGCAAATCACTAAAATTATTATTTAACATTGCATACTAAATGCCTCTGCATATTTAATAGTCCTATCCTCAAATAGAATCATTAAACAAGCAAACATATGCAAACATAACAGCAATCTGCCAAAACAGGACAGTCTGTAAAGGATGCAAGAGTATTCATACTTATCTAACTCCAAAATTTCTGAAAATTTAGCACACTGTAGAAAATTTATCAGATCTTATTGTGCAAAAAGTTTCAATATTTTATCACATTCTGACATTTCTCGGGAATTTTTACAACAGCGCTAAACTTTCTGTTTTGAAACAGCAACAAATAGACTTGCAAAATAAGCATGGTAAAGGCCACCCTTGACATTTTTATTGAAATGAAAGATGCAAAACATTATTATAAGTCGCAGCAAGAAATTACAAATAAAAGAAAATGACGCTCCAAGCAAAACACATATCATGTGACAAAAAAAATTATAGCTCCAAGTGAGGTTACCGATAATGTCGGAAACGAAAGAGGGGATGCCTTCCGGGGCATCCCCAAGCTTAGTTGCTTGGATCTTCCTTGAATATTACCTTGGGGTGCCTTGGGAATCCCCAAGCTTAGGTAGATCTACTCTGTAACCATATCATACATCAAATACAATCAAGCAGGACGTAGGGTTTTACTTCTTCGAGAGGGCTCGAACCTAGGTAAACACTTTGTTCATCGTCCCTCGTTCCCCATTGATCCTAGATCCACAGCTCGGGACCCCCTACCCAAGATCCGCTGGTTTTGACACCAACATTGGTGCTTTCATTGAGAGTTCTGCTGTTGGGTTGCAGAAGGATCAATGGCTCGCCTGATCATCAGAGAAGGCGTCAACTCCTGGGACCTTTTTGTCGCCGGCCAACTCTTCGCGTTCGGCAACATCGTGCTGCACGCCAACCCAACTGGTCATCTAGATCAAGTCAATAACTTCGCCCCTAAGCACCGGATTCGATTTGGCAATCTAGAGTACATTACAGACGCCCGAGGCGATCTGGTCTTTGCCGGATTCGCAGCCTCATCCCACACCCCCATGGGCCTTGTTGTGCCCGCTGTGCAGCTTTTCCCCGATCCAATCTACGGATTGACCCCTATCCATCAGCCGGCCTTGAGCTCGAATGGCTCCACCTCGAACGGAGGCCAGGAATCCCCTTCAACCATGCCTACAATGACCGCCGAAGACTCATCTTCGGGCCTCAATGCGGAAGCAATGTTCGGACGCCGAGAGTCACTCTCGGCCGAACCCTCTCCTTACGACACGCCTCCGGCCTTGAGCCCCTGCGACGGGTCGATGTTAAGTGGTGAGGTGTCATCCCCGGCCAAACTCCCCCGCGACAACTTGGCTTCGAGCCCCTATACGGAAGCAGTATTCGAAGACCAGGTCTTGTCTTCGGTCTCTTACGACTGTCCGGCCCCGGGCCGCAAGGTTAACTGGGCCCTCTAAGATCAGGGTCCGGCCCAAGCCTGGAACATTCCTTGCCCCGCCACATGGGAAACCGGCCCTCAGCGAGCACCGTGTACCAGTCCAGTGACCCTCGCCTTATTAAATGAGGCGTTGAATCAAATCCAGATGATGGCTATTCGGGAGGACCCACCCTCGGCTCGAGTTCAGCAGCTCTTCGAGGCAGGTTTCGGGGAATTTTATGTCCGACCCACCACCCACTTAGTGGACACTGTCGAAGACTTAACCAGCATGTTGGATCACACCTCGGAAAATGCTGAATCACTACTAGGAAAAAGCCTAGTAGTAGCGCGGGTTAAACAGCTAGTAGTAGCGCAGGTGCCCGCGCTACTACTATGGCGCTACAGCTAACTGGTAGTTGTAGCGTCGTGCATCCCGCACTACTAATATGTGTGTTAGTAGTAGCGCGGATTCCACATGCACTACTACTAACTATCTGTAGCGCGTGTCTGTGACCCACGCTACTACTATTAATTTCAAAAACCAAAACAAAATCTCGACCCCGTGCATGCTGTCAATGGTCTCAATGGTTCGATCCAGCGACGACAGGGGTCGCCGAAGGTGCGGACGAGTAGCGGCAGACCAGATCCGGTGACGACTGTTGGAGAGGGATCGAATCCAGTGTAGAGCAAGACGACGGTGTGAGGATCCTCTTCGCGGCCAAGGAGGAGAGCTCTTGGTTGGCCATGTCGACGACCTGCGCAGGCAAGGGCATGGGAGGTGAGTAAAACCGAAGGGAGAGGGAAACAAGGGAAACAAGGGAGAAAGGAAGGAGATGGAGGGTGCATCGGGGCTGGTCACCGGTGGTGAGGTGCTTCGTCGTGGTGGCATGGAGGCAACGGGGAAGACGGGCAAGCTCCTGGATGCCAGCGATGTGAGGAGGCGGACTCGTTGGGTGCCATGGAGGAGGAGATGTGCTTGGGTAGGAGCACCATGGGAGAGCCTATGGAGAGAGGGGGAGAGTGAGGGAGAGAGGAGGGATTCGGCCGAGGATATGGGGACTTCACCTACCTCGTACTTAGTAGTAGCGAGGGGTATAAAACCGCGCTACTACTATCAACTTAGTAGTAGCGCGGGTTTATACCCCTCGCTACTACTATGGCATGTCCCAGGGGGGCACGGTAGAGACCGCTTAGTAGTAGCGAGGGGTAAAAACCCGCGTTACTACTATCAACTTAGTAGTAGCGAGGGGTAAAAACCCGCGCTACTAGTAAGTAGCAGTAGCGAGGGGTATAAACCCGCGCTACTAGTAAGCATATGCCTATAAACTTTTCCCTAGTAGTGAATACATGGACGAGGATAGTGGAGCCACGGCTAACATCGATGCCGCTTCCCCCGTCACCGGCCGCTAGACGACCACGTCCACCTATGATGTCTACATGGTGGACACCCCGAAGGAAGACGACGGCACTCCCGGGAAGGATAACGGCAGGCCCAGTGACGAGCTGCCGAAATGCCATAGACAGCGCCGCCGCTCCAAGGCACGTCGAAGCCATGCAAGCAACACGGACACCGGAGAGAATGCCACCCCGGACAATGCGGACGACCTCGGTGATCCCGACGCCGATGAACAGCCATAAAGTGAACACGAGGAGCATGAGGACCCGCTAGATCTCGAATACCTTGATGACTCCAAAGATAGCAACTACCTCCCCCCTTCCGAAGAGGAGGTTAGTTTGGGCGATGAGGATTTCATCGTGCCCGAAGACCCGCTGGATCAAGAGCGGTTTAAATGGCAGCTAATTGCCACCGCACGAAGCCTGAAAAAATAGCGGCAAAAAATAAAATCCAAACAGGATACCCTTAATGAGAGATGGACTAAAGTCCTAGATGTTGAAGAAGAGTACGACCACAAGCGACATACTAAAAGCTTCCCGAAGCGAAAGTTACTGCTGCAATTCGATGATGAGGTCGTAGAGCCAGTGCCTGCAAAGTATGCTCAGGCAGACCAGCCAGACCGTCCCCCTCGATGGTGGGACCGGACAACTGATAAAGCTGAATAACCTCCCACTTACCCTCGTCGTCAAGGCAAAGAGCCAGTACGGCCTGGCTATGAGTACGACCTACACCGCGACCTTGACGCTCGGGCAGGTCTGACGAGGTCCATCTACGAACCCAAAAAAGATCCTCGTGCTAGACAGGACGGATACAAATCCTGGCTAGACCGAAATGATAGAGGTCGGGAGCTGCAACGAGCCCGGATGACAGATGATCTCTGGTGCGACGTAGCCCGAATCACGGGCGCCACTCATCCTCTCTGCTTTCCAGATAGAGTGATGCAACACAAGTTCCCTGAAGGTTTTAAACCTTTAGGCACAATATTCAAGATGAATGGCTAGCACGCCAGCTCGGCCAGGACAAGCCAAAGACGATGGTGGAGCTCACCTCCCTGATAACCCGCTTCTGCGCTGGAGAGGATAGTTGGCTGGCTCATCGAAGCACCAACCCTGACACCCCCGGAACCTCAGAAGTTCGGGACGGGAATGAGAAGCCACGAAGGAATAGAAACAAACGTCGTTGTAATGACGATGAAGTTGACGAAGCGGCAGTCAATGCCGGATTCCGTAACCCGAAGTCCGGGTCATGGAAAAAGCCTTCTAAAGGCAACCAGGTCGGCCCAACTAAGCTGCAGACAATCCTAGAAAGGCCCTATCAGATTCATGTCACTGCCGAAAAGCCCGCCAACCACACCAACCACAATTGTTGGGTGATAAAGCAGGCCAGCAAGCTTACAGCCGAAGACTAGGGCAAAAGCCCACGAAGCGAGGACGATGATGAGCCCCGCAGGTCGAACAGTGGAGGCAAAAAACCCTTCCCTTCTGAGGTCAAGACGTTGAACATGATCTATGCCACCCATATACCAAGGAAGGAAAGGAAGCAAGTGCTATGGGATGTGTATGCCGTTGAGCCCGTAGCGCCGAAGTTCAACCTGTGGTCGGCTTGCCCGATCACCTTCGACCACAAGGACCATCCGACCATTATCCATCATGGAGGATCAGTGGCCCTGGTACTGGCCCCCATTTTTTTATGGGTACGACCTCATACGAGTCCTAATGAACGGGGGTAATAGCCTCAATCTAATCTATGCAGACACAGTGAGGGAAATGAGGATCGATCCGTCAAGGATCAAGCCCAGCAACACCACCTTCAAGGGGGTTATTCAGGGCGTAGAAGCCCGATGCTCAGGCACGATAACTTTGGAAGTGGTATTCAGCTCACCGGATAACTTCCGAAGCGAAGACTTGATCTTCGATATAGCCCCATTCCGCAGTGGCTATCATGCCCTCCTCGGCTGAACGGCGTTTGCCAAATTCAACGTCGTGCCGCATTACGCATACCTCAAGCTGAAGATCCTGGTCCCGCGGGCGTCATAACGATCAATGGCAACATGGAGCGCTCACTCCGGACTGAGGAACACACTGCGGCCCTGGCAGCCGAAGACCAATCCGTTGCCAATAGGACGAGGTATCAGCCCGTCGTAAAAGGCAAAAGATACACTTAAACGGGCTCGAGCCCGATCCCTGTCATGGGAACCCGCCTGCGTACGCTGCAAATAGGGATACGCTCCCCACGACACGCCCGCCTTCACCACGCTTTACATGCCTCGTCAGCACAACTTCGCACTCAAGATACCATGGGCGGCCGTGGGGGCTTATAACACAATCTGTTTGGCTCAACCGAACTATGGCATCACCACGTCCTCGGACAACAACGGGCAGGACACCGGACTCGCTCAGCATCAAGCTATGACGGCAGGACTACATCTCAAGGTCCCTATTGAACCTATTGAAGGCACCCCTCGCCAGCACGCGGTGTTCTAAATGGATGTCCAATTCACTCCCCTCCACCTCGCAGAAGGAAAGGCACAGACGTGCAACAGGGTAAAGTTGAGGCTTCGACCCACACATCAAGGCCCTGTGTAAACCTTCCTTTGTAAAATTTTCTTTTCTTACTTATCATAAACGCCTTAGCAGTTCGAATTGTATGGATAGACGTCCAGAGCTTATGGAAAATAAAAATGCCTTTTACGTTGTTAGGGCATCCGCATTGTCTAGCCCTCTTCTCTCCTTTTTTTTCTTCGCCCTTCGAACACCTAGGCATGCACGCAATAAATACAACTCGGTTAATTGACCGAAGGCATGATTTTCCCATCAACTCCATGTACCAAGTCTGGCTCAACTTCTCGTTGTGTGTTCGGCATCTCGGATATTGCATTATATGCATCAGTTCCGATCTATGCCTTGGGTCAATAGTTGGGTTGCCCGGCTCCTGTGCTTGCCCTCTTACATTCCGCATGTTTGGCTAAGAAGGTAAAGGGAGAACCCCTGCAATTGTGCTTCTAGCTAGTCCAGTCAAGCACCTCAGGGGAGAAAGCCGAAAACTTACTGTCATAGTAAGCGAGAGTTGGTCAGTGATCCGACGACAAGTGTTAAACTAAGAAATCGTTGGCGATTTATCCGTGTCATACGCAGGGTTTGTCCTAGCACAAACCATGTGATTACAAAGGCATGCCTCGGCTCCCACGTACATCACAAAAACCTGGGGGCTAGTCACTAGCCCCCGTCGTCAAGCTCCTATGGCTAAGTGAAAGCGATAAAGCTGCATAGTCTGATTGCCTAGTCTCTCTCTCGCACTACCGCCTTCGGGCACCGAGATGTCGGCTAAGGGTAATAGTACGAAGATGAAACACCCCTCATACCATTCACTTGGGGGCTGAAGCCAACGACTGGTAACTTTCAGAATAATAAATGGCCGCACAGGAGTCAAAATAAAAACACCATAATATCCAAACGAACCGCATTATAAAGCAAAAGGGTTCGACCGACAACTTAACACATTCACTCAATGATTACATCCTTGGAACACTGGCCCTCTATCACCCGAGCACCATCCATAACCTGTGCAAAGTACAGTTCGGGGTGGTGGTGCTCCTTTCCAACTAGCGGAAGACCAGTGGCCATATCCATCGGCTTGATCTTCGGCCAATGAACCATGGTCTTCTCAAAGGCCAACCTCGCCCTTTCATGGCACGCAAAACGCTTCACGGTGTCAATCCGTGGCGAAGCATCACACAGCCTCTGCACCGAGCCAAAGTAGCTGTCCGGAATAGGCTCAGTGGGCAACAACCAAACACAAAGATCCTTCAGGGCTGGCTCAGCAATCCGATGCAGCTCCATCAGCTGCTTCATCTGGTTGCTGAGGAGCAGAGGGTGTTCGTGCGCCTGGAACTGTGACCAGAAAAGCCGCCGTTCGGAGCCCTCTTCCCGCGTCGTGTAGTGCTCCGCCACAGCAGGTGCACTCCTCGGAAGCTTGGTGAAAACGCTTGTGGAGTGCAAGACCCGCGTCAGCAAGACAAACCTGTTGCCGACAAAAACACTATGTAGTAAGTAATTCTTACAATCTGCGATTTGCCCCATTTGGCGAAGGTCCTCCCGGAGACCCCGCACCTCAGTCCCGGCCTCCTTGAGCTCCTTGTCTGCCTTGGACAGCTTAAAGGACTGCTCTTTTTGCTTTTGCTCAAGGGCCTCACACTTCATGACGGTATCCTTGAGCTCCACCTGCACTTTGGCCACTCGAGCCTCAGGCTTCTCTCCGGTGGTCTTCGGCTTCTCAAGTTCGGCAGCCACCTTTTCAGTAGCCACATTCTTCTTGGCCGCATCGGCCTCGGCCTTCTTCAGCGCCGCCTTCAGGCTCTCAACCTCCGCGGCCGCAGTTGAATGCAGGAAACACCATACGCTTAGCATACAGTCTGGACTATAAGTATCCGGCAGTATTAACTATGTACTTCGACAAAAGCTTACCTTGTGCCTCATCAAGCCGCTTGTTGACGAGGTCAAGCTCTTCATCGGAGCGTTTAAGTTTCTGATTCATCTCCTCCATGGCAGCGGCATTAGCAGTCGCGGCCAAGGATGATGCCTGCGATATCAAATCAATCACGACACTTTAACAGCTGGCCTACAGATATGTGACCCTCTGCAAGGTTTTTTGCAAACCTCCTAGAGTTTTGGGGGCTGTTATATATATACGGCCTGCTCAAACTTTGACTAAAAAAGTAAAGACCATTTTTTCGGGAAAAGTACATTACTTGACTCACCTCAAAGCCTGTTAGAAGGCCCTGGACGGCATCGTTCAGTCCAGTTTGGACAGACCGAACACCCTGTAGAACCGCACCCATGAGGGTGCGGTGCACGTCGACGATGACGTAGTTGTTTACCAGCTCCTCTTGTGCGTCCGGCCAGCCCGTCACCGCCTGGTTATTGGTGTCCGGTGCGGGCGGCGGGACCTCAACCCCCTCCCCATCGGAAGCCGGGACCAGCACCTGTGAAGGCCTTGGGGGCTCAGGTGCGGCCGGCTGGGAGGGTCCAGATGGTCAGGACCCTCCTCCCACATTAGCCAGGAGGGATGCATCATCTTGGTCTTCGGTGACTGAGGCATCAGCCTCAGCCATGGTGGCATCGCCCTCCTTCCCCGTGTTTGGGGTCCTTCGGGACAACACTTCCCCGACCTCCTCGGGGATCAGGGGAGGTGCGGAGCGCGACGCGGATCTGCTGTCCACCAATTCGACGGGTGGAGATGCCCCCTCCGAGGTCTGCTCGGCAGGGTGGTTGCGCGGTGGGCTGTGACATCATACAATCAGCTTCCATGAGTAAGGGACTGTTAAAAATAAAGCAACTAAAAACACCAAAATACGTACCTGGCAGCAGGGGGCTTGACCCTGGGTTCCCTATCCGGAACCTTCTCTCACGCCATGGAGTCCTCTTGGGAGTCCGAACTATCAGACAGGACCAGCTTGGGCCGGCACTGTCTCTTCTGGGCCCGAGGAGGCTCCTCCTCCTCAACGTCTCCAGAAGCCGCCCTCTTCTTGGAGTGGGAGGAGATGCTCTCCACCTCGTCCTCCTCCTCATCCCCATCTTGGGCAGACGGGGTGGCAGTGTCTCCGGACTTGGTGTCCGGACGACTTCTTCGACGGAGGTCCTCTCTGGCCTCCGGTCAATCCTTCTTCTTCTTCCCTTTCTTTTCTGGCGCCTTGTAAGGCGCCACGACCAGCAGCCCCTCCAGTTGGGCTGATCGAGGCCCTTTGGGTAGATGAGCAGGGCTACTAATCTTCTCAGACTTTTCGAGCAAGCAATGCAAAAACCACAAACAGATGTTTAGACCGAACTCTATGTAGTACGCCTTCCCGAATATCGACCGGGGAAGCGGTGAATTACCTTCTTCGGCTGTGTTGTGATGCCGAGGCCGATGTCTTCATTCTCGGCCGGCCAATCCTCCTGGGACATGAACAGTTGACCCCACACTTTGTCGTGGGTTGTCCCGTAGAGGTACTGCATGGTGGCCGGGTCATCGGACTTCTAAGCACACATGGGGCTGGCCCTTTGCTGGCAAGGGAGTAGCCGACGCTTGAGCCTTATCTGGACCATGTTGGTCAGCTTGGCGCCGGTCTCCATCACGCTGGCGACGCACTTCTACAGCGTCTTCACCTCACTGGCAGACCCCCAGTTAGGGCCCTTTTGGGTCCACGAGGTCAATCTCGCTGGTTGAGCGGATCTGAATTCGGGAGCAGCTGCCCAGGCCGCATCCCTTGGTTCTATGATATAGAACCACTCCTTTTGCCACACCTTGACGGTATCAATAAACCGACCCTCCGGCCACTGGACTCGGGTCAGCTTACTGATCATGGCTCCGCCGCAGTCCGCCAGGGGGACGCTGACCACCTTAGGCTTGACGTTGAACACCTTCAGCCACAGGCCAAAGTGCGGCTGAACCCACAGCAGTGCCTCACAGACAATGATGAAGGCTGAAATATGGTGGAGGGAGTTGGGGGCTAGATCATGGAAATCTAGCCCGTAGAAGAACATCAACCCCCTCACGAAGGGGTATAGAGGAAATCCTAGCCCCCGGATAAAATGTGGAAGGAATACTACCCTTTCGCCCGGCTTGGGCGTAGGGATGATTTGGCCCTCCTCTGGGGCCCGATGGGCGATGTCGGCCGATAAGTAGCCGGCCCGCTTAAGCTCCATGATGTCATCGTTGGTGATGATGCAAGCATCCCACTTGCCATTTGCACCAGATCCGGCCATGGCTGGGGCTAGGGAGGAGCTGAAAGGGAATCACCGCGGAGTGGCAAAGCAGGGCGCTAGAGCTCTGGAGATTGGAAGGACAGCAGCGGGAGGTGGAAGAAGGCATGAGGCGTTAACTGAAGCAGATTCCCCTCTTTATAAGCCACGGAGGAGCCAAGCGTTCCCCTTTTCATGTCGTGGTCTTCTCCACTTCCCGATATACTCGCGACGTTATGCGCGGGTGGGGGAATTGAAATCATTGATCATATCCCCTAAAAAACAGGGCACGATCTCTGCTTTGATGGGACGTGCCAATGGAGGGGCGGCGTCAAGCCGCGCGTCGAGAACTGCCAGCCATTCGATGTTATGACCAGTCGCGACCCTTTGCTAAAGGTTGTCAGGCATGGGCACCGTTCACACTTGAGCACTTTGCCCTTCAAGGCTAAGTAAAGTAGACGCTTTAGATTCAGCACACCACCCAAACTCCGAATACGCACCGGACAAAATGAAGAACTCACCTTGCAAGCTGAAGACCATGATATGTTCGGACGCCGGATACAAGCCCTGGCGTTGGAGGCTAGTTTGGGGGTTACTGAGGGAGTCCTAGACTAAGGGGTCCTCGGGCCGTCGACCTATTACATATGGGCCGGACTGATGGGCCACCATGAGGCCAAGCTAGAGTGCGGACCCTTAACCGGATGGGAGATCTTTGGAGTCCTGGTGTGCCCTCAAAGTCAAGATTAGCGTGATATTTCCTTCATTGTAACCGATCGAATGTAACGCTAACCTTACTGGTGGCTATATAAACCAGAGGGTTTAGGGCTTTAGGGCTAGAGCTACATCCATCACCTCATCACCATAGGGTCTAGCCCACTTGATCTTGAGGTAGATCTACTCTCTAACCATATCATACATCAAATACAATCAAGCAGGATGTATGTGTTTACCTCTTCGAGAGGGCCCGAACCTGGGTAAACATTGTGTTCATCGTCCCTTGTTCCCCATTGATCCTAGATCCATAGCTCGGGACCCCTACCAGAGATCTGCCGGTTTTGACACCAACACTCGGGCATTCTCGCGGCTCTGGAGGGGTGTTGAGTGTTACTTTGGCGCCCAAGCACCCAGACGTAGCGCCAGGACGATGCAAGGCTCCACCGCACCCGCCGGATCTCCGGCCGGGCGTCGACACCACCTTCTGGCTGGAGATCACTTTCGCCCCGGCCGTCACCTTCTTCTTCTTCTTCTGGTTGCCACCGTGGCTCCTGCGCAAGCAAGGGGTCAGCACGGACAAACGGATCGCAGGCGCGCGACATGAGAGTGGACCAGGGTACTTACTCATCCTGGGCGGCCCACTTCCTCTTCTTCTCCCCAAAGGTTGATGCGTCACCGCTGTCTCTGAGCACCGCTCCGATGTTGGCTGCTAGGTTCTCGGGGCGACCCCCGGCGAGCCAGGCCATGCTGCCCCCTAGGTGGTCTCGGCAGACGGGGGCTCCGTCGCCCCCTCACCAAGGACAGCCCCGGCCGGCGGCCGAGTGGCCGCAGCGTCGGACCCCTCCCCTTTAGCCGCTTCAGCGGGTCGGGGAGACGCCGCCGGGAGCTGCTCATCTGCAGCGTTGTCATCATCATGGAAGTCACGAAGAAACTTCCGGTGGTATGGCGGTGGAGCCCGGTCGGCCTCTTCATCTTCCACGGATTCCTCCGAGTCCCCGCCCCTTCCGCTTTCACTGGGATCCGGCACCACTGTGGAGGGGTTCCCGCGGGGCTCGACATGATCGCCAGGTGCGAGCGCCCACTGGTTGAAAGCGAGCATCACCTCGAGAAAATCCAGCCGCTCTTGGTAGCAGTACAGTGGGAGTGCATCCTCAGGTAGGTCGTCGGGGATGTTGCCAAGAAAAACCTCTAGGGCCCCATCCAGCTCATTAGCCGTCAGGCCAGAGATGTGCAACCTCATCGCATCCCTCACACCGGTGTATTCCCACATGGGCTGCGAGCGTGCTTGAGGTGGCGTGATGCGTTGCCGCAAGAACTCCTTGACGATCTTCGGCCCTGTCAATGTCGCGGCCCCTTGCGCGGCCATCCGCTCCAGGACTGGCTCGGCCCTTGGTTCGGTAAGCTCCTCATGCCCCCATCCATGGTTCTGCGCAGGCCGGTCCGCTGGAATCATTAGGAGCGGGCTGACCCGACACTCGTCCATGAAGACCCAGCGCTGCCCATAGCCTTCCACCTTCTTCCCGGCCTTCAGGCGGATGCTCTCCCTCTTGACCTCGACGAAGGAGACACACACGGAGCGCTGGTCTGGGGCGGTAAACCGCAAGCTGAAGAAGTGGCGACAGAGTGCCACCGAGGGCCTCACGCCCACAAAGGCTTCATAGTAGAAGCCGAAGATGGCCAGAAGGAGAATGGAGTTGGGATGGAGATGAAGGGCGTGAATGCGATAGTAAGAAAGGATGGCGAAGAAGAAATCAGAGAATGGTGAGACCAACCTGACGTTGACGTTGTGGAGGAAGAAGGGGTAGGCGGACGCCCCCAGTCTAGCCCGTGCTTGTGAGCCCGGCTAGATCTTGGTCGCTCGCCCTTCGTTCTCGTCACCCGCCACCAGCGGGAGCACCAGGCCCATGTCCTCCTCCTCGGTGATGGAGAAGCTCAGGAGAGCCGGCCCGATGACAAGCGGGCTCGCGGTCGGAGCCGTGGATTTCGCCTTCTTGCCGGCAGGCGCCATCCGTGCGTTGCGGTTGTGCGCTAGGTGGGGATGGTGCCACGCCTGAGATTGGATCGCGAGAAGTCGCGCGTGGAGAAGGAAGGCGCAGGAAGATAGATGCAAGACAAGGATGCAATGATGGCCTTGCACTGCGCGTGGGCAGTCTTTATGTCAGCTCGGGCGGTTGCCATGGCGTCGTGGGGAAGTGGGGGTGCCCCATGCCCCGTCGTGCGTCATACGTCGAGCCTGGCCTGCAGGCTGTTGGGACCCGCGCCGCTTCGCCCCCCCAACAGGCGGAGTCGTGCATGCCGCAGGCTCGGGGGCTACTGTCAGGCCCGTTGGACTGGGGGTACCCCGGCCCGTCTACCTACGGCCCAAGAAGCGACGCATGCCCATGGGCCCAGCAACTTGCCACTACTAGACTTCATGGGCAAGACCCTCGTGGGGGCCCCCGCCTCGCGAGGCACACGTCAGCAAGCGTCATCAACTGCCTCGCGAGGTCCTCTCGTGAGGCGATCTACCGAGGCTGCCTCTTGAGGCCCCTCGCGGAGGTGAGCAAGCCAAGAGCAGCTTGGCGGGTCACACTGTACTGCGTCTTCATGTGGGTGACACGCGCGACGACGAACGGCACCAGAGGCTGGGCCAGCAGGCGCAGATATGAAGGATTTCCACTTTAGTTATAAGGGAGCAAGGACAGCGCGACGGTTCCCAAAGCAATCCCCAAAAGTTACACGTTCGGTGCGAGAGGACCAAGACGACAAGCGCGGCAGGACAGAGGTCACCACCGGGCCCACCGGCGCTTCATGGCAGGAGGCTTTTGCAGGCGAAGACCGCCTTTAGTTAGGGTAAGCTGCAACCCTGTCCCCCATCGAATTGTCCGTTGTGGTAACCCTTCCTACCATGCGTTTTCGGGAAAGAGGACCAGAGGCAGTATAAGAAGAAGGCAAGGTGCCACCATAGAGAGGATCGATTCATTGAGCAAAAAGAGCTGCATGCTTGTACTCCATCTCCCCAAGCAATTCCAACCAAACAAGAGTAGGGTTTTACACCGCAAGGTGGCCCGAACCTGGGTAAACTGTCATGTCCATTGTTCTTCTTCCTTAGCTCGAGCACGCCGGAGCACCACCACGTGGTTGTGAGGCTAAGTAGGGCAGTAGGAACGAGCGCACACCAGAGTCCGAACCTTCTTGGGTCCCCGGAGCCATGATTCCGACATTTGCCGTAACAGCGTGTTGCTGTTTGGGGTTTCCTGTGTTCCCCTTTTGGCCTTTTGCACCCTCTAGGGGGTCGGTCAGGGTGGTAGGCACGACCACGTGTCAAGGGCATGTTGACCATTGCCTCGTCATCAAATTCCGGCAGCAAACACCGGCGTGGGTAGGATTTGGATGTGGTCTCTCCCTGTTCTTCGAGGTCTTGCTCGGTTGCGAGAACCTCCACCCACTTGTCATGGAGCCTGTTCTGATTGGCATGTAGCTATTGCTAATTCTTTTTCATACTCCTGGCAGTGGCCACCAGGCGCCATCTGAACCTCTCTTGCTCGTATGGGTCTTCAGGGACTATGTAGTAGTCGTGTCCGAGGCACTCATCCTCCTTGGATTCGGGTAAATAGTTGTTGTCGAGATCCTCAGGGTCCTTGTCCTTTGGTATTCCCGTGGGGCTATTCTGCTGCCCTGGGGAGGCTTGAATGTCCTCTCCCAGGTCCTCGGTTCCTTCAGCCGTGGCATCGTTATCGGTGGCGCCCGTGTTGTGCCCGTTGGGCCGCCATCGGTACCTCTATGACGTGGCGACGGTGCCTCGAGGGATTATTGGGAGTATCGACCATATAGACGTCTTAATTTGACGTGGCGGACCATCTGCCCGTATGGGTTGAAGTCATTGCTGCTCCAAGTGTGGCTCCGAGATCCTCATGCATGTCGGTTGCCTCCTCGAACGCGTAGTCCAGCACGTCGATTAAGTCATCGACTATGGCGACTAGGTGGGTGGTGGGTGGCATGTAAATTTCCCTGTCATCGGCTTTAAGTCCGATCATGTCGTTGACCAAGGTCTGATCAGCATCTCATTAAGGTAGGATAGGTCCTCGGAGTCCATGTCCTGGCGGCAGGCTGGGTTTATCTAAATCGTGATTTGTGGGTCGCTTGATGTGACCGCGATGTATTGGTTAGCCAGGGCTGATCCCAGGCCACCAACTGGGGAGATTGGATCTAAACTAAGTGCCAGGTCCGTATTCGGGCTCGGATCAAGGTCCGGGCTTGATGAGACGTCCAGATCCATGCTTGAGGTAAAGCTTGATGCAACGGTGGTCGGTTCCGCAGTAAAGGTTAGGTCTACCAATGGATCCGATCTATAGCCCAGATTGGAGATCGGCTCCGAGGTCGAACTTGTGAGGGCCAAAAGATTATCGATCTGATCGGGCATCTGGCTAGAAAGGGTGAGCTCACCCCGTGAATCTACAGTGTACTCCAAGCTCTCGAATGTGAGGACTTGGTCCTGGGAAAAATTATCGATCCGGGCAAGGTGGCCCGCTGAGTTAGCGTGCAGAACAATGTTGTAGAACATGAAGAGCTGGCCGGGGATGAAGATGTCACCACAGCCAGTGTTGTAGTTGATCTGCAGATGAGCCATCGATCTTTTTCCGATCACACATCAGAACTCTTAGTGAAAGCACCAGTGTGGGTACTAAAATTAGCAGACCTAGGGGTAGGGGCTCCTCAGCTATGGATCTCGGATCTATGGGTAACAGGAGACGAAGGGGATAGTGTTTTAACTAGGTCCAGGCCCTCTTGAAGAGGTAATACCCTACGTCCTGCTTTGATTGTATTGATGATGATGTATCGAGTACAAGCTTGATCTACCTCGAGATCGCAAGTTGTGTTCTAACCCTAAGGCCAGGAGATTATAATTGTGACTGTGGTCTCTATGGACTAAACCCCTCAGCTTATATAGACGCTGGGGGTACCTTGGTTTACACATGGTCGGTTGCCAATCTAGGGATAAACATTTCAGCGGCCGATGCTGTTCTTGGAGTACACCTCAAGTCTTCGGCATAATCCATCTTGATCACGTCAAAATGCGAGGCTTTTGGAGTCCTTCCTTGTGAGAATGACGAGCATACATTTGGCCCATGTACTGTGGGCCAACTAGGTTGGTACCCCCTAGTCCAGGACACCGTCACATGCAAATACGTAGTGAACATTACCTGCACACACAAGAGAAAATACTTGCACCCAACGCGAGCAAGAGGGTTGTTGATCCCCTTGAACTCATTAATTGCAAGGATAAAATCTGATAGTGGTAGATAGATATATTGCAAAGTAAAATAGAAGCAATGAAATTGCAGCAAGGTATTTTTGGTTTTTGTAATATGATTAAAGTAGACCCGGGGCCATAGTTTTCACTAGACAATTCTCTCTCATAAAAATAGCATACGGGGGGTAGACAAATTACTGTTGTGCAACTGATAGAAAATTGCATAGTTATGACGATATTCATGGCAATGATCGCGTATATAGGCATTACGTCCGTGGAAAGTAGACTGACTCTTGCCTGCATCTACTACTATTACTCCACCCATCGACCGACTCCTGCCTGCATCTAGGGTATTAAGTGGATGACAAACTAAGCAACACTTTAAGCAAGATGATATAATGTAGATAGAATAAAAGCAAGCAATATGATTAATCTCCGTTGTTTTACCCCTAGTAGCAACAATACAATACATGCCTCGCTACCCCTGCTGTCACTGAGTGAGGACACCACAAGATTGAACCCACTACAAAGCACCTCTCCCATTGAAGATAAATCACTCTAGTTGGCCAAACAACGGATAGATCAGAGAGAAATATAAAGCTATAATAATCATGCATAATAAAGTTAAGAAAAGACTCAATTACTTTTAATGAATAATCTTATCACAAACCCACAATTCATCAAATCCAACAAACACACCGCAAAATAAGACTACATCGAATCGATCTCCGAAGAGAACATTCTATTGAAGATCAAAGAGAGAGAATAAGCCATCTAGCTCAACACTATGGACCCATAGGTCTATGGTAAACTACTCACACATCATTGGTGGTGTAGCAAGGATGATGTAGAAGCCTCCATCATCAATTCCCACTCAGGTTGAGTACCGAAAAAGGCCGCCAGATGGGATCGCAGAAGAAGAGAACCTTGCAGCTGCGGAAAAATTGTTTTGGGTGGCTCTCTAGGGTTTTTGGAATATTTGGGAATTTATAGCGCTATAATTAGGTCAGACGGAGCCACATGGGGCCCACAAGGCATCAGGGCACGCCCTTTTGCCTTGTCGTCTCCTCACTTCTTGTCTGGTCTCCTCCCAAATCTTCTAAGGTCTCTTATGTCTAGAAAAAAATTGTCAGAAAGTTTCGTAGCGTTTGGACTCCGTTTGGTACAGATTTTTTGTAAAAGTGAAAACAAGCAGAAAATAGCAACTGGCAATAGGCACTGAGTTAATAGGTTAGTCCCCAAAAATGATATAAAATTGCACAAAAAGTATCTAAGATTGGTAATATAATAGCATGAAATAATCAAAAATTATAGATACGTTAGAGACGTATCAGATGCCTATGTACATGATCATGCCATGAATAACATCATAACTATGCACTTTTCTATCAATTGCCCAACAGTAGTTTGTCTACCCATCGTATGCTATTTTTTTCTGAGAGAGAAGCCTCTACTGAAAACTATGGTCCCCCGAGTCTATTTTAATCATATTACAAAAACCAAAAATACCTTGCTGCAATTTTATTTCTTTTATTTTACTTTGCAATTTATCTATCTACTACCATCAGATTTAATCCTTTTAATTCACAAGTAGAAGGGATTGACAACCCTCTTGCTCGTGTTGGGAGCAAGTGTTTGCTCTTGTGTGTGTATGAACTGCTAAAGTTTGTTTGTGTGAGTCTCCTAGTTCGATAACCTTGGTTCTCTACTGAGGGAAATACTATCGGGTACTATATTGCTTCACCCTTCCTCTTCGGGGAAAATCCCAACGCATCTCACAAGTCACAAAGACTTCCCCCATGTCATCAAGAACAAATAGAAGTACTCACAATCATATGTGTGTTCATGATCAGATCAGAATAATATATGATTAATAATCTGAATGTATGATCTTCCACCAAATAAACCAACTAGCACCAACTACAAGATGTAATCGACGCTACTAGCAACCCACAGGTACCAATCTGAGGTTTGGGACAAAGATTGAATACAAGAGATGAACTAGGGTTTGGAGATGAGATGGTGCTGGTGAAGCTTTTGATGGAGATGAGTCCTCCCATGATGAAAGGAACATTGGTGATGATGAAGGCTTCATTCTCCCCCTTTCGAGGGAAGTATCCCCAGTGGAATCGCTCCGTCGGAGAGCAAAAGTGCTCCTGCCCAGGTTCCACCTCGAGACGGCGGTGGTTCATCCCGACAGTCTTCTCTTGATTTTTTTTCTAGAGAAAATGGCTTCATTTAGGGGAAGGAGGGCAACAAAGGCCTGTTGGTGGGCCCACAAGCTCACATGGCGCGCCCTAGGGGGGCCCGCCACCTAAGCTTGTCGCTCACTGGTGGGGCCCCTTGATATCTCTCTGTCATATGTATAAGTTTTGATTGTTTCGTGCCATTATTTTACAACTTTCACATACTTTTGGCAGCAATTTATATTATTTTTGGGACTAACATATTGATCTAGTGCCTAGTGCCAGGTCCTATTTTTTGCGTGTTTTTGTATTTCACAGAAAATCCATATCAAACGAAGTCCGAATGATGAAAAAAATTTCTGAAGAATTTTTATGGATTATATGGTATTTTTGGCGCAACAATCAGCAGAAGGGGTGGCCCATAGGCCCCACAAGCCCAAGGGGTGCGCCCCTACCTTGGGGCATGCTAGGCAGGCTTGTGGCGTCCTTGCAGGTTGGTTGGGGCTGTTCTTCGAGCGCAAGGAAGCTAATATCCAAAAAAAATCATGTTAAAATTTTAGCCTGATCAGAGTTATGGATTGATACATCTCCAACGTATCTATTATTTTTAATTGTTTCATGCTATTATATTATCAATCTTGGATGCTTTATATGCATTTTGAAGCTATTTTATATCATTTTTTGGGACTAACCTATTAACCAAGTGCCCTGTGCCAATTCCTGTTTTTTGCCTGTTTTTGGCTTTTCAGAAAATCAATACCAAACGAAGTCCAAACACGATGAAACTTTATAGTGAGTTTCTCTGGACCAGAACAGAACCTAGAATGTTCAGGAGGAGGCTAGAAGACCTACAGGAGAGCCACGAGCTCACAGGGCGCACCCTGGGGGTAGGGCACGCCCCTAAGCTCGTGGGCCCCATGCAACTTCGTTTGACCTAATTCCACCTCAGTAAATTCAAAAATATTCCCAAACCAACAGAGAGCCACCCGAAACACTTTTTCTGCAGCTGCAAGCTTCTGTTCTTCCATGATCCCATCTGGAGGCCTTTTTGGTACTCCGCCGAAGGGGCAATCGGTCATGGAGGGCTTCTACATCATCCTTCCTTCCCATGATGCGTGAGTAGTTCACCATAGGCCTACAGGTCCAAAGCTAGTAGCTAGATTGCATCTTCTCTCTCTTTGATCTTCAATAGAATGTTCTCCTTGATCTTCTTGGAGTTCTGTTCGATGTAATCTTCTTTTGCGGTGTGTTTGTTGGGATCCGATGAATTGTGGGTTTATGATAAGATTATTCATTAAAAGTAATTGAGTATTTTCCAAACTTTATTATGCATGATTGTTATAGCTTTGCATTTATCTCCTATCTATCTATTTGGTTGGGCCAACTAGATTGATTTATCTTCAGTGGGAGAGGTGCTTTGTAATCTGTTCAATCTTGTGGTCTCCTCACCCAGAGATAGAAGGGGTAGTGAGGCATGTATAGTATTGTTGTGATTAAGGGTAAAATGCCAGGGTTTAATCATATTGCTCGAGTTTACTTGGTCTACATCATGTCATCTTGCTTAAGGCGTTACTCTATTTGTCATGAACTTAATACCATAGATGCATGTTGGATAGCGGTCAATTGGTGGAGTAATAGTAGTAGATGTAGACTAGAGTCAGTCTACTTGTCATGGACGTGATGCCTATATACATGATCATTGCCATGAATACTTCATAACTATGCGCTTTTCTATCAATTGCCCAATAGTAATTTGTTTACCCACCGTATGTTATGTGTTCGAGAAAGAAGTCTCTAGTGAAAACTATGGCCCCCGGGCCTACTTTTATTATATTATTAAAACCAAAAGTACCTTGCTGCAATTTTATACTTTTATTTTACTTTTCTATTCTTTTTGTCTATCTATCACTATCAGAATTAATCCTTGCAAATAACGAGTTCAAGGGGATTGACAACCCTCTTACCCGCGTTGGGTGCAGGTATTTGCTTTTGAGTGTGTAGGTGCTGAAGAAGGGAATTTGTGTAGTTCTCCTATTGGTTTGATAACCTTGGTTCTCCCTGAGGGAAATACGTATCTCTACTGTACTGCTTCACCCTACCTCTTTGGGGAAAATCCCAACGTAGTTTACAAGTAGCAAGAGGAATTTCTGGCGCTGTTGCCGGGGAGACATCATCACATTCTTGTCAGGTTCCTACATACAAACTATCATCTCTTGCTATACTCTCTATTTCCCTTTTTATTTGCCTATCTTTTTCATCTCCCTCCACTTCTCTTAAAATTCGAAAACACAAAAATATTTCGCTTTGTTTGTTAGCTTGCCTTGCTTGAAGTCGCTATCATGTCTGAATTTGAAAAAGTTACTGATTCTCCTGGCACTAATGCGGAACCTTTTGATCATCAAGCTATACTTTGGAAATATTAAAAGAAGTTTTGATGAAGTTCCTAAAGAAAAGTTAGATAACCTTGCCGATGATGTTCCTGATAAAGAAGAACCCACTATTATGCATACTAAAAAACTTCCTATAGGTAGTGGTAATATTATTGGAAAAGGTATTATTTAGGATTTCTTTACTTGTGCTGGCACATTACTTATGTTTGGAGGATCAATTCTTGGTAAAACTACTAGTATCGCAGATACCATATCTTTGCTTGTAGAAAGAGAATTTGTGCATATTCATCCTGCTATACAAAGTATACTTCTAGAATTCTCAAACATTGATGATCCTTCTCTTAAGCTCTTAGCCACTATATTTCTCACTTATGAATTTAGCCACATCATGAAGGAGGCATGAGAGATATCTGCTTATTATAAAATAAATAGTGGGTGCCCTCCTATAGAAGAAATTCTTTACAATCAAGGGGAGATAAGATCATTACAATCTACAGACTATGCTGCTAACAATGAGAATCTTAGGGAAAAGGTTCCCCCATCTATTTTGCTTGATAAACTTTTGGAACATAATGTTGATTTTGATATACAAAATAATGATTGGGGTGTGTGCTTAAGAAAAGGCTAATGGAATGTCTTCATAGAAACATGTCCTGGAATTACTATAAGTATCATAAAAACAGAAACCTTTTCACCCAGTCCTGGAATTACTATAATTCACTAGAATAAGATAAAATTATTAAGTTTTTACACAAGATCTATATACAAATTGCCCACGTTTTCCTATATTTTTATATTTTTTGGACTTATAGAAGTACGCTTTTTATTCCGATCATTACAGATTGTTCTGTTTTAGACAAATTCTGTTTTTATTGCATACTTTACTTGTTTTAATGATGCTATGGATTATATCGGGAGATGTAAGTCATGGAGGAGTTAGAATATAGTAGCTATTATGCTAGAATAAATTTTGGTTGAGTTTATAACAGTACCTAAAGTTTATGATTTGTCTATTATACTAACGGATCTCACGAGGTTTCTGTGGAGTTTTGTGTGCTGAAGTTTTCAAGTTTTGGGTGAGATCACGATGGATGAAGGAATAAGGAGAGGAAAGACCCTTAGATTGGGGATTCACAAGGCACACAAGGGTAATATTCAAGGTAGACCCAAGCGTATAAGCTTGGGGATGCCCTGGATAGCATCCCCTCTTTCGTCTACAATTTATCGGTATGTTACTTTGAGCTACATTTTTATAAATGACATGATATGAGTTTTGCTTGGAGCGTCTTGTGCCATTGTTTTGACTTATTTGCTTTTTAGTTTGCCACAGTCATTGTTTGTTGGACACACCTTTTGAGAGGGACAGACATTTATCGTGATTTGTTATAATACTCTATGTGCTTCACTTATATCTTTTGAGCTAGGTAGTTGCTCTAGTGCTTCACTTATATCTTTTAGAGTACGGCGGTGGTTATATTTTATAGAAATGATTTGACTCTCATGATTTACTTAAATCTATTTGAGAGTCTATAAATAGAAGTGGTAATATACATGTGTTATAATACTAGTCCAAAAGGATAAGTATACAAGGGGATATAATAAAAACTTTCATGTAGATCACTAAATATGAAGTGCATGGCTTAATGATATGGATGTCGTAATATGAAACGATATTGGTTCATGATCATTGGTTAGTAGAAACATTGGTATTAAAGCTTGTTATTAACTTCTCATCTAAGGTCATGTCATGGTGGGGAGGTTTGAGCATTTGTATTTCTGATTAAAATCCTTGAGTGTTGTTATAATCGGATGTGCGTGATGGTTAACTCCTACCAACCAATTCCCTAGGGGCATGCAAGTAGTACTTTGCTTCGAGGGCTAATAGGCTTTCACAATAAGTATGTGAGTTCTTTATGAATAATGTGAGTCCATGAATTATATGCACTCCTACCTTTCGTCAAATTGCTAGCCTCTTTGGTACCGTGCATTGCCCTTTCTCACCTCGAGAGTTGGTGCAAACTTCGCCGGTGCATCCAAACCCCGTGGTATTATACACTCTATCACAAATAAGTCTCCTTATATCTTTCTCAAAATAGACACCATACCTACCTATTGTGGCATTTCCATAGCCATTCCGAGATATATTGCCTTGCAACTTTCACTGTTCCGTGTTCATGACATGTGTGTTCATCCTCATATTGCTTTGCATGATCATATAGAGCTGGCATGATATTTGTGGCACAACCACTGTTCATCATTATTATACATGTTACACTAGATCATTGCACATCTTTGTATACTGCCAGAGGCATTCATATAGAGTCATATTGTTTCAGTTTTATCGAGTTGTAATATCTAGTTGTAAGTAAATAAAAGTGTGATGATATTCATTATTCAAGCACTGTCCCAGTGAGGAAAGGATGATGGAGACTATGATTCCCCCACAAGTCAGGATGAGACTCCGGAAGGAAAAAAAGGAAAAAAGAAAGAAAAATAAAAAATGGGAGAAAAGAGAGAAGGGGCAATGCTACTATGCTTTTCCACACTTGTGCTTCAGAGTAGCACCATGTTCTTCATATAGGGAGTCTCAAATGCCCGAGGTCTTCATGAGCAAGCAAGTTGGATGCACACCCACTTAGTTTCCGTTGAGCATTCATACACTTATAGCTCTTAGTGCATCCATTCCATGGTGATCCCTACTCCTCGCATTGATATCGATTGATGGGCAACTCCATAGCCCATTGATTAGCCGCGTCAATGTGAGACTTTCTTCCTTTTTTGAAATCCCTTATTAATCTCTATCATCGCATTCTATTCCACCTATAGTGCTATATTGATGGCTAACGCTCATGTATTGCATAGGTTTCAAAATGCTCAAGCGCGTTAGAAGTATGACCAAATTACCTGGTTTGACACTGGGGTGCTCAGGGTTTATATTTATGCGGTGAAGGCGGCGTCGTGCCATGCGAACATGATAAAATGAGTGGGGATAACATTCGTTAAGGATCAAATATTTTGAAAAAGTAATGATTATGTTTCTTATATTCATGGATATTATTACGTTGATATTGTTACTTCATCATTTCTAAATATTATACCGTAAAGAGATTACATGATACACATGTTAGGTAGCATTTCGCACCAAAAATTCTGTTTTTATCATTTACCTACTCGAGGACGAGCAGGAATTAAGCTTGGGGATGCTGATACGTCTCCAACGTATCTATAATTTTTTATTGTTTCATGTTATTATATTATCAATCTTGGATGCTTTATATGCATTTTATGCTATTTTATATCATTTTGTGGGACGAACCTATTAACACAGTGCCTAGTGCCAGTTCCTGTTTTTTGCTTGTTTTTGGCTTTTTTAGAAAATTAATAACAAACGAAGTCCAAACATGATGAAACTTTATGGTGATTTTTCTGGACCAGAAGGGACCCTGGAAGGTTCGGGAGGAGGCCAGAAGACCTATGGTAGAGCCACGAGCTCACATGGTGCACGCTGGGGGGTAGGGCACACCCCTGAGCTCGTAGGATCCATGCAGCTCCGTTTGACCTAATTCCACCTCTGTAAATTCACAAATATTCCCAAACCAACAGAGAGACACCCAAAACACTTTTTTCACCACAGCAAGCTTCTGTTCTTCCGTGATCCATCTAGAGGATTTTTCCGGTACTTTGCCAAGGGGGAATCGATCATGGAGGGCTTCTACATCATCCTTGTTGCCTTAAGATGATGCGTGAGTAGATCACCATAGACCTACGGGTCCATAGCTAGTAGCTAGATGGCTTCTTCTCTTTCTTTGATCTTCAGTACAATGTTCTCCTCGATCTTCATGGAGTTCTATCCGATGTAACCTTCTTTTGTGGTGTGTTTGTTGGGATTTGATGAATTGTGGGTCTAAGATCAGATTATTCATTGAAAGTAATTGAGTCTTTTCTGAACTTTATTATGCATGATTGTTATAGCTTTGTATTTCTCTCCGATCTATCTGTTTGGTTTGGCCAACTAGATTGATTTATCTTCAGCGGAGAGGTGCTTTGTAATGGGTTCAATCTTGCGGTGTCCTCACCAAGTGACAAAAGGGGTAGCGAGGCACGTATAGTATTATTGGCATTAAGGGTAAGACAACAAGGTTTAATCATATTGCTTGAGTTTACTATGTCTGCATCATGTCATCTTGCTTAAGCCGTTACTCTATTTGTCATGAACCTAATACCATATATGCATGCTGGATAGTGGTTGATTGGTGGAGTAATAATAGTAGATGCAGGAAGGAGTCAGTGTACTTGTCATGGACATGATGCCTATATACATGATCATTGCCATGAATACGTCATAACTATGCGCTTTTCTATCAATTGCCCAACAGTAACTTGTTTACCCACCGACTGCTATGTGTTCGAGAGAGAAGCCTCTAGTGAAAACTATGGCCCCCGGGTCTACTTTTCTCATATTATTAAAAGAAAAATACCTTGCCATAATTTTATACTTTTTATTTTACTTTTATTTTTATCTATCCATCACTATCCGAATTAATCCTTACAAATAACGAGTTCAAGGGGATTGACAACCCTCTTCCCCGTATTGGGTGCAAGTATTTGCTTTTATGTGTGTAGGTGCTGAAGAAGGGAATTTGCGTGGTTCTCCTATTGGTTCGATAACATTGGTTCTCATTAAGGTAAATACTTATTTCTATTGTACTGCTTCACCCCTCCTCTTCGGGGAAAATCCGAACGCAGTTTACAAGTAGCAGGAAGAATTTCTGGCGCTATTGCCAGGGAGACATCATGAAATTCTTGTGAGGTTCCTACATACAAACTATCATCTACTTTCTCTACTTTCTATTTGCCCTTTTATTTTCCTCTCTTTTTCATCGCCCTCCACTTCTCATAGAAATTGAGAACACAAAAATATTTCGCTTTGTTTGTTTGCTTGCTTTGCTTGAAGTCGCTATCATGTCTGAATTTGAAAAAGTTAGTGATGCTCCCGCCGCTAGTGCAGAATCTTTTGATCATCAAGCTATAACTTTGAAAAATTAAAATATTAAAAGATGTTTTGATGAAGTTGCTAAAGAAAAGTTAGATAATTTTGGTGATGATGATCCTAATAAAGAAGAACCCACTATTCTGCATACTAAAAAACCTTTGTATAGGTAGTGGTAATATTATTGGAAAAAGGTATTATTCAGGATTTCTTTACTTGTGCTAGCACGTTACCAGTGTTAGGAGGATCAATTCTTGATAAAACTACAAGACTCGCGGATGCCATATCTTTGCTTATAGAAAGATAATTTGTGCATATGCATCCTGCTATACAAAGGATAGTTCTAGAATTCTCATACATTGATGATCCTTCTATTAAGCGCTTGGCCACTATATTTCTAGCTTATAAATTTAGTCACATCATGAAGGAGGCACGAGAGGAGGAAATCCTTCTCCCATCTAGGGGGAAGGTTAAGGAAGAAGAGAAGGAGAAGCCTCTCTCCCCCTCTCACCCAATGGCGCCGGAGCGCCGCCGGGGGAACCATCGTGACGGCGATCTAGATCAACAACTTTCGGCTGTCATCAAGAACTCTGACCCACTCTGCAGCGGTATAACCTCTCTATGCTCGTTGTAATTTCTACTTAAACATGGTGCTTTAAGCCACATATTATTATCGAATGATGTGTTTCCATCCTAAGAACTCTGACCCACTCTGACCCATTCATTTTGTCCTACAAGCTAATTGTGGTATGGTGTGATTGATATGAGTTGTATATTAATATGGTGTTCTCCTATGCATGGTGCCCTCCATGCTGCGCACACATGCGGGAATTACCATTGTAGGGTGTTGCAATATGTTCATGATTTGGTTATAGTGGGTTGCGAGAATGAAAGAAGCTTAAACCCGAGTAAGGGAGTTGTTGCGTATGAGAGCAAAGGGGACTTTACACTTAATGCTATGGTTGAGTTTTACCTTAATAATCTTTAGTAGTTGTGGATGCTTTCTAGAGTTCCAATCATAAGAACATGTGATCCAAGTATGGAAAGTATGGTGGTGGAGCGCCATTTTGAAATAACGCCAGTATTATTATTTTTAAATAGTAGTGGCGTCGTGCTATTTCGTACGCCATAGGTATGTTGTTATTGTTGGCGTAGGAGTAATAGGAAACGGCACCTGTAATTGGGTCCCAAAGTTATGCCATATCCCAAGTTAGAGCTGGCGTAGCAAAAATTCACTACGCAGGTACTAATCAGAATATCTATGGCATAGACTGGTAAGTGATGCCAGCATTAGATTTTGCGGGCCTGTCAATTTTTTAGCCAACATAACACCGGCGTGGGCATTTCCGGAATGCCAGGGATACAAAAGTTTCTAAAGGCGTTCTATAGTATGTCAACGCTAGTAATGACGTCACAACACTATTCACGTTTCACCCATATAGATATTTTCTTCTTCTTCCTCCCTCTTTCCTCTTCCTCCTCTCTCTCGCTCTTCTCTTCTTCTTGAGAAAAAGACCAAATATTTTCTCTTGATTTCTTAAGTAGGTAGCTAGTTAGCTAGATCTAAGCTAGTTTACACACTCTCACTCGCTAATTAAGCTAGCTACTTCCCTTCTCCACCCACTCAAACACACACACCTTGCATTAAAATTTTCACCACACTCCATTAATGGTGCCTCCAACGGTCGGCCGGCCCCCGCTCCCCCCGGCCCCCCTCTCCCACACCTTTGATGAGGTAAAAAAGACTTAACTTCTCATTAATTTATGTGCATATATCTGAGGAATTCGCATATGGATGGATATGTGATGGATGTGTACGTGTCTGTCATTAGTTGCTAGCTATAGAAATTGCACAATGCTCGTGAATTATTGTTGTGTCGTGCAATATCGGTGTTTCATTTTGCATGAATGTCTACATCTAGAGTTGCCAATGTTTTGGCGAAACGTTGATTCATTTCCGTTTCGTCAAATTTCTGGCACTCATATGTCCCTTTTTTAGCAAAGGTCATGCTGAAATTTTTTATGCCGTCATTGCTAATATATCTAATTATTTTAGTACTTTTACCTTTGCAGTGCTAGTTGATCGCCGCCTATCGAAAGATTCAATATGGATCGGAGTGTGAAGGGCTTTCTCAATTTCGCGGTGGCAAATATGATACAAAAGGGTGAAGTGCAGATATTATGTCCATGTTCGACATGCGAAAATGGAGTTTTGCACAACCCATTCAAAGGCAGCGTGCTGCGCACTTGCTCCATCATGGTTTCGTCGAAGGTTATACACGGTGGACAAAGTATGGTGAGGAGGATGTTAGCGATGATGAAGGAGGAAACAATGATGCGGAAAACTTTGGCAAGGAAGAAGAGCCACCAGAAGGAGGAAACAATGAACATGCGCATGGAGGAGGAAATGATGAAATGCCACCCAAACATGAAGAGGATCATGAGACTGTCACACAGGATATGACATTGGCTACAATGCTACAACATCCTCATGTCAAAGACCTGCTTCAGAAGAAGACAACAACCGAGAGAGCTGCTATTAAAGAGGCTCTAAAGTTGGCGCAACTGGAAACAGACGCGAAAACTCCACTGCATGAAGGTTGCGATCCCGAGCACACCCACATGCACATCACGCTCAAAGTTCTGGTCATCAAGGCAAGATTCAACAGTACAGATGCAAGTCTAGATGCTACATTGGAATATTTACACAAAGTTTTGCCGAAGGGGAATTTGTTGCCTCGTAGTGTAGATGAGGCGAAGAAGATCGTGTGTCCGCTTGATTTGCCGCATGTAAGATATCACGCATGCATAAATGATTGCATCTTATATAGAAATGAGCATGAGAACAAAACTGAGTGTCCAACTTGCAACGAACCCCGATACAAGCCTGGAAAGAAGGAACCTCAAAAGGTTGTATGGTACCTTCCGTTGATTCCTTGCTTGCAGCATTATTTCGCTGACCCGAAGGAAGCAAAGAACATGACTTGGCACAAGACAAGAAAGTCTAAAAGTGATGGGATTCTGAGACATATCGCAGATGGTTGTCAGTGGAAAGCACTGGACAATTTAGAACCAGAATTCGCAGCAGAAGCAAGAAACCCTAGGTTGGGTGTCAGTAGTGATGGACTAAATCCATTTGGCAACCAGAGTAGCACACATAGTACATGGCCCGTATTTGTATGGTTGTACAACCTCCCGCCCTGGCTCTCCATGAAACAAAAGTACATACACATGGTTATGCTAATTCAAGGGCCAACCCAACCTGGCAATGATATCAACACATGTCTTGAGCTATTGAAGGAGGAGTTGAAATATTATGGAAGCCTGAAGGGGTCAAAAGTTGTGATGCTAGCATAGGAAATTATTTTCACATGAGAGTAGCATTGCTCACGACCGTTCATGACTATCTGGGTGACGGATATATTTCTAGACAGGCGTGCCATGGACACTGTGGTTGTGTTAAATGTATGGATGACACATCTTTTTGGCAGCTATCGAAAAAGCGCAGTAGCAAAACAGTGTTCATGGGCCATAGAAGGTGGCTTCACAAAGATGACGAGTGGAGAACTCATGGAGATCTGTTCGACAACACTAATGAGACCCGAGGGCCACTGCGTAAGAGGCCTGGAGCAGAAATCATGCAAATGTTAACGAATTGGGAAGATTGCCCTAAGGTAGGAAAGAAAAGAAAGAAGTCCTCTGAGAAAATGCTGCATAAAGTACGGAAAAGGAAGTCTACTTTCTGGGGCTTGGAGTATTGGGAACTACTCAGTACGCCTCATTCTCTTGATATGATGCATATCAAAAAAAATGTGTGTGAGAGTTTGCTTGGCACACTATTTGACATGCCAGAAAAGAGTAAAGATGGTCCGAGGGCTAGAACAGACTTGAAAGATATCGGTATTAGGTAAGAGCTTCAACCTTCATCGTCCATTACAACCAAGGAGAAGATGAAGGGGAAAAAAGCCAAAGCCAACGAGTCAGCCCAGGGCAAAACTCTGTCCAAAACCAAAGATGATTATTACCCCCCAGCTTGCTTCACTCTCGATGAGGATGAGCTTTCTCAAGTTTTCAAATGCCTCGACGGCATGAAATATCCTTCCGGCTACTCGGGACTCATATGCAGGTATCTTGACTCGAAAAAGCAAAGGTTTAGCAACATGAAGTCGCATGACTGTCATGTGATGATGACACAATTACTTCCGGTAGCTCTCATAGGGATAATGGACGATCACGTATGCAACACACTGATTGACTTATGCAACTTTTTTTATGTTATGTCTCAAAATTCGATCAGTGTGCGGCATCTGACACGACTACAAGAGGACATCATTTCAATACTATGTGAACTTGAGATATATTTCCCACCATCATTCTTTGATGTCATGGTCCATCTACTAGTCATATTGTTGTGGAGGTGAAAGACCTTGGACCGACATTCTTGCATACCATGTTCCCGTTTGAACGGATGAATGAAACTATGAAGGGATACGTTCATAACAAAGCCCGTCCGGATGAAAGCATTGTCTAGGCATATCTAATCGAGGAGTGTATATCATTCTGCAACAATGTCATAAATGATGATCAATCTCTTGGTTTTCCCTTGAAGAAACATGCTGATAAGCTCGAAGGAGTGGGTCACTCACAGCTGAAGCATGATTTAAATGTGGATATAAAAAATGCCGAGATGACTTTGAAAGAGCGCACACAGTAGTGTTACAACATGCAGATATAATCAGTCATTGGCTGCAAACTCACAAGGAGACCTTGATGAGAGAGCACGGAATGGCAGGGAGGTAGAGGACCGAGGCCCAGATCATTAGAGAGCACAACTCCAAATTTGCTTCCTGGTTCAAAGAGAGAATTCGGGACAAACCACTGCCGACCGGTATAGCCAATGCAAATCTCATCTATGCATTAGTAGTAGGCCCCGCTTGCACTGTCGCCACATACAAATCATATGATATAAATGGATACACATTCTATACTGAGGCGAAGGACAAAAACTGTGATTACCAGAACTCAGGTGTGACAATGCCGCAGTTGACCGAGAATGAGAGTAATAGATACTACAGCAGGATCGAAGAGATATGGGAACTTGAGTACGGCGAAGATTACACGGTGCCATTATTCAGGGTCAGATGGGCGAAGAACGTCGAGCATGAAGAACATGGTTTCATTACAATGTCTCTGCTCGAAGCACAACCTGCTAGTGCAAAAAGAGTGAAAGGAATCACTGCCAGATATGAGCCTTGGGTATTCGCTAAGGACGTGGCACAATGCTTCTATTTAACTGACCCTTCAAAGCCGAGTCGTGTTGTCGTCCGGAGAGGCAAAAGGAGCTTTGTCGGGATGGACGGAGTCATCAACGAGGATGACTATGATCAATTTGGCATGGACCTAATAGAAGAGGAGATGTATGAAGAGCAAGACTACACCACTAGAAGGAGCAGAACTACCTTGGCTGCGACAGGACGTCCCTTCCTTAGAAAGAGTCATAGCGCTGGCCTGTAGTACTCAAGCAAGATTAAGAAGACCCAAACCGTCATTGAGAGGGTTGTCAAACGACGTCATACTGCATGATTCATTTGTGTACTTATTTTTTGTGTGTACCGTGTACGCGTACCCTAAATTAACCGTACCATATTTATGTACTCTGAACCACGACAAGAATTTGTGTCGTTGTAAATATCTGTATTATGCATGTCATCGCTCAAAATGCCATCCACGAATATGTGGCCGACCCTATTTTAAAAACCTACTACTGGCGTTGGCCACGTCACCTGCTCCAGCACTAACAATGAACAGCTAGGCTTAATTACCCCCTGAGAGTTAAAATGAACTCATTTTCACTTTCTCCCCCCATCTCGCGCCACCGCCGTCGCCCCCGCCCTGCCATCCGCCGTCGCCCCCGCCTTGCCACCGGTCGCCGTTCCCCCCACCCCGCCCTACCCTCCGTCGTCGCCCCCACCTTGCCACTGGCCGCCGTTCCCCTCGCCTTGCCCCCCACCGTGCCATCGGCCAGTCCCCCCCCCCGCCTTGCCCCCCGCCGTGCCAACGCTATCCCGCCGCCACCCCCCCACCGCCCCGCCGTTCCGCTCCACAACTAATCATGTCCGGCCTCCTCCGCCGGCGTCCCTCTCGGTCCGGATGGTATAAGACCTCCCTCTACCAATTTATTTTCATGTAGATTTGTTCTAGTGTTCATATTATTGTGATGAAATGCACACATTATGTGTACCTGTGAATTGATGAAATGTATTACATGTGTGCAAATGTGTTTAATGTATATTTATAAATTTGTGATAATTTTGAATTGATCGACTTTTTTGGTGTGTGCTTGTTTTACATATATGTGATATTACACGTTGCTCTCAGGAAGTGTCTCGCGCTATGTTTCATTTTTGCAGGGAATGTCTACAGAGTTGCCAATGTTCTGGTAAAACGTGGATTTAGTTCCGTTTCGTCAAATTTCTGGCACTGAATATATATGTCTGGTTTTTAGCAAAGCTCATGCCCATTTTTATGCTAATTTTAATTATATGAATGCAACACAAAATGGAAGAGTGGCCCTACTGTTGCCACACTAGGGGAATGTGTGACGATCCTCACCTTGACAACAATAATGGCTTCTCCCTCATGCTTCAAAGTGACTACAAATATTATACGGTAATAATATGGGCTTCAGAGTGTAATTTCTATTTTTTTACATTTTGACTAGTGTATCCCTTGCCATGCAAGACCTTTTGTCCAAGACAAGTTTTTCCTCCATATTGAGATGCTTAAGAGCACTTACGGAGCTGGTCCAAATGATGCACCATATATACCTGCCACTAGTGCACACATTGAACAAGAACAACATTTCTAGAAAATGCATGGTATGATTTTGATCGCTTTCATATACACATTCTCCTTTCAACTCATAGTATGTATGTGTTACTATATATTGCTTACTATGTTACTATCAAGTTCAAGAACAGAAGCTCCCTAGATGTGTTGTGCCTCACGTGATGAATGACTACCACGACGAGATGCACGACTCAAAATTAATGAATGGAGCCAACTACTAAGAGACAGCGAGTTCAAGATTGGAGATCGGTGTGGATCAACCATGGACATGCAAGGGTTTCCTATTCTTCAAAAAAAATCCTAAAGGAGAGGAGTATCGTGTTAGTAGAAATGATGGTTGAATGAACAAGATGTAATACGCACGCATGGTTTAGTTTAGCGAATGTTTAGTTAGTGATCATGATCGATAGAACTAGCTATAGTGTGTGGTTAATATATGTACGCATGTGAATAAACTATGTGTGTGTATATATTAATGCAAATATCTTGTCGAAATCAATGTGGGACAAAAACGTGTTTATATAAATTCGTAATAAATGACACTGCCGTGGCAGCGATTTTCTGCTGCCCTGGCAGCATTTTTTTTACAGCTTTCAAAAACCTAGTACTGGCGTTGGACAATGCACGATGCCAGAGAAGATTTATCTTATTACTGTCATTACATTATGTCACACGCCATAGCTATTGTTGATAATGTTGTCGTGTGGTTAAATCCAACTCCATAGGTATACAGAATAGTGCTGGCGTAGGCTCTAGCGCCACCACTATTTTTTAACACTGGCGCCATATTGGTGGCGTGGGGATCCTACGCCAGCAAGGCTGTTTTTGGCACGCCATAGCTAGGCTTTTCTGCACTAGTGGATCATGAAATTCTTGTGAGGTTCCTACATACAAACTATCATCTACTTTCTGTACTTTCTATTTGCCCTTTTATTTTTCCTCTTTTTTCATCACCCTCCACTTCTAATAAAAATCAAGAACACAAAAATATTTTGCTTTGTTTGTTTGCTTGCTTTGCTTGAAGTCGCTATCATGTCTGAATTTGAAAAAGTTAGTGATGCTCCTGCCGCTAGTGCAGAACCTTTTGATAATCAAGCTATACCTTTGGAAAATTAAAATATTAAAAGATGTTTTGATGAAGTTGCTAAAGAAAAGTTAGATAATTTTGCTGATGATGATCCTGATAAAGAAGGACCCACTATTATGCATACTAAAAAACCTTTGTATAGGTAGTGGTAATATTATTGGAAAAAGGTATTATTCAGGATTTCTTTACTTGTGGTGGCACGTTACCAGTGTTAGGAGGATCAATTCTTGGTAAAACTACTAGACTCGTGGATGCCATATCTTTGCTTATAGAAAGATAATTTGTGCATATGCATCCTGCTATACAATGGATACTTCTAGAATTCTCAAACATTGATGATCCTTCTGTTAAGCGCTTGGCCACTATATTTCTAGCTTATAAATTTAGTCACATCATGAAGGAGGCACGAGAAAAGGAAATCCTTCTCCCATCTAGGTGGAAGGCCAAGGAAGAAGAAGAAGAAGGGGCCTCTCTCCCCGTCTCACCCAATGGCGCCGGAGCGCCGCCGGGGGAACCATCGTGACGGTGATCTAGATCAACAACTTTTGACTGTCATCACAAACTCTGACCCACTCTATGCAGTGATATAACCTCTCTATGCTTGTTGTAATTTCTACTTAAACATGGTTCTTTATGCCACATATTATTATCCAATGATGTGTTGCCATCCAATGATGTTCGAGTAGATTCATTTTGTCCTACAAGCTAATTGTGGTATGGTGTGATTGATATGAGTTGTATGTTAATATGGTGTTGTCCTATGCATGGTGCCATCCGTGCCGCGCAAACATGCGGGAATTACCATTGTAGGATGTTGCAATATGTTCATGATTTGCTTATAGTGGGTTGCAAGAATGAAAGAAGCTTAAACCCGAGTAAGGGAGTTGTCGCGTATGGGAGCAAAGGGGACTTTACACTTAATGCTATGGTTGAGTTTTACCTTAATAATCTTTAGTAGTTGTGGATGCTTTCTAGAGTTCCAATCATAAGAACATGTGATCCAAGTATGGAAAGTATGTTGTGCCTCTCCCTCACTGCATATATTAAATATCACGTGTGTCATATTCAATTGCCTATGGACAATATTTCTCATTTTTCTATGAAAGCTCCCTACTAAACCAATTACCTTTTATTATCTTGCAAAGTACTTCTAGTTTTATTCTTGTAAAGTAGTTTATTACTTGTTTCTAGGTAAAGCAAATGTTAGTGTGTGTAGAGTTGTATCGGTGGTTGATAGAATTTGAAGAGAATATAAATTCTAAATTTAGCTCCTCGCTGGTTTCGGTACTCTTAATTACCAATAAGTCTACAAACGATCCCGGGTTATCAAGACCTTTTTCTGGCACCATCGCTGGGGAGCAATAGCATGGGGTGAATATTCTAGTGTGCGCTTGTTGGCTTTATCTCCAAGTATATTTTATTTCTTGTTCTAAGTTGTTATCTATCTTGAGTTATGGATATGGAACACGAAATACCTAGAAAATTAGTTATACTTGCTACTTATGGAGATAGGGAACCTCCTAAAACCCTCGATGTTGGTTATGTGAAAAAAATTAAACACTACTTTGATAATCCTGATAAATCCCCATTCAACTTGATAATGGAGATACTTTGGATTACCAGGAATACATTAAGGATTATCATTTGTCTCAAAAAGGGAAACACTTATGGGATCAAATTAAAATATTACATTGGTATGCTTCGAATTTGTGCTTAAGGTATGATTATACTTGTTGCTCTAAGACGGAGGCTCCACACCTTCCCTCTCAATGTGAATTTAATGATAATGAAACCTTGGATTCTTATGCTAATGGTGTATATGATTACCATTATATGGAGTAAATAGAAGAATTTATTGCTTTTAAGGGTGCTTATGAAATTGAATCTTTGTTTGAAAAGTATGAAAAGTGTGATGATGCTCTTTACAGATCTGAAAATTATGCCATACTTAAATATTAGTATGAAAATTACAAATATAATGCTATGTTAATGAATTTATTGAGAAATTCTCCGTTGTCCAAGAAGAGAATAATATTTTGTAGGCCTCTGTGGAAGAAGAAATTGATGAAACTGTGAGGTAATTAGATGAAAAAGATGAGCAGGAGAGCGAAGAACAATAGGAGGAAGAGCGGATTAGCTACCCATGCCCACCTTCTAATGAGAGTAACTCTTCAACTCATACATTGTTTAATTTCCCTTTGCACTTACCAAAGGATGATTGCTATTATCCCTTGGATTCGTTTGAAATATTCCTTTTTGATGAACTTGGTGCTTTCTATGCTTATGACCATTATGCCAATATGAATGATGCTTATGGAGATGAACTTGCTATAGTTCGTTATGTGAAAAATGAAATTGTTGCTAGTGCACCCACACATGGTAGTCCTATTATCTTTCTGAATTCTCCCAACTACACTATATCGGAGAAGTTTGCTCTTATTAAGGATTATATTGATGTGTTGCATTTTACTATTACACATGATGATTTTGATGGATGTAATATGCATCTTCTTGCTGCTCCTACTTGCAAGTATTATGAGAGAAGAACTACATCTCCACCTCTCTATGTTTCTAATGCAATAAAATTGCAAGAAACTACTTATGCTATGTATCGACTTTTATTATGTGAGCATGAATTGTTCTTTTATGACATGCCGATGCATAGAAAGAGAGTTAGACTTTTTTATTACATGATATATGCTGCTTTGTGCTCACTACTAAATTTTAAATCATTGTTAATTAAAATTGGCTTTGATATACCTTGGGGCCCGGGTGGATCAATTACTTGAGCACTTTATGCCTAGCTTATTGGCTTTAAGGAAAGCGCTATCTGGGAGACAACCCGAAAGTTGTAGAGAGTCATTTTCTTATGTTGTGTGATTTTTTCAAAAATATTAAAAAATTAAAAAATATATAGGGAACCTAAAACTTTTTAAAAAAGAAAAGTGAAAGTGAGACAGATGAGCAATGTGGAAGTGGGAGCATGCCTAAACTTTGTACATACCCATGGAAACTTTGGGAATCTTCAATTACAGAAACTTTTTAACAAAAATAATTATCCCCTTGTACAAACACATTGTATTATAAAAATAATGTGCCAAGATTTACCTTTAGGGTGTTTAAATTGCTTGTTTGGTATGTGTTTTGTGCAGGAACATAAACTTTTGCTGTAGTGTTTGAATTTTGATATTTTACTGTAACGTGAAAAAATTCTGAACATTTTACCCAGTACTACTACACAATTTTTTTATTACATTGTAATCTTTAAGAATTTTTGAGTTACAAAAGTATATGTTTCATATGTATCTTTATAGACTATCATGTTTTCATAGATTGTTGTTATAATTTCTTGGGATAATTGGTTTTATACCTTTAGTTGTGTCCCCCTTGTCAGGATTGCCCCTAGTTTTTGAAAACACGTGGTCTTGCCCGACCCACTTTGGCGTCTTGTGCTTTTGCCCTTTGACCGTTTGACCGTCACTTTGAAAACTTCATAACTAATTCATACTAAATCAGAAAAATGCAAATAAGATACCAAAATGTTCGGAAAAACATCACCTGTATGTCAATGTCACTTGCATTCATGATAAAAGTGTTGGTAAGTGCCCATCTGAGTTTTAGCTCTTATCATACCACCATGAAAAGTAATATCTAAAAAAGTTCAAAAAATTCAAGAAAAAGTTGGTGGCAAAGAATGGCAAATGTGTCAAGTGCTTGCCAAGTTTCAGCAGGGAATGACATTCGTGGAAGTCGTGGCCAAAAAAACAATCAACATGATTGTTTTTTTGGCCATGACTTCCACGAATGTCATTCCCTGATGAAACTTGGCAAGCACTTAAAACATTTGTCATTCTTTGCCACCAACTTTATTTTTGATTTTTTTGATTTTTTTTAGATTTTACTATTCATGGTGGTATGATAAGAGCTAAAACTTTGATGGGCACTTACCAACACTTTTGTCATGAATGCAAGTGACATTGACATACAGGTGATGTTTTTCTGAACATTTTGGTATCTTATTTGCATTTTTCTGATTTATTATGAAATAGTTATGAAGTTTTCAAAGTGACGGTCAAACGGTCAAAGGGCAAAAGTATAAGACACCAAAGTCGGTCGGGCAAGACCACGTGTTTTCAGAAACTAGGGGCAATCCTGACGAGGGGGACACAACTAAGGGTATAAAACCAATGATCCCTAATTTCTTTATCTGCTTACGTTTGCAACATTAATTACCAAGCCCCATTGATGTGGGAGCATTAAAATTGTGATAACATACACTAGGTAATGTTTGGATTTTAATTATACAATATTGTTACAGCAAGACATGATGGGATCCGATGATATATGTACTAACCCATCTAATAAAAGTTCGATTAAGTTTTGTGTGGATGAAGTGTTCAAAGATTGAGAAGGCATCGATATGAGAAGAATAAAGAGAGGCAAGAGTTTAGGCTTGGGGATTCCCAAGGCAGCCCAAGTAAATATTCAAGTAGACTCAGTCATCTAAGCTTGGGGATGCCTCGAAAGTCATCCTATCTTTCTTCCTCGACAATTATCGGTATGTCTCGGTTTTTATTTTATCACATGATATGCGTAAATTCTTGGAGCATCATGTGCTTTTATTTTCTTCTAGTGATCCACCATGCTGGTATGAGATAGTCCCTGGTTGATTTATATAATGCTTCATGTGCTTTGCTTATATCTTTTAAAGTTTGGATTCTTGTTTCTCTCCATTTGGAACATCGTTGTTTGTAGAATGCTCTTTTGTTTCACTTATATTTGTCAGAGCTTGGCCGAGTCTTTAAAAATAATTAAACTCTCATGTTTTACTTATATTTATTTGGAGAGTTAACAGGAACTGGTTATGCACATGGTTAGTCATAAAATCCTGCATAGAACTTGTAGATCACTGAATATGATATGTTTGATTCCCTGCAATAGTTTTGCGATATTAAGATGGAAATATGTGCGTGTATTAGTTGATAATCATGGTTTTTTCAAAATATCAGTGATAAAGTTTGTGATTCCTGAAGCATCCACGTATAGCCTCTAGTTTTGTGATGAAGTTGGAGCATAATTTATCCTTGATTGAAATCCTTTGTGTTGTCCGGATCTGAGGCGCGCGATGTTAAACTCCTCCCAACCTCCCCCCTCGGGGCACGCAAGTAGTACTTTGCTTCGAGGGATATTCAATTTTCACAATAAGTGTATGAGTTCTTTATGACTAATGTGAGTGTCTGGACTTAAGCACTCCCACCTATCCATATTTTGCTAGCCTCTTCAGTACCGTGCATTGCCCTTTCTCACCTTCAGACTTGGTGCAAACTTTGCCAGTGCATCCAAATCCCATGATATGATACACTCTATCAAACATAAGCCTCATTATATCATTCCTCAAACACAACCACCATACCTACGTATTATGGCATTTCCATAGCCATTCTGAGATATATTGCCTTGCAACTTCCATTGTTACTATTCACATGACTTGAGTGTTCATTATCATATTGCTTTGCATGATCATGTAGAGATGACATGATATTTGTGGCAAATCCACCATTCATCATTGTTATACATGTTACGCTAGATTATTGCACATCCTCGTACACTACCAGAGGCATTCATATAGAGTCATATTCTTTCAGTTTATCGAGTTGTAAGTAAATAAAATTGTAATGCATTCTAGAGTGTTGCCCCTACCTGTGAGGATAAAAAAATGTAAAAAGAGGCCAAAAAGATCCCATTAAAAAAAGAAAAAAAATAGAGAAAACAAACAAAATAGAGAAAAAGAGAGTTGGGACACACTACTATCCTTTTACCACACTCGTGCTCCAAAGTAGCACAATGTTCTTCCTATAGAGAGTCTCCATGATTTGTCACTTCATATACTACTGGGATTTTTACATTATAGAATTGGGCATGTATATTCTGATGACGAGCTTCCTCAAATGCTCAAGGTCTTCATGAGAAAGCAAGTTGGATGCAAACCCACTTAGTTTCATATAGTGAGATTTCATAAACTTATAGCTCTAGTACATACGTTTCATGGCAATCCCTACTCCTTGTGTTGATATCAATTGTAAGGCCCCTCCACTGCCTAACCATCCACCGAGTTGATACAAGACTTTCTACACTTTGTCTCCCCTTATAAACCCCAACCATCATTCTCTTTACCACCCATAGTGCTAAGTCCACGGCTCATGCTCATGTATTGAGTGAAGTTGAAAAAGATGAAGCGAGAAAAAGTATGATACAATTGCTTGGTTTGGCACTAGGGTGCTCATGATTTATACTTTATGCTAGGAAGACTAAGCATGCTAAGCTATATGATTTTGTACGAATAGCATTCTTTAGCATTCTTTATTTTGAAGGGCATGATTTTTGTTAATGCCTGAGTATTGATGTCTTTATGTCAAATGATAGACTATTGCCTTGAATCACCCCTATTCTAATATTCATGCCATGATTATACTATCTGATCAAGATTGTGCTAGGTAGCATTCCACATCAAAAATTATATTTGTTTTATCATTTACCTACTCGAGGACAAGCAGGAATTAAGCCTGGGATGCTGATATGTCTCCATCGTATCTATAATTTTTTATTGTTTCATGCCATTATTTTACAACTTTCACATACTTTTGGCAACAATTTATATTATTTTTGGGACTAACATATTGATCTAGTGCCCAGTGCTAGTTCCTGTTTTTTTTGCATGCTTTTGTATTTCGCAGAAAATCCATATCAAACAAAGCCCAAACGCGATAAAATTTTACGGAGAATTTTTATGGAATATATGGGATTTTTTGTTGCAGGAATCAACAGAAGGGGTGGCCCACTGGTCCCACAAGCTCAAGGGGTGCGCACCTACCCTGGAGCGCGCCAAGCAGGCTTGTGGCCTCCTCGAAGGTCGGTTGGGGTTGTCCTTCAGGTGCATGGAAGCTAATATCTGAAAAAAAATCATGTTAAAATTTCAGCCGATTGGAGTTATGGACCTCTGGCTATTTAAGAAATGGTGTTCGACCAGAAAACCGGAATGTGAAATAGAGAAGAAAACACAGAGAGAGAGATCCAATCTCGAGGTTCTCCTACCCCTCGGGGGCAAGGTAGAATAGGGACCAGAGGAGGAAATCCTTCTCCCATCTATGGGGAAGGCCACAGAAGAAGAAGAAAGAGGGGGCTCTCTCGCCCTCTCACCCGGTGGCGCCGGAGCGCCGCTGGGGGAACCATCATGACGGCGATCTACATCAATAACTTTGAGCTGTCATCACAACTCTATCCCCCTCTATGTAGCGGTGTAACCTCTCTATTTCCATTTTAATCTCTACTTAAACATGGTGCTTTATGCCACATATTATTATCCAATGATTTGTTGACATCCTATAATGTTTGAGTAGATTCGTTTTGTCTTACGAGTTAATTGTGGTATGGTGTGATTGATATGAGTTGTATGTTAATATGGTGCTGTCCTATGGTGCCCTTCGTGCTGCGCACACATGTGGGAATTACCTCTATATGGTGTTGCAATATGTCCATGATTCACTTATAGTTGGTAGCGAGTGATAGAAGCTTAAACCTGAGTAAGGGAGTTGTTGCGTCTGGGAGCAAAGGGGACTTTACACTAAATTTATGGTTGGGTTTTACCTTAATGATCTTTAGTAGTTGTGGATGCTTGCTAGAGTTAAAATCATAAGAACATGTGATCCAAGTATGGAAAATATGTTAGCGTATGCCTCTCCCTCACTACATATAATAAGTATCATGTGTGTCATATTCAATTGCCTACGGACAATCTTTCTCATTGTTGTAAAAAAGCTCTCTACTAAACCAATTAACTTTTATTATCTTGCGAAGTACTTCTGGTTTTATTGTTGCAAAGTAGTTTATTACTTGTTTGTAGGTAAAGAAAACGTTAGTGTGCATAGAGTTGTATCGGTGGTCGATAGAACTTGAAGAGAATATAAATTCTACCTTTAGCTCCTCGTTGGGTTTGACACTCTTACTTATCAAAAAGGGCTACAAAGGATCCCCTATACTTGTTGGTTATCACCCCTCCCGGTGATTCTTCTTCAAGTATTTTTTATTAATTCCAAAATAAATCTTCGTAAATTTTTAGGTCTTTTGGAGCTCTGAAGAATAGCTATCTCTGTTGTAGCTCTTTTCAGGTCCAGAATTCCAGCTACCGGCAATTTCCATCTCCATGTATATCTTGCATAACAAGAGAGAAAAGGCATAAGAATTACATCATAAAGTGAAATACTGATCTAAAACATTACAAATAACAATAGGAAAACATGATGCAAAATAGACTTACCATCTCCCCCAAACTTAGACCTCACATGTCCTCAAGGGAATGCCGAACTCGACAATCATGACCACATGTTTATAGAGAGAGGTGTCTATAAAACAAAATACATACATGTTAGCATCATGATCATTATCATAACAACAATTGTTCATCATAAAACTTCTCATGATCAAGTAACAATTCAGCAACAAACTGAAGTATAAAGAAAAAGCTTTCTTGGAAACTAACAAACTATGTTCTCGGTCATTGAAACAATTACAATTCATCATATTTCAGTAAGAGTCTATGTAAGAGATTTTGTTTTAGCAAATTCCACATAATCAACTATCTTTTAGTCTTGCATGATTTTTGACACTCAAAGCATATTTTTAGTACAACTAATTTCAGCTGGACATAGAGGAAGATGGGGGCTAATTTTTCACCACCCAACTTATTTATCTCAGGGATAATGTCAGAAATAATAAATCATGAATACATATATCCAATTGGATATATGTGTCTCGATCTTTACCTACCACATAATGCTTGCCAAGTTGAGAATCATTATGATTAGATTAGGTATGAATATTTTGACTCTTGCATCAAAGTAAGGACTGAAAGTAAAACATAGGCCCTTCATAGAGGGAAGCAGAGGTTGCCATGCGCATTTTATTTAGATGCGCAAGCTCTTAATGTAAGGGAACATCACTTTATATTACCCCTTATTATAGCAACCTTTATTATGCAGTTCATCGCTTTTATTGCATTACCATCATAAGTTCGTACAAAGCTTATTTTCCCATACAATAAAAGATCATACTTATTTAGGAGCAATTTTTATTGCTTTTTGCACCGATGACAACTTACTTGAAGGATCCTATTCAATCCGTAGGTAGATATGGTGTACTCTGATGACAAGAAACTGGGTTTAAGGGTATTTGGATGCACAAGTAGTATCTCTACTTAATACAAAATTTTGGATAGCAAAAGATTATAAGCAAGCACTACATGTTAGAGGATCCATGACAATATAACTTTTATGTGAATATAGGCACACATAACCCATTAAGTTATCTTTCTTGTACAACATCAACTACTTGATTGAGAATAATTAATGGGGCCTCATAATCATAAAAAATGTCCAAGATACTATATTTATATGTGAAACTTCTCTTGCTTTACTATTCTTTCATGAATTGCATCAATGACCAATGCTATGTTTGCTAACTTCCAATAAATTTTATCAATCATACTTCTTTTCTTTGAAGTCATCACTCCCCATGGGACTAGCATATGAAATTTTTATTATCATTGTTGTGATCTATGCACAAGAATAAAAGTAATGAAACACTCAAACTCAAGCTAATTTTATTATAACTTTAAAGCATGATGATAGCCCACAATTATAGGGGATCGCAACAGTTTTTGAGGGTAGAGTATTCAACCCAAATTTATTGATTCGACACCAGGGGAGCCAAAGAATATTTGCAAGTATTAGTAGTTGAGTTGTCAATTCAACCACACCTGGAGAACTAAATATCTGCAGCAAGGTGATCAGTAGCACAGTAGTATGATAGTTTGATAGCAATAGTAACTATAACAGTAATAGTAGCATTATTTTGTAGTGATTGTACCAGCAGTAGGAACGAAAATAACTTAGCAAAGATCAATATATGAAAAGTGTAGGCATTGGATCAACGATGTATATTTGTGTTGGATGACATTCATCATGTAACAGTCACAACCTAGAGCGATACACAATAGCTCCAAGTCATCAATGTAATTTAGGCATGTATTCCATATATAGTCATATGTGCTTATAATAAGAACTTGCATGCCATCTTTTGTCCCACCCTCCAGTGGTAGTGGGGTCCATAAGGAAACTAAGGGATATTAAGGCCTCCTTTTAAAGAGAACCAAAACAAAGCATTAACACATGGTGAATACATGAACTCCTCAAACTACGGTAATCACCGGAAAGAATCCCAACTATTGTCACTTTGGGGTATGCAGATCATAACACGTAATAGGTGTGTATAACTTGAAAGATAGGATCAAGAATTCAAATATATTCATGAGAACATAAAAGGTTCAGATCTGAAATCATGACACTCGGGCCCTAGTGACAAGCATTAAGCATAGCAAAGTCATAGCAACATCATTCCCAGAACATAGTGGATACTAGGGATCAAGCCCAAACAAATTGACTCGATTACATGATAAATCTCATCCAACCCCATCACCGTCCAGCAAGCGTACGAACGAATTACTCACTCACGGTGATGAGCATCATGAAATTGGTGATGAAGAAGGGTTGGTGACGATGATGGCGACGAATCCCCCTCTCCAAAGCCCCGAACGAACTGCAGATCTAGCCTCTAGATGAAGAAAGAACAAGAGGTGGTGGTGGATCTATATCATAAAACATGATGAAACTTCTTCTCTTATTTTTTTCTTAGGGAAAAAGAATTTATAGCCTTGAGATTAGGTTCTATGGAGCCACGTGGGCCCCACAAGGTACTAGGGCCTGCCCTGGTGCCTTGTGCCAACTAGTGGGTCCACTCCATAAAAAACCTCCAAAAAGTTTCGCCCAATTCCGAGAACTTTTATTTCTGCACAAAAACAACACCATGGTAGTTCTGCTGAAAACAACGTCAGTCTGGGTTAGTATGATTCAAATCACGCAAATTATTGTCCAAAACAAGAGCAAAAGTGTTTGGAAAAGTAGATACGACAGAGACGTATCAACTCCCCCAAGCTAGCTTAACTCATTGCTTGTCCTCAAGCAATTCAGTTGATAAATTGAAAGTGATAAAGAAATACTTTTACGAACTCTTTTGGTCTTGTATTCGTATATAAGCTTAAATAGTACCCATATTTTTAGCAAAAATCATGAACTAACAACGCAAATGATAACTCTTATAAATTATATTCACTCATATCAATGGCATAATCAACTAGTGAGCAATAATAACATATCTCAAATGCCATCACTTTGTCAAAACAATCATGATATAATATGGTAAAATGGTATCTTGCTAGCCCTTTCTGAGACCGCAAAACATAAATGCAGAGGAACTCCAAAGTTCAATCATTGACTAAACATTGTAACTCATGGTAGAAGAGTTCCAGTCATCATGCACACAATATTAACTATACACAATGCATAAGAATGACCATAATGCTCTCAGGACTGATGCTTTAATTGAGAAGGTGATGACTCAACAATAAAAGTAAATAACATAAAAGTAAATAGATATGCCCTTCATAGAGGGAAGCCAGGATTTTCAGAGGTGCCTGAGCTCAAAGCTTAAATCAGAGATAAATGCAATTTTGAGAGGCATGCCTTTCCTGTCAATGTTATGACCAAGAATTCTCAATATCTTCCATGCTAAAGACATTGCTAAACACATTATCGGCGCTTCCCAAGTGGAAAGGTAAAGTTTACTCCCACTCCATCAACAAACACAAGCCATGGCTACCCGAATTCACGGGTGCCCTCCATACCAACAACTTTCCAAGGGAGTTTCTTTCATTATATATTTTATTCATTTTGATTATACGACTGGGCATCCCAATTACCAGCCTCTCTCGTGCAATGATAGATGCATAAACACCCACCGTGAGAATAGCCCATGTAGCATGGAAGATACTGACCACCCCTATCGCTCCATGAGCAGTACGGGCACACAAAACAGATGATTATTTGAAGGACTAGAGGTGGCACATGCAAATTTACTTGGAATGGTAGAGTAATACCACATATAGGCAGATTATAGTGTACTCATCCGAACAACATTGGTTTAAGGATTTTGATGCACAAGCAGTATTCCCGCTTAGTATAAGCGAAGGCTAGCAAATAGATTGAGAAGCGACCAACTAGAGAGTGACAACGGTCATAATCATGCATTGTGAATAATTAACATTGAATACTAGCATGAGTAGGATATAAACACCCCGAACATGAATATCGTGGCGGCTATGTTGGTTTTGAATCAACTACATGTGTGAACATGTGCCAACTCAAGCCACTTGAAACATTCCAAGGAGGATACCATATTAACATACTACATCATAACCATTTTAATGCATGTTGAAACTCAAGATAAATCATTATCCACTCCTAGCTACTTAAGCATGGCATGAGCAACTATAATCTCTAATTATCATCATAAACATGTTTACTCATAATTTGCTGAATCATGGATACTGAGTTAAACATATTTACAAAAACAAAAATGTGTTGAGTTCATACCCGCTTTTTCTTGCCACAGTCACTTCATGAAATTATCGTCATTATTGCTTTTCACTTGCTCCACCGAATACCATGAAAATAATAATAGTGCAAGATTGCCGTGGACTAAGCTGGAATCTGCAAACATTTTATTCAAAGGAGAAGACAAGGTAATTGGGCTCTTCGTTAGATCAACAATAACGCATATGAGAGCCACTCAACATTTTCATTGTGGTCTTCTCCTTATGATGACTCAACTAAAAGAAAATAATTTCATAGAAACACATTGAAATATTTTTGGAGTTTTAGTTTTTCTGAAGGCAGCAAATTAACAAAGAAGAAAACAAAAATGAGAAAACCAATTTACACGGGAAAGCTCCCAACAAGTAAAAGAAGAAATAAGATATATTTTTGGATTTTCTTTAAATACTATAACTAATTAAATGGGAAAGAAAAACTGAAAACAAGAGAGAAAAATATTTTTGGATTTTCTCAAAGTTTTTCACACACAAAAGAAAAGTGAAAAATAAAAACTAACATGGATTATGCAATGAAAGAGGATGAACACCGATAACTGAAATGAATGTGTAAACATAAATGTAATGTCGGTGAGAAATACGTACTTCCCAAAGCTTAGGCTTATGGCCTAGCTTGGTAATCACCATCGGTGATCAGTGTAATAGTCATAATGGTAGCTCATGGAGGCATGCTGAGCTGCCTCCTCAACAAGACGGGCAGCTTCCACTGTCGCATTATACTCTCGTACCTCATCCTCATGGAGAAAATATCTCTGTTTTCTCTGAAAATCAAAGAGGGTAGGCGCTGGCAAAATAATAGAGACAACCTGGTATTTATCAAACATCAAGCTATAGTCGTATCTGTCAGTGTTATCCTTAATAAAGTCATGGTGCTGCATTGCCTCAAAATCTAGATATTTATTAGGAAGTACATGATCATTAGGACGAGGGGAGAACCCAAGTCTAGCAGCTAAGTGGGAACCATAAACTCCTACATATAAATCAACATTGCTCGCATTGTGGTGCAGTCTATGTGCAACAATTGCCCGAAGATTATACCGTTTATGGCTTGCTAGAGCGGTATGGATAATGCTCAAGTCAGGGGCACAATGTGCACTACGTTCTTGTTTACCAGAAATGCATTTCCCATTAAAAAGTGCAAAGTAACGTATAGCGGGAAAATGAATGCTTTTTATTCTAGCTTGCTTGACTTCCCTATCCTCACCATTGCAAAGGCTATAAAGAAACATATCATAATAAAATTTTGATGGTTCACCAAGCGAGCCCCAATATGGAATTTTGCATGCATCATAGAATTCTTCTAGAGACATACCATTGGATCTACTCGCTCCGTCCTAAAATAAGTGACTCGACTTTGTACTAGTTTTAGTATAAAGTTAGTACAAAGTCGAGTCACCTATTTTGGAACGGAGGGAGTATCATATAGGTGAAACAAGACTCTAGAATTGAGAGAGTGATACTCAAACTTTTTAGTGAATGAATGGGTCAGGTTGCAGTGTTGAGTGCACTTATCTGCGATGAAGGGGGCGAGCTCAGTGTTATGAACATTTTGACCAAATTCTTCCTTAATGCCCGCACCTATCATGAACTCATTACACGGCCACCGGCATGATTTTGCTTTGGCGATTCGCGCCGAACATGTCCTTGGACCAACATACGCTTGTCGTGCTAAGCTCTCGCTCGACGATCTCTCCGAGGACCTCCTCCTCGAAGAACTCCTAAAGAAGTTCATTTTCCTAAGAAAAAATTCTGAAATTTTTGGACCACAAAAATGATGTTAATAAAACTTCACAAGATTGATAGCAACTACTCATATAGGTGGCTAGAGGCTATATCAAGCACTCAAACTACTTGGAACTCAAAGAATTCAACATGCAAGCCCATTTTCAGTAGCACCAAGAGCAGCTAACTATGCAAAATATAATCCACTAAAGCAAAAACTAATTGGAGCAAAGGAGGAGTCACATACCAAGGAGCAATCGCCCCAAAACAGTTTCAGAAATGGAGCTCCGAGCAAACAGATAAAAAATCTCAGGTTTGGGAGCCAGAACACGAGGGAGAGAGCAACCATATTTTTTTTCGGAGGTAGGAGATGAAGTGGGCTGAATGGATAAGTGAGTGGGTCCTTGTGGGACCCACAAGGCATCTTGGCGTGCCTGGGGTTGTGGCCGTGCCATGGTGCCTTGTGAGCACCAGGGGCACCCCTGGGTCGTATTCAGTGCCAAAATTCTTAAGTATTCCAAAAAAATCATGTTAAAATTTTACGACATTCTGAGCACTTTTATTTCTATGCCATTTTTTAATGCACGTATAATTCATAAAACAGGATAATCATGGCATTTTACTTTACTAAACTAGAAATAACATAGGACAAACAATAGGTACAGAAGGTTGTGCTTACTAAATTCATCACCCACATGCCCCTAAAAAAGAATCCATTAATAAGGTTGATCAAGTCTTATTAACAAACCATTTCTGAGTAACATGAAACTGAGGAATCTTCGTATAACACTAGGTTACCTCAATGGGGATATGCCTCTCCCCTATAATAAGAGTTTCATATTTCTTTCTGATAGAAGGAAGAGGGAATTGAAAACCTCCAATAATGATTATCGAAACTTTTTCAATACAATTGATATCATTCACTTGGAGTTGTTTCTTCAAAAAATGTACCATATGCTCATTACCATTTATATGAAAAGTGACCTTGCTTTTGTTGCAATCAATAACGACCCCTGCATTATTCAAAAAGGGTCTACCAAGGATAATCGACATGTTGTCGTCCTCGGGCATATCAAGTATAACAAAGTCTTTTAAGATAGTAACATTTGCAACTACAACAGGCATTCACAAATACTAATAGGTATGGCAGTTGATTTATCAGCCATTTGCAAAGATATTTCAGTAAGTGTGATTTTATTCAAATCAACTCTTCTATATAAAGAAAAAGGCATTAAATTAACACCGGCTCCCAAATCACATAAAGCAGTTTTGACATAATCTCGTTTAATGGAGCATGGTATAGTAGGTATTCCTGGACCTCCTAACTTCTTAGGAACTCCACCCTTAAAAGAATAATTAGCAAGCATGGTAGAAATTTCATCTTTGGTTATCTTTCTTTTATTAGTGACAATATCTTTCATATACTTAGCATAAGGGGCCATCTTCAAAATATCAGTCAAACAGGTACGGAAAAGGACTGGCCTAAGCATTTCGACAAAGTGTTCAAAATTCTTCCTCATCTTATTTTTAGGTGGCTTAGTAGGGAAAGTCATGTGTTTCTAAAACCACGGTTCTCTTTCTTTACCATGTGTTTCTAGCAATGAAATCTCTTTTATCATATCTTTTATTTTTAGGAGGTGGGTTATCAAGATCAACAATAGGTTCTACTTCTACATTAGGTTGAGCATCAATATCAACATCATTATCATTATCATTATCACTTGTGAATGTTCATTACCACATTGTGTCTCAGCATCAGAAATAGAAACATCATTACTATTCCCAGAAGGTTTGTCTACCTCAGGTTCTGTCGGAATCGGGGCTCCGCAGAACCAAGGAAAGTTTGAACTCAGGGGCGTGCTCGCTACTCCTCACCTCACCCTGTCAGCTGCACACAACCCCACGGCCAAGCTCTCCCGAGATACCATCACAAAGGAAGGACAAAGAACACGACAGTTTACTGAGGTTTGGCCACCTTGTGGTGTAAAACCCTACTCCTGTTTTGTGGTTGGATTGCCTCACGAGGGAGGATGATTGTGAGTACAAGTCGCCTCGGGAGGCTTCAGGAGCAGCTCCGGGCTTGAGGGGAACTCTCTCTCTCTCTCTATCTCTCTGTCTCTCTCTCTCTCTCTCTCTCTCTCTGACCGGGATCCTTCTCTAAGGTGGTGGTCTAGCTCTACTTATACTGACCCGGTCCTCTTCCCCCAAAACACTCGGCGGCAAAGGGTTGCCACAACGGCCAATTTTGAAGGGGAACAGGAGTACATCTTATCCTGACAAAAGGTGGTCTCCGCCTGCCAAAGCTTCTGGCCATGATGTGTAGGTGGGCTCGGCGGTGTCCTCCGTCCTAACGAGTCCGTCGTCATGGTCTTGTTGCACTGAAGAGGTAACCTTTGGGGCCGCCTCGGGAACCCGCGCGCTGGCCTTGTTCCTTTAGCACCAAAGAGGAAAGCCTCACCATCGGTGCCCGCTGGCACGGGTTCTGGCGACGCTAGTCGTGGCTCGCGTCATCCATGTGCCGCGCGAGGCATGGCATGGCAACCTCACTGAATCCGCCCGTGAGTGGGCCTCAGGAGACGACTTCAGGGGGCTGCCCAATGAGAGGGCCTCATGAGGTCCTTGGTGATGCGCGCCTCGCGAGACGAAGACCGTCGCGAGAGCTCTCCTTGGGGAGCCTTGAAGATGGGCCATACTGGGCCTTCACCACGCGTTGCGTCCTGGGCCACAGGCAGACGGGCTTGGGTATCCCCAGTCCCAGAGTCCTGACAATAGCCCCAGGGCCCGCGGCATGCATGATTCACCAGTTGGAGTGGCGAAACGGTGCGGGCCCAAATAGCCTGCGGGTTAGGCGCGACGTGTGGTGCACGACGGGGCGAGGGACGCCCCCACTTCTCCACGATGCCTCGGCAACTACCCAGGCTGACATAAATCCTGGCGGCGCTGTGGGGCCATCATTGCTCCCTCTGTGTTGCATTTTCTTTCTGAAGGCGAGGGGGCACGGGGCCACCCCGTCGACGCTATATAAGGGCTAGGGGCGGACCCCTTGGCTTGTCTTCTCCAAATGCACCTCCCCACTTCTGCTCGTCGTTGCTGCCGCCATGGCACCCTTGAGGAGGTTCTCCGCCGTCGATAATGGGAAGGCGGTGCTGGAGAGGGCGGAATTGCCGCAGCCAGCGAGGGGCATGAGGCCGCCCTCAAAAGTGCACCGCTACGCCCGGGGTGCCTCCCCGGGGACGCGGGCGTCCCCCATTGGCAGTTCGCACCACCTTGGTTAGGTGCAGGACAAACCCCACACGTGGTCGTGGCCGTGGGGGTCGAGACGGCCGCGGCCAAGGAGGGGGACGCGGCGTAGCCACTCAGCTGCCTCGGGCATGGGCCCACTCCGCCGAATCGCCCGCGAGTTCGTCGTATGGATGAACAGCCCGCCCCACACTTGGCTCCAGCTCCCGGACTCCTTCGCGGAGGAACTGGCGGTTGACACACCACTGGGACTGTGGCGGCAGCCAGACGGCTGCTGCAACAGGTCTTCCTAGGTGGCGGCGGAGTTCACCGCTTCCGGCTACATGTACCTGACGCTGGGGTGGAAGTCGTTCGCCCGCGCCCGTGGCCTGAAGGAGGGGCACACCCTCCACTTCAAGTTCGACGGGGCCGCGACGCTCTTCATGAAGATCTTTAGGGAGGCCGGTGGCCGCCTGGAGTGCTGCATGGAGAGCGACAACAGCAGCAGCGGCCACTCCTCCGGCGACGACAGCAGCGACGGCGGCGATGCCTACCCCAAGAGGAGCAGGAGCGACGACTACTCCGATGAGCCCCCACGCCGCTACGTTAAGACGTTGGAGGACTCTGACTAGGCGCTGGCGATGCTGGAGCCAGGTGTCGGTGTCAAAACTGGCGGATCTCGGGTAGGGCGTCCCGAGCTATGGATCTAGGATCAATGGGGAACAAGGGATGATGAACACGGTGTTTACCTAGGTCTGGGCCCTCTCGAAGAGGTAAAACCCTACATCCTGCTTGATTGTATTTGATGTGTATGATATGGTTATAGGGTCGATCTACCACGAGATCAGGTGAGCTAAACCCTAGGTTGATGGGGTGATGGATGTTGCTCTGGCCTTAAAGACTAAAACCCCTTGGTTTATATCGACACTAGTAGGGTTAGGGTTACATGCGATTGGTTACAATGAAGGAAAGATTACGCTAACCCTTGACTTGGAGGGCACACCACGACTCTGAAGATCTCCAATCCGGCCATGGATCCACACTCTAGGTAGGCCCCAAAGTGGCCCATCAGTCCGGCCTTTAAGCAGTAGGCCGGTGGCCCGACGACCCCTTAATCCAATACTCCCTAAGTAGCCCCCGAACTAGCCTCCAACGCTGGGGATTGTCATCTGGCGTGCTCCAAATCTTTGGCCTGCGAGGTGAGTTCTTCACCTTTACTTGTATCGTTCGGATAAGTGTTTTGATGTCTACTACGCAACCTTCTTCTTGTAGGCTCGTGCTGGGCCTCCAAGCGGAGAGTTTTGTAGGACAGTAGCAAATTTCCCTCAAGTGGATGACCTAAGGTTTATCAATCCGTGGGAGGCGTAGGATGAAGATGGTCTCTCTCAAACAACCCTACAACCAAACAACAAAGAGTCTCTTGTGTCCCCAACACACCCAATACAATGGTAAATTGTATATGTGCACTAGTTCGGTAAAGAGATGGTGATACAAGTGTAATATGGATGGTAGATATAGGTTTTTGTAATCTGAAAATATAAAAATAGTAAGGTAACTAGTAACAAAAGTGAGCAAAAATGGTATTGCAATGCTTGGAAACAAGGCCTAGGGTTCATACTTTCACTAGTGCAAGTTCTCTCAACAATGATAACATAATTGAATCACATAACAATACCTCAACGTGCAACAATGAATCACTCCAAAGTTTCTATCGGAGAACGTAGGACGAAAACGTGCATCAACCCCTATGCATAGATTACCCCAATGTCACCTCGGGAATCCGTGAGTTAAGTGCCAAAACATACATCAAGTGCATCAATAGAACATCCCATTGTCACCACAGATATCCCATCGCAAGACATACATCAAGTTTTCTGAAATCCAATACTCAATCCAACATAACGAAACCTCAAAGAGCAAGACTCAATTCATCACAACAAGAGATAGAGAGGGAAGAAACACCATATGATTCAACTATAATAACAAAGCTCGCGGTACATCAATATCGTGCCAAATCAAAAACACGAGAGAGAGATCAAATGCATAGCTACTGGTACATACCCTCAGCCCTGAGGGTGAACTACTCCCTCCTCGTCATGGAGACCGCCGAGATGATGAAGATGGCCATCGATGATGGTTTTCCCCTCCGGCAGGTTGCCGGAACGGGCTCCCGATTGGTTTTTCGTGGCTACAAAGGCTTGCAGTGGCGGAACTCCCAATCTAGATTTATTTCTTTGGGTTTCGTGATTTATAGGAATTTTCGGCGTTGGTCTCACGTAAGGGCGGTCCACGAGGTAGTGGCAAGACAGGGGGGCGCGCCCTACGGGGGGGTGCCCTCGACCCTTGTCGTCACCTCGGGACTCTTCTGGCCCAACTCCGATGCTCCGTGGGCTTCTTCTGGTCCATAAAAAATCATCGTAAATTTTCAGCTCATTTGGACTCCGTTTGATATTTCTTTTCTGTAAAAATCAAAAACAAGGAAAAACATAAACTGGCACTGGGCTCTAGGTTAGTAGGTTAGTCCCAAAAATAATATAAAATAGCATATAAATGCATATAAAACATACAAGATGGATAATATAATAGCATGGAACAATAAAAAATTATAGATACGTTGGAGACGTATCAAGCATCCCCAAGCTTAATTCCTGTTCGTCCTCGAGTAGGTAAATAATAAAAACAGAATTTTTGATGTGGAATGCTACCTAACATATTTATCTATGTAATTATCTTTATTGTGGCATGAATATTCAGATCCATAAGATTCAAAACAAAAGTTTAATATTGACATAAAAACAATAATGCTTTAAGCATACTCATAAAGCAATCATGTCTTCTCAAAATAACATGGCCAAAGAAAGTTATCCCTACAAAATCATATTGTCTGGCTATGCTCCATCTTCATCACACAAAGTATTAAATCAAGCACAACCCCGATGACAAGCCAAACAATTGTTTCATACTTTTGATGTTCTCAAACTTTTTCAACTTTCACGCAATACTTGAGCGTGAGCCATGGATATAGCACTATGGGTGGAATAGAATATGGTGGTTGTGGAGAAGACAAAAAGAAGGAGATAGTCTCACATCAACTAGGTGTATCAACGGGCTATGGAGATGCCCATCAATAGATATCAATGTGAGTGAGTAGGGATTGCCATGCAACGGATGCACTAGAGCTATAAGTGTATGAAAGCTCAAAAGAAACTAAGTGGGTGTGCATCCAACTCGCTTGCTCACGAAGACCTAGGGCAATTTGAAGAAGCCCATCATTGGAATATACAAGCCAATTTCTATAATGAAAAATTCCCACTAGTATATGAAAGTGACAATATAGGAGACTCTCTATCATGAAGATCATGGTGCTACTTTGAAGCACAAGTGTGGAAAAAGGATAGTAGCATTGCCCCTTCTCTCTTTTCTCTCATTTTTTTTAATTTTGGGCTCTTTGGCCTCTTTTTTTTCTTTTTTTCTTTTCTCTTTTTTTTCGTCCGGAGTCTCATCCCGACTTGTGGAGGAATCATAGTCTCCATCATCCTTTCCTCACATGGGACAATGCTGTAATAATGATGATCATCACACTTTTATTTACTTACAACTCGATACTTAGAACAAAAATATGACTCTATATGAATGCCTCCGGCGGTGTACCGGGATGTGCAATGATCAAGAGAGACATGTATAAAAAATATGAATGGTGGCTTTGCCACAAATACGATGTCAACTACATGATCATGCAAAGCAATATGACAATGATGAAGCGTGTCATAATAAAAGGAACGGTGGAAGTTGCATGGCAATATATCTCGGAATGGCTATGGAAATGCCATAATAGGTAGGTATGGTGGCTGTTTTGAGGAAGGTATATGGTGGGTGTAGTGCACCGGCGAAAGTTGCACGGTACTAGAGAGGCTAGCAATGGTGGAAGGGTGAGAGTGCGTATAATCCATGGACTCATCAGTAGTCATAAAGAACTCACATACTTATTGCAAAAGTCTATTAGCTATCGAAACAAAGTACTACACGCATGCTCCTAGGGGGATAGATTGGTAGGAAAAGACCATCGCTCATCCCCGACCGCCACTCATAAGGAAGAAAATCAATAAATAAATCATGCTCCGACTTCATCACATAACGGTTCATCATACGTGCATGCTACGGGAATCACAAACTTTAACACAAGTATTTCTACCAATACACAACTACTCACTAGCATGACTCTAATATCACCATCTTTGTATCTCAAAACAAATGCAAGGAATCGAACTTCTCATCTTATTCAATGCTCTTTATATGAAAGTTTTTATTATATACCTCTTGGATGCCCATCCTATTAGGACTAAATTCATAACCCTAGAAAATTACCATGCTGTTTAAAGACTCTCAAAATAATATAAGTAAATAATGAGAGTTCATCTATAAAATAAAACCACCGCCGTGCTCTAAAAAGATATAAGTGAAGCACTAGAGCAACCGACAAACTACTCCAAAAAGATATAAGTGAAGATCAATGAGTAGTCAAATAATTATGTAGCTGTGTGAGGACTCTCTCTCATTCAAAATTTTAGATCTTAATATTTTATTAAAACAACAAGCAAAATAAAATAAAATGACATTCCAAGGATAACACATATCATGTGAAGAAGCAAAAACTTAGGCTCAACCAAAACTGACCGATCATTGTTGAAGAAGAAAGGTGGGATGCCAACCGGGGCATCCCCAAGCTTAGATGCTTGAGACTTTTTGAAATATTATATTGGGATTCCTTGGGCATCCCCAAGCTTGAGCTTTTGTGTCTCCTTAATTCCTCTCATATCACGGTTTCCCTAATTCTTAAAAACTTCATCCACACAAAACTTAACAAGAACTCGTGAGAAAAGTTAGTATGAATCAATGCAACACCTTATCATTCTCTACTGTAGCAAATCACTAAAATTATTATTTAACATTGCATACTAAATGCCTCTGCATATTCAATACTCCTATCCTCAAATAGAATCATTGAACAAGCAAACATATGCAAACAATGCAAACATAACAGCAATCTGTCAAAACAGGACAGTCTGTAAAGAGTGCAAGTGTACTCATACTTACCTAACTCCAAAATTTATGAAAAATTACCACACTGTATAAAATTGGTTTTTACTCATTGTGTAAAAAATTCAAAATTTTATCACGTTCTTACTTTCCAGAATAATTCAAACAAGGATAGAAAACTTTCTGTTTTCAAAACAGCAACATATAAACTTGCAAAATAAGCATGGTAAAAGCTATACTCGACATTTTTATCAAAATAAAAGATGCAAAACATTACTCTAAATAACAGCAAGAAAATACTAATAACATAAAATGACGCTCCAAGCAAAACACATATCATGTGACGAATAAAAATATAGCTCCAAGTAAGGTTACCGATAATGTTGAAGACGAAAGAGGGGATGCTTTCCGGGGCATCCCCAAGCTTAGTTGCATGGGTATTCCTTGAATATTACCTTTGGGTGCCTTGGGAATCCCCAAGATTAGGGTCTTTCCACTCCTTATTCTCCCCATATCGATATCTCACCCAAAAACTTGAAAAGTCCAATCACACAAAACTTAACAAAACCTTCGTGAGATCCGTTAGTATAATAAAAGAAATCATTCACTTGGGTACTGTCAAATATGAGATTCATAATTGTTCTCACACAATGCCTACTATAACTTATCATTTCCACAATTTATATTAAGCAATATAAGCCATAGAAACTATAAAACAAGCAAACTATGCATTGAAAACAGAATCTGTCAAAAAACTGAACAATACGTAAAGATCTGAATTAAGATTATACTTATGTAACTCCAAAAATTCTGAAACAATATGGTAACGTAGATAATTTGTATACCAATAAACTGTAAAAAATTCATAATTTTTCCACGTTCCAGTAAAATATAGGAATTTCTGTACTGGACGCAAAAGTTTCTGTTTTTGCACAGAATCAAGTCAACTATCATCCACACTATCCCAAAGGCTTTACTTGGCACTTTATTGAAACACAAGCTATAAAACATGATTAATACAGTAGATTACTCATGTGAACACACAAAAATAGTAGGGGTAAATATTGGGTTGTCTCCCAACAAGCGCTTTTCTTTAATGCCTTTTTAGCTAGGCATGATGATTTCAATGATGCTCACATAAAAGATAAGAATTGAAACATAATGGGAGCATCATGAAAAATATGACTAGCACATTTAAGCCTAACCCACTTCCTATGCATAGGTATTTTTTGATCAAACAAATTATGGGAACAATAATCAACTAGCATAGGAAGGCAAAACAAGTGCAACTTCAAAACTTTCAACACATAGAGAGGAAACTTGATATTATTGAGATATGTAGAAGCATATGTTCCTCTCTCATAATATTTTTCAGTGGCATCATGTATGAATTCAACAATATAACTATCACATAAAGCATTCTTTTCATGATCCACAAGCATAGAAATTTTACTACTCTCCACATAAGCAATTTTCTTCTCATGAATAGTAATGGGAGCAAACTCAACAAAATAACTATCATGTGAGGCATAATCCAATTGAAAATAAAAATCATGATGACAAGTTTCATGGTTATCATATTTCTTTATAGAATACATGTCATCACAATAATAATCATAGATAGCAACTTTCTTGTCATAATCAATTGGAACCTCTTTCGAAATAGTGGATTCATCATTAAATAAAGTCATGACCTCTCCAAATCCACTTTCATCAATATTGTAATAAGATTCAACACCCTCCAAAATAGTGGGATCATTAGTACCTAGAGTTGACACTCTTCCAAACCCACTTTCATTAATATAATCATCATAAATAGGAGGCATGCTATCATCATAATAAATTTTCTCATCAAAACTTGGGGGACTAAAAATATCATCTTCATCAAACATAGCATCCCCAAGCTCATGGCTTTGCATATCATTAGCATCATGGATATTCAAGGAATTCATACCAACAACATTGCAATCATGCTCATCATTCAAAGATTTTATGCCACACATTTTATTAACTTCTTCTTCTAACACTTGAGCACAATTTTCCTTTCCATCATTTTCACGAAAGACATTAAAAAGATGAAGCATATGAGGCAACCTCAATTACATTTTTTTGTAGTTTTCTTTCATAGACTAAACTAGTGATGAAACACGAAACTAAAAGATTCAATTGCAAGATCTAAAGATATACCTTCAAGCACTCATCTCCCCAGCAACGGCACCAGAAAAGAGCTTGATGTCTACTACGCAACCTTCTTCTTGTAGACTCGTGTTGGGCCTCCAAGCACAGAGTTTTGTAGGACAATAGCAAATTTCCCTCAAGTGGATGACCTAAGGTTTATCAATCCGTGGGAGGCGTAGGATGAAGATGGTCTCTCTCAAACAACCCTGCAACCAAACAACAAAGAGTCTCTTGTGTCCCCAACACACCCAATACAATGGTAAATTGTATAGGTGCACTAGTTCGGCGAAGAGATGGTGATACAAGTGTAATACGGATGGTAGATATAGGTTTTTGTAATCTGAAAATATAAAAACAGCAAGGTAACTAGTAACAAAAGTGAGCAAAAATGGTATTGCAATGCTTGGAAACAAGGCCTAGGGTTCATACTTTCACAAGTGCAAGTTCTCTCAACAATGATAACATAATTGAATCACATAACAATCCCTCAATGTGCAATAAAGAATCACTCCAAAGTTTCTATCGGAGAACGTAGGACGAAAATGTGCATCTCAGAAATCCGCGAGTTGAGTGCCAAAACATACATCAAGTGAATCAATAGAACATCCCATTGTCACCACAGATATCCCATCGCAAGACATACATCAAGTGTTCTGAAATCCAATACTCAATCCAACATAACGAAACCTCAAAGAGCAAGACTCAATTCATCACAACAAGAGATAGAGAGGGAAGAAACACCATATGATTCAACTATAATAACAAAGCTCCCCGTACATCAAGATCGTGCCAAATCAAGAACACGAGAGAGAGAGAGAGAGATCAAACACATAGCTATTGGTACATACCCTCAGTCCCGAGGGTGAACTACTCCCTCCTCGTCATGGAGACTGTCGGGATGATGAAGATGGCCACTGGTGATGGTTTCCACCTCCAGTAGGGTGCCGGAACGGGCTCCCGATTGGTTTTTCGTGGCTACAGAGGCTTGCGGCGGCGAAACTCCCGATCTAGGTTTATTTCTGGGGGTTTCGGGATTTATAGGAATTTTTGGCGTCGGTCTCACATCAGGGAGGTCCACGAGGCAGCGGCAAGATAGGGGGGCGCGCCCTAGGAGGGGCGCCCTCCACCCTTGCCGTCACCTCGGGACTCTTCTGGGCCAACTCCGATGCTCCGTGGGCTTCTTCTGGTCCATAAAAAATCATCGTAAATTTGCAGCTCATTTGGACTCCATTTGATATTCCTTTTCTGTAAAACTCAAAAACAAGGAAAAAACAGAAACTGGCACTGGGCTCTTGGTTAATAGGTTAGTCCCAAAAATAATATAAAATAGCATATAAATGCATATAAAACATCCAAGATGGATAATATAATAGCATGGAACAATAAAAAATTATAGATACGTTGGAGACCTATCATGTTCCATGGCCGAATACTATCATGATTAACATCAAAGGTTTGCCACCCAGCATAGTCCGGATCAATACTGTCTTTGTGCAGACCGATTTGACAATCCAGATTTTTAGGACCCCACCAGAACACGGTGGGGCCATTGGATTTTAATGCTTTCCTCGGGGAAAGGGCAAACTATTGACGGTCATGCGCCTTTTAGAAGGCGAATGGTCCAACGCCCCCTTTTTGCAGACTCGCCTCTTCAGCCTCTAGGACGAAACGTCTACTTATAGATCCAAAAGTATGGGGAACAACTGACCCGTCCTTCCCCCAGAAGCCAACGCCTGAGAAATCTTAGACGCCATAGCCGACGCCCCAGATTCCTCTTCAAGACCTCACGGTCCCCTTCCAGGCGACTGGGCGAGCTGCTCCATTTCACGTCTTCAACTAAGCAATCTACAGACGCAAGGATAGCTTCCTGCAGTGGATGTTGTTCCTGCTCGCGCCGGATCTTGTTCTTGTTCCGTGGATGGCAAAGCATTCACCGAGAACTTCCCTGCTCAAAGCAAGGAAGAGAGGGTATGTTTCGTGCCCTTTCTTCTACGGGGCCTTGGCTTTCCCATTCGTCCCTTCTTACGGGGTTTATTAGGGTTCTACGGGATCCAGCTTCACCACCCCACCCCGGGGTCCATACTGCATATTTCTGGTTTCGTGGCCCTCTGCGAGATATTCCTGAGCTGCGAAGCTCACTTTGATTTGTGGAGGAAATACTTCTGCCTCGTCCCTTGTACCCATGAGGGATCAATCTTCGAAGTGGGAGGATAAGAGGTGTGGCGAATAGCCGGGACGGGTTACCCCATTGGCACCCCACGAAAGGATCCCGAGGAATGGACCTCGGAATGGTTCTACATTGAAGACGTTCCTCTCTCCGACCCAGCCCGGAGGGGACTGCCCGAATACTCAAGTCCCCCGCTAAAGAAATGGTTCAACTGGCGGCCCAAGAGCCCTTCCCAACTAGACAGTGCAGAGGTGCACCTTTTGGCCACCAAGATTCAACTGCTGGCCCATAGTAAGCTCACCATGATTGAAGTAATGGCCATCGCCATAGCCCGTTGTGTATAGCCCCTTCAACAGAGGGGGCATCCTTTGTGGTACTATAACGGGACCAGCGACGTGACTCGCTATAAGCGACAGGGCCAGATGATAAAGCGGCCATGGCCAAAATATTAGCCAACCTCTTTAAAGGAGAGGACGAAGACTTTGCTCAATTGAGTATCCGGGAGGGTTGCTCTGGCTACAATCTGGCAAATTGGGTAAGCTTTAGTCCTTTGTTTGTAATTCGGCTATTACTTCCGAACACCTGCTGATTGTGCTTTGCTCTCGCACAGCGTTGCAGGCGTTAGGTCGAGTCCGTCCACTGCCCCTTCCCTCAACCGGAGAATCATTCCCGCGACGACGACCCGGGCTATCATGACAATCCGAAGACGTCGGTTGATTTCGAAGATGGGGTCTTTTACCAGCAAAGCCTTGACGGCACCAAGGTTGCCGTGACGGCTGATCACCCTGGGGCTCTTCCTTCCTCCACTGTAAGTGAAAGGAAGACCTCTTCCCGAAAGAGGCGATCGCCTCGCACCATTCCGCATACTCTAACTTCTACTCCCAAAGGTTGCCGTACTATGCGCCGAACAACCGTGGGAGGAGCGCGGCATACACTGACCTCAGCCCATAATGGGGCATCCAAGAGGAAGGCCTCCGCTAGGGCAGAGGCAACCGCTCCGTCGGCTCAAAGGTAATATGTTTGGGACCATGAAAAGGGTCGTTCTTAATATCTTTCATCTAACGTTTGCTTAGCTTTGCAGAAGAAGAGTACCACCGCGCCAGTCCGAGGACTCCCCGGGCGTGCCGAGGCGTAGTTCCAAACTTGGGCATTCCACGCAGGCTAAGGACCCTGCCAAACACACAGCTGCTGGCGCACATTCGGAGGACCCTTACGATGTTTCGGTGACCAACTCCGAGGTCGAGAGTGTAATGAATCACTGCCGCCAGAGAGAATCCTTGCCCCATGTTGCCTTTACTGATCAGGAATTTAATGCATTTAATTCGGTGGACGCGTACCTTTGAGCGGCCCGAGCAGGGCTTGAAGGGATCGCCGGTCTCTTTTCTGCCAAAATGCAAGTGCGAGATAGCTTAAAAGGAAATCATAATTCCTAACCTAGTAGCCCCCAAGCCTTAATTTGGGCGGGATGGCCGAGTTAAGGATCTTGTATTATCTTGATTTTGCAGGCCACGAGGGAACAGAATAGCAAGTTTTCCGAGGACCACGAGCTGAGCCGAACACAGTTAGCCGATGCTAAAGCTGAACTGGAAGCGGCCAAGAAAGCTACCAGCAAAATTCCGGGTAAGTGGAAAAGCTTTAGAATGCTTAAAAAACAGTATGGCGTTTCCTGCATATTGATACCATGCCATCCCTGTAGCCACCGAAGAAGTGAATCAACTGCGGAGGGAACTGGATGCTGGCAAACGAGTGCTGATACGAAGTCAGGAGTAGAAGAATGAGCATAAGGAGGAAGATCGGCGGAAAGCCGAAGAAATTGAGCATTTAAAATCTCAGTTGGCACAAGCCTTGGAGGAGAACCAGAAGCTAAAAGGTGGCATATTCGGTAAGTCACGAATTCAATATCACGCGTAAGTGGGTGATCACAATATTTTGAAAAACATGCTGCCCCTGTTTGCTAGGTCTCCTGACAGGGCGGCCTGAAGAGGAGGTGGGTTCCTTTAGTGGGAACCTTTTGAAGGAACTGACCAAAAACACGAAAGAGCCCGAAAGGCCATGAAAGCATGGTTAAGGCATTATGGCCGCTGGAAGTGCCACCAGAGAGCATGGCTGAGTTGGTTAGCCGCTTTAAAGGGGCGAGACGACGCTTTGAATTGTGGAAGACATCGGCCTGCCGGGAAGGAGCGCATGAGGCCTGGGCAATGGTGAAGACCCGGATTACCAAACTCGAACCTAAACATATGGCTCGAGTGGGACTCGTGGGGCCGGATGGGTAGGAAATACCGCTTAGCTTAGTATATGACCAAGTGATGCCCGCTGCTCGGTATTCCTAGAAGGATTGTGCCTTGGATAGTTTGATAGATGGTATTGATAAAGAGTAGGGTGCGTGATTCTATGTATCCATGTACTTTACATCGCGCCATTCTCAAACCGCGGTAAAAACGTTGTCTTAACCGGCCATTGGCTTCCGCCTCCCTGACCAGTGATCGGGGAGTCTTCCGTACTATATGCCCTGACAAATAGTGGATAATTCCGGTAACCAGGCAATCTGCCATTTGGTGCGAACAGACAAAACGCGCGCAGCGAGCAATGTTATATTACTTTGTAATGTAAGAAACATCTCCCGAAGAAAATAGTTCCTCCAAGGGTTCCTTTCTTCGGATGAGGTATGTTGACCATAAGCTGTGAGTTTGAATGCCGGTGATAGATGGATGTTCATGGTTTTTAGGAACCAAGAATAGTTGGATGGTGGCTAGCACCTATTTATTTTCACTTCCCTGGAGGCTGACCCATTATTTTCTGTAAGAACGCTAGCTTTCGGCTTCACCCGTCTGAGGTACGTATCCGGATTACCCAGGCGTAACAATCGCAGAGGTGCTCCCTTTACTTCCTAGCCGAACAATCAGAAACCTAGGGGTAAACACAGGAGCCAGGGAACACAGCTTGGCAAAGGACTTAAGTCAAATAGGTGCATATAATGGCTTGAGAGGTATGGGAAGGATATTAATTCAAACAACATAAACAAGCTTGTGAGAAGAATAGTGTAATTGGCCGCTTTAAATGAATCCCCCAGGTAAAGTTGAGTAGTACATCTGAAGATGTGTACAGTAGCGACCTGTCGTGTTACAGTTTATCCGAACTCTAGGTCGGGAGGCTAAAGCTCCAAGAGTAAAATAAAGAAAGATATAGAACCGAAGAAAAAACGAGGAGTGTTGATGACGACGCCGGACTAGGCGTAAAAACGCCAAAGCCGAGCAGCGTTCCATGGGTTGGGTTCGAGGCGGTTATCTGATGGGTGGCAGAGGCGGTACTCTCCTCCTGCGAGCACTTCATCTATAATGAAGGGGCCATCCCATTTGGGTGAAAGCGTGTGCTTCTGCTTCTTGGGGAGGCGGAGAACGAGCTCTCCCGCGTTGTATGCCTTCAAGAACCTCCCAACTCTGGTATCGTCGTGCTTGATGTTGATAAAATGTGGAGCGTGCGCACGCGATGTCACGCTCTCCTTCCAGGGCGTCCAGGTCGTCCTGCCATCCAACTCGGCCTCCTTTTCTTCGTACATGCGTACTCTCGGTGCGTCATGGATCAAATCACATCGAAGGACTGCTTCGGTGCCGTACACCATAAAGAACGGGGTTTATCCTGTTGAACGATTAGGAGTGCTGCGCAGCCCCCATAGCACAGAGTCCGGCTCCTCTACCCAGTGGCAATCTGATTCTTCGAGTGAACGGACTAAGCGAGGCTTTATGCCGCTCATAATTAGTCGGTTTGCTCGCTCTACCTGCCTATTAGTTTGTGGGTGGTACACTGAAGCGTAGTCGAGCTTTATGCCCATCTTAGCACACCAATCTTTAACCTCTTGGGCGGTAAAATTGGACCCATTATCAGTGATTATGCTGTTGGGGACACCATAACGGTGTACGACGTCCGATATGAAGTCAACAACTGGTCCGGATTCTGCAGAGGTTACCAGTTTTGCTTTGATCCACTTAGTGAATTTATCGACCATAACTAGTAGGTACTTATTTTTCTTGGTCCCCCCTTTAAGTGGTCCGACCATATCGAGCCCCCAGACTGCAAATGACTAGGTTATCGGTATAATCCGAAGAGCTGTGGGGTCCATATGGCTTTGATTTGAAAATAATTGGCACCCAACGCAATGTTGGACTAGCGTACGTGCATCCGTGCGGGCTCTGGGCCAGAAGAACCCTGCTCGGAAGGCCTTACTAACCAATGTCTGAGCTGCTGCGTGATGGCCACGCATGCCAGCATGTATCTCAGCGAGAAGCTACCACCCCTCCTCTTCGGAGATGCACCTCTGAAGGACTCTCGTAGTGCTCTTTTTATAGAGCTCGCCTTCATGGACCTTGTATGCTTTAGAGAGCTGAACTATATGCTACACCTCCGTCTGATCATCTGGGAGTTCTTGTTGCAGGAGGTAGGCTAGCAAGGGCTCGGTCCATGGGGTGATTATGGCCATGATCTTGTGGGCCAAAGGTGTTTCTTCGAGTGCGGATCCCCCGATGATATAGTCATCGGGCTCGATTTCTGGGGGGACGATCTGGATGGGCTCACTAGTTGTGGTGCCACTGTCGTCGCCCTGCCATACCACGGATGGCTTGAAGAGCCTTTCTTGAAAGGTGTTTTTAGGTACAGGGTCGCGCTTGGCGCCTACGCGGGCAAGGACATCCGCGGCTTGGTTACTGTCTCTAGAGACATGATCGAATTCTAGGCCCTCAAATCGGGCTAATATCCTGAGGACGGCGTTTCTGTATGCCGCCATTTTCGGGTCTTTGGCGTCAAATTCGCCATTGACCTGGGAGATAGCAAGGTTCAAATCTCCTCGCACCTCTAGCCACTGAACACCCATCAACATTGCCATCCAAAGATCGTGCAACACTGCCTCGTATTCGGCTGCGTTATTAGAATCTGAGTACATAATCTGTAGGACGTACCGGATATTGTCGCCTGTGGGGGATATTAGGATTACCCCAGCCCCTAGTCCGGCTAGCATTTTAGAGCCGTCGAAGTACATCATCCAGTGTGAATATGTATTATATTCCCCGGGGAGTTCAGCTTCGGTCCATTTGGATAGAAAATCGGCCAACACCTGAGATTTAATAGCTCGGCGTGGTTTGTATACAATCTCTAAGGGAAGAAGCTCTATGGCCCATTTGGCAATGCGGTCCGTGGCATCCCTGTTATTGATTATAGCATTGAGGGGTACCTCAGATACCACTGTCACCGAACACTCTTGAAAGTAGTGTTGCAGTTTTCAGGATGCCATAAAGACCGTATATGCTATCGTTTGGTAGTGTGGGTACCGGGATTTGCATGGTGTGAGGACCTCTGACACATAGTAGACTGGTTTTTGAACCTGGAACTTGTGGTCCTCTGATTCCCATTCTACGATGAGCACCGCACTCCCACTTGATTGGTGGCTGATATATACAGCAGCATAGGTTCACCGATACCTAGTGCGGCCAGGATAGAGTTTCCTGCCATGAGTGTTTTGATTTCCTCCAGTGCCGCGGTCGCTTCGTTCATCCACTCAAAGTTCTTTGTCTTCTTGAGTAGCCTGTAAAGAGGGAGTGCCTTTTTGCCAAGGCGGGAGATGATGCGGCTTAAAGTCGGCACGCAACCTGCCAGCTTCTGTACGTGTTTGAGCTCTGTTGATATCGCTATCTGGGACATGGCCTTGATTTTAGCCGGATTGGCCTCAATTCCTCTATGGGAGACAATAAATCTGAGCAGTTTGCCGGTGGGGACTCCAAAGACACATTTGTCCGGGTTGAGCTGTATATCATAAGCCCGTAGATTTTCGAAGGTCAAGTGAAGATCGTCCACGAGTTGATCGACTTTTTTGGTTTTAATGACCACGTCGTCTACATATGCCTCGACCGTTTTGCCAATTTGGTTTTCCAGGCATGTTTGAATCATTCGTTGGTATGTGGCTCCTGCGTTCTTTAACCCGAAAGGCATCGTGTTAAAGCAGAATGGACCATAGGGGGTGATGAACGAGGTTGAAGCTTGGTCAGACTCCTTCATCTTTATTTGGTGATATCCGGAGTATGCGTGGAGAAAGCATAGTGAGTCGTGTCCGGCAGTGGCGTCGATGATCTGATCTATGCGAGGTAAGCGGAAGGGATCCTTGGGGCAGGCCTTGTTTAGGTCCTTGAAGTCAACGCAGAGCTGCCAGGACTTGTCCTTCTTGGGTACCATGACCAGATTTGCTAGCCACTCCGGATGCTTAATTTCACGGATGAATCCGGCCTCCAATAGCTTTGCCAATTCTTCACCCATAGCCTATTGTTTAGGTTTGAAGAATCAGTGTAGTGTCTGTTTGACTAGCTTGAAGCATTTTATGATGTTCAAGAAGTGATCCGCCAGCCTCCGTGGGATGCCTAGTATATCCGAAGGGTGCCAGGCGAATATATTATAGTTTTCGCATAAAAACGCACGCATCACTTCATCAACTGCGGGGTCCAGTTGTGCTCCGATGGACGCTGTTTTATTCGGGTATGTCCGGTGTACTTGGAATTTTACTATCTCGTCAGCTGGTCTAAATGATGTGGATTTTGGCTTTTACTGAGGACCACATCATCCCTGTTGACTGTAGAGCGTAGCGTTGTTAATTCTTCAGCTGCTAGGTCCTCGGATAGTGCTGTGAGGGCAAGCGATGCTGTCTTATTTTCAGCTTGGAGGGCTGTGTTCGGATCGCTGGCGAGCGAGATCACGCCATTAAGCCCTGGCATTTTGAGCTTCATGTATCCATAATGCGGTACAGCGTGGAATCATGCAAATGCCTCACATCCCAACAGGCCGTGGTATCCACTATGGAAGGGCACAACGTGGAATAGCAAGTGTTCAGATCTGTAGTTGTCAGAAGTATCGAACACTACGTCCAAGGTTATGCGTCCGGAACAATGCGCCTCCCTACCGGGTATAATTCCTCAGAATGTGGTAGGACTGTGCTCGACGCGGGATCTGTTGAGTTGCATTTTGTCGAGCGTGTCTTCATAAATGAGGTTCAGGCCGCTGCCCTCATCCATCAGTACTTTAGTTAGTCTGAAGCCATCGATTATGGGGGTCAAGGACTAGTGCGGCGGGCACGTGGGTGGGGTGGGACCTTGGCTCATCCGTCTAATCGAAGGTGATAGGTGTGTCTGCCCACGGCTATGCAGCCATCACCTAGTAGACTTGGCTGAGCTCTCGAAGAGCCCTTTTCCTTTGGTTGTTTGAGGAGAAAGTCTTGTAAACAGTCAAAACGTCGTCGTCGTGGGGTGGCGTTGTTGATAGTCTATCAGGAGGTGTGAGACCAAGGATATTTTTGCCACTTTTGGCCACCTGCCTCACCACCCAACAAGCTCGAAGCCTGTGAGTCAGATTTGCATTAAGCAGGGCCGAGTGTATAGGGCATGGTTTATCCAGAAATTCATCCAGTACCATTCTGGGTTTATTTTTATTTTTGGCGGGCTCGTGCTCGGGCAAACCTCTTTGTTTGGGCTTTCCAAGGCTGTGGGGCTGGGACTGACTCCTTGCGCATTTATTATAACCTCCAGGTGCTTTCCATGGCGCAATATTTGCGTACCATGTCCGATAATTCGGCGAAGTTTTGCACGAGGCGGCGGGCGAGGGCATTTAAGATCCCTACGTCCCGCCAGTTGAACCGAAAGGCTTCAATTATTTCTTCGTCACGGCAGTCCATTATCTTGTTTTTGACCAGGAGAAATTTGGCCCATTAATGATGGACCGTTTCTTCGGGCTACTGCTTGATGTACATCAGGTCACATATGTCCGGTCTCTCGCATCCGGATAGTATTCGACGTGGGAGGTAGGTGGGAATTTTTTTGGCAATCCCGTCTTCTGTGAGTCCGGGGTGTCGGCAGCGGCGAGCCGTGCCTGGGCTGTATCTAGATCTAATAGCACAATGCTCGGACATACACCTGTATGTGGTTGGGCTAACTCAAGGTCAGATCCTATATCACAGGCTGAGTCCAAACTCTTATCTCGATGGGTATCCCTCTCCGGGCTAGAGACCTGGGTGTATACTATCATAAGCTTCGGAGATCACGATCCCTCCGCCCTTTCTTCGATGGTAGCGATGAGGTGAGTGATGGGCGGGATGTGGATCTCTCTGTTGTGAGGTTTAAGCCCGATCTGGTTATAGGCCGTGGGCCTACTCACGGAGATTCCCATAGCTAGGAATCGATCCAACAGGTTGTTTACCGAAGAGGTTCCTGTCAGGGCCATGGCTCCTGGATGTTCGGCGGGATGTTCTTTAGATACTTCGACGGGATCCGGCTTTAGGGCCAGATCCCGGGTTGCGTCGGCTCCCTTTACATCCATTGAATCCGAGGTCAAGGTGTCGGGCTCAGCGGGTTCTTCGGGAGCGGGGCTTCGCCGAGTGCTGGAGCTGGACTCTAAGTTCCAGTGGCCGGCTTTGTGATCGGCGGTGAGGTTTTCTACTGGGGTCAAACAACCGGTGAGGTTGGCGCGAAAAGTGATGCTACCATACGTAAAGATCTGGCCGAGGACGAAGATGTCCCTGGCACTAGCGGGGTTTCCAACGAATGGTTGGGCCATCGATCCTTTGGCAATCCACAGCAGAACTCTCAATGAAAGCACCAATGTCGGTGTCAAAACCGGCGGATCTCGGGTAGGGGGGTCCCGAGCTATGGATCTAGGATCAATGGGGAACAAGGGACGATGAACACGGTGTTCACCCAGGTCTGGGCCCTCCCGAAGAGGTAAAACCCTACGTCCTGCTTGATTTTATTTGATATGTATGATATGGTTACAGAGTCGATCTACCACGAGATCAGGCGAGCTAAACCATAGGTTGATGGGGTGATGGATGTTGCTCTGGCCCTAAAGACTAAAACCCCTTGGTTTATATAGACACCAGTAGGGTTAGGGTTACATGCGATCGGTTACAATGAAGGAAAGATTACGCTAACCCTTGACTTGGAGGGCACACTACGACTCTGAAGATCTCCAATCCGGCCACGGACCCGCACTCTAGCTTGGCCCCATAGTGGCCCATCAGTCCGGCCCGTAAGCAGTAGGCCGGTGGCCCAAGGACCCCTTAATCCAGGACTCCCTCACCAGGGCCTCAGAAGAGGCTATCAGAGTTCTGGGAAACGGGGTACCCAGACTTGCCTACCTGCGGCCCACAGCGTGGCTTCATCAGCGACCTACTACGGCCCTTCTCCAGCATCAACAACACAAAGACCCTCGTGAGGGGCCAAGCCTCACGAGGCGGACGACGCCAAGACCTCCGGAGGGAGCGGCGTCCCCGGGCCGGCTCCTGAGGGGCGGAGATTTCCATGCAAGCCCCACTTCGTGAGGTTCAGGTGACGCAAGCCATGACGACCAAGGCAAGGCGGGCGCAGTACAGCAGGTTTTCTCTTCGGTGCTAAGGAAGCAAGCGCAGACGCAGAGTCCCAAGGAATCAGCCAAAGGTTTCCATTCCCGTGCTACAAGACCAGGACGGCAGGACGGAGGTCATCGCCGAGCCCACCGCGACATCACGACCAGAAGCTTTGCAGGCGAAGACCACCTTTCGTCAGGATAAGATGTACTACTTGTCGCCCTTCAAACTTGACCGTTGTGGGATCCCTTCCCGCCTTCATTTTGGGGGAAGAGGACCGAGGCCACTATAAATATAGCTAGGCCACCACCATAGGAAGGGGAGATGATCCTCACCAACTCACACCAGCTCAAGAACACTCCTCCTGAGGTTGTTCTCCCTCTGTACTAGTTCATCCTCAGCCCACCTCGAGGCCAATCAACCACAAAGCAGGAGTAGGGTTTTACACCACAAGGTGGCCCGAACCTGGGTAAACTGCTGAGTCCCTTTCCTTTCTTGTTCATTGAGCTAGGCGGTGAGATCGACGAGTCGGCAGGCTAGGGAGATTGAGTTCTTCACACGCACCCCAGAGTTTGAACCTTTCTTGGGTCTGCAGAGCCCTGAATCCGACATTTGGCGCGCCAGGTAAGGGTGCGTCGGAGCGTCTCTTCCGCCGACCAATTCGCCGCCGTGACCGTTCCCATGGCCGACGCTCATTGAGTTCGTGCTGAGCGCCGAGCTGCTCTCGCAGCTCGTGTCGCCCAGACCACACCTGCGGGCAATGGCGCCCCCCACCGTTCCCCGTCGCCTGTGGAAAACGCTGCCACCGGCGCCGCGGCCCACGAGCAGCAGGCTTCGTCGCTGCATCCCTCTATACGGCGCGATGGGCGCACCGCCACCCTGTGGGCTGACTTCGGCGGCTGCTTCGTCCTCTCATGCCCGTCGCGGCCCGCCGAGCGCGCAGGCCACGTTGCTCATGGCGCGCGAGCTTCTGCGCTATCGCCCGACCGACGACCTCTATGAAGACTAGCTGGACCGCATCACCGAGCTCATCAGCACCCGGAGAGACCCCTGCTCCATCTCGCTCGCTGCCTCCCCAGCCACCTCTTGCGGGCGACGTTGCCCATGGTGCGCCTCCTCCACCTCCTAGGCAAGAAGTCGCCCTCGAGCCAAGGCATGAGGCTCCTCAGCGCGACCAGCCGCGCAGGGCGCCGGCGCGCGACGAAGAAAGCTGCCAAGTGGTGCAGCGTCCCCAAGGAGAGGAACGCGCACTCCCAGTGCCGCCATGTCAAGACCGCGAGCTGCCTGAGGCGGCGGTGCGCGAGCGCCAAGTCAAGGCTCCCCCTCTGCGGCGGGCTCCCGTGGGCGCGGCGGGCTACCGTGCGTTCACCCCGGAGCTGCGTGGCGTCATCTGGCCAGGGAAGTTCAAGCCAGACCTGCCTCTACGCTACGATGGCACCCCCGACCCTATAGAGTTCCTCCAGCTCTACGAGCTGAGCGTCGAGGTGGCCAACGGTGACGAGAAGGTTATGGCAAACTGGTTTCCCGTGGCCCTCAAGGACGGCGCTGCTCATGGCTCCTGAACCTCCCCGCTGGATCAATCTCCTCATGGGATGAGATGCGGGAGCACTTCATCACCAACTTCCAGGGCACTCGAGACTACGCTCTGGCTGTAGGTGACCTACGGCGCGTCAAGCAACAGCCTGGGGAGACCTTGCACAAATACATCCAGTGCTTCACCAATGTTCGCCTCAAGATTCCCAAGGTGACGGACGAGGCCATCATTTCCGCGTTCACTAATGGCGTCCGGGATGTCAAGATGAAGGAAGAGCTCGCCATGCACGAGGATCTGTGCTCGGATCTGGAAATGTTTAACATGGCAGCCGAGGAAGGCCGCCTCACCCTCCTCCCAGAAGCCAACCCAGAAGACAAGAAGGCCAAGGCCAAGGACGTAAAGCGCAAGGGGCCAGCTGTGCTCGCGATTGAACCTGAGATGAAGCGCGGCTGCGACTACCCGGAGTCCTCCAAGGGCAGCCGTCCGTTCTACGTCTTCCACAACATGCACAGCCACAACACCAACGACTGCCAAGAGCTCAGGGCCATCCGGGACGGGTGCCTTGGCCACCGACCTGAGCGCAACGACCGCGTCTACGGCCGTGGAGGAGGCCGAGGTGGCGGACGCTGGGACAACCGTGACCCCCGCCAGGACTGGCGTGACCAGCCCCGTGAGGATCGCTGGCAGTGTCAGCCTCGCGAGGGCCCCTGGAGGGATCAGCCTCATGAGGACCACCCTCAGGGCAACGCTGGGCTTCCTCCGCTGCCGCCGCCGCCAAGGAGGAATGATGACCACCACCAAGATGATGGGGCTGGGGGCTTCCAAGAGCCTCGTGCCGTGGCTTGCATCCTGGGCGGCGCTCAGGCTCCCGCCTCTCACTGCATCTTCAAGCAGTTCGCTCATGAGGTGAACGCGGCCCTCCCCAAGCTCGAGGTGACGCGTCCGCTCAGGTGGTCCAAGTACGCCATCACCTTCGAATCTACTGACCAGCTCAAGTGCGCGGCCGCTGCCGGTGCGCTCCCAATGCTCTGCTCGCCTACCATCATCAACGTCCTCGTCACCAAGACACTCATCGATGGCGGTGCGGGACTCAATGTCCTCTCCGTCGAGACGTTCAACAGACTCCAGGTGCCGTACGACTAGCTTGAGCCTACCAAGCCCTTCTCAGGCGTGACCGACGGCTCCACCACCCCGATAGGGCAGATCCGCCTCCCTGTCACCTTCGGCAAGCATGACAACTACCACACTGAGCTCATCGACTTCGATGTCGCCCACATCCGCCTCCCGTACAACACCATCCTCGGGTATCCAGCCCTGGCCAAGTTCATGGCCGCCACTCACCACGGCTACAATGTCCTCAAGATGCCAGGGAGCGGCGGCATCATCACGGTCGCCTGTGACGAGAAGGATGCGGTGTGCTCCCTCGAGCGTGCCTACCAGGCTGCAGCGATCGAGAACTTAGACGATGAGGGCGCTGCCTACCCTCCCGAGGCTGTTCCCAAGAAGAAGAAGCAGCTGCTCCGCCCGGGACGCCAGGAGGATGGGGCGCCCGACGACCGTGCCTCAGGACCTGAGCCCTCTAACGGGGCACCTTCCCCTCTTGCATAGGAAGGCGTGCCTGGTACCCCTCTCAGGCTGGGCTCGGGGGCTCTCCTCTGGAGGGCCTTAGACCTGGCCAGCGTCACGAGGGAGGCGTTCGGGCACCATGTGGAGGCGTGCTTCAACGCGCGTTTCCGCGAGAAGAGCACAGGGCGTGAGGCACCAGGCGCTCAGGAGTTCATCACCAAGGCGATCGAGGATCTTCAGGAGGCGAGGGACATGCGAGGCGAGCGTCGCCCCGCACCACCAGGCGCAGCTCCCTCCCCTGACGAGGGCAGCGGGCTGGGCGTCTGCATCAACATCCCAAGGCTCAACCGGGCCGCGTCTCAGGAGCTCTACTGGCCGTCCCACATGGGCCGGTGTGAGGACCCCTCTCACAGCTAGGTTCGCATGCCTTTTGGTTTGCTGAACCAGGCTGCCACACACCAGCGCCACATGCGGAGTGTCCTGGCGCCTCACGAGGCCAGGCACCAGGCAATCCTGTCGGAGGAGGCGCCGGACCCTCGCGAGCACCACAGGCCCCCGGGGCCTCACGAGGCTCAGGACCTGGACGGCTCATGAGGAACGACTTCTGCGGCTCGCGTCTTCAGCTACTCCAACACTTCTTCAGCAACGGTGCTAGGTGACATTTTTCAGTTTGTTCAGTTGGGGGCGCCCCTCGGGCTGCATTATCCCCAAGCCGTGTGGGTCCGTCCCTATGGCATGTATCGTTCTTTGCATCTATCGGAGCTGGCCTTACCTCTTCATGAGTTGCTTTATGATTATCACCTGTCTGTCCGGTGCTTCGTCGCCATGAACTTCGTGAGCCCTTGCGAACCCGCCCATGACCGCCTCATGATTAAAGACTGGCACGGCGTCTATGCTCGGGTCCGTCCCTGCAGTGTCGCTAAATCCAAGTGGTTGAGCTCTGGCTCGCGGGCCAGCCCCGTGCACGTCACCTCCCATGGTCTTTGGTGCCTTGTTCTCGCATGAGCTAATCGGGATCGGATAAGTTAGGGCGCGCGACCCGGTGCCTCTCTGCCGTGGGAGCCGCGCGCTGGTTGTCTTTCTTCAGGACCTTCGCATGAGAAGACTGGGCACGACGTCTGTGCTTGGGTCCGTCCTTGCAGCATCGACAAACCCAACGGCTGAGCTCTGCCTGGTGGGCCGGCCCCGTACACGTCACCTCCTGGGGTCGTTGGTGTTTGGCCTTCTCATGCGATATCCTCAGGAGATTCACTCGGCGCAGGCTACCTAACCATCTCGCAGGACCCTTGCAAGTGTTCTGAATCAAATTCAGGCGCAACCCGCCTTGAGGTAGGGCCTCATGAGTCCCGCGCTAGCTCACGAGTGCCCACATACACCTCCTCTAGTCCTGCCATGCAAGCCACGTGCCAGGACAGGGCTGTACATGCCCCGGAGTCTCCCCTTAGAGGGGGCTCCCACCCACAAACCAGTGGAAGCCCCATGCTCCGCGCTGGCGGATGACACAGTCGAGGAGCAGCTATGCCCGTGCAAGAGCAGAAGCACCATGCTCCGGCTGGTGAATAAACAACTGAGGGCAACCTAGCAGCTGCAGTAACCTCAGGAGAGCCACCAGGCTCGCCGCTCAGCCTCACCGCGCTGCTTTCCCTCGGGAAGGTAGCGCGAGGGGGCTGGGCACGGGGGCTACGATCAAGCCACGCCTGGCGTATGCCACCTCACCAGGTCCCTCGAACCTGGTCTTCTTGCGCCCCTCCCGAGCGAAAGCCCGGGGAGGAAAGGTATGGAGAGCTGTTCGTACGTCAAGGGGGACCCCTGAGCATCGTGACTCAGGGGCCTCACTGGTCACGTAGCCCCTCACCCCTTGGTCTCGTCCTGGTGATCCGGACGACCCAACGGCGGCTGAGGTATGCGCGGGGCCGGGCCCTGCCGACGCAGAACGCTAAAACTTGCACTCGCATCTCCTTCCTGAGGGCTGTTCGTACGTCAAGGGGGACCCCCGAGCATAACGACTCAGGGGCCTCACTGGTCACGTAGTCCCTCACCCCTTGGTCTCGTCCTGGTGATCCGGACGACCCAACGGCGGCTGAGGTATGCGTGGGGCCAGGCCCTACCGACGCAGAACACTAAGGCAACCGGAAAGGAAATCACGAAATCCTAGCAAATTATTACAAACCATATTGTCTCTTGAAAATGTAAAGCAGAAGTTCTCACGCCTCCACGAGGCACGGTGAATATTGCAGGGATAAAACAGGAGGAAGCGCCGCCTTCGAACCTCCTCTTCAGCCTTGGATGCTACTGTCGCTTGCCGGGGAGGCCCGTCGTCGACAACGTCGCCGCCGTCTTCACCATTGGCTCCGTCCATCGCAGTCGCGGGGTCGACACAGAGGAACTTCTGGAGCAGGGCCTCCACCTGCTTCCCCACAGCTTCAGCAGCAGCATCTTGGAATTCAGGGGCCACGGGTTCAAGCAGCGCGCCAAGATCGAAGCTCGGGTCCCGGAGGTGGAGGTGGCTGAAGATGCGCATCACGGCCGAGGTGAAAAGCGCGCGAGCTTCCGCTTCCACCAGGGGGCCCACCCCGGCGATGATACCCTCGCCCGTCGTGGCAAGCATGGGAAGCAGCCCGGCAGGGCCCTCCTCCGGACTAGCCAGCGGTCCTCGTACCCTTCCCCGTAAAGGGACTGCAGGGCTGCGCGGGACCTCTGCTCAAGGGAGACGAAGGCGTCACGCCCCACCGCGGCCACCTTCTCAGCCGTGGCAATGAGTTTCTCCATGGCCTCCAGCTGAGCCTTCTCCTTGGAGACGAACTTGGCGTGGGACGCCTGGGGCGCCTCCGTCTCCTCCTTCAGCTTTCCCAGGCGGCTGCACTCCGCGGCTTGTTCCTGGGCCGCTTGCTCCAGCTCGGCATCTCAGTTGGCGAGCGCAGCTTCCCGGGCCTTCAAATCCTCCTCCTGCTCTCCAAGCTGGCGGGCGCGGGCAGCCTGCTCATCGCGAAGGGCCTTCAACTCGGCCTCCATCGTGCGACAGCGCTCCTGGCAGAAGCGGCGTCGGTCAGCGCTGCGTCGCGAGCCACTGTGGCCTCGCCGGCCTCCTTCCTGCCCTCCGCAACGACAGCCTCGGCCTGGCCCCAGGCCGCCCTGACGTAGGAGTCGGCCTGGAGCCACCCCGAGATCAGCCCCAGACGCCCCGTCACCGCACGCCGGTCGGCGCCCTGAAGATTAATCCGGAGCTGCCCTAGCGCGGTGAAGGCCTCCTCCAAAGCGTTGGGTATGACGGAGGTGTCATGGTCCGCGAGCGTGAGGACTCGAGGTGGAGGCGGCACCGGTGTTGGGACTGGCGCCACTACAGTAGCAAGGGCGGCAGGGGGCTCCGGAGCCCTCAAACCCCAAGCAGGCGCGCTGGAGGTAGGCACCTCCAGAGTCGGCTTGGCTACGGAGGCGGTCCCCTCCTGAGGCTCGGCCGCCGAGCCTCGGGAGGCTCGCTCCATCACAGGCGCACACGGGGCGGCCTCTTCTGCACGCGCCGGGGTCGCCGCGGCCTTGGCGGGTCATGCGGCCTCGGTGGCTTTGGCCTCTTCCTTCCTCTTCTTCACCACCGGCATCAGCCTGGCCACCAGGAGGAGGGGATCGTGAGCACGACGTCGAGGATGGGAAGCAAAAAGCAAGGTAAAATACTTACTCATCGTCAGCAAGATATGCCCTCCTCTTGGTCAGGAGCGCAGCACCTCTGAGCTTCTTGGGCGCGGGCTTTGCCGCGCTCTCAGGACCGGCCGGGTGCATGGCCGCTGGCTCCGGAATGCCGGCGACGGGCGACAAAGCGGGGGCATTGCCCTGGGGCGGCGGCATCGCCTTGCCCTCCATCGGGGCCCCTCGCTTCGGCCTCCGCAGGGGGGTGCCCCCGGACCTCGTGACGACCCCGGTGGGGCGAGGGGACCCCTCAACCAAGTGCTCGCCGGCTTCGTCGTCGTCGTAGAGATCGTGGAGGAGCTCGCTCTGACGCGGGGGTGAGGTCTCCCCCACCCCCTCCAAGGTCGCCTCCGAGTCCTCTTCCCCCTCCTCCCCGGAGCTCTCGCCAGAGGACACCGGCACCGAGGAGTTCAGGAGTTGGGGGAGCTTCGACGGCACGAGCCCCCGCTCGTTGAAGGCATGCATGGCGGCGGCCACCTCCGCCCCGTCATCATGGCGGTACAGCGGGAGGAACGCCTCTGGGATGCCGCCCGGGTCCTTCTCGAGCAAGGTGTGCAAGGTTTTGCTCAGCTCCACGTTAGTCAAGTCTTCCGGGCGCAACCGGAGGTCGTCTTCTGCGCCCTTGAGACTCCACAAGGGGCGCGAGTGCGCCTGGAGCGGGGCCAAGCGCTATGTCAAGAACTCCTTGATGAGCATGGCCCCTGTTAGCTTCTCCGCCTCCAGATCCGCCGTCATCTTCTCCAGCAACGGCTCCGCCCGAGGGTAAGTGAGCTTCTTTTGAGCCCACAGATCCAGCTTCACTGGCAACGCGGTCGGCAGCTCCAGCCGAGCATGAGAACACTTGGCGTCCATGAAGATCCACTTGCGCCGGAAGTCGTCCACCTTCTTCCTGGCCCTCGAGATCGCGTTGCTACCATGGGATGCAACGAAGCAGACGCACCCGGAGCACTCGTTCGTGCTACGCATCCGGAGGTAGAAGAAGTGCTGGAGCAGTGCAACGGAGGGTGCCACCCCTACGAACGCCTCACAGTAGAAGGCGAAGATCGACAGGAGGAGGATGGAGTTGGGATGAAGATGAAGGGCGCGGATCTGGTAATGGTTGAGGACGGCAAAGAAGAAATTGGAGAAGGGGGGGACGAGCCCAGCAAAGACGTCATGCAGGAAGAAGGGTAGAAGGTTTCCCCCAAGGTTTCCTGCTTGGCGGAGCCGACCCGGAGCGCTGTCTCCCTCCCCTCATTGTCGTTGCTCACCGTCAGCGGGAGCACGGTGGTGAGGTGCTTCTCCTCGGTGATGGTGGACACACTAAGGGCCGGCTCAAGCGAGGCCGGACGCGCGGGAGAAGCAGCGGGCTTCGCATTCTTAGTCGCCATCAGTGGCAAGTTCGGGGAAAGGTCGGCAGATCTGGAGGCGCTCTGAGCAGGGAGAGAAGGAGACCTGAAGCAAGGCGAAGGGAAGGTAATGAAGGCTCAGCGGCAGGCGCCAGCCTTTTTGTCAGCCCAGGATGGTTGCCGAGGTAGCGTGGGGAAGCTGAGACGCCCACGTCCAATCAAGCGCCACGCGTCGACCAGGTCCGCAGGTGATTACGGCCCGCGGCGCTTCGCCCTTGCCCTTTGGCTTCGCCTCGAAGCCAAGTCCGAGCGCGGCTTGGGCCCGGGGGCTACTGTCGGTGTTCTGGGAACTGGGGTAGCTAGACTTGCCTGCCTGTGGCCCACAGCGCAGCTTCATCAGCGGCCTGGTACGGCCCTTCTCCAGCATCAACAACACAATGACCCTCGTGATGGGCCAAGCCTCGCGAGGCGGATGACGCCAAGACCTCCGAAGGGAGCGGCTTCCCCGGGCCGGCTCCTGAGGGGCGGAGATTTCCATGCAAACCCAACCTCATGAGGTTCAGGTGACGCAAGCCATGACGACCAAGGCCAGGTGGGCGCCAGTGGGCGCAGTACAACAGGTTTCCTCTTTGGTGCTAAGGAAGCAACCGCAGACGTAGAGTCCCAAGGAATCAGCCAAAGGTTTCCATTCCTGTGCTACAAGACCAGGACGGCATGACAGAGGTCTTCGCCGAGCCCACCGCGACGTCACGACCAGAAGCTTTGCAGGCGAAGACCACCTTTCGTCCGGATAAGATGTACTACTTGTCCCCCTTCAAACTTGGCCGTTGTGGGATCCCTTCCCACCTTCATTTTGGGAGAAGAGGACCGAGGCCAATTTAAATATAGCTAGGCCACCACCATAGGAAGGGGGGATGATCCTCACCAACTCACACCAGCTCAAGAACACTCCTCCTGAGGTTGTTCTCCCTCTGTACGAGTTCATCCTCAGCCCACCTCGAGGCCAATCCAACACAAAGCAGGAGTAGGGTTTTACACCGCAAGGTGGCCAAAACCTGGGTAAACTGCTGAGTCCCTTTCCTTTCCTGTTCATCGAGCTAGGCGGTGAGATCAATGAGTCGGCAGGCTGGGAAGATTGAGTTCTTTGCACGCACCCCAGAGTTCGAACCTTTCTTGGGTCTGCGGAGCCCTGAATCCGACAGAGGAGGCTGCCCAGAGGAGGTTTCTTTTGTTTTTCCTTTCCCTACACCTGGACGGGATGGGCCCCGTGGGGGCATGTAAGAAACTCCGGCGATTGCGCCTTTATCTTAATGCCTTCACAATTAGGTTTTAAGTTCGATCTCCGCACTCTTCGTTAGGTTCGCCCTTTTCCTCGTGATTGCCGTAGTGATCTGCATCGCTAGCACCCAGCCCCGGGGAAGCCTCAGCTGTCGCTGGTATGTCAGGTCGCGATGCCTAGGACAAGGCTAGGAGGTGAGGGGCCCTGACCCGATAAAAGCTCCTGAGGCGCGATGCTCATGAGGTCCCCTTTGACATGTAAGCACCCCTCGCGAGAGAAGAGGGTCGCGCCCTAAACGAGGTCGTGAGTAGAAGGGGCGTCGCGAAAGGGCCTTCCGGCCGCGGGGGGGGGGGGGGGGGGGGGGGTGTCGGTGCCAAAATCGGCAGACCTCGGGGTAAGGGGTCCCGAGCTGTGGATTCTTGGATCAATGGTAACAGGAACGAAGGAGATGATATTTTACGCAGGTTTGGGCCCACTTGATGGAGGTAAAACCCTACGTCCTGCTCTTGTTTATATTGATGGAGTATCAAGTACATAGTTGATCTACCTCGAGATCATATATTGTGGTCTAAACCCAAATGGTACGATGATGAATGTAATAATAATCGACCGACAAGCCTGGACTCGGCTTAGATAATGTACCGGAGGCCTAGTATAACAAGATTCCTATTCGGCTACGTCAGTGGAGAGGAGTCCTTGTCTTGATCACCAAGTCTTGAGGAATCTTCCTCGTATATGTCATCGGCTGTCCGAAGAAGCCTATTAGTCAACCGCCATGGGGGGTCCTTGGACCGACCCACCTGGTCGACAGACGACGTGGTGGGTACCTCCTAGTCTAGGACACCATCAGTAGCCCCCTGAACCGGTCTTCAAGTTAGGGATGCTCCTTGATTCTTTCGAACTGTTCTTCATCTTCGGTTGTCGGTCTTGAAAACTGGTTCAACAAATCTTCCCATCTTCGATCTTGAGGATTGCCGAGCTAAATCCGAAGTGTCCGCAATTCGGGCATCCGAGGAGCCCTTTAAGTCTTCGGCCTTTATCAACGCCTTGTTATTTCTACGCCATACCTCGGGTTTGATGTGTTTCCCGTGCGGTGGTGTCCTCTGGTGTCCGAGCTCCAATGTCGGACGACATCCAAGCTCCAACTCCGGACTACATCCGAGGTGTGTTTTTGTAGCCGAGCTCCAATGTCGGACTACATCCAAGCTCCAACACCGGACTATATCAGAGCTCCAACGCCGGACTGCATCCAAGGTGTTTTCTTGCAGCCGAGCTCCAACGCCGGACTGCATCCAAGCTCCAACACCGGACTGTATCTGAGCTCCAACATGGGACTATATCCGAGCTCCAACGCCGGACTGTATCTGAGGTGTCATAGATCACCTTGGCTCAAAAAAGTCAAAGGAGTTTAGCTGAACTTAATGCCGGAAATGCCCTCTATAGAGCCAGCCACTTGTATCCGAGCTTAATGCCGGACTGCTTCCGAGGTGGTGCACCACCTCGATCATGAGCTAAGTTTTTATGGAATTGTTTCCGATTGGTGCAATTTATTCACTGCCGAGATGTATAACTAGTAGCCCTCAAGGTGTGTGTCGGTCTAAAACCTAGGATGCACCTGAAGGAAAACATGAAACTGTTGATCCCAGTAGCCCCTGAGACTCAGGTCGATTCGCAAAATCGGCCTGAGGATCAACTCCTAACTCAGCAGCATATGTTGGAATAGAAACATAGTGTAATATATTAGAGGAGATAGTGATCGGCGGACGGACCCTTGAGAGAGGGTTTTGAGAAGTCACTGTAATATATTAGCTTGATGTCGGATAAGTCCCAGATGGTAACTCTTGTTGTCCGAAGACGCGTTTGCCCATAGCACGGTCAAGCCGAACACTGAGCACTTTGAATTTTCTGCATTGAATAGGCTATGCAGCAGCCACCGAGCCACTGGTCGGGTGGCAACACCAGATCAGGGGATCGATGTGCCCCTTTAATATTTTTAAATGAGAAGCGCGAAGCCCAATAGCCCCCGAGCCTTAATGTGGGCACGGGTGGCCAGATTAAGGATCGACATTCGTTTGATAGAAAATTTTGTTGTATTTAACTCTGACTTCTCGGAAAGAGAATTAAGATCTCTCAAGGGAGCTCGAGCTAGCAAAAGCTAAGCTCACCAAGGTCGGCCCCAAGGAGCTTAATAGGTAAGAAATCAATGCCAATAGGTAATTATGAGAGCGTTATGTTAGCTGCTCGGTTTTGCCCTTGACTCTTTAAAAGATGGGCTCCAGTAAATTGACTTTACTCGCAATTTTATGTGTAATGATTCTATGTATCCAAGTACTTGACATCATGAATGCTCGGATCCGCATTGTACAAAACTTTGTTGACCGACCATCGGCTTCAACCTCCTCGACCAGTTGCTGGAGAGTGTTTGTCCTACTTTATAAAGCCTTTACAAGGGCAAAGATTGATGGCAAACAAGGCAATCCGGCCATATGGTTTTATAAACAAAGGTACACTGAGAGATATGTTATATTACTATTTAACGTGAGAAACATCTTCTGGGAGTTCTTTATAAGTTCCTTTTCCCAGGCTATCATGTTGAGCATGATCGTGAAACCTCAACTCCGATCAAATGTGGGAGGAAAATATTGAGGATTTAGTTCGGGGAAAGTTCCCGAACTCTGTGGTCTTTAGTGAACCTAAATTTTCACTTCCGTTGTTGCCGACCAATTATATTCTTAAGATGGCTAGCTTTCGGCTTCACCCAGTCTAAGGTACTAACCCGGAGGACCCGGAAGTAACAATCACAGAGGTGCTCCCTTTACCCTCTAGCCGAACTATCAGGAGCGTAGGGGGTAAGCACAGGAGCCAGGCAACCCAGCTTGGCCAAAATCTGAAGTCAAATTGATGCATATTTATGGCTTTATAACGATGGTTACGGAAGGTAACTTCTTCGTTGTGACTTTTTGTAATCTGGAAGTGGCCCATCGTCGGCTTCTACCCCTTTGTAGATGCTACGCAGGGTGTTCCCGTACTAACAAGACAACCCTTAGCCGACGTCTAGGTGCCCAGAGGCGGCTGTGTTAGCGGAAAAGAGGCAATCGGATATGCAGGATTTATAACTTTCACTTAGTCACAGGAGTTTTAAGCCGGGCAGGCTAGTTATGAGCCCCCGGTTAGTGTTCGGCATCAGCTGAAGTCAAGTCATTAACACTTCGGCCAGTTTTATGAAAGGCTCATCGTCTAACACGGGGTGACCTTCGACACAGTCATTGGATCGCCGACCAATTTACGCTCATTGTGACAGTCAGTTTTTGGCTTTCTCCACTGAGACGCTTAACCATTCGAGCTGGAAGCACACTCGCAGTAGTTCTCCCTTTGCACACCTAGGCAAACAAAGCGTAACGTAGGAGGCAAGCACAGGAGCCGAGCAACCCAACTATTGCTCGAAGACACAATTCGAAACCGATGCATATAAAGCAATATCCGATAACATTTTGCCGAGCACTCCATGGAATTCCTCGGCTTTTCGTGGGTTCGGTACTAGCTGCAGTGCCCCGTTGAAATTGCCAATGCTTTAAAGACGTCCAGTGCTGTATTCCTAGAGTAATGCCAGAGACACGCAAATAGGTTAAAAGTGCCACAAAGTAAGAAAACCAAAAAACTCACATAAAAACTTTACGTCTAATTTAAATCAAGTTTTTTGGTGTCAATACAAAATTGGCCTTAAAAAATTTTGTGCTTCTGTCGTGCTTTAACATGTCACATCTGATCTCTAAACTTCAAGTAGGCCATCCTTCGGCTTCAACATCCTTATCCTGAAGGCAGATTGCTTCTCCGAGGCCAGTTTAGCGAACTAAACTCGAGTAGCTTTAGAGAGAAGCCAGGCTATCCGACTATTGACCATACTCTCGAGTCGAGAAAGGAGCGACAGAAAAAGACTTTGCAACGACTTAGAAGAAAACAGTTATTATAAAACGGCTCATATAAATTTTAAGAGCCCCCAGTTAGCCTATGAAAAGAAGTGTTTTTAACAAATAGTGCTTTTAACAAGTAAATTTTAACATAAATATAATGCTTGGTCGAACCGGACAAAAAATTAAGAATTGAGGAAATTTGAGCATGAAAGCGACTTAGCTGGTTAGTGTGCTCGGTGTAGATGACGAGGTCCGGGCTTGTGGCGGGACGAAGACGTAGTCCTCGGCCTGGCCGAGGTCTCAGCCCCCAAGCCCGAGGTGACCAAGCGAGGAGCTCGGCTTGACGAACTGGCGACGCAGCAGAGTGGATGCGGTGAGGCGAAGCCCCCGGTCCAGCAAACGCGACGAAGCTCGTAGATGATGCGGGCCGAGCTTGCGGCGGGTCGAGGTCCCAGCCCCCAAGCCGGTCCTGAGGTGCCCGAGCAAAGAGCTCGGCTTGATGAAGTGGTGACGTAGCACGGTCGATGTGGCGAGGCGAAGCCCCCGGTCCAGCTAATCGTGACGAAGCTGGTCGGCTGGTGACGTCGAAGTCCACGAAGTAGGTTGATGAAGAGATGGTGAACCCCCGGTCTAGCCGAGGTGACAGAGTAGGTCGGCAAGGTGACATGCATCCCCATGCTAGCCAAGGTGTCGGAGCAGGTCGGCGTGGTGGATATCGGCTTGAAGAAGCAATGGCGCGGCCATGCCGACACAGGTCGGAACTTGTGACACGGCCAATGCCTTTTTGATGAAGCAACCGCGTGGCTATGCCATCGCCCGACCCATGCAATCCATAGGGTGACGAAGTTGGTGACGATTTATCCTTCGCGATGCTGAACTCTTGGTCGGCTCACCAAGATGATGATCCGATGAGGTTGAGCCCGGCTAAACGAAGCGACGACGTGTCTAGCGCAGGTCGATAGCCATGGAGCAACGTTGCCGGGCTGGTTTGACATCGGCGCGATGGTGAAGATTATCCTGGAAAAGGCTTTAAAATTAGTGGGCACGTGTTTGAGAGCAAAACACAATTCCCAAGATAAAATTTCCTTCAAAAAGGATGTCCGAAATCTAGTTCATAAAAAGGTGAACTCGGGATGGATTCATTTTTGCGCAGAAAATAGATACGAAAATTGATGCGCTCATCAGAGGTTTCTGGAGTTTGAACGGTTGGATCGAACTGAAATTTTGAGGGGTGGTAGATATAGGAATTCTGCAGCTGATCAACGGTCGGATCTTCCAAAGGACATCCGATCTAGACACTTGACACCATGCTCCAAACTCATCCAGATTCCCATCCATATTCAATAGGGCTCTGGTATATCAGAGATCGACGGAGACTCCTCCATCGGAACGTGACAAAATTTTGCAGAGTTGTTGTAGACTCAATTCTGCACAGTTCCACTGAAGCAATCGTCAAAGCGATGCTCGAGGAGGTGGTGACGGCAGATACAAGTTCACTATCCAAAAAAACAGCACGGTCTCCCGAGGGCAATGTTGGAGTTGAGCCCCCGAACTCCATGGATTATTCCTCCATGATTCCTCAATGAATGCACCATCATCGTTGTCAAAACCGGGAGACCTCGGGGTAGGGGATCCCGTGTTGTGGATTCTCGAATCAATGATAACAGGAACGAAGGAGACGATGTTTTACCCAGGTTTGGGCCTCTTGATGGACGTAAAACCCTACGTCCTGCTCTTGTTTATATTGATGGAGTATCAAGTACATAGTTGATCTACCTCGAGATCGTATGTTGTGGTCTAAACCCTAATGGTATGATGATGAATGTCATAATAATCTATCGACTAACCTGGACTCGGCTTATATAATGTACTGGAGGCCTAGGATAACAAGAGTCCTGTTCGGCTACGTCGGTGGAGAGCACGCCTTGTCTTGATCAGCAAGTCTTGTGGAATCTTCCTCGTATATGTCATCGGCTGCCCGAAAAAGCCCATTAGTCAACTGCCATGGGGGGTCCTTGGCCCGACCCTCCAGGTTGGTAGACGACGTGGTGGCTACCCCCTAGCCCAGGACCCCATCAGGGGGGGTTAACTTAGCTTTAGGCTTGGTGCGAGGCGGTGGTCGCTCACGGGTTTACGCGACATCAGGGCGCGTTCCTCCGAAGTTGGTTCTCTGCCCGCCCTCTTTCTACGACATACGAAATGCAAGCCCCGAAGGGGGCATGTGAAAAGATTGATATATTCCGCGTTTCAACCAATGCGTTGTAACTTGGTTGTACATCTCCTCCCCGCGCTTTCTTGCAGGGCCCAGCCCTCTTTTTCTTGCTTTCCAAAGTGCTCTACATTCTTAGGGGCCGGTCCTCGCGCACGCCTCAGCCACTGCTGGTATGTTGGGTCGCGATGCCCGGAACAAGGCCAGGGAGTGAGGGGCACGAGGGCTAGTAAAGGCCCCCGAGGCGCGATGCTCTGGGGCACCCCTTCCTACGTGCAAGCGACTCACGTGAAAAAGAGGCGGCACGCCTCGCCAAGGTTGCGTAGGGAAGGAGTTCAGGTGGCCCGGCATATTGCGCGGGGCGGTTGTACTTAGCTTTCTGGCGAACCGCGGCACTGACTAAGCCGCCACATGCAGCGGGCTCTCGTGAAAAGTGTCGTCCGAGGTGTTGACGCTCGAAAATGGCATGATCGCAAAGAATGACTTGAGGCTATAATGAGATGAGGTTAAAATTATGAGTTCATGTCACCAATTGATGGCTCTCTTCAAGATGATCGAAATAGATATGAAGATGGTCCAAAACGGAGCTCAGGTGCAAAAGATATGACAATTTCGGAGATACCCGTGTTGACATCAGATTAGAAAATGGCATGAAACCTAATTAAGATGGCCTCGGATGGAAAAAGTTAAAATGGCAAAGTTGTTCGTCTCGTCGAAACGGATGATTTTGATATAAAAATCGTCCATATCCGAGGTCATATGCAAAAGTTACAGACAAAACCGTGCGCTGCAGTAATATTTGGCCGGATCATCCGGGCCGGGGTTGAGATCATCCGGAAAAATGAAGCACCAAAAACAACAGAAGGTTTATGATGAAGCCGGATGATCTTGGTCCAGTCCCGGATGATCCGGGTGGAGGCCGGACAATCCGGGTAGAAGTCCGGACGTCCGGACAGTTTTTTCTGCTGCAGATGTTAGAAAACAGCCCGAAACTCCCTCAGGATTACCTCAAATCAAAAAGTGTTCAACATGAAAGTTGTGCGTCTCGTCGAAACGGTTAATTTTGATATAAAAAGCGTCCAAATCCGAGATCGTATGTTGATTCTAGAGCCAAAACAGTGAGCTGCTGTCAGAAAACTGGGCTAGGCCGGATCATCCGGGCCTAGAGCTGGACATCTGGGCCGGAGGTCATGAGAAGTCTGAATTTGGCTAGATTTTGATGATTTGGACGGCAAGGCAAGTCCTTTTCTTGAATGGGAAGTCCATCCGCCTCTTATATAGACAAGAGGTGACGGCCGATTGAACAACAACACATAATCGCAAAACCCATCTACTTTCTACCCTAGTTTTACATCTCTCCCTTGTTCTTTCTCTCTCGTTCTTCGTTCGTTCTTCGTATTGAAGGGCAGCAATTCTCGAGGCTCTAGGGGCGGGTGAACCGACCTAGGGCAGCCCATAGCCGCCGCGTGTCCAGACGGGGTCCCTCCCGGGTGCGTGGGGTTTCGGGTGCTCAAAAGTGCCCGCCGGATTGCTTGCGTACCGCGCTTCTGGACGGGTCCCCTTCGACGTGAGCTGCGGTGCATCACCCTCGGCGTTGGAGGTACACGGTGATGTGTTCATGTGTGAACACACTTTTTGGCGACTCCGCTGGGGAGGAAAGATCAAGAATCATCATCAACCATGTCTAATCTCCCCAAGCCCTCAGAAGTTGACGCCGATAACATCATTAAGCCCAGTCTTGATGAACTATCGGAGGAACATCGCCAAGCCTATGAAACACGCAAGAAGCAGCGTGAGGAGGCTTTTGAAGCGCTCAAGAAGAAGCACAAGGAGGAGGATTTGGAGGCGTTTCTTGCAAGTTTCAAGAAGGATCGTCAAGGCAACATCACTCCGGTTGGAAACGTCAATTTTCCTCCCCTCATTGACGAACAAGATGTAATCACTATGAGTAAAGTTTTTTCTCCAAAGCAAGTGGCTATGATTGAAAGCCTTGTTATTCAGGGTAATGTGATGACGTACAATTCTTTTATGGCAAATACTAATGCTAAGAAAAATATGCCTCCGTCATCTAGTGGTACTGTTGGTGTATCTGAAAACACTAGTCCAACTTTACCTATTTCATCGGCACCTCCTATACAACAACAATATAGTATGCCGTTGAATTTTTAGCCTAATCAAACCAACCAGCTTGTGACTGCACCTACATATCCTAATCCTATTATGAGTGTGCCCAATTCGGCGTCAACGCCGAATCACTTTGTCACACCACCCATAAGCGCAAGCATGTTTGGTCTTCCGCCGAATGATGGTTCGGCGTCCATCCCGCAAGTTGCACCACTAGCTAGTACTCAGGTTGCTCCTATGTCATTGCCACAAAACATCTTCATCTACCTCGGATCCAATTTTAGCTAAATTAAGGGAGGATTTGCATAAGATATTTCTAGAAACTTTTGGAAACGAGCCGAAAGTAAAGAGTCATGTGTACCAAAAGCCTTATCCCGAACACTTTGATGCAGTTTTGTACCCTCAAGGTTATAAGGTTCCTGATTTTGTCAAATTTACTGGAGAGGGCACGAAAACAACATGGGAGCATGTTAGTCAGTATCTAGCGCAGTTGGGTGAAGCAGGTTCCATAGAAGAATTGAAAGTGCATTTATTTCCATTATCTTTAACTGGTACCGCATTTTCATGGTTTGCTGCTTTACCACATGGTTCAATTCTCTTATGGTCGCAATTAGAGAAAAAGTTTCATGATCACTTTTATAGCGGCGATAATAAGCTTAAGTTGTCACATCTTACATCGGATAGGCAAAAACATGATGAATCGGTCACCGATTATGTCAAGAGATTTAGAGATATAAAAAACCGATGTTATAGCTTGGTGATAACTAAGAGAGACTTGGCGGATCTTGTTCTTAATGGTTTAAAAACTCACATTAAAGAGAGGCTAGAAAGTTATGAGTTTTTGAATATTAACCAAGTCTTACGAAAAGCTTTGGCCCAAGAGAGTCGAAGTAAAGAGGTCCATAGGTCTACAACCGATCGCCCTAGAATGCATATGGTTGAATACAATGATGATAATTCGGACGATGAGGTTGATGTCTATACTACTGAGTTTGTTTGGTCCTCGAAGGCCAAACCCTATACATGCAATGCTCTGAAGCCGATTCACAAGAATCGTGATGAGGAGATGAAGTTTACTTTTGATATATCTAAGTGTGATAAAATATTTGATGCTCTCTTGCAAGATAAGATGATTAGAATATCACACACCATACCGCCATTTGACGAGCTGAAATGGCGTGCTTATTGCAAGTACCATAAATCATTTTCTCATGCTACTAACGATTGCAATGTTTTTCGACGACAGATACAATCGGCCATTAATGACAGACGATTGAATTTTGTTGAGATGCAAGTTGATAAACAGCCCTTCCCGATAAATACCATGGATTTGGAGGGAAAGAAAATGTTAATTCGGCCTAGCATAGCCGAATCTGCTAATATACATAATGTTGTTATTGGTGAATCCAGGAAAGGCAAGCAGGGCGACAAAGTCTTGGGAAGAGAGGTTGTGCTTGATAAGCAACCCGATGGCAAGGAAGTATTGAAGATCACCATAAAAAATCATGCACTCAGGGGGCAACCACAAGTACAAGAAGATACTCATGTTAAATTTATCAAGCCAAAGAATTCAGAAGTTGGCAAGGGGGAAAAGAGTGAAGCTAAGCGCAAGCGAATCAAGCCAACTTTTGATATGTTGCTATCCAAATATGCAAGTCAAGTGGCCGGTTCTAGCTCTAATCGGCCACCACATTCAAAGCGCTCAAGATTGCCTCCGAAGCAAGAGTTTCGACGCTATGCAAGGCCATATGGGTAATGGACACCGACTCCATGGATGTCACAACCCCCGTATGCGCCATATTACATGAGAGACTTCAATGGAGGATGGGGGTAGCCCCCAATGGCTCCTTATGCTTTTCATATGGGGTGGGCAGCACCTAGAAGGCCTACTCACGAGTGGCTTTATTATCCCACACAAGGCCGTTTGAGCTATGGTGCTAATCGGCCAACAAAAATTTCTCCAAGCAAGGCCAATAAAAAAGTGTGGCGTATTAAGTCACGTAATGCGGAAATTTCAAAATGCAACAAGCTAAAGGAGATCAAAAAGCCGATTGTTGGTAATCTGGCTACTTCTAATGGTGATATTGTTACTGTTCAGCAGGGTTCCATGCTTTATGATCATGAGGTGAGCACAAGCAAGGCCAAACCTAGGGATCCCAAATATACTCAACCTAAGTGGTGTCCTCCCGGTTTAACTAAGACCATGAAAAGGAGATTACAATGCATGAGGAACCACGAGAAGGTAGAACACAAAGAAGAGAAGCAAAGGGACGAATTGTTCAATGAAATTCGGCCCATGGCACTCGCAAAACAAGTGTGGAGGTCTAAACAAAAACAAAACACAGATGCTTCTACATTAGCTGCAGCAACACCTTCACCACCAAAAGAGGATGATGCGACCCCTATTACATCGGCCACACCACCTGAAACATCCCCTTCAATTGAGGAAACTGTAAGCCCAATATACACATTGGGAGATGAAGATGAGATGGTGGATTACGAATCTACGCCGGTTCGGGAAGGTATGGATATTAATATGGTGTATTACTTACCTGCCGAGTTTCGTGCTATAGGTGAAGAAGAGGATGTGGCCCAGCTGGATTTTTGTCCTAAGAACGCTATCTTTGAGAAGCCAAAAGAACCGGTGAAACACTTGAAGCCATTGGACCTCAAAGGTCATATTAATGGATCGCTGGTTGCTAGGATGCTCGTTGATGGTGGTGTTGTGGTAAATCTTATGCCCTACTCGGTCTTCAAAAAGTTGGGGTTAGATGATGATGCATTGATGAAGACCAATATGACACTTAATGGATTTGAGGGTAAAGAAAAGACAGAGGCCAAAGGTGTGATGTGCATGGAACTCACCGTGGGAAGCAAAACTTTGGCCACCACATTCTTCATCGCCGAGGTGCAAGGTAACTATAATGTTATATTAGGCCGCGATCGGGTTCATGCTAACCAATGTGTGCCATCTACCATGCATCAGTTTTTAATACAATGGGTCGATGATGAGGTAGAAGTCATTCACGCGGATAATTCGGCTTGTGTTGCTTTGGCCGATGCATCGGTGGATTGGAATCATCCCGATGTTACTTGCTTAACAGGGCATTACCTCTCGAAGTTTGATTTCCTTAGTGCTACAAGGAACGGGTTCATTCCCATCTCTTTAAAGCCGATTGGTGGTAATCGATTACAAGGTATGATGTGAACAAGATGTTAAAATCAATGGCCGATATAAAATTATCGCCCTAAGCATAAACATGGCCGATATAGAAATTATCGCCCTAAGCGCATATAAATGGCCGATGGAGTGTTGACATCGTCCTTAGACCAACGTATTGCAAATTATTTTTCGGCGCGCAAGCTTTGTCGAAAAACAGGGGGGCATGTGTTGACGCTCGAAAATGGCATGATCGCAAAGAGTGACTTGAGGCTATAATGAGATGAGGTTAAAATTATGAGTTCATGTCACCAATTGATGACTCTCTTCAAGATGATCGAAATAGATATGAAGATGGTCCAAAACGGAGCTCAGGTGCAAAAGATATGACAATTTCGGAGATACCCGTGTTGACATCAGATTAGAAAATGGCATGAAACCTAATTAAGATGGCCTCAGATGGAAAAAGTTACAACTGAAATTTGTTTGTCTCATCGAAACGGATGATTTTGATATAAAATTCGTCCAAATCCGAGGTCGTATGCAAAAGTTACAGTCAAAACCGTGTGCTGTAGTAATATTTGGCCGGATCATCCGGGCCGGGGTCCAGATCATCCGGAAAAACGAAGCACCAAAATCAACAGAAGGTTTATGATGAAGCCGGATGATCTGGGTCCAGTCCCAGATGATCCGGGTGGAGGCCGGACAATCCGGGTAGAAGTCCGGACGTCCGGACAGTTTTTTCTGCTGGACATGTTAGGAAACAGCCCAAAACTCCCTCAAGATGACCTCAAATCGAAAAGTGTTCAACATGAAAGTTGTGCGTCTCATTGAAACGATTGATGTTGATAAAAAAGTCATCCAAATGTGAGGAAGTATGTTGATTCTAGAGCCAAAACAGTGAGCTGCTGTCAGAAAACTGGGCTAGGCCGGATCATCCGGGTCTAGAGCCGGACATCCGGGCCGGAGGTCGTGAGAAGTCCGAATTTGGCTAGATTTTGATGATTTGGACGGCAAGGCAAGTCCTTTTCTTGTACGGGAAGTCCATCCGCCACTTATATAGACAAGAGGTGACGGCCGATTGAACAACAACACACAATCGCAAAACCCATCTACTTTTTACCCTAGTTTTACATCTCTCCCTTGTTCTTTCTCTCTCGTTCTTCATATTCAAGGGCAGCGATTCTCGAGGCTCTAGGGGCGGGCGAACCAACCTAGGGCAGCCCATAGCTGCCGCGCGTCCAGATGGGGTCCCTCCCGGGCGCGTGGGGTTTCGGGTGCTCAAAAGCGCCCGCCGGATTGCTTGCGTACCGTGCTTCCGGACGGGTCCCCTTCGACGTTAGCTGCGGTGCATCACCCTCGGTGTTGGAGGTACACGGTGACGTGTTCGTGTGCGAACATGAGGCCGGGCCTCCTGAAGCGGGATGAGATGCTGCTCGCGTGGCGTCCGGGCGTCCGACTTTTCGAGCTGCATGCTGACAAGTTATGCGGCACATGGGGCGACGAGCGCCTACCAACTCACGCACGACTGCTTCATGAGGGAATAACGCATCGAGGACCGCGTGAGGTGACATGCGTGGGGCAGGCCTATGAGCCAGAGCTCTGTCACTTGGGTTCCTCAGCGCTGCAGGGACGGACCCGAGCACATGCGTCGTGCCAGTTGCAGCCCCCACTCACGAGGCTATCGTGGGTAGGGTTGAGGCGCGCGTCGCCCGTGGTGATTGAGCACCGAAACCACAATTGCATGACTCGAGCCGAGCCCTTACTCTCCTACCCATGATAGTCCCATGAGGAGACTGAACACCAAGGAACCCCGGAGGTGTCGTGCATGGGAGCTGGCCCGTGAGACAGAGCTCAGTCGCTTTGGTTTAACGACGCTGTAGGGACGAACCCGAGCACGAACGCCATGTTAAGTCCCGGTCATGGGGCAATCAGGAGCGAGGGCCATGAAGGCACGGCGATCCACACGGTGGAGAGGCACCGAACACGCAGTTTGAGCCAGCAAAGCAATTCCATCAAAGCATAACCAGGTCCAGTACAAGACCAAAACGACGCTGCTACAGGGGTGGACCCTGTCCGGTCTGACGGTAATGCAGCTCGAGGGGCGCCCTCAATTGAACAAACCAAAAAGTCACCTGGTGATTACGCTACCGCAGGGGAGTTGGGGTTGTCGGCGAAGCATGTCGCGAGGATCGCCCTTCAGGGGCTGGTGGGCTCCTGGGGCCCTGGAAGCTCCAGAGGGGCCGAGGCCTCGCGAGACGCCAACGCGAGGCGCGTGAAGTGCTGGTAGGATGCACCAGCATTCAGCAAGCCAAAAGGCATGCAGATGTAGTTGGCCGGGACGCCTCTGCTCCAGCCGACGCGAGATGGCCAGAAGATGTCTTGAGATCCTGCCCTGTTAAAGCCCGCAATGTCGACGCAGATGAGGAAAGCCTCTTAGTCCGCGCCTGCTGGCGCCCTTCTCGCGTCGCTCATCGTGGCTCGCATCACCCATGTGTAGCGTGAGGTGGGCTCACGAGGCTAGAAGTGTCCGCCCAGCGAGGGGCCTCGGGAGGCAGCCTCGGGAGACCGCCCCTCATCAAGACCTTAGGGTGCCTGATGAATCTTGCTGATGCTCGCCTCACGAGGCGAGGGCCTCGCGAGGGCTTTGCTTGCGGAGTCTTGACGCTGGGCTGAGCCGGGCCCTTTGACGATGCCACGCGATGGGCCGCAGGCAGACGGGCCTAGGTACCCCCAGTCCTAGAGCCCCGACAGTGGCCCTCGGACCCGCGGCACGCACGGCTAGCTTTCAAGCGGAGGCGGAGAGGAGAAGGGCGAAGCGACGCGGGCCCCAACCGCCTGCGGGCCAGGCTTGATGCTTGGCGTACGATGGGCGTGGGATGCCCCCACTTCCCATGTCGCCTCGGCAACTGCCCAGGCTGACAAAAAGCCTAGCGCACACCGCGGGGCCATCATTGCCATGAAGGCGAAGGGGCACGGACTGACCTCTTCCGACTGCTATAAAAGGGCAAGGGATCAGACCCCTCGGCCCATCTCCGTCTTCTCACATCTCGGTCTTCAACTACCACGCCATAGCCATGGCGCCCTTGAGAAGGTTTTCCGCTGCCGAGAAGGGCAAGGCAACGCTGGAGGAACCGGAGCCACCGCAGCCTGCAAGAAGGCGGGGCCTCCCTCACAAGTACATCGCTACGGCCAGGGTGCATCCCCTGGGATGCGAGCGTCCTCCATTGGAGGCCCGCACCGGCTCTATTGGAGATATGCCCTAGAGGCAATCATGTATGATGATATTTCCTGTGTTTATGAATAAAGATAGTCCTTGGACATTATCAATGATGTGTATCAACAAGTATGTGACTTGTTTGTGGGATTATGCATTCTATGATGACTGTCCTAAAAGGTACCTAGTCGAAAGGGCTATGTGGACGCGCAGCCGACTAGACTAGCATATGACACTGTCGATGGCTTGGTCTCACTACCCGTGGAGCATTGGATGCTAACCGGATAATATGGACTCAGAAGGATATGGTCGGATTCGACATAGTCGGATCTGAGTTGAGATAAGGTCTGAGTTGGACAGACCCAACTATGAGACACAACGATATGTCATCTGTGAGTCTCTAGTACAAGATACGTTCTATGTCCTAAGGCCTGAGCTGGTGCATGTACTCGGGATGGTGACATACTTTCTTTGGGCCGACCAAATGCTACTTCGTGACTGGGTAGTTACGAAGGTAGGTTTCAGGCTTGTCCAGGCCCATGCTATGAGACATGGTCGAGCAAGATGTGATTTGTCCCTACGGTCATGAGAGATATACTGTAGGCCCCTCATGCGATTCGACCAAGATAATCATGGCCATGCAAAAAGGATTATGAGATAATCCGATTAGTGGTCGACATCACTGGAACGAGAAAGAGGTCGGGCTAGCAAAAGGATGACAGACTCGCCTTGAGCCCGACAACATATATCGTGTGGCAAAGGGAACATAAGTGTGACATGTTGTATAGGTTCGCCAACCGACTTAATTGTCTACTTGGTGGTCGGCATGCCTTGCTAGAGGCTGCTACCCGCCGAGCAGGTCAGAGGTGATCCGACCTACGACCAAGCCGACTTGAACCGAAGGGGTCGCGCACTTAAGGGAAGGAAACTGTGAGGCCCGATCCGACTCCACGAGTCAGAAGTGATCCTACTTGGACACGGATCCCGGCCGAACAGATTTTGGGCTTTAGGGTCCATGCGAGACCCAAGTGTTGAGCCCGCGATGGGCGCCTATATATTGTGGATGTGCGACACACTCATGCGGTTGATCACTTCGACGTTGTCACTAGGGTGTGCATGTGTTGCGAATAGCCACCTCCATTCGCCGCCGACTGTGTGATCGGACCTAGCAGTCCGCCGCACGGTGTTCCTCCTGCATGCGCTGATACCATTAGAGGCGGTGCACTTGTGCTGCTCCAGCGAACCTGTTCGCGGGATCCGATCGGCTACATGGGAGATCTATGAGGAGGAGACGACTCCGAAGTCGCACTGCCCCAACTCTACTTCCGCTGCACGGCACTGCACGTCTAGTGGTAAAGATCTGTGATCCATCTCCCGTAGCATGTTCTTGGTTATTCTGCGCATAGGAAAATTTTAAGTTGTAGTCGACGCACCCTACCGTAGAACCCAACAGTGGTATCAAAGCCTCTGCTATAGGATTTTGATTCAGATCGTATGCATATTAGATATGTGGAGGCGGCAGATGAGATCTGTTGTCATTGATGAGATGGACTGTATGCACGGCGGTTGATGAGATCAATTGCACATGGGGATCGATGTGGCTATGTTTTCTGATGATCGGAATCGATGAGGTCATGACACAACCTACCCCTACTGGTCGGTATCCGCCATCAGGGTTAACGGTGAATCGTAAATCTGAATCAGATTCACGATGATCGATAAGATCGGTCAGATCGGAAAATTCGGCGTGATCGGAGTACAAATGCGATCTGTGATTTCCGAAAATGTGTGCGTAGCGCCTTGAATTTCATACACGATCACTCAAACCGGTAGAATGTGATTCTGTGCGTAACTTTGTTTTGCAGGTTTGATGTGAATATGTGTGGCTCATGTGTATGTGATGCATGTGTGTAATTTATACATGGCCTGCGCGTCATGTTTGTCAGCCGGTAGGAGCCAAAGTGCTGTCATTATAATGTATAACGACCTGCGTGTCTACTTGTGACTCGATGTAAAATTCATTACTAGTTGTAGTAGTTGGATAATAGAGATCAGGTTGGAGGCTATGGCGTCCCGGCGTGACGAACAAGATGGAGTGCCGACCTGGTCATCAGAGTTGGAGCCGCCATGGAAGGACGTCCATGAAGGAGCCATACTATTTCACAATATATGTTTATTATGATTGTTATGCTTCTTGTTTCTATGCATGTTAAAATGGTAGAAAGAGACCTCGTTAATATCAAGCACGTTTTCCATTCCCGATGTTGCACCTTCGCATGTCAAGTACGTCTAGTAGTGGGCTCATAAAATTCGGGTGCTACTAGGTGTCCTTGAACTGAAGGGTTCGTGTCGGACAAGGAGATGCACTGCATCAGGTTAGCTTGACAAGGCTATCAAAACGGTTTTGGGCCTTGTGGCAAAGAAGATTGGGGGCCGGGGTATGAAATACCTTCCCGATCAACAGGAGTCGTATAGAGGTACGATTAGCAAGGAGTTGCTTACCGGATAGGTATGTTGGCTAGCAGTAATGCTAAAGCTCACTAGTCGCATGCGCTAGTCGGATCCTGAATCACTGAGAGTTTGCGGAGGGATGCCGACTTCAGTGGGAGTAATTTTGTTTAGGCTTGTATTACTCTACATAAACACATTGCTTAGTGATTGCATATTTTCTGTTGTAGATCAATGGCACCACCTGCTCAACCCAACTTTGCATTGAAATCAATTCTGGAAAAGGATAAACTGAATGGAACAAACTTTACCACCTGGTATAGAAATTTGAGAATTGTTCTCAAGCATGATAAAAAGGAACATGTTCTAGAGGATCCACTTCCAGAGGAACCCGCCGATAATGGTAATGCCACAACCAGGAATGTCTACCAGAAACTCGTTGATGAATCAAACGAGATCAGCTGCCTCATGCTGGCTTGTATGGAGCCCGATTTGTAGCAGCATTTCGAAGATGTTGGGGCTTTTGATATGATCGAGAGTCTCAAGAGAATGTTTCAGGTGCATGCTAGGACTGAAAGGTTCAACGTCTGGCGATCCTTGATGGATTGTAAGCTGAAGGAAGGTGATCCACTGAGGCCACATGTGATCAAGATGATCGGATACGTGCAAGCTTTGGATCGGTTAGGCTTCCCACTCTTGGATGAGCTGGCTACCGATGTAGTTCTAGGTTCTCTTCCAGCTAGCTATGGGATGTTCATATCGAACTATCATATGCATGGCATGGATAAGAAGTTCACTGAATTGCATGGGATGCTTAAGGTGGCAGAGCAGGATATAAAGAAAGGCATGCATCAAGTGTTGATGGCGCAGATCTTGGGCATGTTCTAGAAGAGTTGGTCCAAAAAGAAGGCTAAGGCAAAGGGCACGGAGATGGCAACCTCCGCCGCTGCGCCAAAGTCAGGACCGGACTCAAAGACCATCTACTATCATTGCAAGGAAACTGGTCACTGGAAGAGGAACTGTAGCAAGTGGCTTGCTGAGCATGGCAAGAAGGCCGAAAATGCTTCTTCAGGCAAAGGTACACTTGTTACATATGTTATAGCCATTTGCCTTGTTGACATACCTAGTAGCTCTTGGGTATTTCATACCAGATCGGTTGTTCATATTTGCAACTCGATGCAGGGGGCTGGTAAGAACCAGGCATGTGGCACAAGGGGAGATTGACATCAGGGTCGGCAACAAAGCAAGAGTTGCTGCGTTGGAGGCCGGCACGATGCAGCTACAGCTTCCTTCTGGATTTATTTTGGAATTGAATAATTGTTATTACATTCCTGCACTTAGTTGGAATATTATTTCTGCCTCATGCTTTATGAGTCAGGGTTATGAATTCAATTTAAAGGACAATGGTTGTTCATTTTATTTGAATGGTATGTTCCACGGCTATGCACCCATTGTTGATGGGCTATTTATATTGAATCTAGAAATGGAGCCGGTCTATAATGTGAATGTCAAGAGGCATAAGCCTAATGAGATAAATCCGACATACTTCTGGCATTGCTGGCTTGGACACATCAGCCTGAAGCGCATGAAGAAGCTCCATGATGATGGACTCCTAACTTCGTCCGACTTTGGGTCGTTCGAGACATGCGAATCATGCTTGCTTGGCAAGATGACTAAGTCTCCTTTCGCAAAGATTTTTGAGAGGGCTTCCAAGCTGTTGGAGCTGATACACAGTGATGTGTGTGGTCCAATGAGCACAACTGCCAGAGGTGTCTATCAGTATTTCTGGACTTTTACCGATGACTTGAGTAGATATGGACATATCTATTTGATGAAGTCAGAAACTTTTGAAAAGTTCAAAGAGTTTCAGAATGAGGTTGAGAATCAGCTCGACAAGACTATAAAGCTTCTATGATCTGATCGTGGAGGTGAGTACATGAGCCAGGAGTTTGAACATCTGAAAAGCCGAGGTATAGTACCTCAGCACACACCTCCGGGTATGCCACAAAGAAATGGCGTGTCACAACAGAGGAATAGGACCTTGTTGGACATGGTCTGGTCAATGATGAGCAAATCAGATTTCCCCTTGTCATTTGGGGGATACGCACTAGAAACTGCAGCTTTCACACTTAACATGGTACCATCAAAATCCGTAGACAAGACACCATATGAGATGTGGACCAGGAAGAGTCCCAGTTTGTCTTTTCTAAAGATTTGGGGTTGTGCAGCATTTGTCAAGCGACTTATGTCAGACAAGCTTACACAAAAGTCAGATAAATGCATATTCATGGGACATCTGAGGGAAACCTTGGGATATAGCTTCTACAACCGCGAAGAGAACAAAGTGTTTGTTGCTCGGAATGGGTTTTTCCTTGAGAAAGAGTTTCTCAGTCGGGAGGCCAGTGGTAGGATGGTCCGACTCAAAGAAATTTGAGGACCACTTGGGGACCACTCGGCTGGTGATGAGATCATACCGGAGTCAGTCAGGGAACCCGCAGTGGAAGCAGCACCTGAACCACAGAGGTTGGAAAGATTGCATAGAGTGTGTGATGTATTGTTGCTGGAGAGCGACGAGCCGACCACGTATGCGGAAGTGATGGTGAGCCCAGATTTCGAGGCTTGGCTGGAGGCCATGAGATCCGAGTTAAAGTCCATGGATGAGAATCAAGTCTGGGACTTGGTTGATCCGCCGCCTGGTGTAAAAGCCATTGGTTGCAAATGGGTCTTTAAGAAGAAAACCGATGTTTATGGAAATGTTCAGATCCACAAAGCTTGGCTTGTCGCTAAAGGTTATGGACAAGTTCAAGGAATTGACTACAACAAGACTTACTCGTCGGTGGTGATGCTGAAATCGGTGAGGATCATACTAGCTATAGCTGCATATTTCGATTACGAGATATGGCAGATGGATGTCAAAACGGCTTTCCTTCACGGAAATTTAACCGAGGACATGTATATGATACAACCCGAGGGTTTTGTCGATGCAACTAGCACTGGTAAGGTATGCCAACTCAAGAGATCCATTTATGGGTTGAGGCAAGCATCTCGGAGCTGGAATATTTGTTTTGATGAGGTCGTCACAGGTCTCAGTTTCATCAAAAGCAAAGAGGACGCTTGTTTGTACAAGCAGTTAAGTGGGAGATCGATAGTGTTTTTGATCTTGTATGTGGACGACATACTACTGATCGGAAACGATGTTTCGATGCTAAACTCGGTCAAGGAATCATTGAATGGCAAGTTTTCAATGAAGGACCTCCGTGAAGCAGTTTACATTTTAGGCATCAAGATCTATAGAGATAGATCGAGGAGGCTGCTCGGCTTAAGCAAGAGCACATACATAGATAAAGTGTTGAAGCGGTTCAACATGAGTGAGGTGAAGAAAGGGTTCTTGACACTCTCACATGGTATAAGGCTAAGCGAGACTCATAGTCCTTCGACATCTGATGAGCAAAGCAGGATGAGTAGGATTTCATATGCCTCGGCAATCGGATCCATCATGTATGCCATGATATGTACATGGCCTGATGTTGCTTTTGCAATAAGCCTAAGAAGCAGATACCAGGCCAATCCCTGTGAGAGTCACTAAGCAGCGGTGAAGAATATTCTGAAGTACCTGAAAAGTACTAAGGAAATGTTTCTAGTTTATGGAGGGAAGGAAGAGCTAGTCGTAAAGGGTTACGCCGATGCTAGTTTTCAAACAGACAGCGATGATTGTCAATCATAGTCCAGATTTGTGTACGTCATGAACAGAGGAGCAGTGAGCTGGACGAGTTCCAAGCAAGATACGGTGGCTGATTCTACCACAGAAGCCGAATACATTGCGGCTTGTGAAGCTGCAAAGGAGGGTGTTTGGATCCGAAACTTTCTGGATGATCTTGGTATTTTCCCAACATCGGTAAAACCGTTGGACTTTTATTGTGATAATTCTGGTGCCATCGCACAAGCCAAGGAGCCAAGGAATCACCACAAGACCAGACACATAGATCAGAAATATCACCTGAGACGAAAGATCGTAAAGAGTGGTGATGTAGAGTTATGCAAAATTCACACGGATGCAAATGTTGCGGATCCATTGACTAAGCCGCTTCCACAACCCAAGCATGAGGGGCACATTAGAGCTATGGGCATTCGATGTCTATTTGATTAACTCTAGTGCAAGTGGGAGACTATTGGAGATATGCCCTAGAGGCAATCATGTATGATGATATTTCCTATGTGTTTATGAATAAATATAGTCCTTGGCCATTATCAATGATGTGTATCAGCAAGTACATGACATGTTTGTGGGACTGTGCATTCTATGATGACTGTCCTAAAAGGTCCCTGGTCGAAAGGGCTGTGTGGACGGGCGGCCGACTAGACTAGCATATGACACGGTCGATGGCTTGGTCTCACTAGCCATGGAGCATCGGATGCTAACCAGATAATATGGACTCGGAAGGATCTCGTCAGATTGAACATAGTCGGATCTGAGTTGAGATAAGGTCCGAGTCGGACAGACCCAGCTATGAGACGCAGCGTTATGTCATCTGTGAGTCTCTAATACAACATACGTTCTATGTCCTAAGACCTGAGCTGGCGCATGTACTCGGGATGGTGACAGACTTGCTTTGGGCCGACCAAACGCTACTCCGTGACTGGGTAGTTACAAAGGTAGGTTTCGGGCTTATCCAGACCCATGTTGCGAGACATGGTCGAGCAAGATGTGATTTACCCCTCTGATCAGGAGAGATATACTTTTGGGTCCTCGTGTGATCCGACCAAGATAAGCATGGCCATGCAACAGGGATTATGAGATAATCCGGTTAGTGGTCTGCATCAATGGAACAAGAAAGAGGTTGGGCTAGCACAAGGATGACAGACTCTCCTTGAGCCCGACAACATATATCGTGTGGCAAAGGGAACATAAGTTTGACATGTTGTATAGGTTCGCCAACCGGCTTCATTGTCTACTTGGTGGTCGGCACGCCTTTCTGGAGGCCTCCACCAGCCGAGCAGGTCGGAGGTGATCCAACCTGCGACCAAGCCGACTTGAACCAAATGTGTTGCGCACTTAAGGGAAGGAACCTATGAGGCCCAATCCGACTACACGAGTCAAATGTGATACTACTCGGACTCGGATCTCGGCCAAACAGATTTTGGGATTTAGGGTCTGTGCGAGACCCAAGTGTTGAGCCCGCGACGGATGCCTATATATTGTGGAGGTGTGCTACACTCATGCGGTTGATCGCTTCAGCACTATCACTAGGGTTTGCATGTGTTGCGAATAGCCACCTCCAGCCGACTGTATGATCGGACCTAGCAGTCCGCCGCATGGTGTTCCTCATGCATGCGTGGATACCGTTAGAGGCGGTGCACTTGCGCCACTCCGGCGAACCTGTTCGCGGGATCCGATCGGCTACGTGGGAGATCGACGAGGAGGAGACGACTCCGGAGACGCGCTGCCCCAACTCTACTTCCGCTGCACAGCACTATGCGTCTAGTGGTAAAGATCCGTGATACATCTCCCGTAGCATGTTCTTCGTTGTTTTGCGCGTAGGAAGATTTTAAGTTGTAGTCGACGCACCCTACCGTAGAACCCAACAGGCTCGGGCAGCCCCAGAAAGAACCCCACCCATGGGCGCGGCCGCGGTGGTCGCAGCAGCCGCGGCCAATGAGGGAGAAATGGCGCCGCCGCCCGTCCGCCTCTGTCGGGGGCCCATTCTGCCGACTCAGCCCACGAGTTCGTCGTGTGGATGAACACTCCACCTCGAAACTGGCTCGAGCTCTCGGACTCCTTCGTGGAGGAGCTGGCGGCAGACGCGCCTCTGGGGATGTGGCTGGAGCCGGACGGCTACTGCAACAAGTCCTCCTGGGTGGCGGCCGAGTTCACCTCGTCCGGCTACATGTACCTGACCCAGGGGTGGAAGTCGTTCACCCATGCCCGCGGCCTGAAGGAGGGGCACACCCTCCACTTCCAGTTCGATGGGGCCATGACGCTCTTCATGAAGATCTTCGGGGAGGCCGGTAGCCGCCTGGAGTATTGCATGGAGAGCGACAGCAGCAGCGGCAGCCACTCCTTCAGCGACGACAGCAGCGACGAAGATGACGCCTCCCCCGGGGTGAGCGTGAGCGACAACGACTCCGACGAGCACCCACGCCACCGTGTCAAGACAGAGGAGGACTCCGACTAGGTGCCGGCGAGGCCGGGGTTGGAGCCTCAGGAGCGGCAGCCGCCTGAAGGGATTTCTTTTGTTTTCTTTTATCTCCTGCATCAAAAATACCATGGGCCCCGCGGGGGCGTGTAAGGACTCTAGCGGGCGTGCCTTTATCTTAAATGCTTTTAGCTCGCGTTTAAGTTATCGTGGCACTTCTCGTTTGGATTTAGCCTTTTCTTCATGATTGCTTAGTGCTCTACGTCGCTGGGACCCAGTCCCCAAGCGAGCCTCAGCCATCGCTGTTATGGCAGGTCGTGATGCCTTGGGCAAGGCTAGGAGGTGAGGGGCTCGAGGTCTGGTAGGAGCTCCTGAGGCGCGATTCTCAAGAGGTCCCCCTTGACGCGCATGCAGCTCACAAGAGAAAAAGAGCTTCCGCCCCAACGAGATTGCGAAGGTAAGGGCGAAACGCTGTTGGTAAGCCCCGCGCATGGCGCGGAGAGGACGACTTAGCTTAGGGTGCAGCGTGGGCGAATCCGTGGCCTATTGAGAATCCTTGCAGCATGCGAGCGCGCTTCCTTAGAGCATGTCCTCCTATCCACCTTCTGTTCTGTGAAAGGTTAACACAAGTCCCGCGGGGGGTGCGTGAAAAATCGATGTCCTTTGCATTTCGACCGATGTCGACGTAGCCGAACTGCGACCCTCCATCCCAAGCCTCCTCACGAGGCCTGCCTCTCTTTTCCTTGCTCGTCAAGGTGCTCTACGTCCTCAAGACCCGGCCCTCGAGCGAAGCTCAGCCGCCGCTGGTATGTCAGGTCGCGATGCCTGGGACAAGGCCAGGGGGTGAGGGCTCGAGAGCCAGTAAGAGCTCCTGAGACGCGATGCTCAATAGCTCCCCTTTTAACGTGCAAGCGACTTGCACGGAAAAGATGCGACGTGATCCGTGAGGTTGTAGGGCAAGGGATCTCGTCCAGCAATGGCTCAACATATGGGATGGCGATACTTAGCTTCTTGCACCCGGTGAAGTGGACCAGACCATCGTACGTCCGAGGCCAGACTTCTTGACGTGACGAGGCGCTGCTGAGGCACCACTGAATGCCTAGCTCCTGGGACTTCTGTATGCTGACAAATTACAGGGTATACAGGGCAACGCGCGCTTGCCAACCTGCTCGTGCTTGTTTCGTGACAGGACAAGGCACTAAGGACCTGACGAGGTGACCTGCGCGGGGCCGACTCGCGAGCCAGAGCTCGGTCGCTTAGGTTTAACAGCGCTGCAGGGACGGACCCAAGCACAGATGCCATGCCAATAGCCCTCGCCCATGGGACATTCATGGGTAGAGTTGCCAGTGCATGGGGCCTGAACAGGTGGTGCCTCTAGATATGATGCAGTATCAAGCACAAGGTTAACATTCATAGCGATTCAAGAAAGCACAACCAGTTCAGATACATAGCCAAAAGATAGACAGCTGCGGGGGCTGGCCCGAAAACAGCCTGATGGTAATGCAGCCCGAGGGGCACCCTCAATTGAAGAAACCAAAAAGTCACCTGGCAATGTTGTTGCGGTAGCGTCCAGGAAGCCGATGAAGCATGCCGTGAAGGTTCGCTCCTCATGAGTCGGGTGGCTCCTGAGGCTTGGGAGGCTCGCGAGGGGTCAGGGCCTCATGAGGCACCAGCGCTGAGCGCCTGGCCTCATGAGACGCCAACGCGAGCTGGGCAAACCGCTGGTACGTGGTGCCCGCGTTCAGCAGGACGAAGGGCATGCAAACGTAGTTGTAGGGGTAAATCCCGCTCCGGCCGACGCGTGACAGCCAGAAGAGGTCCTGAGAAGCGGCCCTGTTGAGGCCTAGGATGTTGACGCAGACATGCAGCTCGCCGCCCACGTCTGCAGCAGCAGCTGAGCCAGTGGGGCAAGCGGGGCGACGCTCGCCTCGCGTGGCCCTCGCTTCCTGAAGCTCGTAGATCGCCTTGGTGATGAATTCTCGTGCTCCTGGCGCCTCGCACCACGTTCCTTGCTTGTGGTGGCATGCATCGAAGCACGCCTCTAAGTGGTGCCCGAGTGCCTCACTCGTCGCACTGGTCAGGTCAGATGCTCTCCAGGTGGAAGCCCCCGAGCCCGTCCTGAGGGAGGCACCGGGCGCGCCTTCCTATATGGGAGGGAGGCATGCCCCGACGGTAGGCGCGACACATGAGGCGTCGCCGGCGGCTGCCTTCTTGGCATCAGGACGGCTCTTGGGGAGGAGCTGCTTCTTCTTCGCGGGGACAACCTAAGGGGGCACGATGTCTTCCCCGCCATCGGAGTTCTTAGCCGCCACAGCCCGGTAGGCGTGCTTGAGGGAGCAGACTGCATCCTTTTCAATGCAGGCGACGGTGATGACGCTGTTGCACCCTGGCATCTTGAGGACATTGTAGCCATGCTGGGTTGCTTCCATGAACTTGGTGAGGGCAGGATACCACAGAATGGCGTTGTACGGGAGGCCGATGTGGGCCACGTCGAAGTTGATGAGCTCGGTGTGGTAGTTGTCGCGAGTGCCGAAGGTAACTGGGAGGCGCACCTACCCCAGGGGAGTGGTGGAGCCGTCAGTCACCCCAGAGAATGCCCTGGTGGGCATGAGCTGGTCATAAGGTACTTGAAGCATATCAAAGGTCTCCACTGAGAGCATGTTCAGGCCGGTGCCGCCAACGATGAGGGTCTTGGTGATTGAAACGTTGCTGATGGTGGGCGTGCACAACATGGGGAGTGCGCTTGCGGTGGCTGAACACCTGAGGTGGTCCTTGGAATTGAAGGTGAGGGCGTACTGTGACCACTTGAGGGGACGCACAGCCTCAAGCCTCGGGAGGCCTTCGTTCACCTCACGAGAGAACTGCTTGAAGAGGCGATTTGACACGGGGGCCTGAGCTCCGCCGAGGATGCAAGCTATGGCGCGAGGCTCCTGGTAGCCCCCAGTCCCCTTGTCTGGCTGGTTGTTGCCATTCCTCCTGGGGGGCGGTGGCAGCGGAGGAAGGCCTGCGTTGCCCTGAGGGCGGACCTCGTGAGGCTGATCGCGCCAGGCGCCGTCATGAGGCTGATCGTGCCAGGCGTTGTCACATGGCTGATCGTGCCAGCCATCCTCGCGAGGCTGGTCACGCCAGCCCTAGCGGGGGTTGTAGTTGTCCCAGCGTCCTCCACCGCGGCCTCCTCCATGGCCAAAGCCATGGTCGCTGCACTCGGGGCGGCAGTCCAAGCGCTGGTCACGGAGTGCCCTGAGCTCCTGACAGTGGTCGGTGTTGTGGGAGTGCATGTTGTGAACGACACAAAAACGGGCAGCCATCCTTGGTGGGATTGTCGCGGTCATGGCCATGCTTCACCTTGGGCTCCGCCGCCAGCACGGCAGGGCCCTTGCGCTTCGCCTCGTTGGCCTTGGCCTTCTTGTCTTCGGGATCGACGTCGGAGTTGTTGAGGAGGCTGAGGGGGCCTTCCTCCACCCTCGCGCACTTGTCGGCCAGGTTGAATAGCTTCAGCACCGTGCACAGGTCATCGTTGATGGCGAGCTTCTCATTCATCCGGACGTCTGTGATGCCTTCGGTGAATACCGAGATGATGGCCTTGTCCCAGGCCTTCGGGATCTTGAGGCGGACTTGGGTAAAGCGCTGAATGTACTTGCGGAGGGTCTCACCTGGACGCTATTTGACGCGCCATAGATCGCTGATGGTGAGGGCGCGGTCGCGGGTGCCTTGGAAGTTGGCGATGAACCACTCACAAAGATCGTCCCACGAGGAGATTGACCCCTCAGGCAGATTCATGAGCCAGGAACACACGCCATCCTTGAGGGCCATGGGGAACCAGTTCGCCATGACCTTGTCATCGTCGTTCGCCGCCTCGATGCTTAGCGCGTAGAGCTGGAGGAACTCCACGGGGTCGGGGTTGCCATCGTAGCGAGGGGGCAGCTCTGGCTTGAACTTGACCGGCCAGACAACCTGGCGCAGCTCACGAGTGAAGGCGCGGCAGCTAGGAGCGCTCACGGGCGCGCATCGAGCAGGAGCGGTGCGGTCATGGCACCCATGCGCCACGGCTTCGTGGACGTCCTGGTCTTGGTGCTGACGTAATGACACGAGGGGCGCGAGCATCATGCAGCGGCTCTTGCACAATCTGGTAGCTAGCCTCATACCGGGCCGGCACCGGTGCTCCACGCGGTGGACGGTGAGGCCGCATGTCGTGCCGGGGCTCGGTGTTGTCACCGCGCAGGGGAGGAGGCAGAGGCGCGCCGTGCGTGACGTCGCCTACGCGGGATGGTGGAGGACGGAGCGAATGGGAGGGCACCGGGGCCATGCTCGCGGCGTTGATGAGCTCGGTGTTGTAGCCCAGCCAGGCATCGTTGCCCTCGTCGGCGGGATGGTAGCGCAGCGGCTCGCGTGCCATGAGCAGCGTAGCCTGCGCATTTACCGGCCCGCGGTGAGTATGAGAGGACGAAGCCATGGCCGGGGTGAGAGAAGGCATAGCGGTGCGACCGTCGCGTTGCACGGTGGGCGGCAGGAAGGAGTCCTGCTGCTCGTGAGCAGCCGCGTCGGTGGCGGCGTCGGCCGCGGCTGATGGGGAGAGGCGGTGGCCGCCGCGGTCCGCCAACTCCATCTGGGGCACATGAGCCGCACAGCGCTCAACACGAACATGACGAGCGTCGGCTATGGGGACGATGGAGCGGGGTCGGATGACGCTCCTGACGCGCACAGCGCTCAGCACACCCCTACCTGACGCGCCAAATGACGCTCCGCAGACCCGAAGAAAGGTTCGAACTCTCGGGTGTGCGCGGAGAACTCCACTAGGCTACGACTCGCTGCTCACTGCTTCACGGCGATGCTCCGACGTGCTCGAGTGTGAGGGAAGAAGGAAGGACACGATGAATTACCCAGGTACGGGCCACCTTGCGGTGTAAAACCCTACTCCTCCTTTGTGGCCTGGACGAGGAGGATGGGTATGAACGAGTACAAGGATGAGCTGCCGTTGGCTTCTAGGGATGCCAAGGCTTCTCTCCCTCTCTACAGTGGAGGCTAACCTATACATATACTGGCCTAGTCCTCTTCCCCCAAAACTCTAGGAGGGAAGGGATGCCACAACAGCCCATTTTGAAGGGGGACAGTAGTACACCCTATCCTGACTAAAGGTGGTCTTTCCCTGCAAAGCTTCTATCCATGACGCGCTGGTGGGCTCGACGATGACCTTCGCCCTGCCGAGCCAGCATCCTAGTCTTGTTGCACCAAAGGGGCAACCTTTGGGGCTGCCTGGAGAACCCACGCACTGGCCTGGCTCCCTTAGCACCAAAGAGGAAAGCCTCTCAGTCCGCGCCCGCTGGCACCCTTCTGGTGCCGCTTGTCGTGGCTTGCGTCACCCATGTGCAGCGTGAGGCGGGGTGGCAAGCCTAGAAGTGTCCGCCCCGCGAGGGGCGTCGGGAGGCCACCCCTCATGAAGCCCTTGAGGTGCCTGATGAAGCTTGCTGATGCTCGCCTCGCGAGTCGGGGGCCTCGCGAGGGCTTTGCTTGCGGAGTCTTGACGTTGGGCTGCGTCGGGCCCTTTCATGATGCCACGCGATAGCCGCAGAGAGACAGGCCTTGGTATTCCCATTCCCAGAGCCCCGACGAATAGCATTAAAAGGATCCATAGGGTGACTACCTAAGAACCTACCCCCAGTAATAGTGTCTAGCACAATTCTATACCAAGTGGTAACACCCACATAAAAATTTCAGAGAAGAACGGTAGTAGATTGCTTACGAGTAGATCTATTCTGGGCATCGTAAATTCTATACCAAGCATCTTTTAAACTCTCTCCTTCCCTTTGTTTAAAATTAAGAACCTCACTTTCTGGGGTACATGCTACAAGAGAAGAACTAGCCTTGATAACAAAGGAACCAATCTAACACACAAGCAAACAAGAAGCAAACGAAAAGACAAACGAAAAGAAGGAAAATAAAAGGGCAAATATTTTTGTATTTTTCTGAAAACGTTTTAGAAGTGGGGGAGAGGAAAACAAGAGGCAAATGGCAAATAATGTAAATGCAAGAGATGAGAGTTTATGATAGGAAATTCGTAGGCTTGATGTAGATCCTCCGCAGCAACGGCGCCAGAAATTCTTCCTACTAATTCTTGAGCTTGCGTTGGTTTTTTCCCTTGAAGAGCAAAGGGTGATGTAGCAAAGTAGAGATAAGTATTTCCCTCAGTTAATAACCAAGGTATCGATCCAGTAGGAGGAACACACAAGTCCCCAATAGTTGTACCTCCATAAGCAAACAAACACTTGCACCCAACATGAGAAAGGGGTTGTCAATCCCTTCACGGTTACTTGCAAGGATGAGATATGATAGTGATAGATATAAAAGATAAGTTAAAGTGCAAAATAAAATAAAATTAAATAAATTGCAGCAAGGTATTTTTGTGTTTTTGATTTTGTAGATCTGAAAATAATATGATAAAAGATAGACCCGACACTAGTGGAAAAAGTGCTAGCCACAACTCTCGTTGGTGGTGCGCCATTCACAACCAACGCCAGCACTACTTTTTTCAAATAGTGGTGGCGTCGGGTTATTTGGTACGACATTAGTAGATGCATAGCACTGCCGTAGGAATTCTAGTGTACGTCATTAGTATGTGGGCCCAGTCATCCTGCCCTTCCGTGGAGTACTGCTGGCATAGGAAAAACACCTACGCCAGCACTGTGTCTGATACTTGTGTCGTAGGACGTTGTGGCAACGTCATTAGTATTTAAGTGGGCCCAATATCAGTTAACAAATATTGTGCTGGTGTTGCAACTCGTAGCACGCCATAGGTATATGCAGCCCTCTATATATAGATTGATAGTTGTGCGTAGGTAGCTCATACTGTGAACATTATCTCTTATAATTTTTGTCAATCTAGCTTGTTTCTCTCTGCAGATCCTAAGTAATACACGCGACTATCCACTGCTCTCGACTGATATCATCTATCGACGACTATATCGATCTAATCTAGGTAATATGCCAATTTTTTGGTTTTTCATTTTTTAGCAAAAGGTATATATATATGTATATATGTGTGTGTATATATATATGTATATATGTGTATATATATATAATCGTGTTAAAGACCTTTTTTGTAGGAAATGGTATGAAAAGAACGACTCTTACATCTATATTTATATGGGTCGAACTATAAATGAGTTCTTCGAGGTGGCGTTGGAAGATATGAATCGCAGAGACAAAAAAGAGATATTATGTTCAGGTAAGAAGTGCGAAAATGGAGTTTTTATTGACCCTTCCACTGGTCGTGTGAAGATGCACTTGTTGAAACATAGTTTCATGCCTGGTTACACATGATGGACAAGTCATGGTGAGGACGAGGAGGATGCCGGAGTTGAAGGGGCGACACATGATGATAAGCCAGAAGGAGGCATGAAGAAAGAGGCCGGACATGAAAATCAGCCGGACGGACTGGAAGTCCGTGCAGAGGTTCAGGAAGTGAGAAACATTTTGTACAAAACACAGAAAAAACAGAGCAATATAGACCTGTTTAAGAAGGAAGATCTAGATGAGCATGCTATTGATGACAAATAGTCTGGCGTCTATCAAGAAGAAGGTGAAGTCCAGCTCAAAACAAAGTGTACGAAAAGAAGCCGAAGCACGTTGTTGGGTGTAGAAAGTTCTGTCGAGAGAATTCAGATATGACGCTGCACTTAATTATATATATGTATATATATCTTTTATTATTAAGCAGCACTTGTGTATCGAGTGTATGCCAATCTTAATAAAGAAATATTCTCACGTACTTTTTGGATGTAAAAGAGCTACATGCAAAATAGCCCTAAACAAAATTTGGCGTGTGAAGATTTGCCCCAAATCGGCTAAGGGAATGGTGAAAAATAGCTATGGCGTTGGTGACGTAGCCAACGCTATAGCTAAAGTATCTATGGCGTTGGTGACGTCACCAATGCCATAACTATTTTTCACCATTCCCTTTGTCGATTTGGGGCAAATTTCGTTTCGCGCTAACCCACACACTCTAGTTCTCTCGGGCCTCCGCCGCCACCCTCGTCGCCGCCCGCCGCCACATCATCTACCATCGACACCCCTGTCGACCTCCTTGGACGGCGCCGCCGCTTCTCTTGCTGCCCTCGCCCCCCTCCCCCACCGCTCGCTCGGCACTCACCCCCTCCCCCACCGCGCCCCCGCCCCCTCTCCGGCTGGCAGCAACCTCCTTGACCTCGGCTCTGGCATCTTGGGTTGCAAAGCGTCTGGCGTCGCTCTGCCCACGCGCAGAAACCACGATTCTGCCGATAAGTGAGATCTCTCCATTTTCTTGAAGTTCATAGACATATTTGTTGCAATTGGTACACATCTATATTTTAGCGTAAATTATTTGTATTTGTAATATTGTGAGTTGTTTTGGACATGGATTCGAGGAAATGTGGCTGAAATCACGAAGATTAAATTGTTCATAGACAAATTTGTTACAATTGTTGTCGAATTTTTGAGGAAATGTGGTTGAAATCATGTATTGTAGGTGCTGATTTGTTTGCAGGGACCATATAGGTTTGCCAATGTTTTGTTGAAACATTAATTAAATTCCGTTTCGTCAAATTTCTGGCAACCAATATGTCATATTTTTAGCAAAGGTCATGCCAAAATTTTGAATTTTGTATATGAATTAAGTATAAGTCCTATTTGTTTGTAGATGTCCGATGTGGGCTCTTCTTCGACACATTCAGCCAACGGCGAAGAAGCATTTACGGACGCGCATGGAAACAATGATTATAAAGAAGATCTTCAGGGGGAGGATATAAATCCGGATGAGTGCTACATCAAAGGCAGTGGCTACAAAGATGTTCCTGGTGAGGATAGTAATCCTGATAAGGACGCTGGTACTGATGACGATGATGATACAGATGAGTATTGTGCTGAAGATGAGGAGGAGGTGGAGGATGCTCCAAAAAACAAGAATCGGCAGAAACCTAGGAGCTGAAATGCTATCGGCACTGATAGGCTTGTGGTCACTCGAGTTAACTCCACTAGTGAGCCCGTTAGTCCACGGAAGGCCGCGTCTCACTACGGCAACGCCCTAGGTGTCATCCTTCGAGAAGTCTGCTCCTTCAACGAGTCCAATATAAGGGATTTAGGTAAACAAAATCTGCGAGAACTTCTCATAATAAGGGTGCATGCTATATTTAAGTTTCCTGATGAGTACGATAACCTATCATACCCAAAGAATTAGGTCAACAACCATGCAATCCATAAGTTCTCAAAAAATTTGAGTTCTTGGAAATCAGCCGCAAGAAAAAAGGTTCACGAAGATTACTCCGTGATCAAGGAGAAGTGGCCTACCATTAGTGCAGATGACTGGAACATTTTCAAGATGCAAAATACGGAGAACCCTGTGGTGCAGAGCCAGTCGACATGGGGGAAGGACATGCGATCAAAGACATTAAGTAACCACACCCTCGGAAGCCGTGGTTTTGTTGGGAAGAAGCCCATGTGGGACAAGCAGGACGCTATACTTGCAGCAAAGGGCATCACAAACCACTTCGAGCAATTCAAAGACCCCCTCGAACATAACTATGTCAGGTGCCGGCACCATTATGATTATAAGTCAGGGGAATTTTCCGCCAATCACCAAACTAGAAGACTTGAAAAAGACCTGGCAAGGCAGATGAGGAACTTCAGAGCTCTCAAGGGTCCACGGCCAGGTGGAACACTCCTCTTAACCGGTCGATCAATGTGACCGTCGGCAAGGACCCATTGCATCCGTCGGTGGGTGGCCGTGTGAATGGCGCCGGATATGGAGCCAAATGGGACAATCATTATGTCGAAGACCGCGAACAGCAACGGCAGAGAAGGAGAGCCAACAAGTAGACCATCGAACAGAAAATAATTGCAGCCACAGCCACAGCAACTGCCGACATTGAAGCATGCATCAACATGCAAAGCCAAGCCCATGCCCAAGCCATGTTGCCTTCAATAATCGAGAGCGTCAAGCAATGGATCAAAAACGGTGAACAAGGAAACATAGTCATCAACGCATCGCCCAAGGATAGGAGCCCTTCTAACTCTTCCATTGGCAACGCGTTGCCGATGGCTGCTCTTGACGCTCTTACGGAAGACACTCCATGTAGTCCCTTAACGTGAATGGTGAGTTGATTAAAGTTGCAATTGGCTCGATCATTCGCCCCAAAGATACAATCATGCACGCAGTGCAGATGCCTGAGGGGGTCTTCAATGTTGAGTTGTCTGTTGTCTTAAATGGTTACGATGGTATTGCTCCTCCGATACAACCTCCCGGTGCGGATAGCGAGCTTACCTTTGGACAGTGCTTATGTTGGCCAATGATGTGGCGAAAGAGTCAAATTCGGCTAGGAAACGTCCAAATTCCAACAAGCTCGCAGCAGATGAACAATGGCAAGACATCGTGTTGAGGACCATCTCCTTTGGGTCAGAGTCAACCTGAATTGCATAACAACAATGTGGATGTCATTGAGGACCAAGTAAATAATGATGACTTACTTGTCAATCAATTCTTCTTGGTTGAAAAATATCAGAACTCAGCTGCCATGTGCAATCTTGATGGACCTATGCCTGCTGATCCCGTCCAAGCAATCTCTGTGCCTCCTGCTGTCCAAGCTGATCACCATGTTGTTCCTTTCCAGAAGAGTCTACTGTTCAACAGGGACTTCACGCCACCATACACACAAGTGCCACCATCCAGGGGAGCATTGCTGAGTCGAAACACACTCATTGTGACGGTAGCAAATGCACTGACGGGCGGTGCAGCTAGCCAGCCTAACATGTCACACAAGAAGAGGAGGCGACCAGGAAATGCTAAGAACGGCATTGCCACCGCCAGCCAGCCAGTTCAGAATAATAAAGAAGTAGTTCATCATGTTGCATGGCGGACTTACCATTCCCCGGCTGAACCCATCCTTCCGAAGGAGCTCTGCGATCTTCTGCAGACTGAATTGAGGATTCTGCGCGACACAATTCTCTGTAGGGATAAGTACGCATTTACTCATGTAGGTAGACATCGCCCCGTTTTCACAGCGATGGTGCCACCGAATATTGGTTTGTGTGACAGTTTCCCCGTGGAGAAGTTCTATGTGCCATTCGAAGACATCTTCAACCTATTCCACCTATACAAGCTTGCTCCTTCCTTAATACGCTTATGGGCAATCAATAGCGCCTACACTGCCATATGTGAGCTGAACAAGGTTGTCACGGTAGGGAACCCCTACCTCATGCATGAGAGCAACGTCAATCTCCCTGATCGCCGTCAAGCTATAAGGAACTACCTGACAGACTTCATTCTTGCCAACATGAAAAAAGATTGCCTTCTAGTGCCCTACTATCCGAAGTAAGTCATTCTCAATACACACTATTATTTTGTACAATCTCATTTTTCTTCTATGTCAAAACATTATATACTCGAGAATAATTGTTTTTTTCTCTATTTTTACGTAGAGAACATTGTGTCCTCATCGTTATTACCCTGAATCTCACCGAAACTTATTTCTTGGATTCGACGAGGAAAGTGAAGAAAGACTACAGAGGCATCAAGAAGGTTCTCGATGAAGCACTGGTCGATTATACTATCCAGGAAGGAGTGATCAGAGACGGATATTGCAAGTTCGACAAATTTAAAACGGTACGCTTCACCCACAAAACTGAGTTTTGTTGCATGCAGCAGCCGGAAAACACTGATACAGACAGCTACTATGTTGTCCACCACATGGAGGAGTACATACGGGAGGGAGAACGCCTTAAAAAGAACTTTGACATCATCGCATGGGGGAAGAAAATGGAGGAGATTAGCCCGGGAGATATTAGAGATGTGTTCAGATGCATCCAGGTCAAGTTTGCTACCATCCTCAACAAGGATGTCATCCATTCAACGGCGGCACACCTGCAAGCTCGGAGGAGATAAAAACTCATCTTAATAAGCAGGGTCGTGATGCAGACGGACTGGTGTCTCTTGCATATCCAACGAAGAAACACATTACTGATCCTTGATGTAATAGGATAGTGACAGCTACCTATGCTGTTGTGGTTCTGTAAACTACTCGATCAGCTACACATGTCATTCGTCGTCTTATAGTACTTCAAAACTTTGCCTAGCTATCTTAATTTTAAGTGCTACACATAATTACCGTGGATGTATTTTAAGTAATGTTACCTAGCTAGAAATATTTTTGATCTTAAAAAACGCTTCCACAACACCGTTTTTCGGCTGACGTGGTAGCATTTTTCCTATGCTTTCAAACTAAGTAATGGCGTCGGAAGGATATGCAACGCCTCTAAGGTTTCTCCATATTTATGTCGTGTGGAGAAGTACCAACACCGTAGGTATATATGATATCACTATCGTGCAACTTTAACCAACGCCATAGATACCAGAAACACTCCTGGCGTAGGCACCAACGCCACCGCTATATTTTAACACTGGCGCCATATTGGTGCCGTCGGGCTCCTACACCAGCAAGGCACTTTTTCGCATGCCATAGCTAGGGTTTTCTGCACTAGTGCGGGGGCCATAGTTTTCACTAGAGGCTTCTCTCTTGAAAGAAAGCATACGGGGGGAAAATAAATTATTGTTGAGCAATTGATACAAAAGCGCATAGTTATGACAATATCAAAGGCAATGATCATGTATATAGGCATCACGTCCGAGACAAGAAGACCAACTCCTGCATGCATCTACTACTATTACTCCACACCTCAACCGCTATCCATCATGCATCTAGTGTATTAAGTTAACAAGAACGGAGTAACGCCTTAAGCAAGATGACATGATGTAGAGGGATAGATCCAATCAATATGAAAAAAACCCATCTTTTTATACTTAATGGAAACAATACAAATACATGTCATGTCCCTTTCTGTCACTGGGATTGAGCACTGCAAGATTGAACCCATTACAAAGCACCTCTCCCATTGCAAGAAAAATCAATCTAGTTGGCCAAACCAAATCAATAGATCGGAGAGAAATACAAAGCTATATAAATCCTGCATAAAAGAGTTCAGAGAAGACTCAAATAATATTCATAGATAATCTGATCATAAACCCACAATACATCGGATCTCAACAAACACACCGCAAAACAAGATTACATCGAATAGATCTCCAAGAACATCGAGGAGAGCATTGTATTGGAGATCAAAGTGAGACAAGAAGCCATCTAGCTACTAGCTATGGACCCGTAGGTCTGTGGTAAACTACTCACACATCATCGGAAGGGCAACAAGGTTGATGTAGAAGCCCTCCGTGATCGAATCCCCTCCGGCGGAGTACCAGAAAAGGTCCCCAGATGGGATCTCACGAAGATAGAAACTTGCGGCGTCGGAAAAGTATTTTTGTTGTGCCCCCCGGTCTACGGGGAATATTTGGGTATTTATAGAAGAAGAATTAGGGTTAGAAGTACCACGAGGGGCCCAGAAGCTTGGGGGCGCACCCCCTGAGCTTGTGGCCTCCCCCCGAAGCTTGCAGGGTGTCTTGTGGTCCAAGAAAAATAGTCAAAATGTTTCGTTCCATTTGGACTCCGTTTGGTATTGATTTTCTGTAAAGACAAAAAACAAGGAAAAAAACAGTAACTGGCACTTGGCACTAGGTTAATAGGTTAGTCCCAAAAATGATATAAAATAGCATAATAATGCATAATAAAACATCCAAGATTGATAATATAATAGCATGGAACAATAAAAAATTATAGATATGTTACAGACGTATCAAGCATCCCCAAGCTTAATTCCTTCTCGTTCTCGAGTAGGTAAATGATAAAAACTGAATTTCTGAAGTGGAATGCTACCTAACATGTTTATCATGTAATCTTTCTTTATGTTGTATGAAAATTCGGATCCGTAAGATTCAAAACAAAAGGTTAATATTGACATAAAAACAATATTACTTCAAGCAACTAAAAAGCAATCATTTTTTTACATATCATGGCTAAAGAAAGTCATCCCTACAAAACCATATAGTCTTGTTATGCTCCATCTTCTTAACACAAAGTATTTATCATGCACAACCTCGATGACAAGCCAAGCAATTGGTTCATACTCTTTAATGCGCTTCAGCTTTTTCAACTCTCACGCAATACATGAGCGTGAGCCATGGATATAGCACTATGGGTGGAATAGAGTATGGTGTTGGAGGTTGTGTGGAGAAGACAAAAAAGAAGAAAGTCTCACATTGACAAGGCTAATCAATGGGCTATGGAGATGCCCATCAATTGATATCAATGCAAGGAGTAGGGATTGCCATGCAACGGATGCACTAGAGCCATAACTGTATGAAAGCTCAAAAGAAAACTAAGTGGGTCTGCATCCAACTTGCTTGCTCATGAAGACCTAGGGCATTTGAGGAAGCCCATCATTGGAATATACAAGCGAAGTTCTATAATGAAAAATTCCCACTTGTAATATATGAAAGTGAAAAAATAGGAGACTCTTTATAATGAAGAACATGGTGCTACTTTAAAGCACAAGTGTGGAAAAGGATAGTAACATTGTCCCTTCTCTCTTTTCTCTTATTTTTTTGTTGGGCTGTTTTTTGGCCTCTTCTTTTTCTTTCATCCAGAGTCTCATCCTGACTTGTGGGGGAATCATAGTCTCAATCATCCTTTCCTCACTGGTACAATGCTCTAATAATGAATATGATCATCACACTTCTTTTTACTTACAACTCACAATTACAACTCGATACTAGAACAAAAACATGACTCTATATGAATGGCTCCAATGGTGTATCGGATGTGCAATGATCTAGCGTAACATGTACTATGTCAACTATGTGATCATGCAAAGCAATATGACAATGATGTTATGTGTCATAATAAAACAAAACGGTGGAAGTTGCAAGGCAATATATCTCAAAATGGCTATGAAAATGCCATAATAGGTAGGGATGGTGGCTGTTTTGAGGAAGATAAAGGAGGTTTATGTGTGATAGAGCATATCATATCACGGGGTTTGGATGCACCGGTGAAGTTTACACCACAACTCGAGGTGAGAAGGGGCAATGCACGGTACTGAAGAGGCTAGCAAATTGCGAAAAGGTAAGAGTGCATATAATACATGGACTCACATTAGTCATAAAGAACTCACATACTTATTGCAAAAATTTATTAGCCCTCGAAGCAAAGTACTACTACGCATGCCCCTAGGGGGATAGATTGGTAGGAAAATACCATCGCTCGTCCCTGACCGCCACTCATAAGGAAGACAATCAATAATAAATCATGCTCCAATTTCATAGCATAACGAGAGACCATACGTCACTGGTACAGTGAGGTGCTATACAAACGGTTTTTAACCCCTTTCCGCGACGGCATTTGGAACCATCGCCAAGTGAGTGTGGGCGATAGGGGGGTCCTTCCCACACGACCCAGAAACCGTCAGGGATAGGCCCTCCGGCCACACACGCTCGGCAAAATGAGGTCGTGTGCGACGGGCGAACGATCAAATACGATTATACGTACATTTGTATTAGAGAAATACAATTATACATGCCAAATTGTTTCCAGTCGTAAGTACATCCCACACAGTCAGTCCCGGCTAAACATTTCCGTTCGTATGTACATTCCACACTGTCAATCCAAGGAATACGTTTCCGTTAGTACGTACATCCCACACAGTCAATCCAAGAAGTACGTTTCCGTTCTTATATACATCCCACACAGTCACTCCAAGGAAAACGTTTTCGTTCGCATGTACATCACACACAATTTTCCCCATTAAATCATTTGTGATAGCGTTGCCATTGCAGACGATATTAACAATTTTACCGTTTGCGTTATTGAATGCATGACACACGATGCGTAGGAGAAACTATGTGCCATAGGCTGTCCATCACACACACTTTTTATGTGGTAAACGTTTGCGCAAGGTGGCCTAATTTAAACAGTTTTCAAGAGGAAGTCGTGTGTGATTGTTCATTGATCCAACATGGTTTATTCCTAGAAACTGTGTGCGTTGCCTGAGGTCATCGCCCACGGTGTTCTCTCAATAACCGTTTGCAATAGAAAAACCCAATTAGTAGGCTAATCGGCCATTAGCGAGTTAATTGTCCTATTATTAATAATCCATTTATTACTCTAATTGACATTTCATATTAAGCACACAATATATTTCATTTTCATATTAAGGAAGCAGGATTTCATAATTGAAATACATCAGAGTGCAACATCATATAGCTTCAGCACTCAGCTACCCCATTACACAACTGCACCAGCACCAAGTTTCACATGCAACATCTATAACCTTTCGAAATTAGCATCATAGATGGTACATATACAGATGAATCTCATCCGGAAAACTGCTGAAGCAGAAGGCAAATATTGAGCCTTCATTGATGTTGAAGGTCTTTGCAACTTTAGGCCAGTGCCTATGGATGATTGACCGTCCATCCTTCGTCCTCTTTATGAAGACTTAAATATTGAACCGTGGGTGTTGTATGAATACCTTCCTCGCCTCCTGACCATACAGGTTGTTTGAGAGGTAATCATTAGTGAACTGCTTTGGAAAGGCCTGAAAACGAGGATGTGCATAAATATCTTCTCTAGATTGGAAATGGGGCAAAGGAATAAAAAAGCCAAGGTATAATAGTTAGTAACATCCTATAGTGAACTGATATCTTCTTCATTGTGCAGACAAAGATCTTGTTGTTTTTTGCCAATAATTTCTTTATCCGAACAATCTTTCTGAGTTTCTTGACTTGACTGATATTCATGGACAACTCATTTCCCATATGCAAAAAGGGTCAAATAGGGGGTCAAAACCTCTGACAGCAGGACCTACATGTGCAAGACCAAATTGTTAAAACCTAATATTTAAAAACAAGAAGTGGAAAGGTGTGTTATTAACTGCAATATGCCTAATATTTAAAAACAAGCAAACATAGTCATTCAAACTTGTATTGTGCATGTGTAAGTACACTAGCTAATTAATGGCCCTGTTTGGATCCATGGGTTAGAGTTAGTTTGGGCTCAAATAGCCCTAAAGTGTCCAAACATGAGGGCTAGTTTGAGCTAGTTGCATCTAACCCACCCAAAACAACTATCCCACCCAAGAGGTGCTAATTGGGACTAGTTCTCCTAGTGCATTTATTGTCAATCTAACCCTGTCAGCCAAACACCTCTTTGTCTAGAGTTAGTTTAGGGTTAGTCATTGTTGAGTATCATTGTTATTTAGGAAATGTAGGATATCATAGGATTTATTCTACCTTGACTTGTAAACCAAGATGACCATGTACTCCTATATATATGCCCATGAGTCTCAAGCAATAGAATCAACTATTCCACCAATCTCTCTCTCTCCCTTTTAACTGTCATGAGCTAGAAACTAACTCTAACCTCTAGCTAAGTTAGAGTATCCAAACAGTGCCATTGTTAAATCAAATGGAAAAGCGTGTTAAATACTCCCTCCGGTCCTTTTACTCTGCATATAAGAATTGTCTCAAGTCAAACTTCATAAACTTTGACCTTATTTATATGAAAAAAATATCAACATCTACCATGCTAAAGTTATAGAATATGAAAATTTAAGTCATGACACATCTACTGATATTGATTTCATATTGTGAATGTTGGTATTTTTTCTATAAAGTTGGTCAAACTTTACGAGGCTTGACTTTAGACAAATCTTATATGCGAACTAAAAAGATTCGGAGGGAGTACAACATGCTTAACAGCAACCAAATATAGTCATTCATAGAGCTATCGTTACAATTGGTATTGATGAAATTGAACTGCACAGTTCATACTAGCACATATAGAACATCACACTGTGAATAGCTGAAATAAACAAGGCATACTACGAACAACCAAAGATGGCAATTGAAACTGGACATATGCTAACTACAAACAACCGAACAACCAAAAATCGTGGAAATAAACAAGGCGTAATGCAAACAACCAAATATAGCAATAAATACTGGATAGGTTCTCACTACAAAAGGGGTTTGAGAAAACAGATCATGGGTTTCCTCACTTGTCACAGATTAACTCCTCCTCGTGCTCGCCGTCGATGAGGTCTGACTTGCGAGCTGAGGATCCCAAGCCCGCATCGCAGAACGTGTCCTTCAGAAATGACAAAAGGGGATCCATGGCGATGAAGGATGGCAAATTGTTTATAACGAGCCGCAGGAGATCAGCAGCAGGGCCATCGATGAGATCGATGGCTGTCAAACCCGAAGGGTCGGGGGTGGGCAACTTAACCTATGACATAGCCCGCGTCAAGCCGTCGCTATCGACGACCTCGATGTCGGCCGGCGTCCGCGACATGCCAGAATACTCTAGCCCGCTGATTGAAAGGCTCCATCCAGGTCCAGTCATCGTCGTCAGATTCCTCGGCGGCCACCTCGCCGACATCGGGCGAAGAGGCCGCGGTAAAGCTCTTTTGGGCCATTCGCTCCTCGAGCTCCCCGGGAAGCGTAGCTGGGCTAAGGCTGCGACGCTTTGGAGTGGGGGAGGGGGATGGGGATGGGGATCTGTGGGAAAGGGGGCGTTTCGGAGGCGTCATCTAAGAAACTCAGGGCGGCGAGGGTATGTATATCGGTGGGTAAACTGCACGGGTAGACTGGCAGAGGTTGACGATGGAGGCGGCGCGGTAGTGGTGGTGGTGGCAGTGACGACCTAGCTAGGTTTCGAGCGAGGGAGGGGTGGTGTGTATGTGTGTGAGTGGGGGATTTGGGGTGAGCGAAGGATTTGGGGTGTGTGTTTGGAGGGGGTCCAAGGTGGTGTTTGAGGAAATGCCGCGGGTACTGAAAATTTTACTAGGCGGGAGTTAAATGGCGGGGCTACCGAAAATTTGGATCAATGGATTGAAGCAGAGCGGGGCAGGAGTAACGAACATCACACACGGTTAAAACATAATAATCATGTGCTATCAAACAGAAAAACACTCCAGCCGAGCAGATATTTTTGAGATTGCGAGGGATGCAGGCGGGAGTAAAATGCTGGGGCTACTGAACATTTGGATCTACTGATTGAAGCAGAGCGGGAGTAACAGACATCGCACATGGTCCAGGCATACGAATCGTATGCTATCAAACAGAAAAACCATCTAGGCGGGTAGATATTTTCGAGATTGCGAGGGAGTAGATATTTTCGAGAGGGGGAGGGAAGCCTCGTGGAGCCCAATCTAATGTGATCATGTGGGTGACAGGGGCAGGGGCACAACACACGGCTAGTCCTAGGGAACCGTGTCTGTTTCGTACCCGATCGCAGACGGTTGCTGCGTTCGACTCGTCTGTTGCTTATAAATTTGGCAAAAAAACGCGGGAAAGGGTCAGAAAACGAACACACTTGCATGTGGACCAAATATTTGTACGAAAAGGGTGGTTTGATGTTAAAATACCCAATGCACAACTTTGATGTGTCACCTGTCACACACACACACACTTCGTGTAATCGTGTTGGCGGGAGGGGAATCCTATCTATGAACGCATGCCCCCAAATAGCTAGGTCTGACATCTCACCCTACCGTAACACAAAACCGAAAGGAGTACATCATGGTCAACCCCCCCCCTTTGCTTCTGATCAAATGTGGATCGTGTGCGGGCCCACAGATGTGTTGTTCTGGCGTTAGATGGGTGAGACCACATACGAACCACACCTGCGGGGTGGCCCTATGTTTGTGTGTGTGTGTGTGTGAAAACGATGTGGTGCATGATATTTAAATAACCAAATCATAAATTTGATGTGGCACATGTGCATCGCAAATTGACCAGACATCCCCGACCCCACGGAGGTTCATCTAGTGCGAAGTAGTACTGTGCCCCCCCCCCACACGTACACTTTGAGTCGGTGGGAGGGGGCATCTCACCAAGGCATATTGTAAGACTGACCAAGAAGAATCACCACCTTGGTCATATAACCTCTCTTGTTGTTGGGTTAAAGTCATGCATGGAAGTCCACACGCGGCCCCACAAAATAGGCTAGCTTGTCGCCGATAACCATGCGAGGGAGTGCCTAAAGACAACCATTGCGTGCATGTGGCCCAATGCAAACATATGTATGAAGTGTCATATGGTGTTTGAATATACCCAATGCACAACTTTGATGTGGTATCGTGCTTTTGGAACTGGAAAGTCCCCACGCGGAGCGAGGGTTGACGACGTGTATACTATATATATAGGGGTTCATGTGTGTGCAAGCCCTTGAACTTAGGTCTCGAATCTCACCATGATCGACGTACGACTATACGGTAACGCGAACCAAGAGAAGAAGAATCGACCCTGGTAACCTCTCTCGCGTTGTTGGTCGAAGTGATGGACGTCCACGCGGGCCCACGAATATATAGGCCGTCAATGATAACCAAGCAAGGGAGAGTGTCCAAAGACAACCACTGCATGCATGTGCCCCAAACATATGTATGGACATGCGTGATGCATGCATATATATGTTTGAATACCAAAAGCACGACATTTTGATGTGGCGCATGCATGCATCGAAAATCGCACAGTCCCCACACATATATGGTTCATGACGCATCGCGTGCTTGCCCCTCCCCCCCTCCCCTTTGACCCGGTGGGAGTGATTCATGCGCACACATGCGCTCAAAGTATAATATGTTATCTCTCACATCATGACATGCATGTACCGTACCGTATAAGACGAACCAAAATTTAATCCCCTCCTAATTATAAGTCAAATTAACCTCTTTCGCTGTAGGTCAAAGTGATTGACCAAGCGGGCACACAAAGATGGACAAAGCATCTCGCCGATAACCCCATGAGTGAGTGCTAGAGGACAACCGCCGTCGCTTGCTTGTGGACCAAACACATGTATGGAGATGTGTGGTTGTGATGTTTGAATACCAAATATATATGTAGAACTTTGATGTGGCACCTGCCTCAGAAACCTTTAAGTCCCCCACACGAACTGAGCTTCATGACACCCAGTATATATATGCTACCCCCTCCCCTCTTCGACGCGTAATATATACTCCTACGTACTGTAACACAACCCGAAAATAATCCTCCTTGTTCATCAAATTACCTTTCTTGTTGTGTCATATATTAGATGGATGACGACCTCGCGGGCACATGCAGGGAAGCGTCACAGGTGAATGAGTGACAACCATCATCTGCGCATGGCCCAATGTGTTGGTGATGTTTTTAATACCCAATATGCACAACTTCTTTGTGGCACCTGTCTCAGAAACCGAAAAGTCCCCACACGGAGCGAGATCGTTCATGACGTGTGTGTAGTATGTGCTGCCCCGGCCCCCTCCTCCCCTCTTCGACGCAAACTATATACTCCTACTGCAACACAACCCAAAAAGAAATCTCCTTGTTGGGTCAAAGTGACGGAGGACAACCTCACGGGCCCACGAATGGAAGCATTGCACGCGAGTGACTGTTCTATATGACGCGTAGTATATGTTACCCTCGGCCACCCTCTTCAATGCATATTATATATATACTCCTACCGTACGTAATAAAAACAAAAAAAATGACCATCCTTGTTGGTCAAATTAACCTCTCTCACTGCATGTCATAGTGTTGGATGGTGACCCTGCGGGCCCATAGAGAGTGTCACACGCGAGTGTGTGTCCTAGGACCACCGCGTGCATGTGGCCCAAAGATGCATGTCAAACTTTTTTTGCAGTGAACATGCGACCAAAGGAGTTTAGTGTTAATTTTTTTTAAAATAGATAACATTTGTCTGTTTTTATACATTGATTGATTTCCCAGGGATTTAATGTACAAAAATCAAATTTGATCTACATGAGACCCGTGATAGTGCATGAAAATGGATTGCAAATTCATCTGTGTACGTGTCCCTGGGTGCATGTTTAGTCTCCATGCAAGAAATTTCTAACATCGAGAATCTTGATTTTAAAACCCAGTAAATCCAAAACTAAGTTGAAATTCATGAAACTTATCGTGGTGTCATATGGACACCAATAGACTCTTTTTTTTTCAAAACTAAGTTGAAATTCATGCCCGGCTTCATGAAACTTACTGTGGTGTCATATGGACACCAAAAGACTGAACGTGCCCGTCTTCTGTTTACAACAACTTGTCTTCATGTACCAGTAGATTTTCTGGCCCAGGATCTTTATTTTATGGATCAGACCGATCCATTTGATTGTGACTGCCGAAAACTTTGCTTGAGTTAGTTGTTATTGTCCTGCTCAATCTGGATTTTGTGTAAACCTGATGAACAATTAATCATCATGCTTTTGTACCTTCTGTAAGCTGGGGTTAGATATTGCTGCCCTTTTCTACTCGGCTTTGACCCATATTTTCTTTCATACAAACCGGAGCTTCTATCAAGAAGCCTCATGGTTCCGTGAGGGAACTTGGTCACATGATCTATGTGCGTAATGGCATACGCTGTATCTTCCCGCCTTGATTTATTTTACAGAGGCAACATGCAACTGTGCTAAACATATGAAATTATTCAGGGTTCGTTTCGCCTTTTTATACATTGATTTTCCTAGGTATTTTTAACAAATCGCCACCACATTATTATCACAAACGGTCGTATTAGTCCAACCGTGGGTGTTCAACTAACCATTTACTACCGTGGGCAGCTGTTTGATTAGACGGGACGATTGTGAGCAGTTCGGCGCGCACGCTCACCATACCGAGAAGCGAGCCGCGAGCGCTGCAATTTATTGCTGGTTTTGGACTTTTGTTTCAGCCGCCTCGGGAAGGTACATGAACAGTCCTCCGTTCTCATCTACAAGCACCGGCGTCGAGGATCGCCGCCTTCTATGAGATGGAGGGCGAGCCGGCCAACAAGTGGGGGCGGGTCGAGCCAGAACCGCAAGAGCCTCCGGCGACTGTGGACTTCATCAGCAGCCTCGCTAACGAGATGTTGGTAACCATCATATCCCACCTCCCCATCAAATATGGCATGCGCACCACTGTCCTCTTGCGGGGGTGGCGCCCCCTCTGGCACTCCACCCCCCAGGACCTCATCGTCGACCATGAGTTCTGCAGCAGGGAGCAGCAACGCTTGGATGCATTGTCCCGCGTCCTCGCCACGCACCCTGGGCCAGTCAGAGGCCTTGCTATCGGAAGGCTCAGCTCCCACAACAAGCCCAAACCTAGGTTGCACTACTAGTTCCGATCCCCAGCCCTGGATCGGCTCGACGAGCTCAGCTTTCATGCGAGACGTCCTTGCTCGCTGCCGCCGTTCGTGCTCCACCTCACGCCCACGCTGCGCCGCGCTACATTCAGGCGGTGCATTTTCCTCCGGATTGATGCCGCGCGCGCTCTTCATCTCCCTAAACTTAAGCACCTTGAGCTCATTGCCGTCCACTTCTCGAAGGAGGATTTGGAGCGCCTGCTCGTTGGCTGTACAACGCTCGAGTACCTTCATCTTCATGCGATGGATGGGTTCAGTAGCCTCCACATCACCTCGATGAATGCCCATGAGATTTATGTGCATTGCTGGCGCCGCCCAAGGCTGTCAGTTGAGGTGTTTCACAATATGGTCATTGAGAGTGTGCCTTTCCTCGAGAGATTGTATGTACTTGATAAATTAGGTCCAACAAGAATCAGGGTCATTCACACACCGAAATTGACAGTGTTGGGCTATTCGTGTGCTGAATTCAACGAACTTGTTACTGGATCATTATCCATTTAGGTACAACAGTCTTCTTCTTCTCCTTCTTATATATTATTGGATAACACATTTTATCTAATTTTTGTTGATCTATATGTTCGCCTGTCATCCAGAAGATGATTCCCACAAGCTTGACCCAGCCTCTGCGCATAGTGCAGATCTTGGCACTACAATCTGTCGGCCCCGATCTGGATGAAGTTGTTAGATTCCTTAGATGCTTTCCTTGCACGGAGAAGCTATACATCGAGGTGATGCTCCTTTCCTGTTAATTGTTAACCACAATGGAGCTCAATTTTTTGTTACTTTTACCCATGATTACAGTGACAAATGTAGAATGATTTCTAAAGGAAATTTTCAGGATTTCAATACAAATATTTTTTGAGATGCTAGTGTTGTACCCGTTTTATTCCTTCGCCCCACATGCTTTCGTGATAAAAGTTTATCATGCAAAATTGATGGTGGCATTTCACTCTTTTCGTGTATTTTAGAAATCCTGCAAATCAAAGATGCCCGAAGTGTTCAAATCTGCAGCTAGGCACTAATATGTTGTCTTGGTTTGCAGATACTAGCAGACCCAAAAGTAGAAAATGTTGGGGAATATAACAATCCGATTGAATGCCTTGATCTTCATCTTACAGAAATTACTTTTAGCGAGTACCGAGGCACCACACCAGAAATTAAATTCGCCAGGTTCTTTGTTGAGAAAGCAAGGTTGCTCAAGGTAATGAGGTTTGCCCTATATTTACGGCGTAGAAGTGAATGGATTGCTAAAGAGCACGGGAGTGTACAACTGAATGGAAAAGGCTCTGCAGAAGCTGAATTTCAGTTTGTAACTTCATATGACAGATTATTCGGAAGTCACTGTATCGAGCCGCTATATGACTTCTCGGTGGCTGATCCTTTCGCAGAAATAATGTATGAAAAAGATTCTGAAGAAGATGAATTTTATGTGTCTGAATAGTTTGAACCTTCTAATCTTTGAATTTGGGCCTTGTAATGCGGGAATTTGAACCTTGCAATATTTATGGTATTTGTTATATAACGTAATTGAATGTTTAATTTGGTTTTGTAATCATGTCCTATTATAAGTATATATATGTTGTTCTTCTGTACACAGAGCATAGATGTTGTCCGACAGAGCATATAACATCGCACACGGACCACACTAGGGAACCCGTCGGTGATGAATCCATTAATCGTAAACGGTTGTATACCAGCAATGGTTTGCCCAAAACACACACGGCTTATTTCATCAAAAACAGCTTGGATGAATCAACTGTATGTCATGTATCGCACACGCAACTCTAACTGATTCGTGCTTGATGTCTCCGCCATCGCTCGCATAGTTCGTCTTATTTGCCACGTATCACTGCGCCGCCCTCTGCTAGCATCCCTCGGCGTGCTCTGCTCGCCATTAGGCGCTGCAGCGCACTGTGCTCGCCGTTAGGCGCCTCGGCGCGCTCTGCTCGTGTACCTCCCCGCGCTCGGCTTGTGGACAGCTTTTCCTTGAGTGTTCAACTGCTATATGCATATATATGGTTGGTAGTTTTATTAGGAGGAAATCTTGGAGTAGTTTTGGTAGAAGAAAAAACGGAGCCAAAATCAGTAATAATCTCCTCCAACTTATCGATTCTACCGGGACTTCGTTCTACCTTCTCATTAATTATAGACTCCTTCTCCTTTAGCGTTTTTAAAGTAATTCCTAGCTTTGAACCAATTTGAGTAATATGATCATGTATCTTTTTATCAAATTTTTCAATATGCTCTATGATAGAAATTTTATTCTCAATAATATCTATCCTTTGCCTCACATGTTCCAAACTTAATGTTGTTTCATTAATCATGATTGGTGGCGAACCCACCAAATTTCCCATAGCATTAAAAGGATCCATAGTGTGACTACCTAAGAAATTAGCCCCAGTAATAGTGTCTAGCACAATTCTATACCAAGTGGTAACACCCACATAAAAAATTTGAAGAATGGCGCCCTCGCATTCAACATGAAGAATGTGACAAAGCTAGTGTTTGCACTGTTGGATGCATATCCTTCCAGCGTTACTCTCTTCAAACGAATGTCTTGAGATATGAGAAAATCCCGGTGCTTCTTGAACCATCGATTTGTTATACCTTTTTCTCCATGTGTTAGTTCCTAAATAGAGATGTAGATTGAAAACAATTAATGTCTAAAAAAGATTATGTTGAAAGAGAGATAGCTGAACGATTAATTATAGTACATTATATTTGGGCTTTCAATGTGAGTGAAATCGTCACCTTTATATACAAATTCTCCAGACATGGAAAGCATTGTAGCAAGGCAATAATGATGTTGAGATCAAAACACCACATACTGATATATAAGGTCTTGACAGAATCCACCACCACTGATAGGATGGACAAGCTCTTCATTGAGCATAGAACATAATATTAGCACTGAAAGTGTACTCCAAGATGATACTTAACTTATGCGCACAAACGAAAAATGCAAATTACAAAAGTGTACATGAATAATATACAGTACCTCAATAGGTGTGGAGGCAAACACCATCTCGAACCATTTAAAAGGATCACGAATTGCATTCAAGGTCTCCAGTTTAGGCGCAGAGACCACTGTTATTTGCGAAGGTTTATAACAACAATCAAGGAGCAACCTTTGAAGTGAAGGGGCATCTTCGATGATGAGCTCCTATCCTTCAAAACGAATTCCAATGCTTACAAGGTGAGGCGACTTTATTTTGAGACAAGGGATATGGAGTCCATTTCCAAAAACAAGCACCAAACGCTCCAGGGCAGGTCAACTGGAGTAGATGATGCTGTGCAGTGTGGCCTCCGACAGATGAACCAACACAAGCGCCAGTATTTTCAGTAGTGGCAGTTGAAGCATTTGTACCAGATTGTGTGGTAGATGGCACCGGGTCAAGGAGGCGGTGTGAAGAGAGGAGGAAAACCATGAGATGGGCATCGGTGGTGAGGGCACAGATGCAGCTATTGGTGGTAACCTATCGCTGTAGTAATGGTAGAACTCAAGCTGCTGGAGTTTATCAAATTGACAGGATGTCAGCCAGGCGGCCACCGTGTAGGATATGTCCAGCAGGTAGCATGTCGGGATACAGATGCGTTGACCGGAGCCCTGGTGGGAGGAGATGATGGCTCCGGGGAGTTCAGAATCATCATCGACAGATAGCTGATGACAGTCGAGATTAAGAGGCGGGGCACGCCAGTAAGTGCGCCACCGAAATGCGAGGACTTGTGTGCGGCAGCCATCCTTGCTGGGGAGAAGGGAGATGATCTCCCCAAGGATGCCGTCTAGGAGATCGCTGATGCAGTCCGACGGAGATTCTACTGGTTCCTCATGTCCAGGGGCGTGGCCGCTTCTGGCCGCGCAGCCGGGTCCAAGATCTACATCCGGCGGCGGCACTGGCCGGAGCCTCATCTGAGTACATACCAATCTGAAAGAAAAAAATGGCAGAAACATACATGTAGGACATTCAAAATTAATTCTCAAGATCTGGAAGAAAAAAGGCACAAACATATATGTAGGACATTCAAAATCAATTCTCAAGATCTGGCCACGAATTATTAGCACGCAAGCTAACCCTAGTCGGATTATTAGCAAAAATCATTTGTACAGAACAAACAATTAATCACTAACTCTATACGGATAACATTCAAACAATCAATACACTACGTGCATCTAACGGATCTTAATTACTCTGATTTCATGGACTGAGAGAACATAACCATAGGATTTTATTCCAAAAAAATTATAGAAGGGGGGAGTAACCAGAGAAAACACATGATATGTTTGCCGCACAAATGGGTATATAGATGACTAACTGGTTTTTCATCGGAGTCGCAGTCGTTGCCGGAGTTGCTGTTGACCTCCGGCTCCGGCTGGGGGGGGGCACAATGGTGCCGACGAAGTCAAGGTCGTGCTGCTGCCTGCACGAGACCTCATCGGCAGCGACGGCAACCTTTGGGCCCAGCTTCACACGTTGCGCGGGTGCTTCACCAGCCCCGGCATCGCCACTCCCTCCGATATTGCGCTTCGGCGGCATCCTCATACACTCCAGAGTCCAGACATTGGTGACCACTGTGGACCGGCGGTGCGGCCGCCTATTATGGCTGGTGGCTCGGGCGTGCAATTCATACGGACAAGTGGGAGCGAGGCGGGTGGCGGTCAAAGACTGTCTCGCCTCCCGGTGAGCCTGCGCGGTGGACTTCTGCCATTCCTACCATCATTTCACACAGCTACTCGCACGCCTCCGGTCAATACGCACACTTGCACGCACGCCTCCCGGCATCCCTGCACGGCGGACTGCTCGCATGCGTCTCGTCAACTCACGCCTGCTCGCACGGCACACGGGGCGTGTGGCAGCACGTATATTTTTTGGTTTATTGATGATTCATTCTGCCGCTTTACTGCTTAACCGAAGCATGGCACGGTCTAACGCACATGGTCCGAATAAATAATCCGTATGAGATATTGGTTGCCAGTTTTTAATAATCTCCTGTTTGTAACAAGATTATATCAAAATGGGTCTCAAATTTGACAAAAAAATACAATATCACTGTCTACTGGCGTCCATATATGACACCACGATAAGTTTCATGAATTTCAACTAAGTTATGGATCTACTGAATTTTAAAAATCTATATTCTCAATGTTTTGAAATCTCTTGCACAGGGAAACATGCACCCAGGGACACATATGATTTTGCAATCCATTTTGGTGCACATGTAGCTCAAATTTGATTTTTGCACATTAAATCCCTAGGAAATCAATCAATGTATAAAAACGGTCGAATGATGTCTGTTTTTTTTTTAATTTTAACACGACACTCCACCTTTGGTCACATGTTCACTGCAGAAAAAGTTTGACATGCCTCAGAGTCACTGTGGTGGTGCGGGATGTGTGTGTCTGTGTGTGTGGGGGGTGGGAGGGAGGGGTCCGGCAGTACACTACGAGTCATGAACCTCCCTGTGGGATTGTTGATCATTTTGTGAGTCATATATGCCACATCAATGTCATGAATTGGTTATTTAAAGCATTACACAACCCTTTCATACATACATGTTCGGGCCACATGCATGCATTGGTGGTCCTCTCGAACACTCTCCCTCGTGCGGTTATCAGCGACGTGCCCATTCGTTAGCCCGCAAAGGTTGTCAGTTTCCACCGACAACGAGAGGCATTTGACCAAAAGGTGGATTCATCTTGGCATGTGTGTGGTGTGGATCATGGTGAGATTCCATATCAAAGTTCGAGCACGTGCGTACACACCCTCCCACCGGCTTGAAGTGACGGGGCTACACGCATCATGGTGTAGTGCGTTTCCGGTTTGTGAAGCATGTGCCACGTCAAAGTTTTGCATTGGGTAGTATTCAAACATCACATAACACATGGGCGCATGCACGCGGTGGTTTTGTCCTATGACATCACTCGCGTGTGCCTCTCTCTGTGGGCCACGAGGTCGTCGTCGACAAGTTGAACGTACAACGAGAGAGAGGTTAATTTGACCAACAAGGATGGTTCTTTTTTGGTTTGTGTTACGTATATGCACGGTAGGAGTATGTACATGTCAAAGAGGGGGCAACATGAATACTCTCTATATATGCATGTCATAACCTCGCTCCATGTGGGGACTTTCCGGTTCCCGAGGCAGGTGCCACATCAAAGTTGTACATTATATTGGTATTCAAACATCACGCAATACCATGTAGGCGGTGGTTTCCCAATAGGAACTCACTCGCATGTGGCACTTCCATCCGTGGGCATGCGAGGTTGTCCTCCATCACTTTGACCCAACGAGAGAGAGGTTAATTTGACCATCAAGGAATGATTGTTTTTTGGTTTGTACTATACAGTAGAAGTACATATATACCACACGTCAAATGGGGGCGTACATATAGCACATACCACGCATCATGAACCTTGCGCTCTCTATGGGCACTTTTTGGTTTCCTATATATGTGGTGCCACATCAAAGTTGTGCATTGCTTATTCAAACATTGCACAAACACCTCTTTGGGCCACATGCAGACGGTGGTACGTAGTCCTATATAGGATGATCACTCGCGTGCGACGTACGCTTCGCTTCTGTGCTGGGCCCGCGAGTTCGTCGTCCATCACTTTGACCCAGCGAGAGAGAGCTACTTTTGACAAACAAGGAGGATTAATTCTTTTAGGGCTGTGTTACTAGGTGTATAGTACGTGTCGAAGGGGGGGTGACCAGCATATATATATATATATACTAGGTGTCACATGAACCTCACTCTATGTGGGGACTTTGCGGTTTTTGAGGCAAATGCCACATCAAAGTTGTGCATTAATTAGGTATTCAAAACATCACAACACACCTCTTCATATATATGTTCTAGCACACGTGCAATCGCGATGGTTGTTGTCCTATATATGGCACTCACTCACGCGGTTATTGGCAATGCTTCCATCTGTCGGCCCACTTGGTCCATCACTTTCACCGACAGCGCGAGAGAGGTTAACTAATTTGACTTAGGAGGGATTAATTTTTTGTTTATCTCATGATATAGATCATGATGTGAGATTACATATATATAATAGCGCATGTGTACATATGAATCCATCCCGCTGGATCGAAGGGGGGCGAGCACACGACACGTCATGAATGACCTCTTGCTCTGTGTGGGGACCTCTGCGATTTTCAACGCATGCACCACATCAATGGTGTGCATTGGGTCGGGTATTCAACACATATGCATGCATCACACACCTCCATAAATATGTTCGGGACACACACATGCAATGGTTGTCTTTGGACACACTCTCACTCGCTTGGTTATGGGCGGCAAGCCTATAAATATTCGTGGGCCTGCGTGGATGTCCATCATTTTGACCAACGACGAGAAAGGTTACTAGGGGGGATTCTTCTTCTTTGCTTTGAGTTACCGTATAGTAGGTCGACCATTCCAAGCCTAATTAAGTTTGAGCGCATGCTACGTGTCGTGAACCCTCGCTCAGTGTGGGGATTTTACGGTTCCAAAGCATGGTGCCACATCAAATTTGCGCATTGGGTATTCAAACACCACACACACCACTTCCATATACATACTTGGGCCACATGCACAGAGAGGGTTTGTCTTCATACAGTACTCCCTCACGAGGTTATCGGCGACAAGCTAGCCCATTTTGCGGGGCCGTGTGGACGTCCATCACTACTTCGCGCTACAGTACGACCAAGTTGGATTCTGCTTGGTCCGTGTTATAGTACATCTTGGTGAGATGCCCTCCCCTCGACGTGTGTGTGGGGGGGGGGGGCTACTTCGCGCTACCTGCAACCTCCGTGGGGTCGGGGAAGTCCGGTTAATTTGCGAGGCACACATGCCACATCAAAGTTGTGAATGGTAGTTAAATATCACACCACACCCTTTTCATACATATAGTAGGGCCACCCGCATGTGGTTCGTATGTGGTCTCACCCATCTCGTGCCACAATCACACATTTGTGGGTCAGCACACGGTCCACCTTTGTCGGGAAGTGAAAGGGGAAGTTTGACCATATATATATGATGGACTCCTATAGGTTTTATGTTACGGTAGGGTGAGATTTCAAACCTAGCTACTTGGGGGCATGCATTCGTAGCTAGGATTCCCTTACCGCCGACACGAAGTGGGGTTCGTAGGGGGTGGTTGACTAGCAATACTATGCTTTTGTGCAACAGGTGCCACATCAAAGTTGTGCATTGGGTATTCGAACATCAAACCACCCTTTTCATACATATATTTGGTCCACATGCAAGTGTGTTCGTGTTCTGACCCTCTCCCGCGTTATTCTTTTTGCCAAATTTATAAACAGCACATGAGTTGGATGTAGAAACCGTCTGTGATTGGGTATGCAAGAGACACGGTTCGGTCAGACTATCCGTGTGCCACGCCCGTGCCCTGCAGTCCCTCACATCAGCACAGTTAGATTGGGCTCCACGAGGCTTGGCTCCCGGTCTTGAAAATATTTACTGCCTCGTAATCTCGAAAATATCTACCACCTGGAAGGTTTTAATGTTTGATAGCACACGATTAGTATATGAGGACCGTGTGCGATGTCTGTTACTCCCGCTCTGCTTCAGTCCCTTGATTCAAATTTTCAATAGCCCCGGCATTTTACTCCAGCCTCTGCATCCCTCGCAATCTCAAAAATATCTGCTCGCCCTTGATTCAAATTTTCAGTAGCCCTGCCTTATTACTCCCGCCTCTGCATCCCTCGCAATCTCAAAAATATCTGCTCGCCATTGATTCAAATTTTCAGTTGCCCCGGCATTTTACTCCCGCCTCTGCATCCCTCGCAATCTCAAAAATATATGCTCGCTCTTGATCCAAATTTTCAGTAGCCCTGCCTTGTTAGTCCCGTCTAGTAAAATTTTCAGTTGCCACGGTATTTCCTCAAACACCACCTTGCCCCCCTCCACACACACCACACACTCCCCAAAATCTCCGCTCACACAGACACACACCACCCCTCCCTCGCTCGAAACCATTGGTAGGTCGCCGCCATCGCCGCCGCCGCCGCCGCCGCCTCCATCGTCAACCTCTTCCTGTGTGCTGGGGAGCTCGAGGAGGCAATGGCCAAAAAGAGGTTTATCGCGGCCTCTACACCCGACGCCGGTGAGGTGGCCGCCGAGGTGTCCCCGTCGTCCTTCGCGGGCTCTTTATCGATCCGCCGTCGCCGGTCGCCTGATTCGCCCGCCGCCGCACCCCTACGCTGGTTCGAGGACTTCCCCGTCCTCCCTCGGGCCCGGCCACCGATGAGGTCCTACCTCAGGGTCCGGCAGCATCGGTGGGGAACGTGGGTCGCCGAGATTACGGATCGGTAGACCCACACCTGCCGGTGTCTCGGTAGCTTCCACACGCCGGAGCCTGGGGTGGTGAGCTCGGCTATAGCGCGGGAGGACCGCGAGGCATGGGAGCGCCTCGAGGCCGAGGCCGCTGATGAGGCCTACATGCAAGAGCTCCGCCGGCAGCACCCGGAGCTCGTGGAGGCGGAGCTAGTGATCTTTGCCGGCGCAGAGGGCGGCGAGGTTATCGTGCTCTCCTCTGATGACGAGGTCGAAGGCGACGAGGACGGCGGCACGGGGGGCGTCGAGGTGGGCGGCGAGGACGAGGAGATCGACGTCGACGAGTGGAGGAGTGTCTTCCCCAACGACCCCGATGACAGCACCGGCCCGGACCTGGGTCGCGGCACACCGTACCTGACGAGGAAGGATTGGCTCGACCTCCACTTCGACCGAAAGTAGTTTAGCTTAGTTTAAATTTATGTTTTATGTTCGGTTATGCAAAACTATCTATGTTTATGTTTGAATGCGTGCTACTTTCGGTTGAACCTTCTTTGAACTTGATCAAATTGAAGTTTACAACGTTAAGTTTGGGAGATCGACTAGAAACAGCCAAAAATTGCTGGAGTATATATATATTCACTAAGGGTTTTAGTCCGTTAACTTTTAAAGGATCGGCTAGAGATGGCCTTATGCCTTGTTTATTTTAGTTCTTCACAATGTGATGCTCTATATATGCAACTATTTGCCGTGCAGTTCAATTTCATCAATAAAAGTTTCAACAATACCACTATGAATTACGATATTTGGTTGCTGTAGCGACCCGACCCAAATGGATCAAGTCTCTGTGCTTAAGTGTCATCCCTGGATCGGTATGCTGACACACACAGTACTTGAGGATTTATAACAGAGGTAAATCACATGTATAAAGTAACGTAGATACTATTACCTCAATCCATATAGCGGAAGTAACAACAAGGTTGTGGATTCCCATCAACACCAACGGCAAAGTTGAGTGTAGAAATCGTAACCCTAACATATCACTTACTCGTCGTAAGAATCCTGCAACATGAGACGTTGCAGCCATGTAGGTCAGTACATTGAATGTACTGGCAAATTCACACCATAGGATAATGATGAATAATAGCTATCACTATATGCATATTTGGCTGGTGGAGGCTCTAGGTTTAACATTTTCATAAAGCCAATTTTTTCCTACATCAAAGGAATATGTTTTATTTAACTATCATGGTGGTTGAAACATTGAGAAGGTAAATCCCCCTCTCAATCCCAATTAAAAGTAATCATTAAACCCAACAATTTAATTTAGAGTGATGAGATCAATATGATAATCCAAGAACCAGATACTCAAGATGTCCATAACCGGGGACACGGCTAATCATGATTAGTTTGTACACTCTGCAGAGGTTTGTGCACTTTTCCCCACAAGACTCGATCTCCTCCATTGGATTTCTCGCACTACATGGTGTTTGAGAAACGGATGACCGAGACACAGTCTTTCAGAAACATTAACTCTAACCCTGGGTAGACAGTACCAACCTACATCCCCTACATCTGCTAGCCTACCACTGGAAGAGGTCATGCAACATACTCAACTATGCTAGAGCCAATAATAGCTTGTGGCTGCACACGGAAGTTTCTAGCATGAATAATCTTATGATCCCTTTGAGCCTGGGTGGCGAACCATAGGATGATCACACGGTATATCCCCGGGATCTCCTAGGACAACACTGGTATATCCCCAGGTGTCCGTAACCAATCCACCCAGATGTGTGTTTAAGTAGCCACCTTAAGTTAACCATTAATTAACAATCTCACATCTGTCATGGATACACTCAAACCCAATCCACGTCTACGAGCATAGCATGGCAATATAAGCATAGCGTAGAAGTAACTCCCAAGGTTTGATAATAAAGGGCAATAGGTTCTACCTCATCATCTAGTTCCCAATACCCACAAGTTAATCACATCCTAATCATGCAGTGTTTGAGGAGTGAAACAAATGCATAAAAACTAGGTAATAAAGGGATATGATCAAAGTGTGAACTTGCCTTGTACTGTTGATGAAGATCCTTCGCACTCATAATTCCTGATAGTTCTACTCGTCACACTCCGTTAGATCTAACGTGAGCAAGCAATTGCATACATAAGCACTCATGCAAAAGAATCGAAGAAAAGATCTCGGAAAACTTCGAAAACTAGCAATTAACTCTTGCAACAGAAAACAATTTCTAACAGTACGAAAATTGGGTGGATTTGGTCTTATCAGAAAGTTTAGGTCAAGAGCTTCAATTAGCAAAAAGAATCAATTAAATCGGAGTTACGAAACTCAAGTTATAGCCAAAACAAGTTTGAATATGAATCTGAACAAATTTCGAAATTTGAAAGTTGCAAAAAGTTTATTTGATAGATTCACTAGACAGGTGGAATCAAGACGAAAATATTGGCGTTGGTTTCGTCTAATTTGGATGAACGAGTAAAAAGTTATGGCTATTTGAAAAATCAGGGTCAAGCTGTTTTACGGAAGAAAAAGAGCTATGGCTAAAAGAATTCTAGTTCTAAAATGTAAATACAGGGACTAATTGATAATCTAATTATTCTACCGTACTAGTCTAGAAATAATAAGCTATGGGAGTATATAAAAAAATACTAAGAAAGATACCTTTATAAGGTAGAGAAAAGACGAATTCTGAGAGAGAAGACAACTTTCAGAAGTCCCGCCGGAGAGAAGAAAAATATTTTTATTTAGTGAATCTAGTCAAACCAAAATATTGATTTAACCCGAATCGGATGATTTTTGGAGGCTCTATGGGTCTATATTTATAGGTGGAAAGGAGGCTTAGAGGTTAAAGGCTAGGCAATGTGGGACTAAACGTAAACAAAAGGCAGACGAAAGATATAGGAAAAACAAAGAAAAGAAACGATGCGGCATGGGCCTTCGGCCGGCCTGCGCGTGTGCGCGCATGTGTGCATGCGCAGAGTTTTTTTTTTTTAGTATAAAAACAAAAAAAAGGTAAACGGAAAAAAAATAAAAATATATTCCATAGGCATATTATATATCAAAATTTTCAGAAAAAGATTTCCTAAAAGATGAACATATTTTCAGCGGCAAATAAATTACACAAAAATTAAAATAAAGCAAACAATGCTATTGGTTCATTTAAAAATCAAATAAAAATATTTTAAAATACCAAAATAATTTAAAATTTATTTCTCTCCATTTTTCTACTGTAGGGAATCATTTTACCCTATTTTCCATATATTTTATTTTTGGAGAAAAATAATTTGAATAAAACCAAATAACTCCAATAAAAAATGGTTTTCAAAATAACCATCAAAGGGACTTTAAATTTGAATCTTTGAAACTTCCAACTCATATTTCATACGATTTGAAGAAGTCATTTTATCTTCTCTCATGAAAATCATTGAGTTGCATAAAGTTTCTGAATTTGCAATATTTTCAAATGAAATTCAAATCTTTTCGAAACCCCTTTTAAAATAGAAGAAGTCATGTTATATTCACTCTAGGGTTTGTGATGAAATGAATATGAATTCATGGAGATCATAAAATGCAAGATGAAAGTTTGGGAAAGTCATTTCATTCCCTCTCATTCAACTTTCAAAAAGTTTCAAATTTCACTCAATTTCACACAAGCAACCACACCACAATCAAACAAACAATCAAAACTATTTATTTAATATAACATTCCAAAATTTAGAATTTTGGGATGTTACAGTTGCTGTTAAGGATGTTGCATTTAACATGCCTTTTCGGTTTTTTAACAATAACTAGTGTACTTTAGACCTGCACAATACCAGTTTGAATGACTATTTGCTTGTTTTTAAATGTTATGCCTGATGCAATTAACACACCTTTCCACTTCTTGTTTTGCTTAACTAGCGTGCTTAAACCTGCACACTGAAGCTATCATTTGTAGATTATGTTGTCGACCATGGATATATTTGGTTGATGTTTAGCCTGTTGTGCTTAACATGCCTTTATGTGTACTCATACAGGACAATATTGAGAACAGTGTTGTTTTCGATCAAGGTTAGTTCCATCGCATTGCTTATATGTACTCACTATTCATGATATCGGTAGCTGGTACCATATAGCCTAGGGGCTGATAAGGGATTAATCGTCGAATCGAACATTTCACTGAATATATCTGTAACCCATTTATCAGTAGGTTAACTAGGGCCATATTTAATATATCTGAGGCTACATAGCAACATGCATTGTACTGAATGACTAAATATGCAATCCCGGGCTACATAGCAACAAGGAAGAGTGTTACCTTAATGTTCTGATGATGTCTAGATATACATGTAATAAAATCTTATATAATGGGATGGAGGGAGTGTTGTACTACATCATTTTTCAATTGTTGTTTAGCTTCTAATATTAACTTGGTGCTTTTAGGTTCATATGTCATTGCCAAAGATCCACACTTCGACCCTTTCTGCGTATGGGGCAATGAGATATTCATGAACCAGCATCAAGTGAGGAAACTGATAAAGATTGTTATTAAAATGGGTCAAAAGATGTCAATCGAACTATTTGTTTACACTTTATGCAAGATAACAGTGAACTGCAGGATGGTAAGTAAGAACTCTGTAGCCTTCTTTTTACTGCCCGTAATGAGTTGTGTTAGATGACAATGTGTGAATTTTTTTCCTTTGCAGTGGATCCTGAAGCAATTTACTCAAGATTACCTCTCAAACTACATGATTGGCGGCTGGCCATCACAAGGGGTTGGACTAGAGTCATGCGTGCCTTCTGCATCCAGGAGAGCACAATAGGGCCATTCCGCTTCACCTTGTTCAGCAACCAGAATGTCTGTCGCCTCTTTCTTTACCATCTGTAATAGTACAAGTATAGAACCCTGGTTCATCATTCTTTATTTGGTGCTTATGTAATTCTTAAACATATGTACCTGTGAATCGAATAATGCATTGGTTGTTTGAACCTGATGGATATGAATAAAGCTAAAGCCTACTTTCAAGTTCAAATTAGGTACAATTTTCAATAGTAGCAATTAAATTAGGGTGAAATTATGGTGTGCAGGTCATTACGGCGCACACGGTCTATAAAGCACAGCGTGTGCGATATATATCATAATCCGACATGGTTCATGGAGAGGAAACGTGTGTAACAATGCACACAGTTGCCGTTTGCAAAGCGCACTATCACAAACGGTGAGGGAAAACTAAATGTGTGTGATTGTCTACCTATCGTACACGGTTTACAATCATGAACTGTTTGTGATGTGCCAGGCATCGTAAACGTAGAGCCAGTTTGGTACGTGCCTGGAAAACTCCCGTGCCTGGAATGTGCCTGGTTTTAGGTAAAACCACAAAACTCCGACTGTGATGGCAATGCGAGGACAAACGAGTAGCAAGGATGAAGCGTTTGGGATATTCGAGATATCAGAAACGGTTATATAGGGACAACTGTATGCATCAAGGCTCCCTATCCCCGATGGTTTCTGGGTCGTGTGGGAAGGACCCCCCCTATCGCAGTCACTCACTAGGCGACGGTTCCAAATGCCGTCACGGAAAGGGGTTAAAAACCGTTTGTATAGCACCTCGCTGTACCAGTGTCAATCCCTTCATGGTTACTTGCAAGGATGAGATCTGATAGTGATAGATATAAAAGATAATAAAAGTGCGAAATAAAATAAAAGTAAATAAATTGCAGCAAGGTATTTTTGTGTTTTTGAATTTGCAGATCTGAAAATAATATGATAAAAGATAGACCCGGGGGCCATATATTTTCACTAGAGGCTTCTCTCTTGAAAGAAAGCATAAGGTGTGTAAACAAATTACTGTTGGGCAATTGATAGAAAAGTGCATAGTTATGACGATATCCAAGGCATTGATCATGTATATAGGAATCACGGCCGAGACAAGTAGACCGACTCCAGCCTGCATCTACTAATATTACTCCACACATCGACCGCTATCCGACATGCATCTAGTGCATTAATTAACAAGAACTGAGTAACACCTTAAGCAAGATGACATGATGTAGAGGGATAGATCTAATCAATATGAAAAAACCCCATATTTTTATCCTTAATGGAAACAATACAAATATGTGTCATGTCCCTTTCTGTCACTGGGATTGAGCACCGCAAGATTGAACCCATTACAAAGCACCTCTCCCATTGCAAGAAAAATCAATCTAGTTGGCCAAACAAAATCAATAGATCAGAGAGAAATACAAAGCTATATAAATCTTGCATAAAAGAGTTCAGAGAAGACTCAAATAATATTCATAGATAATCTGATCATAAAACCACAATTCATCGGATCTGAACAAACACACCGCAAAAGAAGATTACATTGAATAGACCTTTAAAAACATCGAGGAGAACATTGTATTGAAGATCAAAGAGAGAGAAGAATCCATCTAGCTACTAGCCATGGACCCATAGGTATGTGGTAACTACTCATACATCATCGAAAGGGCAGCAAGGTTGATGTAGAAGCCCTCCGTGATCGAATCCCCCTCTGGCAGAGTACCAGAAAAGGTTCCCAGATGGGATCTCATGAAGACAGAAACTTGCGGCGGCGGAAAAGTATTTTTGGTCTGCCCCCCGGTCTACGGGGAATATTTGGGTATTTATAGAAGAAGAATTATGGTTAGAAGTGCCACAGGGGGCCCACAAGCTTGGGGGGCGCCCCCCCAGGGCGTGCCCCTAAGCTTGTGGCCTCCTCGTGGCCCTTCTAGCCTCCTCCCGAAGCTTCCAGGGTGTCTTGTTGTCGGGACCCCGATCCCAAGTCACACCGATCTAGCATGTAACACCTCATATCACTTTGTGGCCTCACGCATGATATCCCCACGGGTTCCACCTTACCTGGCCCGGGACCGTTTGCGCCTTTTGGCTCACGTATATGATAGTGTCGCTAGCATCCATATGACAGAGAACCCGGGCCGACATGACTAGTCGTAAACCCAATGTGGCACTAACTTATAGGGACAGGCATACATGACCCAGCAATGCTTGTGTCGGTTAATAGCAAGTGAATCCGAGCTGTAGCAAGCTAACAGGGCTCCGGTAGACACCCCGTGACATTTCCCCGAGGGGACAGACACAGGGGCAAAGAAGGACACATGTCGACCATCCCATGTGTTCCGGAGCAGTAGCAAGCTACCATGGCTCAGTGGAAGCACTAGGAGACATTTCCCCATAAGAGAGGCTACCAAGAATAAACAACTAGGTTGTCGGATCCCACACATACCAAGCATTTCAAAAGCATACACACAATATGCTCGATATGTGCGAATACAACATGGCATCACAACAAAACTCTACGACTCAAAGTATTTATTTAGAAGGCTCCAAAGAGCCATACATAGTAAGAATTGCAATCATGGGTCACATGACCCAACATACAGAGCATACAGGCAACGGAAGCATAAACATGTCTGGGTACAGACATCTGAAAAGGAGGAAGGCTGAGAAGGCTGACTATCTACAAGACCTTCCCAAGGGTACAAGATCGTAGCAGAGGTTACAAGATAAGCATCGAAGTCCATGCGGAACTACTAGTGAGACTGAAGTCTCTCTGCAAAAACATAGATTAAGCAAACGTGAGTACAAATGTACCCAGCAAGACTTACATCAAAACTAGCTACATATGCATCAGTATCAACAAAGGGGTGGTGGAGTTTAACTACAGCAAGCCAGCTTTGACTCGGTGGCTATCCTGTACTACGACTGCTGGTAACTCTTTTGAGGTGGCGCACACGAGTCCACATATTCACCATATCAATACACCACTATGGATCCGCTCCCGTCTCCCTACGAGAAGGTCATCCATAGCACTCACACTTATCTTGCGCATTTCAGAGTATCCACTTTCACTTGTCTATGAACAATGTAAGCGTTCCAAGTGGTCCATATCCGCGGACGTGACTATTCGAATAGATCATTTATAACCCTACAGGGGTGTACTTCTTCACACACGCTCACACCACTTATCGCCGTTTACACGACAAGTACTTGGCAACCTTCAAGCGGAAGCATAGCGAGGGTGTCGGCCACGGCCTAACTAATCACACAAGTCTCTAGTCCAGGTTTATCGCCTATTCGGGTTCCATCCGCAAGGAAATCCGGCCGGGGTTTCCACTACAGCCCCAAACGAAGTGTGCAGGGTTCCCGAGCCCACCAAACAGGTGCCCCGGTACACCGTGCCATGTGCTTACCACATCACAGCCCACCCCTAGGGTCAGCACTGCGCACGGCCTCCAGCATACTACAAACACCAGAAACTACTTGCAACTCCTGGACAGAGGACAAGGCGATTAATAAGCCGAGTGGGTCCATTGGTTTCGGGCCCAACGCGTGGTAGTAACTATTCTTGGATCACAAACATGGAACTTAGTTCCTGGGGATGGTTTCAATTAAACAACCCACCATGTACTCCTACATGGCCTCTCATCGCTATCTTTAACAAATCGTGTTCACACACTTAGCTCTCAACAGTAGGACAATCCATCCCAGATGAATCAGACCTGACACAACTCTAAGCATAGCAGGCATAACAAGCAAGCATGAATGAGTAGGCACATCATGGCTCAAGCAACTCCTACTCATGCTAGTGGGTTTCAACTATTTACTGTGGCAAAGACAGGTCATGCAGAGGAATGGATTCAACTACCGCAACATGTAACAGTTGAATCGTTGTTGTCCTAATGCAGTAAAAGAGACCAGGAGTGAGAGAGTGGGATTGTATCGGAGTGATCAAGGGTGGTTGATTGCCTGGCACTTCTGAAGATAGTTTAGTGTCTTCATCGGTGTCAGCAATCACATCGTCAGAACAACGTCTACTGAGAGGGGACAACACTGGCAAACAAGAGGGAACACAATCAATGCAATAATATGATGCATGATCATGACATGGCAATATGCTATGATTTGAGCTAATGCAGCTGGCAACTAGTGCAAGGGAGTCCATTTGAACCATGCAAACTCTAATTAAGCATTTAAAATGCCATTTAAATGTTTTCACTTATACAGCAGGTATAAGTTGGTTTTGCATGCATGAAAGTAGCATAAATGGATAGATTGGATTTTTCTGATAATTTTTCATAAATAAATTATTTCATTTGGGGTTACGGTTTAATTTCTATGAATTTTTCAAGTTTTAACATTTTCTGAAATTTCCTGGATTATTTTTAATCCAGAAAATTGTTAACTACGTCAGCGTGACGTTGGTGTGATGTCAGCAAGTCAAAAGGGGCGGTCCAGGTCAAACCTAACACTGGGGCCCACACGTCAGTGACTCTGGCTAATCCTAAATTAACTAACCCTAACTACGTGATTAGCAGGGATGGGCCCCGCATGTCAGTGACCCAGGGGGTCAGATCCCTGGTCAACCGGGGCTAAACTACCGGCGACTCGACGCCGGCGAGGCCAGACATGGCGGCGACCTGCGGGATTCCTCCTCCAGTGACCAAATGGCCGGCGGAGGGCATCTACATGATGCGGACGCTCGTCCACATCGAGTGGTGGTGGGGGTTGGGACTGTGGTGGCCGGAGTCGTCGCCGGCGTCGACCTTAGCAGTTGCCGGAGCTCGAGTGAGCTCGGGGTCGAGGCTACGGCGGGCAGGGTGGCGTGTGCGAGGCATCTACAGGCCCTACGTGGCGCGGGGAGCAAGCTGGGCACGACGGCCGAGCCGTTAGATGGCCGGGGAAACATCTACGGCGAGCGCAGGCGGCGACGCATGCGGGTGAGAGTGGCGCGGCAGCTATGGCGTGCGGCAGCGAGAACAGGGAGGGGGAGAAGGGGCAGCGGCTCACGACGATCGTAGTGGAGCGGACGGCGAGCTCGGAGGTGGTCGGAGCTGAGCGAGGTGGCGAGGGGGATCTTCGGCGATGGGCGATGAAGGCGAGGTTGGGGAGGCGTCTCCGGGGAGTGCGAGTGCTCGGGGTTCGGCTGGATCCGTGCAGTGGACGGCGGGGGAGCTGGTGGGCACGGCGAGGCGACGAGGGAGCGGCGGTAGCTATGGGTGCGGTGGCACTGCGCTCTCCGGTGCGCTCGGGAAGAGAGCAGAGGAGGGGACGGATGACCAAAGGGAGAGGGGAGTGTACGAGGGGGTCGGGGGGTGTGCGTGGCGTCGTCTAGAGGATCGGGGAGGGAGGCAGCCAGGCAGGAGGTGTCCAGGGATGCACGCGCGCGCGCCACGCTTCCCCTCTGCCTACTGGCAGGAGGAAGAAGATGGCTCTGCCCTTGGTGGGCTGGGCCGCCAGGTGGACTGGCCAGGTGGGCTGGCCCAGGTAAGCGCACAGGTAATCCTCTCTCTTTTATTTCTGTTCTCTATTTTTTTTCTCTGTAGTTTTGGATTTAGTAAAAATACTAAATCATTTTTGTTGCTCCTGAAAATATTCATGTGGTCTATAGATATAATACCAGAGCCACTCATAAAGTTTCAGGATTATTGGACATCTATCTCTTTTATAAAAGAAATAAATCTAATTCAAATAGTTTATGATTTAATTCAAAGGCCCAAAAATATATTTTAAAGCCTCCAAAAATATTGGTTTGAATTTTATTCTTGCCAATATTTTTCAAGGTTTAACAGGAACATTTTCTTGGGCTTCTTTGATGAGATTTTAATGTTGATTATTTCTGAACTGATTTCTGAGGGTTTCAACTAACCTCAATTCAACTTTCATGAACTTAACATGATGATGACATGATGAGATGCAAAGACAAGCCAAGGCTAATGCTAGGGGTGTGACAACTCGCCCCCACTAAACAAGAATCTCGTCCCAAGATTCAAGACGTGAGGTAAGAGGAATGGGGGTCACAAAACTATCACAATCTTCTCGATCCAACTGCCCTCACCAAGATATTGATTCATTGCCTCACATTGGTTTTGACATCTTTGCTTTCAAGGTCTTCACCCAACACGAGGACAAAAGAGCGAGATAACTCTACAGGGATGGATCATCTTAATGATCACAAAATCAACTCACGGAATCAGACGTAGAAACATCTCTTGAGCTGAGGGACAAAACACATATGAGGAGCGATGGAAAGAAGTAGGTGACGAAGGTTCAGATTGGTAGGCAACAATTCCATGCTTAGATAAGATGGTAAAGGGGTTTCAAAGTAGCGAGAAGTTAAGTTGCCCATGATACCATAACGAGACATCTTAGGGGAGGTGACTCGTAGAGCTATTCCCTTAAGTGGCAAAAAGAATTACTTTTGATACATAGATCATTGGAACTCTTCATACCAGCTTAAGGCAATTTATGAACGATCGTTTGATGGAGTTCGAGAGAACGGTATACTCGAGCTAGAATGGATGATGTGGACTACCTTGTTGAAGACAACGCGATGGATGATTTCTTTTTATCATCAAGAAAGGATAGGGCCCAGGGTAAGTCCACTTTTGAGGATGATCCTGAATAACAATTACTGAGAAGACAGACCATAGTAAAATGGCACAATGGTGGGTGCAAGCTGGGAAAAAATGCAAATGCTGGGAATGATTCTAGTAACCGGGGAAAAGCTCAACAGTCGAGAGTGATTCCACTGTTTGAATGGTTATAGTATAATCAGAGAAACTAAGAGCACAAGAAGCCATAAGGAACAACTTCTAGAATAAGTCACACGAAAGCCTCATGGAAAAGATGGTCAAATTGCTCAGTCAAGATACTACAATGATAGATCTTCCGGCTAGATGTGTCGGCCAGAACATCAACCTTGTCGGGACCTACATCATAGATCTTGGAAAAGTTCCAACCATCATATCTGCCTAAGATTCAGATGTGGTTGGTAACAGGATATTTCAGACAACATGTCTGTAAAAGAAAGTTTGCAACACAAACTGATGAGATGACGTTGCGAGATTCTCGGAAAATGAACTACAATAGCATGCTCCAAAACATGAGCTGGTTCTGCTACATACATGTGAACACGCTGTCCAAGACAAGCATGACCACGTAGAAGTCTTACAACAAAACACTACCGGGTTCAGGTGGGGAACTATCATCGAGGATATCAAAGTCCTTGCATAAGTCTTGCTCTTAAGAGGGAACTTCTTCTCCTTGAACAAATCAATCAGTGTCTTGGTGTGCTAGGAAACACATATGGAATGGAGGTGGCCAACCTATCAAACCATAGAGTACTTCACACATAGGCGTGAATAACTTGGGACGATTCTAGAGGAAGCAAAAACAATCTTTCTCGGATCCACAGCGGCCACTTACCTCAAGTGCACGTGAATTAGAGGAAGTCTCTTCTTTCATCAAAACATATACCTCATGAGCGGAACATGAAGGCAATGTTTACAAAGTTTTCAACACTAGCCTGATGTTCATCATGAATCATGGAGAAGATAAACATGTTGTCGATGGGCTCGACAACAATTCATCGAGGCTTCCATATAGATGGAATTCCACAATTATGTGAACACAGTGATAGCATTGGTCAGACCAAAAGATGTAATGGTGTGTGCTCGAGGGATCAACCACGAGTAAGACAACATTACGAACATCGTTGGTTCTGATTTGACTTGATGATAGCCCACACTCAAATCAAAATTTTGACAAGATAATAGATCCAACAACTGATTACAAGGACCAATTGATGAAGATAGCATCCTTCTTCAACACACACACACAAAAGATACCCCTTTGGAATGAACGAAGTAAGGCAAAGCTTTTATCTTCCAACTCTCCAAGTTGTTTTAGCTTAACCAACTAGCTCAGGGGTATCCAACACAGATCCTTGGAGAAGGGTGGTTTATAATAAAACCAACTGGATCACGAACTCAACATAACGGTCAGAGAACAACCTGGTGATACTTCCTCGAAGATATTCGGAAAATCATGAACCACCGATATGTTATTAAACCCGGGAACAATCTTGCTTTCGAGGCAAGATGATGTGATCAAATAAGCAAGGATTGACACAATCCTAACTCTTGATCGAAGAGTGCACCAGAGAAAATGGACTAGGTGGCATGATCAAACTTAGGGTGATGATTCCATAACCGACACGCTAAGAATGAGATTATTGTCCATTAACTACCAAGCAACGAAGTTGCTAAGAGTATTGATTTCACACATCACGATTCATTTGTCAGTACCTCGGTTACAATAACACGGGACCGAGGAATGAATGATGATGGCGAGAAGTATCACTATAACAAGAATTCATAAAAGATGGTGCAATTCTCATGACATTCCTGACATAAAGGGGGTAACACTCCAGGGTGGAACAGAGCAAAAGTTGGATTGGCCTTTGATCTGCGGGATACAACTGCATTGACCCAATCCTCGGAATGGACAAGGTACTGGAGTTTGTTTCTCCTAGTCACTCCGAAATGGAATGGCTTGACAGACCACAAGAATAATAGGCATCGATGACACGAATGCGTGACTACTCTTGACTATCACTAATAGACTAAGGTCGGAATACAATTAAAGAGTGACAACTGTCGGGGCCAGGACACGATATCCCATAAATTAACCCCTCATGTCATCACCAGCCTAGGATTATTGTTACTGGTGGACACGTCCTTGTTACAGAATTACCAAGCAATTACAAGAATTGGATACAAGACCATAAAGGTCTTATGATACAACAGGGATTCCGGTGGTGGATGACGGAAATGACTCGTGGTACTCCAGCGTCGATGGGGCTCCATTCCCACAGGAACAGCTGACCCGGATAATTCCTATCCACGTGGCTGCTATCCTAGGCTCCACACGGTCGTCGTTGTGGTACTCCTTGTAGAACTCCTGACCTGGCCAAGTAAATAGCCAGGGACAAGCCTGTGAGTACGTTTGAATGTACTCACAAACATCATGAACAAGAGATATACCGAATGCAGCAGACAAAATATATGATCATGTTGAACCAAACTATATGCGTATGCTCATGCTGGATCATGCTAAAATGCTCATGCTGACACAAATCTAAATCATGACATGACAATAGCAAAATGATACGGAAGTAAATATAGCATGTTAGTCATGATCAAACTTGTCAGAAATAACGCAAATGAATGCCACGGGTAGTCTAGCCAGCCTAAGTGACATTTAGGAAAAAAAATGCCAGTCGGGTGTCAAGTGACGCCACGGTCGGACTTGAAGAGAAACGCCAGTCGGGTGTCAAGTGACGCCATGGTCGGACTTGAAGAGAAATGCCAGTCGGGTGTCAAGTGACGCCATGGTCGGACTTGAACAGAAATGCCAATCGGGTGTCCACAAGAGTAGTGGCGGGATAAACCGCCTGTTAACTCGAGAGACGCCACGAGAGGTCTTGAAAATAAAATTGAGTGCCCGGGGTAGTCAAGCCAGCCCCTGAGACACTCAGGAAATACAAAATAAGAGAAACGGGTTAGTCCTCAATAATATGCATAACCATAATAATATTAACATGCATAAAATATTCATGGTAGCATCAACGTGACAACAATTATCCTCCAAAATAATTCAGGCTCAATTTAATTATTTTCCTCCGAAGACCGACAGTAAGAACGACACTTGAACAACCCAGACTGTAGCCCTTAACCGCGGACACGGCTATTCGAATAGGTTTAAACTCTGCAGAGGGTGTACTCTTTACCCACAAGTAAAGGATTTCTTTAGTCAGTACCGTGACACTGGCTAATTCCCATTATGGTCTTTGGGTTGAAAACACACCTGACCAGCACACACCAGATTAACTTTCTGGATGCCAGGAATCACCCAAAGCATCTTTCAAGAAAAACTTTAAGACGGAGAGACCAACGTCCTGCATGGGATCACTATTCATACGCGCGGATTACAAGGGGTGCCCCCCTCTCAGTCACAACTGGAAACACCCATGCCCCCTAACCCGATGACAGGATTTAGTCCACCAACATGGAAACCCTCATCGTAGCCCTCTATGTGGTGTGTGCATGGAAAGGGGTTAACAACTTACTAAACCATACCCCACCTGTGGCAGGGACAAGTGGTGTCACGAATCAAGTATGGGGGTTACCGGAACAAGACTCGATCTACGGTCGACTCAGGAGGTTTAATTTTTCCTGCAGTGGTTAGCACAATATGATTCCTCGGTAGTACCCAACAGGGTCACCACCTGACATGTCCCGACATGCCCTTACTGATCATTCTCGTCACCACGAGAATTCAGTCTCACGGTCACTTTACTCGTGACTGATTCTTCCTGCAGATTAGTCCGGAACGGCACAGGCATATGTGACAAGTGAAAGTGACCATCCTTATTCATGCTACATGCAGATGCAATATCATCAAGGAATCATGCATGCATAACTAGCAATATGCAAAAATTTATTCGAATTCAACATACTCATGATTTAATTATTCTTGCAAATAATTCAACCATGCAATCACCATATCAAGTGTTCAAGATGCTTGCCTTGAGTACGCAGGGGTGTTGGTTGCACTCAAAAAGTTTGAAAACTTTATCTTCCCTCCATTTCCTATTTTCAAAAATATTTGAATTACCACATATAGCAAAAAAAAAAGTGCCAAAAATTGTGTCAAATATTTTTGAAATAAATACAAAAATAAACTATATGGAAAATTAAAAATACAGAAAAAAGAATCAATTTAATTGGAGTTAATATGAATTACTTAGAGAGTTTCTAAGCTGAAATAATTAAAGAAATGGACTATTTAAAATATCCAGTAGAAATAGAGTTTGGGAAAAATGTTCACCTAGGCTTAAGTAATAGGGAATGATTTTAGAAGTATTTAGAAATTTGAATCATCAGATTTGAGTGTAAAATGACTTCTATGGAAATTAATTAAGTCTCTGGTTAAAAGAAAAGAGACAGGGAAATTCCTGCTGACAGAGGCGTGCACTGTGCGAGGCCCAGCAATACAACGCTATTGGGCCGAGCCTAGAGGAGCGGCCAACTCGGCGTGACCCTCAGTCACTGACTGTGGGTCCTGCGGGCCCACCAGTCAGGTTTGACTGGGGTCGTCGTCTTCCTCCTGCGGAGACGTCAGCGAGGGTGCCGACGACGATTCCCGGCGCTGTAGGGCATCTCCGGTGATGCTGCGTATATGGAAGGGTTCAGGGGAAGGTTCCGCATCTGTGGGAAGTGAAAAGGGTCACCGGGGAAGCTTAAGTGGAGCAGGGCTTCGGCCATGGCGGAGGAGGTCGTCGGGTGGAAGAGGGGTTTCGCCTGCAGTGGCTCCCGAGTGAAATTGATAGGGGGAAGAGATCAGCGGGTGCTCCCGGAGACTGGTGCTGAAGTGAAATGGGGAGGGAAAGCACTGATGGCCCCAGAATCATCGGGGAAGTGATGGCGGACGTCTCGGCCGGAGACGAGGAAAACGGCTTTCTTGAGCTTGTTTGGGTGCACTGGAGGACTTGTGAGGGAGGTAGAAAATTATGCGGTCCATGATACGAGCTCGGGGATGGCTTTTATAGGCCGTAGGAGGTCAGTTCGTCGCGGCCTTATCCACCCGATACGGCGACAGACATTCATGGTGGTGGTTGAGGCCAGTGAGGGCGGTGGAGTGGTCGGCGGGGTCAGCGACTGCGGATGAGGTCGGTGGGCTGGTGGTTAAGGCGGGGCAAGCTGGCGGCCTCGGATTTGGCCATGTGGTGGCGTGTCCGAGCCGAAGTCCACGGCGACGGCGGTGGTCGGTGGTGGACGACACTAGAGGCCAGGGGAGGTTGTCGAAGATGCTTAGCGTGGATGGCGGGGTCCAGTGTAAGACTCAGGCGTGTGGGAGAAGCAGCGGGGAAGCGGCAGAACACGTGCTCTGGACGCGCTCCGTGCACGCGCACAGCGTGCTCGAGGAAATGCCAATGGCATCTAGAAGAGTTGGTTGCAAGGGAGACTTAGCAGGGTGGGGGGTCCTTTAGATGGCAAGACTGGTGGACATGTTGAAATGGCAAGGGAAGCAGGTGTGCAGTGCATGATAAAAACTTTGCCAAATTCTGCCATGCACTCTAGGTGTTTGAAAAAATGCTAAGGCCACCTAGGGGACTACTCTGGCCACCAAAATTACCAGGTTGGGGTCTCTTTAGGTGCAAACTAGGAAGGCAAGGTTAGTTTGGAAAAATAAAAATCTTTATAGTGCAAGTTTTTGAGAAAACCATTTCTAGACAGAAACTGGAGGGCATTATTTGGTGAACTAAAAGGATTCCAATGGAGCTAAATTTTTTGACTTAAGGGTTTGGTTGGAAGGACAGTAAGTGGGAAAAATTTCAGAATTAATGGAGCAAGGAAAATAGGGGTTGTAGTTATAACCTAGGGAATGGAAAGAATCGAAAAGAGGTTGGTTTACTCAAAATTTTCAAATCACCAAGTTGGGTTTTTGCATAGAAGTGATCCATAGGCAACACATGACCTCCCATAATTTTTGTGGAATTTTAAAATAATTATTTATAATGGTTGTAGTGCAACAGAGGCATTTAAAATATTGATAAAGCTATCAAAAGAATTATTTAGAGGCAAATTTTATTCTGACAATAATTCCAACTGTTATCCAAGTATAGATGAAATGTTTTAAGAAAACTACCAAAGCCACAATATTATTTTCAAAAATTTCTATATGGAGGGAAGAATTTTGAAAAACAGAAACAGAAAATGGTTCTGAAATTAATAAAAGACCTAGTATAATTCAAAATTTTATTTCTGGCCAAATTTTACTTAATAAAATATGATTAAATTTTTGGGGTGTTACAACAACTCAAAGGAACATATGATTTTCTGAGTTGTGGATGCATAGATTTGCATGTCGAACAAAGCTCAACATTTCTTCTGGATAACCCATGCAGAAGAGGAGGACTGGCAGATTCACAATGCAGAATGGAGACCTCATCAAGAGCACTCTGGTTGTGATCTTTTGGTTCAAAAGAACTTCTGCCATAATGGTTCATGGTATTGGAAGAATGATATACCATGGACCTCAAAGACTATCACAAAGGTTACTAATATCCTAAAGGAACGAGCAAATACTATCAACACGAGGTAGGTAGGGTGAATCTCGGGTTCAAGTACCCAGGAATAGAATGCCTACTAACTAAATGGCATCACGGGATGCTTTCGAGAGTGACGGCCAGAATTGTCACACTGGGAACACAAAACATGGCTAGATTACTAGGTGTTTCTCTAAGATACCCTAGTGTCATGATAGTAGCTTCAACGTATATGTCGAAGCAATGAAGTACCTCAACATACTGAGTAGTGTGGTTAATCTGGCCCAAAGAAACATCGGGAACGAAAAGAAGGGATTTGCAAATGCATCAGACTATTTAGAAACCTGGGACAACTCGGACAGCATAACGGCTGTAAATGCTCAAAAAGATTTGAGACATCCTGCAAAATGGTGGCATAACCACTCGATCATCACAATATCAAGGTTCCGAGACAAACTGTTAACACATGGAAATAGTAGGAGCTGAACTGAGACTTGAATCCATCAATCCTATAAGTCTACGGATTAGTAACACGTGATCCTGATAGAAAGATGAGAAGCCTAGTTCTTAATCCCCGTAGAAGAGAAGAGGATGACTCAGATCAGAAGGACATAGGGTAAAGGAGTAAAAAGAGCCTTACGTTCCCTTCCACAATCAATTCCCTTATATAACTAAAGCATTTCTAGACTCGACTTCGACCAGTTTGGCTTGGTAATCCTAGAGGCAGTCAGGCTCTGATACCAAAGCTGTCGGGACCCCGATCCCAAGTCACACCGATCTAGCATGTAACACCTCATATTACTTTGCGGCCTCACGCACGGTATCCCCACGGGTGCCACCTTACCTGGCCCAGGACCGTTAGCGCCTTTTGGCTCACATATATGATAGTGTTGCTAGCATCCATATGACAGAGAACCCGGGCTGATATGACTAGTCGTAAACCCAAAGTGGCACTAACTTACAGGGACAGGCATACATGACCCATCAATGCATGTGTCGGTCAACAGCGAGTGAATCCGGGCTGTAGCAAGCTAACAGGACTCCGGTAGACACCCCGTGACATTTCCCCGAGGGGACAGACATGGGAGCAAAGAAGGACACATGACGGTCATCCCATGTGTTCCGGAGCAGTAGCAAGCTACCATGGCTCAGTGGAAGCACTAGGAGACATTTCCCCATAAGAGAGGCTACCAAGAATAAACAACTAGGTTGTCGGATCCCACACATACCAAGCATTTCAAAAGCATACACACAATATGCTCGATATGTGCGAATATAACATGGCATCACAACAAAACTCTACGACTCAAAGTATTTATTTAGAAGGCTCCAAAGAGCCATACATAGTAAGAATTACAATCATGTGTCACATGACCCAACATACAGAGCATACAGGCAACTGAAGCATAAACATGTCTAGGTACAGACATCTGAAAAGGAGGAAGGCTGAGAAGCCTGACTATCTACAAGACCCTCCCAAGGGTAAAAGATCATAGCTGAGGTAACAAGCAAAATATCGAAGTCCACACGGAACTACTAGTGAGACTGAAGTCTCTCTGCAAAAACATAGATTAAGCAAACGTGAGTACAAATGTACCCAGCAAGACTTACATCAGAACTAGCTACATATGCATCAGTATCAACAAAGGGGTGGTGGAGTTTAACTGCAGCAAGCCAGGTTTGACTCGGTGGCTATCCTGTACTACGACTGCTGGTAACTCTTTTGAGGTGGCGCACACGATTCCACATATTGACCATATCAATACGCCACTATGGATCCGCTCCCGTCTCCCTACGAGAAGGCCATCCATAGCACTCATGCCTATCTTGCGCATTTTAGAGTATCCACTTTCACTTGTCTATGAACAATGTAAGCGTTCCAAGTGGTCCATATCCGCGGACGCGGCTATTCGAATAGATCATTTATAACACTGCAGGGGTGTACTTTTTCACACATGCTCCCACCACTTATCGCCATTTACACGACATGTACTCGGCAACCTTCAAGCGGAAGCCCAGCGAGGGTGTCGGCCACGACCTGACTAATCACCCAAGTCTCTAATCCAGGCTTATCGCCTATTCGGGTTCCATCCGCAAGGAAACACGGCCGAGGTTTCCACTACAGCCCCAAACGATGTGTGCAGGGTTCCTGAACCCACCAAATGGGTGCCCCGGTACACCATGCCATGTGCCTACTGCATCACAGCCCACCCATAGGGTCAGCGCTGTGCACGGCCTCCAGCATACTACAAACACCAGAAACTACTTGCAACTCCTGGACAGAGGACAAGGCGATTAATAAGCCGAGAGGGTCCATTGGTTTCGGGCCCAACGCGTGGTAGTAACTGTTCTTGGATCACAAACACGGAACTCAGTTCCTGGGGTCGGTTTGAATGAGACAACCCACCATGTACTCCTACATGGTCTCTCATCGCTACCTTTACCAAATCGTCTTCACACAATTAGCTCTCAACAATAGGACATGTTCACACCCTTCCAATCCATCCCAGATGAATCAGACCTGACGCAACTCTAGGCATAGTAGGCATAACAAGCAAGCATGAATGAGTAGGCACATCATGGCTCAAGCAACTCCTACTCATGCTAGTGGGTTTCAACTATTTACTGTGGCAAAGACAGGTCATGCAGAGGAATGGGTTGAACTACCGCAACATGTAACAGTTGAATCGTTGTTGTCCTAATGCAGTAAAAGAGAGCAGGAGCAAGAGAGTGGGATTGTATCAGAGTGATCAAGGGGGGGTTGCTTGCCTGGCACTTCTGAAGATAGTTTAGTGTCTTCATCGGTGTCATCAATCACATCGTCGGAACAATGTCTGCTGAGAGGGGACAACACCGGCAAAAAAGAGGGAACACAATCAATGCAACACAACAATATGATGCATGATCATGACATGGCAATATGCTGTGATTTGAGCTAATGCAGCTAGCAACAAGTGCAAGGGAGTCCATTTGAACCAAAGGTTCAAATGCAAACTCTAATTTAAGCATTTAAAATGCCATTTAAATGTTTTCACTTATACAACATTTATAAGTAGGTTTTTCATCCATGAAAGTAGCATAAATGGATAGATTGGATTTTTTTATAATTTTTCATATATAAATTATTTCATTTGGGGTTATGGTTTAATTTCTATGAATTTTTGAAGTTTTAAGCATTTTCTAAAATTTCCTGGATTATTTTTAATCCAGAAAATTGTTAACTGTGTCAGCATGATGTTGGTGTGATGTCAGCATGTCAACAGGGGCGGTCCAGGTCAAACCTGACACTGGGGCCCACATGTCAGTGACTCAGGCTAATCCTAAATTAACAAACCCTAACTACGTGATTAGCAGGGCTGGGCCCCGCATGTCAGTGACCCAGGGGGTTAGATCCCTGGTTAACCAGGGCTAAACCACTAGCAACTCGACGCTGGCGAGGCCAGATGCGGTGGCGAGCTGCGGGATTCCTCCTTCAGCGACCAAATGGCCGGTGGATGTCTCGTCCGTATCAAGTGGTGGTGGGGATTCGGACTGTGGTGGCCGGAGTCGTCGCCGGCGTTGACCTTGGCGGTTGCTGGAGCTCGGGTGAGCTCGAGGTCGAGGCTACGATGGGTGAGGCGGCGTGTGCAAGGCATCTATGGGCCCTACGCGGCGCGGGGAGCAAGCTGGGCATGACGGCCGGGCCGTTAGATGGCCGGGGACACGTCCGCAGCGAGCGCAGGCGGCGGCGCGTGCGGGTGAGAGCGGCTCGGCGGCTATGGCCTGCGGCAGTGAGAACGGGGAGGGGTAGAAGGGGCAGTGGCTCATGATGATCGCAGTGGAGCGGACGGCGAGCTCGAAGGTGGTCAGAGCTGAGCGCGGTGGTGAGGGGAGTCTCCGGCGACGGGCGATGAAGGCGAGGTCGATGAGGCGTCTCCGGGGCATGCGAGCGCTTGGGGCTCGGCTGGCTCAGTGCAGTGGACAGCGGGGGAGCTTGTGGGCATGGCTAGGCGACGAGGGAGCGGCGGTAGCTACGGGTGCGGCGGCGCTGTGCTCCCCGGTGTGCTCGGGAAGAGAGCAGAGGAGGGGAGGGGCGACCAGAGGGAGAGGGGAGTGTACGAGGGGGTTAGGGGGGTGTGCGTGGCATCGTCCATAGGATAGGGGAGGGAGGCAGCCAGGCAGGAGGTGGCCGGGGACGCACGCGCACGCGCCACGCTTCCCCTCAGCCTACTGGCAGGAGGAAGAAGACGGCTCTACCCTTGGTGGGCTGGGCCGCTAGGTGGACTGGCCTAGTGGGCTGGCCCAGGTAAGCGCACAGTAATCCTCTCTCTTTTATTTCTGTTCTCTATTTTTTTTCTCTGTAGTTTTGGATTTAGTAAAAATACTAAATCATTTTTGTTGCTCCTGAAAATATTCATGTGGTCTGTAGATATAATACCAGAGCCACTCATAAAGTTTCAGGATTATTGGACATGTATCTCTTTTATAAAAGAAATAAATCCAATTCAAATAGTTTATGATTTAATTCAAAGGCCCAAAATAAATATTTTAAAGCCTCCAAAAATATTGGTTTGAATTTTATTCTTGCCAATATTTTTCAAGGTTTAACAGGAACATTTTCTTGGGCTTCTTTGATGAGATTTTAATGTTGATTATTTCTGAACTGATTTCTGAGGGTTTCAACTAACCTTAATTCAACTTTCATGAACTTAACATGATGATGACATGATGAGATGCAAAGACAAGCCAAGGCTAATTCTAGGGCTGTGACAATTGTGGTCCAAGAAAAATCGTCAAAAAGTTTTGTTCCATTTGGACTCCGTTTGGTATTGATTTTCTGGAAAGACAAAAACAAGGAAAAAACAGCAACTAGCACTGGGCACTAGGTTAATAGGTTAGTTCCAAAAAATGATATAAAATAGCATAATAATGCATATAGAACATTCAAGATTGATAATATAATAGCATGGAACAGTAGAAAATTATAGATATGTTGGAGACGTATCACAAAGCAAGAGCAAAAGTGTTTGGAAAAGTAGATACGATGGAGACTATCACGCGATTACATCAATAGCACTGGAACAAGACAAGCACTCAAAGTACTTCATAGTAATACTTTATTCTAGATCACGAAATAACTAAGTATTGAACTAAGATAGATGATGATAAAAAGTGATGGTGATACAATACCGAGGGACCTCCCCCATGTTTGGAACAAGCCAAGGGTGGTGCCCATACCTATGTACTCAAGTTTCCCTTTTCGATGATGGTGGTGATGAAGTGGTGCGCTTGTCCTCCATCTTCCAAGGCATGGGCTCCCCATTAAAGAAAGAAGAACATTTCTCCAGAATCCTGAAATCTACAGCTAGGCTCATCATTTTAAACCTAGATTTATACTCACAGTTTTGGTTTTACACGACAAAGATTTGTGCTTGGAGATTCTCAATCAGGTCATGAAGCTTAAAGATGGCCTCCCCGATCTCCTTGTTGTCCCACTTATGCTCACGAATAAAATCTATGATCACGGAGTGGTTGGCACTGAGTCCACGCTCCACCATCCCTTGGCACTTGAAGATTTCCTGCTCCAGTAGTTGAAGCCTGGCCTTCTTGCTTCCCTCCTTCTTGGGTCCTTGGACGTCCCGGATGTGAAGCATCCCCTCACGCAACACCATGGATTGAGGGTGCTTCATCACCTCCGAAAGACAGGGATTGATGAACTTCTCAAAGAACTTGTCCTTGGACGAGCTTGATCATGACATGACGATTTAGATCTACCAGGAAAATAGCCTGAAACGAGAACAGAGGGGAAACTTGTGATACGGAGGTCAAAACAGTGAAACATATATATAATGAAATTTTCCCTTGCAGGACAAGTCTTTGGGAGGAATAAGGAGTCGACAAGGTTCACGTGGGCCCCAGAAGCCTGGGTGGCGTGCCCGAAGGGGTATGGTGCACCATCGGAGCTTCTAGCCCGCTCGTGAACTATCTCGGCTATTTCTTATTTTCCTAATTTTTGTATATTCCAAAATGGAAATAAAGTATTTTTATGGAATTTTGGAGTCGGTTTACTTACTGTATCACGTACTTGTATCATTTTCAGGGTTCTGGAGTGCTCCGAAAGGTTCTGATATTCCTCAGGAGCAATTACTTGAATAATGTTGGTTTCAACGGTTAATGGGGTTACCTGCAATATAATGTTCAATTCTTTGCCCATTAACCACCTTCTGACTATTTCCTTCGGCATTATTGATCTCCGGAGCGGTAAACTTCTTCGACGATGTATGGGCCTTCCCATTTTGAGAGAAGTTTGCATACAAAATATCTAAAACAAGCATTGTACAAGAGAACCTTATCAACGATATTAAATTCTCATTTCTGAATTCTTTTATCATGCCATATTTTAAACTTTTCTTTGAATAACTTGGCATTTTCATGGGCGGAGAGGCCGGCAGGCACCTGGTTCCAGCTCCCCCGCTTCTTTGTGGGTGCGCTACCGGCCGGAGGGCCTGGCGGCCTCTGGCTGCAGGCCGAAGGTTGTTGCAGCAAGGCCTCGTGGGTGGAGGTCGAGGTCAAGCCTGCCGACAACGTGTTCCTGAACAGCGGGTGGTAGCCGTTCGCCCGCGCGCGTGGCCTGTAGGGGAGGTGTACCCTCCACTTTAGGCACGATGGCGATGTGACCCTCTACGTCAGGATCTTCGGGGAGGACGGCAGGCGCCTGGGGTGCTGCCCGGAGAGTGACAGCGATGGCGACGACAAACTTGCCCTTGGCGACGGTCGCGATGCCTCCAGCAGCGGTGACTCTTCCTCCAGGAAGAGCACGAGCGACGATGACTACGACGAGCCGCCACGCCGCCGGGCCCGGACCGAGGAGGTCGACGAGCCGCCCCGCCATCGCGCTCGGGTGAAGCAGGAGGAGGACTCTGACTGAGCACGGGCGTCGCTGGAGCCAGGCCTCAGGAACCGCAGTCGTCGCGAGGCCGCTTTTTCTTCTTTTTTTTCTTTTTCCTTCATCAAGAAACATAGAAGGCCCTGCTAGGGCATGTAATGGACCATGGCGCTTGCGCCGTTTATGTTAACGCTTTTATTTTGTATCTTATCATTCGCGTTGCTACCAACCGACAAGCTCTCGTTGACCATGATTAGGGTAACTTAGCTTCATGTGCTTGTGGCGGACTCCTGTGCCGCGAGGGCGTGTTCCTCCGGAGCTTGGGTGCTCTGCGTGCCTCTCGTTCCAAAGAGATTTTGCCGGGGGTTTCCTTCTCATGGACCCGAAGGTTCACCGGCCTCAGGAGGCGCTCAGTGGCTGCGGGGTTAGGGGACCTCTGGAGGTGTCGTGCCCCGCATGAGCCCCCGAGCGTGGGCCGCTGGTACGCTGTGTTGCGATGCCCGGAGGCACGGACTCAGGAGGCGTGCGTGCCCGTTGGCTCGTTTGAGGGCGTCGCGCGAGGATTAAGACACCAAAGGCTAGGACACCAAGGCTTTGGCGAGGTGTGCTCGTGGGCGGGCCCAAGCGCACACACTGTGCCCAGCCCCCACGCGTGAGACGCGCGAGGAAGAGCGACGGGCAACTGTCACTCTCCCTAAAATGAGACCTGAAAGAGCGAACGCTGCGAGGAGAAAAAAATTCCCAACCCTTTCAAATAAGGACGCGAAAACTTCAAATTTCATTCCAAGAAGTGGCAAATCAGCTATAGAAAGCAAGAAAAAAGAACAGCCGCGTCCGGCACCTACACTAGTCTTCTGGTGTTCCCGCCAGCGCAGAGCATGGGGCTTCCACTAGGACGTGGGTGGGAGCCCCTGTGAGGCCCAGGGGCGGCACTCAAGAGACTCCGGGGCGTGTACAGCCCCACTCATTATTACGTGAGAGTGTCACGGGCGGAGACTTGAGAGGCGTGTGGCGCTTGCTGGTCACGGATAGAACTTCCGGAGGTGCTGGATGTTCCAGGCATTCTGGATGGGGACCCCGTCCTGTGTCTCCAGGTGCGCAGCGCCAAGCCTGGATACACGGGCGATCCTGAACGGGCCCTCCCACATAGGCGAGAGCTTGTGAAGCCCCTCCCTGGAGAGCACCCGTCTCAGGACGAGGTGACCCACCTCGAGGGTCCTAGAGCGGACGCTACGGCAGTGATACCACCACAGCGCCTGCTGGTACCTTGCGGCCTGGAGCGTGGCTCGGCGGCAGCCCTCCTCCCCGAGCACGAGGTCCATCCCTCGCGAGGCGTCCTGGCGCGCCTCGTCAAACGCCAAGACCGGCGGGGAGCGATGTTTGACCTCATGAGGGAGGACCGCCTCAGCCCCGTAGACGAGGAAGAACGGGGTCTCGCCGGTGGGCTTAGTCGTGGTGGTGCGGATGGACCACAGCACGGCTAAAGCTCATCGAGCCAACCCCTGCCATAGGCCTCAAGTTTCTTCTTGAAGCTCCTCGCCATGAGGCCCCTCAGGACCTCCGCGTTGGCGCGTTCGGCTTGGATGTTACTCCGTGGGTGTGCCACCGAAGCGTAACATATCTGTGTTCCAAGGTTAGCACAATATGTTTTGAAGAGGTTGCTTTTGAACTGAGAGCCATTGTCAGTGATGATACGGTTGGGGACCCCAAAGCGGCTCGCGAGGCCCTGGATGAACTTGACGGCCAAGCCAGCTGGGATGGCGCGCACGGGCTCCACATCCGCCCACTTGGTGAACTTGTTGATGGCGACGTAGAGGTAGCGGTAGCCCCCGGCCGCTCGGGGAAACGGGCCCAGGATATCCAGCCCCCAGACCACGAATGGCCACAAGAGCGGGATGGTTTGGAGGCCCTGTGCGGGCTGGTGGATCTGCTTGGCATGGAATTGACAGGCCTCACAAGATCTCACCAACTCAGTGGCGTCGTTGAGCGCCGTGGGCCAGTAGAACCCGCTGCGGAACGCCTTGCCCATGAGGGTGCGTGACGATGAGTGATGCCCACAATCCCCGCCATAGATGTCAGCCAGCAGCTCGCATCCCTGCTTCTTGGAGATGCACCGCAGCGAGACGTCGTTTGGGCGCCTTCGGTAGAGCTCGCCATCCTGCAAGCAGTAGGCGGTGGCCTGACGGGCCACGCGTTCTGCGTCTTCCTCCTTCTCCGGTACGGTGCCTTGGAGCAGGTACGCCTTGAACTCTTCGGTCCAGCACCCCTCCTGCGGTTCGAGCACCAGGAGCAGGCGGGCTCCGGAGGTCGGACCGCAGGCTGGAGCGCCCGAGGAGGGGGCCATGGGCAGTTCCCCCTGAAGCAGCACCGGGCCTGCAATGGAGGGGGCCGCCGATGGCTTGAAGAGCCGTTCCTCCAAGACGCTAGGCTTCTGGGGGTCGCGTTGGGACGCTCTCTTGGCGACGTCGTCTGCCTCCTTGTTCGTGCCACCTGGGACGTGCTGCAACTCCAAACCCAAGAATCGTTTTTCAATTTTGCGTACCTCTTCCAGGTATGCCTCCATGTGCTCATCCCTGGGCTTGTACTCCTTGTTGGAGAAGTTGACGAGGAGCTGAGAGTCGCCCTTGATGGTGAGGCGCTTGACCCCTAGGGCCGCCACGGCCCTGAGGCTGGTGATCAAACCATCGTATTCCGTGATGTTGTTGGAGACCTTCTTGCCATGCTGGAAGCAGAGCTGCACGGCGTAGTAGAGCTTGTCCTGGGTAGGCGAGATGAGTACGGCTCCAGCCCCCGCGCCCCGGCGTGCGAACGCGCCTTCAAAGTACTTGACCCAGCCATCAGGCGCCTCATCTCCGGGCGTGAGGGAGCGGTCTTCACCCACCCCATGGTCTGGGGTGTCAGTCCATTTCACTACAAAGTCAGCGAGGGCCGCGCCCTTGATGACCCTGGTGGTGCTGAACTCCAGCTGGAACGCCTGCAACTCGATGTTCCACTCAGCAATCCTCCCCGCCGCATTGGGGCTCCGGAGCACCTTCTCCAGGGGGTACGTGGAGACAACTTTAATGGGGTGGCCTTGGAAGTAGTGGCGCAGCTTCCTGGAGGGGACGAGGAGTGCGAGCAGGAGCTTCTGCGGCATGGAGTAGCGTGCGCGCGCATCACGCAGCATCGTGCCAAGAAGTACACGGGGTGCTCGATGAAGGGAGAGGCGTCGGCGATGTCCAGCCCCTCTTGGGACGAGGGGGCCTCGGGAGCCTCGTGGTCCGGTGGGGTAGTCGAGGCCTCAGGAGCACCACCCTGAGGTGGCAATGGCGTGGCTGTGCGGGGGGCACTACGCCTCGCATCTGCACCTGCGCGCCCTTCACGGACCGCCACGACTGCTGCGCTTGCCGAGTGAGGCGTGGCGGCTGAGTAAAGCACCAGGGGCTCAAGGGGACGAGGCGCCACCATCACTGGCGGGCTAGTGAGATACCTCTTGAGGTCTTGGAAGGCCGCCTTAGCCTCTGGAGTCCATTCGAATGGGCCCTTCTTCTTCATCAGCTTGAAAAACGGGAGGGCGCGCTCGCCGAGCTTGGAAATGAAGCGTCCCAACGAAGTCACCCAGCCCGCGAGCTTCTGCATTTCCTTGAGGGTCTGCGGCGGGCTCATCCTTTCTATTACCTTGATCTTCACTGGGTTAGCCTCGATCCCTCTGTGCGACACCAAGAAACCTAGCAGCTTGCCGGACGGGACGTCGAACACGCATTTCTCCGGATTGAGCCGCAGGTTTACCTTGCGCATGTTGGCCAACGTTTCCTCCAGATCTTCGACCAGAGTTCTTGCTTCTTGCGATTTGACCACTAGGTCGTCGATGTACGCGTCAGCGTTCCTTCCGAGCTGTCGGCCCAGCGCGATGTGCATCAATCACTGGAAGGTTGCGCCGGTGTTGCGCAGCCCAAAAGGCATGCAGGTGTAGCAGTACACCCCGCACGGGGAAAGGAAGGCTGTCTTCTCGATGTCCTGCACCACCATCTTGATCTGGTGGTAGCCCGAGAAGGCATCTAGGAAGCACAACAAGTCGCATTCGGCGGTGGAGTCGACGATCTGGTCGATGCGCGGAAGAGGGAAAGGGTCCTGAGGGCAAGCTTTGTTGAGGCTCGTGAAGTCGACGCACATGCGCTCCTTTCCGCCCTTCTTGGGGACAATGATCGGGTTGGCTAGCCAATCCGGGTGCCGTACTTCCTGAATGACACCGGCTTCTTGCAGCTTGTGGACCTCCTGGATGATGAATGACTGCTTCTCTGGGGCTTGCCGCCGCGCCTTCTGCTTCACCGGGCGCGCATTAGGACACACCATTAAATGGTGCTCGATCACCTCTCGCGGGACGCCGACCAGGTCCGTCGCCTCCCATGCAAACACATCCCTGTTCGCACGGAGGAAAATGACCAGCGCCTCCTCCTGGTCCGGGGGGAGACCGGCGCCTATGGTGAAGGTGGGGCCTGAGCCGCCGTCGTCGACTGGTACTTGCTTCGTCTTGGCTCAGTATTGAGGGAACAACTGCTTCTTCTTCGCAGGCACGGCCTCCGGGATCTCTGGGGTGCCCTCCGTGTCTGGCCACGTGGCCACCGCAGCCTTGAAAGTGAGCTTGAGGGCCAGGAGTGCATCCTTGGTGTCTCCCACCACAGTGAGGATGCCGCTGCTCCGAGGCATCTTGATGACATTATAGCCGGGGTGCGTCGCCGCCATGAACTTGGCAAGGGCTGGATACCCAATGATGGCATTGTACGGGAGGCCGATGCAGGCGACGTCGAAGTTGATGAGCTTGGTGCGGTAATTGCAGCGCGTGCCGAAGGTGACGGGGAGGCGGATCTGCCCTAGGGGAACGATGGAGCCGTCGACCACCCCCGAAAAGGGTCTGGTGGGGGCGAGCTGGTCGTAAGGCACCTGGAGCAGGTCGAAGGCTTCCACGGAGAGGACGTTGAGGCCAGCGTCGCCGTCGATGAGGGTTCTGGTAACCGTGACACTGTTGATGGTGGGCGTGCACAGCAAGGGGAGCGCGCCGGCGCTGCCCGTAGTCTTGGGGTGATCCCTGGAGTCGAAGGTGATGTCGGTCTCAGGCGCCGCCTGGCCTGGAGGAGCCTCCTACCATGGCTGGGCGGCTCCCAACTATCGGAAGAGCTGCCTGACATGGCAGCTTGAGGCCGGCGCCTGCGACCCACCGAGAATGGCCACAACAGTGTGGGGGCGCTGGTGCCGCAAAGCGCGTGATGAACCGATTGCGCAGTTCCTCCCAGGCGGCCACCAAAGGCTTCGGTAGATTAAGCATCCAAGAGTGCGGCACACCCATGAGTGCCATGGGGAGCCAGTTCGCCATGGCCTTGTCGTCGCCGTTCGTCGCCTTGATGCTCAGCTCGTACAGGCGAAGGAACTCCACGGGGTTCCACATGCCGTCGTACCGCGGAGGCAGCGTCGACCTGAACTTCAGCGGCCACCGCACCTGCCGTAGGCCGTGGGAAAAGGTCCGTTGGCCCACGACGCCTCCGAGCGCGCCCGGCGGCTCGGCTGGTGGGGCAGCGCCTGCCATAGGAACCACACAACGCAGGAGGAGTGCGGCCTATGGAGAGGCAGAGCTTCAACATGCCCTACCTGGCACGCCAAATGTCGGATTCAGGGCTCCGCAGACGCAAGAAAGGTTCAAACTCTGGGGCGTGTGCGAAGAACTCAACCTATCCGGCCAACCAACCCGTCGCCCCACGACCAAGCTCGATGAACAAGAAAGAAGATGGACACAACAGTTTACCCAGGTTCAGGCCACCTTGCGGTGTAAGACCCTACTCCTGCTTTGTTGTGGATTTGCCTCATGATGTCTGCTCTGGTGAGGGAATGAGTCTAGGGGTTTGGATCCCCTTCTATGATGGTGGCTAACCTATATTTATAGTGTCCTTGGTCCTCTTCCCCAAAGCGTAGGCGGGAAGGGATTCCACAATGGCCAATTTGAAAGGGGACAAGTAGTACATCTTATCCTGACGAAAGGTGGTCTTCGACTGCAAACCTTCTGGGCGTGATGCTGTGGTGGGCTCAGCGATGACATCCATCCTGCCGAGCTGCTGGTCTTGGTCTCGTTGCAAAGGAATGGAAAACTTTGCCTGAGTCCTCGGGAACCCACACCTGCGCTTGCCTCCTTAGCACCAAAGAGGAAACTGTCTTCTCTGCGCCCGCTGGCGCCCGCCTGGCCTTGGTGGTCATGGCTTTCGTCACCGCAACCTCATGAGGTGGGGCACCTACATAGGAATCTCCGCTCCTCAGGAGGCAGCCTGGGGAGGCCGCTCCCTCAGGAGGTCTTGGCGTCGTCCCCCTCGCGAGGCTCTTGTCTTGACAGTCTTTGTAGATGGGCCATACCAGGCTGTCGATGGTGCCATGCCATGGGCCGCAGACAGGCAAGTCTGGGTACCCTAGTTCCCAGAACACCAACACCCTCGACTCGAGCCACAAGCGCAATTGGCGGGCGCCGCGAGGGCTCCACCAACTGGGACCTGTTCGCATCGGCAAACTCGATCAAACTCCGAATGGTAGCCCAACACTCGACCATCATGTCAGCTATTGGAGGGAAATCCAGCAGCATTTGCGCCCGCGCCATTGCCTCCATCGCCGTTTGGGGCATGTTATAGCGTGAGGAACACGACGTCGCTCGACTCCTGGCGGAGCCAGCAGGAGTAGTGTTGCGGTCTCATAGCCGAATGGTGAGGGTGGCAGTGGGCTGGCATGGTGGGAGCGGCACCTGGAGATCTTGAGCTTGATCAACCGGTGATTTGCCATCCGGATGTTGATGCGGAGGCACAGCAGCTCCGCCCGGCATCACGTCGCGTCCATCTTGCGATGGCTGTGGTGCGTGTCTTGATGTTGTCTCCCCTACAGCTGCCGGGGTTGGTGCAGCGGGAGGATCTCGGCTTGCACCGGAACGGGCGGTGTCGCCACGGTGGCTGCGCTCGCCCTGGCGCGGGGGAAGCGGGAGTTGCACGTCCGCACCGCTGGCACCATTGTTGTGGTTGTCGCTAGAGGGCCGTGGGAGCTGACTAGCTCCGGCATTCCTACCGTCCGCTCCCGCCGCGGCGGGCACGGCGACAGCACCTCCTGTGCTGGCCGCACCCCCTGCGGCTTCCGCACCGCCCGTTGGAGCGGCGCCACCTGTGCCATCCGTAGGCGAATGCGGTGGGAGTCTAGACGAGGATGATTTCGTCGTCATGGAGCCCTTCTTCTTGGGCACCATGGAGGATGAAGAAGACACAAAGCTTTTCACGGCCGACGCGCCACTCGCTGCCTTGATTCACGCCAATGCAGTGCCCCTGCCTGGTGTGCCAAAGATGGCGGCGTGGAGCCGGCGATCTATGGTCAAAGGAGCCCCTTTGCTGGTTTGGCGAGAGGTGGCGATCGACACAAAGAGCAAACACAAATGAGGAGCGCATGATTTTACCTAGGTTCGGGCCGCCCGGAGGCGTAAATCCCTACTCCTGCCTGTGATGTATTGGGTGGTGTTTGAGCACAAATACACGGAGTGCTCTCCCCTAGCAAGTGGTAGAGCGAGCACCTTCACGAATACCTATGCATGAGGGTTGCAAAGATTCGAACCCCTTCTAATGTTGCCCAGGCCCTCCTTTTATAGCTCAAGGGGTCACAACAGTGTCAAAAAGGTCATTACAGGGGTGATTAGACTGATACGGAGATATCATACCTAACTCTGACAGTTAAGACAAAACGCATTAAATGCGCTACTAGGTGTCATGTGGAGGTTGAATCCCGGCAAGGCTGTCACGCCGCTTATCCAGCTTCCTCCTATTAGCGTGACACGCCACTAGGACGGGTGTCAATAAAGGTGATTTACTCCTCCAGCAAGCTGACATGCATGGGTCACATCCACCTAAGCACCTACGGGCTCGAAACCTCATTAATCAGCGGCCAACTGGTCAGAGAGGCAGAGCGCTCGTGTTGGCAGGAAGCCCATGCTCGAAGGGCTTGCCGGCGCTTGACTAGCTGGCTCGTTCCTGCCGGAGTTGGTTGCTTCCGTTGTGATATTTGTAGCTTGTTCCAATGCTTGGCTTTCTTAATGCTCTCCTTGATCTCATGAAGAGCTGCTTCTCTGGTTTAGTTGTGTATGAGACTTGGCACCTGTTGTATGAGTTGCAATACGCCTATGCATAAGTCAGGGCGGCAAACACTCGTGTTTGTTCCACCGACACCTTGGATTCATTTGAAATACCCCTTTTTGATCAAATTGATGCTTGATATGCTTGTGGCAATGATGCCAAAACGAATTATGCTTATGGAGATGAAATTGCTATAGTCCCTTATGTTAAGAATAAAATTGTTGCTATTGCAGCCACGCATGATAGTCCTATTATCTTTTTGAATTCTCCGAACTACACTATACTGGAGAAGTTTGCGCTTATTAAGGATTATATTGATGCATTGCATTTTACCATTACACATGATGATTTTGATAGATATAATATGCATGTGCTTGCTGCTCCTACTTGCAATTATTATGAGAGAGGAACTACATCTCCACCTTGATGACCCACAAGTATGGGGGATCAATCATAGTCCTTTCGATAAGTAAGAGTGTCGAACCCAATGAAGAGCAGAACGAAATGACAAGTGGTTTTTCGTAAGGTATTTTCTGCAGGCACTGAAATTGTCGGTAATAGATAGTTTGATAGCAAGATAATTTGTAACGAGCAGGTAATAGTAACGGTAAAAAAGTGCAGCAAGGTAGCCCAATCCTTTTTTTAACAAAGTACAGGCCAGAACAGTCTCTTATAAGAAGAAAAGCGTTCTTGAGGACACACGGGAATTTCATCTAGTCACTTTCATCATGTTGGTTCAATTCACGTTCGCTACTTTGATAATTTGATATGTGGGTGGACCGGTGCTTGGCTGCTGTTCTTACTTGAACAAGCCTCCCTCTTATGATTATCCCCTCTCGCAAGGATCCGCAAGTACGAAAGAAGAATTAATATAACATCTAACCATGGCATTAAACATATGGATCCAAATCAGCCCCTTACAAAATAGTGCATAAACTAGGGTTTAAGCTTCTGTCACTCTAGCAACCCATCATCTAATAACTACTCCACAATGCATTCTCTTAGGCCCAAAGATGGTGAAGTGTCATGTAGTCGACGTTCACATAACACCATTAAGGGAATCACAACATACACATCGTCAAAATATCGAACGAATACCAAATTCAGATGATTACTAATGACAAGACTTCTCCCATGTCCTCAAGAACAAAAGCAACTACTCACAAATAATATTCATGCTCAAGATCAGAGGGATAATAAATAGCATAATGGATCTGAACAGATAATCTTCCACCTAATAAGCCAACTAGCATCAACTACTAGTCACCCACAGGTACCAATCTGAGGTTTTATACAAAGATTGAAAGCAAGAGATGAACTAGGGTTTTGAGATGAGATGGTGCTGGTGAATATATTGATGAAGATTGGTCTTCCCAAGGTGAGAGGGTTGTTGGTGATGATGATGGTGTCGGCGTTCTGGGAACCAGGGTACCCAGACTTGCCTGCCTATGGCCCGGCGACGTGGCTCCTTCGATGGCCTGGTACGGCCCATCTACAAGACCGCCAAGACAAGACCCTCGTGAGGGCCTCCAGGCCTCGCGAGGCGGACAACACCAAGACCTACGGAGGGAGCGGCCTCCCCAGGCTGCATCCCAAGGAGCGGAGATTTCTATGCTGGTACCCAGCCTCACGAGGTTGCGATGACGTGAGCCATGATGACCCAAGGCCAGGCGGGCACCAGCGGGCATAGAGGAGGCAGTTTCCTCTTTGGTGCTAAGGAGGCAAGGATAGGCATGGGTTCCCGAGGAATCTCCCAAAGGTTTCCATTCCGGTGCTACAAGACCAAGACCACAGGCTCGGCAAGGCGGAGGTCATCACCGAGCCCACCGCTGCGTCATGACCAAAAGCTTTGCAGGAGAAGACCACCTTTCTTCAGGATAAGATGTACTACTTGTCCCCTTTCAAATTGGCCACTGTGGGATCCCTTACCGCCTACATTTTGGGGGAAGAGGACCAAGGCCACTATAAATATAGGTTAGCCACCACCGTAGAGGGGGATCAGATCCTTTTCACCCTCACCAACATAGCCCTCGCGAGGCTGTTCATCCACTGTAATAGTTCATCCTCAGCCCCTCATGAGGCCAATCCACCACAAAGCAGGAGTAGGGTTTTACACCGCAAGGTGGCCCGAACCTGGGTAAACTGCCATGTTCATCTTCTTCCTTGCTCACGCAAGTCCGGCTAGGCTAGGCTGTGGGGCGACGAGCTCGAAGCTTGAGAGGTTGAGACCTTCGCACATGCCCCAGAGTTCGAACCTTCTTGGGTCTGCGGAGCGTTGAATACGACATTTGGTGCACCAGGTTGGGGCGTGTCGAAGTCATTCTTCCACCGTTCGTTTCGCCTTCGTTCCATCGCTCCCATGGCCGATGCTCGCCGTGTCCATGCCGAGCACCGGGCCGCTTGTGTCATCCAGACGGCTCCCGTGGTAAACGGCGCTCCTCGCCGCTCTGCCTCCCCGGTGGCCAACGCTGCCACTGACTCTGCTGCTTGTGAGCAGTAGGATTCCTCGCTGCCACCTTCTGTATGGCGTGATGGCTGCACCGCAACTCCGTCACCCACTCCGACCACGGCATCGTCATCCCATGCTCGTCGCGGGCCGGCAAACGCGTAGGCTGCGCTGCTCATGGCGCGTGAGCTCCGTTGCTACCGCCCGGCCAACGACTGGCTAGGCCGCATCGCTGAGCTCATCAACGCTGCCGGTGAGGCCCCTGCGCCGTCCCGCTCGCTGCCTCCCCCGCCATCTCAGGAGGGCGACATGGCTCACGGTGCGCCTCCTCCTCCTCGGTGCGACGTGGACCCGGAGCCCAGGCACGACGCGCCGCCGCGTGACCCACGGTGCGGGGCGCCGGCAAGTGATGAAGCAAGCTGCCAGGTGGTGCAGCGGCCACAGGCTGATGCGCGCGCACTCCCAGCACCTCAGTGCCAGCACCAGGATCTCGCGCCGCCGGAGCCTGCGGCGCGTGGGCGTTAGGACCGAGCTCCCCCCGTGCGCGTTGTGCCTATGAGCGCGGTCAGTTGCCGCGCTTTCACCCCGGAGCTGCACCGCGTCGTCTGGCCCGGCAAGTTCAAGCCAGATCTGCCTCCGCGCTACGACGGCACCCCCGACCCCGCGGAATTCCTCCAGCTCTATGCGCTGAGCATCAAAGCGGCGAGCGATGATGAGATGGTTATGGCCAAATGGTTCCCATGGCCCTCAAGGACGGCGCGCGCTCCTAGCTCGTCAACCTCCCGGAGGGGTCGATTTCTTCCTGGGACGAGCTTCGTGAGCGCTTCATCGCCAACTTCTAGGGCACCCGCGACCGCGCCCTCGTAATGGCCGACCTGCAGTGCATGAAACAGTAGCCAGGCGAAACTTTGTACAAATACATTCAGCACTTTACGAGTGTTCGCCTCAAGATCCCGAAGGCGTCGGACGAGGCCATCATCTCCGCGTTCATTGATGGTGTCCGGGATGTCAAGATGAAGGAGGAGCTCACCGTCCACGAGGACCTGTGTTCGGCCCTGGAGATGTTCAACCGAGGGACCAAGTGCGCAAGGGCCGAAGAAGGCCGCCTCTCCCTTCTTGAGCTTCCGGAGGCCGACTCTGACGACAAGAAGGCCAAGGCCAAGGAAGCAAAGCGTAAGGGCCCCCCTGTGCTCGCGGCCGAGCCTGAGATGAAACGCGGCCGCGACCATGACGAGCCCCCAAGGAGCAACCACCCATTCTGCATCTTCCACAATGTTCACAGCCACAACACCAACGACTGCCAGGAGCTCAGGGTGCTTCGTGACGGGCACCTCGGACGTCGCCCCGAGCGCGGCGACCGCGGCTACGGCCATGGAGGAGGCCGTGGCGGAGGCCGCTGGGACAACCGCGACCCTCGTCAGGACTGGCGCGATCAGCCTCGCGAGGACCACTCGCAGGGTCAGCCGCGTGATGGCCCTTGGCAAGACCAGCCTTGTGAGGACCGTCCTCAGGGCAACGCTGGCCTCCTTCCGCTGCCGCCGCCGCCAAGGAGAAACGAAGACAACCGACAAGACGATGGGGCTGGGGGCTTCCAAGAGCCTCGCGCGATTGCCTGCATCCTGGGTGGTGCTTAGGCTCCCACCTCCCATCGCATCTTCAAGCAGTTCTCTCACGAGGTGAACGCGGCCCTCCCCAAGCTTGAGGCATCGCGTCCCCTCAGGTGGTCCAAGCATGCCATCACCTTTGACTCCATGGACCAACTCAAGTGCTCAGCTGCCGCTGGCGCACTCCCGATGCTCTGCACACCAACCATCAGCAATGCCCTCATCACCAAAACCCTCATCGATGGTGGCGTGGGGCTCAACGTTCTCTTCGTCGAGATGTTTGAGACATTCCAAGTGCCCTATGACCAGCTCCGTATGACCAAGCCTTTCTCAGGAGTGACTAACGGCTCCACCATCCCCCTGGGGCAGATACGCCTCCCCGTCACCTTTGGCAACCGCAACAAATACCACATCGAGCTCATCTACTTTGACGTTGCCCACATCGGCCTCCTGTACAATGCCATCCTCGGGTATCCGGCCCTCGCCAAGTTCATCGCGACAACCCACCATGCCTACAATGTCCTCAAGATGCCAGGAAGTGGCGGCAGCATCACGGTCGCCTGCGATGAGAAGGATGCGGTGTGCTCCCTCGAGCGCGCCTACCAAGCCATGGCGGCTGACAACCCAGACGACGAGGGCGCCATCCTGTTTTTTGAGATCACACCCAAGAAGAAGAAGCAGCTCCTCCCCAAAGGTCGTCAGGAGGCTGGGGTGCCTGCCGATGGTGCCTCAGGCCCCGCGCCCATGGCCGGGGCGCCTTTCTCTCTCGCATAGGAAGGCGCGCCCGGTGCCCCCCTTATGACGGGCTCGAGGCTCTCATTTGGAGGGCCTCTGACCTAACCAGCGCGACGAGGGAGGCCTTCGGGCACCACGTGGAGGTGTGCTTCGACGCGCGGCTCCGCGAGCAAGGCGCAAGGCGTGAGGCGCCAAGCGCGCAAGAGTTCATTGCCAAGGCAATCGAAGAGCTTCAGGAGGCACGAGCCATGCATGGCAAGCGTCGCCCCGCATCACCGGGTGCAGCCCCGCCCCCCGACGTGGGTGGCGAGCTGTGCATTTGCGTCAACATCCTAGGCCTCAACAGGGCTGCTTCCCAGCACCTCTTCTGGCCGTCCCGCGTCGACCGGAGTGGGGGCTACCCCTGCAGCTACGTTCGCATGCCGTTTGGCCTGCTGAACATGGCTGCCTCGTACCAGCGCCTCGTGCAGCGCACTATGACGGCTCACGAGGCCAGGAGCCAGGCGGTCCTGTCAGAGGAGGTGTTGGACCCTCGCGAGCCCCCCGAACCTCCTGAGCCTCCCGGGCCTCAGGGGCTGGTCGGCTCATGAGGAGCGATCTCTACAGCATGCACCTTCAGCTACCTCGATGCTTCTTCAACATCGGTGCCAAGTGACTTTTTGGTTTGTTCAGATTGAGGGCGCCCCTCAGGCCGCATCATCCTCAGGCTGCTGGGGCCCGTCCTCACAGCTGCGTCATTTCAATTCATGTATTCTGGACAAGTTATGCCTTCTCGAGTTATTATGGTTGTTAATATTGCGCCTGACGATCTATCATCTCTGGAATTACCCTTGCGGTCTCCGCACGTTGCTAACCCGCCTCTTGCTTGTCCCGCGAGGGGGACTACCGGCACGGCGCCTGTGCTTGGGTCCGTCCCTACAGCGCTGATAAACCAAAGAGACTGAGCTCTGGCTCGCGGCCGGCCCGCGCATGTCACCTCACCTTGTCCTTAGTGCCTTCGTCTTCTCGCGGAAAGATCATGGGTAGAACAGCAAGCGCGGCTACCCTTTATGTTTCATGGCTAATGCAAAGGAGCCTCCGAAGACAGGACCTCGAGCGGCTTTGCCAGCTCCTCGCCACCTTAGAAGGATGGCACACCACATACCATGGGGCATGACCCCTCCTAGGCACCCCCGCGGGGCGAGCTGCTCTTTCTCGTGCAAGTCGCTTGCACGTTAAAAGGGGGGCCCTTGAGCACCGTGCCTCAGGGGCTCCTACTGGCTCTCGAGCCCTCAACCCCTGGCCTTGACCACGGCATCGTGACCTGGCATACCAGCGGCAGCTGAGCCCTGCTCGGGGGCCGGGCCCTGAGAACATAGAGCACCATGATGAGTGAAGAGAAGTGGGATTGCAAAGCTTTGCGGAGGGGTACCAAGGGAGCGGCGTGACCCAGCGCCGGTGGCGCTCTCCTCTCGAAATATAATGAACGTCAGTGTTCTCTGACGCCCTTCGCAGGGTTCGCCTTGATTTATTTCAGGACAAGGAGCTCGCCCTCGCAGTCGCAAATCCGGAGAAACTCGCCCTCGCAACGAGAAAACTACCACAGGCTGCAAGCCCGCTAAGCTAAGTCGCCTCACACGCACAGGCATGAACCTCATCGTCGGCATTTTGTTTCATGCGATTTCGCTCGGGCAAGGAAACCTCCCTCTTTGTCCTTCGGGAGCTGCTTGCATGCTAAATGGGACCTCCCGAGCATCGTGCCTCGGGGGCTCTTACCGGACCTCGGGCCGCTCACCTCCTGGCCTTGACCACGGCATCGTGACCAGGCATACCAGCGATGGCCGAAGCTTGCCTGGGGACTGGGTCCTATCGGCGTCGAGCACTAAGCTACCGCGAGAGTAAAAGGGGGGCCCGTGCCCAAGCGAGAGATGCAATCACGACATAAGTTGGGAACACTAACATTAAGGCTCAAGCGGCACGATCCTTACATGCCCCCGCGGGGCCCTTCATGATTTTTTACGCAGGAATGAAACAAAAGGAAAAGATCTCCTGAGGGCCGCGACCTGGGCAGCGTCGCCCACAATGTCGTGACACCTGGTCGATGCCATTCCCCTCCTAAGCCCAGGCACGGCGACGCGGCAGCTCGTAATAGTAGTCATCGCTTGAGCTTGGTCCGAAGGAATTGCCGCTGCTACTAGAGGTTTCGTGGACAAGGCCAAGGACAAGTTCACCGCCAAGGGCCTCGCAGCCTCGTCGGCTAGCAGGGGGATCGCCGTCCCGATCGCCTCCCCTAGGGCAGCACTCCAAATGTTTGCCGTCCTCTCCGAAGACCTTGAAGAAGAGCGCCGATGCCCCATCGTACTCGAAGTGGAGGGCGTGCCTCCCCTCCGAGTTACAGGCACGGGCGATCGCCCCCCATCCCCGGGTCATGAAGACGTCGTCGGAAAAGACAACCTCAACCTCCGCCTGCGAAGCCTGGCCGCAATAGCCGTCATGCTGCAACCACAACTCGAAAGGCCACCTCGACGGTATCTCCCCCGCCAGGGACCACGGGAGCCGGATCCATGTGCGCGGCGGCATCACCGCCCACACCACGAACTCGCGGGCCGTGCCCCCCAGCGTGGGCCTACGGGCAAGGCGGTCGCGCGGCCATCGCTTGTTCTCCTTCCCGGCTTCGTCCTCCACGACTTCCATGGCTGCTCTCATGAGCGGGGCCCTACACGCGAACGCTTGCGCCGACGGGGAAACCCGGCGGAGCGCGCTCGCACCAAGCCTGGGCAGCAGTAGGTGCTGTGGCGGCCTTGCACGGGCGGTCGCGTCTCTTCTTCGGCAGGAACAACTTCAAATCCACCTGTGGGGCCTTGCCCTTCTCCTCGGCGGAAAACCTCCTTGCTGGCGCCATGGATGCCTCGGCGTGACGGAGAAGAAGAAGGAGCGAGCAGCAAGAAGATGAAGATGGGCTGGGGGCTTCGCCCCCCTTTCCCATTTATAGGTGGAGGAAGGCTAACCGGCGGCCTCTCACGCTCCAAGCAATGATGGCCCCGCTCCATGCACCAGGCAGTTGTCAAGTCGGGCAGTTGCCGAGGCGACATGGGGAAGCGGAGAAGCACACGTCCCGTCAAGCGCCACGCGTCGGCCTGGCCCGCAGGTGATTAGGGCCCGTGGCGCCTCGCCCTTGCCCTTTGGCTTCACCTCGAAGCCAAGGCCGAGCGTGCCATGGGCCCGGGGCTACTGTCGGCGTTCTGGGTACTAGGGTACCCAGACTTGCCTTCCTGCGGCCCGACAGCGTGGCTCCTTCGACGGCCTGGTACAGCCCATCTATAAGACCGCCAAGACAAGACCCTCGCGAGGGCCCTCAGGCCTCGTGAGGCGGACGACACCAAGACCTCCGGAGGGAGCGGCCTCCCCAGGCTGCCTCCCGAGGAGCAGAGATTTCTATGCACGTACCCAACCTCACGAGGTTGCGATGACGTGAGCCATGACGACCAAGGCCAGGCGGGCGCCAGCGGGCGCAGAGGAGGCAGTTTCCTCTTTGGTGCTAAGGAGGCAAGGACAGGCGTGGGTTCCCGAGGAATCTCCCAAAGGTTTTCATTCCGGTGCTACAAGACCAAGACCACGGGCTCGGCAAGGCGGAGGTCATCACCGAGCCCACCGCTGCGTCACGACCAGAAGCTTTGCAGGAGAAGACCACCTTTCGTCAGGATAAGATGTACTACTTGTCCCCTTTCAAATTGGCCACTGTGGGATCCCTTCCCGCCTACATTTTGGGGGAAGAGGACCAAGGCCACTATAAATATAGGTTAGCCACCACCGTAGAGGGGGATCAGATCCTTTCAACCCTCACCAACATAGCTCTCGCGAGGCTGTTCATCCATTGTACTAGTTCATCCTCAGCCCCTCGTGAGGCCAATCCACCACAAACTAGGAGTAGAGTTTTACACCGCAAGGTGGCCCGAAGCTGGGTAAACAGTCGTGTTCATCTTCTTCCTTGCTCACGCGAGTCCGGCTAGACTAGGCTGTGGGGCGATGAGCTCAAAGCTTGAGAGGTTGAGATCTTCGCACACGCCCCAGAGTTCGAACCTTCTTGGGTCTGCGGAGCCCTAAATCCGACAGATGGCTTCGATTTCCCCCTCCCGGAGGGAAGTATCCCCGGCGGAATAGCTCCACCGGAGAGCAAAAGTGCTCCTGCCCAAGTTCCGCCTCAAGATGGCGGCGCTCCGTCCCGAAAGTCCTCCCTTTATTTAATTTACTAGGTCAAATGGGCTTATATACCAGAAGATGGGCACCGGAGGCTGGCCAGGGACACCACTACCCACCAGGGCGCGCTAGGGGGATAGGCATGCCCTGGTGCCTAATGGGCACTTGGGTGGCCCCCTCTGGTATTTATTTTCTCCAATAATTTTTAGGTATTCCAAAATAAATCTCTGTAAAATTTCAGCTCATTTGGAGATGTGCAGAATAGGTATCTCTGACATAGCTTTTTTAGGTCCAGAATTCTAGCTGCCGGTAATCTCCCTCTTTGTGTAAACCTTGCATATTATGAGAGAAAAGGCATTAGATTTACTCCACAAAGTGTTATATTGAATGAAAACACTATAAATGACAGTAGGAAAACATGATGCAAAATGGACGTATCAACTCCCCCAAAGCTTAGACCTCGCTTGTCCTCAAGCGAAAGCCGATATTGATAATCATGTCCACATGTTTAGAGAGCGAGGTGTCGATAGAACAAAATACGGACATAGTATCATCATGATCATTATTATAAAAGCAATAAATTTTATCATAAAACTTCTCATGAGCAAGTAACAATTTATCATAGCATCAAAGTATAAGGAATAAACTATCTTGAAAACTAAGAAACTATGTTCCCAGTCAATAATGCAATTGCAATTCGTCATATTTTCTGGAAGGGTCTCTTGTCGGATCCTTTTTGTCAAGTCCACATACTCAACCATCATTTAGTCTTCTATGATTGCTAACACTCACACCATATATATGGAGCAAAAGTTTTCAGCCAGACACATAGAAAGATAGGGGCTTATAATTTCGTCTCCCAACTTGTTCACATCAAGGGTGATGTCAACAATAATAACACATAATCACTCATATCCAATGGATATATGTCCCTAGATATTTCCCCACCACATGATGCTTGCAAAAGAGAAAATTAAAAAGAATAGAGGAGAATATTATTGACTCTTGCATAAAAAGTAAATACATAAAAGTAAAGGATAGGCCCTTCACAGAGGGAAGCAGAGGTTGTCATGTGCTTTTTATTTTTGAATGCACAAGACCTTAGTGCAAAAGAACGTCACGTTATATTGCCCCTTGTGATAGCAAACTTTATTATGCAGTCCATCGCTTTTATTACTTTGCCATCACAAGTTCGTACAACACTTATTTTCCCTTACACTAAAAGATCATACATATTTAGAAGCAATTTTTATTGCCTTATGCACCGATGACAACTTACTTGAAGGATCTTATTCAGTTCGTAGGTAGGTATAGTGGACTGTCATGACTTGAAATTGGGTTTAAGGTTTTTGTATGCACAAGTAGTATCTCTACTTGGTGCGGATTTTTGGCTAGCAAAGATATTGGGCGAGCACCACATGTTGGAGGATCTATGACAATATAACTTCTATGTGAATTTGAACAAACATAAATCATTATGTTGTCTTGTCCAACGCCAACAATTTGACATAAAATACTTAATGGGGGCTCACAATCATAAAAGATGTCCAAGATAGTATATTTGCATGTGAATCTTCTCTTCCCTTATTAATTTCTTTCATGAATTGCATCATTGACCAATGCTATATTTGTCAACTTTCAACAAATTTTACCACTTATACTTTTCCTTATGTAATGTCATTACTTACCATAAGATTAGCATATGATATTTTTCATTATTTTCATTGCTAGGATTGAAACATAAAATTAAAGAAGCAAAAACTCAAACTACTCTTTATTATATAACTCTCAACTCGATTACATAGATAGATAGATCATGAAACTAGCACTTGAAAATAGATCATACTAAACTTTTATTCAACTAAATCATGAAATAAGTAAGGATCAAACTAAGATAGTTAAAGATAATAAGAGTGATGGTGATACGATACCAGGACACTTACCCAAAGCTTGGCACAAGCCAAGGGGAGTGCCCATACCCGTGTACTCAAGTCTCCTTCTTTGGTGATGGTGGTGGTGATGAGGTGGTCTTCTTCTCCAACCTAAGTTTGAGGATGAAATTTTCCTCCTTCAAATCATCATTTTCTTTCTCAAGCTTCAATAACCTTTTACATAATGCCTCCTTATTTCCTGCGGAAAACGGGATGGAATAAATTGAATCATAGATTTGTTTACTGTGTTCGGAAGGCTCGACTTCTTGAACTCCACATGCATATCCCCTGGCTGAGGTAGGGGGACACCGTCTTCATCTGAGCTCGCATCTTCCGTTTCCTCCAAGTTTGCATCTTGCTCCTCATCTGTAGACCATAGATATGGATATATATATATATATATATATATATATATATATATATATATATATATATATATCCCCAAAGATCCTTGGATTTGCAACATAGTGGGAGACATAGCTCTCTCCATCTGAGTCTTGGGACGACATGATTGCAGATATGATAGGAAAACAACACGAAACAAGAACAGAGGATATTTCCGCGATACGGTGGTCAAAACGTCCGGGAGTATATATAAAGAATTTTTATCTTGCAAAACAAGTAATCCGGAGGAAAATAGAGGAGGGGCAGGCGCGCCATGGTGCCTAGTGGGCACCTGGGTTGCCTTCTCGGGTGTTTCTTATTTTTTTTCTAATATTCCAAAACTGATTGAAAATATTTTTACGGAATTTTTGGAGTCGGTTTACTTACCGTATCACGTACCTCTTCCATTTTAGGGTTCTGGAGTGTTCTGGAAGTTCTCTTTTATGTATTCCTCCGGTGTCATGGTTTGAATAATGTTAGTTTCAACATTAATATGTGTACCTGAAATATAGTGCTTAATTCTTTGTCCATTGCCACCTTCGGATTAGTGCCTTCGGCATTAGTGATCTTAATAGCTCCTGAGCGATAAACTTCTTCAATGATATATGGTCCTTCCCACTTGGAGAGGAGTTTTCCTGCAAAAAATCAAAAACGAGAATTGTACAATAGAACATACTCACCCACTTTGGATTCCTGCTTTTGGATTCTTTTGTCATGCCATCTTTTAATTTTTTCTTTGAACAATTTGGCATTTTCACAGCTTGGGTTCTCCATTCATCTAGTGAGCTAATATCAAATAGCCTCTTTTCACCGGCAAGTTTGAAATCATAATTTAGTTCTTTAATTGCCCAATAAGCTTTGTGTTCTAGCTCAAGAGGCAAATGACCAGCTTTTCCATAAACCATTTTATATGGAGACATACCCATAGGATTTTTTTAAGCTGTTCTATAAGCCCAAAGTGCATCATCAAGTTTTTTAGACCAATTCTTTCGAGATTTGTTGACAGTCTTTTGTGATATTAACTTTATTTCTCTATTCCTCAAATCAACTTGACCACTAGATTGAGGGTGATAAGGGGATGCAATTCTATGGTTGACATCATATTTAGCAAGCAATTTACGAAAAGCACCATGAATAAAATGTGAACCACCATTAGTCATTAAATATCTAGGGACCCCAAACCTCGGGAAAATAACTTCTTTAAGAATTTTAATGGAGGTGTTATGATCAGCACTACTAGTTGGGATAGCTTCTACTCACTTAGTGACATAATCAACAGCAACCAAAATATGTGTATACCCATTAGAGGAAGGAAAAGGCCCCATATAATCAAAGCCCCGAACATCGAATGGTTCAATAACAAGTGAATAATTCATATGACGTCAACCAATATTACCAATTCTTTGGCATTCATCACAAGATAAAGCAAACTTACGAGCATCCTTGAAAAGAGTAGGCCAATAAAAACCAGTTTGTAATACCTTGTGTGTAGTTCTATCTCCCGCATGGTGTCCTCCATAACCTTCGGAGTGACATTTCCGTAAGATTTCTTCCTGTTCATGCTCCTTCTTTATAAAGATGTGGGTCATCCCAAAGGTAATGTCTTAAATCAAAGAAGAATTTTTTCTTTTGTTGGTATGTAAAAGTAGGTGGTATAAATTTAGCAACAATATAATTAGCATAGTCTGCATACCCAGGAGTATGACGAGAAGCATTTATGACAGCTAGTTGTTCATTGGGGAAGCTATCATCAATAGGTAGTGGGTCATCAAGAATATTTTCTATCCTAGCCAAGTTATCAGCTACGGGGTTCTCAGCTCCCTTCCTATCAGTGATATGCGAATCAAATTCTTGTACAAAAAAACCCACCTAATGAGTCTAGGTTTAGCATCTTTCTTTTCAATAAGGTATTTAATAGCAGCATGATCGATGTGAAAAATTACTTTAGAATCAACTATGTAGGATCTGAATTTATCACAAGCAAACACAACTGCTAAAAATTCCTTCTCAGTACTAGCATAATTTCTTTGAGCACTGTCTAGAGTCTTACTAGCATAATGGATAACATTTAATTTCTTATTAACTCTTTGTCCTAGAAAAGCACCAACAATATAATCACTAGCATCACACATAATTTCAAAAGGCAAGTTCCAATCAGGTGGTTGAACAATAGGTGCAGAAGTTAAGGCTTTCTTAAGTGTTTCAAAGGCTTCTACACAACCATCATCAAAAATGAATGGGATATCTTTTTACTAGAGATTTGTAAGAGGCCTAGAAATTTTAGAGAAGTCCGTAATAAACCTTCTATAGAAGCTAGCATGACCGAGGAAACTTCTTATACCTTTAATATCTTTAGGTCATGGCATTTTCTCAATTGCATCAACTTTAGCTTTATCCACCTCAATACCTCGTTCGGAAATTTTATGCCCCAAGACAATACCTTCATTCACCATAAAGTGGCACTTCTCCCAATTGAAGAAAAGATTAGTTTGTTCACATCTCTGCAAAACTCGATCAAGGTTGCTTAAGCAATCATCAAAAGAAGTTACATAAACGGAAAAATCATCCATGAAAACCTCAACAATCTTTTCACAAAAGTCAGAGAATATTGCAGTCATACATCTTTGAAAGGTAGCAGGTGCATTGCATAAACCAAAGGGCATACGTCTATAAGCATAAGTTCCAAAAGGATAAGTAAAGGTGGTTTTCTCTTGATCAGGTTGCGATACAGGTATTTGAGAGAAACCAGAATATCAATCAAGAAAGCAAAAGTGTGTGTGCTTAGATAATCTTTCTAACATTTGATCAATAAAGGCAAAGGGTAATGATCTTTTCTAGTGGCTTTATTTAATTTTCTGAAATCAATTACCATTCTATAGCCCGTCACAATTCTTTGCGGGATAAGTTCATTTTTATCATTAGGAACAACAGTAATACCTCCTTTCTTAGGGACGCAATGAACAGGTCTTACCCATCTACTATCAGCTCTAGGATAAATTATACCTGCTTCCAGAAGCTTTAATATTTCAGTTCTTACCACTTCCTTCATCTTAGGATTTAATCGTTGTTGATGATCAACTTAGCATCGGGCTCCATATTAGTCTTGTGCTGGCAGAGAGTGGGACTGATGCCCTTAAGATCATCAAGAGTATATCCAATAGCAGCACGGTGCTTCCTCGGAGTTTTTAATAATCTCTTTTCCTCATGCTCTGTAAGTTTAGCACTAATAATAATAGGATATATCTTCTTCTCATCAAGATAAGCATATTTCAAAGTATCAGACAATTGTTTCAATTCAAACACAGGATCACCCTTAGGTTGAGGAGGGCCTCCTAGAGTTTCAACAGGCAAATTGTGTTTAAGAATAGGTTGTTGATCAAAGAACATCTTATCCATTTCAGTTCTTGCATGCAAGTGCATATCATTTCCATGGTCTAGGAAATATTGTTCTAGCGGATCAGTAGGTGGTACGGTAATAGAAGAAAGACCAATTATTTCATGCTTACTAGGCAATTCCTTATTATGAGGTTGTCTACGAAACTTAGAGAAATTAAACTCATGAGACACATCACCAAATTTAACACTAACAGTTTCTTTATTGCAATCTATCTTAGCATTAACAGTGTTCAAGAAAGGTCTACCAAATATTATGGGACAAAAATCATCTTGTGGAGAACCAAGAACTAGAAAATCAGTAGGGTATTTTATTTTCCCACACAAGACTTCAACATCTCTAACAATCCCAAGTGGTGTGATAGTATATCTGTTTGCAAGTTTAATAGTAACATCAATATCTTCTATTTCAGCAGGTGCAATATCATTCATAATTTCTTGGTATAAAGTAAAAGGGATAGCACTCACACTAGCACCCAAATCACATAAGCCTTGATAACAATGATCTCCTATTTTAACAGAGACAACGGGCATGCCAACAATGGGCTTATTCTTATCCTTAGTATCTGGTTTGGCAATTGTAGCAGCTTCATCACTGAAGTAAATAGCATGCCCATCTAAATTATCAACCAAGAGATCTTTAACCATAGCACTACTAGGTTCTACTTTAATTTGTTCAGAGGGTCTAGGTGCTCTAATATTACTTTTGTTAACCACGGTTGAAACCTTAGCATGTTCCTTTATACTAACAGGGAAAGGTGGTTTTTCAATATAAGAAGTAGGCACAACTGGATCAACATTGTAAATGATAGTTTCATCTATAACTGGCTCCTCAATCTTTTCTTCAATAGGTGGATGATGTTTAAACCATTTCTCCTTAGGGAGATCAAAATGAGTAGCAAATGATTCACAAAAGAGGCTACTATCTTAGAGTCAAGTCCATATTTAGTGCTAAACTTGTGAAAAGCATCGGTATCCATAAAAGATTTAACACAATCAAACTTAAGTGTTATACCTGACTCATTACCTTTGTCGAGTTCCCAATCTTCGGAGTTGCATTTAATTATTTCAAGAAGGTTCCCTATGAATTCAATAGTTTTCTTCATAAAAGAGCCAGTCGAAGAAGAATCCAGCATGGTTTGATTATCATGAGAAGGTCGAGCATAAAAAATCTTTAAGATAATTTCCTTTGAGAGCTCAAGATTGGGCCATGTATACATCATGTATTTCAGCCTCCCCCAAGCTTGAGCAATACTTTCTCCTTAATGAGGACAAAAATTATATATATAATTCCGATCATGATGACTAGATGCATAGACTAAAACTTTTGATGGAATTCCAAATTCAATTGATTCCAGTCCCAAGATCCAATATCATCACATAGCCTATACCATGTCTATGATTTTCCCCAAAAAATAAAGGGAAAACCTTCTTCTTAATTTCATCTCCGGGTAAACCTGCAAGCTTAAATAATCCACAAACTTTATCTACATAGATTAGGAGCATATCAGGATGTAGTGTTTCATCTCCCGCATAAGGATTAGCTAGCAGTTTCTCTATCATACCCGAAGGAATATCATAGAAAATATTTTGAGTAGGTGCAGTAGGTTGAGGAGTAACTCTTTGTGCTTCCGGTCAAGGTGAAGATACCCCAAACAAACCCTTCAAAGGATTGTTTTCCATAGTAACAAGTAACAGTAAATTTCAGCACGTAATATAAATTTTTTTCTTACCAAATACCACTCACCAAAAGCGCTTCACTCCCCGGCAACGGTGCCAGAAAAGAGTCTTGATGACCCACAAGTATAGGGGATCAATCGTAGTCCTGTCGATAAGTAAGAGTGTCGAACCCAACGAGGAGCAGAAGGAAATGACAAGTGGTTTTCAGTAAGGTATTTTCTGCAGGCACTAAAATTGTTGGTAACAGATAGTTTGATAGCAAGATAATTTGTAACGATCAAGTAATAGTAACAGTAACAAAAGTGCAGCAAGGTAGCCCAATCCCTTTTGTAACAAAGGACAGGACGGAACAATCTCTTATAACAGGCAAAGCATTCTTGAGGACACACGGGAATTTCATCTAGTCACTTTCATCATGTTGGTTCGATTCGCATTCGCTACTTTGATAATTTTAGTATAATTTTTATATATTCCAAAATAAATCTCCATAAAATTTTAGCTCATTTGGTGATGTGCATAATAGGTATCTCTGACATAGCTTTTTCAGGTCCAGAATTCCAGCTGTTATAAACTCCCTCTTTGTGTAAACCTTGCATATTATGAGAGAAAAAGCATTAGAATTACTCCACAAATTGTTATATTGAATGAAAACACAATAAATGATAGTAGGAAAACATGATACAAAATGGACGTATCACACCTCTCTATGTTTCCAATACGATTAAATTGAAAGAAACTGTTTATACTATGCATTGGCCTTTACTTTGTGTGCATGAATTGTTCTTTTATGACATGCCGATGCATAGGAATAGAGTTAGACTTTGTTGTTACATGATATATATTACTTTGTGCTCAATACTAAAACACAAATCATTGTTAATTAAAACTGGCTTTGATATACCTTGGGATCTGGGTGGATCAATTACATGAGTACTTTATGCCTAGCTTAATGGCTTTAAAGAAAGCGCTGCCAGGGAGACAACCTGGAAGTCTTAGAGAGTCATGTTATTCTGTTGTGTGCTTTTAAAAAGTTTAAAAACAAAAAAATATAGAGTTAACCTAAAACTTTTGAAAAGAAAAGTGAAAGTAAGAAAGACGAGCACCGTTGAAGTGGGGGAGCTCCTTGAACTTTGTTCATGCCCATGAAAACTTTGCAAATCTTGTATTACAGAAACTTTTCAACAAAAATAATTATCCCTTGTACAAATCCATTGTATTATAAAAATAATGTGCTAAGATTTTCCTTTAGGATGATTAGATTGCTTGTTTGGTATGTGCGGTGCAAAAGCAGAAACTTTTGCTATAGTATGTGAATTTACATTTTTTACTGGAAAGTGAAAAAATTCTCAAATTTCTACATGATACTGCTATACAATTTTTTTATTTTTTCCTAATTTTTCATAATTCTTTGAGTTACAGAAGTATAGGTACCATTCAAATCTTTACAAACTATGTGGTCTCCTTTAAAGTGGGTAATGATTGCGGTTATAGTTTTGTTATTTGCGTATGTTTGAAATCTTGTTGAGCCTCCTTTAAAGTGGGTAATGATTGATTATAATTATACAATAATGTTATAGAAGTACATGATGGGATTTTATGTTATATGTACTAACCCCGCAAATAAAAAGTTCGGTTAAGTTTTGTGTGGATGAAGTGTTCGAAGATCGAGGAGGTATCGATATGAGGAAAATAATGAGAGGCAAGAGTTCAAGATTGGGCATGCCCAAGGCACCCCAAGTAAATATTCAAGGAGACTCAAGTGTCTAAACTTGGGGATTGATACGTCTCCAATCTATCTATAATTTTTGCTTGTTCCATGCTGTTATATTATCATTCTTGGATGTTTTATATTCATTTTATAGAAACTTTATATCATTTTTTGGGACTAACCTATTAACATAGTGCCCAGTGCCAGTTGCTGTTTTTTGCTTGTTTTTTACTTCACAGAATATCAGTACCAAACGGAGTCCAAACGCAGCGAAAATTTTTGGAGATTTTTTTCTGGACCAGAAGACACCTAGTGGGCCAAGAAAGCACCAGAGGGGAGGCCCGTGGGGAGTACAACCCACCAGGGCATGCCTAGGCGTGCCCAGGGGGGCTGTGCCCCCCACAGAGACCTCCTGCACCGCCTCTTCACCCTATAAATTCCCAAATATTTCAGAAACCCTAAGGGAGCCGACGAAACACAATTCCAGCCACCGCAAGTTCCAGAACCACGAGATCCAATCTAACACCATCACGGAGGGGTTCATCATCCTCATTGGTGCCTCTCCGATGATGCGTGAGAAGTCCACCATAGACCTAAGGGTCCGTCAGCAGTAGCTAGATGGCTTCTAATCTCTTTTTGATTCTCAATACAATGGTCTCTTGGAGATCTATTTGATGTAACTCTTTTTGCGGGGTGTTTGTTGGGATCCGATGAACTTTGAGTTTATGATCAGATCTATATCCATGAATATTGTTTGAGTTTTCTTTGATCTCTTATATGCATGATTATTTATACCCTTGTATTTCTTCTTCGAATCTTTGGTTTAGTTAGGCCAACTATATCGATTTTTCTTGCCATGGAAGGAGGTGCTTTGTGATGGGTTCGATCTTGCGGTGTTCTTTCCCAGTGACAGAAGGGGCAGCAAGACAGGCATGTATCGTTGCTATTAAGGATAACAAGATGGGGGCTATTCCTACATGAATAGATCTCGTCTACATCATGTCATCATTCTTATTGCATTACTCAGTTTATCCATGAACTTAATACACTAGATGCATGCTGGATAGTGGTCGATGTGTGGAGTAATAGTAGTGGATGCAGGTAGGAGTCGGTCTACTAATCTTGGACATGTTGCCTATATATTGATCATTGCCATTGATATCGTCATAATTATTCGATCTTCTATCAATTTCCGAACAGTAATTTGTTTACCCACCGTCTGCTATTTCTCAAGAGAAGCCACTAGTGAAATCTACGGCCCTCGGGTCTATTCTTTACCATATTTGCTTTGAGATCTATTTTTATTCGCTTTTATTTTCAGATCTATTATTCCAAAAACCCAAAAATAACTTGCTGCACTTTTTTATTACTTATTTTATTTCACGTTTTATCTAGAGCTATTTATCCAATCTATCACAAATTTATCTATCTTTTTACCAGGGAGGATCAAATATTCTCCCGTCAACTTGCCAATTTCAGGCGTCGCTACCTAGGAGGGTGACAACCCCTCTTACGCGTTGGGTTTCAAGTATTTGTTCTTTGTGTGCAGGTACCATTTACATAGTGTTGCTTGGTTCTCCTACTGGATTGATACCTTGGTTTCATAACTAAGGGAAATACCTACCGTAGCTGTACTGCATCATCCCTTCCTCTTTGGGGAAATACCAACGCAGTTTCAAGCAACATCAAAAGGAATTTCTGGCGCCGTTTCCAGGGAGACATCATCAACATCTATCAGGTTCCTCATCACAAATCTCATCTCCTTGCAATTTACATTATTTGCCATTTGCCTCTCGTTTTCATCTCCCCCACTTCACAATTTTTTTTGCCATTTTATTCGCCGTCTTTTTCGTTCGCCTTTTTCTCGTCAGATCTCTTATTTGCTTGAACTAGTCATCATGAGTGATTTTGGTATAGCAGAAACAGATGATGGCCTAACTCCTAAAATTGGGCTATCTGGCAATCTGGATGCTAAAACTTTTGTTTTGGGGCAAGGGAATGTTATGGGAAAAAACATATCCAAGAATTTTTCAATTGTGTTGGAAATTTGACTCTTGATGATGCTCCTATACTTAAAAGAACTCAATCTTATGCGGAAGCTATTTCAGCACTAGTTCTGAAACTTGAAAATAGATTTATCCGTACCCACCCTACCTTGCAGAGATTGTTTTATGAGCTACCCGTTATAAAGAATCCTAAAGCAAAAAGTTAGCTACCCTTATTCTTATGAATTAATTTGACTACATAGTACGGGAAGCAAGGGAATTTTTTGATTTTTATGGTATGAGCCGTGAAAAACCGGTGATAAATGAGATCCTTTACAATAGTGATTATATGTTGAGGCGTTTGCTTGGAAATAATCAAATTTTTAATGAGAACCTTAAAAAGGAAATCCCCATTTTAGATATAATCCAACAAGTTTTGAATGATGTTAATCAACAATATTCTTGGATTGTGGCCGGAAATCAAAGGGGATACGTACATGGGCAACTTGATAATGCTAAAATTTCTATGGATAATTTGTTTCAAGTTATTTTTGCAAAACCTCCTGACAAGAACACATCTATGGAAAATAAGAAGAAAGATTATAATACTTGAATCTTTGCATTTTGTCTAGCTAGGGGCATAAAACGATGGTGCTTGTTGGGAGGCAACCCAATGAATAAAATTTATTTTTGCCTTTTTTTTTCAGTTCTTGAGTGTTTGCACAATTATGCCTCTGTTATGATTTTGTTTTTTATGTTTTAGTTAGTATTTGTTCCAAGTAAAGCCTTTGGGATAGCTTTGGTGATAGTTGATTTGATCCTGTTGAAAAACAGAAACTTTTGCGTCCAGTAACAGAATTGTTTAAATTCACAGAAGAGACAAAAATTCTGAATTTTTTACACAAGATTGATATATAAATTGCCTCTGTTTTCATAATTTTTCAGAATTTTTGGAGTTACATAAGTATGAGAAAAATTCACATCTTTACAGACTACTCTGTTTTTGACAGATTCTATTTTCCTTGCATTGTGTGCTTATTTTGATGAATCTATGGATTGTATCAGGGGGTATAAGCCATGGAAAAGTTAGAATATAGTAGATATAATGCAATAACAAAATTTGAATGGGTTTGCAACAGTACTTAATGTCACACCCTGATTTTCATGACACAACATTTAGGATTAATTAAGCATAAAAATTTGGTTCAACAAATTTTTTTGTGTCGATTTGGTCTCTGTTTTGATTTGGATTTTTGTTTGCCATATGAAAGTGCTCTAAAAATCAAATAAATCCTCCAACTCTTATACTCCTTCTCCTTGATCCAAAACATTGCCCAATGATCATGCCATGTGTATAGGACATAATAGTATTTTCTTGCAAAAATAATTTGGCCAAAAAGTATTTTCTAAATTAGGTTTTCTAAAAAAAACCTTAGTTAAGGCTTGAACTACAAGTACTTAATTTGGGATGTGAAATATCTTTCAAAAATTATATTTGAATCCTATTAGAAATAGGACTCCCTAAAACCACAAAAATATTATTTTAACAGTTAATTTGTGATTTTATTTAAAGGCTTTTTCTTTAGGCCAGAAATGGTCTTTAATAGGTTAAAATAATTTTAATGTTTCAAAAATATTTGAGAAAAATTTAGGGAAGCTCGATGGACATATATTGTCCATATATATGAGTTTCAACACATGGCCATGACCAAACTATTGGTCAAATCCCTCAAAAAACCCTTTCTGGACATTTCAAGCTTTTGAAATATTTACAAAGGAAATATTATCTATAAATTCCAAGAAAATTCCGGCATGTCACAAATGCAATATTTGATGATCTTGCCAAGACTCATGTCTTGGAGAGCAAGTTAACATCATAAAAACTCCTCAAAACCATCTCTGTCTAGAACCAAATTTGAGTAACTCTACATTGCCAACTGTCTCCTTTTGATCTCAATTTTTGTGTACATGCTATAATCTACAAATGATGACACTACACCAAGTGGTGCAATAAGGAGAATAGATTTGCATGACTAAATCTTGGGAAACCCATTTCTGTTGATTTTTAGGGTTGCCAAAGTTGCATTGCCAACTTTCTTCAAATGAGCTCAAACTTGGTGGTAAACCTTATTTCTTTCTACTATTTGATCCTGTTAAATCTCATGGCAAGGAGAATCCATTTACTTTCCCAAATCACCATCAAACACATTCTGCTATTTTACCAAGACAACTATTTTGACCCCTTCTACTATTGTCCATGAGCTCAAATTTTTACCACAGCTGACCCTGATCACCTTCTACCTCTGGTAAAATTTGCAATGCCATGGACCAATAATTAAGGGGTGAAATTCTCACTTTCTCTCTCTGGACAGCCACTATTCCCCTCTCTCTCCACCTCCCATCTCATCCAGTAGCTCTCCAGAGCATCCAATGCCACCGATACCTTGTTTACTCACCCCATAACCCCTAGACAATAGTGGACACGCTCATGGTGCATAAAGAATGCCATTGCAGGCCATGGCCGCGCTCTGGAGCGTGCTACAGTCCTCTCCCGCACTTTAGCACGCCCATTCTAAGGCCTCCCGTCGACCTTGGGGGCCGGGATCGTGTCCTCTGAGGCCGCGCCCATGTCCTCGACACGGCACGCGGTCGGGATCCTCCTCCATCACCCTCCTCTCCTCCCCATCGAGCATGCCCGAGAGCTCCTGAGTGGACACAAGCTCCACCTCGTTGGCCTCCTACATACACCCCTCCCCCGGCCTCTATCTCGTCTCCATTCACAGTCCCTCCCTCTCAGCTACCTCCTGGACCAAGCCTCTCGTCCTCCCGTGCCCGTTGTCCACCTCTATGGCCGGAGTGCCGCCGCCATTGCCCTCAGTCAAGCCCGAGCACCCCCTGCCTGACTTCCCCAACCAAGCACTCCAGAGCAACCCCAAGACCCACATGGGGCTTTCCCGAGCCTCAATTCATCTCCTCCGCGGCTGCAGCAACTCTGCCCATCTTCACTGAAGCCGGTCTCCGCCATGGCCGTGACCTTGCCCGCCTCGGTCCTCCCCTGGGTGCCTTTATAGGGGCACCAGGTGCGGCGCGGTGCCCTGAGCGCGCCCATACCTCCGGCGCCTCCCACGGTGGCCGGTGGCGCCGGCCATTGCCCGCAGACGCCGCCCCTCTGCCTCATGTCGTGCCTGTGCAAGGAGAACAAAGAAGCTGCCAGCGGGGCCCGCGAGTCGGTGGCTCAGGAGAGCCTGGGCCACTGACGGGGAGGGCCCACTCCCTTTAAGTGGAAATGGCATCGCTCGGAGTCGCCTTCCTGTGCCGAAAATGTATTCCGTGTAATATGTGTTCGACGTCGCCCGGTCCCCCACATAGCTGAGCTGCTGGGCCGGACCAGCAGCTATCTTACGCCCGGTGCGTAATATTTGGTATACCCATTTCTTTTCCTTTTCCTTTCCTGTAAAACTTGTAAAATCTCCCAAATATTCAAATGAACTCCAAACTTGTTGATTCAAACTCCTAGTGGCTTCTAAATTCCTGATATACTTCATGGTGCATTGTGCACATTTTTCCAGAACACTTTCCTTCACACATATTCAATAAATCCTATTATCTTAATTCTATGCTGAACTTTAGAAAATCACAGAGAGCCCCTTTTTTATCCAAACTCCATGATTCAAATTACTAGATACTTATAAGTTCATAACTTAGGTTATGAACATTTGTCCCAATACTTTCTGTGCCACATAAAATATTGGTCCATTTCTTCATGTATTGCCAACTTTGCAAATTCATAGGAAAATCATTTGAACTCAAATCCAGTGAAACTAACTCCTACAGGTTTATAAAATCATGCCTTGTTAAATGAGTTCCTTTTCTCATTTTACAAAAATATATTTCTGTAGACTTCTTGCAAATCCATTAATCCCTTGACTCCATCATATTGAAATGTCCAAAAATCCTCATTGATCCAAATCCCATGAAACCAATTTGGCCATTTTTCATATGACCAAAGGTATCCTAGAAAAGTCAAATCCCTATTTTTAGAGCACTTTTATTTTCTGCATTGTTGTGTTGCTTAATGTGTTTGCTTTCGACAGTAGTTGACGAAGTAGACGGAATACTTGGAGGTGGAACAGAAGATTTGAAGACTTTGCTGAGCCAGGCAAGCAGCCCTTTGACCATGATACCCCTCTCTTCTTCCTCGGTACTTTTCCGAATGCATAATGATGATGATGATGATGATGAACTTGTTGTGAATCATTGCATTGATGCATACCGTTGATACTTGCACATTCGTAGCTCTACCTTGTGCTTAGGGATACGATCACGAGTACTTGATATTAACGCATGATGTTGCACCTATGCCATGATCATCTTGTAGCTACAATCTTTCGAAAAAACCCTCGGGTGCCCCTAATGCCCGCGGGTGAAGTTGAACTTGGTCACCACTTGATGAAGAGGTGGTGCACTGAAGCAAGTGAATATGTGTTCTTTACATAAACGGATTAGATTTAAGATTTGTTGACCAACCCAACCAAACATGCGCAACCACTCTACCCTTATATGGAAAAGGGCATTATTGATTACCTAGTCCGCGCTAGCATGGAGGACGCATTACTAGTGACAGGAGTGGCGTGGTCACTCTCGGGACGGGGTCGTGCTTGGATAGGCGGCCATGACTGTTTTCACGGGGCACCGGACACACCGTTGGTACCCCCGTGCCTGTGTTATGTGATGAATATGGGAGCATAGCTCCATAGAATTCAACATGTAAGAATGTGTGGCACAGGGGATGGTATCAATCAAGTGGACTCCATGTTGGTGGCGTCTAGGGAAAGGTATTGATCGGGTGCTTACCCCGGGTACTTGAGGTACCGTGGGTCATGGATGACACGAAAGCTTCCCGGATCTTGTGGGTCAATTGTGCAACCTCTGCAGAGTGTCAAACTATTCAAATAGCCGTGTCCATGGTCAAGGATAGTTGGGTGGTGCTGCTTAGACTATGTCCATATGTTTCTGAAAACAACACGGTTTGGCAGAATTGTTGATGTGATTCATGAGGAAGTTACGATGAGCTTGAGGCTGAGTTGTTTACAACTCTTCCTCGGTGTTGATGTCTGTAAGCTCTTGATAGATGTTACAGACGCATTCATGACACCATTATGTATTGATCATACTTGCATAAGAAAAACTATCTTGCCACAGATATGCTATCATAGTGATAATGCCATGCATACTTTACTTTGTTTCCATTCATGGGTTGCTTGCGAGTACATTCAAAGTACTCATTGGCTTGTCACTGGTTATTTTATTGGCTAGGCACGAAAGAACAGGATATAATGAAGAGTACCTTGGTGGCGAACACCCAGATTTTCATGACACAACATTTTGGATTAATTAAGCATAAAAATTTGGTTCAACAAAAACTTTTGTGCTGATTTGGTCTCTATTTTGATTTGGATTTTTGTTTGCTGTTTGTAAGTGCTCTAAAAATCAAATAAATCCTCCAACTCTTATACTCCTTCTCCTTGATCCAAAACTTTGCCCAATGATCATGCCATGTGTATAGGACAGAATAGTATTTTCTTGCAAAATAATTCGGCCAAAAAGTATTTTCTAAATTAGGTTTTCCAAAAAACCCCTCAGTTAAGGTTTGAACTACAAGTACTTAATTTGGGATGTGAAAAATCTTTCAAAAATTATATTTGAATCCTATTAGATATAGGACTCCCTAAAACCACAAATATATTAATTTAACAGTTAATTTGCTATTTTATTTAAAGGCTTTTTCTTTAGGTAAGAAATGGTCTTTAATAGGTTAAAATTATTTTAATGTTTCAAAAATATTTGAGAAAATTTAGGGAAGCTCAGTGGACATATATTGTCCATATATATGAGTTTCAACACATGGTCATGACCAAACTATTGGTCAAATACCTCAAAAACCCTTTCTGTACATTTCAAGCTTTTGAAATATTTACAAAGGAAATATTATCTATAAATTCCAAGAAAATTCTGGCATGAAACAAATGCCATATTTGATTGCCAAGACTCATGTCTTGGAGAGCAAGTTAACATTATCAAAACTCCTCAAAACCATCTCTGTCCAGAACCAAATTTGAGCAACTCTACATTACCAACTGTCTCCTTTTGATCTCAACTTTTGTGTACATGCTATAATCTCCAAATGATGACACTACACCAAGTGGTGCATCAAGGAGAATCGATTTGCATGACTAAATCTTGGGAAACCCATTTCTGTTGATTTTTAGGGCCTGCCAAAGTTGCATTGTCAACTTTATTCAAATGAGCTCAAACTTGTGGTAAACCTTATTTCTATCTACTATTTGATCCTGTTAAATCTCATGGAAAGGAGAATCCATTTACTTGCCCAAATCAACATCAAACACATTCTGCTATTTTACCAAGACCACTGTTTTGACCCCTTCCACTATTCTCCATGAGCTCAAATTTTTACCACAACTGACCCTGATCACCTTCTACCTCTGGTAAAATTTGCAAGGCCATGCACCAATAATTGAGTGGTGAAATCCTGACTTTCTCTCTCTGGACAACCACTATTCCCCTCTCTCTCCACCTCCCCTCTCATCCAGTAGCTCTCTAGAGCATCCAATGCCATGTTTACTCACCCCCAGAACCCCTAGACACTAGTGGACACGCTCATAGTGCATAAAGAATGCCATTGTAGGCCATGGCCATGCTCTGGAGCACGCTACAGTGCTCTCCCGCACTGTAGCACACCCATTCCGAGGCCTCCCATCGACCTTGGGCGCCGGGATCATGTCCCTCGAGGCCGCGCCTACATCCTCTACAGGGCACGCGGTCGGGATCCTCCTCCCTCACCCTCCTCTCCTACCCATTGAGTATGCACAAGAGCTCCCGAGCGGACACGATCTCCAACTCGTCGGCCTCCTACATACACCCCTCCCCCGGCCTCTATCTCGTCTCCATTCACACTCCCTCCCTCTCAGCTACCTCCTGGACCAAGCCTCTCATCCTCCCGTGCCCTCTGTCCACCTCTATGGCAGGAGTGCCGCCGCCATTGCCCTCGGTCAAGCCCGAGCCTCCCCTACCCGTCCGCTCCAACCAATCACTCCAGAGCAACCCCAATACCCACATGGGGCTTTCCTGAGCCTCAATTCATCTCCTCTGCGGCTGCAGCACCTCTGCCCATCTTCACCGACGCCGGCCTCCGCCGTGGCCGTGACTTCGCCTGCCTCGATTCTCCCCTGGGTGCCTTTATAGGGCACCCGGTGCGGTGCGGTGCCTTGAGCTTGACCGTACCTCCGGCACCTCCAACGGTGGCCAGTGGCGCTGGCCATCGCCCGCAGAAGTCGCCCCTCTGCCTCCTATCACGCCCACGCGAGGAGAACGAAGAAGCTGCCAGCAGGGCCTGCGAGTCGGCGGCTCAGGAGAGCCTGGGCCACTGACGGGGAGGGCCCACTCCCTTTAAGTGGAAACGGCATCACTGGGAGTCGCCTTCCTGCGCCGAAAACGTATTCCGTGTAATACATGTTCGACGTCGCCCGGTCCCCCGCATAGCTGAGCTGATGGGCCGGACCAACATCTACCTTATGCCTGGTACGTAATATTTGGTATACCCATTTCTTTTCCTTTTCCTTTACTGTAAGACTTGTAAAATTTCCCAAATATTCAAATGAACTCCAAATTTGTTGATTCAAACTCCTAGTGGCTTCTAAATTCCTGATATACTTCATGGTGCATTGTGCACATTTTTCCATAACACTTTCCTTCCCACATATTTAATAAATCCTATTTTCTTAATTATGTGTTGAACTTTAGAAAATCAAAGAGAGCCCCTTTTTTATCCAAACGCCATGATTCAAATTCCTAGATACTTCTAAGGTCATAACTTAGGTTATGGACATTTGTCCTAATACTTTCTGTGCCACATAAAATATTCGTCCATTTCTTCATGTATAGCCAACTTTGCAAATTCATAGGAAAATCATTTGAACTCCAAATCCAGTGAAACTAACTCCTACATGTTTATAAAATCATGCCTTGTTAAATGAGTGCCTTTTCTCATTTTACAAAAATATATTTCTGTAGACTTCTTGCAAATCCATTAATCCCTTGACTCCATCATATTGAAATGTCCAAAAATCATCATTGATCCAAATCCGATGAAACGACTTTGGCCAATTTTCATATGACCAAAGGTATCCTAGAAAAGTCAAATCCCTATTTTTAGAGCACTTTTATTTTCTGCCTTGTTGTGTTGCTTAATGTGTTTGCTTTTGACGGTAGTTGACGAAGTAGACGGAATACTTGGAGGTGGAACAGAAGATTTGAAGACTTTGCCGAGCCAGGCAAGCAGCCCTTCAACCATGATACCCCTCTCTTGTTCGTCAGTACTTTTCTGAATGCATAATGATGACGATGATGATGAACTTGTTGTGAATCATTGCATTGATGCATACCGTTGATACTTGCACATTCATAGCTCTACCTTGTTCTTAGGGATACGATGACGAGTAATTGATATTGACGCATGATGTTGCACCTATGCCATGATCATCTCGTAGCTACAATCTTTGGGAAAAAACCTCGGGTGCCCGTAATGCCCGCGGGTGATGTTGAACTAGGTCACCAATTGATGAAGAGGTGGTGCACCGAAGCAAGTGAATATGTGTTGTTTACAGAGATGGATTAGATTTAAGATTTGTTGACCGTCCCAACCAAACATGCGCAACCACTCTACCCTTATATGGGAAAGGGCATTATTGATTACCTAGTCCGCGCTAGCATGGAGGACGCATTACTAGTGATGGGAGTGGCGTGGTCACTCTCGGGACGGGGTCGTGCTTGAATAGGCGGCCATGACTGTTTTCACAGGGCACTGGACACACCGTTGGTACCCCCGTGATTGTGTTATGTGATGAATATGGGAGCGTAGCTCCACAAAATTCAACATGTAAGAAGGTGTGGCATGGGGGATGGTATCAATCGAGTGGACTCCATGTTGGTGGCGTCTAGGGAAAGGTAGTGATCGGGTGCTTACCCCGGGTACTTGAGGTACCGCGGGTCGTGGATGACACGAAAGCTTCCCGGATCTTGTGGGTAAAGTGTGCAACCTCTGCAGAGTGTCAAACTATTCGAATAGCCATGTCCATGGTCAAGGACAGTTGGGTGGTGCTGCTTAGACTATGTCCATATGTTTCTGAAAACAACACGGTTTGGAAGAATTGTTGATGTGATTCGTGCAGAAGTCACAATGAGCTTGAGGCCGAGTTGTTTACAACTCTTCCTCGATGTTGATGTCTGTAACCTCTTGATACATGTTACAGACCCATTCATGACACCATTAAGTATTGATCATAGTTGCATAAGAATAACTATCTTGCCACAGATATGCTATCATAGTGATAATGCCATGCATACTTTACTCTCTTTCCATTCATGGGTTGCTTGCGAGTACATTCAAAGTACTCATTGGCTTGCCACTGGTTATTTTATTGGCCAGGCATGAAAGAACAGGATATAATGAAGAGTACCTTGGGGGTGAACATGCGAGCTAGGATGCTTTCCCAGTCAGAATGCCTATAGGGTTAAGGCAGATGGCATGGGTTCACGCTATCGCTGAAGATTTCCGCTGCGAGTTTATGAAGACTTGGCCATAAATGTCATATTTGAGTAAAACGGTATGTACTGGATGTAAGACTCTTGTTATTCAGTTTCTGTGTGTTCAGTGAGCATTGATCTCTGGGATCACTATACACGTGCATTCGGTGATCACGACTTATGAGTCGGGGTCCCCACTCTTAAAGTAAAGATTGGTTTTCTTATACTAACGGATCTCACGAAGGTTTTGTTAAGTTTTGTGTTATTGAAGTTTTCAAGTTTTGGGTGAGATCGTGATGGATGAAGGAATAAGGAGTGAAAAGAGCCTAAGCTTGGGGATGCCCCATGGGACCCCAAGTTAATATTCAAGGAGAACCAGGCAACTAAGCTTGGGGATGCCCCGGAAGGCATCCCCTCTTTCTTCTAACGACCATCGGTATTTTACATGGAGTTATATTTTTATTCGTCACATATCATGAGTTTTTCTTGGAGCATCTTCTATTATATGAGTATTTGCTTGTTTTGCTTTTTAGTTTTTCACAAGTATCCTTGCTGGACACACCTATTTGAGAGAGCCAAAATTATGCTATGATTTGTTAGAATTGCTTTCTATGCTTCACTTAAATTTCTTTGAGCTATGGAATTGCTCTAGTGCTTCACTTATATCTTTTTGAGCACGGTGTGCTTTAATATTTTTGAAGAATGCTTTCATGCTTCACTTAGATTAATTTGGGAGTTAGTGAATTTTTGAAGAAATTCTCTCATGCTTCACTAATATTATTTTGAGAGACGAAATTTTTTATGCTCATGTTCTTCACTTAGATTTATTTGAGCTTGTCAAAAGCAATTGCAATATATGAAACTAGTCCCAAAGTGATAGATATTCAAGAGGGATATAATAAAAATGTTCATGATGATCATTGGACAAAATAAACTTGATTCTTTGTAATAGTTTTGAGATATGATGATAGTGATATGTGAGTATGTTGGTGAGTAATTATGCTTTAGTAAGAATATTGGTGTTAAGATTTGTCATTCCCTATGCAAGCACGAAAGTCAATAGTTATGCAATGAAATTACATCCTACTTGTGGTGTTAGTTATGCTTAATGCTCGCTTATGTGAGTTATGCTTAATGCTCGCTTATGTGAATTTTCGTTTCTTGGTTGGTTGCTTCTCAATCTTTTTGCTAGCCTCCACTCGTACTAAGTAGAAATACTACTTGTGCATCCAAATCTTTAAACCTAGTTTTGCCATATGAGTCCACCATACCTACCTATATGCGGTATTTCCATGCCGTTCTAAGCAAATTTGTATGTGCCATTTCTAATTTTCAAAATGAATTTCCTTTTTGTGTTCTCATACCGCTCATGAAGCAGCAGGGGGTGGCCAATATTTTCCATGCTAAATGTGTTATTCTCAAGATGAGTGTTTATTCACTTGTCATTGCACGAGATTACGACGGTAATAGGGATGCCCAGTCCCGAAATGAAAAAGAAATTTACTTTATGTTGTCAAATAATAAATTCCTTGGAAAGTGTTGGTATGGAAGGCACCCGTGGATATGGCTAGTCATGGATTGTGAAAGAATGGTGGAAAAAGAAAAAACTTTATTTTATATTTGGGAACCGCCTATGATATATCTAGCATGGAAAGTGTTGGGAATTACTCTATCGTTTTCGTTGATGGGAAAAGTATGCCACTAAAAAAAAATTGTCTCTCAATTTAAGCTTTGAGCTCTGGCACCTCTACAAATCCCTACTTCCCTCTACGAAGAGCCTATCTATTTACTTTATGCAATTTTTATTTTTATTTGAGTCTCCATCTTCTCTTATAAAGCACCAACTAGGGAGCACTATGATCATACTTGAGCATTGGATGTAGCTAATATGCGAGTGTGTCGGATTCAGGGCTCCGCAGACCCAAGAAAGGTTCGAACTCTGGGGTGCGTGCGAAGAACTCAATCTCCCCAGCCTGCCGACTCGTCAATCTCACCGCCTAGCTCAATGAATACGAAAGGAAAGGGACTCAGCAGTTTACCCAGGTTCGGGCCACCTTGCAGTGTAAAACCCTACTCCTGCTTTGTGGTGGATTGGCCTCGAGGTGGGCTAAGGATGAACTAGTACAGAGGGAGAACAACCTCAGGAGGAGTGTTCTTGTGCTGGTGTGAGCTGGTGAGGATGATCTGGTTTTTTCGTCTATGGTGGTGGCCTAGCTATATTTATAGTGGCCTTGGTCCTCTTCCCCCAAAATGAAGGCGGGAAGGGATCCCACAACGGCCAAGTTTGAAGGGAGACAAGTAGTACATCTTATCCTGATGAAAGGTGGTATTCGCGTGCATAGCTTCTGGTCGTGACGTCGTGGTGGGCTCGGCGATGACCTCCGTCCTGCGGTCCTGGTCTTGTAGCACGGGAATAGAAACCTTTGGCTGATTCCTTGGGACTCTGCGTCTACGCTTGCTTCCTTAGCACTGAAGAGGAAACCTGCTGTACTGCGCCCGCTGGCACCCGCCTGGCCTTGGTCGTCATGGCTTGTGTCATCTGAACCTCACGAGGTGGGGCTTGCATGGAAATCTCCGCTCCTCAGGAGCCGGCCTGGGGAAGCCGCTCCCTCCGGAGGTCTTGGCGTCGTCCGCCTTGCGAGGCTCGGCCCCTTGCGAGGGTCTTGTGTTATTGATGTTGCAGAAGGGCCGTACCAGGCTGCTAATGCAGCCATGCTATTGGCCGCAGGCAGGCAAGTCTGGGTACCCCGGTTCCCAGAACGCTGACAGTAGCCCCCGGGCCCAACGCGCGCTCGGACTTGGCTTCGAGGCGAAGCCAAAGGGCAAGGGCGAAGCGCCGCGGGCCCTAACCGCCTGCGGACCCGGTCGACGTGTGGCGCTTGATGGGACATGGGCGTTTCCGCTTCCCCACGCTGCCTCGGCAACCATCTGAATTGACAATAGCCTGCTGCATGCAAAAAGATCATCATTACCGGAGATCATGGAGGCCGGCGGTTGGCCTCTCCTTGGCTATAAATGGGAGGAGGGGTGGAGCCCCCTGCTCATCTCTGTCTTCCCGCTGCTTGCTTCTTCTTCCTTCTTGCCTCGCCGTCTTGACGAAGCGTCCATGGCGCCGATAAGGAGGTTTTCCACGGCGGAGAAAGGGAAGGCCCCCAAGGAGGGGCCCGACTCGCCGCCGCCCAAGAGAGGCCGTGGAAGACCCCGAAAGCACGCAGCCACTCCGGCGGTGGCCCCTCGAGGGCACGGGCGCGCTCCTCCGACAGCCGGCGCCACCTCCGGCAGCCGCGGTGGAGCTTCTTCCCGCGGCAAGGGCTACCGTGGTCGGAGTGGCATCGGCGATGAGGGGAGGCGCGTGGTGGTCATCCGGCCGCCACGACCGCGCTCCCACTCAGCCGAGGCGCTCCCGGAGTTCGTCGTGTGGTCGGAGAGGCCTGCGGGCATCTGGTTCCAGCTATCGCGCTCCTTTGCGAGCGCGCTACCGGCCGGAGGGCCTGGCGGCCTCTGGCTACAGGCTGACGGCTGCTGCAGCAAGGCCTCCTGGGTGGATGTCGAGGTCACCGCTGCCGGCAACGTGTTCCTGAACCGCGGGTGGCAGCCGTTCGCCCACGCACGTGGCCTGCATGGGAGGTGCACCCTCCACTTTAGGTACGACGGTGCCGCGACCCTCTATGTCAGGGTCTTCGGGAAAGCGGCCGGCGCCTGGGGTGCTGCCCGGAGAGCAACAGCAACAACGAAGATGATGGTGACGGCACCGTTGCTGGCGGTGAGCTTGCCCTTGGCGACGGCCACGCCAGCTCTAGCAGCGGGGGCTCCTCTTCCGGGCAGAGTACGAGCGACGGCGACTGCGACGAGCCGCCACGCCGCCGGGCTCGGACCGGGGAAGGCGACGAGCCGCATCGCCGGCGCGCCCCGGTGAAACAGGAGGAAGACTCCGACTGAGCTTGGGTGTTGCCGGGGCCGAGCCTCAGGAGTCGCCGTAGTCGCACAGCTTGCTTTTGTTTCGTTTTTCCTCCTGCATTCAAAGAAGTAGAGGGCCCTGTTGGGGCGTGTAATGAACCCTGGCACTTGCGCCATTATGCTATGCTCGTTGTTTTCATATCATGTTGTGATGTCCATGTTTCTACAAGGTGCGTTCAGGGTAACTTAGCTCTATGTACTCGCGGTAGACTTCCATGTCGCGAGGGCATGCCTTTCTAGGGACATCTTCCAAACTTCTTGAAAACTCAGGAGTCGTTGAACCTCGGGAGGCGTCATGTAGCTGCAGGGTTAGAAAACCTCATGAGGCATCTCGTCCTACCTCGCGCAAGCCCCCGAGCGTGGGTTGGTTGTAGCTAGTACACCGCGTCGCGATGCCCGGAGGCATGGACTTAAGAGGGTGCGCATGCCCATGAGCTCGTTCGAGGGCGTCACGCGAGGATTAAGGTGCCGAAGCCAGGGTACAGAGGCTTTGGCGAGGTGTGTTCACGGGCGGGCCCGAGCGCACACACCTGCCCAGCCCCCGCGCGCGGGACGCGCGAGGAGGAGCGATGGGCAACTGCCACTTCTTCTGAGGCCAGAGCAGGAAGAGCGAACGGTGCAAGGAGAAGAAATTTCCCAACCCGCAAATGAAACGCAAAAAATCTCAAATTCCATTCAAGAAGTTGCAAACCAACTACAGGAAGCAAGCAAAAGAAAGGCCGCGTCCGGCACCTAGACTAGTCTTCTTGTCTTCCCACCAGCGCGGAGCATGGGGCCTCGAATAGGACGTGGGTGGGAGCCCCCGTGAGGCCCAGGGGCGGCACTCAGGAGACTCCGGGGCATGTACAGCCCCAAATCATTATTACGTGAGAGTGTCATGAGCGGAGACCTTCACAGGGCGGGGCCTTGTTTCATGGGTGAGTTGAGGAACACTCCCCGCCCCCTGGGCAGGAACCCCGCTCCGCGCATCCCCCGGCCACCGTTGGGGCGTCCGGAAACCAGGACAGGACCAAGGTGCAAGGGGCCACACGAGCGGTGGCGAGGGGGCTGTGGGCCTCCTCCGGGGGAGAGGGCTCGCAGGCGTCTTCCCCAGGAGAAGACCCGCTTCTGGCTTGCACACACCGGGGTGGGGGTAGCACCGCTTGTAGTCTGACTCTGGAGGTTCCTGCGAGTTAGTCGAGGGAAGAGAACATAGAACATAGACGCGCCCACTGTCCTGCCGTTGGTCTTTCTGCAAGAAGACGAAGGCATTGAGGATCCGGTGAGGTGACGTGCGCGGGGCGGGCCGTGAGCCAGAGCTCGATCTCTTAGGTTTATCAGCGCTGCAGGGACGGACCCGAGCACAGGCACCGTGCCAGTAGCCCTTGTTGCGGGGTGAGCAAAAGGCAGGTTAGCAACGCGCGGAGGTCGCGAGGGGAGACTCCATAAATAACGAGATAGTAGAGGTAACGTTGATAACCATAATAGCACAGGTGAGCATACTGGTCCGGGGCACATGAAATAAAATGGTTCGACCACGGGCCTGGCCCTTGGAGCTTGAGGATAATGCAGCCCGAGGGGCGCCCCCAATTGAACAAACCAAAAAGAGTGTCACCTGGCACCGTTGCTGAAGAAGTGTTGGAGTAGCTGAAGACACGCGCTGCGGAAGTCGTTCCTCACGAGCCGTCCAGGTCCTGAGCCTCGTGAGGCCCCGGGGGCCCGTGGGGCTCGCGAGGGTCCGGCGCCTCCTCCGACAGGATCACCTGGTGCCTGGTCTCGTGAGCCGCCAGGACGCTCCGCATGTGGCGCTGGTGCGTGGCAGCCTGGTTCAGCAAACCGAAAGGCATGCGAACGTAGCAGTGAGGGGGGCTCTCGCACCGGCCCACATGGGACGGCCAGTAGAGCTCCTGAGACGCGGCCCGGTTAAGCCCTGGGATGTTGATGCAGACATGCAGCCCGCTGCCCTCGTCAGGGGAGGGAGCTACGCCTGGTGGTGCGGGGCGACGCACGCCTCGCATGGCCCTGGCCTCCTGAAGATCCTCGATCGCCTTGGTGAAGAACTCCTGAGCGCCTGGTGCCTCGTGCCCTGCGCTCCTCTCCCGGAAACGCGCATTGAAGCATGCCTCCACATGGTGCCCGAACGCCTCCGTCGTGACGCTGGCCAGGTCTGAGGCCCTCCAGAGGAGAGCCCCTGAGCCCAGCCTGAAAGGGGTGCCGGGCGCGCCTTCCTATGTGAGAGGGGAAGGCGTCCCGTCAGTGGGCGCAGGTCCTGAGGCACGGTCGTTGGGCGCCCATCCTCCTGGGGTCCCGGGCGGAGCAGCTGCTTCTTCTTCTTGGGAACGGCCTCGGGAGGGTCGGCAGCGCCCTCATTGTCTGGGTTCTCGATCGTTGCAGCCTCGTAGGTGCGCTCGAGGGAGCACACTGCATCCTTCTCGTCGCAGGCGACCATGATGACGTCGCCGCTCCCTAGCATCTTGAGGACATTGTAGCTGTGGTGAGTGGCGGCCATGAACTTGGCCAGGGCTGGATACCCGAGGATGGCGTTGTACGGGAGGCGGATTTGGGCGATGTCGGAGTCGATGAGCTCAGTGCGGTAGTTGTCGCGCTTGCTGAAGGTGACAGGGAGGCGGATCTGCCCTATCGGGGTGGTGGAGCCGTCGGTCACTCCTGCGAAGGGCTTGGTAGGCTGAAGCTGGTCGTACAGCACCTGGAGTCTGTCGAACGTCTCGATGGAGAAGACATTGAGTCCCGCACCGCCATAGATGAGTGTCTTGGTGACGAGGACATTGCTGATGGTAGGCGAGCAGAGCATTGGGAGCGTGCCGGCAGGGGCCGCGCACTTGAGCTGGTCAGTAGAGTCGAAGGTGATGGCGTACTTGGACCACCTGAGCGGACGCGTTGCCTCGAGATTGGGGAGGGCCGCGTTCACCTCACGAGCGAACTGCTTGAAGATGCGGGAGCCTGAGCGCCGCCTAGGATGCAAGCCACGGCACGAGGCTCTTGGAAGCCCCCAGCCCCATCATCTTGGTGGTGGTCATCATTCCTCCTTGGCGGCGGTGGCAGCGAAGGAAGGCCAGCGTTGCCCTGAGGGCGGTCCTCACGAGGCTGATCCCCCAGGGGCCCTCGCGAGGCTAGCCCTGCCAGCGATCCTCACGGGGCTGGTCGCGCCAGTCCTGGCGGGGGTTGCGGTTGTCCCAGCGTCCGCCACCTCGGCCTCCTCCATGGCCGTAGCCACGGTCGTTGCGCTCAGGGCGGCGGCCAAGGCGCCCATCCCGGATGGCCCTGAGCTCTTGGTAGTCGTTGGTGTTGTGGTTGTGCACGTTGTGGAAGACGCAGAACGGACGGCTGCCCTTGGAGGACTCCGGGTAGACGCAGTCGCGCTTCATCTAAGGTTCAGCCGCGAGCACAGCTGGCCCCTTGCGCTTCACGTCCTTGGCCTTGGCCTTCTTGTCTTCTGGGTCAGCTTCTGGGAGCTCGAGGAGGGTGAGGCGACCTTCCTCGGCCCTCGCGCATCTGGCTGCCATGTTAAACATTTCCAGAGCCGAGCACAGGTCCTCGTGCATGGCGAGCTCTTCATTCATCTTGACATCCCAGACGCCATCAGTGAACACGGAAATGATGGCCTCATCCGTCACCTTGGGAATCTTGAGGCGAACGTTGGTGAAGCACTGGATGTACTTGTGCAAGGTCTCCCCAAGCTGTTGCTTGACGCGCCGCAGGTCGCCTATAGCTGAAGCGCGGTCTCGAGTGCCTTGGAAGTTGGTGATGAAGCGATCCTGCATCTCATCCCATGAGGAGATCGATCCAGCGGGGATGTTCAGGAGCCATGAGCGTGCGCCGTCCTTGAGGACCATGGGAAACCAGTTCGCCATAACCTTCTCGTCGCTGTTGGCCGCCTCGATGCTCAGCTCATAGAGCTGGATGAACTCTGCGGGGTCGGGGGTGCCGTCGTAGCATGGAGGCAGGTCTGGCTTGAACTTCCCTGGCCAGACGATGCCACGCAGCTCCGGGGTGAACGCACGGCAGCCCGCCGTGCCCACGGGAGCCCGCCGCAGAGGGGGAGCCTGGACTTGGCGCTCGCGCACCGTCTCCTCAGGCAGCACGCGGTCTTGACGTGGCAGCGCTGGGAGCGCGCGCGCCTTTCCTTGGGGACGCTGCACCACTTGGCAGCTTTCATCGTCGCGCGCCGGCGCCCTGCGCGGCGGGTCGCCCTGAGGAGCCTCACGCCTTGGCTCGAGGGCGACTTCTTGCCTGGGAGGTGGAGAAGGCGCACCGTGGGCCACGTCGCCCACAAGAGGTGACTGGGGAGGTAGTGAGCAAGACGGAGCATGGGTCTCTCCAGCGGCGCCGACGAGCTCGGCGATGCGGTCCAGCCAGCCTTCGTAGAGGTCGTCGGTCGGGCGATAGCGCAGAAGCTCGCGCGCCATGAGTAACACGGCCTGCGTGTTCGCCGGGCCGCAACGGGCATGGGAGGACAAAGCAGCCGCCGGAGTCAGCGACGGGGTGGCGGTGCGCCCGTCACGACGTATAGAGGGATGCAGCGACGAAGCCTGCTGCTCGTGGGCCGCGGGGGCGGTGGCAGCGTTTGCCACAGGCGACGGGGAACGGCAGGGGGCGCCGTTGCCCGCAGGTGCAGTCTGGGCGACACGGGCGGCGAGAGCAGCCGGCGCTCAGCGCGAACTCGACGAGCATCAGCCATGGGAACGGTGGAACGGCGGCGAATCGGTCGGCGGAAGAGAGGCTCCGACGCACCCCTACCTAGCGCGCCAAATATCAGATTCAGGGCTCCGCAGACCCAAGAAAGGTACGAACTCTGGGGTGCGTACGAAGTACTCAATCTCCCCAGCCTACCGACTCATCAATCTCACCGCCTAGCTCGATGAACAGGAAAGGAAAGGGACTCGACAGTTTACCCAGGTTCGGGCCACCTTGCAGTGTAAAACCCTCCTGCTTTGTGGTGGATTGGCCTCGAGGTGGGCTGAGGATGAACTAGTACAGAGGGAGAACAACCTCAGGAGGAGTGTTCTAGTGCTGGTGTGAGCTGGTGAGGATGATCTGGTTTTTCATCTATGGTGGTAGCCTAGCTATATTTATAGTGGCCTCGGTCCTCTTCCCCCAAAATGAAGGCAGGAAGGGATCCCACAATGGCCAAGTTTGAAGGGAGACAAGTAGTACATCTTATCCTGACAAAAGGTGGTCTTCGCCTGCAAAGCTTCTGGTCGTGACGTCGTGGTGGGCTCGGCGATGACCTCCGTCGTTTCGTCCTGATCTTGTAGCATGGGAATGGAAACCTTTGGCTGATTCCTTGGGACTCTGCGTCTGCGCTTGCTTCCTTAGCACCGAAGAGCAAACCTGCTGTACTGCGCCCGCTGGCGCCCACCTGGCCTTGGTCGTCATGGCTTGCGTCATCTGAACCTCATGAGGTGGGGCTTGCATGGAAATCTCCGCTCCTCAGGAGCCGGCCTGGGGAAGCCTGTAACACCCCAAAATTGTAGTCATACTTTTATTAAGTATAAATTTTGGCCAGAAATAAAATTTTGAATTATATTGAGTCCTTTATTATTGTCAGAATATTTACTGTTCCTGTTTTCCAAAATTCTTCCCTCCATATAGAAATTTTTGGACATAATATTGTGGGCTGTGGTAGTTTTCTCAAACATTTCATTTATATTTTAATAATAGTAGGAATTATTTTCATAATAGAATTTGCCCAAAACAATTCATTAAATAGCATTTTCAATATTTTATATGCCTCTGTTGCACAATAACCACTTTGAATAATTCTTTATAAATTCCATAGAAATTATGGGAGGTCATGTGATGCCTATATATCACTTTTATGCAAAAACCCAATTTGGTGTTTTGAAAATTTTGAGTGGAACATCCTCTTTTCATTTCTATCCCAATCATGAGTTACAACTACAACCCCAATTTTTCTTGCTTCAAAAATTCTGAAAAAAATTCCCACTTATAGTCCTTCCAACCAAACTCTAACTCTAGAATATAAGCTCCAATTTCCTCATTTTATTTCACCAAATAATTCCCTCAAATTCTGGTCCAGAATTGAAATTTCCCCAAACTTGCACTAGAAAGTTTTGCATTTTGCCAAACTAACACCACCACCATCTCTATCATCTAAGGAGACATCACCCTGCCAAATTTCAACCCTAGAAAGAACCCCTAGGTGGCCCTAGCATTTTGTCAAGCAGGTTGGGTGCATGACAGAATTTTTGCCTCTTCCTAAACTACATTGGGCACTGGGTTAGTTGGCCAAACTAGCATGTCTACTAGCTCTTCAATACTCAGGTGCATGACACTGGCAAGTACCACTTGCATCAGAACCCTGTAGATTCCCCTGGCAAAACGTCGAGCACTCCGCGGGCATGCACTGGGCGTGGCCAGAGCGCCCGCAATGCACCCCGACGGTGCCCGAGTCCCTGCCGCCCTGCTGCAGCCTCCCCTGGCTTACCTCTTACTCTTCCGCACCTCTCCTGCACCAGCTGAAGCCTCCCTGAAGCTCACACGCAGCCAAGCTTGGCCGGTGGCGCCATCCAGCACCAGCCACAGCTGCCACACGTCGCTATCATTGTGCCACCCATGATGCGTGGCTCCAACCCGTGCCAGCCAGCACGCATCTCCATAACTGTGAGTCACCACCGTCCCTACCGAACCCCGCCGACCACGCCACCGACCATAGCTACCACGACAGCGCAGTAATGGCCGCCACCATCATGACTTCTCTGGGAAGCCACGGGAACCGACCTTCCCCACGCTATATAAACCCACCCGGATCCTGCAGCTCCTGACGACCACTCCTCCCTCCCCTACAAACCACCCCGAGTACCCAATCAACTGGAGAAGGCCGTCTTCCCCGTCTCTGATGGCCACGGCCGCCGCCACTGTCGTGTCAAATTCGACACAACCACAGCCTCCCCCGCTCCATTTCCTCCACCAAAAGCACCCTATTTTTCTCACGGCCCCGTTCTACCGCTCAATCTTGCTCGGGAGCCACCGGAGGCAAAAGCCGCATCCCGTTCGACGATCACCGTCTGCCGCGAACTCACCGTCGGCGACCGTGGAGGATAGCCCTGAGACCGCCTCGGCCTCCTGAGCTCATGAGTGGTCTCGGTTTCTCGAATGGCGCCGCCGTTCGCTGGCGAGGATCGCCGGAGCACTGCTCTGTTCTGCCGTGAGAAGACGACGAGGGCGGTTTGGTCAAACATTACAGGTGGGCCCGGTGGGACCCACCGTCAGTCACCCAGCCCCGCCGACTCAGCCGTTTAAGTGGAGACGGGTTCCCTTCGGAGTTGTTACCGCGCGAGGAAGGCGTATTCTCACTAGTACGCCTTCGACGTTGGTGTCCTCCCGCACAACCGAACGGATGGGCCAGACCCAGTGACGACAGGAGGCTAAGTAGCGCTCAGGGCGCGTTTCTATCAATTTTCCTTTTTTTTTCTTTTCCAGTAGTCCCAATTAAATCCTACAGCAGCCATTTCAAATCCAAATCTAGTGGTTCAAACTTCTACAGTCTTATAAAATCATGCTCTATTTATCCAGATAGGGTGAACATTTTTTCTAAGCTTTATCTTCACTGGATCTTTTCAACTGAGAAATTCTCTAAGTAAATCATCTGGACTCCAAATAAATTGATTCTTTTTCTGTTATTTTTCATTTTTCATCTTGTGTATTTTAGTATTTATTTTAAAAATATTTGAAACAATTTTTGGCACTGGTTTTGCTTTATGTGGTAATTTAAATATTTTTGAAAATAGGAAAAGGAGGGAAGATAGAATTCTCAAACTTTTGGAGTGCACCCAATACTTCTGCATGCCCAAGGCAAGCATCTTGAACACTTGATATGGTGAATTGCATGGTTATATTGTTTGCAAGAATAAATGCAGTCATACATAGGTTGAGTTCGAATAAAAATTTGCATGCATGTAGTGATGGCATGTTTCCTCATACCATGCATCGTGTGTTGTCATGACTAACTTGCAGGTGCAGGTATAAGTAAAATACAGTACCGGCAGAAGGGTGACCACGTTGAAGCGTGATCATGCCTTGTTGGTTATTCATGTTGGAGCATGCAAGGGTTGTGGCCCTGTTTTGGCATTACTGTTAAAAGGATACTTTGTTGAGCTAACCACTGCAGGAGAACTTGAACCTCCTGAGTCGACCGTAGATCGAGTCTTGTTCCGGTAACCCCCATACTTGATTCGTGCTGCCACTTGTCCCTGCCACAGGTGGGGTATGGTTTAGGAAGTTGTTAACCCCTTTCCGTGCACACACCACATAGAGGGCCGTGATGAGGGTTTCCACGACCATGGACTAAATCCTGTCATCGGGTCAGGGGGCATGGGTGTATTCGGATGTAAACGAGAGGGGGGCACCCATTGGAATCCGCGCGTATTAATGGTGATCCCATGCTACTCAAGATTGTTGTCTCCCTGACTTATAGTTTTTCTGAAACGATGCTTTGGGTGATTCCTGGCATCCGGACGGTTAATCTGGTGTGTGCTGGTCAGGTGTGTTTTCAACCCAAAGACCGTAATGGGAATTAGTCAGTGTCACGGTACTGACTAAAGAAATCATTTACTTGTGGGTAAAGAGTACACCCTCTGCAGAGTTTAAACCTATTCGAATAGCCATGTCCGCAGTTAAGGACTACAGTCTGGGTTGGTCAAGTGTCGGTCTTAGTGTCGGTCTTCGGTGGAAAATAATTAAATTGAGCCTGAATTATTTTGCAGGATAATTATTGTCACCCTGATGCTACCATGAATATTTTTGCTATGCATATTAATATTATTGTGGTTATGTATATTATTGTGGACTAACCTGTTTCTCTTATTTTATCTTCCTGAGTGTCTCAGGGGCTGGCTAGACTACCCCGGGCATTCGGTTTTATTTTCAAGACCTCTTCGTGGCGTCCCTCGAGTTCTCAGGCGGTCTATCACGCCACTACTCCTATGGATACCCGATTGGCATTTCTTTTCAAGACCGACCCTGGCCTCACTTTTTGACACCCGACTGGCAATTCTTTTCAAGACCTCTTCGTGGCGTCCCTCGAGTTCTCAGGCGGTCTATCACGACACTACTTTTGCGGATACCCGATTGGCATTTCTTTTAAAGACTGACCGTGGCATCACTTTTGACACCCGACTGGCATTTCTTTTCGAGACCTCTCCGTGGCGTCCCTCGAGTTCTCAGGCGGTACTATCACGCCACTACTCTTGTGGACACCCGATTGGCATTTCTCTTCCATTAAATTTTCTTTATTGCTTGTCACTAACCTGTTATATTTATTCTTTGCATCGTATTATACTTAACCTGTCATGATTTAAATTTCAGTCAGCATGAGCATAACACTTAGTTCAGCATGAGCATATGCATTCGGTATATCTTGTGTGCATAATGTTTGCGAGTACATTCAAACGTACTCACAGGCTTGTCCCTGGCTATTTACTTGGCTAGGTCAGGAGTTCTACAAGGAATACCACAGCGATGTCCGTGTGGAGCCTAGGATGGCAGCCACATCGGATAGGAATTATCCAGGTCAGCCGTTCCTGTGGGAATGGAGCCCCTTCGACGTTGAAGACCCACAAGTCACTTCCGTCACCCGTCACTAGATATCATTGTTGTATCATTAGACCTTTATGGTCTTGTATCCAATTCTTGTAATAGCTTGGAAATCTGTAACAAGGACGTGTCCACCAGTAACAGAAATCCTGGGCTGGTGATGACACGAGGGGTTAATTTCTGGGATATTGTGTCCCCGAAATCCGGACCCGACAAAGCCGCTCCCTCCGGAGGTCTTGGCGTTGTCCGCCTCGCGAGGCTCGGCCCCTTGCGAGGGTCTTGTATTGTTGATGCTGGAGAAGGGCCGTACCAGGCCCCTGATGAAGCCACGTTGTGGGCCGCAGGCAGGCAAGTCTGGGTACCCCGGCTCCCAGAACGCCGACAGAGTGTGTTTCATGAATGGATCAATGATTGAGCATGATGGGCTAGGGATAACTTTCTTTAGTGTTGATATTTTGAAAGACATGGTTGCTTGTTGATATGCTTGAGTATTGAAATCTTCATGGCAAAACTAGACTATTGCTTTGAACCTTATAAAAGTCCAAATGTCCGTGCTACAAAAGAAAAGAATATGTGATGAACTTGTTAGGGAGCATTCCACATCAAAACTTCTGTTTTTTATCATTTACCTACTCGAGGACGAGTAGGAAGTAAGCTTGGGGATGCTGATTCGTCTCCAACATATCTATAATTTTTGCTTGTTCCATGCTGTTATATTATCATTCTTGGATGTTTTATATTCATTTTATAGCAACTTTATATCATTTTTTGGGACTAACCTATTGACATAGTGCCCAGTACCAGTTGCTGTTTTTTTGCTTGTTTGTTACTTCATAGAATATCAGTACCAAACGGAGTCCAAACGCAGCGAAACTTTTTGGAGATTATTTCTAGACCAGAAGACACCTAGTGGGCCAAGAAAGCATCAGAGGGGAGGCACGTGGGGAGCACAACCCACTAGGGCGCACCCAGGAGCCCAGGTGCGCCCAGGGGGTTGTGCCCCCCACGGAGACCTCCTGCACCGCCTCTTCGCCCTATAAATTCCCAAATATTCTAGAAACCCTAAGGGAGTCGACGAAACACAATTCTAGCCGCTGCATGTTCTAGAACCATGAGATCCAATCTAACACGATCACGGAGGGGTTCACCATCCTCATTGGTGCCTCTCCGATGATGCGTGAGTAGTCCCCCATAGACCTAAGTGTCCGTAGGCAGTAACTAGATGGCTTCTTCTCTCTTTTTGGTTCTCAATACAATGGTCTCTTGGAGATCTATTTGATGTAACTCTTTTTGTGGTGTGTTTGTTGGGATCCGATGAACTTTGAATTTATGATCAGATCTATATCCATGAATATTATTTGAGTTTTCTTTGATCTCTTATATGCATGATTATTTATAGCCTCGTATTTCTTCTTCGAATCTTTCGTTTAGTTAGGCCAACTAGATCGATTTTTCTTGCCATGGGAAGAGGTGCTTTCTGAAGAGTTCGATCTTGCGGTGTTCTTTCCTAGTGACAGAAGGGGCAGCAAGACACGCATGTATCGTTGCTATTAAGGATAACAAGATGGGGGCTATTCCTACATGAATAGATCTCATCTACATCATGTCATTGTTCTTGTTGCATTACTCTATTTCTCCATGAACTTAATGTAGTAGATGCATGCTGGATAGCGGTCGATGTGTGGAGTAATAGTAGTAGATGCAGGCAGGAGTCGGTCTACTAATCTTGGACGTGCTGCCTATATATTGATCATTGCCTTGGATATCATCATAATTATTCGATCTTCTATCAACTGCCCAACTGTAATTTGTTTACCCACTGTGTGCTATTTCTCGAGAGAAGCCACTAGTGAAATCTACGAGCCTCGGGTCCATTCTTTATCATATTTTCTTTGAGATCTATTTTTATTCACTTTTATTTTCAGATCTATTATTCCAAAAACCCAAAAATAGCTTGCTGCACTTTTGTATTACTTAATTTATTTCGCGTTTTATCGAGAGCTATTTATCCAATCTATGACAAATTTATCTATCTTTTTACCGGGGAGGATCAAATATTCCCCTGTCAACTTGCCAATTTCTGGCGCCGTTACCTAGGAGGGATTGACAACCCCTCTTACGCGTTGGGTTGCAAGTATTTGTTCTTTGCATGCAGGTACCGTTTACATAGTGTTGCTTGGTTCTCCTACTGGATTGATACCTTGGTTTCATAACTGAGGGAAATACCTACCGTAGTTGTACTACATCATCCCTTCCTCTTTGGGGAAATACCGACGCAGTTTCAAGCAACATCAGGGATGCCCTGGAAGGCATCCCATCTTTCTTCAACAATTATCGGTATGTTTCGGTTTTTGTTTTGTTCACATTATATGCGTAAATTCTTGGAGCGTCTTTTGTGTTTATTTTTCACTTTTCTTTTATGCACCATGCTGGTATGAGATAGTCCTTGGTTGATTTATAGAATGCTCTTTGCACTTCAATTATATCTTTTGAGTTTGGCTTTTTAGAATGCTTCATGTGCTTCACTTATATCATTTGAAGTTTGGATTGCCTGTTTCTCTACACATAGAAAACCGCCATTTTTTGAATGCTCTTTGCTTCACTTATATTTGTTAGAGAGTGGAAAAATATTTTGTAGAAAGAATTAAACTCTCTTGCTTCACTTATATCTATTTAGAGAGTCAACAGGAATTGGTCATTCACATGGTTAGTAATAAAATCCTACATAAAACTTGTAGATCACTGAATATGATATGTTTGATTCCTTGCAATAGTTTTGCGATATAGAGCAGATAATATGTGGGAGGTACTAGTGAATGATTGTGGTTTAGTAAGTATATTGGTGTTAAGGTTTGTGATTCCCGAAGCATGCATGTATAGTCTCTCGTTATGCTAAGATGTTGGAGCATGATTTATTATTGATTGTCTTCCTTATGAGTGGTGGTCGGGGATGAGCGATGGTCTTTTCCTACCAATCTACCCCCTTCAGGGCATGCATAGTAGTACTTTGCTTCGAGGGCTAATAAACTTTTGCAATAAGTATCGGATTCAGGGCTCCGCGGACCCAAGAAGGTTCAAACTCTGGGGCGTGTGCGAAGAACTCAACCTATCCAGCCTACCAGCTCATCGCCCCACAGCCTAGCCTAGCCGGACCCACGTGAGCAAGGAAGAAGATGAACATGGCAGTTTACCCAGGTTCGGGCCACCTTGCGGTGTAAAACCCTACTCCTGCTTTGTGGTGGATTGGCCTCATGAGGGGCTGAGGATGAACAAGTACAGAGGATGAACAACCTCATGAGGTCTCGGGGGTGAGAATCAGTCGACCCCTTCTAAGGTGGTGGCTAACCTATCTTTATAGTGGCCTTGGTCCTCTTCCCCCAAAACATAGGCGGGAAGGGATCCCACAGTGGCCAATTTGAAAGGGGATAGGTAGTACATCTTATCCTGATGAACGGTGGTCTTCGCCTGCAAAGCTTCTGGTCGTGACGCAGCGGTGGGCTCGGCGATAACATCCGCCCTGCCGTGCTGGTGGTCTTGGTCTTGTAGCACCTAAATGGAAACCTTTGGTAGATTCCTCGGGAACCCATGCCTATCCTTGCCTCCTTAGCACCAAAGAGGAAACTGGCCTTGGTCGTCATGGCTTGCATCATCGTAGCCTCATGAGGCTGGAGCCTGCATAGAAATCTCCGCTCCTCAGGAGGCAACCTGGGGAGGCCGCCCCCTCCGGAGGTCTTGGTGTCGCCCGCCTCGCGAGGCCAGGGGGCCCCACGAGGGTGTTGTCTTGGCAGTCTTGTAGATGGGCCGCACTAGGCCGTCGAAGGAGCCACGCCATGGGCCGCAGGCAGGCAAGTCTGGGTACCCTTGTTCCCAGAGTGCTGACAGTAACCCCGGGCCCAAGGCGCGCTCAAGCTTGGCTTCGAGGCGAAGCCAAAGGGCAAGGCCGAAGCGCTGCGGGCCCCAATCGCCTATGGGCCAGGCTGACGCGTGGCGCCTGACGAAACGTGGGCATCTCCGCTTCCCCATGCCGCCTCGGCAACCGCTCGACTTGACAACTGCCTCGTGCACGCACCCGAGCCATCATTGCCCTGCTTTGCGCTTGCCTTCTGCTTCTTCTCCTCCCCATGAACTTGCGTCATCTTGGCCAGATTCCGCAATAGCTCCAATCCATCTTGCTGCCATCGATCCCAGGAAGAAGAAGGGCAAGATCCCTGCGGTAGTGGATCCCTCGTCGGGGTCAGAACCAGCCCTGGGCCGGTCCACGGTGATCAACCACGAGGGGTTGGATAAGGTCCGGCACGCCATCGTCGCCGATTCCAATGAGTGGAATGCAACGAAGATCTGGCCCGCCTCCTGGACCTTGGCTGACATGGAGGCTACCGAGATCCCCCTTCATCTTCACGCCCTTTTTGCCGGCCTGTTGCCGCCATTCTCTGATATCTTCAATGCCGTGCTCTCGCACTACCAAATCCACGCGCTGCACCTGGATCCCGGATCCGTCATCCTCTTCTCCGCCTTTCACGTTTTTGTACGATGCCTTCGTGGGCATTGCTTCATCCGTGGCCCTGCTCTGCCACTTCTCGCTCCAGCTCGTCGACGGCGAGCAACGCTCGGGGTGCGTGTCGCTTCGGGCAGTGGCGGCGACCGCAGGCTCCGACATCGACTCCACGCTCCGCCCAGATGCAAGGGGGTTCCGGATGCAGTAGGTGTATGTAGACACCACCATGTACAGCCCCCTGCTCCTGATCCCGTCCGCCCCTACAAAGACGAGCTCCGGGTTGGGGCACACGAGGCTGGTCGACCCGCGGCTCGCCCGAGTCATGACCAGGTTGGCTAACCTGAGGAAGGCGGGGGTGACGATGGCGATGGTGGTGAGGGAGTTCACCCGGCGGCGCATCGCCCTGCTCCAGCGCCATTCCCGCCCGATGTGGGCTTTCACCGGCCCTGCAGATGACATGAGGCTTCAGCAGCCCCCTCTTCCCAATAGCACACTATGCACAACGCTCCGTCTCCTGACCGGCGAAGAACCCGCCGGGCACCCTCCGGACGGGTTCCCTTTGTACGATCACCCGAAGGGGGGAGCCTTCGCGAAGAAGATGCCGCGCTTCGACGAGTGGGGGCTGCTCCCCGAGGGCCACGAGGGGCCTCATGACAACCCCCTCTTGGTGACTCCCGGGCACGAAGGCCTCGATGTGCGCGCTCCCGAGGTGGTCGCAGGGGAGCGGGCACCATCATGCGCTCCCGAGGCACCTGCTCCCAGCCCCACGGGCGGCGGGGGAGGAGTCCCGCCCGTGGATGCAAATGTTGTCCCCGCCGTGGAGGGCTATACGCCAGCCCCCAGCGCGTCTCCTTTGGATTCTGGGGCATCCCGCAAGAGGAAAGAGGCCAGGAGCCGCTGCAACCCTGTCCCAAGGACCCTGAAGAGGAGGAAGTGGATCGCTCTGGATGAGTAAGTACCTCGCCTTCCTCTTGACTCTTGCATGTCGCATCACCGTCTGACTTTTGCCCCTCAGGACCCCTTCCGTCGAGCGAGTGAGCACGTCCCGAGCACCGCCTCCGGAGGGCACCGGTCCCATCGCGACCTTAGGCCTCACGAGCCGAGCAATTACGCGCGGGGTGGCTCCTGTGTCCAAGCCAAGGCCGTCCCTGGGGGGCGGCAGGCCTGTGTTCCCGGCGTCCTTCTTCCGGGGTGATCTTCGGAGCGCGGGGGCCATGCCGAGGGCTCCCCCACTGATCCTTGCCGGTAGTTGGACGCCCTGCGGGATGGCGCCATCCCCAAGCAGTGGGGCGAGTCCGCATCGGGCCCCACCTTGGGCCGCAGGAGCAGGCGAGGGAGTTCCAGCCCCGGGCTCCTGCCGGAGGCGAGCGAGTCCTCGCGCGCCTCCCCAGCTGACTGTGGCACGAAGGAAAGCCCAGGCCGGGCGTTGGAGCTCGCACGTGGGCGCAGTGCCGTCCGGCACGTCCTTCTTCAAGAGGCATCGAACGCGCTGGGGCGCCTCAGGGTGGAGCTTGGTGACGTTGACACCCGCCTTGAGGCGAAGCGCTTGCATCTGGCGCGTGAATGGCGCCAGCTAGAAGTCGCCATCAACTTCAGTCGCCTGCAGCGCGAGCATGCCCAGCGGAGGCGGAGAGGCCCCTGGGCGCGGCGAGGGAGGCTCGCAATCGCGCCGTGGAGGAGGCCCGAGCCGCAGATCGCCGGCGCGAGGCGGCGGAGGGGCGTGAGAGGGAGCTCCAAGCTTCAAATGTCACCCTAGAGCAATAAGTCCCGGCACGCGCAGCCGCACTCACCGCCCCGGCGGTCGGGCTGCCCGTGAGCGAGGCGAGGCCCCGCACGCTCGAGGACACGCTGGCACTAGAGGCGATGGAGCAAAACCTGGAGCGCGATCGGCTGGAAGTGATGGAGCGCCAAGTGGCTGCTGCTGAGGATGCCCTTGCCTCTTGGGAGGCGAAGATCCAGCGAGAGGTCGACGAGAAGGTGGCGGGGATCCGCAGGACCCTTGCCGAGGAATACCGCCGGAAGCTGGAGCTCCAGGAAGCTCGCTTCTGCACACGGCACGACGAGCTGTAGGGCAAGGCCGATGCCGTTAAGAAGAAGCTAGCTACGGCGGAGCAGCACGAGAAACCTGCTAGGGAAGCTTGGGCCACTGCTGAGGCCGAGCTGTCCTTCCTCCACCAGTAGGTAGAAGGCATTTCCTCCCTCGTGGACAAAGCTTCATAAGAGGGGAGCCGAGTTCGGATGCTGCAGCGCGAGCGCTCCCAGATGTTCCAGGCCCTTGGGCTAAGGGCCAACCGGGCCCTGAGCAGCATTTGTGATGAGAACGTCTCCAGCCCACTCGTTGCCGACAACGCCGGTTACCTCAGCTTCTTCACCAAGGTCGTGGCACGCCTTGAAGGCGGGGACATGAGGGAGTGCCGGCTCGTCAAAGAGAAGAGCCGTGACCTTCTTGCGCGCGCGTTCTCGCGCGTCTTCAGCCACCTTCTTCGCTCCGATCTTGACTTCAACTTCAATGCCGTGATAGCCCCCGTACCTGGGGCGATCCAAGGCGCACTGGCGGGCTGGGTGGAAGATCACATGGATGACCTGATCGCAGAGCTCGCCCCTGCCGATGATGTGGGCGCGCATGTGGCCGAAGAATGCAGAGCCGAAGATGACGACGACGGCAGCGAAGACGATGATAGCGCGTCTCGCCAGGCTTGTATTTCCGTATTTTCCTGTCAAGACTTTGAATGTGACCCCGCGGGGATGCGAAAGCATTTTTTGGAAGAACTTTCTCTATGATGTATTAAATAGTATTGCACTCCCTGATGTAGCCCTTCCTTTACTTTTCGCACACCCGCGACCCTTGAGCAGGGGTGGCCGTCATTGTCATGTTGGGTCGCGGTGCCCAATTCGAGGTCCAGAGGCGGGCACCCGTCGGGAGCCCTGGGCAATGTGCACCCGCCAGCTCGCTCGAGAGCGCCGCGCGAGGATCCGGAGAGGTGTGCACGTGGGCAAGGCCGTGGTTGCTGTGGCCTGGGCCCTTAGGGCATCATCTTTAGCGCCGCTGGGCCGACCCAAGCGTGCCCACCGCGCCCAGCACCCGCTCGTGGGGTGCGATGGAGGGAGCCATGGGTGCCTGCCATCTTTCGCAAAGACAAAAATCAAGCGAAGGCAAAACTGCTAGAAAAAGAAAAACTAGGAACTCCCCCCTTTTTTAAACAAAAACGCAAGAACTGCAAGTTCATTCCAAGAAGTAGCAAATTTGGTTACAAGAAAAAGCCAAGAACAGCCGCGCCCGGCACCTATGCTAGTCTTCTAGTCTTCCCGCCAGCGCGGAGCATGGGGCTTCCACTAGGCGTGGGCATAGTCATTGGGGGACCATGTCATCCGCCAGCGCGGAGCATGGGGCTTCCACTAAGACGTCGGTGGGAGCCCCCGTGAGGCTCAGGGGCAGCACTCAGGAGACTCCGGGGCGTGTACAGCCCCACTCATTATTACGTGACAATGTCACGGGCGAAGACTTGGGGAGGCATAAGGCGGTCGCCTGCCTTCTGGTCGGGGACCCCGCCCTTTGCCCTCGGTTGTGTGCCGGTGAGCCTGACATGGCGGCAGCCCTGGGAGGGGTCTCCGGCCTGGAAACCGCAGGCGAGCAGTGCGGCGCACTCCCGCAGCGGCCGCAAGTCGCCTACCCGGCTCACGGGGCGGGCACTGGGTCCCTCCCGAGCCTTTGGGCCTTCGCGCCCACGTCGTCGAGCGGCCGCGGCTCGGGAGACCCCAGCCCCTCATGAGGCGCCCTGGCCTCACGGGCTCCTCAGGTCCTTGGCTCCCCCTCGGGGCACCATCTTTGCTGGGGGCCTCGACACGCGCCTAGCGCGCCTCGGCGCGCTTGGTCCAGCTACCGCCTCTCCAGCGTGCTGCGGCTGCGCGGTTCACCAGCACACCAACATTAACATACATGTCCCAAAAAATATTCGCCGCAGCGGGGGGAATCACCCTATGGGGTAGCAAAGGCCCTGGCGCAGGCCTGCTTGCAACCCTTGGGCACCGTGAGGCCTTGTCGACCTCGAGGACTCGGTCGACGGGGGCCTACCTTCTGTCGACCCGCTTGCTTTTTGGCCTCGCGGATCGCCACCCCTGCTGACGGGTCACGATGGCCATGAGGCAGCCCGCCGTAGTGCCCCTTCGAAAGGGCCATCTCCTCCGCGCAGGGCCCGGGGCAACGCCCCCGGGGCTGGACGGGAAATCCCGCTCGCCCCTTCTCCACTGCGGAGCCCCCTAGGGCTCCTCCGAAAAGACAAGCAGACACAGCACGCGCATAGGCGGGCCCTGTGCAAGCGCCGCGGCACCGGTGGGGGACGGAGAGGCTCTATGCCCTGCAGGCGGCATCGAGGAGCTCGGCTACCCGGCCGAGCCAAGCGTCATAATCGTCACCGACCGGCCGGTAGTGCAGGAACTCGCGTGCCATAAGGAGCGCAGCTTGCGCGCCCGTCAGCCCCCGGCTGGCGTGGAGGGACGGCGCTGTGGCGGGGCCATCCGCGGGTGCCGTGGCCTGCCCGTTGCGCCGCGTGGGGGGTGGCAGCGGTGAGCTCTGCTTTCGGCGGCGGTGTGCCGAAGGTGGCGGGGCATGATGGGGAATGTCGTAGCGGGAGGGCGCCGCCTGATCAGAGCGCACGGCCCACCGCTCGGCGTGGGCTCGGCTAGCTCTTGTCATGGCAAGGCAAGGACAGAGCATGGTTGATGATGAGGCCTGGCTTCGACACACCCCTACCTGGCACGCCAAATGTCGGATTCAGGGCTCCGCAGTCCCAAGAAGGTTCGAACTTTGCGGCGTGTGTGAAGAACTCAACCTATCCAGCCTACCAGCTCGTCGCCCCACAGCCTAGCCTAGCCGGACCCGCGTGAGCAAGGAAGAAGATGAACACGGCAGTTTACCTAGGTTCGGGCCACCTTGCGGGGTAAAACCCTACTCCTGCTTTCTGGTGGATTGGCCTCACAAGGGGCTGAGGATGAACAAGTACAGAGGATGAACAACCTCGCGAGCTCTCGAGGGTGAGAATTAGTTGACCCCTTCTATGGTGGTGGCTAACCTATCTTTATAGTGGCCTCCGTCCTCTTCCCCCAAAATGTAGGAGGGAAGGGATCCCAAAGTGGCCAATTTGAAAGGGAACAGGTAGTACATCTTATCCTGACGAAAGGTGGTCTTCGCCTACAAAACTTCTGGTCATGACGCAGCGGTGGGCTCGGCGATGACATCCGCCCTACCGTGCTAGTGGTCTTGTAGCACCGGAATGGAAACCTTTGGTAGATTCCTCGGGAACCCACGCCTGTCCTTGCCTCCTTAGCACCAAAGAGGAAAGTGCCTTCTCTGCGCCCGCTGGTGCCCGCCTGGCCTTGGTCGTCATGGCTTGTGTCATCGCAGCCTCATGAGGCTGGTAACCGCATAGAAATCCCCGCTCCTTGGGAGGCAACCCGGGGAGGCCGCCCCCTCCGGCGGTCTTGGTGTCACCCGCCTCGCAAGGCCAGGGGGCCCCGCGAGGGTCTTGTCTTGGCGGTCTTGTAGATGGGCCGCACCAGGCCGTCAAAGGAGCCACGCCGTGGGCCGCAGGCAGGCTAGTCTGGGTACCCTGGTTCCTTGAATGCCAAGGGTCGCCGCACTGTGCGTAAGACCATCTTGGGAGGAGCGTGGACCGCGCCAGCTTCGGTCCCTAATGGGAGATCAAAGTGGAAAGCCTCCGCCGAAGCGGAAGCACCTGCCCCCTCAGCCCAGCGGTAACGTATTTCGGAATTGCAGCGAGGGTTGATTTTAGCACTCTTTTACTAAAAATTGATCAATTTTGTAGAAGGCGTATGCCTCTGCACCAATCCGAAGATTCCCCGGGCGCGGTGAATCGCAGCTCCGGTCCCAAGTCTTCGGCACAAGCCAGATCCTCCTTCGAACACGCGGCGGCCGATGCGCCTCCGGCGGACTCCGATGATGTTTCAGTCACCAACTCCGAAGTCGAGAGCGTAATGAATCATCACCGCCGGAGGGAGACGTTACGTCACACTACCTTTGCCGAATAGGAATTTGGTGCTTTTAATTCGGTGGATGCGTACCTTGGAGCGGCCCGGACAGGTCTTGAAGGGATCGCCGGTCTTTTTGCCTCCAAGGTGCAGGTATATAGCTGCTAAGCAGATCATGCTGCCTAACCACCTAGACCCCAAGCCTTAATTTGGGCGGGACGGCCGAGTTAAGGGTGTCTAATGATATTATTTTTGTAAGCCGCTAGAGAGCAGAACGAAAAGCTGTCTGAGGAACTTAAAGTGAGTCAGACACAGTTGGTCAAAACCAAGGTCGAACTGGATGCGACTCGAAAAGCCAGCAGCGAATTGTCCGATAAGTAGAAAAGATTGTTTCGTAGGTATGCGTTGAATGTTATGCATTAACACCGTATTCTCCATAGCCGCGGGAGCTGCAAGCGAGCTGCGGAGGGAGCTGGAGGCTAGTAAATGAGTGGTGGCGCGAAGTCAGGAGAAGAAAAATGAGCTCAAGGAAGAGAATCGACGGAAAGCCGAAGAAATTGAAAGCTTAAGAACTCAGTTGGCGCAAGCCTTGGAGGAAAACCAGAAGCTAAAAGGTGGCATATTTGGGAAGTACTGCTCGGTACGTTGGTCCTGTGCCATTAGCGTTGTAATGACGATATGCAACACCTGCTTGTTAGGTCTCGTGGCTGGGCAGCCTGAGGAAGAAGTTAGCACCTATGACGGGAATCTTTTAAAGGAGCTGTCGAAGACCAACGAGAGGGCCCGGAAGGCCATGAAGAGTATGGCGAAGGCGTTATGGCCATCGGAGGTGCCGCCAGAGGGCATGGCCGAACTAGCCAGTCGCTTTAAAGGAGCTCGGCGAAGGTTTGAATTATGGAAGATCTCTTCTTGCCGAGAAGGAGCGCGCGAGGCATGGGCTATGGTAAAGACCCGTTTCACCAAGCTGGACCCGGAGCATATGGCCCGGGTTGGTCCAGTGGGCCCTGACAGCCAAGAGATACCTCTAAGCTTGGTATATGATGATGTGATGCCAGCCGCTCGTCATTCTCAGAAGGATTGCGCTTTAGAGCAATTGATAGACAATGTGGATCCAGAGTAGTTGTGTCAATTCAATGTATCTATGTACTGTACATTGACCAAGCTCAATCCGCGGTCTTATGTTTAAAAGAAATGTTGTCTTAACTAGCCATCGGCTTCCACCTCCCCGATCAGTGATCGGGGAGTGTTCCGTACTACGTGCCGAGGGAAACAAGGCAGCACTTCGGGAACCAGGCAATCCGGCCATTTGGCTCGAATGTACGAAACATGTGCGGAGAGTTATGTTATATTACTGTTTAACGTAAGAAACATCTTTCGACGAAAATAGTTCCTCCGAAGGTTCCTTTCTTCGGGTAAGTTTATAGTCCGGATGCGTGAAATCAACGGAGACCAATGGCTACGAGAAAACCCTGGTGATAAGCGCGAGGCTATATTCACTTCCCTTAGGCAGACTTATTGTATTCTGTAAGAACGCTAGCTTTCGGCTTCACCCGTCTGAGGTACGGTCCCAGATGACCCAGTCGTAACAATCGCAGAGGTGCTCCCTTTACTCCCTAGCCGAACAATCGGGAATGTAGGGGTAAACACAGGAGCCAGGCAACCCAGCTTGGCAAAGATCTTAAGTCAAACAAGTGCATGTGTTGGCTTAAATGTGTGAGAAGGATGCAATCAGTATGAATGCGGTTATACATTTATTCGGCTCTTCTGAGTGAGCCCCCATGCAAAGCTGGGTGTTACATTCGATGATGTATATAATACGAGCTTGGTATGGTTCGGTTTATCCGAACTAGCAGCATGTCGAAAAGAGAAAAATAGGAAAATAAAAGAAGGAAAAGGTGGAGACGTATGTCAAGGTCAGGCGTAAAAACGCCGCAGCATTGCTGCATTCCATGGGTTCGGCTAGAGGCCGTCATCGGACGGACGGCGAAGACGATATGCTCCTCCTATGAGTACTTCATCGATGATGTATGGTCCCTCCCATTTGGGTGATAGTTTATTCTTCTGTTTTTCGGGGAGTCGGAGGACGAGGTCTCCCACGTTATATGTCTTCGCCCGGACTTCACGGTTGTGGTAATGTCGTGCTTGCTGTTGATAGAATGTAGACCGAGCTCGAGCTATATCCTGTTCTTCTTCCAGAGCATCCAGATCATCCTGCCGATCAAGTTCGGCTTCCTTTTCTTCGTACATGCACACCCTAGGCACGTCATGGATAAGGTCGCATGGGAGGACAACTTCCGCACCGTATACCATAAAGAATGGTGTGTATCCGGTTGACCGGTTAGGAGTGGTGCGCAGCCCCCACTACAAAAAAAAGACACATCCGTGACATTTTGGGCGGAACGATTTTTTTTCTGTCATGCTTATGACACTTCTATGACGATAATTGTGACAAAAGCACGTATCATCATAGAAGTGGTGGGCTCCTACTTCTATGACAAAAAATAATGATAGAAAAATGGACTTTTCGTCATGGGCGGGCCAGGGACGCACCTGCATGACATTCTTTGGGCCGTCCATGACGGAAAAAATCATGGTAGAAGCGAGGGCGAGGAAAATTTCGGGGAGTTCCCGGTTATGGTTGGTGGTCGGGGCTGAGCGATGCACGGAGGGATTGCGTGTTTCTCTCGTACACGTACGCGTGTGTGTGCAAGGCATTGGGCTCTAACTGAACCCGAGCGAGGCGTTCGCTTACTGAACCTGAGCGATTGCACTAGCTACATTACTGAACCCGAACGATCGATCCCTTGGCTGTTAACTGAACCCGAGCGATTCCTTCGCTACTGCTGCTAACTGAACCCGAGCGATCTATCGCTGCTGCTGCTTAATGAAGCCGATCGAACCTACTGCCTCTTGATGAACACTGAACGTGGGAGTTTGTTGAACGAGTCGAGACGTACGTGGTTGGGGTTGGATGAACAGTTCCCGGTGGGGGTTGCATGAACATGACCCCATGGTAGTAGTAGTAGGCCGTTGCCGCTGGATGAACAGGACCCCGAGAGGAGGCCGCCACAGCCAAGCTGGTTCGGGTTGGATGAACAGGACCCCGTGGAGGGCTGGTTGAACAGTAGCCGGTGGAGGGCTGGATGAGCAGTAGCCCGTGGATGAACAGTAGCTGGTGGAGGCAGGAGGAAGAGGCGGTGGATGAACAGTAGCATGTGGATGAACAGTAACTGGTGGAGGCAGGAGGAAGAGGCGGTGGATGAACAGTGCAGGTGGAGGCTGAAGTAAGTCGACGGTGGGTGAACAGTAGCTTGTTGAGTTCCGTTTTGCGGTACGCCACACCCCTCCGATGAACAGGACCCCCGTTTCGACCGTAGAGATCCAACACAAGTCTGTTTCGTCTGTTTTGCGGTACGCCACACCCCTCCCGATCAACAGGATGCCGTTTCGACCGTAGCCGGTCGAACAGAAGGTCGTTTCCTCCGTACTGCGGTATGCCAGACCCCGTTTCGGCTGTTCCGTCCAAGCCGGTTGGCTCTCGTTGAACAGGATGCATTCCGACCCAGTTTGTTGCCTCCCGATGAATAGGACGCTATTTCTCCGTTCCGCCCCAGCCAGTTGGCTGCCCTATGAACAGGACGTCCTGGCCGTACGTATGCGCGAGTACGCGTTCGAGACCCCGCCCATATGTACATACGTGGCCGTATTTTTTGGTATGTGGTTGTACGTACGTGTACACGCTTTAGAAGGGACTGCCTGAACTGCTACGTCGGGGGCTCTACTACTACACGTGCCGCTGCTTGCTCGGCCACGGTTCATCGTTGTAGAGAGACCGATCGACCAGTATGTACATACACGTTCGCGACAACGCTACGTACACTTCGGCTAGGTGGGTCCCGGCTGTCAGGGAGGATAAGGAGGCACTTCCTTGCGTGCGAAGTTATTGATGATGGGTTCGAGCTGTCAGGGGGAGGATTCATTTTTTTCACGCCTAATATGGAGGCACTTTCCTTGCATCCAAAGATATAGCTAGTGGGTCCCAGCTGTCAGGGGGGAAAACGTTTTTTCGCAAAATATAGCTAAGCCAAAATACAGAGGCCCTTCCGGTAGGTCCCTACTGTCAGGTGGAGGAATCATTATTTTGCGCGTAATAAGGAGGCACTTCCTTGCTGCGGCCGTGGACCCAGCTGTCAGTCTCTCCATGTACAGTCCTCTTCCGATGTAAGTCATTCGTTGACCATGTTGACCATGCCGCGCCGAGAGCACCAAGGCGGTGGACGACGGCGAGGCCTAGGAAGGGAATGACCCGGAGCCGGGGAAGACTCGGCAGTTGTTTCCCACGTGGAGGGGCATACGAGGGTTGACTGGTTGGGCTGCAGTGTGAGGCTGCCATCACCGGAGAATAGCAGCAAGTCTGGGTGAGTACAGGGATGGCCAGGCCAGCGATGGGAGTAGGGTGGGGCGGTGAGGCCTGCGCGGCAGCAGAGCCGGCCACGGGAGGCAGGAGCAGGCAGCACGACCGGCGCTGGTTTGGGTGGCTGGAGCAAGAAGACCAGAGGTTGAAGAAGCACTACAGCCGTTGGATGGACATCGTACGGTCACTGGAGCTAGAATCGTTCATATTGACTAAGTTGACAAAGCCCTCCATCCGCGTCTACTTAGTAGGCCCACAAGTCAGCCTTCAAATATGGTGGGTCCCATCTAGCAGCGGGGGTATTCATTTTTTTTTTTTGCATAATAAGGAGGCACTTCCTTGCGTGCGAAGATATAGCTGGTGGGTCCAAGCTGTCAGCGGGGGGAATGTTTTTTTTTTGTAAAATACAGAGGCCCTTCCGGTGGGTCCCAGCTGTCAGGGGGACGGATCATTTTTTTGCCCGTAACAAGGACGCACTTCCTTGCGTGCGAAGATGTAGCTGGTGGGTCCCAGCTGTCAGGGGGAGAAAACATTATTTTTCAGGGTAAAAAGGATGCAGTTGCATGCATGCGTCCATGGGCGTGGTGCGTCCCCACTGTCAGCCTCTCCACGTACAGTCATCTTCCGATGACTCTCGTTTGTTGACCACACCGTGCAGAGCGCACCAAGGCCGGTGGAGGATGGCAAGGCCCCAGACTGGAACGCCCCGGAGATGGGGAAGACGCGGCAGTGGAGTCGCAGACGAAGAGGAGTGGGAAACTTGACTGGTTCGGGGGCGAGGTGGACCTACACTCGGCAGAGAATAATAGGAGGTGCGGAGGAGTGGAGGGATGGCCTGGCCGTCGGTTGGGTAGCGTTTCGCTGCGAGGCGCGCAAAGCAGCGCTGCTGGACGCCGGAGGCTGGAGCAGGCGGTCCCGACAGCGTTGGGGGAAGAAGACGAGAGATTGAAAAAGAATGCCAGCCGTTAGATGTAAATCCAACGCCTTGCTTAGGCTTCGACCTTTGTATTTTTATTTTTTGCGAAAGTGCTTATGCTTCATATGTCAGCAAGTCCATTTGGTGGGCTAGATGAAACAATGATGTAGCGTTTATGCAGCCCGTTTATATATTATGTTAGAATTTAAAGCCCATTTGCATTTTTCTCGATATCCGTGGACTTGCTGGGCTGGGTGAAAATATCATGTTGGGCTGGACGAAGAAATGTTATAAAAACATAAACACATGATTACACGTCTATTACTGCATTAGTCAGTAAAATCTTTGCAAGCTTATGTACGCAGTCACCAGGAGTTAACTTGCCAAGTTATATATAAACAATTATTATTATTATTTTGTAAGAACTTTCGATTTATAAAATAAAATATCATTTTAATTTGATGAGTTAATAGGACATACGGTATTATTATTTTTTAGGCTAAACATGGGACAATTGAGTTGGTTCTAGGGAAAAGTACTAGGAGAAAACTCAGATTACATCGAAAAAGAAAATGGGAGAAAATTCAGATATTGAATTAATAAAAACAAAAAATAAAGAAAGTGGGAAGGTCTATACAATGGTTGGACGAACAATAGGTTTAACAGAACCTTATGTTGTTTCTATTATACTAGCAAATATGCCCGTGCATTGCAACGGGAGAAAAACAATCAGATTATGTAGATTATGCCAGGATGAGACAAGGACTTTGAAGATGTCATTTCATAAACTACGTCTGAAACATGTCATGACGAGATAAGGGACTTTTAAAAAGTCGGTTCAAAGATGTGATGGTCTTATCATGACTTGATTTCCTAAGGCGTCACAATGATTTTTTTTTGCCTGAGCAAACTGCATTGATGGACCCTGCCTGAGCTAGACTGATGAATCGTGTGCCCCGCCTTGACCTAGCATCGCAGTGTTTTCCATGACCAGTAAAACTGTAGTACCAGAATAAACATAGCTATGTATGGAGGCAAATTAGACAGTCATTTTCATATAGCTTACAAAAACTAACCCATAGAAAGTTGTGTCAATTTTTTTGGGGCCCAGCGCTGTATAGAACACACAAATCATTTTTATACCCGACGCGCGATAGAATAAATAAAATCATAAAACGACCTCTACAGATCCCCTAAAAGAGCTCTATGTAAGCTATGGTTTGGTTTGTTCGTTATTTACTAATTTGTTTGAATTTTTATGAACATTTTCTAAAATTTCATGGATAATTTTTTCAAATTCCTGAATATGTATTCAGAACTCTATGTAAGCAATGGTTTGTTCTGTTCGCTATTTTACGATCTGTTTGAATTTTTATGAAAATTTTCTAAAATTTCATGGACATTATTTCCAAATTCCTGAATATGTTTTGAATACACATCTCTAAATTCATGAACATTTTACGATTTCTCAAAAAAAAAAAACTAAAACTTACAACTTTTTGGAATTTGGAATGTTTGAAAATCTTGAATTAATTTAAAGAAGGGAAATAGGAGACAGAAATAATAGTAAGAAGAAGAAGAAGAAAAGAAAAGGCAAAAAATGAAATAAAAAAATAGGAGGCATCAGGCCTCACACATGGCCAGCCCATACACGGGAGGAGCATTAAGAAAGAAAAGAAGAGAGAAAAAGGGTGGGATCCTAGGATCGAACCCTGGTCTCCAACCAGGAAAGCTGATGTCCTAGCCACTACGCTACATCTCTGCGTGTGTTATACGCGGCTAACATTCCATAAGAATCAAAGGCCATGGCGACTTCAAAAAAAAAACTGAAACGTTTTTTCATTTATGGGTGGCGTAGTGGGTAATTTTCACCGGTTAGAGAGGCCCCCTTTAATACATTAAGAAAATATCTTCACAGGGGCCAGAAAGACTCGGTCATAGGAACTTAGACCACCTACGCGCTGGTAAACGAAAACCACCTCGACCGGATCTACCAAACGAAGAAGGCCGCCCCGTCAAAAGAATTAACACGCCAAAAGGGCCACCAGCTTTCCCCCAAAAAGGGGAGATCCGCTGCTTACTGCTCACGGAAACATCCGACCTTATGGTCAAGTCGTCCGCCTATCTTTCTGATCTCATTCATTTTCCGATCGCATAAAAAGTCATGAGATCAAAAAAGAAATGTGAGAATGTAGTTACAGATGTCAAAAAAGTCAATATCTCGTTCTCTTGTTCTTAAATCATGAATTGGATGATGTGCGTTCCATCAAGTATGAACATATTGCATTTTTTCTATGCAATTTCAGTAATAAAGCAGCTATTGCTTCCGGTTGTACGTCATTGGCAATTTTACAAAAAAGTCCCTCTATTTCTGTAAATTCAACCTGCAGTCCCCTCTTAAGTGGCTGAAGTGAGAAAACGTTTCGTTTTTATATAAAAGACCCTACATTTTCGGGTATTCAACCCGCGATCCATTTTTTATCGTCGATAGGCTACCTGGATCGAGTCAACGCCGCTGCTCGAGCGGCGGCGCGGCTGCTCGATGAATCGTGGCGGCAGTGGCTGGAGCTTGTAGGGGTCGGATCCATGCGCAGAAGGGGCTGGGGAGGCGGATCCAGAGGTGGGCGGCAAGGCGGGAGCTCACCGGAGCTGGGCGACGAAGGGATTTGGCGCGATGGCGCGAAGTCCTTGCAGGCAGAGGCAGGTCTTCATGGCTGGTAGGCAGAGCTCTGCAGGTATTGCCCCTCGCCCCTCTTTCCAGCCTGTTTCCTCTCTCTCTCTCTAGAGTGGTGAGCGCCGACGACGGGGAACAGGTAGTGCCTAGGGTGGAGCTTGGCGAGTGTGGATGGGGGCAACACGGACGTCGAGCACCCGCACAGGCTTGCCGAAGAGCGTATAACATGGCAAGAAGATTGTGTGGGAGGATAATCGGTAGGGTGGCAGGAGAATGAGCAGCGAGTGGTGCTGGCGGATCTCCGCCATGACCTGGGTTGAGCAGCTGCACGGGGACAGACACATGCAGCCGTTCGAGCTCTGGTGAGGGGGTGGCGGGGCCATGTCGTGTGCCAGGCAAGGTTGAGGACGGCTGGGAGGTCTTCACCAGCGGCAGCTGGTGACGGAGTGGCGAGGCCGATCTGGCCCTCTCTGTTTTGTTTCTCTGCAACCAGCACAGAGAAGCAGAAAGTTGCTGCTCTTATTTCATATGACCTAAACAATCTCTCTCTCTCTCTCTTCTCTTGAACTAGCACTAAGGAGCCGACGCTGTTGGTAGCACTGAGAACAGAGGGAACATCAAATCATTCTCCTCCTAGAAACCAGATGTATAACCATTTTTTGCTGTTCGGATGGTGTCCACGGCAGCCAACTACAGCTGGCTTGTGTGCTCTTTTTGTTAAAATAAATCCATTCTTCAGTCCATGCTATTGTACGAGACCATTTTTTGCTATTCGGATGGTGTCCACAGCGGCCAACTACAGCTGGCTTGTGTGCTCTTTTTGTTAAAATAAAATCCATTCTTCAGTCCATGCTATTGTACGAGTTTGATGCGGTAGGTTGAAAAATTATTGGATTTCGTTTGGTTCCTTGAGACCGAGAGGCAATAATTTTGTTTGATTAATTTGTTGAAGCTACGCACACATATATGGCTAAGCCCTATTTGTTGTTTGTTGTTATGCAAGCAAAGGATTTCGTCCGGTAAAACACCCAGCAACAGGAGTTTCTATAATGCTGATTGATTCAGAAACCCAAATAGTATGGGTGTAGTTCTTGCAATTAGAATTTTAGAATTACTAATATCCTTTTGTTCCAGTATAATTATTTTTGCTGAGAACTTCTTCAAGATGCTCTGCATCCTCTGTGTGTAATGCACTTAGTTATTGGCGATGACTTGTGGATGGATTATGCCGGTTGAATAAACAACATCTTCGCACAAACTAACATTGGCAACATCCAGAAATTGAGAAAGCTTCTTCTCTGTTAACAAAATTGTCTACTCAGGACTGGAATTGGCGTAGGATTTTCGGGTGGCTCTGTGAAGTAGCAGGTCTAGCTCACTTGGCCTTATCCTTTTAAAGATTGTTGCGTTTCTCGTTGTCCAAATGCTCCAGCAGCCTAGGGTGATCTACTCCATGTAAAAAGGTTTCTGCAAAGAGCCCTTCAGAGCAATAATCTATTTATTGGCAGAAGACAAATTGGTTTGATCAAAGGCAGGGAATAAATATTCAGAAGACAAATTGCAGACAACAACCCAGGTATTGTTCACATAGGTATTCAAAGTGTAATTAGTTGCCTTGATTCGATTATTTTGGAAATAATTAGTCACACTTTCGACCCAAAGCGACAACAACATGGTGTTGTAGCTCATCAACTCCACTATGGCTTCCATTAGCAAGGTCTGGTAGCAAGCCAACTACACGCTGTTGTAATTGGGGTGCAGAAGATGGAGGGGAATGGTCACCGATGACACAAGTGCATTGAGTGGTTGGCATCCTAAGTAATGGGTGTCAGCGGCTAATCTACCATATCTGGTGAGTATATTGCATGTGCTGTCCTAACATATACACATGTTTATTTTGAACACTTGCATTTTTGGCTGCTATTATTCAACTGATTATGATGCTGTAACATGCACTAATTCTCTATGTTGGCTTCACTTTCACTGAATTATTCGAAACTGTGCACTATTTTTTTAATCTACATAGCTAATTCTTTTCATCTCACAAACTGCACATATGAGCTTATGAATATGAAAAAATGACTCCTAAGTCGTGAAACCACAGTTATGGGAAGCCAGATAAGCCAAAAACCCTACAATTTTCTTATTTATTGTTTTTCTTCAAGATTTGCAGTGAACTTAGGAGCTCTGAATATAAGAACCAAGTATCACTACTGAAATGACACATATAAAAATTATCAACCCTGTATTGAGAAAGCTAGAAAATGAAGTATGAAAAGTGTAATTCTGTTAGAACTCCTAAAACCTTGTCTTCAATGTGTGCGATTGTAGCCTCTTTGCGATTTTGGTTCACTTACACAGGAAATACTATTAGGAGCACACTATGATAAATACATGTAAAGTTTATCATCGGTAAATGAATATGAATCAATTTTCGTTTTCTTATGTTTACTATACAGGAACTGATCGTTCATGATCACTATAAGGATAAATTGGTGGGTTTACTTCATTCAGGAGCATATACAAATCTATTTGTTGTGTTTTTGATTACTGGTATTACTGTTTTGAAGGGTATAAATAGCTAAATAATTTTAATTAGGTTTTTAGTCTTAGTATACAGTCAAACAGCAGATGCAGTAATTTTATAGAAGGAATGCAGTCCTTGGTCTAATAGTGATTTATGTTTTTTTTATGTGACATGGCGCGATCTGTGACTTTGAAGCACATGTGAATCTTGTGATTCTGCAAAATTTCTGTTACATGCTCATGGTTTTGCTATACTGCTCTGATCTGCAACCTACAAAATTGCTATCTGCCTAACACATAATGTTGGTTGTTAACTCGGAACATAATCTCACTAGAGCTCTACATATGCATGTTCTTTTAAAAGGAAAATTAATATAAGCTTGTTTTTGGCTAATACACGATATTGAAAGTAATAGTGTGAGGGAAACCAAGCATGTTCTGTTAGGGAAAAAATATTCTTTATTTTCTTTATTTCAATCAATAGATGAGTGCGTTTACCAAAAACTATACTATTACTTCTTCTGGTTGAAGGATTTGCATGCTTAGTAACACATGAAATGCTTAATGTGAGCTCGATATTGATGATTTCAGTTTATTAGTTGTTACCGCCGCCCGATATTGATGATTTCAGTACCACATGTTCAGAATAATAGTGAGCACGAGAGTGTGTCTTCTGGGAAGTCAAGCAGGTGTTACCGTTGCCCAGTGCTCAAATCGGCAAGCCTCTCCGATTCGGACCTCCTCATCGCCTTCCGCGCCATTGTCGAGGCATACACACAGGCGCTCGAGAAGACCTAGCACTGCGACAATGATGACACATCCCCTAGCTATAGATGGCGGCCATGGCGTAGATCCCTTGGCAGGGTTCGAAAGTCGTTGCCCGCCCGATGGCCAGCGCATGACATTCGAGGACTGCTACACCGTGTGCTGGCTGCTCAGCAGGCTCCATGTCACCTTCCAGGAGCGCGATGTGTCCACCCACGCGCCCTACTGGGAGAAGCTCCACGTGCTGCTGCCGGGACAAACGGCTCCATGTCAATGTCACAGTGGCTCTTCGTGGATGGTAGGTACATTGTTGGTTTTTTAGACTTGCAGCACTCTGAAGTTATAGTAGTTAGGACTTGCTTTTCTACTTCAATTCCTAATTTAGTTTGTGTTACGATAGGTTGTAATCTCTGAACTCAGCAATCAAAAGTATTAGTAGGCAGTACCTGTTGTTTTACAGTGTACAGCTTCTTCACTGACATTATTCAGTAGCTGTATCTTCTTACCAAATTTAGTGTAAGTTTTGCCTCTTGATGTGTTATAATCTCTACAGTAGGTGCATTGTGATTTTCCTTTTAATGCATAGAATAGAAAGTTTAGCGTAAGCATGATTATAAGCTTTATTAGTCACTTTTCCCATGTTTTACAGTACATAATATAGGCAGAAGTAGTTTCTCCCATATTTTTTATGGACAGTGTACCTGTGATGTACCTGTGATTCTAAGCTTTATTAGTCATAACAGACTCTATTTCTTATGATTTTAATTTCTTTTTCTTTTTAGTGTTAGCCAAAGCATGTTGATCAGCTGGGGCATTAGTGTTATCGAGAAGTAGTGATCTGCAATACACAATCATGTGAAATTCAGAAGATTTGATTGCTAGGGATCCGACCTGGATTGATCTGCCATGCTTCGCTGCCAGTTTATCATACATATCTCCTTGTAATTTCCTATTTTATAGCTTTGCTCTCCTCTTCTTCTTCTTCCATCTTTCTTTTCTGTTTTTTTTGTTACATAGAAGAGGTATGTTTCCTATTGCTGTACTTTTTCCCAAAGTCTTTGTGTAGAGGGGTTAGGTACAGGTGGTCTAGGACAAGGTAGTTCCACCATATGCTATTGGGCCTCGCTAGAGTGCATTTATTCGGGGCTGGTTGTAAACGATCTAAAATTTGTACCGATATCCTTGACATAAGATTTGAATAAAATTGATTTAGTTTTTGGCCGATTCTTTTGGCTGTTGAAGCAAGACATACACTTCTCTTTTCTCATACATACAATTGTTTATTGTTTTGACATACATACAACTGTCATGATTTATTGGTATATTATCTGAAGATGCCATAAGTTGGTGTTGCTTGAACTGAAAACCGTAGTTTGTCAAATCTACAACACCATCTGTGAGATATTGAACTATGTTTAGTTTTTTTCCCGCTGCAACGCACGGGCCCTTTTGCTAGTATAAATATAAATAATATATATACTATTATAGAAGGGAAAACATAGGTTCATTTTTGCATTCTTATAGAAAAATAGAACTGAGTTGTGCGTCGTCTTGAAAAAACAAACATAACTTGGGTTGCTGATGTTATAGAAAAGCTAGGCTGGGAGGCCCAGAGGCCGCTTGGTACCTGCTGGACCCCAAAAAAAAGTTGAAATCAGCTGGTGTCGGTGTACTAAGTATTGGGCCAATAGTACCCCATACTTGTGCACGGGCAGTGGTAGCCATCCTCGCGGCAAGGCTTGCCGGGAACCGCTCGAGGTCGATTCAAGCCATCAAGGGAATCATCAAGTCAGGGATCTGAGGATCAGCAGATAAGCAGAGCTGGAATCCGAAGGCCAGCTTCCCCGGCAAGATCCTTGCCGGGATGGCCCGTGGAGCCCGGCAAGGCTTAGCGCCCGGCAAGGCTTGGCGCCCGGCAAGGCTTGGTGCCCGGCAAGACTCGGCGCCTGGCAAGATTCTGCCACTGTGCCACCGCTTCGGCATAGTAACAAGTCTGACATTCTGGGTCCTTCTCTGGATGCGTGGCAATGCGCCAGTGGAGGAGAGCTTAAGCGGTGCTGATGGGATGGCCCCTTTTTCCATCCCCAAGAAAGCGAGGACACCACACGGTGCATTAAATGCGCTTGTCCTAATCCGTCAGGGGTTAGGTATGATACCCTGTAGCTACTTTACACCTCAATGTATGTGCATTTTGCCACTGTGGTGACCCCTTTGAGCATATAAAAGTAGGCCCAAGGCAACTGCTACAGAGGAGGAGAACTTCAGGCCCATTCCGCATGCGTAGCTGCTCTTTGAACGTACTGTTCATTGTGAGCGCTCCTGAAGGCTGGGCTCAAGAACATTAATAAGAACACAAAGCAGGAGTAGGGTTTTACGCTGATTAGCGGCCCGAACCTGCGTAAAAACCTCACGCGTCGATCGTTGGTTCTGCTCTTTGCGTATACCTCTCCCCCCGCCGAATCGTAAAGGGGTCTCTCGGGATCCCATAGGTGTCGTACCCCGACAGCTAGATCAACTGTGTCTGCATGTCGTGGGCTGCACATGTTAAACAACAAAACCTAGGCCATGGACCTGGTTGGCCCAGGACTATCAGCCTCTCGATGAACAGTCGTCTCCCGATTCCTCTTGTTTTATTGACCATGTTAGGAACGACAGACGGCGGCGCCGCGGCGAGAGCACCAAGGCGAAGGACGACGTCGAGACCTTGGACCGAACGAACTGGAGTTGGGGAAGACGCAGGCGGAGGGGAGTACGAGTGTTGACTTGTTCGGGTGCAGGGTGGGCCGGTGGAGCTGCCGCCGCCGATGTGTGGGAGTAGAGGGATGGCCTGGCCAACGCCATAGGCTAGGATGGGTCACCGAGGCGAGCGCGGCACCGCCACCAGCCGCTGTAGGAAGAGGACAAAAGATTGAACAAAATAAAGAAATACAAATGGATAGGTGGTTGGTCCCAGATGTCTGTGTACGAGACCTGCTGGGTCCACCTCAGAAGGGGAATATGTTGGGAGGAAGGAGATTCAAAGCACGGCAGCACAGTGAACTAGTTACATACATAAGCAAATAGCCACTAAAAAAAGCAAACAGGTTAATGTGTTCTTAGACGAAATATTTCGAACAAAACAGATAATTACGACACATAGGCTAATGCATGAAACACTCAGATGATAAAGGTTCTTAAACAAATAAAGTACATCATCTAGACCTTCCTGGCATGCTTGATCATGACACTGTTGCTGTCTGTGTACTCGTCGGTTATGGGAAGCAGACATGCCCTCATGTCCAAGATCCGCCTGTACATGTCGTAGGATGTGTACGCGTCCTTGGCCGCGTAGGTTATGTAGGCCATATTTAGAGGTACCTCCCACGTGTTCAGGTTCTTGGTATCGACGTCTTCTTTCATGTTGGTGTAGCAGGTGTCGATGATGGTCGCGGCAAGGTCAACCATGGAGTCCTCCTACCCGTTGCCGATGATCTTTTATTGCTTCTAGATGTCGACAAGCTTGTTGCACCAGATGCTCCAGAACCTCTGGTGGCCCTACAACAGTGGTAGATGAGAACCTCGTCCCGCACACATACCTGGGCGACGGCGATCCGCTGGTCCCTGTCAGGAGACGAATGGATGGGCACAAGGCCTAGTCCCGCGACCTTGTGCTTTCTCCTCCTGTGGGTAATGCTTAAACTTGGCGAGGCAGAGCTTCACCGAGTCTGGATCATTGGTGCACATCACATTCAACTTGGTGCTGCCATGGATCTGAATGGCGATCTCAAAGGTGAAGTCCATATCCAGTAGGCTCACCCCTCGGATCGCCATTGGAGTCTCTTCTCACACAGAGTTGATGTGGCGAATCTCGTTTGTGGGGATTGGGGGCAGGGGGATGAATACGATCGGTGTGTACTGGGGTACTAGGGGGCGGCACCGCCGCAGTAGCAGTTCGTTTTTCCAATCTTGGGGAAGTGCAATCAACGGTGAACGAGTGGGTAGGCGGCGGCAGCAGTTAGTTTTTCAGCTCTTGGGGAACTGCATCCAACAGTAAACTAAGTGTGTACAGGCGATAGCAGTTACTACACCGCCCTCACCCGCTGCACGCCCGGCAGAACATGCCCCCTCGGGTTCACGAGCGGGTCTGTATTGGTACTATTATAGCAATTGTTAGTGGTCACTTTACATAAATTTTATTATCTTTAATTAAAATTTATTCTTAAAACAACCAAAGCATTGGCTCGTTCTATCAGTGCCACAGGAGAAACATGCACAGCAATTAGAATTATTATTCTCAGGACGCAAACGATCAGCTCATTTGCCGCACTTTCACACAGACAATACTACCAAGTTTGAACAGCTAGTTATGGTTGCTGTCCTCTGTATCATCATGCCGTGTTTCCCAGCTTGCAAGATTCAGAACCAACCAATATGATTCAAATAATAAGTAAAATAAACATGCCTACACATCACAATGATTCCTAGCTTGCAAGATTCAGAACCAACCCATTAGATTCAAATAATAATAAGTACAACAAAGATGCCTACACATCTCAATGATTCACAGCTCAGAGCCAATCATAACTGTACAACTCAAACGTTGTGAGAATGTGAACAAATAAATAAAAATTGATTGATGCTTCATGTAAGCAATTTGATCCAAGGATTTGCTTAAACATTGAAACCAATCCTTTTTAAGGCCACGCAGGTCAAACATTGGCACCTGAAATATTCTACATCACCGGTGACACTACCACTTCCAATATATGCACAAGAGGGCCTTCTAGATTTTGAAGTAGTGTGTATAGAGCCTCATCCTTAGTATTTAACAATACACATAGCAGAATCTAGTGGAATAATCAATCAATGTCCTGAAATATCTCTTTCCACCTTGCACACACTCATGGAAATTTAGAGCCTTTGGATAAACTGAATCTCGTGATTAAATCCATCTTGGCTAGCCGTGTCATACAATCCTGGGCGAATGCTTTTGACCATCACAACATCTGTAGTTGAGTATTCCTGTTTGCATAGATAAGAAAGTGCATGATTACTATAATATTGGCACTAGTTAACTCAACTTTATTTCCATTAACGCCTCAGTGTAGCAGTAGAAGGAGGAGCATCGACTCATTTCAATAACTTTTTTATGCAGTTTAACTAAAATTGTGGCACCCGCCACTTAGAGAGGTGGCCCACGCCACCTCAACGGTAGGCGTGATGGACTCAACTAGCTCAGTGCAGCTATGTGATTGATGCAGTGCACATGGACTTGATTCTGCCGGATAGGTCTTCTACAAGTTATCTACATTGGAAATGAAATGATAGCTAAGACAGTAGCTCTATTTTAAATGTATTATTACTTCATTTTATCAGTGGCAGTAGCAGTGCCAAAACAGTAGCACAAGATCACTAGCTGGATGCAGAGTCAAAATCAACCAAAAAGGAACATACCCGGTCATGGGAGCCATTACTGAGAGAGGATCCGTACTCCGCCACGACTCGATGTGGTGAACCTGCAGATCCACTCGGATGATTCAATTAATGCGAGCTTTTCACACAGTCCAGCTGAAATGAAGCAAAAATTGCATCATGCAGCTAGCATTAAGTAGTTGCACTAAAATTGAGCAACATTAAGCAACATTAAGGTTGGCTGCCCTGCTCATGCAAGGTGCAACTATATTTTTTTTATCCTTTTGTGTAGTTCCACTAATAAAGTGCCATTGTGGTGATAGTAATGGCTCATCTTGCAAAGGCTAATAAAATGTTGCATGAGATTACCGGCAGAGTTTCACGGAGATGTTGGAAACTCCAATCGCCCTTTGTGCAGTTCCACCAAAATTGAGAGACGTTGCCCACGTGACATTTTAGTTGAACTGCACAAATCACTCATTCCAAAAAAAGTGGTGTGTGCAGTTCACCAAAAGGTCACAATAGCAACGAGGTGAAATGGATATCCCTATCCGCACAAAAAGATAGAAAGAAAACAGTTACTGGTCAATGACAAGATACGAAACATACACGAAATGAAAAGAAGCAACTTCATTATGTTCTTGGCAATCACGCAAGGACATTAGAAATTTTAAAACGGCAGCATTGCTTCATGTTACCGAAAGCATTACGATCAACAATGACACTCATCAAATATGTGATTACTTTTTTTTAAAAGGAGGATTACCTCCGGCCAATATGGGATTACTTTAATGGTGGCATTGCTTGTTTACCAGATAAAGTAGATCAATAGCAACTAAAGAGTTGGTTTAAGGGCATGGGACAGTGGGGACACCAGGACACTCAGGAGTGTAAAGAAGCAACTTACTTATGATACTGGTAAAAATAGCAGAAGTACCATTTGTAACACAGTTTAATTGCATCATATTACTGAAGGCATTAGATTAACAATAACATTGGTTAGACATGTTCTTACGGTAACAGTGTGATTGCTTCATTTTACATGCGCCCTTACATTAACAACATCAAAACATTGGTATAAGGACATGCCACAGTGGACGCATCAGCACAATATACCTACAAGGAGGCAAAGTGGTGATGCCGAGTTTGTTCGTACTATGTGGGGACAGCAAATCTAATCCTGGAGACCTTTTACTATGTGAGGGCAGGAAATCTAATCCTGGACATAGTGACATACTCTGTTGACTTGTCCACCAGCCGCCACTTTCTATCCTTTTTTCAACCAATAATAGATATGTTCCTTATCTAGTTTGTACTGCCTTTGCCCTTTATTTCCCATTTCAACCAAGAGACCGGTTGGGTATCCAGTCTCTACTACTCCTCCTCTGTTATTTCCTCTTTGAATCAAGTCCTAGATTCATGCTAGTACAACTTTACCCCCTTTTTGCGCTGTTTGAACCAAGTCCTAGATTCGACTGCATGAAGTAGCTTTACCTCTAATAATACTAAAAATTTGGGTGGCTTTGGAAGAGCTGATGGAAGTAGAAAAAGATCCACATGCAGACACGTGGGGAGCTGGGGCAGTAGAGCAAGGCCGCTTTTGAAGGAACTTATACCTGACGGTCGTCGGGATGTGTCTAGGAGGCCGGCGGCAGGTCGGATCTGCCCACAATACGGTAGGGAGGAAGAAGGGTCAGAGGACCTCCGGAGCTGGCGCTGTGTCGGAGAGAACGGCACGGGCAGACAATCGGGACCCGCCGGCAGTTGTGGGTTTCCTCCCTTGCCGCCGATAACCGCGTGAACGATGCACCTAGTCCCCTACACACACCGGCCGAAGGGATCCGGCCGGATCTGTGACCAGCGGTGAGCAGAGAGAAAATGTCGTGATGCGGCTTGAACTACGTTGGTATTTCCCCAAAGAGGAAGGGATGATGCAGCACAGCTATGATAGGTATTTCCCTCAGTGATGATACCAAGGTTATCAAACCAGTAGGAGAACCACGCAACACTACGTGAACGGCACCTGCACACAAAGAACAAATACTTGCAACCCGACGTCATAGAGGGGTTGTCAATCCCTCCCGGGTAAAGAGATAGATAAATTTGTAGTAGATCGGATAAATAGATATCGCGGGAACGCGAGATAAAATAAATAACAATAAATTGCAGCAAGATATTTTTGGGTTTTTGGATTAATAGATCTGAAAATAAAAGATGTAAATAAATAAAAAGGCAAATAGCAATATAGATCTGAAAGTATATAATGGAAAAATAGACCCGGGGGCCGTAGATTTCACTAGTGGCTTCTCTCGAGAAAAATAGCATACGGTGGGTAAACAAATTGTTGTTGGGCAATTGATAGAACTTCAAATAATTATGACGATATCCAGGCAATGATCATTATATAGGCATCACGTCCAAGATTAGTAGACCGACTCCTGCCTGCATCTACTACTATTACTCCACAAATCGACCGCTATCCAGCATGCATCTAGTGTATTAAGTTCATGGAGAAACGGAGTAATGCAATAAGAACGATGACATGATGTAGATAAGATCTATTCATGTAGGAATAGACCCCATCTTGTTATCCTTAATAGCAATGATACATATGTGTCATTTCCCCTTCTGTCAGTGGGATTGAGCACCGTAAGATCGAACCCATCACAAAGCACCTCTTCCCAAGGCAAGAAAAATCTATCTAGTCGGCCTAACTAAACCAAAGATTCGAAGAAGAAATACAAGGCTATAATTAATCATGCATATAAGAGATCAAAAGACTCAAATAACTTTCATGGATAAAAACATAGATCTATTCATAAACTCAAAGTTCATCGGATCCCAACAAACACACCGCAAAAAGAGTTACATCAAATAGATCTCCAAGAGATCATTGTATTCAGAATCAAAAGAGAGAGAGGAAGCCATCTAGCTACTAACTACGGACCCGTAGGTCTACAATGAACTACTCACGCATCATCGGAGAGGCACCAATGAGGATGATGAACCCCTCTGTGATGGTGTCTAGATTGGATCTGTGGTTTCTGAAACTTGCGGCGGCTGGAATTGTTTTTCGTCGACTCCCCTAGGGTTTCTGGAATATTGGGTTATTTATAGAGCAAAGAGGCGGTGCGGGAGGCCACCGAGGTGGGCACAACCCACCAGTGCATGCCTGGGCCCCCCAGGCGCGCCTAGGTAGGTTGTGCCCCCCTCGGGGCACCCCTCTGGTACTTCCTTGGCCCAACTTGTGTCTTCTGGTCCAGAAAAAATCACCAAAAAGTTTTGCTGCGTTTGGACTCCGTTTGGTATTGATTTTCTGCGAAGTAAAAAACAAGCAAAAAACAGCAATTGGCACTGGACACTATGTCAATAGGTTAGTCCCAAAAAATGATATAAAGTTGCTATAAAATGATTGTAAAACATCCAAGATTGATAATATAACAGCATGGAACAATCAGAAATTATAGATACGTTGGAGATGTATCATGTCGCTACCGCTGTCTTGTTAAGATCTTGAGAGGATGAGAGAATGAAGAGAGCAACCCTAGTAAAGCAAGCGCTCAGGCCCCTGCCTACATATATAGTGGAGTGATTATCTTTTTCTCTCCACAACAAGCGTTTCAATTTGTGTACGTGGCATTAAAGAAAATAAACTCTCTATTTAATGTGACTAACTGTACTACTCCTACTTACTAGTACTAGTATTGTTCACTTGTGCTCCCCAGCCCTCCATTCATTGAACAACCCCACGGGTGAATAAACATACAGTACTATTTATATAGAACGAACAAGCTTGAACTATTTTGGCTTTGAGATATCGATGGTACAGTTTGACCACATTGCATCAATGGACTCAGTACTTTGAAGTAACCTATACATATAAACACATGCACGGTTTACATTCTGAATTGCTAGCTAGACCTTTGACTGTACTCCCTCCGTCCTTGAAACAGTGTACTTCCAACTTTGTTGGAAAGTCAATTTTTTTATGTTTGACCGTATTTATACAATAACAGACCAACATTCATGCCATCAAATTAGTAGCATTAGATTCATGATAAAATATATTTTCGTTATATACCTATTTGGTTTAACAAGCATTGGCATATTTTTGCACAACCTAGGTCAAACTTTGAGATAGTTTGACCCTCCAACAAAGTTGGAAGTACACTTTTTCAAGGACGGAGTGAGTATTTGTTTACATGTACCACCTTTTTCTTTTGGTTTTCTGCTCCATGGTGCAATTCATCGATACATAATTATACTATGAGTTGTTAAAAGTTGAGGGAGGGGCTTTTCCGGGCAGTACGCGTGGCAGTTTTCGCGTAGGCGGTTTGACAGAGAGGCGAGGAGAGTGAGGGAGTAGCGGATTCAACTCACTGCTGGAAAGGTAGGGCTGCGCGATTTGACGGTGCTTTACTGCTGGAAAGACGAGGTCTTGTGATATGACTACTCACTATAGTCATTAATTACTGGCGTTACGACCGGGGTGATGCCCCCCTTCCGTTCCCCACACTAATCTGGTGTATGACACGTCGACCCGGATGCTGGCTCTCCCACATGTCGGCGAAGTACGTAAGAAGGAGCAAAGAATCATGCGGTATATATAGTGTATATACTAGTACTACTACTCATGTCGGAGGAGTGCGAACCACGGCAGCCCAGTGAACCAGCAGGCGATAGGCCATAGAAAACAATGTGGTGATATGGCCATAAAAAAACAATATGCTACAGCCCAGTCTCTAGCATGTACAGTACTCCTCCTCTTCCTCCTCCTCTTAGTTCATTGCCATCATACTTTCCCCATTCCCGTGTTTTCAGTATCCTGCAAATCAAAGAGGCCCTTAGACTAGTTTTGGTCCGGTCATTTTTTATAAATGTGTTATGTCCAAAATTGAATGAACGTGCTCCGGTTTCTATGAAAATAATCCGGTTTGCATGTAGTAATTCATTTATTTATTTATTCTTCTGCGGGGGGTTTGCATGTAATTCGTGAGGTCTGAAATGTAAAGTACGCCGGCATGGTTGCATATGCTCCGAGTCGTGCATGCACTACGCCAGATGCTCTATGTCCCACATGTCGGCGAAAGGGAGCACGTGGAAATAGCCTAGGAGTACATATAGGAGGATAAATGCGTGAAAAAATATGTACTATGAAGCATAGCAGCGGTTCGAAAAGGAGACCTAAAGTGATGACAGGTATAGGTCGCACGCACCCAACTAGTGGTACTAGACGTACGACTACTTTTTCCCTAAAAAAAAGAGGTATGAGTACTCAGTACTCCTATTCTATCAACACGAGTCCCATCTGACAACAGCGTCCATGCTACAGCTAGCTCTTCTCCCTCGTTTCTCTCTTCTAATTCTAAATCAACCGACGCACGGTGGGCGGGGTCGGGATTTGCCGATAGTCGGTTTGCTCAACTGCGGCCCCACCTGACAGTGAAAATGCTAACACAACAAGCGTTCCCTAGCTTGAGTGGCGTGCCGGACAGACCGTGTGGGGGTGCAACGCGAACGGCACAGGCATGCTGTACTTGTTCCACTTTCTCGTTTTGAACTCGTGACATCTAGTAACACTCAGTTTTGAATATATAAGTTTGGTTGTCGCGCCAATATATACAGTACTCCCTCCATGTAGGTTGGGTCATTGAAGTCAAAATTAGACACAAAACACGATGGTGACGGACCAGTCTACACCCGTCCTGGTTTATTTCTCCCCATTGTAATCTGTGCCAAATTTTGACCATAAATTTGACTAACAAAAGGTTCATGCATGTCACCAAAACTATATCATTGAAAACTATGTTCAAATACAAATCAAACGATATAATTTTTATTGACATGCACTAACATTTTGTCAATTAAATCTTTGGTCAAAATTTAGCACAAATTACAAAAGGGAGTAATAAACCAGGACCTAGGTAGTACACCAGGACGAAGACAGTGATACTACATATAATTAACGCCAAATAAGAGCAAGGGATCACACATGTCATTTACGACTGGAATAAAAATGCCATACACTAATAAAACATTAAGGCCACGAGGCGATGCAGTGCTGGTTACAGGAGGCGAGAAGAAAGATGCATCCATCGACGACCTCCTCCTCCTCGACTCAGGGCGTCGGCCCACCGCACGGTGGTTAAGTAGCACTGGCTTTCGTGGCCAGGTCAACGTGCTTATCAACAATGGCGTCCAAAGATTCCAGCCAGTGGAAGAAGGCCAACGTCTTTCTGTCCTCCCTGGCCTTGTAGTGGCCTATGTAGATGATTTCCTCATAGACGTGGATGTGTAGGTCGACGGTTTCTTGCATGGCGAGGCGCTGTGCGGCGAGCGTGGCCTCGAAGTGCACATTCTTCGTCGCGACCTCCGGCAGCTGCAGGGCCACCAGGGCTTGAAAGAGTTCACCACCATGGAGGACGATGAGGGTGGCAGGCAACAAGGAGCCTGGGCGCGCGGGCTGGAGCAGTATGGCAAGGTCGTCCGCGCGCTTCTTGACGGCGGTGAACTTGCAGATGGAGCGGACCATCATGTCGTCCATGCGAGAGGCGATGCCGGCGTCGGTGAGGGCTACGACACCGGCGGTCGCCAGCACCGTCTGGAAACACTGCATGGTGCGGGGCCGCAGGCCGGCGTCTTGGATGATCTGGCACAGCTGACTACCGCTCGCGTCCATCGCCTCCATAGGTGCTTGTGGTTCTGGTCACTTGGTCTTGGATTGGAGTGAGCAGTGTTGCGCAGAGACTAGGAGTAGATGGATTGGAGTGGTGGGGCGCCTTTATATGAGAGTCCAAACTGTGTTGCATTCACATCGTGCTGGCTCCATTCTGCTTCTCCAATTACTTACCTCTGCATACTAATTGAATGCGGAGGCATCATTGACCGTTCAACGTTTTGGGACCCGCTACCCTCTGCCTCGTTGGCATTCAAGCCATATCAACGTAAATGCGTGTCAATATTGTGCACCGCGACCAAGGCGCAGAGGAAAACAAGAGAACTACGTATTTATTTACGGTGTATATTCACTCATTTTGCTCCGTATGTACTCATTTACGGTGTAGTCACTTGTTGAAATCTCTAGAAACACAAATATTTAGGAAAAGAGGGAGTAGTCCCTCCTTTCCGGTTTACAGGGCTATACTATTAAGAGCAAGTACAATAGTGGGCTTATAGCCTGCTTACATGGCAATTTTTTCTATGTGGAGGAGAGAGACATAAAAAAAATAAGACTAGCCACAGTGGGAGTAACTTCAGCAGTAACATCGAGTCCAACTCAGCAAATTTGCTTATGTGGCAATGAGTAAGGCTAGTCGTAATGGGGAGTATCATTTACTCGTATCATGCATATGATACTAGTGTATGATACTACTTCCGTAATGCATAGTATCATAAGTTAGTATCTTAGCTTGCCTTATTAATTGCCATGCATGACACAAAGTAGTACAACATTTAATATGATACGGTATCATGATATGATACCACATCCTCTCTTTCCTCATTTAATTGTGTGCCACATCATAAAAAAAAGTCAAGTTGGCATGCATGATACCACTTATGATACTCCCATTACGACCAGCCTTAATAAGGAGAGAGGTAGTTTGAGTAACTTAGCTAGTTACTGTAACATCACATGTCCCAATGCAATATGAATCTATAACCTAATAAATGAAGCTTTGCATGACACCACACTTATTATGTTACTACCCACTATGAAGATAGTAACATAGTCTAGGGATATGTCTATGTTACCAGTGTATGTTACTCTCCATTGTGGCTAGTCTAATCTCATGCAAGAGCCTGGCTATATGCGTGCTCCAAGGCAGATGCAATAAATGTGAGGAAAGAGATAGAGAGAAGATGAGAGGCAGATGCAATAAATGTGAGGAAAGAGATGGAGTACTAATCTTAGACCTCCTCCAATGCAAAGGTGCTTAGATGAGGTGCTAAGTATATTAAATGCCTTAGCAACTCAAGTCCCCAATGCAAAGATGCTAAACTTTTGGGTGCTGAGCTTCATGCATTTAATTAGTTGTAGACTCAAAATTGTGCTTCCACCTAGGTACACATGCTTAGCACCGTTTCTTCCTGGGGTCACCATACTAGTCTCTCTCTTTTTAACTAGCATGCCACATCAGATTTTTCGCTTAGTTGGCAACCTTAGCACCTGTACAAGGTGAAGCATTGGGAGGGGCCAACCTTATAGCTAAGCTTGTTGTATATGTGTTAGCTATAAATGATATGGCAACATCTTATAGTCAGCAGTTGGTTGTATTATTAACTTTTTTTATATCTCTCTCCTCCACATAGGCAAAGTTGCCATGTAAGCAGGCTATAAGCCCACTATTGTACTTGCTCTGAACTGACCGCTGCATGCCGTGCTAGGTACTACGTCCCATGTCTCTCATTGGTTGATTCCTATTCATGTCTAGAAACAAGAAACGTGGTCGGGTTTGTTTTGGGATTATTTGATTTTCATAAGATGACTATTACTAGCAATCGCCATAATAACCGTAAGATCTGCATCCGACGATGGCACCTATTGGACGCAAACAGCAGTAGAAAAGAATTGCCACAAAACTGCCGCACCACGCCCCACCCCTACACAAAGACTGCCATGCAAGCATTCACAACTGCCATGTTTGGGTTGCGCTTGGCCCTTAGCCTCTTCGAGAAGACGAACAATGATGTTACTACTTCTACAGTATTGAATCAACTGCTGCATGTCCGTCCACCGCGTGCGGGAGGGATAGCTTGTTGTAGTAAGCAAAAGCCTGTCCTCGTCTACGAGCCACCGCAAGCATGGGCGAGCGAGAGGGCGTACTAGTAGTAAAATCAAGCTTCTCCTCGTTGTACGAGTTGACGCGACACATCATAGCACTGGCCCCACATGCTTGCCTCAAAACTTGGCTAAAAGACCCATAGTATACAATATATTTGCTGCAACCTCTAACATTTACCCCACCACAAATTAAAATATATATTCCTGTCTTGACTAGATCAACGTGCAAACTACAATCACCAGGATGACAGGTAGGTCCAGAAGATTATTTTAATCAAAAAAATGCTTCGAGACGGCCTCATAGAATGGAGCCGACTCCAACGATTTTAAGCTTAGAGGCACGGTACATGCTATCCCAGGCTATGTAACTATACTACCTCCCCAACACATGAAACTGCCACACGAGCGTTCGGCTTGCGCTTGGCTCTTCGCCTCTTCGGGAAGTTGAACAATGATGGTACTACTACAGTGGAGTACTACTAGTATGCTTCTGGCCATCTGACATCGAATGAACTGCTGCATGTCCACCGCGTGCGGGAGGGAGAGTGTGTAGCGAAAGCTTCTCCTAGTCCTGTGAGCCACCACCCTCATGTGCGAGGGAGAGGGCGTTGTAATTAAACTTCTCCTTGTTGTACGAGTTGACGTGACACATCAAAGCAGTGCACTTGATATATTTCAATAATTTGTGTTTGCCAATTAATTACAACGCATGCATGCATGCCGTGACTTTCCTTTTGATACTTGCATGTGTTGATTTAATGCACCTTGAAGTAGTATGAATATGTGATGGTAAAACTTTCTAATGCCCCGGCCCTAAAGCGAGAGATGGTTGTGCACGAGGAGGGCGAGATCAGTCCGACGGAACAGGACCCGACGATGGAGCTCTCTATGGTCTCTATGGACCTCACCTTGCTCCACTGCCCCTTGTGCCTCCACCCCTTGAAGCCTCCAGTGTATGAGGTTCGAATACACCTCATCCGTTCGGCTGATCGACCAAGGTGCAGGTTTCTTGATTGATGTGCTGTTCGATTGATTTGTGCAGTGCAAGGGAGGGCACCTGGCCTGCGCGGACTACCGTAGCGAGAGGCCCGAGAACCAGCGGCAGTGCCAGAAGTGCGAGCGCAGCGGCGGCTTCGACGTGCGGAACACGGCAATGGATGCCGTCCTCTTCTCGGTGAGGGTGGAGTGCCCGCACGAAGGCTCTGGGCTCTACGTCACTTTCCACAAGCTCGCCGATCACCAGAGCGTGTGTCCGCTCGCGCGCTGCAAATGCCTCGTGCCCGTCTGCGGCTACGAAGGCCCGCCGCTGGCGCTCCCAAGTCGGCCAAAAATTATTCATATGAAAATAGGGTTTATATTATCCCGAACATCTCGCTACCTAGACCAATGTACTATGATTTGAATTCAACATAAAATGGATACAAATATTTGAATTGGAGATCGTATGGTACATGTAGTTCATAGTGAAATATGATTACTACTATATGCATGTTTTCTGTTATCAAGCTAATATTTAAATGATGGTATAACTTGACAACAATCGTATTCAAATAAGGAAAATTGATTCAAATTTAGTCCATATGGTAGACGACAATATATATGTTCATAGGGTGGAGTAAAATGTTCATATAAGATGGAAGACTAAAATGTAGGACTACATCCATTATAAACCGCAAGATCGCCTAACGATATATTCGAATTCAACATAACGTGGATTCAAAAAATGAAATTCGAGATCCTGGCATTTGTAATCATATAAAAAGGGACATGACTCTTTCTTGTGGTGGGAATTGATTTGTTTTTTGTTGTTGTTGAGGGAAGTGCGAATTGATTTGGTACTCTACAGGCTAATCTTGTTCTCCCAATTTTTTTACATTTTTCTTGTAGTTTTTTCAATGGCATTTATAGCAATATAGTAAAAGGGGACATGACTCTCTTGTGTCTTGTATGAATTTTTTTTGTACACGTTAAGTTTGTTCTGCCGAACATGGAATCCGCGCCTTGTTATCCCGAAATTTTCAAGCTCGAGTATCTTTTGTCTCTTCTGCTGTGAAACTCCCGCCTCTTCAACCCGCGCCGCGCCTTGTTATTCTGAAATTTCGACGCGCGCGAAAACTCCCCCCTCATCCGAAATCGGTCCTGCAGCCCAGACACGCGAAATCCTCCTTCTACCCCTTAGCCGGAAATGCCGCCTCGACGTCGCGTGGTCAAAACTGGTTGAGGGTACGTTCGTAACTTACCCAACATTTCGGACAAGCACGTCCCTAAGCCATGGCTCCCCCTACCTTCCCCTTCGTCCCCCCCATTCGTACACCGAGGCCGCCAAAACCCGCGAAACCCCACGCTCCTTCATCGGCCTCCCGACCGGCACCCAGCCGGAGACTCTTCCCCGACGACGTCGTCCACAGCAATAGCTCACCGTCCCTCATCCACCGCCCCGGATGAGGATCCGTCGTCGATCTCGTTGTCCTGCCGGATCAGTCGCCCCGTACTCCACCTCCAAGGAGCTGCCCCGACGTTCGCCTCGTCCTCCACAACGCCGTCTTGATCTGCCCCACCGGAACTGCAGCACCCTCACCAATTCCTCCGATGAAGCCGAGGCCTACTCGGCGCCACCAAGGCGGTTCTGCACTCATCGCTGCATTTTATCTTTTATTCGATCTCACGGGGCTGCCGGTGCTCGATACCGAGCAGCCATGGCGGGTCTCCATCGACGACGCCGTCGCCAGCCATTTCCTCCATGGTGTCTCTCCCCCATGTCGTTGCTTCCTCGGCGGCGACTTCCACACCAGCACTAGCTGCTGCTGCTCCGGCTCTCGCTCACGCTGCTGCTGCTGCTGCTTCGGCTCTCGCTCGCGCTGCGGCTCTGTTCTTGCTGTCGGTCGCGCTGCTACACTGCTCTTGCTTTCGTTCTTGCTGCTGCTCTGCTCTGCTATTGCTGTCGGTCGTGCTGCTGCTCCGCTCTTGCTCTCGTTCGTCCTGCTGCTCTGCCCTGCTCTTGCTGTTGCTCGCGCTGCTGCTGCTGTTGCTGTTGCACGACCTGCGGCAACTACAGGAGTTGCTGCTTTAGCACTCGCTCGCGGTGCTGCTGCACGAGTTGCTATCTACTAGTGCGTTCCCTACTCGAGCAGCTGCTGATTTAGATCACTGCTTCTCTGCTACTAGTGCTCGAATGCCCTAAACTTCTCTTGCAATGCTCTGCTACTAGTTCAATCAGTTTCGATAGTAAAATTCAGTTTCGACAGTAAAGTTCAGTTTCTTCAGTTAAGTTCAAAGTGAACAGTATTTATAGCATCTGTCGGAGCGGCCGTGGCGCGGCTGATGCATTTTACATCTAGCACTTTTTGGTGATGTGTTTTGCATCATCTATTGCAGATGCTATTAGAGTCCCACTTCAGATTAACATTGTCTGTCTTGTCCTGCTTCAGCCTCACTGTCGTACACCTCACCGGAGCTGCTCCAACGACGGAACCGTCCATCACAGTGGAGCAGTACCCTCGGCGCCATCTCCAGAGGCCTCAGATCTTCTTCCCTGCCTCCGACAGTCACACCAGCATCACCATTCTCCACGTCCAACCCAATGATGCTGAGGTCGACAAGGCTATGCCAAAGAGGTTGTACACTCGTCGCATCACTTTGTTACTCTACATTCATGTCGATCCCTCAGGGATCCTTTGGTTCAACGCAGGGAGAAAACTAAATGCTCTTTTGAACCACAATTTGAATCGGTTTAGCAAGATAGCCATTATATGATACTCATGTGGACCAAATCTAAGCTCACAAAATATTTCAAGGGCAGGCTTCAGCCTGTTGAAGACTGCCTACTAGAATCGCTACTGGTTCAAAGAAAAAGTGAAGGAAAACATAGGAATTGGAAACTTTACTATGGTACTACTATTCGTGCATTTGGTTAGAAGGAATGGAGCAAAGCAAAACTGGAGGATTTTTTTTCCTTTGGTGTGTCTTTCAAAGAAAAAACGTAGGAATTTTAATATCCACTTGGACGTCCTTTTCAAATTAATATGCATGAAGAACAGGACTAATTGCATTACTAGCATAATAAGATTCTTATTTTTTCATTTTCATGTGGTTTGACTTTAATTTGACCATGTTTCTCCATTCCTGTGTTCTTCCAATTCATGTGAACCAAACACCCAGGTTGACAGAAGTCCTATGTTTGCAAATGCTCTGTTTTGCACGTGCATTCCTATCCTATTCCTGTGTTTTTCCTATCCCTGCGTTTATAGAATCCTCCAATTCTAAGAAGCCCTTACAGATTTACTTTATTTTCAGATATGTATCAAACAAAACTCTGTGTGTTATGTCCTGCTCCTGCCATGCCGTCATCCACCCCACCTGAGGTGCACCATTGACGGAAGCATTCACTGCAGCAGAGATTCCCCCTGCAGACTTTCTTTCGCCGCCTCAGATCATCTTCCCCGTTGCCGGCAGCCACGCCAACTGCATTACCATCATCGACTGAGTAGATGAACCTGAGGACTACACAGTTCCGGAAGAGAGGTCGCACTCTTTCATGTCTGCTTACATTATACATCGGTTATTATTACCTGCTACTTTATCGTCCTGTTCACCTCTTAGACTCCGAGTCAGGTCCAAACTAATGTTCAAACTTGAGTTTTAAAATGCCTGTGGGGCACATATCGAGGCAGCAATGAATAGTATCTGTCTACTATATGGTTCATCTGGGGTCTTCTATGTGGTTCATGTTGGGTGGGCAACAAACAGTAGATGATCCATCATCTATCTTTTTAAACTGAAGCTATAATCTACCTGCTATCATTAGTTTTGGATCTATCCACTCGTTTGCTACCATCAGTCTTGATTTCTGCATGCACCCCTTAGGCCTTACATAATCTAACTATGTTTTTTTATTATGCATGTCAGTTATTTTACACAATCGTACTGAACATGTAGAGAAAAAGAGAAGACCGTTGCATGGGAATATAATGTCAGGCAGACGCCGCTCCATGGTGGGCGAAGTGGGCCCCCCTCCAGCCATTCTAGATTGTATTCCAGAGGAAGATAACTGTTCAGAGGGGGATTCAGAGGGAGCCGACCACTCCTATTTACCCCCTGAGGTGTTTGCTCTAACCTGGCATGCTGATGTTGGTCATATCATGCATATGGCGTCTCGCATTGCTTACATTATACATCTTATATGTCATCAGCTTAGTTTAGATTTGCTTTGTGTGAATGCCACCTGTTTGGTTTCTATATCATACTCCCACCGTTCCTAAATATTTGTCTTTTTAGAGATTTCAACAAGTGACTACATATGGAGCAAAATGAGTGAATCTACACTCTAAAATATGTCTATAAACATCCGTATGTGGTAGTCCATTTGAAATCTCTAAAAAGACAAATATTTAGGAATGGAGGGAGTATATGGGAATTATGCAATGCCATCTTCTTTAGCCAGGCATCATATACGTGAATCATGCAATGCCATCCTGTTTAGCCAGTCATCGTATATGTGAATTGTATCGTGCCATATTTTTTTTCATAATGTATTCCATTTGTCAACAATGTTTATACATTCATCTACTCTTCTTGTGCATCAGCCATTTGAGTCGGTCATGGGAAAATCTGGAGTGAAAACAAGGTCTTCTGAGCAGTCAGTGCTACCTGTCGATGCAGATTTCTTGCTGGTTATAGATAGCTCCTCAGAGGAGGATTCAGAGATAGATGACCAGTCATATCCCCCCCCCCCCGAGGTGTATGCTCTAACTTGGCAGGATTATATTGCTCATATCATGCATATGGTGTCTTGCATTGCCATGCCATCTGCTTAGATTAGACATGCTTTGTGTGAATGCCTCCTGTTTGCTTTCTATATCAGATATGTGCCATGTTTTTCATCCAGTTATCATATATGCGAATTATGCACCGCCATGTAGCCAGGCATCATATATGTGAATTATCTCATGCCATCCTTTTTTTATTACGTATTCCATTTGTCGACAATCTGTGTATATTGAACTACTCTTCATGTGTATCAGCCATTTGAGCCGGTTATGGAAAAATGAGGAGTGAAAACAAGGTCTTTAGAGCAGGCAATGGTACATGTTGAAGCATGTATCTCGATGGTTACAGGTAGCTCCTCAGAGGAGGATTCAGAGATAGATGACCAGTCCTATATCCCGCCTGAGGTGTATGCTCTAACTTGCAATGTTTATATTTCTCATATCATGCATATGGTGTCTTACATTGCTTAGTTTAGACATCATATGCACAATATTCAATTCCATCTGCTTAGTTTAGAGATCATACATGTGAGTGCCAGTTGCTTAGTATATGAATCAATTATGTCAATTATATCATGACATCCTGTATAATTAGACAACATGTATGTGAATTATTTCATCCCAACCTATTTTAGAAAGATATCATATAGTTTTGTCATGTCATCCTGTTTAGATACTCATCATATGTTGAATTATGCCATTATATCCTGTTAAGTTATCCATCATATATCTGAAACTGTGTCATGCTATCCTGTTTAGTTAGCCATCATATATGTGAAATTGTGTCATGCTGTCCTGTTTGGTTAGACAACATATATGTGAATTACCACATCTGTCTATCATACAATGTCTGTACGTTCAATTTCTTTTCTTGTTTATCAGCCATTTGAATTAGAGGGGGTGATGGCAGTATCTAAGGGAGTAAAAACCCGTTCTTCACAAAAGAAGGTGCTACCCGTCGATGCAGGTAGAACCATGGTTGTACTGGCCCACGAACTAGCCCCACCACACCTAATCGAGACTCTTCCAGATTGTACACTTACACCGTTGGACAGAGAACCAGCTACACCTCATCTAACCCCAACCCCAGTGGATAGTAACCCACTTCTAGTTGACACAGCACCATGTCCACCACAGAGTACCCCCACACGAGCAGTTTGTAAAGCAACTGCAGTGCCCAAAGCACGAAGACCACCACAGCGAACCCAAACTCCATGTTTAAAGCAGAAGAGCAACTGTTCTCAGGTCAGATTCTGTAGCTATGGTCCATACTCCTTTGCTCTTGCATCACTGTATTTACTCATACCAACTACTTTCGAATTTGAAGGATCCAATTGAAACTCCAATGGCGCAACAGGTATGTTTTAAACCTATTTCTTTAACTGGATTGCTGTTCTAACTTCTTGCTCTATGTTGATTTCAGTTTCAGTTGTATAAATAGTTATGTTCTCATGTCATGCACATTACAAGTGTTGCCAGTGCTGTGAAGTTTCTCACACTTATACTCTGTCTATGCTGCTGTGTCTTAAAAATATATGATTTGAACTGTGTCTCTATCTTGATTAGGCAACATAAACTAGAATGATATGGACAATACAGTGACCATAGTACATAGATATATGTTTGTTTCATGCTGTTATCCTATCCACCTTACTACTGAACCGGTTTACCAAAATGAGTTTCATATACTACATGCTAAACCTGTGATGTGTCTGCTTGTTTCTCTTGTAGAATGCAAATAGAATATTGGAGAAGAGCATCCCATTATGCAATGGTAGAGAAAGTAATGCAGATAAGGTTCAAGATAGTGAGACAACCCTGTTGGTCTCCAAGAAAGGTGATAAAAATGATCTTGTAGACAGTGAGACAACCCCAAAGTCCTACATTGATGTAGCATTTGAGTTACTGGCCACTACCGCTGGCACAAGCTCTTCGAACTCGCTGCCTGAATCACTTCGGCTTCTTCAGTCTTAGCTACAAGCTCAAAGGCATCAGTCAGCTGTGCTGCGGCAAGAAGCCCAAGGACTGAGGAAGTCCCTGCAGAATTCAGATGCATACTTTCGGTGCAACAGCAAGCGCTGGACGATTTTAGCGCCAAACAAGAGAAAACTAATAAGCTTGCTAAGCTTCTTGCCAGCATGGTGGGTATCCAGGATATCGTTTCTTGAGCTCTTCTAAAGTGGTTTCAGTTCTGGACTTGTTTTGCTGCCACATTTATTTTCATCAGTGGCCAATTTAGATGCCCAGTGTATGTAATATGCTGCTTTGTTCACTATATTTGCACTCGTGGCGAACTTTGATGCCCAGTGGATGTAATATTTGCAATAGCCGTAATAGCCTAGCGCAAGTTGCTTGCTTATTTATTTCCTTATTGTCCTGTTTATTTTTTTGCTGGTAGTCGCTGCAGTTCTTTTTCCGTGGTAACCTTTTTATTTAGAAGTACTCCTGCTGCCTGTTATAGTGGGCCTCCTAAGGTCCGTATGATCCATGGGCCTTCTACGGGCCGTAGATTCAATGGGACTTCTACGGGCCGTATGATCGATTGGCCAAACATGGGCCATACTTTCGTGGACAATTAACGGACTGCAATATGGGCCATAAACAGGCTATAATGGGAATCGTCTATTTATGGGCCGTTAACAGGCCCATGTGTACAACGGGCTTAATTCGAACAGGTACCATAGGTGCGTCCCATCCATTCGTTGGATGACATCTGTCCCAGCACTGAGCTGACACGTGGATACTCCGGTGAATGAGAATTTTACACGTGGAAAATCCCCACTGGTCAGGGCTATTAACGGGTTGTCGGATCCAAACCGGAACCCGATAGCTTAATGACGACCCATTACGGTGGATGCCATGTGTCGGTTACGCTTAACGAAAGCACTTCTATGACGCGCGATTTATCGTCATGGAAGTGGACACTTTCGTGATGATAATTTTGGTAATCTCATGGAACACTTCTACGACAGCACAGGTATGACTATCTTGATTCTGTCATAAAATCGTCATGGATGTACATGCATGACAGAAAATGTGACCTACTGTGACAAACACGTATCATCACGGAAGTGTATTTTTTTAGTGCCCCATAGTACGGAATCGAGTTCCTTGACCCAATGGCAGTCTGATTGTTTAAGGGATCAGACTAGGCGAGGCTTAATGCTGCTCATAATGAGCCCGTTGGATCGTTCAACCTGTCCGTTGGTCATTGGGTGATACACCAAGGCGTAATCGAGCTTAATGACCATTTTGCCGCACCAGTCTTTAACTTCATGGGCGGTGAAGTTGGTACCATTATCGGTAATTATGCTGTGGGGGACACCATAACGGTGTACGACCTCGAATAAGAAGTCGACGATCGGTCCAGATTCTGCCGACGTGACGGGCCTTGCCTCGATCCACTTGGTGAATTTGTCGACCATGACCAACAGGTACTTCTTTTTGTTTGTCCCCCCTTTGAGTGGCCCGAGCATGTCGAGACCCCAGACCGTGAAAGGCCATGTTATCGGTATCGTCCGAAGAGCTATGGGGGGCATGTGGCTTTGATTTTTGAATAGCTGGCATCCGACGCAATGTTGGACTAATGTCCGGGCATCTTCACGGGTGGTAGGCCAGAAAAAACTTGCTCTGAAAGCCTTGCTGACCAAAGCCCGAGCTGCCGCATGGTGTCCGCCCATGCCCGCGTGTATCTCTGCCAAGAGCTGCTGCCCCTCTTCTTTGGAGATGCACCTTTGTAAGACTCCTGTGGTACTCTTCTTATATAGTTCACCCTCATGGACCTTGTATGCTTTAGAGCGACGAACTATGCGTCGTGCTTCAGTTTGATCCTCCGGAAGCTGATGTTGTGTGAGGTAGGCTAGCAGGGGTTCTGTCTAGGGTGGGATTACGGGCATGACTTCATGGGCGGAAGGTGCTTCCTCGAGTGCGGAGCCGCCGATGACGTGATCGTCTTGTTCATTTTCGGGCGAGGTATTGTGAGCGGGCTCATTGGATAGTGCACCGGTGACGTCGTCCTGCCACACCACGGAGTGCTTAAAGAGCAGCTTGAAGAAGGTGTTTTTGGGAACCGGGTCACGCTTGGTGCCCATGTGGGCAAGGACGTCGGCTACTTGATTGCTGTCTCTACCGACATGGTGAAATTCTAGGCCCTCAAATCGGGCCGATATCCGGCGGACCGCGTTTCTATACACCGCCTTCTTGGGGTCTTTGGCATCGAATTCACCGTTGACTTGAGAGATTGCCAGGTTTGAATCTCCCCTTACCTCGAGGCACTGCACGCCCATTGACGTGGCCTTACGAAGACCATGTAGTAGTGCTTCGTATTCGGCTGCATTGTTGGAGTCTGTGTACATTATTTGGAGGACATACCGAACAATGTCGCCTATGGGGGAGATTAGGATGACCCCAGCCCCCAGTCCAGCTAACATCTTTGAGCTGTCGAAGTACATTGTCCAATGTGAGTATGTAGAGTACTCCCAGGGTAGTTCGGCCTCGGTCCATTCGGCTATGAAATCGGCCAGCACCTGAGATTTAATGGCTCGGTGTGGCTTGTATGTTATCTCGAAGGGGAGGAGCTCAATGGCCCATTTGGCGATGCGGCCCGTGGCGTCCCTGTTATTGATTATATCATTCAAGGGAACCTCTAATGCCACTGTGACCGAACATTCTTGAAAGTAGTGTCATAGCTTTCGGGACGCCATGAAAACCGTGTAGGCTATCTTTTGATAGTGCGGGTATTATGATTTGCATGGCGTAAGTACCTCGGACACATAATAGACCGGCTTCTAGACTTGGAACTTGTGGCCCTCAGACTCCCGCTCCACGACGAGCACCGCGCTGACAACCTGATTGGTGGCTGAAATGTATAGTAGCATGGGTTCGCCGACACCGGGTGCGGCCAGGATAGGCTTTCCAGCGAGGAGTGTTTTAATCTCCTTGAGTACCATAGTTGCTTCATCTGTCCACTGGAAGTTCTTGGTCTTTTTGAGCATCTTGTAGAGTGGCAATGCCTTTCCTCCGAGGCGAGATATGAAGCGGCTCAAGGTTGCCACACATCCTGCTAGCTTCTGGACATGCTTGAGCTCTGTTGGTATTGCGAGCTGACACAACGCTCTAATTTTGGTCGGATTGGCTTCGATTCCTTTATGGGAAATGATGAATCCAAGTAGCTTTCTTGCAGGGACCCCGAAGACGCATTTCTCTGGGTTGAGCCATATGTCGTAGGCCCACAGGTTGTCAAAGGTTTGGCGTAGGTCGTCTATCAGTTGGTCTATATGTTTGGTTTTGACAACGACATCATCCACATATGCCTCGACTATTCTGCCAATTTGGTTTTCGTGGCATGTTTGAATCATGCGCTGGTATGTGGCTCCTGCATTTTTTAGCCTGAATGGCATGGTGTTGAGGCAGAAAGGCCCGTAAGGGCTGATGAACGCGGTTGCTGCCTGATCGGACTCCTTCATCTTAATCTGATGATATCCGAAGTATGCGTCAAGGAAGCATAACGAGTCGTGTCCAGCGGTGGCGTCGATGATCTGGTCTATCCTTGGCAGGGGGAATGGATACTTAAGGTAGGCCTTGTTGAGGTCTTTAAATTCGACACAGAGCCGCCAGGACTTATCCTTCTTGGGTACCATAACCAGATTTGCTAACCACTCGGGGTGCTTGATCTCGCGGATGAATTCAGCCTCTAGAAGTTTTGCAAGATCATCGCCCATGGCCTGCTGTTTGGGTTCGAAAAATCGGTGCAGGGTTTGTTTCACTGGCTTGAAGCCTTTTAAAATGTTGAGGTTGTGCTCTGCTAGCCTGCGTGGTTCCTGGCATATCTGATGGGTGCCAGGCGAATATTTCCTAGTTTTCGCGCAGGAATGTCCTTAGCTCCTCGTCGACTGCGGGGTCCAGATGTGCTCCTATGGATGCCATTTTATTGGTATCTGTTGGGTGCACTTGAAATTTTACTATTTCATCTGCTGGCTTGAATGATGTGGGTTTTTGCCTTTTACTGAGAACCACATCATCCCTGTCGACTGTAGTGCGTAGCGCTGTCAACTCTTCGGCTGCGAGGGCTTCAGATAGTGCCTCTAGGGCGAGGGATGCCGTCTTGTTTTCGGCTAGCAAGGCTTTGCTCGGGTCGCTTTTAAGTGAGATTACCCCATTGGGCCCTGGCATCTTGAGTTTCATATACCCGTAATGTGGTATGGCCTGAAATCTTGAGAATGCCTCACGTCCTAGAAGGGCGTGGTATCCGCTATGGAAGGGCACAATGTGAAATAGTAATGGTTTGGATTTGTAGTTATCGGGTGTGCCGAACACAACGTCCAGGGTTACGCGTCCCGAGCAGCGTGCCTCCCTACCGGGTATTATACCTCAGAATGTGGTATGACTGCGTTCGACGCGAGACCTGTTGAACTGCATCTTGTCTAGAGTATCCTCATAAATGAGGTTGAGGCCGCTGCCTCCATCCATCAGCACTTTAGTCAGCCGGAAACCATCGACAATGGGGTCGAGGACCAGTGCGGCCGGTGCGTGGTTGTTACAGGTGCTTGGCTCGTCCTTCTCGTTGAAGGTGATAGGCATGGCTACCCATGGCTGTGCGGCCGTCACTTGATATATTTGGTTGAGCTCTCGAAGAGCCTTTTTCCTTTTATTTTTTGAGGTGAACATCTCGTATACCGTAAGGACATTTTGGTCCTGTGGTGAAGCCGAGGACTGCTTATCTGGGGGTGTAAGGCCCAGGATTGGCTCGCCATATTTGGCCACTTGTCTAACCACCCAACAGGCTCGAAGTCTGTGGGTTGGGTTTGCGTCTAGCAAGACCGAGTGTATTGGCCATGGTTTATCCAACAACTCGTCTAGCACCGATCTGGGCCTAGTTTCCTTTTCGTTAGGCTCGTGCTCCGGCGACCGATTTGTGTGAGCCCGTTTAAAGCGAGAGCTTCTGTGATGCGCGGCAGGCGGTGGCCCCATGTTCATCTGTTGCGCCCTCCACGTGTTCTCCATGGCGCAATATTTGCGTACCATGTCTGATAGTTCGGCGAAGCTTTGAATTCGGCGACACGCGAGGGCGTTTAAGAGGCCCTCGTCCCTGCAGTTAAACTGGAAGGCTTTAATTATTTCTTTATCATAGCAAGGCGCCATCCTGTTCCTCACCAGGAGAAATCTAGCCCAATAATGATGGACTGTCTCGTTTGGCAGCTGTTTGACATACATGAGGTCCCATATGTCTGGGTTTCCCGAATCCGGAGAGTATTCCGTGTGGTGGCTGGGTGGGAAAAATTCGAGAATTTCCTCCTGCAGCGGACCCAGACTATCATTGATGGGTGGTTGAGTCATGTCTGGTTCTGATCGGGTAGGGCTCGGATCCGGACTAGTGTGCGGCTGGATCGGATCGAGGCCGGATCTAGCATTGGGGCTCAAGTCCGGACGTACATCTGAGCTGGTGTCTGACATCGAGCTGGAGATTCGATTGTACACCATTCTTAGCTTGCAAGGCTATAGCCCCTCCTGGGCCTCTTCGACTATGGCGACGAGGTGCGTGACCAGAGGGGTGTTGATTTCTCGGTCGTCGGGTTTAAGCCCGATCCAATCTTAGGCCGTAGGCCTGATAACATAGATTCCCATTGCATGGAACAGACTCGCCAAGTGGTCTACCGGCTGGGCACATGGGGGTGCTGGACACTCCGGCGACCCGGCGGGAGATCTTGTGGGCGGCCTGTCGGAGTCGGGCTTCAGGGCCGGACTCTGAGAGATACCAGATTTTTGTGAGTCTGCTGGTCCTGGGGTAGATTCCCCTGAACCAATGAACCCTTCAACGGGGAGATGACTAGGGGCGGGGAAGTCCTCGGCGCGGGTGTGGTCTCCAACGACCGGTTGAGCCATCAATTCTTCTGGCGATCCAACAGCGGAACTCTCAATGAAAGCACCAATGTCGGTGTCAAACCGGCAGACCTCGGGGCAGGGGGTCCCGAGCTGTGAATCTAAGATCAATGCGGAACAAGGGAGGACGAACACAGTGTTTTACCCAGGTTCAGGCCCTCTCGAAGAGGTAATACCCTACGTCCTGCTTGATTATATTAGATGTATAGAATGGTTTACAGAGTAGATCTACCTCGAGATCAGCATGAGCTAAACCCTAAGGAGATGAGGTGGTGAATGTAGCTCTAGGCCTAAAGACTAAAATCCCTCGGTTTATATAGACAACGGTAGGGTTAGGGTTACCAAAGATAGATTACAATAAGGGATTAAAGAGATCCGGCGCCTTCTTGACTTGGAGGGCACACCACGGCTTCATAGATCTCCTGTCACTATACGGCTCCACCAGTCCGCCCCATGTCCAATGGGCCGTCGCCCCGAGGACCCCTTAGTCCATGACTCCCTCACTTGGGCCGATAAGTGTCATCACCGTCCACTCCAATAAGAAGGATGCGTTGATTTGTGCTAATAAACTCTACCGGGAAGTAGTTGCAGCATCAGCTGCCAAGGCACTTGCTCCTGCCAACCAAGCTCCCGGGGGGAAGAAGAGTAAGAAGTTCGGCAAGACAACCATTGACTCCGGCAAGCGCGCCCCTTTGGAGTGCTGCGCTCCCGTTGAGGATGTGCCAAAGAGCTCTGCTGGCAAGAGCAAGAAGAACAAAGCTGCTCCACCAGAAACCAAGAATGTGTCCGCCAAGGAGGACAGTTCAGGGGGAACTTTCACCATAAGTTCGACCCTTGATGACAAATAGGAAAGAGCGCTCATTTCCTTCCTGCGGGTGAAAGTCAATGTGTTTGCATGGCAACCATCTGACATCCCCGGTGTTCCCAGGGAGGTAATTGAGCACCACCTTGTCGTCTGTCCTCACGCGCGGCCTGTCAAGAAGAAGGTGAGGAAGCAAGCTTTGGAGCAGCAACAATTCATTGCCGAAGAAATCAAGAAGTTGGAAGCAACAAGCTTGGTTAGAGATGTACTCCATGTGTGTGCAAGGCGAACGATAGGTGGCGGATTTGCATTGATTATACAGACATCAATAAATCTTGCCCGAAGGACCCATTTCTCTTGCCGCGCATTGATCAGATTGTTGACTCCACTGCCGGATGTGATCTGATGTCGTTCCTTGATGCCTACTCTGGGCATCATCAGATATTTATGTCAAAAGAAGATGAAGAGAAGACTGCATTCATCACTCCATGTGGCACGTACTGCATCATACGTATGCCTTTCAGATTAAAGAGTGCTGGTTCAACATTTGCGAGAGATGTTCAGATTGGTTTTGAGCCTCAGCTACACAGAAATGTGGAAGTATATATGGATGACATAGTGGTCAAAACCAAGGACAAGACAACACTAATAAAAGATTTAGAAGAAACATTTGCTAATCTATGCAAGATCAATCTCAAGCTCAACCCCGAGAAGTGTGTGCTTGCTGTTCCATCAGGCAAGCTTCTTGGGTTCTTTGTTTCTCAACATGGAATTGAAGCCAATCCCGACAAGATCAAACCAATCGAGTAGATTGAAAGACTGAAGTGCGTTAAGGACGTGCACCGCCTTCCCGGATGCATTGTTGCACTAAGCAAATTCATCTCCAAGTCTGCTGAGTGCGCCCTGCCATTTTTCAAAATTTTGAAAAAGGCAGGTCCAATGAAATGGAATCCATAAGAGAAGGCAACGATGCAAGACTTGAAGAAGTACCTCTCCTCTGCGCCAACACTGGTTGCGCCAAGAACGCAAGAGCCATTGATGTTATACTTGGCGGTAATGAATCAAGTGGTCAGTGCCGCACTGGTGGAGGAGAAAGAAGTTGAAAGTGAAGAAGTAGCGGATGCAAGCCCGTCAAGTGACAAGATGGAATCTTCTCGAGCAAGCCCTGGCACCGACAAGTCAAGTGCAGAGCAAGCAAATGAATCAGAACAACAAGTTGTGCAGAAGAAGTTGGTACAGTGCCCAGTATATTTTGTCATTCCCTTCTTTAGGGAGCTAGATCAAGATATTCTGGAATGCAGAAGTTGCTTTTTGGTGTCCTTATGGCGTCAAGGAAGTTGCGCCACTACTTCCAAGCACATCAAATAACCGTCGTCACTTTCTTTCCAATGCAAAAGATCTTGAGGAATCCAGATGCACCAAGCAGGATTGTTGAGTGGGCGTTGGAATTGTCAAGCTTTGATCTCAAGTTTGAAAGCACATCAACAATTCAGAGCAGAGCCTTGGCAGAGTTCATTGTAGAATGGACACCAATGCCAGATGAAGAAATGCCAGAAACCTCCTGGCAAGGAAACAACTAAGGATTGGATTATGTACTTTGATGGGGCCATTTCGCTGTAAGGCGGTGGTGCTGGAGTGTTGCTTCTCACACCCACTGGAGAGCGCCTCAAGTATGTAATTCAGATGCATTTCCCCTGGGAGAAGGCGACAAACAGCACTGCCAAGTACGAAGGACTGCTTGCCGGTCTCAGGATCGCGGTAGACCTTGGAGTCAGAAAGCTTATTATGCGAGGCGACTCGCAGTTGGTTGTGAAACAAGGAAACAAAGATAATCAGAGTCCATTGATGGAGGCATATGTTGATGAAGTGAGAAAACTAGAAGAGCACTTTGACGGATTGCAAGCAGAGCACGCTCCTCGTGCAGAGAACAACATTGTAGATGATCTGTCAAAGCGTGCCGCACTCAAGCTACCTGTGGAACCAGGAACTTTTGTGCTCCACTTGACTAGCCATCCGTAACGGCATCAGTTGGACAGAGCAAAAGAAGAAAGTTGAACTCCAGCAAGTATTTTCTTGCCGAGCTCCGAGAAGCTGCCTGCAAGGATGCTGCCGAGGACAGCGACAAGCTTGCTAGTGAGCAGCAGGCTCCAGCAAAAACCAAGTTCTTGTCGTCGAGACAAGCACTCCCGCAGCTAAGGAAATTCCTTTAGTCCTTGTTGTCGAGCCGTAGGCTCTGACACGGGCACAACAGTTTGCCGAATTCCTTCAGAGAGGAGAACTTCTCGAAGATCAAGAACAAGCTGGAAGAGTAGCCGTCAATCAAGAATGTATCAGTTTGTCGGCAACGACCTATACAGAAAGAGACCAAATGGGGTGAAATTGAAGTGTATTTATCGGGAAGATGGACAGAAGCTGTTGGCAGAGATACATGGGGGGATATGTGGGTCATACATAGGATCAAGGGTTCTTGTTGGCAAGGCTTTTCGGCAAGGTTTCTTTTGGACCACTGCCCTCCAGGATGCAAGTGAGCTAGTAACCAAGTGTGAAGCATGCCAGTTTCATTCAAATCAGTTGCATCAACCAGCTCATGCTCTCAAACAATCCCTCTCGCCTGGCCCTCTCGGTTTGGGGGCTTGACATACTGGGCCCCTTCCCACACGTTGTCGGGGGCTTTGAGTAATTGTACGTTGTAGTTGACTAGTTCACAAAGTGGACAGAAGTGGAGCCGGCAAGGCAGGTGACTGCACAGTCAGTCGTTAAGTTTTTAAAGGACTAGTTTGCCATTTTGGAGTGCCCAATAGGGTCATCACCGACAATGGCACACAGTTCACAAGGCGCACCTTAATGCAGTAGCTTGACGACCTTGGCAGCAAGATCAGTTTTGCATGAGTTGCTCACCCAAGGAGCAACGCCAGGAGAAAATAGCAAATACTGGAGTGTTGCGTGGGCTCAAGACGAGAACTTTTGACAAGCTTCACAACTATGGAAGACGCTGGATTGCTGAGTTGCCGGTGGTTCTTTGGTCAATCAAAACGACACCAAATCGAGCCACTCGCCAGACACCTTTCTCCCTAGTCTATGGGGCAGAAGCAGTGCTCCCCATAGAACTCATGTACGGGTCACCTTGAGTGCTTGCTTCTGATGAGCTTGAGCAAGAGCAGCTCCGTTAAGATGATGCCATGCTCCTTGAGGAAGATCGTCTCCTGGCTGTTGTACGTGCTGCACGATACCAGCAAGCCTTGTGCCGCTATCACAACAGCAAGGTTAACGCCAGGAGCCTTGAGGAAGGCGACCTTGTTCTTCTGCAAGTTTGGTCTGCCAATTATTCAAACAAGTTGACACCAAAGTGGGAAGGCCCTTACCGGGTGATACGAGTCACTAGGCCTGACGCAATCCGTCTAGAGACCGAAGATGGCACTCCAGTGCACAACTCATGGAATATTGAGCATCTTCGCAAGTTTTACACGTGAGGCGCGGGTTGCCGGGCTGCCCGGCAACCACCTTTTGTACAAGTTTGATGGCAAAGCATCTAATCCTTTGTACAAAGCCAAGTGCAGACCCTGTGCATAAATAAAATAAAGCTAAGTGTTTCACAACTCTTGTCAATTTACATGTTAATTATATGTGTTTTTCTATGGTGTTGTGATATGCTTGCCTTGTATGGATGATTAACGAACTGTCAAGGTTCCATTTTAATATTTTCTCTTCTTTCTTTTCTCAAAAGATAGAAGATTGCCACGCGCCCAAGTTTTCCGGGGGGAACGATGGTATGGACACCGGCGAGTGACGTTCAAGTTAATATTCCATGACAAGAAGCACAACAAAGAAAAGCTAAGTTGGAAAACTTTCAAACAAATTTCTTTGTTATAGAGCTATCTTCCCTGAACATTTTTGGCTTTTGTATGGGAAACCTGCACGCAAGGGAACCTTGTCGCGATTAGTTGCGCTCTTCTTTTGTTTTGAGTCCGCTCAACAATCTAAGCAGCCGCACTAAGACTGCCAAGGGACCTTGCCGGCAGCGACACTTCTAGCAGGCTGCTAAGGACCTGTTCCTCAAGCGCTCGCGACAAGTGCACGCACCGTCAAGCTACCAAACAAGCATAGGGAATCAAATACAAAAACAAAATCGAACAATGAAAAACATCACACAATCGTCAAGCACAGATAGTATATATTCCAGATAAATTGCTGCAGTTCTGACTTAAGATAAATATTTGTCTTTTGTAAGAACTATTCACGGCAAGACCAAATGGGGTGCGGTCATTAGTCTCTGCGCTAGCCTTCAACTCTCCTCACCTGGCTCACCCTGTCGATGATGGGCTGCATGGCTTCTTCGATGGCCCTGGTATCAGCATCCTCCGGCAGGCTTGCAAGAACATTGGACAAGTCGGTGTCAGGATCCCAGTAACCCAGCTTAAAGAGCACCTTCCGGAGGATGGCTTGGCACATCTTACAACCTTCTGCAGTAAGGGAGACTGCTCGGTTGGTTTGGATCTGCTGGAGGGTGTCAACAACACACTCGAAGAACAGGGTCATCCTAGCGCTGGTGCTCACATTTTCACTGGCGAAATACCTGAAATTTTGGAGACCCATGCTGGCCAATTACGCAGTAAGCTTCTAAGCTGCAGCAATAAGCCGATCAGTCCAGAGCTTCACGGTCTTCTCATAATCATTAAACGGGGCAGCAGTGCTGGTGAGTAGTTCCTTCTCATCTTGAGGATCAAGAGCAAGCCGTTGTCACGGGTCTTGCTCTCCTCCAAGCTCTTCTCATGTGTTGCCACTTTCAGCTGCAAGTGTTTTATGGAGCTATTGGCGAAAGCAAGGCCCCTGTCCTTGTTGGTTATGGTGGATTCCTTATTCGCCAGCTCCTGAAGCATTTTCTCCCTTTCTGCCTAAAGGGTCAAGATCTGCTTGCCGAGGTACGCGATGTCTGTCTCCTACTTATTCACCTTTTTCACCAACTTGCCCTTTGCAGTTTCTATAGCTTTAACAGCAGCAATGGCCTCCTTAAGCTTATTAGCATAATCCACAGACTGGGCTGCAAGTTCTTCATTATGCTTCTGCTCTAGTTCATGTGTCCACTGCACAACGAGATTCTCAATCTCTTCTTCCTTGCTGTGAAGCTTGGCGGTCAATGCTTTTTCACGAGCAGCAAGATCTTCCTCATGGGAATTGAGTCCTGCTATTTCCTCATTCAGCTTGCCTTCTCTTGCTGATAGCACTTGTGCAACTTCATCTCGTGCTTTCTCGGCATCAGATTTCTCCAGCAGAAACTTTTCCCATTCCTTGTTCAGTTATTCCCGTTGGGCAGTCATCTCTGGGAGAGATTCAACATGTTCAATATGCGTCTCTTCAACGCGCTTAAGAAAATTTGTTTCCACTGCTCCTACAGTTGCAACCCTAGACTTTAGATTATCTGACTGGTTGCGGAAACGTGGTTGAAGCTGCTGGAAGTTGTTGTTCATGGCTCTGAGGATTTCCTCTTCCTTGGATCCACTTCTGCTGGCAGATGGTTCATCAACAATCTTCCGCTCGACAGCAGGAATGATTTCATTGAAGCTTGCTTCTTCAGCTGGTGTCGTGATATTTGTTGTTCCTAGGATGTTGACGTACAACTTGTTTCCTACCTTGAGGTACTTGCTTGCGGGAGGATCTTCGGATGTTGATGGCAAGCCTTCGGCAATGGCCTTGCCGGCAGCTGATGACTGTGTGGACGGGGTAGCGCCCAGCGCTCCTGCGATAGGGATGCTGTCAGTTGGTCCACTAGCCTTGTTGCCAGCCTCATCTGCAGCCTTCCCTGCGTTTTCTTCCTCGGTTGCTGTCTTGGCGGTCTCTTCAGACACGATGTTGGCAGCCTCGTCGGCAGCAATCCTACTGGCCTCAGCAGCAGCATCCTTGGAGATTCCCGCAACATCAACATCGACATTCATGTCATCAATGGGAGGTGGATCTGAAGATGAAGGAGACAAGCAAAATAGATTCAAGATCAAGTTCAAGAAAACAAAAAAACTAAGAGAAATAAGAAATTCTCGAAGACAAGTGGATTACCTGTGTGGGTCTGTTGAGGAGGAACTCCTTCTCCTCCGACAACACCGGTTTCCGTCGCATGGTTGCTGGCATCCTTGCTTGCCGTCTCCTCTATGCGGATGGGCTCATCAGTGGAGGCCCTTGCAGGAGAGCCACCTTCGGGTAGTATAGTCGAGGAGGATGGCACATCAAAGTTTACTTCAGGCTAACCTTCTTGGCATCGCTCTTCTCCCACAAGCTCGTTGATGTCAGTAGTGAAGATCTCCACGCCAAGGCTTGCGAGCGGAAAATGAGTGACAAACTCACGCTGGGGGCTACGCCAAGGACTAGGCCCGGGACTGATGACAATAGTCTCTGGACGGGTGGCTGCGCTTGCCGGGGGCTCATCACCCATAGAGGTATTCACCCTCTTCGCCCGCCTCTGCGCCAAGGTTTCTGCATCTATGTGGAAGTCAAAACAATTCAAGTCAGATCAATAGACCAAGAATTACAAGAACATGACAATGATTCTTACTCTACCTCGCTGTCGCTGAAGGCAGAGATGTCGAAATCGATGTCTGCTTTGGCGGTTGTGCTTGGAGGAGTGGGAGTCCTTGCACGCTTGGCAACGATGGCAGATCATGATGATCTTGCAGTTGGAGTCACTGGCACAGCGGCACTCAACAGCTTTCGTGTTCCAATTATTGGCGCAGCAGTCTGTCTTGTGTGCCGCATAGGTTGCTATTGAGCTCCTTGCCGCTGCGATGTCTTGCTGGCTCGTCCCTTGTCGACAACTTTACTACTTGAAGATGATGGGCTTACTGGATCATTAAACCGGTCTTGCGGAGGATGCTTGTTTCTTTGGTGGAGCAAGGGGCTCCTTGTGTTGTTGCTCCTCGATTGTTCCCTTTGCCAGTGGAACTTCCAGCAACTTCCTCACCCTACTCCCCAGCAACCACCTCTTCATCAGCAGGATCCTCTTCAGGCATCCATACTTATCCTTCTTCGTCAGTTTCAGCCGACAAGTGATCAAAATCACCGGGCGCCACGGCAAGCTGAGCTTCCTCTGCTCTGCTTGCAATGTAGGCAATCTCCTCGTCGGTGGTGTCGCGGATGAGATCTTTCTCCTCTCTGATGGCTCTTTCCATGAGGGAATCAAAGAATTCCTGCATGCGCTCCTTGGACGGCTATGCCCAATTTCCAACAACCCCATGTGCATTGCACTCTGGCATCATGGCAAATGGTCGCAGTCAAAGCCGAGTTGTTGCACAGGGGGGTGACGCCTACCGGCAATTTGGTTTTGCCGTCCGACCAGTATAGCGCATGGCCTAGAGCACTGTGCTGCCAGGTTGTCAGGTTGTAGTTCAGTCCAGGGTGTATCCTCATGATATCTGCAACATTCTTGTACTCCCAAGTTGGCCGTTTCCTGTCTTGCAAAGGGGCGATTCAACAGCGGAGGAAGTCTGCGCCAACATCTTCAACAGTGAGCTTGGTGGATCTGAGATGATGGATCCTGGTGATAGCAATTGAGAGCTTCTTGTCATCCTGATCAAAGTCGCTCCAATCTTCGCCACGAACCGGCTTGGTCTGTCGTGGCAAACAAAGATGGGTGAAATCATTATCCTTGATCCAACACCACTCGCCTCGCCATTTTTTCCATTTCTTGTGTCCTGCTCCTTCAAGATATATTTCCTTCGCCCCAGGCCTAGGAATCCAAGTGATGGAGCCAAAGAGGGCTTCCCCAGATTCAATGCGGGGGACGAAGTAATGGTGTAAGAGTGCGGTGTTCAGAATTACCCTAGTGAAATTCTCGCAAAGATGTGCGAAAACCAACATGAAGGTGATTGCATTTGGCATAAAATCAAGCAGATGGAGGCCATAGGTATGCATGATGTCATTGAAGAAATCAAAAATGGGGGGACAGAGCTTGCAATAGAAATAAACGATGAAGAAACGGTATTTGCTTGTGTGGCTCTTGGTGGAGCCAGGAAGAACATGTGGGGCGGAGTGAGCTTTCGTATCCCTCCCCACATGAATGCGTACCGATCAACAAGAACGCTCTTGGTCTGAACTGGATCAAAGACGACATGGTGCTTTCGTGCTTCTGCCAAAGCCTCCGCGTCTGCACTGAGGATCTTCTCTGCCTTGCCTTTGCTCGCTTTCGACGCCATGGCGGCTCTAGAAGTGGGGGGGGGGTTGAGAAGGAGTAGACGGATGCAGAGTGCTCTGTTCTGAGGGTGCCAGGAAGAAGACGATGGCAACTACTGGATTGGAGATGGGGAAAATAAATGAGCAACTCCCCAGCGGATTCCTTTTTCAGGGAAGGAGCGGCGCTGGCTCTTTACGATCCGACATGGATGCGCTTTTGCAGGCGCATTACCGCAGCAGCCATTTCCATCCACCTCTCTCACGTTCCACATTTAATGCGCGTGGTGGGAGGCGTAGTAAAAGAGAAGATTATGACAGAATTGGCAGTTATCTTCTTCCATGTGTGCTTGTGCATTGTTTGGGCCTAGCCCAACGACGCCTCGCATGTGTGTCTCGCCCTGGCCCGGGGGCTCCTATCACTGTATTAAGAATTGGGATTTTAATACCCCCAGACTTATGCACAGGCATTAGCAGCCTTCCCGGCGGCAGGGCTTGCTAGAGGATAACTAAAAGCCAAACTCAAGATCAGATTATAAGAAGCAAAGAAGATCTCAGAAGATGGGGATCAGAAATGTTGAAGACACAACTCGAGGACCTGGCAAGATCCTTGCTGGGGAGGACATCTCAAGATTCAAGCCCGGTAAGCCCCTAGCCTGGCAAGAATCCCACTACTTTGCCACCGCTCCACCTCCTCGATCAGGTTGTCACTTGTTGGTGAGGTGTCAACCAGGCAGGTAGTTGGGTAATACTTGCCTGGGCACGTGGCTGCTCACCGCCAAAGATACAACTTTAATGACACCCGTCCAAATGATGTGTCAAAGTAATAGAAGGTAGATGCGCAAACGACACACAAGAAGAGACCTGCCTTGCCGGAGAGCTCCATCAATAAGACACCTCATGATGCATTAAATGCATTTGTCCTAACCTATCAGGGTTAGGTATTTGGCTCTGTAGCCACTATTTATAGTGTAGATTTACCATTTTGCCATTGTGGTGACCCCTTAGTGTATAAAAGGAGGCCCATGGCTACCTTAACAAAGGTCGAAACCCTGTCCATTTGCACTTGTAGCTGCATTTTCCGAGCACCTTGCCGGACGTGCGCTCCTTGTAACTGGGCACATACACATCCAATATACAAAGCAGGAGTAGGTTTTTACGCTTCATAGTGTCCCGAACCTGGGTAAACACCGTGCATTCTCTGCTGATTCTGCTCTTTGTGCACATCAATCCCTCTAGACAAACCGCAAAGGGATCGCCATGATCCCATAGATGGTCGTACGCACGACACATGATGAATCGGAGCACCCAAAGATATGCAATTCCATTCTTTCTCTCTCTATGTAGCCACGGACATTTGGAAACTCAAGCGGGAGCATTAGATGACCAATTAAATGTGTGTCTGTTAACTAATATCAATATCATATCACATTCATATTGGAACAACTAAGCTTTGGAATTGTGATTGTTGTGTTGTTTAGCTTAAAGGGTGGAGTGCTGCTAGTACGACACAAAGCACCTACGCAGATCATAGTGTAGGTATAATGGGAAAACCCTAAACATCAGGAGTAAAATCAGGAATGTGGAACTTACTGGAAAATATGTGCTACTATTGCCGGTACGGCTAGAAAGGCTTCAGATACCAGCTCTCTTCAACTGAAGGCGGAGTAATGTTACTATCATTCTAACTCTCAAAGGCGACACTGCTCCCAGCATTTCCTGGATATTATGGCAGACCAACACAAGCGACCAAATAGACGTGTAGACTGCAAATGTCCCTGCTCCTCTTCACTACAAGGAACATACTATACTACTATTATACTTATTAAAGAAGAACGAAAGATGCACATGTTAAATAAGAGCAAGCAGATTTTGGATAATAAAATGTTCGTTGCCTACCCATGCTGAACCAGAGCACATAAAGAATGCAACTGCCTGTTGTTTCTCTAAATGGGGTACATGTGCTTATCCAAACTGAATTAGGAACATTAGCTGACAAATTAAATGTTCTCTGTTTTTGTAATATCAGCATCATATCAGATTCGTATTTGAACAACTAAGTTTGGAATTATGAGTGGCATGTTGTTTAGCTTGATGGGTTGAGGAGCAGTGCTAGCACGTCTCAAAGCACCTAGGATAATGGTACTCAACATAAAGGGAATGTCTACATGCAAGTCGCCTGACTTTCGTCATTTGGGTCAATCGACCATTTCAGGCGGTTGGATAAAGGTCCTACATCTCCTAACCCTTCTTCTTCCTCACCTCTTATTCTTCCCCTATAGACCACCGCACGGGCCGCCGGTCGAACCACCAGCCCCCGCCGCGTCCCTCGCCTAAATCGCCCCCACCGCCGGTCTTCCGCTGCCCCCGACCATCCCTCTAGCCCCCCTGCCCCACCCGCGTTGAGTTTTTCCTCCGGCGAGGGCCCACCACCGCCCGACCACCACCCCCCACAACCATCAACCCCACCGAAACCCTAAGATAGATAATGGGGTAGCCCTCCGGCGAGCCCCTTCCTTCCTTCCGGAGAACTCCGACGAACTGTCAAAAACCGACTGACCCAATTTTAAAAATTTAGTCGACTATCATTTAGCTAGTGTGGAATATAAAAGGGGAAAACCATAAGCATTGCGAGTATAGTGTTGAGCGTGCCTTGGCAGATCTGAAGGTGCAAACCGGATAAGGGCTACTACGCAACCAATGTTTGCTTTCAACTAACAAGTAAGATTCTAAGTGATGGACAAGAAATCATAGTAAAGCAGTGGCGATCTATTTTCTTGCCGAGATGAATAACTTGAGGAGACACCAAAGAGTATTGCCTATGGTGCAGCACCGTGTAAGCATCTGCTGAGACATTGAGGGCGGTAGCGATGGCTGTCTGTGGTATGGAAGCAGATCTGGGAGGGCAGACGGTGCCGGGGGGGATATGTCTTGGTGCGGTGGACGAGACGGTCATAGGAGCATCCCCGGTAAGGTGGACGACGGCGCGGATGAAGCGAGAGGACGCAATGCAAGGATCCTGGTCCAGAGCTATGGATGAGAGATGTCGATCTCTTGTAATGGACGACGGCGTCGGGGTATCAGCTCCAGCATGGTGGAGGAGGACAATGGTGGATGAATGGGGAAATGGAGGGAGAGAGGTAGGGGGAACCATGTCTTTGGGGCGCGCTTGTCTCAAAAGTGAGGAAATTTACAAACTTAGCCCCCATTCAAAATTTCCGACATTACAACAATATTTGTCGGTAGGGGATAGGACGGTAATCTCGCATACACCAAATATTTGCCGACGGATATTTCGGCCGAGGACAGTTTGTTTTGGCACTCAGCATGTGCGAATCGGGGTGAGAGGCGATTTCGGCCGAGGAGAGAATGTGTTTTGGCGCCCACCATATATAAATCCGGGTGAGGGGCAGTTATGTCACGTTTGAGTGAAATTACAAACTTGCCCCTATCTACACCTATACAAATTGAGCTGATAGCCTTTGCGTGTCAGTGATAGGCAGTAATGTCCATCTCCCAAAATTTGGTTTCAGGCGCTACGGCTGAGGGGGGACTGGGTGTTTCGCCGCTTCGTTCAATTTTTTGTAGAATTAGCCAGCCATAGGGCACCCGTCTCACGCGCGGGGTGAGCTGAGTGGACTCAGTAAACCTTTCACACATGGGAACGGCCGAGCCAGCCAATGCAATCGCGAGATGAGCCCACCTGTCATTGGACAGGAAATTGATTGTGAGATGAAAAATGATTTTACTAGGAGTGAAGTTCCAACGGTGTAGCTATGGGAATGTTTAGAAATGCCTTAATCGGGGGACCTCTGGGTGCCTGAGTTGCCCCAATAGGTCAGAAAAAGCTTGCACGTTTACCGTGCCAACTCAATTCGAATCCATTTAGTATTCTTTTTTCCGAGCAGGATCTATTTTGGATTCGAATACGAATCTATATACGTCATTCATATGTATATATACTTTCCACAACAAAGAATTTTGCTCCTTTATATATGAAATGTGATTTACAAATGCAATGATCTCAAAATCATAAGGTTGAATTCAAATTTTTGAAACCAAATTATGTTCAGCTCAAATGTATGGATCCCTAATATGAAGACATTAAATAACATACATGCATGCAAATTCAAATGAGTACACATGTTTGATAGATCAATTTTGGTTCGAGTATGAATTACATGTATCATCATCTCTACTTCAAACATTTGAATCCCTTTTATATTGACATCTTTTATACATGCAACTAAATATTTGAATCTCCTTCCACACCCATCTCTCTCTAGGTCTCTCTCACCTGCTCCTTCATGTAGCCATCACTCTCTTTTCTCCATCTCACCCACACGCTCACTACATGTTTCTCCCTTTTTGACAAACACGGTCTCTTGTCGTCTCTCTTGAGAAGTGTCACACTCTCGCTATGTTTATAGATTAGACGTCTTTCATTATCTCTCATGTCTCTATTGTTCTCTAGTACCACTATATCTAGCTAGCATTCTTTTTCACTGCCACACACACACTCTCCCTCGGCTTTCACTTTGTCTTTCTCTCTAGGGATCTCTCACGCACCCTATATCTTTCTAGATATGACTCCTACCACTAAAATTACTCTCTCCCGCACACACAATGTTTGTCGGGGTCTCCTTTCCATCTTCATCTCCATTCCAAAACTAACATTATTCATTTGTTTACCGATCAGACAAACTCTCTATCTATCCCTCTCTCTCCCTCTCTCTCTCTCACACACACACACACAAACACAACTCCCGCTTTCGCCCCCCTCCAGACTACTGTCTCTCTCTCACACACACACACACAAAACTCTAGCTTTTGCACCCCTGACTCGTATCTCTCTCACAAACATTGATCGACCAACCTCTAGATAGGTTTATCCATCTATCGCACACTCTCGCTTCTACTCTCTCGTATAAGTCCCTCTCACGCTCCTTGTATCTATGTAGATATCTTGTCCCTTCTTGAGACACGCCCTCTCGATCCTGCACACACACACTATCACCTCCTTTTATGTCGATACCTCTCGCACACACGCTCTTCTTCTCTTTGTCACACACGCACTCCCTCCTCCTCCTCTCTCTCTCTCTCACACACACATGGGATTTTTGCAACAATATCCCACTTCTCTAATCTTGAAACCAACCACATTCCTCCCTTATCTCATCAAAACAGCCAAAGGAATATATTTTGAGTGAAACATAAGATATTTTAGTGATATCACTACAAAAAAACACTTCCGTGATGATACGTCTTTGTCGCAGTAGATCACATTTTCTGTCATCCATGTACATCTATGACGATTTTATGAAAGAATCAAGATAGTCATACCAGTGCTGTCGTAGAAGTGTTCCATGACCATACTAAAATTATCATCACGGAAGTGTCCACTTCCATGACGATAAATGTTGCGTCATGGAACTGTTTTCGTCAAGGGTAATCGACATGTGGCATCCACCGTAACGGGTCGCTGTTAAGCTATCGGGTCCGGTTTGGATCTGATAACCAGCTAATAGCCCGGACCAATGGCAATTTTCCACGCGTAAATTTCTCATTCGCTGGAGGGTCCACGTGTCAGCTGAGCGTTGGGACAGATGTCATCCATACAATGGACGGAACGTGCCTATGATACGTCAACACGTGGCACGGCCCAATAGTAGCCCATTTAAGGTAAAAAGGCCGACCCAGCCAAAGGCCCACAAGATTTTGTCAAACACTACTCGGCTGGCCCTTTAGCAGCCTGCCATGATTTGGGCCAAACTACGACCCACATCAGATCCGGCCCGTTCGATGTCTGCCATGTTTTGGGCCAAGTGACGACCCATATCGGATCCAGCCCGTTAACATTCTACCATGTTTTGGGCCAAATGACAGCCCATATCAGATCTAGCCCGTTAACTACCTGACATATTTTGGCCCAAATTACGGCCCATGTAAGATCTGGCCCATTAACAGGCGCTGTGCTTTCAGCCCCATTAGGGGCCATTTGAAATATGGCCTCTTAAAGGCCCATGTAATAGTTCAACCTTATATTACTTTTGTCCTATTAGTGTCCCTTGGTACATATGGTCCATTGTCGGCCCGGTTTCACTTTCGGCCATTTAAAGGCCCGTGCTGCATATGGGCCTATTTCTTGTCCAAAGTGAGTTTCGGCCTCTTAACGGCCCAAAATTTGCGTGGATAGATTTTAGCCCAACCTGACTGTTGGCCCGTTAAAGGCCCGTGATATAACTGGGCCTAATTATGGACCGCTTTGCATCCGGCCTGCTTACAACCCATCACGTTATTTGTCCAACTATGGTCGACACATATTTTCGCCTGTTAACACCTTATCTTGTGGTTGGGCCAATCATGGGCCGACGTCACAATTCAGGCCCAATCTACTTTTTAGACTGTTAAAACCCCATTTTATTTTCTAGCCCAACTTAGGCACCTGGTTTACTCGGCCAGTTAAAGGCCCAAAACTAATAGTAGGCACATGTTTCGGCCCATTTATAGCGATTGGCGGACCGACCAGTTTTAGTACCATAATTTTTTTATATAAACCGAACGTTCAGGCCCATTATGCTCTGTCAAAGCTTACGGCCTTTTCAGAGAGCAACGACGGCATATACAAAAAATAAATTACAACATCATGACAAAGAATAAACATAGACTATACAACAAATAAATTGCTGCATATTACATGCATTGGGCATAAAAGTTTGCCTCCAGCGATAATAAAGTGCAACCAGATAGCAGATTACATACACTAGGCGTCAAAGGTCGCCACAAGTGCAAATAAACATGCCGCCAAAAATAGTATACAGAATCGACAGCACTTCAACACAGTTCAAGAAAGGTCTCGCAAGCAGCTGAGCAAGCTAGTAAGACTGCGCTTGTTTGTCGCTTATATCCAACCCTAGTTGCATAGCATCAATAGACGTCCTGTACTTATAGTTAATTCTTCCGTAGAGATGGGAGGTCCAGTAGGAGTTGAGCTGAAGCATGTCATTTTGCTTGAATCTGAGACTGAGGAAGTTAAACAGATTCAGACGGCGACTTCATCAAGCTTGTGTCACTACTATTAGCGAGTACCTTCGACACTACACCCAGACATGACTTTGGCGTTGTATAGCTATCCCCAAGATGTGTTGCCTTCTTCCCTGGAATATATGTTATAAGGACAAGCAATGCATTCGTCTCACTATCATTGTGGCAATTCTTCTTGGTGTTCGTGATATCACCCTGAAAGAGAAAAAAGCAGATAGATAACATGCTTTGCACATATAAGCATCAGTGATGTCGATTAATCCCATTTCTTAGTGGCAAATAAAGAGATTTGGTTTAAAATAGCATTAACATTGTTCATAGTTAAGACATGGCAGGAAATGGCATTGTGCAGGAGTGGCCAGCTTCACCACACCACTAGATTACAGATCAAGAACACAAGCAAACATGCAGTGCTAAAGAATGTATAAGCATTGATGGTGAGTGTACTGTCAATTTATCCCATTTCAGATTGGTAAATAAATAGACATGATTTAAATAACATGAACATAATATGCAATGTTCATAGTTAATACATAGTAGGATATGACATTGTCCTGGAGTTGGTAGTTTCACCACACCACTGGATTACAAATCAACAACAAAAGCATACATGCAGTGCTAAACAAGATCACTTGCTATGTTTAGTTTAATTTACATGGTATGAATAAGGAACTAGGTTGTACAACTAAAAACTGAAATTGAGAAGGAGAGACTTATGTTTATGGACTTCATAATAAACTTTAAACATGCATTTTGATGCAAATGACAAAATAAGTAGCAGTTGCAGTCATTGCTATCCAAATATACACACCAAAGTTTGAAGGCTCGATGAGGACACACTTAGGTTAGTAATCAAGACCGGCTCTATAAAGCCCTTTTCCATGTTGATTGGGGGGGGGGCAACTCAAGAAGTTTACCAGAGTCGTCTTCATAAGTATTGCCTTTATTCTACATTTTGTTAAGAGTAAATATAGATGTGATATTATAGGAACAAATGGAGATTATTTCAGCTAAGATGCAGAGTGATGCTATATAATCAACTAGCTATAATGTTGGTACGACATACATGCAAAAGGTACTGACAAGAGTAATGCAGAGCTAAACATCTACAGTAGCATTAGTTTTATTCAACATTTTGGTAAGAGTAAACATAGATCTAATGTGTAGAAAATGGAGCCCAAGGGAAAATAAGCCGCAAAGTGATGCTACATGAACAACTAGCTGACAATATAACTGCAGTGATAAAGGACAATAGATACTTACAAGAACAATGTAGAGCTAATTTTTTTCATAAGAATTGCGTTTATTCTAAATCAATGTAAGCATTAATATAGATCTGATAATTAGGAGAGAACAGTGGATATGCAGGTTATCATGCATATTGGTGTCACATAATCAACCAGGTTTGAATGTAAGTACAACGATACAAGACAATAGGTACTCACAAGAGCAAAGCAGCGAGCAGCATAGTTGCGATATCCTAGTTTTTGTGGCACTAGTTCTATCGCCAATACAAGTGGGTGCTATCTAATTTCTCCTGTACCACCACCATTTTCAAGGACTTTGCTTGTACTCCTTCAGGTTCTGCAATCACCCTCTTCCTTTTGGATGTATGATACACAAGAACAAGATTTGAATGGAAAAACATGGTATGATGACAAATGGTATACGTATTCATAATGGGTGGGCATGGCATCTTCACATATATGACGAGTAAAGTAAGCAGATGGTGGTGCAAAGAAGTAGAAGAAACACAAGAACAACTTATGCAAGTTACATGCAAATAATAAAACCTTGCCAAATTAGAATAGGCACCTAGTTGGTTGAAGGGGATAGGCCATCTGCCTTTGACTCCTTGAGCTCAGAATAGTCGTTAGGATCATATTCTGAACACAAATCTGTAGGTGGGGAGCATGTTGGTTTCACTGCATCTAGAATGGAACTCAATGCCTTGATACAATGTTTGTTAGTCATTGCACTGTTCTACAATACTCTTCTGATGTGCCCATTCTCATATTCACTGTGATTTTGTTCAATATCTGAGAAGCACAACAACATAAATAGTAGTGAGATTATCTTTGTAATGCAGAGGATATTTTAATATAACAGGGGCTCCCTGTAAACCCTTGTGTGCTATCATTGGGTCTTGATGATAGAGCCCTTGTGTGCTGTAATTTGGTGCGTACAATAATATAATCTAGCACAACTACACAAAAAATAGGTTCCCTGTTGGGAGCTCCAGATGTAAGGATACACTAAAAAAAAGACACATCCGTGACATTATGGCCCGAATGAATTTTTTTTCTGTCATGGTTATGACACTTCTATGACGATAATTGTGACAAAACCACGTATCATCATGATGTGGCGGGCTCCTACTTCCATGACAAAAATTCATGATAGAAAATGGGATTTTCGTCCTGGGCGGGCCGGGGACGCACCTGCATGACATTCTTTGGGCCATCCATGACATAAAAAATCGTGGTAGAAGTGAGGGCAAGGAAATTTTCGTGGAGTTCCCGGTTACGGTGGGTGGTCGGGGCTGAGCGATGCACTGTGGTTTGCGCGTTTCTCTCGTATGTAGGTGCGTGTGTGTGCAAGGTGTTGGCTCTAACTGAACCTGAGGGAGAGGCGTTCGCTTACTGAACCCGAGTGATTGCACTAGCTACGTTACTGAACCGTAGGGATCGATCCCTTGGCTGTTAACTGAACCCAAGCGATTCCTTCGTTGCTTACTGAACCTGAGCGATTCCTTCGCTGATGCTGCTAATTTAACCCGAGCGATCGATCGCTACTGCTGCTTACTAAAGCCGATCGAGCCCGCCCCCGAGCGAGACACCACCAGCCGGTGTGTTGGGTTGCCTCTTGATGAACAGTAACCGTTGCTACCGCACGCGCGATACATAGAACAAGTCGAGACGTGGTGAGTCGAGCCGGTTGGTTGACTGTGGATGAATAGTTCCCGGTGGGGGTTGGATGAACAGGATCCCATTGTAGTAGGCGGTGGCCGCTGGATGAACAGGACCCCGAGGAGGCCACCACACCCTAGCCGGTTGGGGGTGGATGAACAGGACCCCGTGGAGGCTGGATGAACAGTAGCCGGTGGAGGCTGTATGAACAGTAGCCCGTGGATGATCAGTAACTGGTGGATGTTGGAGGAAGTCGATGGTGGATGAACAGTAGCCCATGGAGGCTGGAGCGAGGCAGTAGACGGTGGATGAACAGGACCCTGTTTTGATCGTAGGCGCTCGAACAGAAGTCTGTTTCCTCTGTTTTGCGGTATGCCACACCCCTCCCGATCAATAGGACCCCGTTTCGATTGTAGGAGCTCGAATAGAAGTCTGTTTTCTCTGTTTTGCGGTACGGTAGACCCCTCCCGATGAACAGGATCCCGTTTTGACCATACGCGGTCGAACAGAAGGTTGTTTCCTCCGTTCTGCGGTATGCCAGACCTTGTTTTGGCTGTTCCGTCCAAGCCGGTTAGCTCCCGATGAACAGGATGTATTCCGATCCAGTCATTTGCCTCCTGATGAACACAACGTTGTTTCCCGCTGTTCCGACCCAGCTGGTTGACTACCGATGAACAAGACGCCGTCGCTGTATGCGTTCGAGACCCCGCCATTATGCATGTATGTAGACGTATTTACTTTCTTGGAGAGTGGTTGTACGTACGTGTACACAATATAGATGGGACTGCGTGACATGCTACGTGGGCGGTTCTACTATGACACCTGCCGCTCCTTACTCGGCGACGGGTCATTGCTGTAGAGAGACCGATCGACCGCTATGTACGTACACGTTCGCGACCACATAGATAACTCTACGTACGCTTCAACCTGGTGGGTCCCAGCTGCAAGGGGGTAAGGAGGCATTCCTTGCCTGCGAAGATAAAGCCAGTGAGTCCCAGCTATAAGGGGGAATGTTTTTTTCACGAAATATAGAGGCCCTTCCAGTGGGTCTGAGCTGTCATGTGGAGGAATCACTATTTTGCGCGTAATAAGGAGGCACTTCCTTGCGTGCGGCCATGGACCTAGCTGTCAGCCTCTCCACGTACAGTCCTGTTCTGATAGCTATCGTTCGTTGAACGCGTTGACGACGCCGTACTATCTGAGAGCTCCAAGGTGGTGGACGACAGCGCGACCTAGGAAGGGAATGACCTGGAGCCGGGGAATACGCAACAGTGGATGCCCACGGTGAGGGGAGTGCGAGGGTTGACTGGTTTGGCTACGGTTTGAGGCTGTCATCGCCAGAGAATAACAAGGGATGTGGGTGAGTAGAGGGAAGGCCTGGCCAATGGTGTGAGTAGGTTGGGGCGGTGAGACCTGCGCGGCAGCATAGCCGGCCACTGGAGGCAGGAGCCGGTGGTCCCACCGGCACTAGTTTAGGCAGCTGGTACAAGAAGATCAGAGATTGAAGAAGCAGCAGGACCGTTCGATTAACATCCAATGGTCACTGCTGCTAGAATCGTTTGTTGACTAAGTGGACAAAGCCCTGCGTACGCGTCAACTTAGTAGGCCCATAGGTCAGCCTCCGAACCGGTGTGCCCCAGATGTTAGGGGGGAGGAGTCATTTTTTCGTGTAATAATGTGGTAGTTCCTTGCGTGCGGCCATGGACCATGGGGGTCCCTACTGTCAGCCTCTCCACGTACATCCCTATTCTGATGGCTGTCGTTTGTTGAATGTTGACCATGTTGAGCACGCCGCGCCTAGAGCACCAACAAGGTGGACGACGGTGAGGCCTAGGAATGGAATGACTCGGAGCGACGAAGACACAACAGGTTCGGCTGCGGCATGAGGCTGCAGTCACCGGAGAATAATAGGAGGTGCGGGTTGGTAGAGGGATGGCTAGGCCAGCGGAGGGAGTAGGGTGGGCTGGTGAAGCCTGCGCGGCATCACAGCCGGCCACAAGAGGAGGGAGCAGGCAGTCCGGCGGTCGCTGCTTGAGGCGGCTGGAGCAGGAAGATCAGAGATTGAAGAAGCACATCAGCCATTGGATGGACATCCAATAGTCACTTCTGCTAGAATCATGTGTTGACTATAAGTTGACAAAGCCTTGCGTAAACAAGTCAGCCTCGAAATCTGTGGCATGTACAGCCCATTTTCTATTATTTTTATAATTTACAGCACATTTGCTAATTCAAATGAAATTTATTGCAGCCCATTTTCCATTTTTAGAATTACTGTCCATTTTCTGGTCAGTACCAGGGTTAAAAATTTGAACTAAAAAATATTTAAAAATTCGCATATTTTTGCTGGGGTACGAAATATTTATAATCCCAAAATTAGGAGCCATACTAAAACTAATTTAAAAATAAAGTAATACTATGTTATGTTAAAATCTAATAAAATATAAAATATCAGTGAAGAACAAAAAAAATTAAACTATTTGCCCATTTGCTATTATTTTTTTGGAATTTGCAGCCCATTTCATATTACTTTTAAGATTTACTGCCCATATTCTAGCCAGGCCGGAATGCATCCCTCCTTGTCTTGAAAGATTTGCAGTCAAATAAGTCGGAGAAAACAAATAGGCCTAGGTTGGGTATTCTTCAAAAAGAAATGGTGGGCTACCTATTTTCCCAAAGAAAAAACTGCTGGGCTGGTCATGTTGTTAGACGGGCCAGAGACCGCACGACCCAGTTTATACCATGCTCCGTCTAAACAAATCCTCAAAAAAATGCGTTGTGCAATTCTATCATTAATTGACTATACGTTGTGCAATTTTGTCGATAATTGACTATATGTTGACAATGATGTGGGTCCCACATATCAGCAGGGTGGATTAGAGTAAAAAAAGTTTGAGGGTTGCATCTGAGTAGTAAAGAGAAACTTGCCTGTGTTCGAGAGTGGACCTGGTGGGTCCGTACTGTCATACTCACAACTACAGTCCTCTCCAGATTCACTATGTTGACAAGGCCGAATGGCGGCGGCGCTGCGAGGGCACCAAGGCGGAGGACGACAGCGAGGCCTCGGACAGGAATGAATAGGAGCCGGGAAGATCCGGCAGTGTGGCCGTAGGCGGAGGGGAGTACGAGGGTTCACTGGTTCTGGTCCGGGGTGGGCTGCCGTCGCCGTAGAATAATAGGATGTCGGGGGGAGTAGAGGGATGGTCTAGCCAGCATTTCAGGGTACGACAGGGTAGCGATGCATGCACGACAGCACAACCAGCCGTAGAAGGCGGGAACAGGCACTCCCGCTGGCGCGGGTTTGTTTTTGGCGGCTGGACCGGTCAGACCCAAAAACTCATTATGCTGGATTATAAGAATTAATTTTATATGGCTACAACTTATTGTAAAATGTTGCGGAGCACCTTTTTCTTATTGAGGTTTTTTTTGAGAAAATTTTCTTCTTGAGGTGTGAAGCAGAGCACATTCAGAAGCCCTGGGATAAAGTGGTGTCACCAATGTGTTGCGCTGGGTTGGGCATTCTTATCGAAAAATAATAATGTACCAGAACTATTTTCCACATTGACTATGATTTGCATGGGTCCGCTGGTTGCAGGAAGAATATGGTGGGAGAAAAAAGACTGGTCGCTATTTTTGCCTAAGAATAATATCGACTGAATGTAACGACACGCTCGTAGGAAATAATATCCTCCTGTTAAAATTTGACTTTCCAAATCGTAAATTGAAAGAACCGGTGCATTAGCATTTAGCTTTATTTATTTATGTTTAGGGGACCATGTGCATGTACCTGGGCCATTTTCATGTGATAGCCTCCTTTCCAGTTAATTATGGGCTCCTCTATTGGGCCTTCATCACTGGGTTGCATGTGATCGACAAGTGGAAAATGTGTTCCGTACCAAAAATAGTATGCGCTACGTACGGGGCACTAAAGGATCGGACCGTGCAATGACTTCCAAAACATTGTGTTTGTCATTCTAGCAACACATTTATTCAACCAACAGACGAAATATATTACTGATTGTACATTGAAAATAGTAGCAGCAGCAACTAGGGCTGGGGCTGCAACGAAAGCAGCAAGCAGGCCAGAAGAGTAAAGACACAGCTCTCTCTTCCAAACAAAACATCAGCCAACATTACAAAAGGGCTACCAAAAAAGAACAAGTGTATGCATTAAACTAAAAAAAGATCCTACTACACCAAGTGTACGGATCTAACTAAATGGCTAAGTTAGATGTTACTATTTATTAAGATGTGGAGATTGGCTGACGGCTTGAACTAGATGGGTGCCTGATGGGGGAAACTCCAGCCAGCAGGTCGAAGTCTGATACTTGCGAGCCTCTCTCCTACTTTGGGCCGCAGAGTGTGGCGGCACATATCAGGGTATGGTGCATGGAGAGACGCATGGTACGCTGTGTACACATAGTTTTGCCTGATGAACGAAACCGCGCTGCCATCATGATCCTTGCCGTTGGTTATCACCTGGTTAATCGGATAATTCAGTCTGAGAAATAGAGAGCATGTACCAAGGCTACTTACTGGCCTCCAGTCAAAAATTGCTGAAGGCCCAGAGAAGCTAGGATCCTGCTCAAAGACCATGAAGTGACTGTGATTGTATTCCACGAAACAACATGTCCGGTACGTGCGAACAATCATCAATCGTTCACCATTGTCTGATCGAGCCAGGAACCACCTGCAACTGCAATGCCACATTTCTTTGAAAGGTTCTAGGATTAGGAAGGTAGGGACACCAGGCGGCCTACAACATCATATCAAGTTGGAGTCAAATAAAAAAGGGCTCGTACTGTAGTCAATCTTAAGAACAACATGTTATGAGCATGAATATTTTTCAGTAAATGTTGACAGTAATATAAGAAAGCCATCATGATATCATAGGAGAGTAACATACTGCTATAAAAGTCCTTTGTAGTGATGACTGGAGTAGGCCAGCAATACGCCCAGCCATAGAAGGAGTCCACAGCGTAAATGAAGCCCTTGTGTTCAATGGCATTAGAGAGCCATGGAGGATGTATGATCCTGCGATGGACATGTAGATTTATCCACTTATCGTAGTGACCTGTCAGATATGCGAGACCGTGGTTGAAGAATGCAATTAGCCTGAAGTCTTTATAATTCGCAGATCTTGTGGGCACTTGGCAGATTACAACCTTGAGCAAATCAAACTTGGTATCATGTTGGCTACTGTAAGATTCCGATTATTCTGGGCCGCGATGCCAAAGTAGTGCAGTGTTAATCGAAGGAGGGGGGATCAATTGCCGGGTGTAGACCACCACGAGCATCCAGCTACTGCGACCATCGACGAGCACCATCCAAGATATGTTCATGCTGACCCAGTACATACCGTTAATGTAGTTGAGGGTGATGGGGATCGGATCGCAGTCGCGGGGGTTGATGCTCGCCACCCTATGATCGTTATGTTGCGTGACACACCGTTTCTTAAGATCAGGCGGCATCAGCAAGCAGGGAGCTGGCTTAAAAAGCTTTGGCATGAGGGCTTTGAGTAAACAGTACAGCCCCGAGGAGCACTCGGCGAGCGGCATGGTACTGAGATTGTCCACACGTGAAACAATGAGTTTGATTATCTCTGTGGGGAGCGAATTCTAGCCACTCTTTCTGCAGACGCTACTCGGTTCTACCATTGTTAGTTCTTGGGTTTCGGAAGAGAGGGGAGGCACCTAGCGGGGATGGAAGATTGGACGATTATGTGCGGACGAGGATGGAGAAGCGAATATGTGCTGTGGGAAGTGGACAGGTGATGATGACAATGTAGTAGCATCACGCCGCTTGACTTATGAGACACATCCTAGCAGCGTAGGGTCATATCGATGCCAGACAAGTTTAGTGATCACAGTACTAGTACAATAAACTATAGCACCTACTACTATGCCCAAGTAGTATAGTGGAGTAGGACTCTGCTCTACTACTAGCATTGGAGGAGTAGTATATTGTAAATAGTTACAAACTTCAATGCCCGGGCGTGGAACGACTACGAACCGCCATCGGTGCTAATGCCAATCCCCAGCAAACATTCACTGGGAGACATGGCAGTTGCAAACGCCCGCATCGCAGTTACAGTACGTGTGTAAGGGTGGCAGTTTTGTAAAATACTATGGCTTAAAAAAAGGCCACCATCGGATGGAAATCTGACGGTTATGTGGGCATTCGCCAGGATTGGACTCATGGCGAACAATCGCCAGATATCATTACTAAAAAAAAGGTTAAAACACCTGGGGCTAGAACTTGCACCACTTGACCACTAACAATGATACTAATATAGTTGTAAAATGGTCAGAGAACGTGTCTACGTGGTGTTTGGAATTATATGCAAACTAGTAAAAAGAAATGGAGGGAGTACTTGTAAGTACACCATCTACCGCTTCGTGTGCTACTCCATTGCTCCATGCGGCGGGCGCAACGTCCCCTACAGCCACTCCCATTTCATGGATGGCCTGGTCGATGCTTGCAAGGTGCCCCGCGTCTACAAGAGTTTCGGCTGCGAGAGGTACGCCGACCAACACTCGCTGGCGGAGCATAGGTCCAGATGTGCACACGCTCCCTACTACTACTATGAGTGCACGCCGCCGTTTGAGGGCTCGCCGGTGAGCCTCGTGCATCACCTCATGGCACCGTCCAGCAATCACTCCTGGCCCGCGATGAACATCAAGTACGAGACGTGCTACCCGTTCGCCATGCCGGAGTCGCTGGAGGATCACCGCCGCCTGCTTGTCACGGAGGAGGATGGCAGCGTCTTCCTCTTGGCTGTGGGCACCGGCAAGGCCTGCACAGGCCACTACCGCGTCTCTGGCATGTGCATCAGGGGCAACGGCGCTGATGCTGGCACGAAGCTGTTGTACAGGTGCGTGCTCACTGTTGCTGCCCCTCCGGCGCACAAGGGCGACCTCGGCGCCTCCCTCACGCTAAAAGGGACTGTGGCGAGATGCTCCATTCCCGGCAATGTGGACATGGAAGAGGGCTGGTTTCATATGATTGTTCACCCCAAGATGATGCACGGGGACTCCAAGGAGGTTCACCTAGGCATATGCATTACCAAGTTAACTATTCATCATTAGTCTTCGCTCAATGTAAGCCGCTGTCTGAGCATATGGACACTTATTATTTAGTATAGAACCTTCCATGCATGATCTTGCTCTATTAGAGTATCACGCTTCAATAAAAGTGTATCCATTTATGCTTTAGTCTAGAATCTTCCTTGTATGCTTTTGCTTCATTAGAGTTCTCGCTTGCCATTTATGAGATTAATTGTGATTTTTTACTAATGGTGAAAGACTTATGATGAACCATTTCTTACAACGCATATATCTTTTTCAAAGAATTTCAACCAAATGCCACAATACTATCTTTGCATATTCGTGAATTTACCCTTGAGGTCCATACATATATTGTGTCATATGCTTGTATTGGACCACTATGCAGCCATCTCCTCTCATGCCTTCTCTCTCAGGCTGCATTGCCATCCAACTCGCCATCTCCTCTGTCCCCTTCCAAGTCATCCTTATTTACATTCATGGTGGTCTATAAAAAATAAACAAAATCGATACTCAAAAAATAATTCTTAAAGATCATTTCTTGCAAAGCACAATAAGTGTTATTTCTTCAAAAGTTTTGGATGCACGTTGAACAGTTGAACACTTTTGTTTGCAAAAGATATATTTTTATCTATTTAGCCTACATTTACTATTCACCCGGATGCTTGTGAGCTCTAGAGAAGAAATAATATCCGAAGAAACCTATCGATATGTGTTACACATGAGATGACCCCCACATACTTTGTCAAAATAAACAACTCCCCAATCAATGTATTTCACAGTTCCGTGCAACATACGGGCATCTTACTATATATAGTACTACCTCCGTCCTGGTTTATCATTCCCATTGTAATCTGTGCCAAATTTTGACCATAAATTTAACTAACAAAATGCTCATGCATGTCACCAAAAAATATATCATTGAAAACTATGTTCAAATACGAATCCAACGATATAGTTTTTGTTGACATGCACTAACATTTTTTCAGTTAAATCTTCAGTCAAATTACATGGGGGACTAATAAACCACGACGGAGGTAGTACTAGTGTAGAGGGCAGCGCTGCACGGGAGTCCCACCCCGCTCGTGGCGTGGCAGTAAAGTCGTCATATCACAAAACCCCACCACTCCCAGTAATAAGTGACCTGTTAAAATAAGCGGACAAGCAACCATCACATCCCTCTATCTTTTTTGCATTTCATCTCTCTGCATTTACTTTGTCTGGTTCATCTCGCACACTCGATCCATAGCTACTACTCCTACTACTAGTAGTACTACTCAAGTTGGAATTCCAATTGCACGGCACAACTTCTTAGGCAAAAAATTCAATACAGGATGTATGAAGCGGTTTGGGAATTTGCATGCCTTCCCGACCAGTGAGATACTCCGTACAAAGTACGATAGAGAAAAAACAACACAGAGAAGGAAGCTAAAGTAAACAATCAAATGAGCATTTTTGCATTTCTTTTGCATTGAATCATTTCACAAGCTTGACTAGTGTTGTTTTTCTACTTTTACCAAAACCGCATCATAATTTTAAAACATGCATTTGCACGTGTGTATACATACAAGTAGTAGTACATTCTACAAGCATATATAGAGAGAGACATGTACTGTGATATATAGTTAAGTTTGGTGTATGCACGTACTTACAAATGCGTACGGATACAAAAGGTTTCCAAATTTTCCTCTTACATACATAATTAAGGACGCTAATAATTACCGAACGTTCGGGATTTATCATTTCCATCCCAAAACTAATGAGATCACCTTACGATACTAAATTATTCCTAATAAAAGCCACGGCGCTCGCAGGAGCGCTTGCGTCGCGCCACAAGTGCCCTGGTTCATGGCTGTTTCCCAGTGCGGCGACACAACGCCTCTTCCTCGGCCTCGCAACTCGTGAGGTGCTGATTGGCGGCTTGCCGGCGGGCGAGCGCGATCTCACCGGTCTGGTGATCCTGCTCCAACAGGTACTCCTTCTCGTTGGAAGCGTGCACCCGGTCCATGTACCACCAAGCATAGATGAGGCGCTTGGGCCCGACTGCACTCAGGGGTTTGGCACGGGCGTCCTCCACCACCTACACGGCCCCCGCACGAGCCTGCTGCCGAAGAGCCAATTGCCTGACTCTCCCAGACGCGACATAGGCCTGCCAGGCAGCATGCCTCGCGCGCTTCTCTTCCTCGGCCTTCTTCTCCACCTCTCTTTTGGCGCGCTTTGTCGGAGGCAAAGCCTCCCACAAGGCGACCTCCATTTCTTTCCAAAGCTCCTCCAAGCTGGGGGGCTCGGCGGGCAGCGTGACGTTCTCCTCGTAGCGAGCAGACGCGTCCTCTGATGCTCGTGGTCGCGACACTAGGAACACCGATGCGTCCACCTCGACGCGTCACGGCGAGGAGCGGAACGCCGACGCGTCATCCTCCACTGGTGGCAGCGAGGAACGGAACGTCGACGTGTCCTCCTCGACTAGTGGCGGCGAGGAACGGAATGGCGACGTGTGACCCAATGCGCGGGGCAGCAAGGGGCGCCTAGGGCTTGGGAGGGGCCATGCCATGGTGGTCGACGGGTCCTTAATTGAGAGGGAGGGGTAGGAGATAAAGGCGATGAACGTGCGTGTTCTTCTGAATGCCGTGGGAGGCGCAGTATTTATAGCGAGCAATGCCACACCTACGTAAGATATATTGCGTGATTAACGTAACACCTAGGTGGGCATATTTTTGCTGGAGTAAACTATGGCGGAGGGGAGGGGTGGAAATATTGCTGGTCACAACAGATTGGACGAGCGCGGGGGGATGAGAGTCATGCATGCAGATTGTTTTCACACAGGGAGGAGTGGTGGGACTGCCGGAGGGAGAAGGAGAGTCAAGCATGCAGATTGTTTTCACACATGGAGAGGAAAAGATTTGGAGGCGAACGGGCTTCCTGCAGGTATGGGGAATGGTGCATAAGTCATCTTACATGCAATGAACTGACCACTGGATGCCGGGCTAGGTAGTCTCAAGTCATTAAAAACATACACGCCCCACACATGTTCAGATTTCAAGGTGCACTAAATTATTGCATGCAAGGATTAATATATTAGTATCATGCATATGATACTGGTGTATGATACTACTTCCGTAATGCATAGTATCATAAGTAAGTATCTTAGGTTGTCTTATTAATTACCATGAATGACACAAAGTAGTACAACATTTAATATGATACGGTATCATGATATGATACCACATCCTCTCTTTCCTCATTTAATTGTGTGCCACATCATTGAAAAATTCTAATAGGCATGCATGATACCACTTATGATACTCCCATTACGACCAGCGTAAGAGAATATTGACTAATGCATGTAAAAATTATTTGTCATTTAGTGTTCATGCATGCATGCAATGCAATAATGCCTTGGTACAAACAATTTTTTGTGAAGAACGAGAGCATTAATTGAGTACTTTTGCAGACTACAAAAACTATTCCACCGCCTCTATCGTGGTAATAGTAGGTGAGTTTTTTGAATCGAGCCCTTTAAAGTAGAAGGGAGTTAGTAGTACTCTTATAGCTAACCTTGTTGTGATGACTATATATGACATGGCAATATCATAACGCACCTAGACGGAGGAACTAGTGTGCATAGTGCATATAAGTTTTGTCTGAAGTCAAAGTACCTCTAATTTGACCAAACTTATAGAAAAATGTACCAACATTCACAATGTCAAATCAATATTTTTATATCCATTATGAAATGTAGTTTCATAAAATATATATTTGGTATTATAGATATTGATATTTTTAATATAAATTTGGTCAAACTTTTGCAAACTTTGGCTTGACACAAATCTTAGGCAGAGTAAAAAGCACTAGAGGGAGTATCATGCATGCGGAGTAGGCAAAAAAAATTGTTCATTAATAGCCATCCGAAGTCTCAAAGGCCGCGGCCACGCCTGGGAGGAGAAGGTCTAGGGAGGCGCGACGGTTGACGAAATTAAGTGAAAGTTACATGCACGCAACAGCATGGCGTGCGAACACGCAGAAGCTATACCATCAGGCCTATGATGTGGGTCTAGTAGACATGACATCTAGTGGGTCCCGCATAGTACTCGAGAACTCTTTGGGGACATGCAGCCGTTTATCCACCGGGCAAGCCACCACCCCACGCCGTTTGCACACCCTACTCGTCCTTGTCTTCTACCTTACAATAGTTCGCTCTTAGTCGTCCCGTCTGTTGACGCTCAAAAGTGGCATGATCATAAAGAGTAGCTTGAAGTTATGTCAAGATTAATCCAAACTTATTATTGAAAGTCACCATGGGATGGCTCTCTTCGAGAAGATCAAGATGGATATGAAGTTGGTCTAAAACGGAGCTCGAATGCAGAAGTTATGACAAGTTCAGAGATGCTCATGTTGACACCAGATTAAAGAATGACTTGAAACCCAATTAAGATGGCCTCAAATGTAAAAGTTTCAACATTAAAGTTGTGCGTATCGTCGAAGCGGTTGATTTTGATATAAAAAACGTCTCAATCGGAGTTCGTATGCAAAAGTTATAGCCGAAAATGCGCGACTGCATCAGGATGTCCGGACACTCCGGGAATGATCATCCGGGTTTTGAATTTCTCCGAGGATGGCCGGACACTCCGGGGATGTTTGTCCGGGTTTTGGATTTTTCTGCCGCATACTTCGGTAAACAGCCAAAAAAAACCTCAAGATGGCCTCTGATCAAAAAACGTTCAACATGAAAGTTGTTCGTCTCGTCGAAACGGTCAAGATTTCTTTTGGGTTCATTTCCATCTGAGGTCATTTACTGCCTCAAACATGACCCGCAATGTGCAGCCAGGTTGTAAACCGAACCGTTTTGGAAAGTTTGGATTCCGAGTTGGACCCAAACTAGGGTTTTGAACGTGAATTCTAACCCTTCCTTGCACGGGAAGTCCATCCGCCTTTTATATACCTAAGGGGTGACGGCCGATTGAATAACAATACACAATCGCAAACACAACTACAACTTTTTCATCTACGTCTTATCCCTCCCTCGTTCTTGGTCCCTCGTTCTTCGTGTTGGGGAGCTGCGAATCGCGAGGCTTTAGGGGCGGCTTGACCGACCTAGGGCAGCCCATAGCCGCCGCACTCCCCGACGGGGTCCCTCCCGGGAGTGTAGGGTTTCGGGTCCTCAAAAGTTCTCTCCGGTCGACTTGCGAATCGTGCTTGCGCTGAGACTCCTTCGACATGAGCTGCGGTGCATCACCCCCGGCGTCGAGGGTACACGTGACATGTTCGTGTGCGAACACACTTTTTGGCGACTCCGCTGGGGACTAAAGAGCATTCATCATCATCATCCATCATGTCTAGCAGTGACAAGATTCCTAAGCCATCTGAAGTGGATGCCGATAACATCATCAAGCCCAATTTCGAGGAATTATCGGCAAAACATCGCCAAGTTTATGAGGATTACAAGAAGGCACGTGAAGAGAAGGAGATGCAGGATTTCCTTGGGAATTTCAAGAAGGATCGCCAAGGCAACATCACTCTGGTTGGAGAAACCAAGCTTCCTCCTCTTCATGACGAGCAGGTTAAACCCCCTGTGAGTAATACCTTCTCTACTGAGGTATGGGCTGAAATTGATAGTCGCATTACTGATAGTAATAATCTTTTATACCAAATTTTCTTGGAAAATAGTAATGCTCAAAAAAGTATGCCTCAATCATCTATTGGTAATGTTGGTGTGCCTGTTACCGCAGAAATCCCTAATCCAACTCTACCTATTTCATCGGCGCCTCCTGTGCCGATGAATTTTTATCCTAGCCCAACAAATCAAATTGTTGCTCCACCCATTAATCCTATCATGAGTATGCCAGGTTCGGTGGTGACGCCGAACCAAACCCTACCTAAAACTGCAAACGCTCTTAGATCATTGCCGAATTACAATTCGGCATACATGCCACAATTCACACCTGCAGCTACTAACCCTACTCCTCCTATGCCACTGCCACAAGCTTCATCGTCCACTGTGGATGATGGTCTAGCTAATCTTAGAGAGGAGATGGCTAAGATGCTCCAAGAGAATTTTGGAGTTGAGTTACCAAGGAACCGTATTTACCAAAAGCCATATCCAGAATACTTTGATGCAATTCAATACCCTCCGTGATATAAAATTCCAGATTTTGCTAAGTTTAATGGAGAAGGCACAAAAACCACATGGGATCATGTTAGTCAATACTTGGCACAATTGGGTGAAGCAGGCTCACTAAATGAATTGAAAGTGCGTTTATTTCCTTTATCTTTAACCGGTACCACATTTTCTTGGTTTGCTGCTTTACCACATGGTTCTATTCGTTTATGGTCGCAACTAGCACAAAAATTTCATGATCATTTTTATAGTGGCGATAATGAGCTTAAGTTGTCACATCTTACATCGGTTAGATAAAAGCATGATGAGTCGGTCTCCGATTACGTCAAGAGATTTAGAGATACAAAAAACCGGTGCTATAGTTTGGTGATAACCGAGAGAGATTTGGCTGATCTTGTGCTTAGTGGTTTGAAACTCACATTAGAGAAAGGCTAGAAGGCTTTGAGTTTTTAAATATCAACCATGTCTTACAAAGGGCTTTGGCTCAAGAAAGCCGAAGCAAAGATCTTAAAGAGGTGCATAGGTATAAAACTGATCGTCCTAAGATGAATATGGTTGAGTATGATAGTGAGCACTCGGACGATGACAGTGACATTTATGCTACTGAATTTGTTTAGCCATCTAAGGCCAAACCATTTACTTGCAATGATTTAAAGCCGATTCATAAGAATCATGATGAAGAGATGAAATTTACTTTCAACATTGCTAAGTTTGATAGAATATTTGATGCTTTGTTGCAAGCGAAGATTATTAGAATATCTCATACTTTACCGCCGTTTGAAGAGCCAAAATGGTGTGCTTATTGCAAGTATCATAATTCTTTTTCTCATGCTACTAATGATTGTAATGTTTTTCGATGACAGATACAATCGGCCATTAATGACGGACGATTGAATTTTTCTGAGATGCAAGTTGACAAGCAGCCTTTCCCAATGAACACCATGGATTTGGAGGGGAAGAAGATGTTAATTCAGCCCAACATAGCCGGATCAGCTAATAAAAATAATGTTGTCATTGGTGAGCCCAGGAAAAGCAAGGAAGGCAACAAGATCTTGGGGAGGCAAGTTGTGCTTGAGAAGCAACCCGGTGGCAAGGAGATAATTAAAATCACCTTCAAGAACCCTACACTCGGGGGGCAACCACAAGTGCAAGAGAACAGTCATGTCAAATTTGTTAAGCCCAAGAGTCCAGAGGTTGGCAAGTGGAAGACGAATGAAGCTAAAGTGCAGCGCAAAAGAATCAAGCCAACTTTTGATATGTTGTTGTCTAAATATGCCAATCAAGCGGCCGGTTCTAGCTCTAACCGGTCATCAAATTTGAAGCACTCAAGATCACCTCCGTGGGAAGAACTTCATCATGATGCAAGGCCATATGGGTCATGGGAACCTGGACCATGGATGGTGCCGCCCCCCTATGCGCCATACTAGATGGGAGGCTTCAATGGAGGATGGGGGCAGCCCCCAATGGCCCCTTATGTTTTTCATCTGGGGTGGGCGAAACCAAGGAGGCCCATTCGTGAGAGGCTTTCTTATTCCACACGAGGCCATTTGAACAATGGTGTCAATCAGCCAATGGAAAATAATGAAGGAAGAGTTGTGAAGCAAGTGTGTCGTGCTAAATCACCAAGTGCTAAAATTTCAGAGCCTAGCAAGCAAAAGGAGAAGAATACTAGTGCTAAAACTATTATGATAAGCACTAAAGAATTAACAATCAAAGAGCCAATTATTGTTGATAATCCGGCTAAATCTAATAAAGATGTGGCTGCTGTCCAGCAAGGTCCTATGGCTAATGATCATGAAGCTAGCACAAGCAAGGCCAAGTCGAGGGATCCAAAATATATTTAGCCTAAGTGGTGTCCTTCCGGCCTGACCAAGGCACAAAAAAGGAGATTGCAGCGCATGAGGAGCCATGAGAAGGAGGAACAAGAAGCAGAGAAGCAAAGGGATAAATTGTTCAATGAATGTCGTCCCATGGTACCCCCAAAACAAGTGTGGAAGCCTAAGCAAAAGGAAAACGTAGCAGCTTCTGCATTGACCATAGCAACATCTACACCACCAACGGAGGACGATGCGGCTGCTATTACATCGTCCACTTTGCCTATTACTTCCTCTTCACTTGGAGATATTTCAGAGTCAGTGGACATGCTTGAGGAAGGAGATGAAATGCTTGATTATGAGTCTACACCGGTTCATGAAGGTATGGATATTAATATGGTGTATTACTTACCCGCTGAATTTCGTGCTATAGATGAAGAAGGGGAAGTAGCTCAGCTGGATTTTGGTCCTAAAAATGCTATATTCGAGAAGCCTAAAGAACCGGTGACGCACTTGAAGTCATTGTTCCATAAAGGTCATATTAATGGATCACTGGTTGCTAGAATGCTTGTTGATGGTGGTGCTGTGGTGAATCTTATGCCATATTCGGTTTTCAAAAAATTGGGGCTGCGTGATGAAGAGTTGATAAAGACCAACATGGTGCTCAATGGATTTGAAGGCAAAGAGAAAACTGAAGCCAAAGGTGTGATGTATGTGGAGCTTATGGTGAGAAGGAAAACTTTGGCTACCGCATTCTTTGGCGCCGAGGTGCAAGGTAACTACAATGTGATATTAGGCCGTGATTGGGTTCATGCAAACCAATGCGTGCCATCTACTATGCACCAGTTTTTAATTCAATGGGTTGATGATGAAGTGGAAGTCATTCATGCGGATAATTCAGCTTGTGTTGCTATGGCCGATGCATCGGTGGATTGGCAACATCCCAATGCTACTTGCTTGACGGGGCATGACTTATCAGAATTTGATTTTCTTAGTGCTACAAAAAGTGGTTTCGTGCCCGTTTCTTTAAAGCCGGTTGGCGAAAATCAGCTCCAAGGTATGATGTATTTAAATGGATCCTAACTCAGAGTGGTTACAAAAGCGTCTTGTAGAATATCGGTCCAATGAGAATGATATGTATCAGTCAATAGAGAGTTAGATGATATGGATAAATTAGGACAAGGTTTTACATCGGCCGATCCATTAGAAGAGATAGATATTGGAGATGGTTCAGTTCCTAGGCCGACGTTTGTAAACAAAAATTTAAGAGCCAATCATAAAGCTAAGTTGATCGAGCTGTTGAAAAAATATGTTTGTTGCTTTGCATGGGAATATCATGAGATGCCAGGTTTAAGCCGAGAGCTAGTGGAGCATCGGTTACCTATAAAGGCCGGTTTTAGACCGTATAAGCAATCGGCCAGAAAGTTTAATCCAAAACGTATGACCGGATCAAGGAAGAGATCAGTCGTTTGCTTAAAGCTAATTTTGTTAGACCTTGCAGGTATGCCGAGTGGATTTCTAACATTGTACCAGTAGAGAAGAAAGGCTCTGGCAAGTTGAGGGTGTGCATTGATTTCAGAGATTTGAATAGAGCTACACCTAAAGATGAGTATCCCATGCCAATAGCCGATATGCTTATTAATGATGCTTCTGGACATAAGGTCATTAGCTTTCTTGATGGTAATCCGGGGTATAACCAGATTTTTATGGCCGAAGAGGACATGTCCAAAACGGATTTTCGATGTCCGGGTTTCCTTGGTTTATTTGAGTGGACAGTGATGACCTTTGGATTAAAAAATGCAGGTGCAACGTATCAAAGGGCTATGAATTTAATTTTTCATGATTTACTTGGTGTTATACTTGAGGTTTATATTGATGATATTGTTGTCAAATCAGATGCTTTTGAATCTCATCTAGCCGATTTGCACTTAGCTTTTGAGAGAATGAAAAAATATGGACTAAAGATGAATCCTTTGAAGTGTGCTTTTGGTGTATCGGCTGGAAAGTTTTTGGGTTTCATTATTCATCAAGATGGCATAGAAATTGATCCGAAAAAGATAGAAGCTATACAAAAGGTGGAGGCTCCAACATGCAAGAGAGATATGCAAAAATTCCTTGGCAAAGTTAATTATTTGAGGAGATTCATAGCCAACTTGTCAGGGAAGGTTGACGCATTCACTCCCATCCTTCGGTTAAAGAATGAAACTAATTTTACTTGGGGGCAAAACAGCAAGAAGCATTTGATATGTTCAAAAATTATTTGTGCACTCCACCAGTGTTGAAATCTCCCAAACATAAAGAGCCATTTAGGCTTTATATTGCAATGAAAGAAGGTGTTATTGGTGTTGTTTTGACTCAAGAGACCGAAGGAAAGGAACATGCTATTACTTATTTGAGCCGACGTTTATTGGACGCTGACACGAGGTACACATTTATTGAAAAATTATGCCTTTGTTTATATTATGCTTGCACAAAATTGAGACATTACCTAGTGCCGAGTGCTTGCATAGTAGCTTGTCAAACCGATGTCATTAAGTACATGTTGCATAGGCCAATTCTTAGTGGTAGAATTGGCAAGTGGGCTTATGCTTTAATTGAATATGATTTGGCTTATGAATCTCTGAAATCCATGAAAGGCCAAATCGTTGCTAATTTTATTCTTGAGCATCGGATTGATGACAAGCATGATATTGATATAAACCTTGTCTCGTTAGTACCATGGAGATTATATTTTGATGATTCGGTTTGTAGCAATGGCCAAGGTGTTGGTATTGTTTATATATCTCCTCATGGTGCTGTTTTTGAAGCCTCAAGCCGCTTAGAATATTTTTGCACAAATAATCAAGCCGAATATGAAGCATTGTTATTTGGCATAGAGATGTTGCTTGCCATAGGTGCTACACATATTGAGGCTTTTGGTGATTCATTATTAGTAGTGCAACAAATATCCAAAGTCTTTCAATGTTTTGATGAATCACTTAATGTTTTTCTTGATAAATGTCTAGATATAATTTCTACTTTGGATTATTTTAGCATTGCTCATATATCTAGACATGACAATTGGAGAGCAAATGTGTTGGCACAACAAGCATCCGGCTATCATGTTGATTGTGGCATGTTTCATATTTCTCAAAGGCCAATGTCTAGTCTTGCCAACATAGGGGAGGCCTAACCGGATCCCACCGTTTCGGCCACTAATGAAATATTTAATGCATGAGAAAATCACGACTGGGGGAAACCCATTATTGATTATTTGTGTGATCCTAGTAAAAAGGTGGACAGGACTGTTCGGCGTATGGCTTTCAAATACACAATGAGAGATGATGGTCTCTATCGCCGAATGGTTGATGATGTTCTTTTAAAGTGCTTGGACAAGGACCAAGCGAGAGTTGCTATGGGAGAGGTCCATGAAGGTATTTGTGGCACTCATCAGTCGGCTCGCAAGATGAAATGGTTATTACGACGTGCTGGGTTTTATTGGCCGACAATGGTTAATGATTGCTTCTGGTATTATAAAGGATGTGAAGCTTGTCAAAAGTTTGGTGATATTCAGTTGGCTCCCGCTGCTATGTTACATCCTATTATCAAGCCGTGGCCTTTTAGAGGTTGGGGATTAGACTTTATTGGAGAGATTCATCCTTCTTCTTCAAAGGGGCATCGGTTCGTGTTGGTGGCAACTGATTATTTCACTAAATGGTCTGAAGCAATACCACTCAAAAATATGACGCATACAAAGGTAATTCAATTCATAACTGAGCATATTATTCATAGATTCGGCATTCCTCAAACATTAACTACAGACCAAGGTTCATCCTTTATGTCACATCAAGTTAGAGAATTTGCCGAATCATATAAGATAAAGTTGCTCAATTCCTCTCCATATTATGCCCAAGCCAATGGACAAGGTAAGTCTAGTAATAAAATATTAATCAAGCTCATCAAGAAGAAGATTGAGGATAATCCAAGGAGATGGCATGATCTATTGTTCAAAGCTTTGTGGGCACACAGAATCTCAAGGCATGGTGCTACAAAGGTGACTCCATATGAGCTCGTATATGGTCAGGAGGCCGTTTTACCAGTGGAAGTGAATTTGAATGCTTTGAGAATAGCCAAACAAAATGATTTATCGGCGGTGGACTTCTATGACTTGATGATGGACAATATTGATGAAGTCGCCAATATACGTTTGGCTGCTTTAAAGGCCATAGAGAGAGATAAGTTGAGGGTGGCAAGATCTTACAATAAGAAGATCAAGTTGGTGATCTCGTGTGGAAGGTGATTCTACCGATTGGTTCAAAAGACAGAAAATTCGGGAAGTGGTCTCCAAGTTGGGAAGGTCCTTTTAAGATTACAAGGGTAGTTCCCGGAAACCCATATTTGGTGGAACCCGTAGAAGCCACATTGTTACCTCGAGCTCTCAATGGCAAATATTTAAAGAAGTACCACCCAAGTGTGTGGCAAGAAGCTTAGATAGGCAAACGACCGATATATAACTATCGCCCTAAGCAAAGATATGGCCGATAAATAACTATCGCCCTTAGCATAAACATCGCCGATATGTAATTATCGCCCTAAGCATATAAATGGCCGATGGAGTGTTGACATCGTCCTTAGAACCAACACGGTACAAGTTATTTTTCGGCACGCTAGTTTTGCCGAAAAACAGGGGGGCATGTGTTGACGCTCAAAAGTGGCACGATCATAAAGAGTAGCTTGAAGCTATGTCAAGATTAATCCAAACTTATTATTGAAAGTCACCATGGGATGGCTCTCTTCGAGAAGATCAAGATGGATATGAAGTTGGTCTAAAACGGAGCTCGGATGCAAAAGTTATGACAAGTTCAGAGATGCTCATGTTGACACCAGATTAAAGAATGTCTTGAAACCCAATTAAGATAGCCTCAAATGGAAAATATTTCAACATGAAAGTTGTGCGTCTCGTCGAAGCGGTTGATTTTGATATAAAAAATATCTCAATCGGAGTTCTTATGCAAAAGTTAGAGCCGAAAATGCGCGGCTACATCAGGATGGCCGGACACTCTGGGAATGATCATCCGGGTTTTAGATTTCTCCGAGAATGGCCGGACACTCCGGGGATGTTTGTCCGGGTTTTGGATTTTTTTGCTGCAGACTTTGGTAAACAGCCAAAAAACCCCTCAAGTTGGTCTCTGATCAGAAAATGTTCAACATGAAAGTTGTTCGTCTCGTCGAAACGGTCAAGATTGCTTTTGGGCTCGTTTCCATCCGAGGTCGTCTATAGCCTCAAACATGACCCGCAAGGTGCCACCAGGTTGTAAACCGAACCGTTTTGGAAAGTTTGGATTCCGAGTTGGACCCAAACTAGGGTTTTGAATGTGAATTCTAACCCTTCCTTGCACAGAAAGTCCATCCGCCTCTTATATATACCTAAGGGGTGACGGCCGATTGAATGACAACACACAATCGCAAATGCATCTACAACTTTTTCATCTACGTCTTGTCCCTCCCTCGTTCTTGCTCCCTCGTTCTTTGTGTTGGAGAGCTGCGAATCACGAGGCTCTAGGGCGGCTTGACTGACCTAGGGCAGCCCATAGCCGCCGCACTCCCCGACGGGGTCCCTCCCGGGAGTGTAGGGTTTCGGGTCCTCAAAAGTTCTCTCCGGTCGACTTGCGAATCCCGCTTCTGGTGAGACTCCTTCGACGTGAGCTGTGGTGCATCACCCCTGGCGTCAAGGGTACACGTGACATGTTCCTGTGTGAACACCGTCCTTTCACATTACACCAGTTCCACTTCTCCTAACCCGCCTCAAAAATCCATGGCCTCCCAAATCTCCATGATCGGTGGTGAGTACAAGGTTGGAACCATCACCTGTGATGAGTTCATCGTCATCTACACCCGTGGATCCGCGACGGTGGCAGCATGCCTTTGTCGCTTCCTACACATTTTTTAAAGTTCAAAGGATGAGTGTGTCACTGGGCTAGATGTTGAGTACACCATAGTCCTGGAAAAGGAGAAGCTTCTAAAGGAGGCAGAGATGAAGAAGCCGGCCTTGATCCAAGTTTGCGTACATAACATGTGCCTGGTCTACCACATATGCCATGCCGATGTTAGGTGCCAGGATTTTGAGGTCTTCCTCAAGGACAAAAGATTGAAATTCGTTACTGTAGACTTTACGAACGACAGGAGAGTCCTGGGTCGGATAGGCCTCGTTGTAGGCCAGCCCTTCGATCTCCAAAAGGAAAGCCTAGTGTCCTTGTCTCAGCCTTCAATGCTAACCTTGGCAGCAGCCATAATTGATCCTTCGTACAATGAAGTGAAGAAACCTCACCCCAAGTTTCATCATGCATGGGAGTCGAAGACAATAGATGAAGATCACATCGTGTACGCAGCAACGGATGCCTATCTTTGTTTAAATATCTACAAGGGTTGGATGAAGAAGTAGAGCCCAGTGTCCGGTTCAAGCAAAGAAGTGTTGGCGAAGAGCAAGAGGAAGAGGGATGAGGACGAAGTCGAGGACGCGGACGAGGACTCCGAGTAAGGTGGCAGTGTCGTTGCTCATGCTGGTCCTACTGTAGTGTCAAGCGGACTAGTTGCTTAGTTTTATTTCAGGGGTGTGTTGTGCTGAGCCCCCAGCAGAACTATGTTATGTTCGTTCTCATTATTTGAACTCTTTAGTACGTACTAGTATGTCTTACTACTGTTATTCTTGTAGTTGGTACTACTACTCGTTTCTTCACGTTCCTACTATACTTAATACATACTAGTAGTATAATTTGGGTCAGTCGATTTGTGAAAGAAGAAGTTCGCCGGAGCGAAGGAAGAATATGGCAGAGAAGCTACCCCAGTATCTATATTAGGGTGGTAGGGTGCCCATGATCTATCTTATGAGTGTTGGGTGTGGAATGCATTTCACCGAAAAACTGGATCGTGCCCAGCGTTAAACGGATGGCGGGGGTGGGGGGAGCATGGCGGTGGCAGGCGGTTCAGGGGAGGGCACGGCGGCGGCGTGATACGTCTCCGACGTATCTATCATTTTGATTGTTCCATGCTATTATATTATCCATCTTGGATGTTTTATATGCATTAATATGCTATTTTATATCATTTTTTGGGACTAACCTACTAACCTAGTGCCCAGTGCCAGTTGTTGTTTTCTTCTTGTTTTTGTCTTTTACAGAAAATCAATACCAAACGGAGTCCAAATGGAACGAAACTTTTTGAAAAAATTTCTTGGACCAGAAGACAATCACGAAGCTTCGGGAGGAGGTCAGAGGAGCCACAAGCCCTAGATGCGCGCCCCAAGGGCGGCGTCCCCCAGGCTTGTGGACCATCGGAACTCCCCTAACCCTAATTCCTGCTCCATAAATACCCAAATATTTCCCGTATACCAGGGGGCACACCAAAACTACTTTTTCACCGCCGCAAGCTTCTATTCTCATGAGATCCCATCTTGGGGCATTTTCCAGCACTCTGTCGGAGGGGGATTTGATCACGGAGGGCCTCTACACCAACCTTGCTGCCCTTCCAATGATGTGTGAGTAGTTTACCACAGACCTATGGGTCCATAGCTAGTAGCTAGATGGCTTCTTCTCTCTCTTTGACCTTCAATACAATGTTCTCCTCGATGTTCTTGGAGTTCTACCTGATGTAATCCTCTTTCACGGTGTGTTTGTTGAGATCCGATGAATTGTGGGTTTATGATTAGACTATCTATGAATATTATTTGATTCTTCTCTGAACTCTTTTATGCATGATTAAGATAGCTTTGTATTTCTCGCTGATCTATTGATTTGGTTTGTCCAACAGGATTGATCTATCTTGCAATGGGAGAGGTGCTTTGTTTTGGGTTCAAGCTTGCGGTGTCCTCACTTAGTGACAGTAGGGGTAGTGAGGCACGTATTTGTATTGTTGCCATTAAGGATAAAAAGATGGGGTTTTTACCATATTGCTTGGATCTATCCCTCTACATCATGTCATCTTGCTTAAGGCGTTACTCCATTCTTGTTAACTTAATACACTAGATGCATGCTGGATAGCGGTCGATGTGTGGAGTAATAGTAGTAGATGCAGGAAGGAGTCGGTCCACTTGTCACGGACATGATGCCTATATTCATGATCATTGCCTTGGATATCGTCATAACTATGCGCTTTTCTATCAATTGCTCAACTGTAACTTGTTTACCCACCATATGTGTTCTTTCAAGAGAGAAGCCTCTAGTGAAACCTATGGCCCCCGGGTCTATTTTCCATCATATTATTTTCAGATCTATAAAACAAAAAATACAAAAATACCTTGCTGCAATTTATTTATCTTTATCTTATTTAGCACTTTTATTTATCTTATATCAATCTCTATTAGATCTCACCCTTGCTTGTGTAGCGACCCGACCTCAAACGGTCAAGCCTCTGTGTATCTGTGCCATCCCTGGATTAGTATGCTGGCACACACAGTACATTAATGTATATATCAAAGTGCAATCACATGTATGAATAACGTAAAACTGATATCTACCTCATAAGTCTCAGCGGAAACAAACAAATGGGTGTGGAGTCCCATCAACGCCATCGGCAAGTTGAGTGTAGATCATAACCCTGTACCGTACTCTTACTCGTCAGAAGAAAAATATCTACAACATGACACGTTGCAGCCGTGTAGGTCAGTACATTGAATGTACCAGCAAGATCACTGCAAGAAAAAAATATGATAAAACTATACTATATGCAATATGGCTTTGTGGCTCTATGTCTGAGTTTTGTTTGCGTAAAGACTAGATTTTATTTTCACTACAACAAAGGAAATAACCGGAGTCTGTACTACGGAGTTTTCTATCATGACATGGTTCCGGCAGCCGATGTCTCATAGCCCAAAATTATCATAAGTTGCCCACAATTAAGTTATCAGTCCGGTGTTGAGAGTTCCGAGATAGATCCAAGTCCAGAGGCTCAATTTGTCCGTAACCGGGGACACGGCTAATTGATTAGGTTTTAACCCTCTGCAGAGGTTTGTACACTTTACCCGCAAGATTCGATCCCTCCCTTTTCATCCTCGCACTTCAGATCGTTTGAGAATAGGATGATCGAAACATGGTCTTCCGAAGAGTTCCTCTGACCAATTTCCGGTGCCCATCCAATCCTACCGTAGTTCTACATCTGCTGGCACTGTCCCAGCCAGAGTCACCACTAGGGTCAACCAAGCCAGAGCCCATAGTGACTTGCTGTTGCACAGGTAAGCTTCCGGACATGAAGTATTCTTCCGTCTCTTTGAGGCTGGGTGGAGCTTTCCGCATGATATCATGACGCTTCTCCGGAATCACTGATTACTGGGCGCACCATATGTACCTTTCTTAACCATTCTCCACCCAGAGGTATATTGAGTTCTTGTCTCGAGTCTTGAAGTCTTGAGGCCTTAAAGATGCAGTCCTTGTAGATGCCATCATGGAGTTGTCGTCATTGACGTAGAGTCCTCCTTCTTCACACCACTCCCGAACACTCATACCAAACCCCGTCTACAATAGCGTAGCATTAAAACTATATACGTCCCAGGCTTGGTAACAGCAGGGAGATGGGTTCCTACCTCATGCATTCTACTCAACTACAAGAAGTCAATATCACTACTGGAGGGATTGTTGAAAGGGTGATACTACATGCAAATAAAACATAGGTATGAAAAACATGGTCAAAGTGAACTTGCCTGGTAAGTTGATGAAGATAATAACGCTCTCGAAAATAACTTGATACTATCCGTCACTCCGATGTAAATCTATTAAGTCAAACATAGCATTCATACAAATAAACATACTAGCAAGCAATTCTAACACTCACAATAAAAATCAACAAATAAAAGCAACAAAGAAATCCATAAGAAAAAACAAATAGAAATCCAAAGAAAATTTCAAGGAAAACTACAAGGAAACTATAGAGTTTTTACTACAACCAACACAAAAGTAGTTTTTGACCTAATTAAAGTTAACAGCAAAATAAAATACTAAACTTATAGATTAACAGAAAAGAAATAGAGTTTTCATTAGAATAACAAAAAGAATTTTTCATAAACTTTTAGTAGCAAAAAGAAATAAATAAAAAGCTTTAATAAAACTCTAACTATGATCTATACAAGTTTTCATACAAAACTAAAGAAAAGAATTTTTAAAATAAAAAAATCTTCTATTAACTAACAGAGACAAAACTAAATTTGTCATAAGTGACAAAAAGAAATAATTTAAAAACAATTAAAAGTAAAAGTCTAAGGGTAAAACAAAACTAAATCAAAACAGTACTGTTTTGCCTAAAATCCTAATTTAAAATAAAGAAAAACTAATTTGCAAAAGCCTACTATTTAGACAAAAGATCAAGTGATCACTAGCAAAAAGAATTAATCAAAAAGCTATTTTTAAATAAAAGTTATTAGCAATCTAGTGCTTGTAATAAATCTGTTTGAATTCAAAATTTGAAAAGTTCAAAAATATTTTTCATTGGGTCCACGGGATAGATGGGATTTTTGTGAATCCGTAGCAAAAAGAATCATTAAATTTAGAGTTACGGTTTAGAAACTATAGCTATTTGAAACTCAGGGTTAACTCTGAAAAAGAAATAATCAAAATCTGGTTCCTCGCCATGTGGCGGAATACTACTGACTAGAGTACGTTTGCTGCAGGGCCTAACTAGCGGGCGGCCGCTTCTTAAAGAAAAATGATTCGATCTATCGTTAAGAGAAAAGAAAAAAATGAATTAGAAGAGGTGGTGCTTAAAGAACGTTCAAGGAAGTGGGCTTCGTCGTGGCGGCGGCTCCGGTCATCGGAGGTGACGGCGGTGATGTCTGGTGGATGCGTCTCGGCGAGGGGACCCGATTTTTGGTGAAGAAGGTTGTCGACGGTGACCGGGGTCAGTGGAGCGTTGAGATGAACTCCGCCCTCCGGCAATGTCGGGCGAGGTCTAGGGCGAGTCTCCGGTGCTTCCTGGAGATCCAGAGAAGTACGTTAGACAAGGTTTGGTGGTTCGGGGTTTCTCACCGGCGTCGAGATCTACGGTGAACCGTGTCGGCTCCGGCGAGATCCAAACGAAAATGCGTGAGATAGAGGTGGTTTCGGCGTGGGGTTTTTGGGGGGTCGGACAAGGAGGTTGCTGCGTATTTATAGGACATCTTCTGGGGGCAGGGGGCAGCTTCGGGCTAGGGTTTCCAAGAATTTGAGCCAAAGTCGGCATCGTGTACATGTAGTTCTCTCTTCTGTACGTATGTGGGGAAGAAGAAAGAGCGGGGCCCAGGCGCCAAGGAAAAAAATGAGAACTAGACAGGGATGGGATCGGGCGAACGAGGGAGATGGCGGCAGCTCGTGGGAGTTGCTCCCGTGCGTGCACCCTAGCACTAGCCTGGTCTGGGCGCGTTGGCGCGCCTGGCCTGCTGGCCTGGTGGGCGGGTTTATTTTTAATAAAACAACGAGGAAAAAATAAACAGAATAAAAAAACATTTTATATAGGCATATTATGTACCAAAATTTTCAGAATAAAAATTCCTAAAACATGAACATATTTTCATGGCCAAATAAAATACTTTTAAAAAACATTTTTTTGCAATGTCTTCAAATTGAAGGAGAATTTAAATTTCAAATAAATTGTAAATAGTTTCTGTTTTCAAATTTGAATGTCAAACAAAACTTTCTCTCTGATTTTGGAGTGTCATTTTCCTCCTCTCGTGTTATTTGTTTATCAGAGAATTTTTGACACAATTCAAACTTAAAATTAAATAGGGATTCAAATGGACAAATTTGGGAAAGTCCTTTTATTCCCTCTCATTTGATTTTTTTTTAAGTTTCAAATTCCACTCACTTTCAACCAAACAATCAAGCATAATATAATATTTATTTAATTAATATAACATTCCAAAATTTAGAATTTTGGGATGTTACAGCTAGTGACCGTGAAGGGATTGACAACCCCTTTTTCGTGTTGTGTGCAAATATTTGTTAGTTTGTGCAGGTGCATCTATTGGGGACTTGTGTGTTCCTCCTACTGGATTGATTCCTTGGTTCTTAACTGAGGAAAATACTTATCTCTACTTTGCTACCTCACCCTTTCCTCTTTAAGGGAAAAATCAACGCAACCTCAAGAAGTAGCAGGAAGAATTTCTGGCGCCGTTGCCGGGGAGGATCTACATCAAGCCTACCAAGTACCTATCATAAACTCTCATCTCTTACACTTACATTATTTGCCATTTGCCTCTTGTTTTCCTCTCCCCCACTTCTAAATTGTTTTCAGAAATACACAAAAATATTTCCCTTTTTATTCGCCTTCTTTCCGTTTGTCCTTTTGTTTGCTTTTTGTTTGCTTGTGTGCTAGATTGCTTGCTTTGTCATGATGTCTCAAGAAAATACCAAGCTGTGTGTTTTTTCCAACACTAATAATAATGATTTTATTAGTACTCCAATTGCTCCCGCCACTAGTGCAGAATCTTATGAAATTAATGCCGCTTTGTTGAATCTTGTTATGAAAGAACAATTTTCTGGTAGTCCAAATGAAGATGCTGCATCCCATCTAAATACTTTTATTGAATTGTGTGATATGCAAAAGAAAAAAGATGTGGATAATGATATTGTTAAATTAAAGCTATTTCCGTTCTCACTACGAGATCATGCTAAAACTTGGTTTGCATCTTTGCCTAAAAATAGTATTGATTCATGGAATAAGTGTAAAGATGCTTTTATTTCCAAGTATTTTCATCCCGCTAAGATCATCTCCCTTAGGAACCATGTAATGAATTTTAAGAAAATTGATCATGAACATGTTGCACAATCTTGGGAGAGGATGAAATTGATGATAAGAAATTGCCCTACTCATGGTTTAAGTTTGTGGATGATCATACAAGTTTTTTATGCTGGATTGAATTTTGCACGTAGAAATCTTTTAGATTCCGCCGTCGGTGGTACTTTTATGGAAATCACATTAGGAGAAGCTACTAAACTCCTAGCTAATATTATGGCAAATTACTCTCAATGGCATACCGAAAGATAATCTACTAGCAAAAAAGTGCATGCGATTCAAGAAATTTATAATTTGGGTGGAAAGATGGATGAACTTATGAAATTGATTGCTAGTAAGAGTGATCCTATTGATCCTAATGATATGCCTTTGTCCACTTTGATTGAGACCAATAATGAATCTATGAATGTAAATTTTTTTGGTAGGAACAATTTTGGTCATAATGCGTGTAGAGGTAATTTTAATCCTAGGCCGTTTCCTAGTAATTCCTCTAATAATTATGGTAATTCCTACAACAATTCTTATGGAAATTATAATAATATGCCCTCTGATCTTGAGAATAATATTAAGGATTTCATTAATTCTCAAAAGATTTCAATGGTGTGATAGAAGAGAAATTGCTTAAGATTGATGATTTGGCTAGAAACGTTGATAGAATTTCTCATGAGATTGATTCTTTTAAGATTAGATCTATGCTACCCAAGCTTGATATTAATGAGTCTCCGAAACCTATTCAAATTTCTATTAATTAATGTAGGGAGAGAACTGCTAGGATGTGTGCTAAGAGAGAATGGCTAGAAAAAGTATGTTCTTCTAGTTTTTGCGATAATAATGATGATCTTAAAGTGATTTGTGTGAATCCTATTTAATCTTTGTTTGCTAATATAAAACTTGACAAAGAAGGGACTAGTGATGATTCAACTTTAGCTAGAAGGCGTCCCAATAATTCGGAGGGTGAAGATCTTAATGAAAAAAATGATAAAAGTGGGATTGGCGAGGTCAAAACTTTAAGTAGTGATGAACCCATTCTTTTGGATTTCAAGGAATTTAATTATGATAATTGTTCTTTGATCGATTGTATTTCCTTGTTGCAATCTATGCTTAATTCACCTCATGCTTATAATCAAAACAAAGCTTTTACTAAACATATTAATGATGCTATGATGAAATCTTTTGAAGAAAAACTTGAATTGAAAGTTCCAATTCCTAGAAAGCTTTGTGATGAATGGGAACCTACTATTAAGATTAATATTAAAGATTATGAGTGCTATGCTTTGTGTGATTTGTGTGCTTGCGTTTCCACTATTCCAAAAACTTTATGTGATGTGTTAGGTTTCCATAAACTTGATGATTGTTCTTTGAATTTGCATCTAGTGGATTCTACTATTAAGAAACCTATGGGAAGAATTAATGATGTTCTTATTGTTGCAAATAGGAATTATGTGCCCGTAGATTTTATTGTGCTTGATATAGATTGCAATCTTACATGCCATATTATTCTTGGTTGACCTTTTCTTAGAACGATTGGTGCAATTATTGATATGAAAGAAGAAAACATTAGATTTCAATTTCCGTTAAGGAAGGGCATTGAACACTTTACAAGAAAGAAAATTAAGTTGCCATAAGAATCTATTATGAGGGCTACTTATGGATTGCATACCAAAGATAACAATACCTAGATCTATGCATTATGCCTAGCCAGGGGCGTTAAACAATAGCGCTTGTTAGGAGGCAACCCAATTTTATTTTGTGTTTTTGTTTTTGCTTTGGTTCTGGAATAAATATGCAATATTACTTTTGTAATAATTCTGTTTGTGTGTTTTAGTTAGTGTTTGAGCCAAGTAAGACCATTGGGATGCTTTGGTATATCGTTGATTTGATTTTGCTAAAAAACAGAAACTTTTGCGTCCATTAGCAGAATTGTTAAAATTCACTAGAACGTGAAAAAACTCAGATTTTTTTACACAAGATTTATATATGAATTGCCTCTGTTGTCCTAGTGTTTCAGTAGTTTTAGAGTTACAGAACTATGACTATAATTCTGGTCTTTACATATTGTTCTGTTTTTGACAGATTATGTTTTTTATGTGTTGTTTGCTTATTTTGATGAATCTATGGGTAGTATCGGGGGGTATGAGACATGGAGAAGTTAGAATACAGTAGATATATTGCAAATATAAAATTGGAATGAGTTCTCAACAATACCTAAAAGTGGAGATTTCTTTTATCATACTAACGTATCTCACGAGTTCTTTGTTGAGTTTTGTGTTGTGAAGTTTTCAAGTTTTGAGTAAAATTTTCATGGGCTATGGAATAAGGAGTGGCAAGATCCTAATCTTGGGGATGCCCAATGTATTGACCCAACCTCAAACGGTCAAGCCTCTGTGTATTTGTGCCATCCCCGGATCAGTATGCTGGCACACACAGTACATCGATGTATATATCAAAGCGCAATCACATGTATAAATAACGTAAAACTGATATATACATCATAAGTCTCAGCGGAAACAATCGAATGGGTGTGGAGTCCCATCAACGCCAACGGCAAGTTGAGTGTAGACCGTAACCCTACAACGTAACTCTTACCCGTCGTAGAAGTTCCTGCAACATAAGACGTTGCAGCCCTATAGGTCAGTACATTGAATGTACTGGCAAGTGACATCATAAGAATAATGAACCTATTTGTACATGCAATTTGGCTGGTGGAAAGCTCTAAGTTTAGTTTTTGCATAAAGCTAGTTTTTCCCTAGAATAAAAGATATTATTCTACCACTACAGTAATAGCATAAGATGAGTTGGCAAACCCAACTGAATCCATTCCCAAAGTTTCATTTAAAACCCAACTGTTTAAATTAAGAGTGATGAGATCTCCCGACATTTCCACTACTAGATGCTCAAGTTGTCCGTAACCGGGGACACGGCTAATCGATTAGGTTTTAACACTCTGCAGAGGTTTGCGCACTTTTCCCCACAAGACTCGATCACCTCCCTTGAAGTTCTCGCACTGCCTGGCGTTTGAGAACAGGATGACCGAGACATAGTCATTCGAAAGTATTTCCCCTTAACCCACGGATAGGCCGGTACACCTACTCATTCTACATCTGCTAGCCTATCCCGGAAGAGGTCACACTAACTACTCAACTAAGCCAGAGCCCATATTGCCTTGTGGATGCACACGTAAGCTTCTAGACATGAAAACACGTTTAATCCCTTTGAGCCTGGGCGGCAGACTTCTAGTGGTGCACCACCATGGATTTCCCATGCATGCTCCCACTGTACTTCGCCACCATTCAAACCAATTCCGCCTAGGTAGTTCATTTAAAAGTCTTGGTCCTGATTACTACTTTTTCACTCATGTCTCACCATGAACACTTCCCAATCCACGTCTACATCAGCGAGGCAAAAACAAACTTACACGGCAGTGACAAAGGTTGTATAGTTCAGACCTACCTCAAATGAACTACTAGGTAAGAGCATAGCCATCCGGCATAAAGTTCCTACCATGCAATCCTACCGCAAAGGACTAAGTGCATATATAAAACATAGGTAATGTAAAGAATGGTCAAATGTGAACTTGCCTGGTAATAGTTGATGAAGATTATATCGCTCTCAGAAATTTACTTAATAGAACTATTCGTCACTCTCCGATGAAAATCTATAAAGTCAAACATTTCATTCACATAAGCAATCATTTCAGAGAACCAAAATAACATGCACAACAAAAAGACTCTGAAAATCCAAATGAACACACAACACACTTAGCTATCAAAAAATAACAACTAAGTGCAAAACAACTTGTGACATGAGGTTCAAAAATATGACGTGAACTATGGTGCATACAAGGCATATTAGTAAAAATATTAATGGACAGATCCTAGTGTGTGAAAAATATTGTGAGAATGGTCCAAGTGATAGGGTTGGGCTACGGTGACAAAGTGCAAAAAGAATCAACTAAAACTGAGCTACGGTTTAGGAGATATGGCCATTTGAAGTTTGAATTCAAATCTGAATAATTTAAAATTTGAATCTGACAAAAGTTTACAAAAATGACACCACTGGATAGATCTAATCATGAAGAAGAATTTCCGCTGGTTTCATCTAATTTGGATCTACGGTTAAAAAGTTGTGGCTATTCTAAGTTTAGGGGCTAATCTGCTAATAAAAAGGACTAAACAGAAAGAAAAAATAATCATGAGCAGGTCCTTGGCCATGTGGCGGCTCGTGGCTGGCCGAGCAGCATTCGCTGCTTAAGCTTATATGGCGAATGACCACTAAATAAAAAAACACAACTACCGCGGCTAAACTAATGAAAACAAGCAATCGGTTTTAATCAAAACCATTCGGTTTAGACGAACCGCGGTTAACCGGTCTAAAAAAACAAAAAAAATGTATGGGAGGGGGCGGTCGTCTTATAGAACAACGATGACGAACAGTGAACGGCGGCGCTGGCGTCGGGCGGTGGATGGGGCGATGGCTGCGGTGGTCCTCGGCGGCGGGGGAGAAGACAAACGGGACCGGCGCGTCGAGGGCTGTCCGGTGGTGGAGGCGGCGCGCGTCGGGGTGGCCGGGACGGGCTGAGCGAAGGGTGGCGGCCCGGTGCACCGGCGAGGGTGCGGGTCATCGGGGAGGCATCTCCGGCGAACCTAGGGGCAAAGCAACATGTCAATGAGATGCGGTAGATCGAGAGAATGAGATTGACAGAGAGAGTGGAGGTCGGGGTGGTCTACGGGCGACAAAATGACGGCGAGGTCCTCCGGCTCCATCAAGATCCAACGGACGAAGGGGGCGGCTGTGATGAGCGAGGGGTCGAGCGAATTGCAGAACGGAGAGAGGGGCTCTAGGGGCATTTATAGGCGCGGAGTGGTGGCTCGGGAGCTGCGAATATGCATTATCCAAGCACGAGGCGGGCGGCTGTTGCGGGCGGTGAGCGCCCAGTGCTCATCCGAGCGGAGGAGGCCGGAGGATGGGGACGATGGGGGCGGGGTCCCACCGGTCAGTGGCGGCGGCGGTTAGCGAGCGGTGAGAGGCGAGGGCGGGCGAGCGAGGCGTGCCTTCGGGCGCTGGGGAGCTGGGCCTTGGGCCAGTTTCGGTCAGTGGCTGGCTGGTGTGCGCGCGTGTGTGTATTTTTTTTACAGAAAGAAAAACTGCAATAGAGGAAAATAAGTAAAAACTTTACATAGGCATATTATATACCAAAATGTTTAGGAAAATAACAAGAATAAGATGAACTATTTTTCAAGTTCAACTAGATTCCAAAAAAATTCATAAAAGTCAAACAGTGCTACTATTGCATTTAAAATCAATAAAAATCATTTTTAAAATACCAAAATGATTTCAAATTTATTTTGTCCTAATTTTCTATTGAAGGAAATCATTTTACCCTTATTTCCATTTATTTATTTTTAGAAGAAAAATAATTTGAATAGAAACCCAAATAACTTCCAATTGGATTTGAATTTGAATTTCAAACCAATTTCATTTCTTTTCTGTTTTCCCTTGGCCAAGTTATATTTCAAATGCCCTATGAATTTTGAAATGTCATATTTCTTCTCTCATTTTGAATAGTTTTCAGAGGATTTGAAACTTGGAAATTCAAACAACTTCAAATGGAAAGTGAATTTCAAATAACTTCAATGTGCCTTCCAAATTATTTCTTTGAAACTTCCAACTCTCTTTCTGCAAATTTGAAGAAGTCATTTTATGAACTCATTGAGTTGCTTAAACTTTCTAAATTTGAAATATTTCAAATGGAATTCAAATCATTTTCAAACCCCTTTTCTTTTCTTTAAACGGAAGAAGTCATATTATCTTCACTCTAGGGTCTTGTGATGAGATGACTTTGAATTCATGGAGATCAAAAAAATACAAGATGAAAGTTTTGAGAAAGTCCTTTTATTCCCTCTCATTCAACTTTCAAAAAGTTTCAATTTCCACTCAATTTCACACAATCAATCACACAACAAACAAACAAACAATCATAATTAATTATTTAATATAACATTCTAAAATTTAGAATTTTGGGATGTTACACCCAAGGTACCCCAAGGTAATATTCAAGGACAACCAAGCATCTAAGTTGGGGATGCCCTGGATGGCATCCCCTCTTTTGTCTTCAACCCAACGGTAATTGAGGCTATATTTTTATTCACCACATGATATGTGTTTTTCTTGGAGCGTCTTGTATTATATGAGTCTTTGCTTTTTAGTTTGCCACAATCATCCTTGCTGTACACACCTTTTGAGAGGGACACACATTAATCGTGAATTTATTGGAATACTCTATGTGCTTCACTTATATCTTTTGAGCTAAGTAGTTGCTCTAGTGCTGAGAGTGGATTTTTGGAACCCGGGTGTATTGGAGGAGCTTATTTTAAATACTTTAAAATTCACATTTAAGGTTTCAAAAAATTCTGAAAAAATTCTACGTGATCATATGGATGTATATTACACATGTGTAAAGTTTGATGATAAAATAAGTAAATATGTGACCTATACACAAATGACAAAATGGTGATTCTCAAATAGTGAATAATGTATGCACTGTTCATCTTTCCGGAATCATGATTTTGTCATTTTTGTGTAACTCACAAGGTTACTTATTTCAGCATCAAAACTTACACATGTGTAATATACATTCATATAAACATGTTGATTTGTTTTCAGAATTTTTTGAAACTTCAAAATAGCATTTTGGCAAAGTTCAAAAAATAGGGCTCCAATGCACCCCGGTTCCGAAGTGACTTTTTGCTCTAGTGCTTCACTTATATCTTTTTAGAGCGCGGCGGTGGTTTTATTTTGAAGAAATTGAGGAACTCTCATGCTTCACTTATATTATTTTGAGAGTCTTAAAAATAGTATGGCAATTTGCTTAGGTTATGACTTTGGTCCTAATATGATGGGTATTCAAGAGGGATATAATAGAAACTTTCATGAAGATCATTGAATATATGAGAAGTTTGATTCCTTGCATTTGTTTTGAGATATGAAGATGGTGATATTAGAGTCATGCTAGTTGGTAATTTTGAATTAGTAAAAATACTTGTGTTAAGTTTTGTGATTCCCGAAGCATTCACGTATAGTCTCTCGTTATGTGATGAAGTTGGAGCATGATTTATTTTTTATTGTCTTCCTTATGAGTGGCGTCGGGGACGAGCAATGGTCTATTCCTACAAATCTATCCCCCTAGGATCTTGCGTATTAGTACTTTGTTTCGAGGGCTAATAAATTTTTGCAATAAGTATGTGAGTTCTTTATGACTAATGTTGAGTCCATGGATTATATGCACTCTCACACTTCCATCATTGCTAGCCTCTTCGGTACAGTGCATTGCCCTTTCTCACCTTGAGAGTTGGTGCAAACTTCGGCGGTGCTTCCAAACCCCGTGATATGATATGCTCTATCACACATAAGCCACTTTATATCTTCCTCAAAACAGCCACCATACCTACCTATTATGGCATTTCCATAGCCATTCCGAGATATATTGCCATGCAACTTCCACTGTTTCGTTTATTATGACACACACTATCAATGTCATATTGCTTTGCATGATCATATTGTTGGCATAGTATTTGTGGCTTGGCCACCGTTCATATTTTTTATTCATGTCACGCTAGATCATTGCACATCCCAGTACACCGCCGGAGGCATTCATATAGAGTCATATTTTTGTTCTAGTATCGAGTTGTAATTCTTGAGTTGTAAGTAAATAAAAGTGTGATGATCATCATTATTAGAGCATTGGCCCATATGAGGAAAGGATGATGGAGACTATGAATCCCCCACAAGTCGGGATGAGACTCTGGACGAAAAATATAAAAAAAGATAGAGAGAAATGATAAAAAAAGAGGCCAAAGAGCCCAAAAGAAAAAAAGGAGAACAAATAAATAAAAAGTGAGAGAAAAAGAAAGAAGGGACAATGTTACTATCCTTTTCCACACTTGTACTTCAAAGTAGCACAATGTTCTTCATGATAGAGAGTCTCCTATTCTGTCACTTACATATATACTAGTGGAAAATTTTCATTATAGAACTTCGCTTGTATATTCCAATGACAGGCTTCCTCAAAATTGCCCTAGGTCTTCGTGAGCAAGCAAGTTGGATGCACACCCACTTAGTTTTCTTTTGAGCTTTCATATACTTATAGCTCTAGTGCATCCGTTGCATGGCAATCCCTACTCCTTGCATTGACATCAATTGATGGGCATCTCCATAGCCCATTGATTAGCCTCATCAATGTGAGACTTTCTCCTTTTTTGTCTTCTCCACACAACCTCCACCATCATATTCTATTCCACCCATAGTGCTATATCCATGGCTCACGCTCATGTATTGCATGAAAGTAGAAAAAACTTGAGAATGTTAAAAGTATGAAAAAATTGCTTGGCTTGTCATCGGGGTTGTGCATGATAAATACTTTGTGTGATGAAGATAGAGCATGACAAGATTATATGATTTTGTAGGGATAACTTTCTTTAGCCATGATATTTTGAGAAGACATGATTGCTTTATTAGTATGCTTGAAGTATTATTGTTTTTATGTCAATATTAAACTTCTATTTTGAATCTTATGGATCTGAATATTCATGCCACAATAAGAAAGATTACTTGATAAACATGTTAGGTAGCTTTCCACATCAAAAATTCTGTTTTCATCATTTACCTACTCGAGGACGAGCAGGAATTAAGCTTGGGGATGCTTGATACATCTCCAACGTATCTATCATTTTTTATTGTTCCATGCTATTATATTATCTATCTGGGATGTTTTATATGCATTAATATGCTATTTTATATCATTTTTTGGGACTAACTTATTAACCTAGTGCCCAGTACCATTTGCTGTTTTTCCTTGTTTTTGTGTTTTACAGAAAATCAATACCAAACGGAGTCCAAATGGAACGAAACTTTTTGAGGATTTTTCTTGGACCAGAAGACAACCACGAAGCTTCGGGAGGAGGCTAGAGGAGCCACGAGAGGGCCACAAGCCCTAGAGGAGCGCCCCAGGGGGGCGCGCCCCCAGGCTTGTGGGCCCCTCGAGACTCCCCTAACCCTAATTCCAGCTCCATAAATACCCAACTATTCCCCGTCTACCAGGGGGCACACCAAAAATACTTTTCCGCCGCCGCATGCTTCTGTTCTCATGAGATCCCATCTTGGGGCCTTTTTCGGCACTCTGCCGGAGGGGGATTCGATAACAGAGGGCCTCTACACCAACCTTGCTTCCCTTCCGATGATGTGTGAGTAGTTTACCATAGACCTATGGGTCCATAGCTAGTAGCTAGATGGCTTCTTCTCTCTCTTTGATCTTCAATACAAGGTTCTCCTTGATATTCTTGGAGTTCTACCTGATGTAATCTTCTTTTGCGGTGTGTTTGTTGAGATCCGATGAATTGTGGGTTTATGAACAGATTATCTATGAATATTATTTGACTCTTCTCTGAACTCTTTTATGCATGATTAAGATAGCTTTGTATTTCTCTCTGATCTATTGATTTGGTTTGGCCAACTAGATTGATCTATCTTGCAATGGGAGAGGTGCTTTGTTTTGGGTTCAATCTTGCGGTGTCCTCACTTAGTGACAGTAGGGGTAGCGAGGCACGTATTTATATTGTTGCCATTAAGGATAAAAATATGGGTTTTTTACCATATTGCTTGGATCTATCCCTCTACATCATGTCATGTTGCTTAAGGCGTTACTCCGTTCTTTTAACTTAATACACTAGATACATGTTGGATAGCGGTCGATGTGTGGAGTAATAGTAGTAGATGCAGGCAGGAGTCAGTCAACTTGTCACGGACGTGATTCCTATATTCATGATCATTGCCTTGGATATTGTCATAACTATGCGCTTTTCTATCAATTGCTCAACAGAATTTGTTTACCCACCTTATGTGTTCTTTCAAGAGAGAAGCCTCTAGTGAAACCTATGGCCCCCGGGTCTATTTTCCATCATATTATTTTCAGTTCTATAAAACCAAAAATACAAAAATACCTTGCTGCAATTTGTTTATCTTTATCTTATTTAGCACTTTTATTTATCTTTTATATAAATCTCTATTAGATCTCACCCTTGCTAGTGACCGAGAAGGGATTGACAACCCCTTTTTCACGTTGTGTGCAAGTATTTGTTAGTCTGTGCAGGTGCATCTATTGGGGACTTGTTTGTTCCTCCTACTGGATTGATACCTTGGTTCTTAACTGAGGGAAATACTTATCTCTACTTTGCTGCATCACCCTTTCCTCTTCAAGGGAATAATCAAAGCAAGCTCAAGAAGTAGCACGACGGCAGGCGGTTAGGCCTATGGCGGCTGGTGGCTCGATGATTGAGAGAGAAGATGAACAGTGCATCATTTTCGGAGGTTGAAGAAGCCCTTTCTGGCCGTCCATGTTGCATCCAACGGCTCACAAGAGTCGACTGACCCAAATTGTTCCTCCAGATTGCATGATCCACATGGCATTTAAGGTCTCAAAGGTAGATTCCACGTCTGCACCCGGTTTGCGGGCTCGGCGTGGGCGCGACCGGCTTCCTCCGCTACAGCCACCATGCGAGCCTCCTCCGCGCGGGCGGAGATGACAATTACACGCTAGCTCCTCCTCACTGGCGTGCCGGAGCACACGCTCGTCCTCCTCCTCTTTGTACGCTATGGGCATAGAAACGGCTCGACCTGCTCGCGTGCTTGGCAACGCGGCATCATCGTGAGGAGGGACTGTAGACGACGTGACCGGACGAGGGGTTGAGATCCTCTGCAGTACCGTATGGTGCTATAGTGCGGATGACATGTGGGGCCAGGTCCCATATGGCAGTGATAGTACTGCACCATACAGTACTGCAGCGACTGTACGCATGCGCAACGGTGGCGGCGGCATATTGATGAGTGCGCTTATGGGAGCTTAGTTATAGGGTTGGTCAAACTTAAAAGAACACCGTGTTGGTACACGTAATCCTGTGCAAGTGCGTGCATCACGGCCGTGCTTATACACCACATTAGTTAGCACAGCATCGATACGGAATCATGTGCAAGCGCGTGAATGCGGCTGTGCGGTCGATCGAAAGGTGCGTTATGATGTCACGCTAGAAGGGCATCGACCGAACCTTTTTGTGTGTGTGCAAACAAGCCCCGAATATTACTCTACTTTTTTTGCTGGAAAAGTTCTTCATGCTACAATATTTCCATATATTTGTATTTAGCTTTAGTTCATGATTATTTGGATTTGGACGTTTTAGGTGCCCCCTACAAAAAAAATTAATAGAGATTTTGTGTGTGTAACGGAGAGAGAACGCGTGTATGTGTCTATATGTGTGTTCTAGCGGAAGGGCAATGTGGAGACGGTGTGCATGTGATAGTCATAGAGAGGTGTGAATATGCAAATGATCATGTATGAGTGAGACATAGAGGTATGCTGAGATGTAGTGTATACATGAGAGAATGGTGTTCTATTTGTGTTTTTGGTGTGTGCATGAGAGAGAGAGAGAGGAGCATTCATAACACAACAATCGTCTCTCTCGATTCGACCATCCCTCGCACAATTGCATGTAACACATGCATCAACGCATACATTTTGACACCCTCACCCAGCCCCTACACGCCTCAAGGCCCCTACATCGCTCTCTATCTCGCACACACAATCTCTTCATGAAAACCCTATTTGGCATGCATGTACCTGATGTCTACTACGCAACTTTATTCTTGTAGACTCGTGTTGGTCCTCCAAGCGCAGAGTTTTGTAGGACAGTAGCAATTTTCCCTCAAGTGGATGACCTAAGGTTTATCAATCCGTGGGAGGCATAGGATGAAGATGGTCTCTCTCAAACAACCCTGCAACCAAATACAAGAAATCTCTTGTGTCCCCAACACACCCAATACAATGGCAAATTGTATAGGTGCACTAGTTCAGCGAAGAGATGGTGATAAAAGTGTAATATGGATGGTAGAAATATATTTTTATAATCTGAATAAATAAAAACATCAAGGTAGCAAGTGACAAAAGTGAGCACAAACGGTATTCCAATGCTTGAAAACAAGGCCTAGGGTCCGTACTTTCGCTAGTGCAATCTCTCAACAATGCTAATATAATTGGATCATATAACCATCCCTCAACGTGCAATGAAGAATCACTCCAAAGTTCCTATCTAGCGGAGAACATAACAATAAATTGTTTGTAGGGTACGAAACCACCTCAAAGCTATTCTTTCCGATCGATCTATCTAAGAGTTCGTACTAAAATAACACCAAGCAAATTCAGATTCGTAATGTTCAATCCAACACAAAGAACCTCAAAGAGTGCCCCAAGATTTCTACCAGAGAAACAAAGACAAGAACGTGCATCAACCCCTATGCATAGATTACCCCAATGTCACCTTGGGAATCTGCGAGTTGAGTGCCAAAACATATATCAAGTGAATCAATATAATACCCCATTGTCACCACGGGTATTCGTATGCAAGAAATATATCAAGTGCTCTCAAATCCATAAAAGTATTCAATCCGATAAAATGAAATCTCAAAGGGAAAACTCAATTCATCACAACAAGATAGAGAGGGGAAAACACCATATGATCCGACTATATTAACAAAGCCGGCGATACGTCAAGATCGTGACATCTCAAGAACACGAGAGAGAGAGAGATTAAACACATAGCTACTGGTACAAAGCCTCAGCCCCGAGGGTGGACTACTCCCTCCTCATCATGGTGGCCGCCGGGATAATGAAGATGGCCACCGGTGATGATTTCCCCCACCGGCAGGGTACCGGAACGGGGTCTAAATTGGTTTTTTGTGGCTACAGAGGCTTGCGGCAGCGGAACTTCTGATCTAGGGTTACCACTGATGGTTTCTCTATTTATAGGAATTTTTGGCGTTGGTTTCACGCTAAGATGGGCCTCGAGGTGAGCACAACCCACCGGGGCACAGGCAAGGGCCCAGGCGCACCCCGGTTTCTTGTGCCCTACTCCTTCACCTTCTGGTCCTTCCATGAAGCTTCGGGGGTCTTTTGTTCCAAAAAAATCGTCAAAAAGTTACAGCTCATTTGGAGAACTTTCATTTCTGCACAAAAAACAACACCACGGTAGTTCTGCTGAAAACAGCATCAGTCCGGGTTAGTTCCATGCAAATCATACCAAAACCATATAAAATTGTTGTAAACATGGCATGAATACTTCATAAATTATAGATACGTTGGAGACGTATCAGCATCCCCAAGCTTAATTCCTACTCATCCTCGAGTAGGTATATGATAAAAGAAATAATTTATGAAGTGTGAATGCTAGCAAAGTGCATAAGTTTGATCAATGATAATTTCAATCACTTTTCCTAGCATCATAACAACAACTCTTTCTCATGAAACTTATTATGATAAAGTAGCAATTGAAAATAGAATTTTTGTTGTGGAAAGCTACCTATCATATTCATCATATAATCTTTCTGTTGTAGCATGGACATTTGGACTTGAATGATTCAAAGCAATAGTCTATAATTTGACATGAGGACATCAATACTCAAGCATATCAACAAGCAACCATGTCTTTCAAAATATCAACACTAAAGAAAGTTATCCCTAGCCCATCATGCTCAATCATTGATCCATTCATGAGACACACTCGAATATTAGCTACATCCAATGCTCAAGTACGATCATAGTGCCCCTTAGTTGGTACTTTATAAGAGAAGATGGAGACTCAAATAAAAATAAAAATTGCATAAAGTAACTAGATAGACCTTCGCAGAGGGAAGTAGGGATTTGTAGAGGTGCCAGAGCTCAAAGCTTAAATTGAGAGATAAATTTTTTGAGAGGCATACTTTTCCCGTCAATGAAAATGATCGAGTAATTCCCAACACTTTCCATGCTAGATATATCATAGGCGGTTCCCAAACAGAAAATAAAGTTTATTCCTTTTTCCACCATTCTTTCACAATCCATGGCTAGCCGTATCCACGGGTGCCCTCCATACCAACACTTTCCAAGGAATTTATTATTTGACAACATAAAGTAAATTCATTTTTCATTTCGGGACTGGGCATCCCTAATACCTTTGCCGTACTCTCGTGCAATGACAAGTGAATAAACACTCATCTTGAGAATAACACATCTAGCATGGAAAATATTGGCCACCCCCTGTCGCTTCATGAGCGGTACGAGCACACAAAAAAGGAAATTATTTTGAAAATTAGAGATGGCACATACAAATTTGCTTAGAACGGCATGGAAATAACGCATATAGGTAGGTATGGTGGACTCATTTGGCACAACTTTGGGTTTAAGAATTTGGATGCCCAAATAGTATTCCCACTTAGTACAAATGAAGGCTAGGAAAAGATTGAGAAGCATCCAACCAAGAAACGAAAAATCTCATAAGCGAGCATTAAGCATAACTAACACCGAATAATGCACCACAAGTAGGATATAATTTCATTGCATAACTATTGACTTTCGTGCTTGCATAGGGAATCACAAACCTTAACATCAATATTCTTACTAAAGCATAATTACTCATCAACACGACTCACATATTATATCATCATATCGCAAAACTATTACAAGGAATCAAGTTTATTTTGTCCAATGATCTTCATGAAAGTTTTTATTATATCCCTCTTGAACATCTATCACTTTGGGACTAGTTTAATGTGTTGCTTTTGATAGCTCAAACAAATCTAAGTGAAGAACATGAGCATAAAAAATTTCTTCTCTCAAAATAATATAAGTGAAGCATGAGAGAATTTCTTCAAAAATAATAAAGCACATCGTGCTCAAAAAGATATAAGTGAAGCACTAGAGCAAATGACAAACTACTCCAAAAAGATATAAGTGAAGATCATGCGAGTAGTTAAGTAAATTGGTAGCTATGTGAGGACTCTCTCTTATTTAAAACTTTTAGATCTAAGTATTTTATTAAAACAGCAAGAAAAACAAAATAAAATGACATTCCAAGAATAGCACAACTCATGTGAAGAAGCAAAAACTTAGGCTCAACCGAGGCTAACCGATAATTGTTGATGAAGAAAGGTGGGATGCCTACCGGGGCATCCCCAAGCTTAGATGCTTGAGACTTCTTGAAATATTATCTTGGGGTGCCTTGGGCATCCCTAATCTTGAGCTTTTGCGTCTCCTTAATTCCTTTTATATCACGGTTTCCCTAAATCTTAAAAACTTCATACACACAAAACTCAACAAGAACTCGTGAGATAAGTTAGTATAAACCAATGCAAAAACCTTATCATTCTCTACTGTAGCAAATCACAAAAATTATTATTCAACATTGCATACTAAATGCCTCTGCATATTTAATACTCCTATCCTCAAATAGAATCATTAAACAAGCAAACATATGCAAACAATGCAAACATAACAGCAATCTGCCAAAACAGTACAGTCTGTAAAGAATGCAAGAGTATCAATACTTATCTAAGTCCACAAATTATTAAAATTTACCACACAGTATAAAATTTATCATATCCTATTGTGCAAAAAGTTTCAACATTTTATCGCATTCTGACTTTTCTCGGGAATTTTTGCAACATTGATAAACTTTCTGTTTTGAAACAGCAACTCATATACTTGCAAAATAAGCATGGTAAAGGCTATCCTTGACATTTTTATTGAAAAGAAAGATGCAAAACATTATTCTCAATAACAGCAAGCAAATCCTAACAAGAAAATGATGCTCCAAGAAAAACACTTATCATGTGACGAATAAAAATGTAGCTCCAAGTGAGGTTACCGATAATGTTGGAGACGAAAGAGGGGATGCCTTCCGGGGCATCCCCAAGCTTAGTTGCTTCGATCTTCCTTGAATATTACCTTGGGGTGCCTTGGGCATCCCCAAGCTTAGGGTCTTGTCACTCCTTATTCTCCTCATATCGACATCTCACCCAAAACTTGAAAACTTCAATCACACAAAACTTAACGGAACTTCGTGAGATAGGTTAGTATGATAAAGAGCAAACCATTTCATTTTGGTACTGTCAAAGACAAGATTCATAATTGTTTCCACACAATGCCTACTGTATCATATCATTTCCACAATTTATATTGAGCAATATAAGCCATAGAAACTAGAAAACAAGCAAACTATGCATTGAAAACAGAATCTGTCAAAAAACAGAACAGTCTGTAATAATCTGTACTCCAACCATACTTCTGCTACTCCAAAAATTCTGAAAACTTAGGAAAACGTAGAGAATTTTTATATATATCACCTGTAAAAAATTCAGATCAAAAGCACGTTCCAGTGAATTTTAAAAATTCCTGGACTGAGCGCAAAAGTTTCTGTTTTTGCACAGATTCAAGTCAACTATCATCCATACTATCCCAAAGGCTTTACTTGGCACTTTATTGAAACAAAAGAAATAAAAAAATATTACTACAGTAGCATAACCATGTGAACACACAAAAACAGTAGGTAAAAGTGTTGGGTTGTCTCCCAACAAGCACTTTTCTTTAATGCCTTTTAGCTAGGCATGAAGATTTCAATGATGCTCGCATAAAAGATGAGAATTGAAACACAAAGAGAGCATCATGAAGCATATGACTAGCACATTTAAGTCTAACCCACTTCCTATGCATAGGGATTTTGTGAGCAAACAATTTACAGGAGCAAGAATCAACTAGCATAGGAAGGCAAAACAAGTAAAACTTCAAGATTTTCAACACATAGAGAGGGAACTTGATATTATTGCAATATGTAAAAGCATATGTTCCTCTCTCATAGTAATTTTCAGTAGCATCATGAATTAATTCAATAATATAACCATCACATAAAGCATTATTTTCATGATCCACAAGCATAGAAAATTTATTATTCTCCACATAAGCAAATTTATTCTCATGAATAGTAGTGGGAGCAAACTCAACAAAATAACTATCATGGGATTCTTGATTGGCATAATCAAATTGAACATTAAAATTATGATGACAAGTTTCATGGTTATCATTATTCTTTATAGCACACATGTCATCACCATAATCATCATAGATAGCAACTTTGTTGTCATAATCAATTGAAACCTCTTCCAAAATAGTGGATTCATCACTAAATAAAGTCATGACCTCTCCAAATCCACTTTCATAATTATCACAATAAGATTCAACACCCTCCAAAATAGTGGGATCATTAGTACCTAGAGTTGACACTCTTCCAAACCCACTTTCATCAATATAATCATCATAAATAGGAGGCATGCTACCATTATAACAAATTTGCACATCAAAACTTGGGGGACTAAAAATATCATCTTCCTCAAACATAGCATTCCAAAGCTTGTAGCTTTGCATATCATTAGCATCATGGATATTCAAAGAATTCATACCAACAACATTGCAATCATGCTCATCATTCAATGATTTTTTGTCAAACATTTTATAGAATTCTTCTTCTATCAATTGAGCACAATTTTCCTTTCCATCATTTTCACAAAAGACATTATAGAGATGAATAATATGATGCAATCTCAATTCCATTTTTTTTGTAGTTTTCTTTTTATAAACCAAACTAGTGATAAAATAAGAAACTAAAAGATTCGATTGCAAGATCTAAAGATATACCTTCAAGCACTCATCTCCCCAGCAACAGCGCCAGAAAAGAGCTTGATGTCTACTACGCAACTTTATTCTTGTAGACTCGTGTTGGGCCTCCAAGCGCAGAGTTTTGTAGGACAGTAGCAATTTTCCCTCAAGTGGATGACCTAAGGTTTATCAATCCGTGGGAGGCGTAGGATGAAGATGGTCTCTCTCAAACAACCCTGCAACCAAATACGATAAATCTCTTGTGTCCCCAACACACCCAATACAATGGAAAATTGTATAGGTGCACTAGTTTGGCGAAGAGATGGTGATAAAAGTGTAATATGGATGGTAGATATATATTTTTATAATCTGAATAAATAAAAACAGCAAGGTAGCAAGTGACAAAAGTGAGCACAAACGGTATTGCAATGCTTGAAAACAAGGCCTAGGGTCCGTACTTTCGCTAGTGCAATCTCTCAACAATGCTAATATAATTGGATCATATAACCATCCCTCAACGTGCGATGAAGAATCACTTCAAAGTTCCTATCTAGCGGAGAACATAAGAATAAATTGTTTGTAGGGTACGAAACCACCTCAAAGCTATTCTTTTCGATCGATCTATCCAAGAGTTCGTACTAAAATAACACCAAAGCAAATTCAGATTCGTAATGCTCAATCCAACACAAAGAACCTCAAAGAGTTCCCCAATATTTCTACCGGAGAAACAAAGACAAGAATGTGCATCAACCCCTATGCATAGATTACCCCAATGTCACCTCGGGAATCCGCGAGTTGAGTGCCAAAACATATATCAAGTGAATCAATATAATACCCCATTGTCACCACGGGTATTCGTATGCAAGAAATATATCAAGTGCTCTCAAATCCATAAAAGTATTCAATCCGATAAAACGAAATCTCAAAGGGAAAACTCAATTCATCACAACAAGATAGAGAGGGGAAAAATCCATATGATCCGACTATATTAACAAAGCCCGCGATACGTCAAGATCGTGACATCTGAAGAACATGAGAGAGAGAGATTAAACACATAGCTACTGGTGCAAACCCTCAGCCCCGAGGGTGGACTCCTCCCTCCTCATCATGGTGGCCGCCGGGATGATGAAGATGGCCACCGGTGATGATTTCCCCCTCCGGCAGGGTGCCGGAACGGGGTCTAGATTGGTTTTTCGTGGCTACAGAGGCTTGCGGCAGTGGAACTTCTGATCTAGGGTTACCCCTGATGGTTTCTCTATTTATAGGAATTTTTGGCATTGGTTTCACGCTAAGATGGGCCTCGAGGTGAGCACAACCCACCAGGGCCCGGGCAAGGGCCCAGGTGCGCCCCGGTGTCTTGTGCCCTACTCCTTCTCCTTCTGGTCCTTCCACGAAGCTTCGGGGGTCTCTTTTGTTCCAAAAAAAATCGTCAAAAAAGTTTCAGCTCATTTGGAGAACTTTCATTTCTGCACAAAAAACAACACCACGGTAGTTCTGCTGAAAACAGTGTCAGTCCGGGTTAGTTCCATGCAAATCATACCAAAACCATATAAAATTGTTGTATACATGGCATGAATACTTAATAAATTATAGATACGTTGGAGACGTATCAGTACCTCTCCGTCACATACACACCATGTACCACGCACACACATTTATCTCTTGCTATGTCGCTTTGCCTCGCAAAAACACTCCCCATAGTCCTCGATTTGTATCCCGCACACGATCTCTCTATATTGATTAAACATTGACACACACGATTTATCTGTCTCACACCATTAGCCTCTCTCGCATGCTCACTATACGCACACATTCTCTCCATAGGTTTGATTTCTCTCAATATTTGACAAACAGATAGTCCCCCCCCCACGAGCACACTATCCATCCCCATCCAATGTTATATAGCGACCACTATCGCTTGTGCTTATCTGCACCCCACATGCACACCACCTTGCTCTTCAAGGTGGGCTTTGGGAAGAACGAAGACGACGACCAAACCGCACTAGAGACCGCGGGGCCATTTGGAAGCAGGATGACGTGACGATGGCTGAGTAACTCCTTTCCCATCTCTCTCTCCCTCTCCCTCCCTCCCGCACCAAATTATCAATCCCTCAGCCCGCAAGATTCCCCTCTAGTCCATGTTCTTTTGAGCTCTCTCATCAAACCTTTTGTCGCTTCTCCTTCCACATGTACAAAATCTCGATGCACATGCATCTCACTCCTTATACTACATGTCTCCATCTTTCTCACAGACCTAACTTCTTCCTCTGTATACATATATATATCCCTCTCTCGCACACTTCCTCTCTCTCTCTCTCTCGCAGTTTCTCTCCTACTCTCTTGCCCACATATATACAATCTTTCCCGTCCTCTATCTCTTTCTTCCACTGGGTGTGTATATCTTGTGTGTTGAGCGCACGCATCTCTCTCCCGCCATTGCTCCATCTTCACAAACTCTCTACGTTTCATTCACACATTGGGATGTATTCTGAAAATTGCTTTAGACTGGATCATGTAGAGTTATGGTTGGTTTTGTTGCGTCCAACAAATTAATAACTATGAAATGCATTTAGATTTTCATTTGAGTTGGATTATGTGAGTTTGAGCATATTGTGAAGTACTATAGACCTGGTATTCATCTTGGAATTCAACAACGATTCTAAATATTGAATTGTGTAAACCATTACATTCAAAGTCAATAGCTTAATATATTTATTTGACAATTACAACAAATAATTAATGCCATGACAAACTAAGAAAACAGATGTGTACTCTCTCCGTTTTTATTTAAGTCCGCGTATTAGCATTGGTCAAAGTCAAGTTTTGTAAACTCTCACAAAGTTTATAAACAAAAATATTAACATATACAATAACAAATCAATACCATTAGATTCATTATTGAATGCACTTTCACATCATACAGATTTGTTATGTTAAATGTTTATATTTTTTCTATAAACTTGGTGAAACTTTAGGAAGTCTGACTTCAGTCAAAATATGCAGAGTAAATAAAAACGGAGGGAGTACTGGTAGTAGTCCTAGCTGCTCAGCCCAATCACCCAACACGCCAGACGGGGAGTAGGGAGTAGTACAGTGTTACAAATTTTCAGGTCGGCGACAAAATCTCCCACTTCCATCGAGATCTCCCGTGACTCAGATTCGAGCAATGCAAAGTTACCATCATACCCTTTGTCGAACAGGCCGACAGATGCTGTTTGGTTGGGGGCTATTTTGGTAACTTCACGTTCACCCCACCCATCCAACCCCATCCCGGCACCCAAAGTACTCCTCATTACTCCCCATTTTCTATCCTCACCGCAAAATAGACTTCTCCACGGCACAGTAGCACCTTCGTGCCCCTCCCCTTCTTCATCGGCGCACTCATCCCCCTCAGCACATCTGCCTCATCGACGATGTCGTACGCTGCACTAGAGCTGGTCCACCGTCACTGTCGTACACGGAGCCGCTTCCCCAGCACCGTCTTCCATGGTCTCGGATCTGCTTCCCGGAAGCCGACGCCAAGCATAGCACCACCACCGTCGTCGACAATGAACTAACTCCCGTTGTCGTCCATGATGCACAGACGCCGCCGCGACCTTCATACACCTCCTCGATTGGTAATGTGTATATTGATTCTCTTAGCAGTACATGTGGAGTTTAGATTATGTGCATACCTACCCTTCAAATTTCCCGGCTGCTATTGTTCCGATAAGAGTAATTGGTTATAGCTTGCATTGTCCAACAGAATATCATCCTGTAATTGTGTGTCACTCCTGTATTGCGATGTGCTTGGGTGGGTTCCTCATCTGTAACTAATAGTGTCACAAATGATGGAAAGTTTTTTAGAATAGCAGGGCGGTGATCCCCCTGTTCTATTCACTCAAAATGAAACCATAACGTAGTTCTAGCAAAGTTGAGAGCCACATAGTAGGATATTAAAAATCACTCGTGCTAACATGGCAGATGAGTGCTTTAATGTTGCCCACAAGATGCGTGAGTATTACTATATTTTTCTTGCCATGTTGAGATTTTAATACTATGAATGGGAACATGCAGAGGAGCAACGAAGACCAAATACGGGATGTTGGGGACATCTTCAAGGAACATCACAAGTTAATGAGGAGCTGCACCGAACCTGTAAAACAAGCTTTGGTAATTAATAACCTTTCAATTACTTTGGCATTGAGAACCTGACTAGAAGTGGTGGATGTTTTGTGTGTCCTTAATGGTTTCGTTAATGAAATCGGAGGGAGCCCCCTCTTTTGATCAATTATTTTTTTACATTGACATGGTATGTGTGTGGCAGCAGTAGTGAACACAGGACCAGGCCAGGCCCTGGGCAAGCCCTGAGCCAAAAACAGTGTCAAACCATGTTTTGTAGGCTAGGGTTCTTGCCATGCAATCCAGCAGTGTGGCAGATTATTAAACAATAATAGGCGGGACAAACAATTTCCTGTACACTTGATTAGGCTCTCAATCATTTGCAGGATCTCAATTTACTCAGTGGACCCACCATGTCGTAGGATGAATGTTTTGTAATTTAGTGTAGAACCTAGTGAGTCAAACGCGCCTATAGACGCCCTAGAGATCATCTGGTTGCCGGTTGTTTTGCTGTAGCAACCCTTGGCTTAGTGCACCCCTTTGCTAGTTTTCCTATTTCTCTTAGCCTTGTGTTCTTTGATGTATATGTCATAGTTTCTATAAGCTGGCTATGCTTGATATGTAATAAGCACAATCTTAATCGTCCTAATGCTTTCCTTTTTAGCTTGATGTAGGAAGTGGGTGTTCTCACCTTGCAGTCTATTTTTATATTTCTCCTTTTGAATTCACTTCTCCTAGTCCTGTTTATTGGGATTCTACTTAATGGATCTGGGGAGCTATGACTATTGATCTAAAAAAAGTAACTTCTTCATGTCAGGAAGCAGTTCCCGCGAGGAGGGAAGTATGGTCAACCTCGAGGTTATGTTTCAAAAATGAGGCTGGATTACACACAAGGTGCCATTCCCTAATGATGCCGGATTAGACACAAGGTGCAAATTCCCAGATGATGTTGGATTACTCACAAGCCAGGTGGAGTCGCCGACTGTTTGTGTCCTCGTTGCTCTAGTAAAGGCTGAAAAAAGCATGCAGCAGCCCTTGAGAATGTAGCAAAGTTCCTGAAGAAGCAAAAAGAGCAATCAGATGCTCTCTTCACCCAAGACAAAGAAGGGATGGAAGAAGCCAGAAAGAAGCTAGCAGGGGCAGAGTAGGCTAGGCGTCTCCTACTATCTAAAACCGTTGCCAATACAAAGTTTCATTCATAATAGCTAGGTTCAAATGTTTATCCAGTCAGCATGCCTGTTGTGATGTCAGTGCATCTACTAAGATGTATGTAAGTCTGTGATGCTGAGATGTGGCACAAAATATATATTTTCCAGGTCATGTAATAACAGACATTACTTTACGAACAATAACAGATGAACCATTGGACATGGTATAGTTCACACGCAAGCCCAACATTCCTAGTTCAACTTCCACATCAAACTCATGTTAATAGATATCTGCACATTCATAGATAATGTCCCAACCATGATTCACTTCAAAGCAAAAAAAAAGTGAGGAGAGTTATAAATAAAGAAAAATCTCTAGTTCTTACTACCAGTGTGAGCACAACAAAACAAGACCATCCAAAATTAATTATATTTTGGACATTTTTTAACTAAACGTGAATAACTTCTGGAAGCATGTATAATTTCTAATGCCGGCCATGGCTGGGGTCCATGTTGTTTTGAGCCAAACCGGGCAACACAGCGGGTGTCTATGCCGGCGCTGCGGTGGTCGTAGCATGCATGGGTTGGGAGCGGTGGCAGCTCCCGTGGTCTTCTATTCCTCGGTGTCGGCGGTGGCCGCAGACGTGTTGGCCACCTCTGCCGGCATGCCGCGGTTCAGCCAAAGTTTGCATTGGATGGTGCGTCCAGCCACGATGCACTAGAAGGCGTGGTCCCCCATGTGCCGGCATGCAGTAACTGACCACTCCTCTGCGAGCAGGCTTGGAGCGTCGAGTTGATGCACCAGGGGCCAGCTTGGAGTGGCACCTTGCTCCTCTGCTTGCCCGCCTGTAGCCTCGCCCATGGTACTGATGGCCTAGGGTGGGGAGGGAGGTGGGTTAGTGACTTGCCTGGCTCGTCGGGGCACCCAGCCGGCTTTTATGCTGGAGAACTCGTCTTCCTGCTCATCGGATGCTATGGAGAGTGTGGAGAAAATGGTGCAAGGAGGATATGGGGAGCAGCGGTGTGGTGCCGTTCTTGCCAGGCATCTGGCCTCGTTTAAATAGAGCGTGGACGAGAGGAGCCAACTGGTGTTGTGTTCTAAAATGTCGGCCAGCTCGCGGAAGTACGTGTTGCCGGCACACGCGCGGATTCAATGGAGGTAGGTGGGGCAGTCTGAAGCCGGTTGAATACAGCGAGGAGGCGTGTTCAGCCCGACATGCAGCGAGTGGGGCCCTCTTGGGCGGTGCGCTGGTTCAATGCCTGCGCTAGTGAGAGGTCGCATCCATGTGAGAGCAATCACTCCCTCCGGTCCTTTTTTGTTTGGGTATAAGAAAATCTCATTTTCCATTCACATTTTACAAGTAAAATTCATGGACAAACTTTGACCCAAAATACGATGGGGACTAGTAAACGAGGACGGAGGTAGTAGTGATGAATTCCATTTTTGCTCCATACCAATCGTTCTAAAAAATAGTATAACGCGCCATTGAAAATTGGAACTCTTACCCCGCTAAAAATGATATTTTAAATGTGGTAACTCAATTAGTGGCGACTGGCGAGCGACCGCCTCAAGGTCGTTCACCTGTGGTTCCCGGCCATCAACTCCTACGGATCAAATTATCATGCGAGTTGACTATTCCTACAAAGGTGCGCTCCACCATGTCCCCGGTACCCGCACATGCAGCAATCGTGCACCTATGGGTTTATTTGTTTACTGTGCCTTACATAACTCTCATGTGTGCAAGACAGTGAGAGACCGACTATGTGCGTGTGCCTCTTCTCTTCGTATATGTACTCCAGCGTTTTTCTGGTGTCCAAAGAATGATACAATAATAACTAGCAATGTGCCAATGCGTTGCAACGCATCCAAAGTAGAGTAATACATATTCACCAATTTGATAGAAAACAGTCTAGTTTTGATATACATATATCACTAAAAATATCATATGTTTCACTCAAAATATATTCCTTTGGCTGTTTTGATGAGATAAGGGAGGAATGTGGTTGGTTTCAAGATTCGAGAGGTGGGATATTGTTGCAAAAAGCCCATGTGTGTGTGAGAGAGAGAGAGGGAGAGAGGAGGAGGACAGAGTGCGTGTGTGACAAACACGAAGAGTGTGTGTGCAAGAGGTATTACCATAAAATGAGGCGATAGTGTGTGTGTGCATGATTGAGAGGGCGTGTCTCAAGAAGGGACAAAAAATCTACATAGATACAAGGAGCGAAAGTGTGCGGTAGATGGATAAACCTATCTAGAGGCTGGTCGATCAATGTTTGTGAGAGAGATTCGAGTCGGGGGTGCGAAAGTGAGAGTTTTGTGTGTGAGAGAGAGGGTAGTCGGTAGGGGGATCCAAAGCAGGAGTTGTGTGTGTGTGTGTGTGAGTGAGTGAGAGAGAGAGGGGAGGGAGAGAGAGTTTGTCTGATTGGTAAACAAATGAATAATGTCAGTTTTGGAACAGAGATGAAGACGGAAAGGAGGCCCCCCCAACAAACAGTGTGTGTGCGGGAGAGAGTAATTTTAGCGGTAGGAGTCATATATAGAAAGATATAGTGTGCGTGAGAGAATCCTAGAGAGAAAGGCAAAGTGAAAGACGAGTGAGAGTGTGTGTGTGGCGGTGAACAAGAAAGTTTAGGTAGCTATAATGATACTAGAGAGCGATAGAGACGTGAGAGATAATGAAAACTGTGTAATCTATGAAGATAGAGAGAGTGTGACACTTCTCTAGGGAGACGGCGAGAGACCGTGTTTGCAAAAAACGGAGAAGCATGTAGTGAGCGTGCGGGTGAGATGGAGAAAAGAGAGTGATAGATACATGAAGGAGCACACGAGAGAGACCTAGAGAGAGATGGGCGTGAAACGAGATTCAAATATTTAGTCGTGTGTATAGAAGATGTCAACATAAAAGGGATTCAAATATTTGAATTCTAGATAATGATACATGTAATTCATACTAGAACCAAAATTGATCTATCAAACATGCATACTAATTTGAATTTGCCCGCGTGTATGTTATTTAATATATTGATATTACCGATCCATACATTTGAGCTGAACATAATTTGTTTTCAAAAAATTTAATTCAAAGTTGGACATAATTTGGTTTCAAAAATTTGAATTCAACCTTATAATTTTGAGATCATTGCATTTCTAAATCATATTTTATATATAAATGAGCAGAATTCATTGTTGTGCTTTTGAAAGTATATATAAAAAAATGATATATATATATAGATTTGTATTCGAATACAAAATGGATCTTGCCCGAAAATATAATAATACAAAACGGATTCGAATTGAGTTGGCACGGTAAATGTGCAATATTTTTCTGCAAAAATTTGAACGAAGCGGGGAAACTCGCACTAACTGCCCGAAACCAAAATCTGCGAGATGGAAATTACTGCCTATCCCTAACACGCAAAGCCTATTGGCTCGATTTCTATAGGGTTCAATAGGGGTAGGCTTGTAACTTCACTCAAATGTGACATAACCGCCTCCGCCTCTCACCTCCCCGGATTCATACACGGTGGGCGCCAAAACACAATTTCTCCTCGGTCCAAATTGCCTCTCACCCCGATTCATACACGGTGGGCGCCAAAACAAATTCTCCTCGGCTGAAATCTCCGTCGGCACATATTTGGTGTATGCGAGATTACCGTCCTATCCCCAACCGACCAATATTGTCGTGATGTAGGAAATTTTAAATGGGATCTAAGTTTGTAAATTTCCTCGCATTTGAGATAAGCGCGGCCTGAAGACATGGTTCCCCCTACCTCTCTCCCTCCATTTCCTCATTCGTACTCCGTCGGCACAAAACACCCTCTCCACCCCAGTCTCCTCCGTCCGCCACCCCATCCACCGACGTCCTCCTCTACCATGCCGGAGCTGATACCCCGACGCCGTCGTCCATTACAAGAGATCGACCTCTCTCATCCATGGCTTCGGACCAGGAACCTTGCATCACGTCCTCTCGCTTCATCCACGCCGTTGTCCAACTTGCTGAGGCCGCTCGTACGACCGTCTCGTCCATCGGGATATTTCCCTCACCGCCACCGTCTTCCCTCCTAGATCTGCTTCCACACCGCTGATAGCCATCGCTACCGCAACACCCTCAACACCTCAGCAGATGCTTACACGGTGCCACACCAGAGGCGGTACTCTTTCTTATCTGCTCAAGTTATTTATCTCAGCAATAAAATAGATCGCCACTGCTTTACCGTGATTTCTTGTCCATCACTTAGAATCTTACTTGTTAGTTGAAAGCAAACATTGGTTGCAAAGTTGCCTTTGTCTGGTTTGCACCTTCAGATCCGCCATGGCATGCTCACCACTATACTCACAATGCTTATGGTTTCCCCTTTTATATTCCACATTAGCTTAAATGACAGTCGACTGAATTTCAATTTGGGGTCAGTCCATTTTTGAGAGTTCGGCGGAGTTCACCGGAGGGAAGGAAGGGGCTCGCCGGAGGTCAGCCCCCTTATCTATCTTAGGGTTTCAGGTGGGGACAGTGGTCGTGGGGGGCTGTCCTTGGGCTATGTTGGTGCCTCGCCGAAGGCAAAACTCGATGTGGGTGGGGGGTGGCTAGAGGGATGGCCGGGGGTGGTGAAAGACCGGAGGTGGTGGGCGGTTCAGGGGAGGGCGGGGGCCGATGGTTCGGCCAGTGGCCCGTGCGGTGGCCTGTAGGGGAAGAATAAGAGGCAAGGAAGAAGAAGGTTTAGGAGACGTAGGATCTTCATCCAACCGCCTGAAATGGTCGACTGACCCAAATGACGAAAGTCAGGAGACTTGCATGTAGATATTTCCTTTATATTCAGTGTACCATCATCCTAGGTGCTTCGAGGAGTGCTAGCACTGCTCCTCAACTCATCAAGCTAAACAACATGCCGCTCCTAATTCCAAACTTTGTTGCTCAAATACGAATCTGATATGATGCTGATATTACTAAAACAGAGAATGTTTTATTGGTTAGCTAATGTTCCTACTTTACTTTCGAAAAGCACGTGCGCAACATATAGAGAGACAGTAGGGAGCTTCATTCTTTATGCTCTCTGGTTCATCATGTGTGGGTAATGAACATTTTATTATCCAAGATTTGCTTGCTCTTCTTTAGCATGTTCCTTTAATAAGTACTCTCTCTGTTCCTAAATATAAGTCTTTGTAGTGATTCCTCAATGGACTACATACGGAGCAAAAATGAGTGAATCTACACTCTAAAATGTATCTATATACACATGTACGTGATCCATAGTGGAATCTCTACAAAGAATTATATTTAGGAAAAGAGGGAGTATAATAGTAGTACAGTACGTTCCTTGTAGTGAAGAGGAGCAGGGACATTTGCAATGTACAGGTCTATTCAGTCACTTGTCATGGACGCTTTCAACTCTTCGTGTTGGTCTACCCTAATATCCAGGAAATGCTGGGAGCTATGTCACCTTTGAGAGTTACACTGATAGTAACAGTATTGCGCCTTCAGTTGTAGAGAGCTAGTATCCGAAGCCTTTCTAGCCGTACCGGCAATACTAGCACATATTTTCCAGCAACTTCAATTCCTGATTTTACTCGTGGTGCTTAGGGTTTTCCCATTATATCGACACTATGATCTGCGTAGGTGCTTTGTAACCTACTAGCAGTAGTCCACCCTTTAAATCTAAATAACACACCAATCATAATTCCAAAGCTTAGTTGTTCCAATACGAATGTGACATGATATTCATATTAGTTAACAGACATACATTTAATTGCATTTCTTTGGATGCTCCCACTTGAGTTTCCAAATGCGTGTGGCCACATAGAGAGAGACAGCATGGAATTGCATTTCTTTGGATGCTCTGATTCATCATGGGTGGGAAACCAACATTGTATAGAAAGAAACGGAATCTCCATAATATGCTTCCTCTTCTATTCTTTAACATGTTCCTCTTCTATTCTTCTTTAACCAGTATAGTATGTTCCTCGTAAAGAAGGCAAGCAGGGACATTTGCACTCGACAGGTCTATTTGGCCGCTTCTACAAGTTGCTTTCAGCAATTCGAGTTGGTCTGCCATAATATCCACTAAATGATGGGAGCTGTGCAGCCTTTGAGGAACTATAATGATAGTAACAGTAGTGCGACTTCAGGTGAATAGAGCTGGCTTGTAGGTGATCAATAGGCTTTTGATTAGTAGCGGCAATACAACACCATATTTTCCAACTAGTTCCACTTCCCCGATTTATTTATGATGCTTATGGTGTTCCCCTTCTATCGACACTACAATCTGCGTAGTGGCTTTGTGTCATAATAACAACACTCCATCCTTCAAGTGAAACCACATGCCACTCATATTTCCAAAGCTTACATCTAATTGGTCAGCTAATGTTACTACGTGAGTTTTGAAATGCATGTGCGCCACATATAGAGACTTGTTGGAATACTATTTCTCTGTGCACTGTCATTGTCATGGTTTCGCAATAAACTTTCAATACTGTATATTATGAACCTATCATCGACAAACTATCCTTACTTTTGGAGCTCCCAATAGGGAGCCTATTTTTTTGTGTAGTTGTGCCAGATTATATTATTGTACGCACCAAATTACAGCACCCAAGGGCTCTCTCATCAAAATCCAGTGATAGCACACAAGGGTTTACAAGGAGCCCCTATTATATTAGAATATCCTCTGCATTACAAAGATAATCTCACTACTATTTATGTTGGCATGCTTCTCAGATATTGAACAAAATCACAATGAATATGAGAATGCGCACATCAGAAGAGTATCGCGGAACAGTGCAATGACTAACAAACATGGCATCAAGGCATTGAGTTCCATTCTGGATGGAATGAAGCCCACACACTCTGCACCTACAGATTCGTGTTCAGAATATGATCCTAATGACTATTCTGAGGTCAAGGAGTCAAAGGCAGATGGCCTATCCTGTTCACCACACAAGGTGCCTGTTCTAATTTGGCAAGGTTTTATTGGTTGCACGTAAGTTGCATAAGCTGTCCTGTGTTTCTTCTGCTTCTTTGCACCGCCATGTGCTGAGTTTACTCATCATATATGTGAAGTTGCCATGCCCACCCATTATCAATACGCATTCCATTTGTCATCATACTATGTTTTTCCATTCAAATGCTGTTCTTGTGTATCAGACATCCAAAAGGAAGAGAGTGATCGCAGAACCTGAAGGAGTAGTAGCAAAGTCCTTGAAAAATGTGGTGCTACTGCAGAAATCAGACAGCACCCCACTTATATTGGCGATAGAACCAGCGCCACAAAACCTAGGATATCGCAACTATGTTGCTCACTGCTTTGCTCTTGTTAGTACCTGTTGTCTTGTATCGTTGTACTTACATTCATACCTGGTTGATTATGTGACATCAGTGTGCATGATAACCTGCATATCCACTGTTCTCTCCTAATTATCAGATCTATATTAATGCTTACATTAATGTAGAATAAACCCAATGCTTATGAAGAAGTTTAGCTCTACATTGTGCTTATAAGTATCTATTGTCCTTTATCACTGTAATTATACTGTCGGCTAGTTGTTTATGTACCATCACTTAGCAGCTTATTTTCCCTTGGAATCCATTTTTTACACATCAGATATATGTTTACTATTGCCAAAATGTTGAATAAAACCAATGCTACTGAAGATGTTTAGCTCTGCATTACTCTTATCAGTACCTTTTGGATGTATGCTATACCTACATTTATAGCTAGTTGATTATGTAGCATCACTCAGCATCTTAGCTTAAATAATCTCCATTTGTTCCTATATTATCACTTCTATATTTACTATTAACAAAATGTAGAATAAAGGCAATGCTTATGAAGAAGATTCTGTGGTAAACTTCTTGAATTACCCCCCCCCCATCAACATGGAAAAGGGCTTTCTAGAGCCGGTCTTCATTACTAACGTATGTTTATCCTTCCCGAGCCTTCAAACTTTGTTGTGTATATTGTGATAGCAACGACTACAACTACTGTTTATTTTTGTCGTTTGCATCAAATTGCATGTTTAAAGTTTATTATGAAGAAGTTGATAAACATCAATTTCTCCTTCTCCTTCTCAATTTCAGTTTTTAGTTTTACAACCTATTTCCTTATTCATACCATGTAAATTAAACTAAACATAGAAAGTGATCTTCCTTAGCACTGCATGTATGCTTGAGTTGTTGATCTGTAATCCAGTGGTGTGGTCAAACTACCAACTCCAAGACAATGTCATATCCTGCTATGTCTTAACTATGAACAATGCATATTATGTTCATGTTATTTAAATCGTTTCTCTTTATTTAGCAATCTAAAATGGGATAAATTGGCAGTACACTCACCATCGATGCTTATACATTCTTTAGCACTGCATGTATGCTTGTGTTGTTTATCTGTAATCCAGTGGTGTGGTGAAGCTGGCCAATCCTGCACAATGCCATTTACTGCCATGTCTTAACTGTGAACAATTTTTATTCTCTTTTAATCCAGGTCTCTTTATTTGCCACTAAGAAATGGGATGAATCGACAACACTGTTACTTATATGTGCAAAGCATGTTATCTGTCTGCTTTTTTCTCTTTTAGGGTGATATCACTAATGCCAAGAACTGTCATTGATGCTATGCAGCTAGAGTTGTATATAAGCGTCAAACAAGTGCAGTCATCAGCTTGCTTAGCTGCTTGCACTGTAGCTCCCAGGCAGGGCTAACCTTTCTTGAACTGTGTTGAAGTGTTGTCGATTCTGTATATTATTTTAGGCGGCATGTTTATTTGCACTGATGGCGACCTTTGATGCCCAGTGTATGTAATCTGCTATCTGGTTGCGCTTTATTATAGCTGGCAGCGAAATTTTATTCCCAGTGCATGTAATATGCAGTAATTTCTTTGTTGTATAGTCTAGGTATATTCTTCATCATGACGCTGTAATTTAATTTTTGTATATGCTATCGTCGCTCCCTGAAATGGCCGTAAGCTTTGTTGGAGCGCAATGGGCCTAAGCGTTCGGTTTATTATATAAAAAAATTACGGTGCAAAAACTGGCCAGCCCGCCAATCACTGTAAATGGGCCGAAACATGGGCCTACAAGGACTAGACGTAAACTCACCAACTATTAGTTTCGGGCCTTTAACAGGCCGAGTAAACTAGTTGCCTAAGTTGGTCCAGAAAATACAATGGGCTTTTAACAATCTGAAAAGTAGATTGGGACTGACCAATGTCGGAGGCAAATGATTGGCCTAGCCACAAGACGGGCCGTTAACAGGCCAAAATATTTGCCGGGCCATAGTTGGCCCAATAACATAATGGGTCGTAAGCAAGCCAAATGCAAAGCGGGCCATCATTAGGCCCAGTTATCTCATGGGCCTTTAATGGGCCAATAGTCAGGTTGTGTTAAAATATATCCACGAAGACTACGGGCCTTTAAGAGGATGAAAGTCACTTCGGTCCTAAAATAGGCCCACATGCAGCACAAGCTGTTAAATGGCCGAAAGTGAAACCGGGCCGACAACGGCCCATATGTAACAATGGCCATTAACAGGCCGAAAGTAATATCGGGTTGAACTATTACATGGGCCTTTAAGAGGCCATAGTTCAAATGGGCCCCCAATGGGGCTGAAAGCACAACGCCTGTTAACGGGCCAGATCATTTATGGGCCGTAATTTGGCCCAAAATATGTCAAGTTGTTAACATGTTGGATCTGATGTGGGCTGTCATTTGGTCCAAAACATGACAGACATCTAACGGGCCGGATCTTATGTGGGCCGTAATTTGGCCCAAACCATGGTAGGCTGTTAACGGCCCGACCCAGTAGAGTATGACAAAATCTTGTGGGCCCTTGGCTGGGACAACCTTTTTATCTTAAATGGGCTACTATTGGGCCGTGCCATGTGTCAAGGTATCATAGGCGCGTTCCCTCCATTGTACAGATGACATATGTCCCAATGCTAAGCCGACATGTGGATCCTCCGGCGAAAGAGAATTTTACACATGAAAAATCCCCATTGATTCGGGCTGTTCACGGGTTATCGGATCCAAACCGGAACCGGATAGCTTAATGGCGACCCGTTACGGTGGATGCCACGTGTCGGTTACCCTTGACGAAAACACTTCCATGATGCACCATTTATCGTCATGGAAGTGGACACTTCCGTGATGATAATTTCGGTATTGTCATGGAACACTTATACGACAACATAGGTATGACTATCTTGATTCTGTCATAAAATCGTCAAGGATGTACATGCATGACAGAAAACGTGACCTATTGTGACAAACACGTATCATCACGGAAGAGCTTTTTTTGTAGTGATAGTTGTCATATGATAGGTTCATAACATAATGTATAGAAAGTTTATTGCCAAACCATGATAACAAGAGTGCACAGAGAAATAGCATTCCAACATGTCCATATGTGGCGCACATGCATTTCAAAACTCACGTAGTAAAATTAGCTGACCAATTAAATGTAAGCTTTGGAAATATGAGTGGCATGTAGTTTAGTTTGAAGGATGGAGTGCTGCTAGTACGACACAAAGCAACTAGGCAGATCATAGTGTCAATAAAAGGGGGACACCATAAGCATCATAAATAAACCGGGGAAGTGGAACTGGCTGGAAAATATGGGGTTGTATTGCCACTACTAATCGAAAGCATATCGATCACCTATAGGGCAGCTCTATTCACCTGAAGGCGCACTACTATTTGTAGGGTAACGCAGCAGAAAACAAAAAATTTCTGACCTACGCACCAGCCCAAGACCACTATGGAGACTGCATACAAGGTTTGATCATTTTCGTTACCGACTCGTAGCGCAGCGGAAGTAGAGTCGATGACGATCGGTGGTGCAGATCCCCGCAGCTAGGATTTACATCCTCCCAACCGCGAGGATGTATACCCTCGTCTTCCCTTCGGCCAGCCCACCGGGAGGCGGTCGAACAGTCCCCTGGACGGTGTCGCGGACAGCCCTTCGGGAGGACCTTCGAAACTCGAACGGTCACTCGGACAGCCCTTCAGGAGGACTCACAGAACATGGACCGTCACTTGGACAGCCCTTCGGGAGGCACTCACGAACAGCCCCTCGGGCACTAAGATCGAAACTACGACCTCTCTACAGAGTTGCACACATACGGTGTCATCTATCCGGCAGGGCTTCGCCGTCCAGAACTAGTTCCCACCGGAACACAGACAGCCTTTCGGCTCTTCGAAACTCTTTTCGTGGGAGGGAGAGAGAAGCCAGATCATTGCAATGGCATGTATATGTGAGAAAGAGTGAGTCTTTAGGCAGCCCCCTCCACACCTATTTATAGGCCAAGCCCAAGGGTGGCTTCTCCAAGAAGCCAAGGGGAAAAATACCAAAGGACCCTCAAGGTGGCTTCTCCAAGAAGCCACACAAAAAGCACTTTCACTATTCATGACGACATTTTTCAGCGTCCGTTCGAACTGAAAATATTTATGTGGGCTTAGAACATTTCCAGTACCAACTAAAATAATTTTCAACGCATTCTGGAACAATTCCAGATTAGTGATTTTCATCTGCGAAAAGCATCTGAAGTGGTTCCGGCAGCTCCGGAACATTTCCGGTTTTTCTTCCAGAAAATTCCCAAAAGTTTTTCTTCCAGAAAATTCCCAAAAGTTTCCAGAATGATTCTGGCACCCTCCAAGAATTATTGGGCATGTGCCGAAATCAATTTGACTTTATGGTATCCTCTGAAACAACTTTTCAGTTTCACCGGAACTCATCCGGTGACCTCTCTCTGCGGAACTTTTCCGCTGTCCGAAACTTTTTCGGTGTCCGAAACTTTTTCGGTGATTTTCTCTCAGACTCCCTGTCTAGTATTCAGCAGATAGATGACCCTTAAGCATGTGACCCTATAGGTTCGGTGAAGTATAGACATGACCCGGAACCCCTTCCGATCAATGATCAACATCGGAGCCGTGGACACCCATATTGACCCCTATACCCACACGAATGAATATTCGAGTGAACCTCCAGTTGCCGTGTGCTATTCCTGTTGCTTCGCGATATCTTACAAATACCCGAGGTGAGACATGATGGCATTCCCGTGGATCAACAACTTGTCCACTATGCTAGTTACCTCGTTACCGGTATTGTTCTCTTTTCTCGTTACCGTGTTCCGGCATCCCCGTAATCAAATCACAAAGTGTCTGGCCAGACGATGATGGATACCGTAACATCGAGAGGGCCCAGAGATATCTCTCCATTATCGGAGGAGCAAATCCCAATCTTGAGCTATCAAGTTACTTAACATACTTTCCCATGAACCCGTAAGCCGCCGTAATAGCCATCCAGTTACGGATGACGTTTAACAAACCCCAAAGTTCATGAATCAAGCATGAAGAAACTCGATACTCTCATGGTTTGAGGAATCATGCAAACGTTAACCATCTCTGTGTTATTAACCATTAACTTGTGACAAAAGAATCTCATAGCATAACATCAATCGGGTCGATTCAACACAAATGTTCTTCTAACACTGTGCCCTCAAAGTTGCTGGCATAGACATGCCCATGATCAGGAAAACAGAACCATCATGCAACACTTGAGCTAGTCTTAGAGGCCAGACTAGGAATACATTTTACCGTTTATTATCCCACACGTGCATATGAGTCTTCCTCCAAGCCTCGCTTTATTTGCAGACTCGCGAATCATTGCAGTTATAGCATGGAACATAAACCTAATTATGAACAGGGAGATAATCAATAACATTTATTATTGCCTCTAGGGCATATCTCCTACAGACTCCCACTTGCACTAGAGTTAATAATCTAGTTAATGCTAATGCACTTTACACCTGTGGCACACCGGTGTAAATATGCTTCGCTTGTGGTATAGCCTGAATGTCCAACGGATCTGACGACTTCAGCTCCGTGTGTATCTTTGCATATCCTCGTGTTTTCGCGCTTTCACAAAAGTCATATTTTGTGTGGACTTGGCTTGGTATGTATGCGAATCATAGGTCGAACTTGGATTCCTCAGACTGAGTTATGGAGCAACTACTTGCAGTAGTGTCCCATTGACAAAAGCCATCTTGGAACCATACTAAGTTCATGAATGAACTATATGATTCAACATCTTGTTTGTCGCTTTGAAAGCGTCAACATACTTAGCCTCTGTTATAGAATTCGCCACAGTAACTTGTTTGAACAAATTCCAACTAACTGTGCCACCATATTGTGTGTTACACAAAACCCTCAACTTAAATCGAAAATCGCTTGGAGCATGGATGAAGACTGTATCGATGTAACCTTTTACAACGAACTCTTCATGATCTCTGCTTGCGAGAAAACTTGTCATCGGTGCTACTATAGTACTCAATGACCTTTTTTCACTATTGTCCCATGATCAGTACTTTTGATCACTTTGGTATCTATACTCGCAACAACTTTGGGAGTATTGGACATATCTGGTTTGTTTTTACATACCATGGAATACATGATTAATCCAAACACAAGAGTGTGTGGAATCGCCATCATGTATTTTGCTCATCAGTGTTTCGGGACACCGAGTCTTGAAACAACTCTTTCCATGTGACTTCGGCAAGAATCACTCCTTGACGTTTTTAATGCTAAAAGGTTTTAGCATCTTGTCAATATGTATCTTTGCTCAGACCCATTAGGTAAATCTATCTCCATAGATCATCATGCCTAATATAAAGGCTATTTAGCCCAAGCACTTCATCGAAAAACTATTTTCAAACGAAGTCCTAATTCGTGTCAAGAAATTTATTTCCAATTAACAATGTGTCAAGCACACAACGTTTTTTAGAAATTTTATTATGCTCCCACTTACTTTCTTGAATCATAAGCATCTTCGTTACCCATTGATGAAGTCAAACCCCTTTGACCATTTCATCAAAACACGAAGATTCCAACTCCATTTTGCTCTCTTCTGTCCATTGCTGGAACTCTGAAGTTTGCATACTTACTAGCATCCTCTGGAATGACAAAATACCTTGGACTATAACACATGCAAGTCCTTGGTTTTATTTCCATCAGATGGAAATCCTTTTGTCATCCTTTGTTTCATATCTCATGATTTGAAATATGTATTAATTGCTAGTTCAACCCGAACCGACTTTAAGCATCGCTACGGTGAAACAACCTCATCATAGTCAACTCCTTGAACTTGTATATTGCAACAAGTCAAGCTTTATGGATAAAACATTTTTACCCATATCAGTTTTTAGTTCCATAAAATTCGTTAGACTCTAAGTCTTCCGAATGGTGTATCAAGGTTTTAATCTTGAAACATTTATATGGAGACTATCTCGGATTGTATTGGCATTTAGCCAATTCCGGAGTCAGGGCCCATCAACGCTTCCTTGTGTATCGTAGGTATACTGTTGTCTAACAACAATATCTCGTTTGCGCACCTGAGAGGTTTGCACGAGCCTTGCCTACGTGGTTCAGCTGCAAGTTCGACTGAAGTCCATACATTTTATTGTAGAGACTTCCGTATCAGTCGCAGTAGGAAACTCCGGAATTACTTCCAAGGTCTCTTTCCTTTGACCTGATGACGAAGATACTGTTTATCTCGTCGAGTTGCACTATTCTCCCACTCACCTTTTTGAAAGAACCATTTTCTTCAAAAAGCATACCGTTCTTTGTGGCAAACCTATTTGCCTCGGTATAGTGAGGGAGGAATACCCAATTGCTTGGGATAACCTACAAAGTAGCACTTGTCTGATTTGGAATAGGTTTGTAACCTTTTACACAAGCCCCATATTCCAAATGTTAAGAAAAGATATAACATGGTTGGGCGTACCATACCATGGTGTCATTTCAACAGACCCGATGGAGCTCTTTTCAGTGTAAAAGCCGCAGTCTCTAAAGCATCACCTTTTAAAAGTGATAATGGCAAATTTATTTATGTCATCTTTGATCTTACCATGTCATAAATGGTTCGATTACATCTTCACGGACTTTTCACTCACAGTGGTGTTCCGGGAGGTGTAAGATATGAAACTCTTTTCAAAACTCATCAGACATTCGCTAAACTTGTAACTCAAATATTCCTTTCTGTAATCGAATTGTAGAAACAGAATTTTCTTGTTACAATAACTTCTACTTCATTCTTGAAAACCTTTTGAATGAATTCAAAAGATCTAGACTTATGTCTCATCAAGTAAATATACATATATCTACTTGAGTCATTTCTGAAGATAGATAAATCCACTGTTTGCAATAACATTTATCGGACTACATACATCAAAATGTATGAACACCAATAAGTTCTTTGCTCGTTCCTTATGGCCTGTGAATGGTATTTCAGTCACTTTACTTTTCGGAGGAAAGTTGCAAGTGTCAGATGATTCAAAATCAAACAACTTTAAAATCCATCATAATGGAATTTATCCATGTGGGTTTCTCCAATGTGACCAAATGCAGTGCCACACTTGTGTGGTATTCTCTTAGTCTTACGAAATTTAGCGTCAGTGTTATGGATGTATCATATTACTATCAATATTCATAACATACATCCCATCTTGGATGGAAGTATGGCCCTTCATGTTTATTCATAATACTGAACAACAATTGTTGTTTTTATGAACAACTCTTTTGCAACAAACATTGTGCAATGGGCTAGAGTGTATGAAACTCTAAAATGAATTATGAATGTAAATCCAGAGGTAATATATTATTATCATTATTCATAACATACATCTTATTCATAATGAAAGTATGGCCCTTATGTTATTCGTAACACCGAACATAAAAAGTTCTCTTATGAACAACCTTCTTGCAAGATACCTTATGCAAAGGGCTAGAGTGTGAAACTCTAAAATGAATTATGAAAATAAATAAAGACGGTAATACACCGATGGAAGGTATAGTAACATTTACTATGTTCCCTGTGTATACCTAAACCTCATTCCTGGCTAGTCTTTCAGGCCATAGTAGTTCTTACATCGAGTTGCAACAGAAAGCAATCGAGCGGGTATCTTTGTGATTAACTCACAATACCCAAGAATCAGTGATTAACAATTTAATCATAATTCCCAAGAACTATATCTTTGACCAGCCTTCTATACATCAAAAACCTGTATGACATTCATACATGAGCTGGATATTCCAGTCTTCTTTCTTATTTCCATTATACTTCTAATAGTTTAACTTTTAGTATTTCTCCTACTCTCAGAAGAAGCACCGAACTTAAGAGTGGCGTTAGCCCCGGACTTCCTAGGTGTGTAAGTCACACTAACATCCTTCGGACACTTCCTTTCTCTTTAAGTTGTTGTTTTATTCACCTTTCATCATATGACAGGCGTTCTTCTGGATCCCTCTCTTATCAGTCTAATGCATAGTAAACTCCTTTACTAATAGTTTGCAAACAAACATTGCTTTGGATATCTCATATCTTTTAGCCTTTGTCTGTCTCTGAAAATGATTTTCAGATTCCATGAATATCACATAACTATCCAAACTTTCGAAGTTCAGGTCTCATGGAAGCAAATGTATTGCACTTGACTGAAACGGAATTCTAGCCTTTGGATCGAAGGACGAGAGTCACATGATCCATAGCATAAGCGAGAGAATATCAAAGTATGTGATAGGACAAAGTCCTTCTCGGCACTCTTGAGGACAATCCTCACATTACGTTACCAACCGTAAAGTTTTAACCAGATATTTAACAGCTATTCAATTTTAAATAGGGAAGGTGGAAATGCGAGCCATTATTCTACAACTATTATGCATATAACACTTAGACAGTGTCCACAATTAATTGCACTGAGAATTAAACAAGTTAATTCAACAGTGCGCTCCTACTCAAATCAATATCTCTCATAATTGATTGTGAGTGATTCAAGACCCGCATTTCCATTCAACGCCATTGAACAAGATGAACACTGATGGCGCGAACTTCAATCGGTAGGCAAACTTGCCGATCACATCTCTATGTGACTCTTGTTCATCTTTCGATGGGCGTGTTCCGAGCTCAGGGAGATCCTTCCAGAACGTCAAGACAACCAAGTGATCTTGCTGCGAGGTCTCAACTCACCCGCCTCACACATCCCTAATCGTTCGCACCCAGGGAGATCCTGCGATGCCCCGAAAAGTTAGGTGCCGTGACGGTGCTACACTTGGGAGAACACTAACTACTTGATATTTTGTGAGAGATCACCCTAATAAAAAGCGACTACCGCGCAATCAAGAAGGGTGCATCATAAGGGATAAACATCTCAAGAAATTCATAATAGCATGATATGGTATAGCCCTTTCTGACGGAGAAGTCTTGTATTTCTTCGTCTTCGGCATTCGCGTCGGTGTTTACCTTTGCGAAGATTGCCACCACCTTGTCGACGCACCAGATAATATTGCTTTCTCTATAGCTAATAAAATAATGCATTACAACAAGGTTGACACACAGGTCATTTAAAGTGCAATCATATGGCTACAGCCATCATGCCAAATCATGACACGCAGGCCATGTTAATCAATTTACATCATATAGTCATCTCATACATAATCAAATTATTATGAGCACTGCTATACCACATCATATGCACATGCAAACCCTCCTGCAAAACCAAGTTAGACGCCTCTAATCGGTTCATGCAAAAACTTGTTTTTCGTGGCTTCTAAGGTTTCGAAACAAACCGAAGCTACCAACGTCCATCATCAAGTATGATAATTCAAGTCGCTAGATTAACTTTCCAGGGTGTATGAAAACCGAGATAATAAAATCTCGAGCCCCATACTAAACTTCGTCATACGCATGACCCCCGTGCAGATCATATCTGCATTGCCCTTTCGTTTGCAAAATTTCATCTTTCTTTTTAACTACGGTGGAATTCAATGAACTGTTAGCACTTCGTTGATCAATCAGGATCGCGGATTGCCAGAACATTGAAACTCCACCATGCTGTTATCAAGATCAGAAATATGCAAATTCCAGGGAAGCAACAAGAACCTCAGGTAACAGATTTCATCTGCTACCCGCACAAAAAAATTTCAGTAATAGAACTCATCTACTACCTAATTATATTGTGCAACACCCATACATCACTATGTATTCTAGATCGCAACCTGCATCTACGCATAGCACGGCTCTTGACGCCACTGTAGGGTAACGCAGCAGAAAACAAAAAATTTCCGACCTACGCACCAGCCCAGGACCACTATGGAGACTGCATACAAGGTTTGATCATTTTCGTTACCGACTCGTAGCGCAGCGGAAGTAGAGTCGATGACGATCGGCGGTGCAGATCCCCGCAACTAGGATTTACAACCTCCCAACCGCGAGGATGTATACCCTCGTCTTCCCTTCGGACAGCCCTCCGGGAGGCGGTCGAACAGTCCCCCGGACGATGTCGCGGACAGCCCTTCTGGAGGACCTTCGAAACTCGAACGGTCACTCGGACAGCCCTTCGGGAGGACTCACAGAACTTGGACCGTCACTTGGACAGCCCTTCGGGAGGCACTCACGAACAGCCCCTCGGGCACTAAGATCGAAACTACGACCTCTCTACAGAGTTGCACACATACGGTGTCATCTATCCGGCAGGGCTTCGCCGTCCAGAACTAGTTCCCACTGGAACCCAGACAGCCTTTCGGCTCTACGAAACTCTTTTCGTGGGAGGGAGAGAGAAGCCAGATCATTGCAATGGCATGTATATGTGAGAAAGAGTGAGTCTTTAGGCAGCCCCCTCCACCCCTATTTATAGGCCAAGCCCAAGGGTGGCTTCTCCAAGAAGCCAAGGGGAAAAATACCAAAGGACCCTCAAGGTGGCTTCTCCAAGAAGCCACCCAAAAAGCACTTTCACTATTCATGACGACATTTTTCAGCGTCCGTTCGAACTGAAAATATTTATGTTGGCTTAGAACATTTCCAGTACCCACTAAAATAATTTTCAACGCATTCTGGAACAATTCCAGATTAGTGATTTTCATCTGCGAAAAGCATCTGAAGTGGTTCCGGCAGCTCCGGAACATTTCCGGTTTTTCTTACAGAAAATTCCCAAAAGTTTTTCTTCCAGAAAATTCCCAAAAGTTTCCAGAATGATTCTGGCACCCTCCAAGAATTATTGGGCATGTGCCGAAACCAATTTGACTTTATGGTATCCTCTGAAACAACTTTTCAGTTTCACCGGAACTCATCCGGTGACCTCTCTCTCCGGAACTTTTCCGCTGTCCGAAACTTTTTCGGTGTCCGAAACTTTTTCGGTGATTTTCTCTCAGACTCCCTGTCTAGTATTCAGCAGATAGATGACCCTTAAGCGTGTGACCCTATAGGTTCGGTGAAGTATAGACATGACCCGGAACCCCTTCCGATCAATGATCAACATCGGAGCCGTGGACACCCATATTGACCCCTATACCCACACGAATGAATATTCGAGTGAACCTCCAGTTGCCGTGTGCTATTCCTGTTGCTTCGCGATATCTTACAAATACCCGAGGTGAGACATGATGGCATTTCCGTGGATCAACAACTTGTCCACTATGCTAGTTACCTCGTTACCGGTATTGTTCTCTTTTCTCGTTACCGTGTTCCGGCATCCCCGTGATCAAATCACAAAGTGTCTGGCCAGACGATGATGGATACCGTAACACCGAGAGGGCCCAGAGATATCTCTCCATTGTCGGAGGAGCAAATCCCAATCTTGAGCTATCAAGTTACTTAACATACTTTCCCATGAACCCGTAAGCCGCCGTAATAGCCATCCAGTTACGGATGACGTTTAACAAACCCCAAAGTTCATGAATCAAGCATGAAGAAACTCGATACTCTCATGGTCTGAGGAATCATGCAAATGTTAACCATCTCTGTGTTATTAACCATTAACTTGTGACAAAAGAATCTCATAGCATAACATCAATCAGGTCGATTCAACACAAATGTTCTTCTAACACTGTGCCCTCAAAGTTGCTGGCATAGACATGCCCATGATCAGGAAAACAGAACCATCATGCAACACTTGAGCTAGGCTTAGAGGCCAGACTAGGAATACATTTTACCGTTTATTATCCCACACGTGCATATGAGTCTTCCTCCGAGCCTCGCTTTATTTGCAGACTCGAGAATCATTGCAGTTTTAGCATGGAACATAAACCTAATTATGAACAGGGAGATAATCAATAACTATTATTATTGCCCCTAGGGCATATCTCCTGCACTATTAGTATCAGTCTAGTGTCTCAAAGGTCGCACAACTCCCAACATTTCCTGGATATTATGGCATACCAACTCGAATTGCTGAAAGCAACTAGCAGAAGCAGCCAAATAGACTTGTCAACTGCATATGTCCCTGCTTGCCTTCCCGACAAGGAACATACTATACTTATTAAAGAAGAACAAAAGAGGAACATGTTAAAGAATAGAAGAGGAAGCATATTATGGAGATTCTTTTTCTTTCCATACAATGTTGGTTGCCCACCCATGATGAATCAGAGCACCCAAAGAAATGCAATTCCATGTTGTCTCTATCTATGTGGCCACAGGCATTTGGAAACTCAGGTGGGAGCATTAGCTGACCAATTAAATGTGTGTCTATTAACTAATATTAGTACCATATCACATTGCTATTGGAACAACTAAGCTTTGGAATTATGATTGGTGTGTTGTTTAGCTTAAAGGGTGGACTACTGCTAGTACAACACAAAGCACCTAGGCGGATCATAGTGTAGATATAATAGGAAAACCCTAGGCATCACGAGTAAAATCAAGAAAGTGGAACTTGCTAGAAAATATGGGCTAGTATTGCCGGTACGGCTAGAAAGGCTTCGGATACCAGCACTCTTCAACTGAAGGTGCAATACTATTACTATCAGTCTAACTCTCAAAGGCGACCCAATTCCCAGCATTTCCTGGATAATATGACAAACCAACACGAAGAGTTGGAAGCGTCCATGACAAGCGACCGGATAGACCTGTACACTTCAAATGTCCCTGCTCCTCTTCACTACAAGGAACGTATTGTACTACTATTATACTCCCTTCGTTCCTAAAATAATTCTTTTTAGAGATTCCACTATGGATCACATATGGATGTATATAGATACATTTTAGAGTGTAGATTCACTCATTTTGCTCCGTATGTAGCCCATGGAGGAATCTCTACAAAGACTTATATTTAGGAACGGAGAGAGTACTTATTAAGGAAGAGCAGTCGAGGAACATGCTAAAGAAGAGCAAGCAGATTTTGGATAATAAAATGTTCGTTGCCCACACATGATGAACCAGAGAGCATAAAGAATGAAACTCCCTGCTGTCTCTCTATATGTGGCGCACATGCTTTTCGAAAGTAAAGTAGGAACATTAGCTGACCAATTAAACAGTCTCTGTTTTTGTAATATCAACATCATATCAGATTCGTATGTGAGCAACAAAGTTTGGAATTATGAGTGGCATGTTGTTTAGCTTGATGGGTTGAGGAGCAGTGCTAGCACATCTCGAAGCACCTAGTATGATGGTACTGAATATAGAGGGAATGTCTACATGCAAGTCGCCTGACTTTCGTCATTTGGGCCAGTCGACCATTTCAGGTGGTTGGATGAAGATACTACGTCTCCTAACCCTTCTTCTTCCTCGCCTATTATTCTTCCCCTACAAACCACCACACGGCTGTCGGCCGAACCACCGACCACCGCCCTCCCCTAAACCGCCCACCACCGCCGGTCTTCCACCGCCCCCGGCCATCGCTCTAGCCACCCCCACCCACGTCAAGTTTTTCCTCCGACGAGGCCCCACCACAACTGTAACACCCCCGATGGTTAGCTACAGTGAACATCCTCTAATTATGCCAAGTCATCATCATTAACTTACTAATAGTCATTAAGGTCCAAAATGCATTCCAATTCAAAATTCAAATAGCGAGGAAGAATAAAACTTCTACAAATAATGAAACATAGGTGTACATGTCAATGCAAATAATCCCTAACTATTTATATTTAGGAAAACAACGTCATCCAAATTCCTTAAGTGATCCCAGCATTACTAAAACCAATCCATCAACATTTAACTGAGACAGAATAATATGAATAAATTTTTATAAGGTTGTTATGGCCTTGAATCTTTGTGTGCATCAGCATAGCATTGTAGTGCATTTATACACGAAGTTACAAGTTTTCATAAAAATCATTTAGTGTCAAAAGAAATTACAAAACAGAAGACCAACTGGATGGATAAGAGCAAGCCCTCGATGCTCTCTCTCTTCCTCTCTCTCGCCTGAAACCCTAACGCCTTAGATTTCCCTTCCCCTTCTCGCTTTCTTCTCACTCGCGCAGGACCGAGCCCCCGCTGCTATGGACGAGCTCATCCACATGGCCCGGGAAGCCCCCTCGCCTCACTGATGTGTCCATGAGCTTCGCCATCGACCTCTTCAACTTCTGGTGCCACCCGTTGGACCTAGGCGCCTCTGCGTCGACTGGATCGAGGTCATCTTCAACCTTCGGTCGTCGGCGATCTTCCTTGAATCCGGCGTCTCCTCCTGCTCCTAGTCACGCGCCGGGCCTTTGTGTGCCTCCGAGGTGAGCTCCGTTGTCCGTTCCCCCCCTTTCACCCATTGAATCAGTCACCGTAGAGACCCTCCCCCGGGCTTGGCCGCCACGGTCGAAGCTTCTCTTCACGCGCTCCTGCGTGCCCCTGCCCGCGCTTGGTGCACGCCCTGGCCGCCCCCATGCTCGCACTGCCACGCCCCCCGCGTGCGTTTGCCTACATGTGGCCGTGCTCACGCGCGCACCCATGCAGCCCCGCGCCCGCCGCGCCCCGGCCTGCTGCCTCTCGCCCACCGCTGTTGTTGTTCTCCTTCCACGCTACCGCTTGCAGCTGCCCTGCACCTACCCGCTGACGCCCATCCCATGCACCGACCGAACCCTGTTCCGCGCTCACGCCGCCACCGCTGGGCATGCCTGCTGCCGGCCGCGCTCGCCGCTGCTCCTTGCCGTGGCCGCCGGAGTACTCTACTCCCATGCGCGGCCAGCCACTGGAGGGGTACGACTTGTGCTCCGCCCAGTGGGGCCTGGTCCTTGTTTAATTAGCAGTAGGTTTAGATTAGGATTTAATTATTCCTTAAGCTATTATATAGCCTATGACATGTGGGCCCCTGGTCTAATTAAACTGATTTAAATTAACTCTAGTGCAAACTATGCCTATGACATGTGGACCCCATGCCCCTGTTGACTCGTCAACCTTAGACAGGGTCAACCCAGTCCCGTGGCCCCACATGGCAGCCTCTCTGGCTGTGTACACAGTGGCTACACAAAGAAATTTCCCTATTTAATTTGAATTAACAATAATTCAAAAAATACTAAAATATTTGGAAATTCATAGAAATTAAACTGTAACTTGGATGAAAATAATTTGTATATGAAAAATGATCGAACAAATATAACGAATCCGAATAAGCCATCCACATCCTGCCGCATGCATCTAGCATAGCAATCTTGGAACCTTCCCCTCCGGATCAATACCGAAGAATTTGCCTGGAGCCGGAAAAATATTCCCAGATATTTTCCCGCTCCGTATAAAATACTTAGTAATGCATTAGAGCACCCCTAGCATAGCATACTGCCATGTCATGCATCATGCTGCATTTGTATGCTTTATATTTATAGTTTCCTCCCCTCTTCTTCTGCGGTAGACCCCAAGACTGCTGGTGCCCCTCGAGTACGACAATGACGTGACGACCCTTCTTTCTCGGCAGAGCTTCCAGGCATGCAAAGCCCCCTTGATCATCCAGATATCACCCATTCTTTCTCTCTTATTCTTGCATTAGATTTTGCTACTGTTGTTTCGATAGCTCCTATTCTGTTTCATAGCCTGTTTTTGATAACCTGTTGTTGATACTATACCTGTTATCCTATATGCTTAGTATAGGAATGTTAGTGTCCCATCAGTGGCCCTACACCCTTGTCCGTGTTGCCATGCTTGTTATCCGGGTTGTCCGAGATGATGGATCATTGTACCGAGACAAGAACACCCCTAAAGGCCCTTACAATTGTACGACTCTACCGAGCTGTATCAAGTGTGATCTACCAAGGGTGATTCCTTGTATTTCACTCCCGATGACTGTCATGCGTATGACCATCTATGGGATCATGGTGATCCCTTTGCGGTTCGACTGGAGGGATCGACAGGCACAAAGAGCAGAGCCAGCAGAGAATGCACGGTGTTTACTGATACGTCTCCAATGTATCTATAATTTCTGATCGTTCCATGCTACTATAGTATCAATTTTGGATGTTTTACATGCCATAATATACAATTATATATCATTTTTTGGGACTAACCTATTAACTTAGTGCCTAGTGCCAGTTGCTTTTTCTTGCATGTTTTTGGCTTTTTAGAAAATCAATAGCAAACGAAGTCCAAATGAAGAAATAACTTTGGATTAATTTTTCTAGACCAAAAGAGACCCTAGAAGGTTCAGGAGAAGGCCAGAAGAGCCAGGACGGAGCGACAAGCCCTAGGGACGCGCCCCCAAGCTTGTGGGCCCCTCATGGCACCTCCAACCCTAATTCTACCTCTATAAATACTCAAATATTCCACTAACATTAGAGAGACACCCAAAATACTTGTTCCGCCGCCGCAAGTTCCAGATCCACGAGATCTGATCTGGAGGCCTTCTCTGGTACTCCGTCGGAGGGGGAATCGATCACGGAGGGGCTCAACATTAACCTTGTTGCCCTTCCGTTGATGCGTGAGTAGTTTACCACAGACCTACTAGTCCATAGTTAGTAGCTAGATGGCTTTTTCTCTCTTTTTGATCTTCAATACAATGTTCTCCTTGATGTTCTTGGAGATCTATTTGATGTAATGACTTTTTGCGATGTTTTTGATGGGATCCGATTAATTGTGAGTTTATGGTCAGATCTATGGATGAATATTATTTGAGTTTTCTCTGAACTATTTTATGCATGATTACTATAGCCTCATATTTCTCTCCTATCTATTGATTTGGTTAGGCCATCTAGATTGATTTTTCTTGCAATTGGAGAGGTTCTTTGTAGTGGGTTCGATCTTGCGGTGCTCAATTCTAGTGACAGAAGGGGACATGACATGTATGTATCGTTGCTATTAAGGGTAAAAATATGGGGTTTATTCGTACATGAGTTTATCTTGTCTACATCATGTCATCTTGCTTAAGGCGTTACTCCGTTTTTTATGAACTTAATACACTAGATGCATGCTGGATAGCGGTCGATGTGTGGAGTAATAGTAGTAGATGCAGAATCGTTTCGGCTTACTTATCTCGGACATGATACCTATATATGATCATTTCCTTGGATATCATCATAATTATATGCTTTTCTATCAATTGCCCAACAACAATTTGTTTACCCACCGTATGTTATTTTCAAGAGAGAAGCCTCTAGTGAAAACTATGGCCCCCGGATCTATCTTTTATCATATATTAAAACCAAAAATACCTTGTTGCATTTTCTTTTATTTATTTTATTTTGTGTTTTTGTTTGATCTATCTATGAAAACCATACAATTTAATCTTGCTCGTAACCATCGAGGGATTGACAACCCCTTGTTCGTGTTGGGTTGCAAGGATTTGTTGTTTGTGTGCAGGTGCTGTTAACGAGGTGTTGCTTGGTTCTCCTACTGGATTGATAACCTTGGTTCTTAACTGAGGGAAATACTTATCTCTACTGTACTGCAACATCCTCTTATGACACCCTGGTTTTTTGCCCTTTGTCTTTTTCTGGTATTTTATTGTAATTTGATTTGAAACTGAGTTTTGAATCAACTCATTTGGACTTCACACTTGGGCATTGTTTTGATTTTCACCCAAGTGACTCCACTCACTCTCAAAAACATCTCTTGCTCTCTGATCTCTCAAAATATTGCCATTAGAATATTTTTCTCAAAAGAAAAATATTCATTTTCTCTCTGAAAATGACCTATTTCCACTTCTGCTCCAATGCAACCCCTATTTTTCTTGCTCACAAAAATCTGAGAAAATTCCCAAATATTCTTTGGACCATGCATCATCTTCCTATGCAAAAATATCCTATGGGCATGTGGATTATTTTTGCTATAGAAAATCATTTTCATTCTGGTCAGAACTGGTACATTGTGAAGCAAGTACCTTTTGACAAATCTTCTTGAGCTGAAATTTTGAAGTACCCCTTAATCACCAAGTTTCAGCTCCTAACTCTCTCTTGATCTTTCTCTAATATCCTCACAAGTTTCTGTCCAGAAACATACAATGAAGTTCAAGTCATTCCTTGTCGACCTGGCTTCGATCCATCAGCTCAGAGAGACCCAACACCGTAGGGATAAGCTCCCAGACATGATCTAACCCCTCAGGCACACCGTGTTGTGCCAGTGCACGCGGTGACTACATGTGGACAAGGCATCTGGCATGCATGCAGCGTGTTCGGCGCGTCGGTTTGGCCTCGGCCTCGCCCGTGCGTCCGCCCCAGGCCAACCTTGTTTGTCTCTAACCCTCACGAGCCTCGACTCGTCGCCCATGACCACACGCTGGAGCTTCCCGACGCCAGCGACATCTGCTACAGAACCGGCCACGGTGGAGCAGGGAGCACAGTGCCCCCGTGAGTTCGTGCCATCGCCCTCCTTCGCCTTGTGCGTGGCCATTTGCCCTCATTGTGACCGCGTGACTCCCTCGACCCCTCCCATCATCACTGAGCCGCTCGCCGCTCCAGAGACTTCTCCGGCGACCTCGAACCCCGCCTCGGCCGCACCTATATATAGGAGCCCTCCCGAGCTCATTCAACCACACCACCCACCTCCTCTGACCTCCACACCTCTCGTAGAAGGCCACGGTCAGGCCAGGCGGGCCTCTGGCCACCGTTCCGCACCGGAGATCACCGTTCATCCCCTCTCGGTGCCCTGCTTCCTCCGACACTCCTCGACGTATTCCACCTCCTCTGGCGTGTTCGTGGTGCTCTCCTAGTCGTGCTGGTGCTACTGGAGCTGCTGAAACGCCCCTGCCTCGCCGGAATCGCCTTCTCCGACGAGCTCCCTCCAGAAACGCCCCTGCCTCGCCGATGCCTCTGGAGACGATTGAAACGTCTCCAAGGTATCTATAATTTTTTATTATTCCATGCTATTACATTATCTGTTTTGGATGTTTTATATGCATTAATATGCTATTTTATATTATTTTTTGGACTAACCTATTAACCTAGAGCCCAGTGCCAGTTTCTGTTTTTTCCTTGTTTTTTAGCTTCGTGGAAAAGGAATACCAAACGGAGTCCAAATGGAATAAAACCTTCGCGATGATTTTTCTTGGACCAGAAGACACCCAGGAGACTTGGAGATGAAGTCGGAGGAGCCACGAGGCGGCCACAAGGGTGGAGGGCGCGCCCAGGGGGGTAGGGCGCGCCCCTTGCCTTGTGGGCCCCCCGTGACTCCGCTAACCTAATTCTTTCGCCTATATATTCACATATGTTCCCAAACCACCAGAAGCATCCACGAAAACACTTTTCCACAACCGCAACCTTCTGTACCCGTGAGATCCCATCTAGGGACCTTTTTCGGCACCCCGCCGGAGGGGGATTCGATCACAGAGGGCTTCTACATCAACTCTATTACCCTTCCGATGAAGCATGAGTAGTTTACCTCAGACCTACGGGTCCATAGCTAGTAGCTAGATGGCTTATTCTCTCTCTTTGATTCTCAATACCATGTTCTCCTCGTTGTTCTTGGAGATCTATCCGATGTAATCTTCTTTTGCGGTGTGTTTGTCGAGATCCGATGAATTGTGGATTTATGATGAGCTTATCTATGAATATTATTTGAATCTTCTCTAAATTCTTATATGTATGATTTGATATCTTTGTAATTCTCTTCGAATTATTGTTTTGGTTTGGCCAACTAGATTGGTTTTTCTTGCAATTGGAGAAGTGCTTAACTTTGGGTTCAATCTTGCGGTGTCCTTTCCCAGTGACAGTAGGGGCAGCAAGGCACGTATTGTAATGTTGCCATCGAGGATAAAAAGATGGGGTTTACATCATATTGCTTGAGTTTATTCCTCTATATCATGTCATCTTACTTAATGCGTTACTCTGTTCTTCATGAACTTAATACTCTAGATGCAGGCAGGAGTCGGTCGATGTGTGGAGTAATAGTAGTAGATGCAGAATCGTTTCGGTCTACTTGACACGGACGTGATGCCTATATTTCATAATCATTGCCTTGGATATCGTCATAACTTTGCGCTTTTCTATCAATTGCTCGACAGTAATTTGTTCACCCACCATATTATTTGCTATCTTGAGAGAAGCCTCTAGTGAAACCTATGGCCTCCGGGTCTATTTTCCATCATATAAGTTTCCGATCTACTATTTTCCATCATATTAGTTTCCGATCTACTATTTTGCAATCTTTTATTTTCAGATCTATATACCAAAAAACCCAAAAATATTTTATCTTCTGTTTATCTATCTCTATCTGATCTCACTTTTGCAAGTAACCGTGAAGGGATTGACAACCCCTTTATCGCATTGGGTGCAAGTTGTTTGATTGTTTGTGCAAGTGCTAGGTGATTTGTGCGTTGTCTCCTACTGGATTGATACCTTGGTTCTCTAACTGAGGGAAATACTTATCTCTACTTTGCTGCATCACCCTTTCCTCTTCAAGGGAAAAACCAACGCAAGCTCAAGAAGTAGCAGGAAGAATTTCTGGCACCATTGCCAGGGAGATCTACGCCAAGTCAAGACATACCAAGTACCCATCGTAAACTCTCATCTCTTGCATTACATTATTCGCCATTTGCCTCTCGTTTTTCTCTCCCCCACTTCTATGATTTTTAGAAAAACACAAAAAGATTTGTCTTTTTATTCGCCCTTCTTCCGTTCGTCTTTTTGTTTGCCTCTATGTCTTACTTGGCTCGTTTGCTTGTTTGCTTGGTATATTTGTGTGTGTATTGAAAATCACAAACCAAAAAGTTTATGGATCCTCATCCACTTGCTAATCTTTTTAAGAGATCCAATTATGATGAACCTATTGCTAGTGAGTTGAGTGCACTAGATTATCTTTATGAAGTTTTGCTTGAAATTCGTGAATCTAAAAATTGTGATGAAGTGTTAAAAGAAGAAATTTATGAAGAGATTCACGACAGCTCCTTGGATGAAAAGCATGATTGCAATGGTTCTACTATAAATTCTATTAATGTCAGTTGTGCTAATGATATGCAAAACCCTAAGCTTGGGGATGTTAATTTTGCTATGTCCACTACTTGTTGCAATGATCATGATTGGGGTGATTTTTCTGATGATCTTGGAAATTTATTTAAGCCTCGTGATGAATATGATATTGATAATAATGCTTGCAATAATATTGAAAGTGGGTTTGGAAGAGTGTCAACTTTAGATCCCACATATTTGGAGAATATTCAATCTTATGAAATTTTTGATAAAAGTGGGTTTGGAGAGGTCATGACTTTAGTTAATGTTAATCCCACTATTTTTGAAGAGTGTCAACTTCGCATGCATGTGGATCATGTTGAGAATATGTTATGTGATAGCTATATTGTTTAATTTTCTTATGATCCTACATGTAATTATTATGAGAGAGGAAAATATTGTTGTAGAAATTTTCATGTTACTAAATTACCTCTCTTCATGTTGAGATTGCTATCGTTTCCTCTTTCTTCCTTGCATATGCTAGTTTTTGCTTGCCTTGATAATCTGTTTGCCTATAAAATGCCTATGCATAGGAAGTATGTTAGACTTAGATGTGTTTTTCACATGTTTTATGATGCTCTCTTTGTGCTTCAATTCTTGACTTTCATGTGAGCATCATCGAAATTTCAATGCCTAGCTAAAAGGCTTTAAAGAAAAGCGCTTGTTGGGACACAACCCAATATTTTTCTTTTCTGTTTTTGAATAAAGTAATTCATCTAGCCTCTGGTTAGATGTGTTTTTGTGTTTTAATTAGTGTTTGTGCCAAGTCAGACCTTTGGGATGGCTTACGGTGATAGTTGATTTGATCTTGCTGAAAAACAGAAACTTTTGCATCCAGTCACAGAATTTTAGTAATTCACTGGAGCGTTGAAAAACCCTGAATTTTTTACACAAGATTTATATACAAATTTCCTCTGTTTTCCTAATTTTTCAGAAGTTTTGGAGTAACATAAGTATTAGAACAATTCGGATCTTCGCAGACTGTTCTGTTTTTGAAAGATTCTATTTTCTTTGTGTTGTTTGCTTATTTTGATGAATCTACGGGTAGTATCGGGGGTATGAACCATGGAGAAGTTGGAATACAATAGATATTACACCAATATAAATAAAGAATGAGTTCACAACAGTACCAAAAGTGGTTATTTATTTTCTTATACTAACGGAGCTTATGAGATTTTCTGTTGAGTTTTGTGTTGTGAAGTTTTCAAGTTTTGGGTAAGGATTTGATGGACTATGGAATAAGGACTGGCAAGAGCCTAAGCTTGGGGATGCCCAAGGCACCCCAAGGTAATATTCAAGGACAACCAAGAGCCTAAGCTTGGGGATGCCTCAGAAGGTATCCCCTCTTTCGTCTTCGTCTATCGGTAACTTTATTTGAGGCTATATTTTTATTCACCACATGGTATGTGTTTTGCTTGGAGCGTCTTGTATTATATTAGTCTTTACTTTTTAGTTTGCCACAATCATCCTTGCTGTACACACCTTTTGAGAGGGACACGCATGAATCATGATTTATTAGAATACTCTATGTGCCTCACTTATATCTTTTGAGCTAGGCAATTTTGCTCTAGTGCTTCACTTATATCTTTTTAGAGCACGGCGGTGGCTTTATTTTATAGAAATTATTGAACTCTCATGCTTCACTTATATTATTTTGAGAGTCTCTAAACAGCATGGTAATTTGCTTTGGTTATGAATTTAGTCCTAATATGATAGACATCCAAGAGGGATATAATAAAAACTTTCATATAAAGTGCATTGAATACTATGAGAAGTTTGATTTTTTATGATTGTTTTGAGATATAAAGATGGTGATATTAGAGTCATGCTAGTGAGTAATTGTGGATTGTAGAAATACTTGTGTTAAAGTTTGTGATTCCCGTAGCATGCACGTATGGTGAACCGTTATGTGATGAAGTCAGAGCATGATTTATTTATTGATTGTCTTCCTTATGAGTGGCGGTCGGGGACGAGCGATGGTCTTTTCCTACCAATCTATCCCCCTAGGAGCATGCGCCTAGTATTTCGTTTCGATAACTAATAGATTTTTGCAATAAGTATGTGAGTTCTTTATGACTAATGTTGAGTCCATGGATTATACGCACTCTCACCCTTCCACCATTGCTAGCCTCTCTAGTGCCGCGCAACTTTCGCCGGTACCATACACCCACCATATACCTTCCTCAAAATAGCCACCATACCTACCTATTATGGCATTTCCATAGCCATTCCGAGATATATTGCCATTCAACTTTCCACCGTTCCGTTTATTATGACACGCTTCATCATTGTCATATTGCTTTGTATGATCATGTAGTTGACATCGTATTTCTGGCAAAGCCACCGTTCATAATTCTTTCATACATTTCACTCTTGATTCATTGCACATCCTGGTACACCACCGGAGGCATTCATATAGAGTCATATTTTGTTCTAAGTATCAAGTTGTAATTCTTGAGTTGTAAGTAAATAAAAGTGTGATGATCTTCATTATTAGAGCATTGTCCCATGTGAGGAAAGGATGATGGAGACTATGATTCCCCCACAAGTCGGGATGAGACTCCGGACGAAAAAAAGAGAGGCCAAATAAGCCAAAAAAATGAGAGAAAAAGAGAGAAGGGGCAATGGTACTATCCTTTTTCCACACTTGTGCTTCAAAGTAGCACCATGATCTTCATGATAGAGAGTCTCCTATTTTGTCACTTTCATATACTAGTGGGAAATTTTCATTATAGAACTTGGCTTGTATATTCCAATGATGGGCTTCCTCAAATTGCCCTAGGTCTTCATGAGCAAGCAAGTTGGATGCACACCCACCTAGTTTTCTTTTGAGCTTTCATACACTTATAGCTCTAGTGCATCCGTTGCATGGCAATCCCTACTCACTCACATTGATATCTATTGATGGGCATCTCCATAACCCGTTAATACGCCTAGTTGATGTGAGACTATCTCCTTCTTTTTTGTCTTCTCCACAACCACCATATTCTATTCCACCTATAGTGCTATGTCCATGGCTCACGCTCATGTATTGCGTGAAAGTTGAAAAGATTTGAGAACACTAAAAGTATGAAACAATTGCTTGGCTTGTCATCGGGGTTGTGCATGATTTGAATATTTTGTGTGATGAAGATGGAGCATAGCCAGACTATATGATTTTGTAGGGATAAGCTTTCTTTGGCCATGTTATTTTGAGAAGACATAATTGCCTTGTTAGTATGCTTGAAGTATTATTGTTTTTATGTCAATATTAAACTTTTGTTTTGAATCTTATGGATCTGAACATTCATGCCACAATAAAGAAAAATTACACGGATAAATATGTTAGGTAGCACTCCACATCAAAAATTCTGTTTTTATCATTTACCTACTCGAGGACGAGCAGGAATTAAGCTTGGGGATGCTTGATACGTCTCCAATGTATCTATAATTTTTTATTGTTCCATGCTATTATATTATCTGTTTTGGATGTTTTATATTCATTAATATGCTATTTTATATTATTTTTGGGACTAACCTATTAACCTAGAGCCCAGTGCCAGTTTCTGTTTTTCCTTGTTTTTTAGCTTCGTGGAAAAGGAATACCAAATGGAGTCCAAACGGAATAAAACATTCGCGATGATTTTTCTTGGACCAGAAGACACCCAAGAGACTTGAAGATGAAGTCAGAGGAGCCACGAGGCGGCCACAAGGGTGGAGGGCGCGCCCAGGGGGGTTGGGCGCGCCCCCTGCCTTGTGGGCCCCCCGTGACTCCCCTGACCTAATTCTTTCGCCTATATATTCACATATGTTCCAAAACCACCAGAAGCATCCACGAAAATACTTTTCCACCGCCGCAACCTTCTGTACCCGTGAGATCCCATCTACGGACCTTTTCCGGCACCCTGCCGGAGGAGGATTCGATCACGGAGGGCTTCTACATCAACTCTATTGCCCTTCTGATGAAGCGTGAGTAGTTTACCTCAGACCTACGGGTCCATAGCTAGTAGTGTGATGGCTTCTTCTCTCTCTTTGATTCTCAATACTACGTTCTCCTCATTGTTCTTGGAGATCTATCCGATGTAATCTTCTTTTGCGGTGTGTTTGTCGAGATCCGATGAATTATGGATTTATGATTAGCTTATCTATGAATATTATTTGAATCTTCTCTGAATTCTTATATGCAAGATTTGATATCTTTGTAATTCTCTTCGAATTATCGGTTTGGTTTGGCCAACTAGATTGGTTTTACTTGAAATGGGAGAAGTGCTTAGCTTTGGGTTCAATCTTGCGGTGTCCTTTCCAGTGACAGTAGGGGCATCAAGGCACGTATTGTATTGTTGCCATCGAGGATAAAAAGATGGGGTTTACATCATATTACTTGAGTTTATTCCTCTACATCATGTCATCTTACTTAATGCGTTACTCTGTTCTTCATGAACTTAATACTCTAGATGCAGGCAGGAGTCGGTCGATGTGTGGAGTAATAGTAGTAGATGCAGAATCGTTTCGGTCTACTTGACACGGATGTGATGCCTATATTTCATAATCATTGCCTTGGATATCGTCATAACATTGCGGTTTTCTATCAATTGCTCGACAGTAATTTGTTCACCCACCGTATTATTTGCTATCTTGAGAGAAGCCTCTAGTGAAACCTATGGCCCCTGGGTCAATTTTCCATCATATAAGTTTCTGATCAACTATTTTCAATCATATAAGTTTCCGATCTACTTTTTTCCATCATATTAGTTTCCGATCTACTATTTTGCAATCTTTTATTTTCAGATCTATATACCAAAAAACCCAAAAATATTTTATCTTTTGTTTATCTATCTCTATCAGATCTCACTTTTACAAGTAACCGTGAAGGGATTGACAACCCCTTTATCACATTGGGTGCAAGTTGTTTGATTGTTTGTGCATGTGCTAGGTGATTTGTGCGTTGTCTCCTACTGGATTGATACCTTGGTTCTCTAACTGAGGGAAATACTTATCTATACTTTGCTGCATCACCCTTTCCTCTCTAAGGGAAAAACCAATGCAACCTCAAGAAGTAGCAACGACCACCACGACGCCGTTCGTCCACCTCCAACTGAGCCACTGGTACGTGCATGTTCACCGTAGAATGCCACGTCCATCCATCGACTCGGCGGCGGCGGCCGTGGCCTCCTCGCCGGAGAACCACCAGCGACCGAGCCGCCGTCCTCTGATTCTCTCTCTCTCTTTTCTAACCCTGCCAGTGGGGCCCGCCTGTCAGCCTCACTGTTCGTCCACCGAAGCGGTATAAGTGGAAGCGTATTCCACAAATACGACTTCGACGTCACCCACACTGGTTATTTTCAAAAATCATTTTAATTCAGAAATTTAACCAAACTTTGACCAGCTCTAGTTTCTATTCTACAAGTCCAAATGATATGATTCTTTTTGCATTGGTTTTGTCTTGAGCTCCTCTATCAGCATACAAAAGATGAGATTTTTGCTTGCTGTAAATCTTTTCTGGTGTATTTAAAAGTGTTATGTGACATTTTCTTTTTGCTATTTTAATTGTTTTCACAAGGAACTTGCTGCCTTGAGGAGAACCAGGAGGACTATGACCCTCCTCTGCACTAAGGCAAGCCATCACAAATATTTGCAAGAATGACATTTCAATGATTATGATTTTCACTTGAATATGGTCCCATATAATGCATATAGAAGATTAAAATAATATCACTTGTGCTGGTTTCATTTTCATGCTATGCTTGCTATATTTTCAGTGGTAGTTAAGTTGTTTGGTTAAGATTATGTAGTAGAGTAACATGATTATGAGCATGAGTTAATTCATACCGGCATTGTGTTGAAATGGTGCATATGGTAATTGTTGCATTTTCATGGCATACTATGACTCGGAAAGATTTCTTTACAAGATTGAAACCTGATAATAATCCAGCTTGAACATACTGTTGATTGAGTCATGGTGCCACCGAATCGAGCTTCCCAATGCAACCACATTTGCCTTTATGGGGAGGCCCTTTCTCGGTGTGTTGTTATGCCTCTCGCTGGTGCCTCCAACTAGGGAAGGTTATGCGCTTGCGCTACCCTAGCCCAGTAGGCAGGCATAGCCTTGTGTGCCCGTAGTTGATTTGGTACCATTGTCCCCATTTGGGACCGTTTTGTTTTGCCACGACGGTGGCCGTTGGATGTCCGGAGTGGCATCGGGGCCACCCATGACTTAGCACAAAGGGGAGTTGGTCAGAGTGGTCGGGAGAGTGTCATGACAATAGATTGATTCTGTCGGAATGTCATTGGTCCACCCGAATGGGAGTTCGAGGCCATGGGTTCTATGGTGTGGGTATAGTGTACTAACCTCTGCAGAGTGTGTTTAATCTATCGATAGCCGCGTCCTCGGTCACAGATACAGTTCGTAGTAGGTCACATCATGGATCAACAGAAATATTTAACCTGCACACTAAAGTTATACTTGTGACACATATTATGATGGTGAAGTTTTTGAGACCGTCGAGATGGTTTCTTTTGTGATTCGGAGGTGATCACCGTGGTAAGATGATGTTCGGGGTTACGAGGTAACCAAGATGGTAAGCGGGTCTGAGAGACCCTGTTATGAACACTGTCACTTCATGAGTAGCATGTTAAGTTCTTGCATTCAACCTGCTTAAATATCATGTTGTTGTTTGCCATTGTTGCTTTATTTGTGTGAGCTTGCGAGTACATTCAAAGTACTCACCTGGCGTGTCATGCCAGTTTCAGGACAAGCCGTACCGGAGTTGGAGTTGCATCGTTGCATCACAGTCTAGGCCGTGTCCACATCAGTGTCCCTGTGAGATGGAGTTACACTACGTCATCTTTCTGCTGCCTCGTAGCTTTATCGTCGTGCTCAGGACCCCTGTCATGTTCATTAAATAATGTACATACGTGCAGCAGCACAGTGTGTGTCGCTTGGCCTCGCTACTTGATGTACTATCGAACCTATGTATCAATAAAGCGGTTGTCTTTCTGTACCAAGTTGTTGTGTGTTGCCAGAAGACATGATCCATGGGCTGGCAATGCAAGGTAAACCGGTTGCTCTAAGCCGGGGTGCCACAACACTTGGTATCAGAGCCGCGCTGACTGTAGGACGCCCTAGATAGCTAACATGCTAGTTTAACGGTAGTTAGTAGTCCTGAGTGCCGGTACCGTATGTTTGCATCTGATTGTTGCATTGCATGAATATAGTTTATTTTTATTACTAACCAACTAATGACTGTGAGTGTAGATGGCTCCAGTGCCGTACCCGTACCAGTCTGAGCCAGCACCCTACACTTCTCCACACCTTCTTCGGAACATGTGGCGGTGACTCTACCCTAATGGCGATGACCCGGTGTACCAGGTGTATCGGGAGTGACTGGTAGACTCGGTGTACGAGTACCACGCTGTCGGCGTGCGACACCTATGGGACCCCAAAGGACCCCTTTACGATTCGGCGGGGGGAGAGGTATGCGCAAAGAGCAGAACCAACGATCGACGCGGGGTGATTTTACCCAGGTTCGGGCCGCTGATCAGCGTAAAACCCTACTCCTGCCTTGCTTAATTATGAGTGTTCTTGAGCCCAGGCTCCAGGAGTGCTCGCAATGAACAGTACGTTCAAAGAGCTGCTACGCATGCAGAATGGGCTAAAAGATCATCCTCTCTGTAGCAGTTGCCTTGGGCCTCCTTTTATACGCTCAAAGGGGTCACCACAGTGGCAAAATGTACATACATTGAGGTGTAAAGTAGCTACAGGGTCATCATACCTAACCCCTGACGGATTAGGACGAACGCATTTAATGCACCATGAGGTGTCCGTTTAGGTGTCCTCACTTTCCTGGGGATGGAAAAAGGGGCCTTCCCATCAGCACCGCTTAAGCTCTCCTCCATTGGTGCGTCGCTACACATCCAAAGAAGGACCCAGAATGTCGGGTTTGTTGCTGTGCTAGAGCGGCGGCACAACAACAAAACCTTGCCGGGTGCTGAACCTTGCCGGGCGCCGAACCTTGCCGGGCCTCGCAGGCCATCCCGGCAAGATCTTGCCGGGGAAGCTGGCCTGCGGATTCCAGCTCTTCTTATCTGCTGATCCTCAGATCTTTGACTTGAGAATTTCCTTGGTGGCCTGAGTCAATCTCGATCCGTTCCCCGACAAGCCTTGCCGCGAGTATGGCTACAACTGCCCCTGCACAAGTACGGGGTACTAATGGCCCAATACTTAGTACACCGACAGGAGCCCCCGGTCCTAGGCCACACATGAGTGTGAGGCGTTGTTGGGCTAGGCCCAAACAATGCACGGGCACACGTGGTAGGGGATTAACTGCTCGCGAATATCCGGTTTACTGTGCCCCCCACTACGCGCGTCGAAAGCGCGATGTGGGAAGCGTGCCTTAAAAGCTGCAACTGCAACGCGCCTGCAGAGGCGCATTCACATTGGGGAGTAAAAGAGGCGGCCCCGCTCCTTCCCCATAAAAAGGAGAAACCGCAGAGGCACAAGCCTATTTACCCCGCTTTTCTTCTCAATCTGGCTATCGCCATTGCTTTCCTTCTCTCGAGCTCAGAGCAAAGTCTTCCCTCTTCCGCTCGCCGCCTCCACGCCCGCTCCATCCCCGGCTTCCGCCCTTGCAGTCGCCATGCCGCCCAAGACCAGCAAAGGCAAGGGCAAGGAGGCGAAAGCCGATGTCCCGGAGAGCGAACTGGTGAAGATGCGGAAGAAGTACGTCGTCTTTGCCCCGTCGCTCGATGCGGAAGCTTTGAAGAGGCGGTACCAGTGTATGTCGGCGAGGGAGACGCAGGCTCACCCCGCCACTCGCGTGATTCCAGGTTCTTGCTCCAAGAGTGGGTCAGACAGATACCCCTTTTTCGTCGCATATTTCTATTGCGGGCTCTGTCCTCCATTTTCTGACTTCTTCAACGACATCATGTACACATACGGCTTCCATCTTCTTGATTTCACGCCGAATGCGGTACTGTGCATGTCCATCTTTGCTCATCTTTGTGAAAACTTTGCTGGAGTGGTTCCCAATACTGCTCTTTTTCGCCACTACTTTTTCCCTCGAATCCAAAAAGGAGAGGCCCTCTCTGGTTCTATCGCCTGGATTCCAAGGGCTTGGAATAAGGAAATATACCCAGAAGGAGTTTACCGCAAGAAGTGGGACGAATGGCGGGCTGAATGGTGCTGGATCAAGGAAGCAGATCCCCATCCATTCTGTCTGCCCCGGCAACAGAAAGCGGTCCGCGGCAATGACTGGAGCAGTCTTGCCGCTGAAGATGAAAAGCTCACAATCGCCACCACCAGGATTCTTCGCCTGAAAGCTGCCGGGCTAACAATGGAGATGATTGGCTTCGACTTTCTCCACCGCCGCATTGCCCCCTTGCAGAATAAAGGAAGGCCAGCTTGGGAATACCGAAACGCAGCAGACATCATGAGATTGCGCCCCGGGTTGAATAACAATCTGACTACTATGCAACTTGGCGCTCTCCGTCAGAAGCTGTTCCAGCGCGACAACAAGCATCGGTTGCCGGCAAGGATTGTCCCTCTATGCAACAACTCTGCCTTGGGGTCAATTATCGCTACCATGCTATTGTTCAACGCCCACAGTCTCGACGCGACATGGGTTGAGCCATCCGAGGAAGATGCACAGAAGTTCTTTGATAACTTGATGGAGAGGGCCATCCGGGAAGAAGCAGACTTACTCCGAGTTACCACCGACGAAGAGGTGGTATACATCGCCACCAGGGCGGAGGAGGCAAATCTTGCCGCGGAGGCCGGCAGCATCGGCTTCACAGAATGGGAAACCAGTGACGCAGAGGTAGTAGTGGAGAAAAATCCTGCCGGGATGGACAAAGCTGCCGGGGAACAGTGCAGCACAGCCGCTGAGAGCTCATCCTACGAAGATGCGGCTGAAGAAGAACCGCAAGAAGAGCTCCCAGCCCTGAAGAAGACAAAGTGTGTTCTTCGAAAGGATGCATCTGGCATCCCGGCAAGCCAGCCTTCCTCGAGCGGCGAGGCTCCCGGCAAGAGAGCGGCCGGCAAGACTGCGCCGCGGCAAGGGGTTCGACAGCAACCTGCGCGGCGCGCGAGACCCACACCAGCAGCAACTGCTAAGGCGGCAGGGGTGTCTCGCACTACCGCACCAGAAGCTGAGGTGATGGAAACACGCCAACCCCCGTCGCCTGCCACAGCCAAGCGACCTAGGACCCCTCCTCCGCCTCCCTACTCAGACATCGCAACGGAGGTCGATTTCGACATCTCCGGCTTCAGTCCAGAGCGAGAAGAGGAAGAGTGAGTACCTTGCCACAACCTTTATCTTCCAATCTTGGATCAATCTTACTGACTTGCTTGTATTGTCTCTGCAGCGATGCAGAAACCTTGATGGAGAGGATGACGAAGAGGACAAAGACTTCCACGGGCGACGAGCCCCCGGCAGGCTCCACGAGCATGCCAGAAACTGTCATCATCAGCCCGGAGCTCAGCCCTCAATGCAGCCCCCAGCACAGCCCCCAGCGCAGCCCCCAGTGTAAGTTCACTGCTCTTTTTCCGCTGGCGGGCGCTGAGGTTTCTATTCTTGCTGCTGATATCTCTGGGCTTGCAGGAGAAGAACGGCAACAAGGAGAGTTATTGGAAGGCGCCCCCCGTCGTGCCACCTCCATCGACCACGCCGCCCACAAGCGCATCCCCGGCAAGGGATCCTACCGATGAGCCCATCTTGATTGAGGAGGAGCCGGCAAGCATGGACACCGGCAACCTTCCCCCGGCAACCGAGGTTGCCGGGAGGGGCGAGGCCACCTCTCAACAGCTCGATGCAGGTAACAGATTGCCTCAGAGCGCTTGCTATTCTTTCCTTTATCTCTTTTTCTTTGGTCCCTTCGAACTTCAATCTTGATCTTATTCTATTCCCTCCTTCGTCCTCCAGAGTTCCCTGTGATGGAACACATGGACGTCGACGTTGTCATCGAGGAGACCGCCAGGGACGCCGCTGCCGAAGCAGACAGGATCGCCGCCAGCGAGGCCGCCAAAGATGCCACTATCGAGGCCGGCGGTGCTCTTGCCGAGGAGGCCGCCAAGACTACACAGGAGGAACCCGCCAAGGAGTCTACTAAAGAGGGCGGCAAGGATGCTGGTGACCGTACTGATGGCATTCCTATCGCAGGAGCGCCAGGCGCTGCGCCGGCCACGGAGCCCCCTGCCACTGGTGAGGCGGTTTCTGAGGATCAACCGTCAACATCCGAAGGCCCCTCATCCAGCAAATATCTCAAAGTTGGCGAGAACCTGTTTGTCAACTTGCCGGGGATGGCAAGCATTGGGGCACCGACCGAAGGGGAAGTCTTCAACGAGGAAATCATCGCTGCTGCTGGGCTTGAGGTTGTTGATGATCCAAGCGCTAGCAGCGGCAAGTCTGAAGAGGATCAGCTCCTTCAGGCCATGGGCAAAAATTTCCGCAAGCTCCAGGCTCTCCACCGCGCCCAGAAAGAGAAAGCGGATTCCAGAATGGCAGTTGTCGAGGCGGCCGAAGCAGATTTTCAGAGGCGCGTCGAGCAAATGCAAGTCTGGTACGCCGAGGCCCTCCAGGAGTTGACTGCCAGCCGGGAACAAGTGAGCCAACAGTGGACAGAAATCCTCCTTAAACAATCTGATATGGAGAAGGCGCAGGATGAAGCTACGCACAGAATTGCTGCTGAAGATGCTCTCCTGATGGGGCGTCGCGTTGCGCTTGATGCTCACGAGGAAGATCTCACCGCACATGAGCAGGCGCTAGCCGCCAAGCTTCGCAGCAAAGATGAAGATATCGAGAAGCTTGTCGCGCGGCAGACCCAGTAGCTGGAGCAGAAACACAAAGAGGCGCTCGAAGCTCTAACTGTAGACCACGCCGGCAAGCTCAAGGAGGCCATCGATGCTGCCGAGGCTGCAGAGGCCGCCAAGAATGAGCTGAGCGACAAAGTAAAGAAGCTGGAAGTGGATCTCGAGGAACACAGCAAGGAGCTATCGACGCTCAAAGGTGATAGGGAAAAAACCCTCCACACCCTGGCAGAGATGCAAGTTGCCATGTCTAACAAGACCAAGAAGCTCTCCTCAGCAAATGATGCTATTGTCGTTCTGGAATTGAAGCTGACCACATTGCAGAAGTCTCTCGAGGCCGGCAGGGCCCGCGAGAAGGCCCTACTCAAAGATCTTCAGGGAGAGAGGAACCTGCTCAAGAGCACTGCTGCCGCCCAAGTTGATTATGAAAAGGGGGTGGCAATCTGGACTGGACGCCTCATCGATGCTGCAGAGAAGCTCACGGCAGAACTGTCAACCATGGGCCTGTCAAACTTCAGATATTCTTCCGAGGAAAGGATATCTTCGAGTGCCAGGTTGACGATGTTCTTCGAGAGCATCATTGATGCCCTGAAGTTGCTCCAGTCTAACCGGGTGACCCAATTGGCCAACGAGACCTGCCGGCTTTGCCGGGCCGTCCTCCGCAAAGTACTTATCAAGGTGATGCACCACAATCCCGGCATCGACCTCTCCAATGTGCTTGGCCATCTGCCAAAGGATGCAAATCTCGAGGCACTTGAAGAGCTCGTCGCGCCTATCCTTGAGAAGGTGGACTCCATCAAAAGGATCGAAGGCCAGCGCAGAGATTAACTGCTCCACCTCTTCTTGCCGTCGTCATTCCATGCCAAAGACAATTAAGTCTCAAGTTAGAACTGCGGCAGCTTATTAATGTAATATATCTTGCTTATGTTTGGGTACATGCATGCTATTTTCCTTGTCTGATTCCTTTGTGTATGGAGTTCACCCTACGCTTACTGAAAAACTTGCCAGCGCGCAACCTGCCGCGAGCGCTGGGTGCGGGACTTCAGTAGCCTACCGGAGGCGCAGCGGCCGGCAAGACTCCTTGGCGTTCTCAGTGCAGCCACTTAAATCGTTGAGCGGACTCGAAACAAAGTAAGGGCGCAACCGATTACAACAAGGGTTCCTTCGCGTGCAGATTTTCCATACAAAAGTCGGAATCATCCAAGGAAATAACTTTGCAATAAAAGAAACTTGTTCTAAGTTTTAGAACTTAGCTTTCTGTCACTGTCCTTCCTCCAGCAAGTGTCGATTCTGAACGTCACCAACTGGTACTCATATCTCCCTTCCCCCCCCCCCCCGGCAAATGTGCACGCGAGGAATCCTTCTGTCTTTTAAGAAAAAGAAAGAAGAGAAAATAGAGATATGAAACCTTGGCGGTTCGTTAGAACTTACCGGGAGTAGGTGCCATACAACATCTTAGACAAACATGCATATATAAATATGAACATGGAAATCAAAAAGGAAATGCACAACACTTAAATTTATTCATCTGGGCTCAGGATCTGTGCCTGGCTTTGTACAAAGGATCATGTGCCTTGCCGGCAAGACTTGTCCAAAAGGGTGGTTGCCGGGAGCCCCCGGCAACCGCGCCTTATGGGTAGAACTTGCGAAGATGTTCGATATTCCAGGAATTGCTCACTGGAACGCCATCTTCGGTCTCCAAGCGGACAGCGCCAGGCCTGGTGACTCGTACTACCCGATAAGGGCCTTCCCACTTTGGCGTCAACTTGTTTGAATTCTTGGCGGACTGAATTCGTCAAAGAACAAGGTCGCCTTCCTCAAGGCTTCGGGCATGAACTTTGCGGCTATGGTAGCGGCGCAAAGCTTGCTGGTTGCATGCAGCTCGCACAGCAGCCTGAAGACGATTCTCCTCAAGGAGCATAGCGTCATCTTGCCACAGTTGCTCTTGCTCAAGCTCAGCATAAGCGAGCACTCGAGGTGATCCGTACGTGAGTTCCGTGGGGAGAATTGCTTCCGCTCCGTAGACCAGAGCGAAGGGTGTCTAGCCGGTGGCTCGATTTCGTGTCGTTCTGATTGACCAAAGAACCACCGGCAACTCATCAATCCAGCGTCTTCCGCACTTTTTCAGCCTGTCAAAGGTTCTGGTCCTGAGACCGCACAGCACTACAGCATTGGCCCTCTCTGCTTGGCCGTTGCTTCTCGGGTGAGCAATAGAGGCAAAACAAATTTTGCCGCCAAGGTCTTGGACGTACTGCATGAAGGTGCGACTTGTGAATTGCGTGCCATTGTCGGTGATGATCCTGTTAGGCACACCAAAACGGCAAACTATCCCTTTAAAGAACTTGACGGCTGATTGTGCTGTCACCTTCCTCACTGCTTCCACCTCCGGCCACTTTGTGAACTTGTCGATAGCAACGTACAAGTACTCAAAGCCCCCGGTAGCACGGGGGAAAAGGCCCAGTATGTCGAGCCCCCAGACCGAAAATGGCCAGGAGAGAGGGATTGTCTGAAGAGCTTGAGCTGGTTGATGTGATTTCTTCGAATGAAACTGGCACGCTTCACACTTGGTTACTAGTGCAGTTGCATCCTGGAGAGCGGTGGGCCAAAAGAAACCTTGCCGGAATGCTTTCCCGGCAAGTGCTCTTGATCCTATGTGAGAGCCATATATGCCTCCATGTATTTCTGCCAACAGCTCTAGTCCATCCTCCCGAGGAATGCACTTCAATTTCACACCGTTTGGTCTCTTTCTGTACAGGACGTCATCGACGAACTTGTACATAACAGACCGACAGGCTACTCTTTCCGCTTCTTCCTGTTCCTCCGGGAGTTCTCCTATTTGAAGGAAATGGACAATGTGTTGCGCCCATGCTGGAGCCTGGGGCTCGACAGCTAGGACTAAAGGCATCTCCTCCGCCGGGGGAACGTTTGTCTCGACGGCAAGGACCTGAGCCCCTGCTGGAGCCTGTTGTTCCCCGGCAGGCATGTCGTTGATCCCGGCAACTTCCTTGCCGGCGGCTCCCGGGAGCTCTGCCGGAAAGTACTGACCAGAATTCAATTTTCTTCTCTTTTCTTGCCGCATTGATGGCGCCACGGATGGTTGAGTCAAATGGAGTACAAAAGTTCCTGGTTCCACAGGCAACTTGAGGGCAGCACGCTTTGACAGGTCGTCAGCGACACTGTTCTCGACATGAGGGATGTGCTCCATTTGCAGACCGTCAAAGTGCTCTTCCATTTTTCTCACTTCATCTACGTAGGCTTGCATCAATGGACTCTGATAACTCTTATTAACTTGCCTAATGACAAGCTGTGAATCGCCTCTGATGACGAGCTTCTTGATACCAAGGTCTGCCGCGATCCTGAGACCGGCAAGCAAACCCTCGTACTCTGCAGTGTTGTTCGTCGAACTCTCCCGGGGAAAATGCATTTGGACCACGTACTTGAGGCGCTCTCCGGTGGGTGTGACAAGCAGCACACCAGCACCGGCGCCTTGCAGCGAAAAAGCCCCGTCAAAGTACATAACCCATTGCTGGTCAATTTCCTTGCTGGGGAGAGTTGTTTCTTGAACCTCTTCGTCTGGCGTTGGGGTCCATTCCGCAACGAACTCCGCCAAGGCCCTGCTCTGAATTGTCGAAGTGCTTTCAAACTTGAGGCCAAAGCTCGACAACTCCAACGCCCACTCCACGATCCTGCCGGTTGCTTCTGGATTTCGCAAAATCCGTTGCAACGGAAAGCGAGTGACGACGGTGATTTCATGTGCTTGGAAATAATGGCGCAGCTTCCTCGAGGCCATAAGGAGGCCGAAAAGCAACTTCTGCACGCCAGAATATCTTTACCTAGCTCCTTGTAAAAGAGAGCTAACAAAATAAACTGGGCACTGCACCACCTTTCTCTTCTGCAATGATTCCTCTGACTGCACAGATCTTGTCTTGCCGGGATCAATCCTTGGCGGGGAAGATCCTGCCGCGTCACCTGACGGTCCTGCCGCTGGTGTTGCTTCCTCATCAGCTTCTCTCTGCGCCACTAACGCAACACTAACCACTTGATTTGTCGCTGCTAGATACAGCAGCAACGGCTCTTGTGGTTTAGGCACGACTAGCGTCGGCGGAGAGGAAAGGTATTTCTTAAAATCTTGCAGTGCAGCCTCCGCCTCTAGAGTCCATTTCATTGGACCTGCCTTCTTCAAAATTTTGAAAAAGGGCAGGGCGCGCTCAGCAGATTTGGAAATAAACCTGCTTAGAGCAGCAACACAGCCGGCAAGACGACGCACATCCTTGACGCGTCTTGGCGCTTCAATCTGCTCAATAGCTTTGATCTTGTCGGGGTTCGCTTCGATTCCCCGACAAGATACAAAGAATCCGAGGAGCTTGCTGGAAGGAACACCGAACACGCACTTCTCAGGATTGAGCTTTAAGTTGATCTTGCGCTGATTTGCAAACGTTTCTTCTAAATCTTGTATCAGCGTCGCTTTGTCCTTGGTTTTGACCACTATGTCATCCATGTATGCCTCCATATTTCTATGGAGTTGAGGCTCAAAACCGATTTGGACCGCTCTCGCAAATGTAGAACCAACACTTTTCAACCCGAAAGGCATTCATATAAAACAATACGTACCACATGGGGTGATAAATGCGGTCTTTTCTTCATCTTCCTTCGCCATGAAGATCTGATGATACCCTGAGTAGGCATCAAGGAAGGACAGGAGATCACAACCAGCGGTGGAATCCACAATCTGGTCAATGCGCGGCAAGGGAAAGGGATCTTTTGGACAGGCTTTATTGATATCTGTATAATCGATACAAAGCCTCCATTTCCCATTCGCTTTGCGCACCACAACCGGATTGGCCAACCAGGTTGGATGAAGCACTCCTCTGACCAATCCTGCCGCCTCCAGCTTTCTGATTTCCTCGGCAATGAATTCTTGCCGCTCAAAGGCTTGCTTCCTGACGCTCTGCTTAACGGGCCGCGCGTGAGGATAGATAGCAAGGTGGTGCTCAATTACCTCCCTGGGAACACCGGGGATGTCAGACGGTTGCCATGCAAATACATCGACATTCGCCCGCAAGAAGGCAATGAGCGCGCTTTCCTATTTGTCATCTAGGGTGGAACTTATGGTGAAAGTTCCTCCCGTTCCGTCCTCCCTGACGGGCACCTTCTTGGTCTCTGGCGGAGCAGCCTTGGATTTCTTGTTCTTGCCGGTGGAACTCTCTGGTGCATCCTCGACGGAAGCGCAGCACTCCGAAGAGGCGCACTTACCGGAGTTCGCGCCAAGATTCTCGCCGGTCTTCTTCTTCTTCCCCCCGGGAGTTCCAGTGGCAGGAGCAGATGCCTTGACGGCAGGTGCTGCAACTGCTTCCCAGTAAAGTTGGTCAGCACAGATGAGCGCATCTTTCTTATCGGAATGGATAGTAATGACGCTCAACGGCCCGGGCATCTTCAAAACATTGTACGCGTAGTGTGATGCTGCCATGAACTTAGCCAGCGCTGGCCGACCAAGGATCCCATTGTATAACATGGGGATCTTGGCTACATCAAACACTACCTTCTCGGTCCTGTAGTTGAGCTCGCTACCAAATGTTACCGGTAGCGTAATCTTGCCCTTTGGCTGGGTTCTTCCCGGATTGACCCCTTGAAACGTGCCCGTTTCTTCGAGGTCTTCATCAGGAATTTGGAGCATCTTGAGCACATCCGGTGAGATTAGGTTCAGCCTGGCCCCACCGTCAACTAGCATTTTCGTCACCTTGAGGTTGCGAATTATTGATGAGACCAACAATGGCAAGCACCCGACCGCAGTTGTGCGATCAGGGTGATCCTCGGCATCGAAAATGATAGGCGTGTTGGACCACTTCAGGGGCCTACATGCATCTGGTGATGGCTCCGCTGCATTGACTTCCCACACCCACTGTTTGAGTCGATGGTGGGAAGAATGCAACGAGGCGCCCCCATCGATACACATGGCCTCTGTAGCTTTCTGGAATTCTTGCTCACTGGACTCATCATCTTCTTCGTCATCATCTTCTTCTTTGTCTCGGCCTCGAGCAGGCCTCTCCCTCTATTGCTTGGCCTTGTCGCGGCGACCCCCTCGGCCACAGCGCTTCTTGCTGGATCCGTCAGCACCATCATGGGCCTTCTCCTTATCTCGCCTTTCATACTCAGCCCTCTATTTCTCGGCAAGCTGTTCAACTTGCCGACAGTTTTGGAGATCGTGGCCCTTGGTGCGATGGATCTTGCAATACTGCTTGCCGGAGCTTTCCGACTTGTCGGCCCCCGCCAAGGCCTGATAGGAAGGGCACCCGGCAAGATCCTTGCCGGGGTCACCAACCTTGGCCTTCTTGGCGGCACCGGGGTTGTCGGATTCCTCGATGGCAAGCACGGCCTTGCCTTCACGTTTCCTGTTCCGCCGCCGGCCTTTCCTTGACGGGGTCACGGCGTATTCATCTTCGGATTCGCCCGCCGCGCCAACAACCTCGCCAGGGAGTTTCCTCCCCTCTTCAGCTTGAGCGCATTTGTCGGCCAAAGCATAAAGCTCGGCAATACTCCTGACTTTGTTCATCGCCAGCTCTTCCCGCATTCTGCGGTTACGCATGTTCTGATGAAACGCGCTAATGACAGCGGCAGGGTGAACATTAGGAATATTGTACTGCACCCGGCTAAACCTCTGCATAAACTTGCGTAGGGATTCGCCCTCCTTCTGAGGGATGATATGCAAATCACTCTCTTGGCCAGGAGCTTGGTGGCCTCCAACAAAGGCGCCAACAAACTGATGGCACAGATCTGACCAAGAAGAAATAGAATTCTCCGGCAGATGCATCAACCACGACCTGACGTTGTGCTTGAGCACCAACGGGAAGTAGTTGGCAAGTATCTTGTCATCTCGGCCCCCGGCAGCCTTCACCGCAATGGTGTAGATGCTCAGGAACTCCGAGGGATGAGTCTTACCGTCATATTTCTCCGGGACCTCTGGCTTGAAGGTTCGGGAATTGGGCCACTGGACTTGCCACAGCTCACAGGTAAACGCTGGAGTCCCTACCTCGTAAGGCAAGTCTCCTGCGTCCCCTGGCGCAGGCTCGTCGACAGCCGGCCCTGTGCGCTTATCAGACTGATAGCACGCTTCCCGTCGCCGCTTGATGGTAGTTCGAGCGTCCTCTTTGCCTCGTTCCTAGAGAACTTGATGCTGGTCGCAGCGCATCCGTGGATCAGACGACGCCTTGGAAACATCATCACGGCGATCGACCTGCTGGGTTGTCGCCCGCCGCTGGTGTCGCGGAGGGGAGTGCACCGTGGTTGCACCACCTCCGGTTTTCTCCACATCGGCTCGCGCCGGATCGATGGGCCTTCACTGTGAGGGCCCTGCCTCCTGTGGCCCATCTTTGTTGGCGAAGCCAATAAGGCTTTGGATAGTAGCTCGCCACTCCTCCATCTTCTCCCGAGCAGGAGGGAAATCGAGGAGCAGCTGCGCACGTGCCAAGGCTTCCGCTGGCATAGGCGGCGGCGACAGGTGCGAGGTACGTGAGGTGCTCTGACTCCTAGCCATGTTAGAAGGAGCACCATCCAGTCATGCGACCACGCGCCACCTCCGTCGGCAGCTCGGTGTGCATGCTGGGCCCGCGCATCTTGGGACCGATGCGCAGAAATCTTTTCATGGGGACGCCCTGAACCACCAGCGCCATGACGTCGCTCATCGTGCACGACCTGGGTAGGCCGCGACGCTTGCGCCGGCGCGGGAGCTCCAGCAGGCGTCCTCCGATCTCTGGAATTCGTTATGCCACCTGTAGGCAACACAGCTTCGTCTCTGGATCCAGCGGCGTGTGGGTTGCCACTGCCACTGCGAACGATGCCGCTCACCTGGCTTGGATCACCGGAACGCCGTGGAGGCTCTAGTCCTCTTCCTTCTGCACCCACGCCATCGCCCGTATGCGAAGGCGCAGGCAAAACAGACGTGGATGATTTTCCTCAAATTTCAATCTGCTTGATTGCTCCTGAAGCACAAACAATTAGTTCAAAAATTATTTTCAGATATGGGTTTGCCTGAAAAAAATACCACGTTTGTGTCAGTTTCATCAGTTCATCAGTCCTACTCTATAAAGATTTAGTTTAAAACAATTGCACACAGTATGCTCTGTCTATATGTTACACTATTAGGTTCATCAGTACTACATGTGTTGCATCAGTAGCACATGTCCTATGATACGGAAGCTGATAGTACATTGCAAATGCTTGCATCAGTTCATTACACCCCTGCCACTTGATACACAATTTGGATGTCGAGGTTACTGTCAGTACCTCTAATGTGCTTGCTTTAGTTACACTCAAAAAACATAAAATTATGCATCAGTCCAATTAGCTTCAACAGTTTATATAAGGTTCAACTACCAATGCAAGTTATATGTTGTGATTACTAATAGTACATGTCCTGTAGCTGCATCAGTTCGAATGAGGAAAGACTATTGTTGAAAAAAATTAAATACACCTGTTACACAGTAAGTTCAATGATACAGAAACCAGGAGTACTTCTAATGTAGATGCATAAGTTCTAGAGGAAAAACACATACATCCGTTTTATTTATGCCTACTGTCCACAACTTCAATGTTTAGTTTATTGGCAGTGCACCAAATGTTCATGCATCAGTTATAGGGAAAAACATAAAAAAACTGTGCATAACCGATGCATCAGTGCTAAACATGTCCATCAATCAGTTCGACTGAAAGTACATCAGGGAGAAAGTTTAATAACGCCCAGCGATGCAAGTTTAATTTATATGTTACCTTCAGTAGATGACATGTTACCATCAGTTATAGGAGAAAAAGCCAGAAAAATTAATCCTAAAAAGTGTTGAATGTCATTGCAGAAACATGCAAGACGACACACGTAGGGAGGGTTCGATGAGCCAAGCAGATATGAGGCGCCGCCTGGTTGGGTAACACCAGAAATAGCCCCCGGATACTTCAACAATACGTGCAGATTTCAAGCTACACTAGAATCATCAGAAGCACGGTATGGTTCTTCTCTGCAGCAAACACCGCTTACTGGGAATACAAGCTTTGCCACTGCCGGGGTGCAACAAGGTCCACAATGTCCCCAACAACAAATTTTTTCCTTCCTTGGCGCATGCCGAAAGGCAAGGACACCAAGGCTTCCACCAGTCGCTCCATCAACATCAATCATCCGTGCTGCAAAAGCGGTTGTGATGGGACGACCAGGCCAAAGAGACAGGAATGTTCACCAGTCTAGTAGGGTGCAAAGTTGTAGATATGAGCCGTATAGACAGGAACAACCTCACAACAAATCTGAGCAAAGACAGCCGTACAATGAGAGACAGAGAGCTTCATCAACATTGCTCCCTCCAAGAGATGCATTACTACATGTGCTAAGGGTGACACCACCCGCACCCATACACTAGAGTGAACAGCAAACACTAGATGCAGCACAGAGCTATACACATGTAAGTATCCATTTAGAAAAAACATACAAGTACAGTCTATACCATAGTACTGTGACCACTCCATCTAACATTTTCATCACCATGTTTTGTTTGCTCACTTTTGCGTGCAGCCCCCTACCATTGAAGCTTATGTTCTACCAAGGCTAGAGATGCGGTTTGAAACTTTCAAAGAAGCAAAGGACTTCTACAACATCTATGCAAGGCATGTGGGTTTTGCTGTCAGGGAAAGTTCTAAGGTTAACATCAGAGTCTACCTTTTGTGCACATGCTATGGAGTTTATGAATCGAAGGTTTCAGATGGAAATAGACAAACGAACAAAACCACTGCCAGGACTAACTGCAAGGCTAAAATGAAGCTGAAGAAGGAAAAGGATGGAACACTTGTCGTAAAGGAGATATGCTGGGAACACAACCACATGCTAATGGTCAGCCCCCAAATGCTTGTCTTCTTGCACTCCCACAAAAACTTTGACAGCATAATCTTGGAGTACGTCAAGTACCTGCAGTTCAAAAGCATTGAACATGCGCAAATCATGAGCATACTGGGCGGCGATGACCCCGGTGGCTACTTCCTAGAAATTGAACGCCAAAGACCTGATTAACGCGTAAGTACAAACTTGTTCTCCTCCCAGACCCCCTCCCTCTTTTTTCCTCTGTCAGTTCAAACCGATTACACAACGCATGACCTGATGCCAGTTCCACATGCATTTTTCAATGATTGTTTTCTTTTAATACGCAGGAAAGCAAAGAATTCAAGGATGGATGATTTGGATGATGTCCTAAAGACTATCAACTTCTTTATAGAGATGAAAGCGATAAACATGGAATTCTTCTGTGACATACAACTTGATGAGTCCGACAGGGTGAAGAACATATTCTGGGCGAACGCAAGCTGCTGAGGGGCATACCAAGACTTTGGTGATTGCGTGATGTTTGACACCACATATAAGACCAACAAGTACCATATGCCACTCGGGGTGTTTGTTGGTACTAACAACCATTTGCATACTACATTCTTTGCTTTCGCCCTCATAAGAGATGAGGATGCATATTCATTCAGGTGGCTGTTAAAAACATTTTTAAGGTGCATGAGAGGGAAGGCTCCTACATGCATCCTCACAGGTACAACCGCCAAGCAAAGAAAAGGAAAATAACACAGTAAAATTGTTGTGTCAGTTCTATTTGTATATATGCACTAGGATTCGCTGACCACTCCACGTCTCTTTTCTCATTAATAGACCAGTGCCCGGCAATGGCTTTGGCGATCCTAGATGTTTTCGAAAAAACAATACACAAGCTATGCCGCTGGCACATTATGAAGAAGTACAGGGAACACCTCGCGTACCTGTACAACCTCCACGAAACCTTCAAGGATGAATTCACATCAATCCTCAACTGGCCCCTCATGCCAACTGAGTTTGAGGCTGCCTGGAAAGCACTCATGGATAAGTACAACCTCCATGATGATGCAACGATGGTGTCAATGTGGAACGAGCGGGCGAAATGGATATTAGCTTACTTTAAAGAAATTTTCTGTGCCAAAATGACATCCACACAACGCAGTGAGAGCATGAACTATGCACTCAAGAAGAACTTCGTAAATGAGAGAAAAAACCTGCACCAGTTTGTCAGCCAGGTAAACACCTGCGTCAAAACCAGGAGGCAGAAAGAGAACAATGAGACAATGGGTAACCGGGAATAGCTCTATCCCCCGTCGTAAGACAAGAACGTGCTTACTAAAGTAATTCTTTCTTACTTAGACAAGTTTTTGCTGCGAGAAAACTAATAATTTGTTCATCACACTTGCTTGCGCAGAAACAACAAAACACGCTGACCCTCTATGGGTTCGACACTTAGATGGCAAAGATTTACTCACGAGGTGTGTACAGCGAGATAAAAAAGAGGCTAAAACTGAGCACCCTCTTCACGATGACGTAGACGGATGAGCCTAGAAAGTACCTTGTGCGCTACAACAACCCGCAAAAATAGTTTGCGTGGTCTCAACACACATTCCAGGTGGTTGCAGACCCCGTGGGAGAAATATACGACTGCGAGTGCAAGCTGTGGGACCATACAGGTGAGCACTAAAAAAGATGTTACAAACTATAGTAAATTTTTTTGCAAGTTTTTATTCGATTGAAATGACAGAAAACATGCACCTCTTCCAAAAAAACAGATATTTTCTGCCTGCATGTCCTGTGTATGATGCAGACAAATAAGGCTAGTAGCATTCCGGAGAAATACATCCTTAGGAGATACACCAAACGCCCGAACATCTAGCCAATCTTCAACAGAAATGACTTGAGGACAGTAGCATCAAACAAGGCCTCCCAATACTACATTGAAAGAACACTGCTGCAGCTGAACATGAGGGTACACAAAAAAAGCTTGATAATCCAAGACCAAATGTCGAGGTCACGGGTCAGCATGGAAAGTCTTGAACAAGAACTCGACGCCATGCATTCTGCTGAAAACGGAGATGTCGCAGACAACGAGGCAGAAAAAATTGAGCATGATGTCGCTACAATCTTATCCGAGATGAACCATCTGGGAGCTATTGATAGCTACGACAATGAGGAGGAGGAGCAACAACAACTAGAGCCTGCCCATGTGCACACTCAAGAGCAGCAGCATGCTCACGTGCAAGATCATGAGCTTGGCGGTGCTATAGGTGACCAACATGACAATAGGCGATCCTACCACCAGCAGCAACACAGGGTAATTAAACCACCCATATTCTCATGCACAAAGGGAAGGAAGAGTAAGACGCAAGCAGCAAAAGAAGCAGCCAAAAATCCGCTGCGCCCCGTCAGACACGTGGAATTCGGCCTGGACGGCAAACCACTCGGGATAAGGGCTTGTGGTGTTTGCAATGTGGTGACCAAACATAATTCACGCACATGCCCACACTGCACAGATGCCATCGTCGAAAAGGAAAAGCTGCAGGTTTCTACCAATGGAGATGACACACGTAACAGCTACACTTGCGGCAAGTGTGGGGGGACTGACGGACATAATGCCCGCACATGCAAAGTGGGCAACGTCAATGGTGCTGAACAGATACAGGGCAAGGTCCAGAGTTCCAAAAAATCAAAAGAAGAGGATGAAGAAGAAGAGTTTGACGAGAATGATGACCAATCAGATGAAGACAATGAAGATGACAATATTGGGGATGAGGAACCTGAAACTGACAATGAAGCTGCCAAGGCTCAAGTAGGAAAAGACGCCGACAAGGGACAGCATTCGCAACTAGTTAGAAGGAGCTCAAGCCTGAAGAATCCATAGTGCTTGTGCTGCCGCGTCAATTAAAAAATAAGCTTGTACTCTCGGTCGCCTCGGTACACAATGAAGAATCATATCAGAAACACTGTCGTTACCAAATCTTATTTAGCTTTATTATTGATTTCTGGATCAGTACTATAGTTAAGATACCATTTGTGATTTGTGCCTGTTGGACCAGTGACATTATTATGTAAACCATTTCATAAACCTTTCTAATGCACTCACAAATATATTTGAATTGATCTGGATTTCTGTAACATCAACACTACTGTCGACCAGTAACTCATAATTTTAAAAAATAAAATGAAATTCTGATAGTACATCAGTACTAATAAGTCTGGCATGTCAGTTCAAGGCAGAGCAACCAAACACACCCGTGAACACCTCAAAAACCATTTTTCAAGAACTATGACTGGTCTGCCAGTCCTAGTTCAGAATGCCCATCAATACATAAAAGAATTACCTCAAGCAAACAGAAAAATTAGAAGTACAAATATAATAAACCTGTACTGATGAAAAACTAATTTATCTGTAAAAAATACTTCTAAAAATTATGTTGATTTAAACAATCGTTTCAAAAAACAAGGTTTAAAAAATTAGCATGACACACAATATAAAAAAATGCTCAAAACAACGGCACATGGGCTGGCGTGATACAAAAATAATACACTTGTATTGGTAAGTTCACCCACACATCAATCACCAGTCCAAGTATTCGTCACTCAAATAGTACAAAATGCCATCATTAACGACTCTAAGACGTGCAAGTGGGACAAGCAGCTGGTAAGTACACCTTGACAAGACTGGCCAGTGCGACTAGTGAATACCCCTGCAAAGAAATTGGCTTGGACGGGTGATTTTTCCAGGCCACCGCCCGTGCCACCCACTGGGCAGTTGCCACGACGGACTGCAACGGTGACCCCACGACCACTACCCCCACGTCCGCCATGAACCGCCTCCCCCACGTCCCCAACCACGCCTTGAAATACAGCATTCGCCTCCATCTCTGCCTCATTCCGAGAACCACCATTGCCCCTCCATCTCCACTACCAACTCCCCACAACATCTCTCTTTGAAGCCCATGGTCACTCGAGGAGGGCAATGGCGGAGGAACCGTCTGCCAAGCGTCAGCGTGGCGAGATGTCCGACCAGAGCAGCAACCTCAACGACATTCACGTCCCCGGTGAGAAACTCGAGTGCACCGAAACGCTCACAGGCGTTGACCTCCATGGCAAGGAGACGCTGGAGGTCATCTGCACCAGCAAACCAGACGAAGCCGACGAGATGATTAGAAGGCTCAGGATGAAGGGAGACGGCTTGTATCCTAGCTTCATCGGCATTGATGTGGAGTTTACTAGAAAAGATGAACCTCCGCAGATGGCAGCAGTTCTGTAGTTATGCGTGTAGTAACTCTGCCTGGTATACCACATCGCCGCGGCTACAAAATGGTGAACCAACCTACTCATTTGCCCTCTTCATTCATCTGTTTAATTAGTACTGCTCCCTCAAAATTTCATTAACTAGTTTCCCAACTAGATGTTGTAGTGTAGTTTGTGAAGTGGATGCACTAGTACATGTTTCTCAAGTAGATGCACTAGAATATATTTTGAACCTAATGCACTGGATTAGTATCTAAAATTGTTACACAAGATTAATTTCTAAACTTGATGTACTAGTGTAGTTTCTGATCTTGATGCACTAGTGTAGTTTCTGGATTTGATGTATTAAAAGATGTTTCTGAACTTGATGTAGAAAAGTACTTTCTGAACTTGATCTAATGTTATTTTTAGCAGCAAAATAAGTAAGAACTTGTTGAAGCACTGGTATAGGTTTTTTTATTCAACAAAAGAAAACTAAACTGGTACTAAGCAGCACATATATCATTGACTCTGGTATAGGTTTCTGAACTTGGTGAAGCATTTGGTGAAGCACTGTAGATACCAAATGAAAAATTACATGGTGTACTTGAATTTAATTTCAGAACTTTGTGTACTAGTTTCTGAACTACATTCATCCATGACTTATACTATATAAGCATCTACTTCAAGGATTCATCACTTGTTAACCAAAAAAATAGAAGAATTAAATCTTGAAAAGAACACTAATCTTCAATATGTCTCTCCCCTTGCAGGCCAAATCGCCTCAAAGAGCTCCTGAAGGAGGAGAAGTTGTACACCTTTCTCGGTTTCAGCATTAAAGATGACAAAGAGATGCTGAAGAAGTCTGGTTTGGAGATCAACCCCAACAACTTCATTGACATTCAGCGCAACTGGAGAGTTCCATACACCGGAAAAGAGTACGACTCCTTGGCTGATGTTGCATCCGATGTGATCCACCCATTCTACAACAACATAAAGAAGAAGATCGACAGGGAGGAAGACCATAAAGTTTGGAGGATGAGCCCACTGCCAGAAAAGCTCATCAAGTATGCAGCGATAGATCCGTACGCCACCTACCAGTCATGGAAGGAAATCGACAACATCAAAACAGGTCTGGAAAGGTCAAAAGAGGAGAAAGAGGACCCCTACTACCACTGCCACTATGCGGGATGAAGAGACATCAAAGTCTGCCTCCGTGTTGCTTGCGCTTGTGCTTGTCCTGTATCTTGTTTCAAATTCGTAGTTTGCTTTTGTTAGGTTAAACCAGTTTGCTTATGTCATGTGTGACAACATTGAACAAGTTTGCTTATGTCAAGTACATAGTTTGCTTATGTCATTTAGCAAGTTTGCTAGCTTCCTATTTTGTTATCCATCATTTGAAGTTGAAGTAGCTTGTGAATGAAAGTTTGTGGCTACTCTTCAGCACTATTTATGGAGCAACTAATCACACAGGGATGTTTCATGTGTAGTTTAGATTCAACATTGTCCGGAAAACAGAATGTTGAAAACATTCAGTACAATTTGGGCTGCTTAACATGCTTGTAAAAACAAATCCCTTAGGATATCCTGCTGCAAAGTTGAAACAAAAAACTTAGTACTTCATGTACTGTTGTCATCCCTATGATCTAAGTTTATATGAACAAAAAATGCACCAACACAACTTTTAACACTAACATAGACTTGTACTAGCAGCATATATTTCACAAAACGCCGGCAGACTAAGAACAACAACAAATAGTAGCCTTGGACGCTCAGTACAGCTTAGTCCTGTATGGCACTAAATAGTTTCTAGTTTTAGGAGAACACAGAAAAGGTGCCATCACACTAAAAGACTAATTTCTAGCCGAGGACAACATTCAGTACTAACAATATCATGCTTCTAGTTGTTAGAAAATTAGTAAGTACTGCAACAAAAAAGCTAAGAACCATCAGTACGTATTTAATAGTCACTAACATACTAGGAATGACAGTATTGGTACACTTGAACACATAGTACATCTTTACTACAAAAAAGGAACAAGAAGCATCAGTTCGCATTCCTTAATCATTGATAGACTAAGAATAACAGTACTAGTACAATTGAAATCTCAGTACAACTTAGTTTATACGACAAGTACAATGATACCAAATAATGCCAGAAGACCCTTGAGAATAATCACAACCGAGAAAAAGAAGGCCAAAACTCAATCAAAAAGATATCAGTTCGACCAAGGAGAACATTCAGTGCTAATAAAATAGTGCTTACATAATCAAAGAAAATTCACAAGCACCACAACAAAAAGCATCAATCCACATTAATGGAGCAGTGAGGTACTAGTTTCAAACAAAAAATAATAATGACCGCCCGAGGACAGGCCAGCCCTACGTAGGAGGATACACTTGGACTCGAGCCCACGGCAGAACCGTTGGCAAATCCATAGTAATCGACACTGCGCGGGGCCAACCGACCAGGGCCCACAGGTCATGGAAAAGAGAGCGAGCGCCATGTATAAGCGCTCAGGTAAGTATTCAAAGGAGTTTGACAGATGAGCCATGGCAACACTTATAAACCGATCGAGAGCCCCCTCAGCTAGCGAGGTGGGACTAAACTCACAGCGCACGGGCAGCCTGCAGTGCACAGTAGCGCGCACGGGCCATTTAGGCCGGAAAAAGGCCCAATACGCCTGATCCTTGGAATCCTCCCTCGTCTCCAAATTGTCCTCACCCCACCCCATAAGGCCCGTTGAATAAACCAGAGCGTGTGAAAAAAATTGTAAACTACTACAAAAAAGTTCGAAAACTGAATATAGAAAAGTTCAAATACATGTTTGCAGGCAATAATTTTAAAATAAAATAAATTTAGTTCTGCAGCACGGATAAAAGGATAAAAAATACGCTACAAAAACAATGATACTTTAAAAAGCGGAGAAATTAATAAGGCTATCTGTTAAATGTAGCTAATTTAAACGAGTGGATTAATTTTTACTTTGAAGTTCAACTACTAAAATGCAAGAAGTTCAAACAATATTGGTTCTCAATTCTGCTAAATTTCTTATATTTAGATAAAATCTGGCTAGAGCTGACCTAACAATTTCGTCGTGAATAATCTCAATCCCAAAAAAACTTCAGTTCTAACATATTATATGACATCAGTTCTATGAAACCACGAAGGGTCAGTCAACTCACGCTACATCCACATGCTAATGTGAAACCAATTTTCAAAGCCTTACGCTATATGAAATTACAATTCAGTACTCACATCACTATAACATTAGTACATGAAAGAGGGTACAGAAACTATAAAGGTCCAACTTAGGTTGGGACAGATGAAAATAAAATAAGTCTCACTTTTGAGCAACAACTTGCAATGCACTGAAAAAAGTGTTTCAGTTCAACTAGTGTATAAGACTTCAGTGCAAATAAAACTTAACCAAACAAATCCCCGTGAAAACAAACACGAGTAAAATAGCTATTCAACCACATTCTCATCACAGAAAAAAGTTTGTAAAACGTTGTGCCACACTAAAAACATCACAAAGTATCCTGGTTATTACATAGTTGACAAGACATCCAAACCCTACAAACAAAGCCTACAATGTTTTCAAGACATAAATCACACAAGTATCCCATTCACTACAAAAATGATAATCAATTCTTCTATGCACTAGGAGCCAAAGCCTGAACCTCCTCGGGAAGCTCCATCACCAAAACCTGGTTATTCGGGTTGAACACGACTGTATACAGATCCTCAGCATTCCAATCAACAATACGCGGCTGCAAAACAAAAAAAAACAAATAATCAAAAATCATGACACAGAAAAATGAAAAGGCAATCAGCCAAACAAAGATAGTGAAAGCTGAACTAGAACTCACATTGTTATTTTGAATGTTCTCGATGTTCTTTTCACCATCAGAGGTCCCCGCAAACTTCAGAGCACAATGGCCACATTCATTTGGCCCTTGAAAGGGAACCTTGACAAACCTTGGTCTTTTTGCTAAAACCTTCCAATTGGGCGACTTGCTTGCATTATACTAAGCATCAGCATACACAACCTTCATTACTTCGACCAATCTAGAGATCTGTAAATTAAAGACCACCAAAAAAGGAAAAGAAAGCACACATTTCAATTCTCAAAAAAGCAGAAAGAAAAGGCGGAAAAATTAATCTAGTAGAGATAATCAATATCACTCATAATCTTCTTGCAGTCTTTATGATAGGTATTCTTTGAAGGACGATGGTTCTTGCCATATGGTAAAGCGTCGAGGATGTCAACGGTACTTCAGTACCGATTCATGACATATAAGGAATAGTGTGACACTTTCAAATCCGTTGATAAAACCATAGGTTTGAATAGAGGCATCATGACCTAAAAACAAATAACCAAAAGATATATTAAATATTCAAAATAAAAACCTGCATAACAGTGAACAAATAAAACAAATATCAGCTAGTAGATCTCACAAGGTCTGTAGTGAGCAAGTCTTCCCCATCTCGAACACAACTCTTGAAATCTCTCGCTGCACTCTCCCACATTAAACTCTTTCTCTTCATCGCCGTAAAACGAACAGTCAAGCACAACCTACAAAAAAGGCAAAAAGAAATAGAGAGGGGAAAAGGATCAACAAGGAAAGTATTTTAAAAACTCGTAAAACAATAGACAGTCTTATTTCACAGAAAGAAATGATCTGATTCATTACCGTGATGAAATATGGACTCAGCAATATCCTTTCTCTAGATGCGAAATCAACATTTCTTTTGGGGTCTCGCTTCCATTTATGAATGAGGAAGTCCATTACATCACCCTCTGTCGGGGCAGGGTTTCGGGGACACAAAAAAATCCCAGAAATTAACCCCTCGTGTCATCACCAGCCCAGGATTACCGTTACTGGCGGACACGTCCTTGTTACAGATTACCAAGCAATTACAAGAATTGGATACAAGACCATGAAGGTCTAATGATACAGCGATGATATCTAGTGACGGGTGATGGAAGCGACTTGTGGTTCTCCAATGTCGATGGGGCTCCATTCCCACAGTAACGGCTCACCTGGATAATTCCTATCCCGCGTGGCTGCCATCCTAGGCTCCGCACGGACGCCGCAGTGGTATTCCTTGTAGAACTCCTGACCTAGCCAAGTAAATAGCCAAGGACAAGCCTATGAGTACATTTGAATGTACTCGCAAACATTATGAACACAAGATATACCGAATGCATATGCTCATGTTGGATTAAATGCAGTGCTCATGCTGACAAAAAAATTTAAAACATGGCATGGCAACAGTGATATGGTGCAAAAAGACACATAATATAACTTGTTAGTCATAAATCAAGGAAAGGTAAGAGAAATGCCAGTCGGGTGTCAAAAAGTGACGCCATGGTCGGTCTTGAAAAGAAATGCCAATCGGGCATCCACAAGAGTAGTGGCGTGACAGACCGCCTGAGAACTCGAGGGACGCCACGGAGAGGTCTTGAAAAGAAATGCCAGTCGAGTGTCAAAAAGTGACGCCACGGTCGGTCTTGAAAAGAAATGCCAATCGGGTATCCACAAGAGTAGTGGCGTGATAGACCACTTGAGAACTCAAGGGATGCCACGGAGAGGTCTTGAAAAGAAAACCGAATGCCCGGGGTAGTCTAGCCAGCCCCTGAGACACTCAGGAAAATAAAATAAGAGAAACGGGTTAGTCCACAATAATATGCATAACCACAATAATATTAATATGCATAGTATTAATATGCATAGCAAAAATATTCATGGTAGCATCAGGGTGACAACAATTATCCTGCAAAATAATTCAGGCTCAATTTAATTATTTTCTTCCGAAGACCGACACTTGACCAACCCAAACTGTAGTCCTTAACCGCGGACACGGCTATTCGAATAGGTTTAAACTCTGCAGAGGGTGTACTCTTTACCCACAAGTAAAGGATTTCTGTCAGTACCGTGACACTGACTAATTCCCATTACGGTCTTTGGGTTGAAAACACACCTGACCAGCACACACCAGATTAACCGTCCGGATGCCAGGAATCACCCAAAGCATCATTTCAGAAAAACTCTAAGTCGGGGAGACAACAAACTCGAGTAGCATGGGATCACTATTAATACGCGCGGATTCCAAGGGGTGCCCCCCTCTTGTCTACAACCAGATACACCCATGCCCCCAGACCCGATGGCAGGATTTAGTCCATGGCCGTGGAAACCCTCATCATAGCCCTCTATGTGGTGTGTGCACGGAAAGGGGTTAACAACTTACTAAACCATACCCCACCTGTGGCAGGGACAAGTGGCAGCACGAATCAAGTATGGGGGTTACCGGAACAAGTCTTGATCTACGGTCGACTCAGGAGGCTCAAATATTTCCTGAAGTGGTTAGCACAACAAAGTATTCTTTCAACAGCAATACCAACAGGACCACAACCCTTGCATGCACCAACATGCATAATCAACAAGGCACGATCACGCTTCAACGTGATCACCCTTCTATTGGTACTGTATTTTACTTATACCTGCTCCTGCAAGTTAGTCATGACAAGCACACAATGCACGGTACAATGAAATATGCCAACTCTACATGCATGCAAATTTTATTTGAATTCAACCTATGCATGACTCATATATTCTTGCAAACATTTAACCATACAATCACCATATCAAGTGTTCAAGATGCTTGCCTTGAGCATGCAGAATTATTGGGTGCACTCCAAAAGTTTGAAATATTTATCTCCCCTCATTTTCCTATTTTCAAAAATATTTAATTACCACATAAAGTCATAACAGTGCTAAAAAGTTGTTTGGAATTTTTTGAAATAAATGCTAAAATAAACTAGATGAAAATTAAGGAATAACAGAAAAAGAATCAATATATTTGGAGTTAAGATGATTTACTTAAGGAGTTTCTAAGTTGGAATAATTAAAGAAATGGACTATTTAATAGATCCAGTAGAAGCAGAGCTTAGGAAAAATGTTCACCTAATATAGATAAATAGAACATGATTTTATAAGTCTGCAGAAATTTGAAGCTTCAAATTTGGATTTGAAACGGCGGCTGTAGAAATATTTGAAATCTGATGGAAATGAAAAAGGGAAAAGGGCAGAAGTGTGCTTGGTTGCGATTTAGTCCCGTGGCGCTACTGGGCTGAGCACAGCCACTCGGCTGTGCGGTAGGTGGATGACGTCGATGGCGTATTTGGAAAATAAGCTTCCACTTACAGACGCAGGTCCCGATCCCAGTCACTGACGATGGGTCCTGCGGGCCCACCAGTCAGGTTTGGCTGGTCGTCCTCGCCGTTTCTCCCACGGCAGAACAGAGGCGGGGACTCCGGCGACCGGCGCTGGTGAACGGAGGCATCAATCGAGGGGTTGAGCTCATGGGCGTGCTCCCCTCACCGAGACGGACACAGGGAGCTGCGCCTTGACCACCGGAAGTCACCAGGTCGCCGACGGTGAGCTCTGCAGCGGGCGGTGGTGTCGGCCTGATTGGGGCTTTAGTCCACAGTACTTTCTCGGTGAAATTGATGAGCAGAGTGGGTTCGTGGGACTACAAGGGGTCTAACGGCGGAGAGAATGGGAGTGCGGAGGCTCTGGTTGCGCCAGGATCAACTGGACCGGGGCGGCGGCCGTGGTTGCCGGAGTTGGGGAAGACGGCCGTTTCCGGTCGTGTGGCTGCTCATGGCGGATCACTGAGGGAGAGGGAGGTGCTGTGGTGATGATCAAGGACCTGGAGTGGCTTTTTTAGGCGAGGCAAGATGGTTCCGCGGGTTCCCGAACATGAACGCGGTGGCGATCGCCATTGATGGCGTTTCGAGGTTGTTGGCATGGTCGGCGGTGTTGGTGAGGATGGTGGTGGTCATTAAGAATGCCCTGAGTGTGCTGGTTGGCTTGGAGGGGCGCCAGGTGGCTCGGACGGTGCCGTCCACAGTAGACTGCGGCGGCGGCTATTGATGGCGAAGCATGGTCGGTGGCGAGGTCGGTGAGGACGGTGGCGTTGTAGGCACGCCGCGGATGAGTTCCGGTGGTTGGGAGTTAAGGCGGGAGACCCTGGTGGAGACGTGTCCAAGAGGGACTCGTCGGGCGGTGCGCTTGGTCGCCGTGGACAGCGGTGGCCGGCGATAGCGGCCAGGGTGGGGTGTCGGCGGGGTACGGGGATGATCAGCCGATCTGGGAGAGGCTAGGGCGAGCGAGAGAGGTAGCAGGAATGCGGCAGGAGCTCGATGCCAAAACCTGCACAACGTGCGCTCTACACGCGCTCTAGATATGCATGAAATGTGCTCGATGAATTGCCAATGCATCCTAGGCAAGTCCAATTGAGGTGATTTTTGGTAGGATGATGCTAACAAGGATGGCAAGGCTACTGGACATGCTGTTTGGCCAGAGGATCTACTTTCACCTTCCAGTTTTAAACTTTGCCAAATTCTACCATGCACATCACCTGTTTGATAAAATGCTGGGGTGACCTAGGAGATTTGGTTGGATGTGAAAATTTCCAAGATGGTGTCCCCTTAGAGGATAGTGATGATGGTGGAATTGGTTTGGCAAAAAGAAATACTTGCTAGTGCAAATTTTACCAGAATTCATTTCTGGACAGAAACTACAGGAGGCTATTTGGTGGCTTTACAAAATTCATATAGGGCTGAGCTTCTGGAGTTAAGGGTTTGGTTGGAAGGACTGTAAGTGGGAAAAATTTCAGAATTTTTGGATTAAGGAAAATAGAGGTTGTAGTTGTAACCTAGAAAATGGACAGAATTGGAAAGAGATTGTTTCACTCAAAACTTTCAAAAGACCAAGATGGGTTTTTGCATAAAAGTGATTTATAGGCATCACCTGACCTCCCATAATTTTTGTGGAATTTTGAAAGAATTAGTTAAAGTAGTTGTAGTGCAACAGTAGCATTTCAAACATTGAAAATGCTATTAAAAGAATTATTTAGAGGCAAATTTTATGATGAAATTAATTCCTACTATTATTAAAATATAAATGAAATGTTTTAAGAAAACTACCAATGCCACAATATTATTTCCAAAAAAAATTCCTATATGGAGGGAAGAATTTTGAAAAACAGAACAGAAAATGGTTCTGAAATTAATAAAAGACCTAGCAAAAATCAAAATTTTAATTCTGGCCAAATTTTATTTAGTAAAAACATGATTAAAATTTTGGGGTGTTACACCCTCCATCAGCTGTCCAGGTGCAAAAACTTCCCAGATGTCATTGCCAGTGAACGTAGTTACGTTATCATCGGGCTGAGGTATCAGTGAGAATGTTGTGCTGCAGCACACAGAAAACAAAAGCAGGGAAAGGAAGATAAGACATTCATAGTAGTTCAAGTTACATAAAATGAGAAGTTAAGGTCATATTTATTTAGTAGTTAGAAACAACAGAAGAAAAGAAGAGGAAACATAATGAGAGATACTCACTCGGCGTACTTCTCACGTCCTTCATCACTAAGCAACAGATTATACAACTTGCGAGCCTTGTCCAGGTGAAGGAATTTACGAGGGTGAAGCTGCTGCACGGGGGAGCAAAACTTAATCGGAGCTCTGGGTGCATGATTCGTGTTTGTAACATTGCCGGACTTCAACGCAACATCTTTCCTAGCAACACCGGCTCTACGAACCACTATTCCAGCAAGGGGAGATACACCCTTGGCAGCAACACTCATGGTGACTCTTCCCATGCCAGCGATATTGTCAAACGCGTCATCCTCACTGTCTATCAATTGCACACTAGGATTCTTAAGTGTAGAGGGGCTCCCTGGACCAGCAGCCGTAGAACCTTTGAGAGATCCCAACCTCCCCTTCATAACACCAGATCTTGTCTTTTCAGGATAACGCCCCTGACTCAAATCAACAGCCACACGCTCGAGCTCCGAGAACTGGCTGACAAAGATCCTGTAGTCAGGCTCCCTAAGATCCAGCCACTCACCTGCAACAAAAAAGGAGGAGTGCAAAAAGGCTAAGTTCAAATACTTAATTCATGACAGTACTAGTCAAGAGGTAGAAGCTGGAAACAAAGAAAAAGGTCATGCATACGTATAAGGTTCGATGACAAACAAACCCCGGAAGTCAACATCAAACACATCGCTAGTGGTGCAGGTATACAGCAGAGTCTTCCTAATGTCAAGAATGTCTTCGTGGGTGTAATCCAACATTTCAATCACACTATCCTCCCAGCAATGATAAGTCTTGCAGTTTTGTAGCAGAAAGAAGCCACAATCATGCCTGTTAACAAGAAAAAACAAAAAAGGTACATTACAAATTTAAAATACAGGAATACAACCAAAAATTGGAAAACCATGCATTCCAGCAACAAAAACAACTAAATAATTTCGTTAAAATGGATACTCACGTGTTTTCCTGCTGCGGCACACAAACAAACTCGCAAGAGAAACCATCAGCATGCTCCGACGAGAATGGTTTGGCCCTATCTATACTGGACTCCCTCCAAAGCCTCTTTATATTATCTGTCATAGTCCTGAATAATCTAACTGCATCACTCCAGGTTTCATCACGGAGTGAATCAAGACACTCGAAACAACGGAACCTCAAATTCAGAATAACCAAGCACCAATGCCCAACATCTTCACCAGGCTTCATGGAAGCCACAAATGACGGTGGATCAAAAGTAGGGAAAAGAAGCTGAGAAAAAATCACAGAGGAAAAATGAATTTAACAAATTATAGTGAAACTAAATATTCAGCCCCCAAAACAATAAATAAAAGATGGAAATTGAAATTCAGAAGTCCTAACAGATCAGATAATCATGTGTTCTAATTGAGTAAGCAACTCAGTATAAAAAATAAAGGCTACTCAAGTTTATCTCCACTGCCCAAACTTGCAAGAAACATATCAGCTCGACTTCCTTGCTACAATAAGTTCAGCTACAAAAAAGAGCACGCATCATTCCTAAGTACAGGGAAAAAAATAGGCTACTCAAGTTCATTCCCACCTTCTAAACTTGCAAGAAACATGACAGTTCTAGTTCATGAGTACAATAAGTTTAGATAAGAGCATGCATCTTTCGTCAGTACACAAAAAAACATCAAACATCAGGATAAGTCACATACATTGTCATAACCATCAGCCCCTGATCTTGTGAACCACTACCGCACATTGGCATCAATATTTCCATCATGGATCTTGGTCTGTTGTACAAAAAGAACAACAATAGTTAGAAAATTGCCAAATAACTTCTCATCCTATGTACAAAGCAAAATACTGACCGTCACCCATCTGGGAACAATCAACTAGTTAGTGTCTCCATACTTCTCACGTACAGAATATAAAACAATGTCAGCAGTGTCTGAATCGAGCATGCCAGTGGGGACGAATGCTTTAGCAACAGAACCAACAGTTGCATCGCATTCCTTATTTTGAAATGTCAGCTTTTCACTAGGGGAAACATAACATGAGAGGAATTAAAACTACCGCAGTGATGACAATAATCATATGAGAGAAAAGGAAAAGAGACGAAAATGATACGGGAAAATCCCACACTAACCTTTTCCCATGGTTTGTGCGGAACCTCATAACAGCAAAGAAAAACGAATCAACCTTAGCAGCATTAGCATCTTCTGCTTGTAGAAAAAAAGAAAAAACAAATAAGTTCAAGCACTACAAGGGAATATGGCCACCATGCCATAAATGAGAAGTACGCCTCATTTACAAGTCCTTACCTGCACTTTCAGGGTTTGACAACGGAAGATCCTGTGACGACAGCAATATGCTTGCGCTTTCAGGGTTTGAAGATGGAAGATCCTATGATGACAGCAATATGCCTGCGCTTTCAGGGTCTGAAGACAGAAAATCCTGGGACGACGGAAGCGCCTCCTGCGTCAAGGGGCCAGAAGAAATCGACAGAATTAAATCATCATCCTCAGATGGCACCTCCTCCACACTAGACACGTCGGCGTATTCCAATGCATCACCGTAGTCAAGCCCTCCAGGCGGGAAATTTTCCGGTGGCACCTGTTCAGAATCAAAACCATTATCATTCTCAGCAATACCAACACTAGAGGATTTGTCATCAAGTATGCTGGCAGCACCAACATCCTCATCAACAACTTTGCCACCAACATCACAGCCACTGCTAAATGGAACAACACAAGCATCTTCTCCAACAGTAACGGCCGCCTCGCGCTCAACATCAGCCATCTGAAAAAACAAAAATCCAGACAGTGAAGAAAATGAGCAAAACTAACAACCAAAAAAACCCGCAAGCGGTGCACAGGCTTGCTTTTACAGCTACAAGAAACAACAGCGAAAGCTGCATATAAAATTAATGCAAGCACACAAAACAAACCTTAGCAACATCCACAGCAACATCACCGATGTTGTTGCTACTAACATTTAAAGGAACATCACCGATGGGCGAACAAAGCTCATCACCAACAACATGATCCCGATTCATAGTAATAAAGCAAAAACAATGCTCTTATTAGCAACAACACACAAAAAGTTAAACTACACTAACAAAGGTAGATATCACCTACAATTCTTAATGATGTGGGATAGAAAAATAAACATATAAGGCAAAGTGGTGTGCATGAAAATTCAAGAATCTTTCTAAACACAATAAAAAAATAAAAAAAACCTTGATCTTATCAGTAGATGGATCGTTAACTCCATAGTCAACAGCACGCTCAACACCATGACTGGTCTCCTGCATAAAAAAATAAACAAGTGAACATAAGAAAGTTCAACTACATTACTGACAGTAGAACAACCTAGTAAAAATGCAAAGATCAAGGACTGACTCACCTCAAGAACAGGGGACTCCAAACTAACATCATTCGTATGGTGGTCAGAAACATTAGCCTCAGTATCATCACCAGGCCTCCTAGAATCAGCCTCATCCTATTCCATCTGCTTGATAACAACATCAACACCTTCTTCATATGGCTTGCAGCGAGAGTCTTGCATAGTTTTCAAATGCTTCATGTTGTTCAACAGATGCGCCGAGCTCTGAATTAGTTGAGCAACACCATCACGCATATCACTATTCAGATGCCACTACAACAGTTCAAACTACACATAGTCATCAGTACTCCAACCTGTATGCAGGTTACAATGACCTAAAAACTAGACAAACCACACATTCCAGGGCAAAAATTAACAACTATCGAAATCCATACAACTTGTAATGTCCGTAAGACAACAACTATACAACTGAAAACCTATTATGCACCAGATCTGATAAAACATCAACATAAACAAAAAGAAAAGTTTCAACACAATGAATTACCTGCATCCGCATTCTTCGGACTAGGTGACGTACCCATCGAGATCTACAAACCTGAAATCTGCCGAACCAGAACTGCAAGAGACATGACCAAATCTTAGGGTTCTCACCGATTTCAGAAACAAAGGACACCAAACAAGCAAAACTCTTACCACCAAACACAAACTCCACCACTGAATCCAGTCTGAGACACGCGAGCCGCTCACCAGGAAAAACCACACAAACAAAGCTTCCACTAGCGAATCCAGCCTGAGGCAGCAGGAGAGCAATATCATAGAATACATGAAAAATTAGTAGAAAATGGGACGCGAGGGGTGTTGAGGGCAGAGAAAATGAACCAACACGGCACACAAAGCTTCCCCTAGAGTTCAACCAACCGGCCAACGCTCCCGCGGTGAAACTGGAGAAGCAGCTTCTATCCGCCGAAGAGGACAGAAGGGGAACGAAGAAGGAAGCGATTGCAAATAACAAACCGAGGGGAGGGGAGGGGAACGAAGGAGAGGGGGGGTTAAAAGGAGAGTGGGAGAAAACCGACGGCTAAAGCCCACGATCGTGGAAGAAGAAGAAAACAGGCAAAGCCCACTATCTCAGGGCAGTTACTAAAAATAATAGCAAAAATTAAATACAATAACAAAAAAACTTAACATAGTGGGAGAAAACTAACGGCTAAAGCCCAAATAAGATCTCAAAATAGTTCGACAAAAACTATCAAAAAAGTACAATTGAAATACCTTACATAGATTACACAAAATTAACTACAATTTTTCTCCAAAATAATAACAAAAAGTACAAAAAAATGGCTGTACGCTTTGGATCACAAATTCATGTAACGGACTCGCCTCCTCCCACTCGTGGTATGCATGTGAATCCGCAGCACATTATACCCCTAATAAAGATACATAATGAGGCAAGTTATGTTACAGATTCACCTCAGCATACGACAGTGCCGCTTCTTACTGATGACGCTGTTCATCAATCCATACAAGCAAAAAGATGTGTCAGTACAATTATGCCCCTCGAAGCGGTGCTGGTTTTTCCCCCAAAGATAAATAATGGGGCAAGTCCATACAAGCAAGATGTGTCAGTACAACTGTGACAAGCGATACGGTACCAATTTTTTTACTAACGATGATATTCATCAGTCCATACAAAGCAAGATGTGTCAGTACAACTATGCCCCTCGATACAATACCGCTTTTTACTGACGCCGCAAGATGTGTCGGTACGACTATGCCCCTCAGTACGGTGCTGGTTTTTTCCCCTAAAGATAGATAATGGGGCAAGTCATGTTACGGACTTGCCTCCGCATGCGATGCCGCGGCACGCCGCGTCGTCGCCTACTACGGCTTGTTCCTGGCTCGGCCTCGCCGGGATAGGGGAGGGGGATCCCAACCCCCCCTCCGCCCCTGACTCGGCCTCGCGCTAACGCGGCAGTGCGCTCATTTGACAGGCGTAGTGCGGTTATTTTGTCCCCTCCCCCACGCACCTACACCCCCTAAAACATAGATAATGGGGTTGTGCATTCAACCATTGTCCATCTTGACGCGAATGTTTCATCAGTACATCCAAGCAAGATGTGTTAGTACGACTATGCTCGACTACACCGAAAGGCTCAAAGGGGTTGATAACGGTTTCATCAGTCCAAACACGCAAAGATGTGTCAGTACAACTATGCCCCTCGGCTTCGTCCTGTTTTCCCCTAAAGATAGATAATGGGGCAAGTCATGTTACACACTCGCCTCCGCATGCGATGCCATGGCACGCCGCGTCATCGCCTGCTACGGCTCGTTCCTGGCTCGGCCTCGCCGGGATGGGGGAGGGGGTTCCCTCCCCCCTCCACCCGGCTCGTCCTCATGCTAGCGCGGTAGTGCGCTCGTTTGACAGGCGCAGTGCGGTTATTCCGTTGCCTCCACCCACGCACCCACACCCCTTAAAAGATAGATAATGGGGCAAGTCATGTTATGGACTCGCCTCCGCATGCGACGCCACGGCATGCCGCGTAGTCGCCTGCTACGGCTCGTTCCAGGCTCGGCCTCGCCGGGAAGGGGGAGGGGGGCCTCACGTTAACGCGGCAGTGCGCTCATTTGACAGGCGCAGTGCGGTTATTCTATCCCCCCCACCCACGCACCCACACCCCCTAAAAGATAGATAATGGGGCAAGTCATGTTACACACTCGCCTCCGCATGCGATGCCGTGGCACGCCATGTCATTGCCTGCTACGGCTCGTTCCTGGCTCGGCCTCGCCGCTAACGCGGTAGTGCACTTGTTTGACAGGCGCTGTGCGGGGGTTGTGCCTTCAACCACTGTCAATCTTGATGTGGATGTTTCATCAGTCCATACAAACAAAAGATGTGTCAGTACAACTATGCCACTCGGTGCGGTGCTGCTTTTTTACTGACGACGTTGTTCATCAGTCCATACAAGCAAAGATGTCTCACTACGACTATGCCCCTCGGTGCGGTCCTGGTTTTTCCCCTAAAGATAGAAGATGGGGCAAGTCCATACAAGGTAGATGTGTCAGTATGACTATGCCACTCAGTGTGCTATGTGTTAGGACAACTATGCCCCTCGGCACGGTGCTCGATTTTCCCCTAAAAGATTGGTAATGGGGCAAGTCATATTACGGACTTGCCTCCGCATGCGACACCACGGCACGTCGCGTCGTCGCCTGCTACGGCTCGTTCCTGGCTCGGCCTCGCCGGGATGGGGGGTCTCGACCCCCCTCCCCCCCGGCTCGGCCTCTCGCTAACGCGGTAGTGTGCTCATTTGACAGACGCAGTGCGGGGTTTGTGCCTACAACCACTGTCAATCTTGACGCGAATGTTTCATCAGTCCATACAAACAAAAGATGTGACAGTACAACTATGCCACTCCGTGCGGTGCCGCTTTTTTACTGACGATACTATTCATCAGTCCATACAAACAAAGGTGTGCCAGTACGACTATGCCCCTCGATGCGGTCCTGGATGTCTTACCTGGATGTTCATCAATGCAAAAATGCTGAAAAAAATGAGAACAAAAAGAAAGGGAGTAAAACACACTATAAAAAAGTTGTCAATTCAAGCAGAGGAGAACATTCAGTACTAATAAAAAATAATGCTTATATCAGGCAAAAAAAATCAAAAAAACTAGAGCAAAAAATGCTAAGAAGAATAAAAAAATTGACTGCCCAAGGGACAGGCCGGCCCAACCAGGTGGATACTAGGACTCAAGCCAACAACGAACCACTAGCGAATTCATTGCATACCAGACTGCAAAGGCCAACCTACCAGGGCCCACTGGTCATAACAGAGAGCGAGCGCTGTGTCTAAGCTCTCAGGTAATTATTTAGAGGAGTTCGACCAATAAGCCTCGGCAGCTCTTATAAGCAGGTCGAGAGCCCCCTCGGCTAGCGAGGTGGGACTAAACGCATAGCGCACGCACCTGCGGCATCGCTCAGCCACACGGACGGGTTATTTGGGCCGAAAACAATGGCTCCGTGGGGACTACCCAATACAACAGAGCGACCCATTACAAAATTCCTACGGATCCCACGCGACCAGTCGAAGGAACAAATGCAGATAAATTTTAAAAATAAACCACATAAAGAAATAAGTTCAAATAAAGAATGTAGAAAAGTTCAAACACATGTTCGTTGTGAAAATAAAAAATAAACAAAAAATATACTTTTTTGAAAAAAAAGATAAATAAAAAAATGTCACAATGCAACCCAAAAAAAAGATAACGATATAAAAGGATACTTCAACGTAGAAGATTGTAATAAAAATTTCAGAAACAAATTTTTAAAAAGTTCAACTACTAAATTCAAAAAGTTCAAATAAAATTTGTACTGTGTAGCAAGATTAAATTCTTTTTATTTAAAAAAATTACTAGAACTATCAGTAGTCAAATAAAAAATAAATTGTGCTCTAAATTCCTGTCAATACTAAGAAAAATGCTCTGCAACAAACGAATGCGATTGGGCATTGACATTCAAAGTACTTCAGTACTATCATTAACAACATGCAAGTTCAACAAACTCAACCCTTGGGGTGCTACATCTATCATCAACATATATTTTTCGTGTTCGAGCTATCTACATGAAAAAATGGCAGCAAAAACAAAGGATGCACATCAGTTCAACTATAGTTGCTCCAAACCAAATAGAAAAAATATAACCATTGCGCTTGAGCCAAATAGGAAGCATTGCATTAAAAATATAGCGCAAACATTAACATATGAACAAATTGTTCCAAACCATATGGTTAAACATAGAGTTCAACCATCTCATAGACATTGTTTAAAAAAATACTGCAACATAATCAAACGCGGACAAATCACACAACCAGCCTCATTTGCCACATTTAAAACCTACAACACATAAATCCTGAACATCAAAGAGTCATCTTCCCTAAAGAACATAACCATAACCACATCTCCATCCTCAATTCCAGACTCTGCCACAAACTCCTTCCACCCAGAAGTTAGGTTGATGCAACCATCAAAGTCGATGTGGTAGGCAACTTCCATCAACTGATACCCATTCTTGTCAGCCGTCTCCATCTTTAGTATTCTCGAACTAGGAGCAACAATCCTGATTCTGGATGGCATTTTCTGCAAATGGGCATGGGGTAGGAAAAAAAGTGAACACCTGGCATAACTGAATATTTGCATAGATCTACCAACTGTTACATAACAAGTGAAAATATCTGAACCCAAAACAAAACATAAACTAACTACTGCTATGTCCTGACCAAACTGAAGAAATATACATAGGAATCCCTATAGTAAACTTTTGACAAAAACAGAACAAGAAATATACAAAGGAATAAACACTATTAACTACAGAAAAAATATACGTACGAATCCCTACTATTAACTTCTGACAAAACCAAATAAGAATTATAGACATAACTATTGATAAATCTAAAATATAGATTCAGTCCATGGGCTTCAAAAATGAGACCTAGAAAGCAGAAAACAAAAAAATAGGAAACACAAACCCATGATTTCTCCAAGTCTCCAGCCGTCAGGCAAAAAACATAGGGAGCACGGAACCCATGGTTATTGTACAGCAGCGATGAAAATTGCCCACGACGCTGACTCTGGGTGAGCTCCAAACCAGATTCACAAGCGTTAGCTATGGGCACCATCCTTGAGAGGCACCCGCATGAACAATCCTCCATGGGCACCATAGGAAAAAAGAAGAAAAGAACAGAGAGAAGAGAGAGGAACCTAGATCTGATCTTTGGATGAAGGAAGAAAAAGGAGGAGGAGACTGAGCCACACACCACACATAGATGGATAGAATTTATAGCCAGGATGACTGGCGAATTATAAAAATAATAAATAGGCAGGTGGGCAGCCAACTGGTAGAAAATAGTTATTATGATGATGTCATCATACAAGTCATACAACATTGACCGCAAAACAGCTCAAGTACAGATAAGGCAACAGTTCAAAGTGCACATACCAAATATGTAGATAGAATAACTCATTCAGAGATAAGACATAAGCATTCATTCAGTCATTCAACTCTCTGCTCTCGCCCAACATAATCTTAAAAACATAAAAGTTTAGTACTTCAATCATAATGATCAAAGAACCGACGCCACTTAGCCCTGGTGGATGGGTGTGGAGCCATGACTGCTCTCCCCCTAGCCCACCTGATGATCAGTAGAGAGTTCCTTCCCCTGCCGCTGGAAAAACTAGCTCCAATTCAGTGGAGTTGCAAGTCTCACGCACTTTGTCGGCAAGGCGTCTGTTGAACTCTGCCTCCATTTCCTCCTCGGCCGCATGTTGTGCCCTCTACCTGCGCCTCCTCCTCATCCTCTGCTCTGCTACTGCAGGCCTCACCTCAACGGCATCCCCCCTTCTCCTCTGTGACCTCTCCTAGGTGAGGATCCATCTGGCTTTTCTTTGGTGGTGGCTGGTGGAATGAAAGTGAGAGAGGGCAGGGTGTGGGGAGGGGTTTATATTGATAGTGCAGATGGTTGGGTAAGCAGCCGGTAGAAACTACTTACTCTGATATCTACGCACAGTAATACAACTTTGACCGGGATCAGTCCAAGTACACATACGGCAGCCATTCAAGAAGCATGGATGTCTGCCCACAATATTCAGCAACACAGAAAAACACGAAACTTAATTACAGTGTTGGACCAGATTTTAAGAAATCATATGCTACAGTCAGCCACGATACACCATCTCCACCGACGACCAAATCATATGGGAACTGCGTAGAAGCAACTCAAAGGAGCAAAATTGACAACACAAAATTGTTCATACGATCCTCATCGCTCTCCCTGCAACGCCAATTTGAAAACAAAACATCAGAAAAAGAAGAACACACTTGCATGGCGGCCATGGCCGACGACCAAGAATGGCAAAACTTCTGATCAGAAATTATAGTCAAAAAATCTCCAAAACCTGTCACCCACCGATCATTCTGACATCGCTATAACACATAAAAAAACAAGCAAACATAAATCAATGGCTACGAACACCACGTCAAACGCCAGCGCCTGCAACACCTCCGCCGTCAATGCCCATGTTGTGACGCCCGGATAATTAAGCTATAGTGAACTTCTGCTAATGATGCCATGTCACCTTGGTTGCTGTTGATAAAGTCGCGTTGATTCGAAATCGATTCAAATTCAAATTCAAAATAAAGGCAAACAACAAAAGTTTTCAAATATTAAAACTAAAATGTTCGGGTTGTGCGAAATAATGCATAGGTGATTATGGTGGTGAAACCAAACTTTGATATAATGTTTAAAGACTCTGAAATAATTAAAACAGTAGTTGAATCAATGGAATAAATGCCTATTGGATTTTTATAAAATATTAAACTAATTTGTTTTGGCTTAAGAATTGTTGACAGTAGAATATTTATAAATACTAATTTACGTGCTAGTCATAAATTTACCAAAACTAAAATAAATGGAAACTAGAAATGAAACAAAAAAGAATAACTAAAAAGAAAAAGGCAGAGACAAGAAGCCTCCCTCGCCCCACTGGGCTTCGGCCTAACTGGCCTCTGGGCCACCAGGCTGGCCCACCCCACTCCCCATATCCCCCCTGTCGGTCGAAACCCTAGGGCAACCAAACCCACTCTCTCCCGCACGAACACCCCTCCCTCTCGTTCTCCAACGGCGCATGCTCCTCGCGCCCGATCCCTTGTCGCGCTGGAGCTCCACCCCCGCCGAGCGCCGCACCTTGCCCAAGGACCGCCGCCACCGCCCCGTCGCCGCACCGAGCCCCCTCCGCCTGTAGGATCGAAAGTACGTCTAGAGGGGAGTGATTAGACTACTTGACCAAATAAAAATCTAGCCTTTTCCCAATTTTATGTCTTGGCCGATTTTAGCAACTTAACACAAGTCAAGCAATCAACCAACACATGCAATTCTACTCCTCCTCTCTCTTGGAGGTGATTCTTCTCTTCTACTTCTTCTTTTAGGTCAGTCTTCTTTTCTTTTGTATGGGGCCGTACACTCATTGGAGTAGTGTCCGGGTCTTCCACAATTGTAGCAATTACGTTCACAACTAGAAGATCTTTTGTCATGGTAGGATCTTGATTTAGAACTTCTCTCTTTACTTCTACTCTTGTAGAATTTGTTGAAGTTCTTCACCATTAAGCTCAATTCCTCATTGAAGACTTGTTTTTCACTTGATGTGGCAGGAGCATCACATGAGGCTTTATAAGCACCACTAGACTTGTTGTGAAGCTCTTCTTTGTCCTTGAGTGACATCTCATGAGCAACAATTCTTCCAATGACTTCCGTTGGCTTGAGATCTTTGTAATTGGGCATCATTTGGATCAATGTGCACACGGTATCATATTTTCCATCCAAGGCTCTTAGGATCATTTTGATGATGAATTTGTCAGTCATCTCTTCACTTCCTAAGCCGGCAATCTCATTTGTGATGAGAGCAAGCCTAGAGTACATTTCAGCGACACCTTCACAATCCTTCATTTTGAACTTGTCAAGTTGACTTTGAAGCACATCCAACTTGGATTCCTTGACGGACTCGGTACCTTCGTGCATATCAATCAAAGTATCCCAAATTTCCTTTGCATTCTCAAGACAGCTGATTTTGTTGAATTCTTCGGGGCACAATCCATTGAAGAGGATATCGCAAGCTTGAGCATTGTACTGGAGCATTTTCAACTCTTCCGCAGTTGCTTCACGATTTGGTTCTCTCCCATCAAAGAATTCACCTTGCAAACAATTACACACAATAGCCCAAACGGCAGGGTTATGTCCAAGAATATGCATTTTCATCTTATGCTTCCAACTAGCAAAATTAGTACCATCAAAGTAAGGACCTCTACGGTGATAATTTCCCTCGCTAGACTCCATACTCTCCTAGGTTGTGAAACCAAGGCTATGATCACCAAAGCTATGGAAATCAAGGCAAATGGAGACCAAAGCTCTGATACCACTTGTAGGATCGAAAGTATGTCTAGAGGGGGGGGGGTGATTAGACTACTTGACCAAATAAAAATCTAGGCTTTTCCCATTTTTATGCTTTGGCAGATTTTAGCAACTTAACACAAGTCAAGAAATCAACCTACACATGCAATTCTAAGAGTATAGCAGCGGAATGTAAATCATTGCATATGAAGGTAAAGGGGAGGAGTTTGGAGGGAGCAAACGCAATGTAGACACGGAGATTTTTGGCGTGGTTCCGATAGATGGTGCTATCGTACGTCAACGTTGATGGAGACTTCAACCCACGAAGGGTAACGGTTGCGCGAGTCCACAGAGGGCTCCACCCACGAAGGGTCCACGAAGAAGCAACCTTGTCTATCCCACCATGGGCATCGCCCACGAAGGACTTGCCTCACTTGGGTAGATCTTCACGAAGTAGGTGATCTCCTTGCCCTTACAAACTCCTTGGTTCAACTCCACAATCTTGACATAGGCTCCCAAGTGACACCTAACCAATCTAGGAGACACACTCTCCAAAAGGTAATAAATGGTGTGTTGATGATGAACTCCTTACTCTTGTGCTTCAAATGATAGTCTCCCCAACACTCAACTCTCTCTCATAGATTTGGATATGGTGGAAAGATGATTTGAGTGGAAAGCAACTTGGGGAAGGCTAGAGATCAAGATTCTTGTGGTTGGATTGGAATGTCTTGGTCTCAACACATGAGTAGGTGGCTCTCTCTCAGAAATGAGTAGTGGAAGTATAGGCATGTTCTGATGGCTCTCTCTCAAATGGAGAAGGGGGTGGAGGGGTATATATAGCCTCCATACAAAATCTAACCGTTACACACAATTTACCAAACTCGGTGGGACCGAATAGTGTAACTCGGTGAGACCGACCTGGTTCAAAATGTGAACGTTAGGCTTTTCGGTGGGACCGATAATACCAACTCTGTGAGACCAATGCGCTAGGGTTAGGGCAAAACCTCATCTCGGTGAGACCGATCACATGAACTCGGTGAGACCGATTTCAGTAACAAGCAAACAGAGACTTGGTCAGGCAAACTAGGTGGGACCGATCGCTCATTTCGGTGAGACCGAAACATTACGAAAAAGAAACAGAGAGTTTGCATTGCCAACTCGGTGGGACCGATCGCTCATCTCGGTTAGACCAAAACATTACGTAGGGAAACAGAGAGTTTGCAATCCCATCTCAGTGAGACCGTGATCCCTATCGGTGAGAACGAACTGATTAGGGTTTCTGGCAATGGCTATGTCAAGTGAACTCGGTGTCTCCGGATAGATCAAATCGGTGGGGCCGAGTTTGACTTTAGGATTAGGACATATGTGGAAATGAGAAAGTGGTTGAGGGCTTTTGGAGCATATCACTAAGCATTTTGAGCAAGCAAGCCATTAAGCAACACCTCATCCCCTTTTAATAGTATTGGCTTTTCCTATGGACTCAATGTGATCTTGGATCACTAAAATGAAAATGTAGAGTCTTGAGCTTTTGCCAATATGTGTCCTTAGCATTTTGAGGGGTCCAGATCTCTAGTCCATGCCATACCAATCATTGAACTTTCTGAAACATTAATCTTGAATGGATATTAGTTCAATGAGCTATATGTTGTTATGAATTACCAAAACCACCCGGGGATTAGTTGCACTTTCAATCTCCCCCTTTTTGGTAATTGATGACAATATATAGATCAAAGCTTCGACAAATGATAATATAAATGAAGTACATCGTCGCTTTGAGAAGTATGTGATAAGCAAGAGCTCCCCCTAAATTTGTACATTATTTAAAATTTTCTTTTGAATGCAAATGCACAATCGATTAGGATCATGGGTTACTCTTCCATGTCACATACATCTTGGTGGAGCGCTCAAAATGATAGAATATGAAATATGCACTCATTACCAAGACAAGATGTGAATGATCATATATGAGAGATAGAATATCATCATTCAAGCACAAACATTAAAGTATGATATGATCAAGCATATGATCATATAAGTATCTCACACACACATAAGTAGAGTATCAACCAAACGAGCAAGCAAATAAAGTAGCAAGAGAGGCAAAAGAAGCAAAACATTCTCTCTCGAAGCCTATGATCTATACACTTTTTCCCACTTTGGCAACAAGTTACCTAAAAGCTTGAAAATGCATAGTGCTATGCGGCTCTCTAAGCACGATCACCGGGAGCTCCGAAGTGTGAAGGTGGCGTGGAGAGGAGTCCTGCAACGAATGCATCCGAAGTGGTCTGTGGAGCTGGTGGAGTAGCAACTGGAGGGACAGCAGAGGCTGTAGCTGCTGGTGTTGATGTAGTAGCCCTTGTGTCACTGGCTGGCACAACGACAGACCTTTGTGCCCTAGGCACTCTCTAAAATGCTTCAGTGGTAGCTCTCCCTCTTCTCTCTTCAGTTTCATCCTGGATTTGCTCAACTGCAGTCTGGATCTCTGTGACCTTCAAGTCTAGATCATAAATTTTGTCTCGATGATCCTCTCAAGACTCTCTTGATTTTGAGTCAGGGTTGTTAATCCTTTCTCAATTCTGATACTGGCCTCAAGAAGATAGCTCAGCTGATCCTGCTTGGTCTTGAGGTGAGCAGTTGAAGCATCTGGAACTTGTGAAGATTGTGCTGCCTTCTCTGCTTTAGCTTTCTCCCTCTTCTCCTGAGCCTCTACTGAAGTAGGATGTGTGGCATCCATGACAACTTCATTGTCTTCAAATTCAGGTAACAAGGGAAGGTGCTCCCTGCCCAAGAGATACGTGCCTTTGCCCATCTTGGAGTTGATGAGCATTTGAATGTGTGGAGCATATCCACATGATCTCTTTTGATCAGCAGCAGTCCTCTTGATTGTCTCTACAATCAATGTCATCACTTTGAACTTCTCTGGAATGTCAAACATGTGCAGCAAATTGATGGAATGGCCTCTTATCATCCTGTCATCTCCAGACTTGGGCAACAATGTGTGCCTGAGGATAGTATTGATTGTGGGCAGTCCAGACAGCAGATAGTACACAGAGCCAAACTAGTGAGTACCCAGGGCATCATCAGGAATCTCCTTGTACATGTGTGCCATGGAGTTGTGTCCTTTCATTGGCTTGGCATACACATCTGTGTCATCATCTTGCTCTTCAAGGGCATTGATAAGCTTGGCCCACTCAGCAACTATAGACTGGTACCTAGTACCCTCAGTCATCCAAACAGTTTTACCATCTGGGTAAAAATGTGCTGTGGAGTAGAACTGCATCACCATCTCATCATTCCACTTGGTGAGTTTCTGGCCAACAAATTTGTCAACTCCAGTCAGTCTGAAGCTGTCATGAACTCCTGGGAAGTGATCTGCATTGTTGTCAATGTAAGTCCAGTCAACCCATCTCATATCACTGACTATGGGCTTCTTGTCCAGGAGCACAGTCTCATAGAAATCTTGCTGTTCCTTTGTGTGGAACCTGTAGTCTATAGCAGTCCTCCTTCTAGTGGCATATGGGTCTGTCTGCCTCCATAGCCTAAGACCTGCATCCTTTCTTAGCTTCATGTTCTCAGCCACAGGATGTGTATCATCATGATCTGGGATCTTGGGCTTCAATTTTCTAAGCACTTGGGCTTCTTCTTCTTCTTCCACTGCAGGCACTAGGGCCTTGTTCTTCTCAGCAGCTGGTATGTTCCTAGTTGATCTCTTGAGTGCTGCAGGCTTAGAAGCTTGAGCAGCAGTAGCAGCCTTTGGGGCAGTCATGGGCTTTGATGGAGCAGCCCCTGACTTGATGGCACCCCCCATCAACTTCTGAGCTTTGGGAACTGGTGCAACATCTTCTTCATCCTCATCTGAATCCCTGACCATGGATGGTTTGCCAATTACTCTGGCCATGGTCTTCTTGACCCTTTCCTTTCTCTTCTTGCCTTCACCAGCCTCCTTTGGTTCAAGAGAGACCCCAATGGTTTCCTGTGTTGAGGCTCTGGCTTTGGACATTGGGATCCTTCTGGCTGGTTCCTTCTTCCTCATACCTGGCTTGGTTGAAGCTGTTGTGCCAAATTCTTTCCTGACAACCTTTTTCCTTGAAGTGACTTCCTCATCAGCAACAAAATCTTCATCTTCTGAATCTGAATTCCTTTTCCTCCTCTGCCTAGTAGCAGCCTTAGGCAGGTTGCTAGGAGTACTTCTGCTCCCATCATCATAGCTGTCAGAGGGACTAGTGCCCTCACTTAAGTTAACCTGTTCCTCAGATTTGTTTTGGCTGTCACTATTGTCTGACATGGCTGGAAGCTGAAAACTGACCCTATGAATAGATATAGTTGAGACAGAGTGGATGAGCATCACAAAGTGCAGAGATTTTACAAAACAAATGAGTCAAAAACTTAGTTTTAGTTTTCTATAGAAGTCATTTTGGAGCTACCGATTTGTCAAACTCGGTGAAACCGAAGCAATATTAGAGTATAAACTAGTGAAATCGGTCAGACCGAGACACAGTTCGGTGACTCCGAGATTGCCAGGGTTTCACTGAGAATCGAACTTGGTCACACTGATTTGTAAGTTTCGGTCAGACCAAAAATGACAAGTGCAATGGCCTGGGCCAAATCGGTGAGACCGATTTCTACAACTCGGTCAGTCCGAGATGAATTCGGCGGAAACCTAACCTTAAGTTTTTGAATCAAAACTAATCTAAAGGAGTTTTTGATTGGATAGAAGTGTCTCAAACGTGGTAAGATTCATGGCATTGACCTAAGTGCAGGAATCAGAGGTAAAGATTGCACAAAGGGGTCGAGTTCATACCCTAACTCGGTGGTGAACTTGCTACGGCGACAACGGCGGCGAAGATTCCGTTGACGGCGGCGGAGACCAGTGGCAGGAGGTCGCTGGCGATGGAGGAGACAATCCGGAGACCTCGAGTTGGTAGAGCTAGACAGGCGCGGGTGAAGGGTTTCAGAGAAATTTCCAAAATTCGACCCGTGGGTATATATATCCAGACCTTGTCGGTGTGACCGAGTTGGGCAACTCGGTGGCACCGAGATGCAGAATCGCAAGCGGTTACTGCAACTCGGTGAGACCGAACTATTCAAATCGGTTGCACCGAGATTGAAACATAGATCAACTCAATGAACTCTGTATGACCGAAAGGAATGAATCGGTCATACCGAAATACATCGAGAGGTTTTGGAAGTTTAAGTCTATGACGAATTGGTGGCTCCGAGTGCTCCTCACACAGAGGGTTCAAATCTGACTTGATCAAACTTTGTGATGTAGCATGAATAGAGTTTGAGACGAGAAAAGCATAGATAGCTAGAGGGAGTACTTAGGCATTCTTGTCCATCCATTTGGCAAAAGAAAAGACCAAACAATCAAAGCAATAAATGGATGTCCTTGAATGAAGAAAATTATGCATCCAGCATGCTCACACAATAAGATGGCAAATGAAATATGTGGCAAAGCATGCACAAACACCCTAGCATCTATCAAGCAATTTGCAATGACTATGTCATCTATATATGAGTATATTGACTTAGGAGTCAAATGAGAACATTTGATCATAGGTCATACTCATCGTTTAAGCACAAGTGGGGTTACCACTTTTACATAAAGCGTTGTTGTGTTCACACCATTAGAGTTGCTTTAGTTCAATTCTTAGAGTAAAGCTCCCCCTAGATGTGATATCCCCCCTAAGAGGGATGAACTAACCTTGGGTTTTGTCAATGATGACTTCGTGTAGATGTTGAAGATGTGGATGCTCAATGTTGATGTAGATCATTTGGAGCAATCCTTTGGAGTGAGTTGCACCTTCAATACCTACACGGGTTAGTCCCACAAGGAACATGCAAGAGTATCCATAGACATAGAGTGAAGTACACACAAGATGATGTCCATGAAAGCATTAAGTTACCTTGTTCCTTGACTTACCAACAAGAGGGTTTGTGACTCCTTGAACTAGTGCAAGATATGGAAGTTGATTGCACTTGTCCTCGCCAATATGAATATAAGTGAAGTATGTTGGCGGAGTCACCCTCATGAGCTCTCTAGTTCTTCTTCTTCGGGATCCACATCATCTTGATGGGAATCCTTGGGGTTGTAGATGTACTTGATGAAGTAGAACTTGACGTAGTCTTGGGAGCCCACTTGACCAAGGCCTTTGGAGCTTCTTCAAATGCATCAATCTCCTCTTGAAGCTTGTCCTTGCCTTTTAGCTTGTGGTCTTGTGGTGGAAGATCATCTTGAGCTTGTGTCCCCTTGAAGGAAGTAGGATCGTACTTCTCTTGTCGAGGAACAAACTTCGTCTTGGGGTATTGATCTTCTTCCCACTCAACTCCATTGGCATTGAACTTTCGTTCAAAACCAACACCTTTATTCTTCCGGTGCCTCCCTTGCTTGCGTACAATTTCCTCAAATTGCTTACTTCTGGCAAGGCTCTTGTAAACACCTTTCTCTATAATTCCCTTCAATAAGCTATTTTCTTGCTCAAGTGTAACTTGGCTAAGAGAATCATTAGTGGAATCAAGAGAACTACTAGAAGCAACAATATTGGATTTAGCATGATTATTGTTACTACTAGAAGAAGAATCTTTCTTACTCTTGTTGCTAGATTTTACTTGTGGCATGTAAGTAGACAAGAGTAAACGCTTGGCAATGTAAGAAGAACTTTTCTTTCGAAGATCATCATTGATAGCTTTTAAGAACCCATGTTCTTGCTCTAGGTTGAGCTTCTGGAAGAGTAGCTTCTCATGAGTCTTTAAAAGTTCTCGATGATCTTCTAAAGTAGTTTCATGAGCTAACTTAAGAGTGTTTAGTTCTTTAGTTAGACGCTCAATCTCCTTCTTATCATTTTCATTCGTTTCATCTTGATTAGCATGATTAATAGTAGTTTCATCATAGTTTTCATCACTAGCATTGTCAACAAGTAATTCATCATCACCTAGCAAATCATCTTCATCACTATTGAAATCAATATACTCGGGGTGTGATACCTTGGGGCCTTTAGCCATGAAGCATCTTCCAATTCCTTCATTTGGTGAGTCAAATATGTCATAGGAGTTGGTTGACACAAGTGCAAGACCGGTAACACCTTCATCTTGAGTATATTCAGAGTCGGAGTGATAACTTCTCTCGGAGTGATGGTTAGAGTCAGAACCGGATACCCATTCACCAACATGAGCTTGATGTCTTTGTTTTGTATAGCTCCTTGATGACTTGTCCTTCCTTTCCGAATCCTTGCTTCTGCGAGAGGTTCTTCGTTCATAACGGTCATCTCTACTCCTCCTCTCTCTTGGAGGTGATTCTTCTCTTCTACTTCTTCTTTTAGGTGAGTCTTCTTTTCTTTTGTATGGGGCCGTACACTCATTGGAGTAGTGCCCGGGTCTTCCACAATTGTAGCAATTACGTTCACGACTAGAAGATCTTTTGTCATGGTAGGATCTTGATTTGGAACTTCTCTCTTTACTTCTACTCTTGTAGAATTTGTTGAAGTTCTTCACCATTAAGCTCAATTCCTCATTGAAGACTTGTTTTTCACTTGATGTGGCAGGAGCATCACATATAAGCACCACTAGACTTGTTGTGAAGCTCTTCTTTGTCCTTGAGTGACATCTCATGAGCAACAATTCTTCCAATGACTTCCGTTGGCTTGAGATCTTTGTAATTGGGCATCATTTGGATCAATGTGCACACGGTATCATATTTTCCATCCAAGGCTCTTAGGATCTTTTCGATGATGAATCTGTCAATCATCTCTTCACTTCCTAAGCCGGCAATCTCATTTGTGATGAGAGCAAGCCTAGAGTACATTTCAGCGACACCTTCACCATCCTTCATTTTGAACTTGCCAAGTTGACTTTGAAGCACATCCAACTTGGATTCCTTGACGGACTTGGTACATTCGTGCATATCAATCAAAGTATCCCAAATTTCCTTTGCATTCTCAAGACAGCTGATTTTGTTGAATTCTTCGGGGCACAATCCATTGAAGAGGATATTGCAAGCTTGAGCATTGTATTGCAGCATTTTCAACTCTTCCGCAGTTGCTTCACGATTTGGTTATCTCCCATCGAAGAATTCACCTTGCAAACCATTACACACAATAGCCCAAACGGCGGGCTTATGTCCAAGAATATGCATTTTCATCTTATGCTTCCAACTAGCAAAATTAGTACCATCAAAGTAAGGACCTCTACGGTGGTAATTTCCCTCGCTAGACTCCATACTCTCCTAGGTTGTGAAACCAAGGCTATGATCACCAAAGCTATGGAAATCAAGGCAAATGGAGACCAAAGCTCTCATACCACTTGTAGGATCGAAAGTATGTCTAGAGGTGGGGTGATTAGACTACTTGACCAAATAAACATCTAGGCTTTTCCCATTTTTATGTCTTGACAGATTTTAGCAACTTAACACAAGTCAAGCAATCAACCTACACATGCAATTCTAAGAGTATAGCAGTGGAATGTAAATCATTGCATCTGAAGGTAAAGGGGAGGAGTTTGGAGGGAGCAAACGCAATGTAGACACGGAGATTTTTGGCGTGGTTCCGATAGATGGTGCTATCGTATGTCAACGTTGATGGAGACTTCAACCCACGAAGGGTAAAGGTTGCGCGAGTCCTTAGAGGGCTCCACCCACGAAGGGTCCATGAAGAAGCAACCTTGTCTATCCCACCATGGCCATCGCCCACGAAGGACTTGCCTCACTTGGGTAGATCTTCACGAAGTAGGCGATCTCCTTGCCCTTACAAACTCCTTGGTTCAACTCCACAATCTTGACGGAGGCTCCCAAGTGACACCTAACCAATCTAGGAGACACACTCTCCAAAAGGTAATAAATGGTGTGTTGATGATGAACTCCTTGCTCTTGTGCTTCAAATGATAGTCTCCCCAACACTCAACTATCTCTCATAGATTTGGATATGGTGGAAAGATGATTTGAGTGGAAAGCAACTTGGGGAAGTCTAGAGATCAAGATTCTTGTGGTTGGATTGGAATGTCTTGGTCTTAACACATGAGTAGGTGGTTCTCTCTCAGAAAATGAGTAGTGGAAGTGTAGGCACGTTCTGATGGCTCTCTCTCAAATGGAGAAGGGGGTGGAGGGGTATATATAGCCTCCACACAAAATCCAACCGTTACACACAATTTACCAAACTCGGTGGGACCGAATAGTGAAACTCGGTGAGACCGACCTGGTTCAAAATGTGAATGTTAGGCTTTTCGGTGGGACCGACAATACCAACTCTGTGAGACCGATGCGCTAGGGTTAGGGCCAAACCTCATCTCGGTGAGACCGATCACATGAACTCGGTGAGACCGATTTCAGTAACAAGCAAACAGAGACTTGGTCAGGCAAACTCGGCGGGACCGATCGGTCATTTCGGTGAGACCGAAACGTTACGAAAAGGAAACAGAGAGTTTGCATTGCCAACTCGGTGGGACCGATCGCTCATCTCGATTAGACCGAAACATTATGAAGGGAAACAGAGAGTTTGCAATCCCATCTCTGGGAGACCGAGATCCCTATCGGTGAGACCGAACTGATTAGGGTTTCTGGCAATGGGTATGTCAAGTGAACTCGGTGTCGCCGGATAGATCAAATCGGTGGGGCCGAGTTTGACTTTAGGATTAGGACATATGTGGAAATGAGAAAGTGGTTGAGGGCTTTTGGAGCATATCACTAAGCATTTTGAGCAAGCAATCCATTAAGCAACACCTCATCCCCTTTTAATAGTATTGGCTTTTCCTATGGACTCAATGTGATCTTGGATCACTAAAATGAAAATGTAGAGTCTTGAGCTTTTGCCAATATGTGTCCTTAGCATTTTGACGGGTCCACATCCCTAGTCCATGCCATACCAATCATTGAACTTTCTGAAACATTAATCTTGAATGGATATTAGTTCAATGAGCTATATGTTGTTATGAATTACCAAAACCACCCGGGGATTAGTTGCACTTTCACTGCCGGACCCCCCTCGTCCCGATCTGGATCGGCACCCGAGCCGATCCCCGACGCTGGTCTCTACGCCATCCCTTCGCCCGCCATCCTCGTCCCCCCCCCCCCCCCCCCCCCCCCGCCGGACCACAACGAGCCACGCCGCCCCGATCCCCTTCAACGGCGGTGAGCCACACCGCCTCTGCCTCCTCTATCCCGTAGTCGCCGCGTTCACCGTGTCTCGTCCCATCGTGCCACTCGCGCTCCCCGCCATGGCCATCACCCGCACCGGCGCCTGGCCGCGCGCCCGCGTCGGCCAAGCCCTGCCTGGCCCCCTCGCCATGCCCACCTCCCGCAGCCCTGCTGCTAATGCGCCCCCTTCCCCTGCTCGCCTCGCTATGGCAGTCATTGCTCTGCACCCCCCTTTGCTCACCCCGCGCCACGGCCAAGCCGCCCGCACCTCCCGCTGGCCGCCCCTGTGCCGTGCCCCACGGCTGCCCCTGCCCTCGCCAGCACGCGCGCGCTCGCGCCGCCCCGTCACCGCGCGTATCCCCATCCCCCACCTTCGGCGGGCGAGCCCGCCTCCCTGTGGCCTCGCCACTCCCGACTCAGGTGGCCGGCCTCACCGTGCCCATGGCCGGCGCCCCCCCTTCGATCTGGGTGGATGCCCAATTGGGCTGGGCGCCAACGCCCGTAACCCGCTCGCCCGCTAAGGCATCCCCAGAGCCAGTGACGTTCGGGCCCCATGCCCCAGAAATTAAAAAAAAGAGTTAAAATATATATATATATATATATAAACATAATAATTAAATTAATTAATTAATTAAATGAATTAATTAATCTAATTAATCATGTTAATTAACCTTAATCATCTGTTATTAGTGGTCAGACTATGACAAACGGACCCCACGCGTCAGCTGACCCAGTCAACGGTCAATATTGACCGCTGACATCATACTGACATCATGCTGATGTAGTAAACATATGTTTGATTTAAATTAGTTCTTTTAATTACAAAATTGAATTAAATCTTTATAAATTAATATAAAATAATCAGTAACTCGAATGAAAGTAGTTTGTACATGAAAGTTGCTCAGAACGACGAGGCGAATTTGGATACGAAGTCCGTTCGTCCGGCACACGTCCCTAACATAGCGAACATGCAACCGTCCCCCTCCGTTTCATCTGTCCAAAAAACCAAACACCGGGAATACTTTCCCAGATGTTTTCCCTCTTTACCAGTAGCACCTAGTACCGCGTTAGGGCATACCTAGCACCGCTTAATTTCATGTCATGCATCTGTTTGCATTGTATTCATTGTTTGTTCCCCTCTTCTCTCCGGTAGACTATGAGACTGACGCCGCTGCTGCCCCGATCGATTACGGTGTTGACGACCCTTCTTCCATTGCAACAGAGCTTCTAGGCAAGCCAACCCCCCTTTTTCATCCCGATATCGCCTACTCTTTCCCTCTACAGCTTACATTAGAGTAGTGTAGCTGTTACTGCTTTCGGTTAATCCTATTTTGCTGCATAGCCTGCCTTTGCTACTACTGTTGACATGTTTACCTGCAATCCTAATGCTTAGTATAGGTTGCTAGAATTACATCAGTGGCCCCACATTCTTGTCCATCTGCCATGCTATACTATCGGGCCGTGATCACTCGGGAGGTAGTCACGGGTATATACTATATACTGTCACACTACTGATGTTACTATTTGGATGTGGGGGCTGAAGGGGCAGGCGGCTCCATCCAGGTTGTGATGGGCCTGGCTTCCCGACAGCCCCCACATGATTCTTTGAGGCGGAACGACAGGGCAGGTTGTGACCACCTAGGATATAGGTGGGTCTGGTCCCTGGTCAGCGTCCGTGGATACTTCAAATAACACGCTTAACGAGATCTGGGTATTTGATCTGAGTCTGGCTACAAGCCTATAAGCAGTAACCAACTACTTGGGAACAGTTATGGGCTCTCGACATCGTGGTATTACCCGAAGCCTTCTTGACGTCAGCGGTTGAGCGGCGCGCGCTGGATTGGACTGGAATGCCTGCGCTTATATTAAGGGGGCTAGGTCTGCTTCCGGCCGCGTTCGCAACATGCAGGTGTGCAATGGGCGATGGGCCTAGACCCCAGCGCGCTTAGGATTTAGACGGCGTGCTGACCTCCCTGTTGAGCCTAGGTAGGGATGTGACGTGTTGATCTTCCAAGGCCGGGCATGACCCAGGAAAGTGTGTCCAGCCAGAGGGATCGAGCATGTTGGGCAATGTGGTGCACCCCTGCAGGGAAGTTTATCTATTCGAATAGCCGTGTCCCTCGGTAAAAGGACGACCCGGAGTTGGACTTCGACCTTATGACAACTAGAACCGGATACTTAATAAAACACACCCCTTACAAGTTCCAGATACAACCCGGTGATCGCTTTCCCACAGGGTGACGAGGGGAGGATCGCTGGGTAGGATTATGCTATGCGATGTTACTTGATGTTGCACTTGCTACTCTCTTCTACATGCTTCAAGATGGAGGCTGCCAGAAGCATAGTCTTCGATAGGCCTAGCTATCCCATCTTATTCTGGCATTCTGCAGTTCAGTCCACAGATACTGCCCATTTCATTGATACTAATGCATATGTAGTGTAGATCCTTGCTTGCGAGTACTTTGGATGAGTACTCACGGTTGCTTTGCTACTTCTTTTTTTCCTTTTCCCGGTTATTGCGATCATATGTTGGAGTCCAAGAGCCAGAGGATCCCGAGGATGTTTCTACATGGAGTTCGGCTTCGAGGAGTAGTTTAGGAGGATCCCAGGCAGGAGGCCTGCGCCTCTTCGATTTGTATCCCTGTTTGTGCTAGCCATCTTATGGCACCTTGTTTAACTTATGTCTGTACTTAGATCTTGTTGCTTCAACTGACTCGTTTACGTTCGAGCACTTGTATTCGAGCCCTCGAGGCCCCTGGCTTGTAATATGATGCTTGTATGACTTATTTGTTTTTAGAGTTGTGTTGTGATATCTTCACGTGAGTCCCTGATCTTGATCGTACATGTTTGCGTGTATGATTAGTGTATGCTTAAATTGGGGGCGTCACAAGTTGGTATCAGAGCCGACTGCCAGTAGGAGTCCTCCTTCCAAACTCCTTGGTCGAAGTCGAGTCTAGTCATTGAAAAACTTTTACAAACATGGCTGTGTGGCTTACGGGCCCACGTCGCCATTGGGTGGTATTAGGATCTTTTATTCCTCGTCTATACTCCGGGATTCTGATCTCTCTTCTTTTCGGGTTAAATGATTTTACTTTTTATAACTCTAGGTTCTCGTAACCACTACCTTCCGGAGAGCCCCTTCATTCCAGATGATCGACCTCTTCACCAGAAGGTTCTGAAGATGCTATTCAATGTTTTCCCGAGACCCTTGTGCCCACTGCCTTTGCAAATTCCCTACCACTGTTATATCCATATGGATAACTGCATACACTTGCCATTCCTACATTCAATCCCATTGATCTTGTTATTACAAGATGCCCCAAAATGCTCTCCGTTGTTCCGAGAATCCTTTGAGCTTGCTACCTTGCAGTTCTTTGCCACCTGAATACCCCTATGGATAATTTCTTGCACTTACCGAGTATCAGCTCATCCCCAGTTGATTCATGTATTTCATAAAAGTCTTCGAAATACCATTCGATCTTCCGATAATCCTCAACAGCCTATTGCTCTTGAACTTCTTGCTTGCTTGCACTATGATTAATCCTATAAGTCTGGTAATCTTATTGGCATCCTTTGTCACTATCATTTTGAGTCCATTGATTCAATAAGTTACGAATGCTCGCAATCCTCAATCAGATCCTAGAATTCATCCTTCCGACTCAGATGTCATTTTAAACATGGACTGGATCTCGACCAATCAAATTGCCATCGATTAAACCCCTAAGCCTACTCAACTTATCCATCCTTAATCAGAGTGTTTGCTTCGGATCCCTTGATTTGGAAATCATAAGTCTTTTGCAATTGAGCTCTGAATTAGTCAGTTGTTTCTGTAGTCCAATGCCTTTGCATTTTTTTTTCTTCCTCTGGTTGTGTGCCGATGCTCACATTAGCTCTGTTATGGACCATCAGATCCTTTGTTGAATTATCATTCAACAGTACCCTTCGTATACAAAAACCTCAAGAAGTTCTTCCCTAATACATAATGCCTTTGGTAAATTGTACCCTCTCCTTTTGTCAAACATTCCCTGCTTTCGAGCTTGTGTTAATGACTCCTGAAGTTCGTGGTATATGTTTCTAAGATGCGCCGATGGGTTGAACCTATTCCTTCCTTAATCTGTGTGACCCAAAAGTTTTCACGGGTCATACTCCTCTGGTAATTCACCAGGTAGGTTTTCACCGTCAAATCATTTTTAATAGAGCAGTGAATGAATGGTCACGCATTGGAGAAGTGGGAGTCAACCTTGAACTTTGTGTTCATGCCCATGTACGCGATGTAGATCCTATCATGGAAGCTTCTTGAAATAATAACCATTTCCTAGATATAATATCATCTAGTATCTGTGAATTTATCCTTTACAATCGTGGTTCTAGCCATGTTGATATTCTTCGATTCCTTTTCTCGGACAAGTTATAGTACTTGCCTTCTGCAGATCAATACGCCTCTCCAACCTTTATTTTGTCCTACTTTCGAGTATTACCCTCTAGTATCTTGATAATATCTCAGAACCATGTTTCTTATTGGGAGTCTTCTCCAAGTATTACATTCTCACTGTTTTCAATTTTTCCCGGGTTCTGAGTTATTGGACACTCAAGGACACCGATAACTGAATCAAGTCCGCACCATGATTAAACAACTCTTAGTAATCTTCATACTTACGAGTTTGTACCCGATCACATCATTCGTAGCCTGATGGGCTATATCATTATCGTCCTGATTTTAACCGTGCTACCTGGTCCTTATTCCCGGAACACAACTTTCGACGATGAGCGAAGCTTACGTCGATCTTCCTTGGCTTATCATTTCACCTCGAACAGCAATCTTGATTCCGAATTGGTGTCGTATCCATGGTTCCAACAATCTTTCACTGCATTAGTTCTTTTGCTTGATGTAGTTGTTGTTCGACTGCTTCTTCGTGGAGCCTCTCGACAAAAAATTGTCGTGATCATCATCAACATTTTGACTCCTTCCAGGATATCCATCGAATTCATGATGGTAAGTACTATCCTCGTCCCTTTGTAAATTGACTTACCATCAACAACATCCTTACCTTCCTTTCATCACAACCTCGTTCATGTTATGGATGCACCTTGCTATCTAGCTTGTATTATGTTCTACCTTGAGGTATTACTGACTGTTATGTCAAGGATGTTGTGAGGATTGCTCCACCTCTTAAGGGTTCTTGATATAGTATTACTTCTCGCCATCTTCGTTCATTTCTTGGTCCCCGTGTTCTAACCGGAATACCGATAAATAAACTATGATGTCTGAATTCAAAACTTCTAGCAATCCTATTGCTTCTAAGTTAATGAACAACAATTCCAATTTGGTGTGTTGGTTGCTAAATTGCCATTCCGACGTTGGTCGTGCAACCCAGCCCATATTTCGGGCGCACCTTTCAACCAATGTTTAATTGTGTATGTTTTCCTCGAGCATACAACATTATAGCATTTGATCTGACAAATGTTATCTCCTTGTTCACATAATTGTGGAAATCCATCTTTTTGGAAATCTCGATGAATTGTTGGTGAGTCCATCAACGACCTCCTCATCCTCTCCTTGGTTTAATGATGAACTCTTGTTTTGGAACTCGCTTCCATAGTTCATTTCCCGAGAATCTTACAATGTCATATCATCAATTCGTGTCGCACCTTTTTATCTCAGGCATCCTGAGTCTGAGGTATCCTGACACCAATCAGATCTGAATCTCGGTCAGATATGATGGTTGGAACATTTTCCAAGAGTCATAACATTGGTCTTTATATCACCCGGTAAGGTGATGTCATGCCTAGCACACCTGGCCGGAGGACCTATTGTTACCGTTTCCTTTTTAGCAAGGTTATCTATTCTTCCATGAGGAAATTGTAAGACTTATTCTATGAGTTTTCCTGATGGATAATTTGTGTATCCTAAGTCTGATCTTTACCTGATGACCATGTCAATGCTATCTCGAAGCATGTCTGTGGTACTCCGATTTTCAATAAGAACATTTGAAGCACAATGCTAAATTTTCTTTATCAATTATCCAAACACCGTTGTATGGGTAATGTCATGAAATTCCTCTCCCCTTACCTAAATGGTTTCTACTTTCTATCTTGTCATGGATATCGTACTTTGCTTGTCCTTGGGAAGGATATACCCCTGAAAAATGTGTTTAAACACATTTTCCTTTCCATTGTTCTGTTTAATCTGATAATCATATTTTCCTTTCCAATGTTTGGTTTAACCTTTCTTGTGATCTATATGATCTAAGCAGTAATATTCTCCTGCTTATGTAAACACCTCAGTGTACAATTCTGTCAGCAAGACCCTGTTACTATTGTTGATGACATTACGGTAGCCACCGATGGACGAGAACTTTGCCTACTGGCCCGCCTCATTCAACGAGCAGTAAAATGGTTCTCTTCGTCCCTTGCCCTTGGTACTGACGTTGTTGCCAACATAACTAACAGGCTATGCTCTGACCTGCCTTGCTATCATGACCGTGCAAGATGTCACCGCTCTTTCTACTTTTAAACCACATGGTGGGCCCATAACCCATATTTCCACAGGATCAAAACCTGACTCTCCTGTACACCCCCTGTTTCCAAAGTTATTCCTCACACGTGGCTTCGTATGTAATTCACGAGCCACCTTCCGAGAGATCATCAATTCTGGTATCGGACACAACACTTATTCCCATTGGTCTTAACCACTCTCACATTCCGTTTCAGGCAATGAACGATTGCCTATCTGCTTGAAACGTCTTATTGCACATTCTTACTTTACTCTCGATGACTTTCTTGAATGTCAACTCGAGAGATGCCTCTATACCTCATTCACTGAGATAGCCCCTAGGTACCTAACATGTGTTGAACTTCGTCCTTCCCGAGTTTTTCCACTTAACTTTTCCCTAAGTACGATGGAGATCCTGAAGAAAGGACGTCGGCTTCATCATGATGACCTGAAGCAGAGAAATGAAGACATCAACGTAGTGGATCGACCTCTTCGAGAAGAGCAACCAAGACCGAGAAGATTTGTTAGAATTTCGTAACCAGATCTTTCCCCCTTAGTCCACCTCTTAAATCTCAGGACGAGATTTCTTGTAGTGGAGGAGAATTGTGACGCCCGGATAATTAAGCTACAGTGAACTTCTGCTAATGATGCCACGTCACCTTGGTTGCCGTTGATAAACTCGCATTGATTCGAAATTGATTCAAATTCAAAATAAAGGCAAACAACAAAAGTTTTCAAATATTAAAACTAAAATGTCCGGGTTGTGGTGAAACCAAAGTTTGATATAATGTTTAAAGACTCTGAAATAAATAAAACAGTAGTTGAATCAATGGAATAAATGCCTATTGGATTTTTATAAAATATTAAACTAATTTGTTTTGGCTTAAGAATTGTTGTGACAGTAGAATATTTATAAATACTAATTTAGGTGCTAGTGATAAATTTTACAAATCTAAAATAAATGGAAACTAGAAATGAAACAGAAAAGAATAACTAAAAAGAAAAAGGCAGAGACAAGAAGCCTCCCTCCCCCCACTGGGCTTCGGCCTAACTGGCCTCTGGGCCACCAAGCCGGCCCACCCCACTCCCCATATCCCCCCTGTCGGCCGAAACCCTAGGGCAACCACCCCCACTCACCCCCCCACTCTCTCCCGCATGAACCCCCTCCCTCTTGTTCTCCAGCGACGCACACTCCTCGCGCTCGACCCGTTGTCGCGCCGGAGCCCCGCCCCCGCCGAGCGCCGCACCGCACCCGAGGACCGCCGCCACCGCCCCGTCGCTGCACCGAGCCCCCTCCGCCGGACTCCCCTCATCCCGATCTGGATCAGCACCCGAGCCGATCCTCAATGCCGGTCCCGACGCCACCCTGTCGCCCGCCGTCCTCGTCCCTCCCCGCCGGACCACATCGAGCCACGCCGCCCCGATCCCCTGCAACGGTGGTGAGCCACACCACCTCTGCGTCCTCTATCCCGTAGTCGCCGCGGTCACCGCGTCTCGCCCCATCGTGCCACTCGCACTCCCCGCCATGGCCATCGCCCGCACCGGTGCCTGGCCGCGCGCCCGCGTCGGCCAAGCCCCGCCTGGCCCCCTCGCCCGTGTCGGCCAAGCGCCGCCTCACCCCCTCGCCGTGCCCACCTCCCGCAGCCCCGCTGCTGCTGCGCCCCCTTCCCCTGCTCGCCTCGCTACGGCCGTCGTCGCTCTGCACCCCTCTTTGCTCACCCCGTGCCATGGCCAAGCCACCCGCACCTCCCGCTGGCCGCCCCTGTGCCGTGCCCCACGGCTGCCCCTGCCCTCGCCAGCACACGCGCACTCGCACCGCCCCTGCTCCCGTGCATCGCCCCATCACCCACCTCCGGCCGGGCGAGCCCGCCTGCCCGTGGCCTCGCCACTGCCGCCTCAGGCGGCCGTCCTCGCCATGCCCGTGGCCGGCGCCCCCCCTTCGATCTGGGCGGATGCCCAATCGGGCTGGGCTCCAACGCCCGTAACCCGCTCGCCCGCACGCCCGCTAAGGCTTCCCTAGAGAAAGTGATATTCGGGCCCCACGCCCCAGAAATTAAAAAAAGAGTTAAAATATATATATAAGTATAATAATTAAATGAATTAATTAATTAATCATGTTAATTAACCTTAATCATCTATTAATTAGTGGTCAGACTATGACAAATGGGCCCCACGTGTCAGTTGACCCAGTCAACGGTCAATATTGACCGCTGATGTCATACTGATGTCATGCTGATGCAGTAAACATATTTTTGATTTAAATTAGTTCTTTTGATTCCAAAATTGAATTAAATCTTTATAAATTAATATAGAATAATCCGTAACTCTGATGAAAATACTTTGTACATGAAAGTTGCTCAGAATGACGAGACGAATTCGGATACGTAGTCCGTTCGTCCGCCACATGTCCCTAACATAGAGAACATGCAACCGTCCCCCTCCGTTTCTTCTGTTCAAAAAAGCCAAACACCGGGAATACTTTCCCGGATGTTTTCCCCCTTCACCAGTAGCACCTAGTACCGCGTTAGGGCATCCCTAGCAACGCTTAATGTCATGTCATGCATCTGTTTGCATTGTATTCATTGTTTCGTCTCCCTCTTCTCTCCGATAGACTACGAGACTGACGCCGCTGCTGCCCCAGTCGACTACGGTGTTGATGACCCTTCTTCCTGTGCAACAGAGCTTCCAGGCAAGCCAACCCCCCTTGTTCATCCCGATATCGCCTACTCTTTCCCTCTACTGCTTGCATTAGAGTAGTGTAGTTGTTATTGCTTTCGGTTAATCTGATTCTGCTGCATAGCCTGTCTTTGCTACTACTGTTGACACCTTTACCTACAATCCTAATGCTTAGTATAGGTTGCTAGAATTACATCAGTGGCCCTACATTCTTGTCCATCTGCCATGCTATACTATCGGGCCACGATCACTCGGGAGGTGGTCACGGGTATATACTATATACTGTCACACTACTTATGTTAGTGTTCGGATGTGGGGGCTGAAGGGGCAGGTGGCTCCATCCAGGTTGTGATGGGCCGGGGTTCCCAACAGCCCCCGCATGATTCTTTGAGGCGGAGCGACAGGGCAGGTTGTGACCACCTAGGAGACAGGTGGGCCTGGTCCCTAGTCGGCATCCGTGGATACTTCAAATAACACACTTAATGAGATCTGGGTATTTGATCTGAGTCTGGATACGAGCCTATACGCACTAACCAACTACGTGGGAACAGTTATGGGCTCTCGACGTCGTGGTATCAGCCGAAGCCTTCTTGACGTCAGAGGTTGAGCGGCGCGCCCCGGATTGAACTGGAACGCCTGTGCTTGGATTAAGGGGGCTAGGTCTGCTTCCGACCGCGTTCGCAACGTGCAGGTGTGCAATGGGCGACGGGCCCAGACCCCTGCGCGCTTAGGATTTAGACCGGCATGCTGACCTCTCTGTTGAGCCTAGGTAGGTCTACGACGTGTTGATCTTCCGAGGCTGGGCATGACCCAGGAAAGTGTGTCCGGCCAGAGGGATCGAGTGTATTGGGCAATGTGGTGCACCCCTGCAGGGAAGTTTATCTATTCGAATAGTCGTGTCCCTCAGTAAAAGGACGACTCGGAGATGTACTTCGACCTGATGACAACTAGAACCGGATACTTAATAAAACACACCCCTTACAAGTTCCAGATACAACCCGGTTATCGCTTTCCCACAGGGCGACGAGGGGAGGATCACCGGGTAGGATTATGCTATGTGATGTTACTTGATGTTGCACTTGCTAATCTCTTCTACATGCTTCAAGATGGAGGCTGCCAGAAGCGTAGTCTTTGATAGGCCTAGCTATCCCCCTCTTATTCTGGCATTCTGTAGTTTAGTCCACAGATACTACCCATTTCATTGATACCAATGCATATGTAGTGTAGATCCTTGCTTCCGAGTACTTTGGATGAGTACTCACGGTTGCTTTGCTACTTCTTTTTTTCCTTTTCCCTGTTATTGCGATCATATGTTGGAGTCCAGGAGCCAGAGGATCCCGAGGATGTTTCTACATGGAGTTCGGCTTCAAGGAGTAGTTTAGGAGGATCCCAGGAAGGAGGCCTGTGCCTCTTCGATCTGTATCCCTGTTTGTGCTAGCCATCTTATAGCACCTTGTTTAACTTATGTCTGTACTCAGATATTGTTTCTTCCGCTGACTCGTTTATGTTCGAGCACTTGTATTCGAGCCCTCAAGGCCCCTAGCTTGTAATATGATGCTTGTAAGACTTATTTGTTTTTAGAGTTGTGATATCTTCCCATGAGTCCCTGATCATGATTGTACACGTTTGCGTGTATGATTAGTGTACGGTCAAATCATGGGCGTCACACATGTTGTCACCTCCGGTAACTTGAGCTCGAAAAACACGACCAGACGAAGCGCGCGCACATGCAGAATCCCGAACATGACTCCTCTGGCAACGAATGGCCTGCAGCAGCACGCCAGAGAACCCTCGGAACCTCCCCATTGAACCCGCTGTTTCCGTCCGTCAAAGACATAAGAAGATCCGTTGGCATGGGAAAAGCCTATCAGTACAATATGTCAAGGCCGTCCGTTCAAGTTGAGTAACAGAATAATATTCTGTTACGCGAAACAGAATAGCCCAGATCTGTGTGTGTGTGTGTGTATATATATATACATACATACATATCAGTGAAGTATAACCTCAAATGACGAATTTGAAAAGTTTGACGAAATTGCAAATGACAAAAAACTCAAATTTGAAGAATGTCATAGAGAGGTGGTGGCGTTACCCACCGTATAAGAACTTTGATGACTTCGGACACCGCGTACAATTGTCGTAGGTTTCTGAGAGTCAATTTCTTCATTAATTTCTTCACACTTGGAGGGTTAGTCTTCATTGATTGAAGAAAAATGTTACTTCGTGTGTTGTGCATCAAAGTCATAAAAAATGCATAAGTGTTAGGATGTGTGTCCATTTCAGAGGACAATCGAAGATTCTAGTATGTTTAGCTCACACCGCAACTTGTAGAACCTCTTTTCATCCAAGGGCTTAGTGAAGATATCGGCAAGCTGGTCTTTGGTCTTCACGTGGCCGATGATGATGTCTCCCTTCAGCACATGATCATGAAGAAAATGGTGACGAATCTGAATATGCTTCGTCTTGCAATGTTGCACTGGGTTGTGGGCGATCTTGATAGCACTCTTGTTGTCGTAGAAGAGAGGGACTTTGTTCACATTGACACCATAGTCCTTGAGGGTTTCCTTCATCCATAGCAACTGTGAGCAAGAGGCACCAGCGGCAATGTATTCAGCCTCAGCTATGGATAGAGCCACGCTAGTCTGCTTCTTTGAGGACCAATAGATAAGAGATCATCTGAGGAAATTGCATGTGCCTCATGTAGACTTGTGATCCAGACAATCTCCAGCGTAATCAGAATCAGAAAATCCAGCTAGATCAAAAGATGAGCCCTTGGGATACCATAATCCAAGCGTTGGTGTGTGAGCTAAATATCAAAGAATTTGTTTCACAGCCTGGTGGTGTGATTCCTTCACCGAAATCAATACCCTCAACCCGTGTGTAGCCTTGTGCTACAAGACGAGTTTGTCTTGCTTGTTGCGGTAGATCCACTTAGTGACGATGATATTGTGCTTGCGTGGATCAGGTCGATTCACAAGCTCTGACACATTGTTGAGCTCGAATTGTTGCAATTCTTCTTGCATGGCTTGAATCCACTCAGGCTCCAGAAATGCTTCATCAAGTTTGGTGGGCTCTGTGATAGAGACAAAAGCATAATGCCCACAAAAGTTAGCAAGATGTTAAGCCCTTGAGTGGTGTCGGATTCAGGGCTCCGCTGACCCAAGAAGGTTCGAACTCTGGGGCATGTGTGAAGATCTCAACCAACCCAAGCCTCGAGCTCGCCGCCCTACAGCATAGCCTCACCGAACACACACGAGCGGGGAAGAAGATGAACATGGCAATTTACCCAGGTTCGGGCAACAATGTGGTGTAAAACCCTACTCCTGCTTTGTGGTGGATTGGCCTCACGAGGGGGCTGAGGATGAACTAGTACAGTGGTTTGAGCGGCCTCGCGAGGGCTCTGGTGGTGAGGGTGGAATGGATCTGATCCCGGTTCGTCCCATCCTCCTCTACGGTGGTGGCTAACCTATATTCATAGTGGCATTGGTCCTCTTCCCTCGAAAGTTAGGCGGGAAGGAATCCCTTAACAGCCATTTTGAAAGGGGACATGAAGTACATCTTATCCTGACAAAAGGTGGTCTTCGCCTGCAAAGCTTCTGGTCGTACGCAGTGGTGGGCTCGGCAATGACATCCGTCCAGCCAAGCTCGTGGTCTTGGTCTTGTTGCACTGAAAGGGAAACCGTTGAGTGGCCCCTCGGGGACCTTCGCCTGTCCTTGCTCCTTTAACACCGAAAGGGAAACTGCCTCCTCTGCGCCCGCTGGCGACCGCCTGGCCTTGGTCGTCATGGCTCACGTCATCATAGCCTCGTGAGGCTGGGTATCTGCATAGAAATCTTCGCTCCTCGGGAGGCAGCCTGGGGAGGCTGCTCCCTTGGAGGTCTTGGCGATGTCCGCCTCGCGAGGCCGGGGGACCTCGTGAGGGTCTTGTCAAGGAGTTGTTGCAGCTGGGCCATACTAGGCCGTCGAGGGAGCTATGTCGTGGGCTGCAGGTAGGCAGGTCTGGGTACCCCCAATCCCAGAACGCCAACAGGAGCCCCCGGGCCCAAGGCGCGCTCGGGCTGGCTTCGAGGCGAAGCCAAGGAGAGAGGGCGAAGCGCCACGGGCCCCAATCGCCTTCGGGCTAGGCTTGATGCGTGGCGCACGACGGGACGTGGACGCCTCCACTTCCCCATGCCGCCTCGGCAACCGCCCCAAATTGATAGAAGCCTAGTGCATGTAGCAGGGCCATCATCACTTAGAACATGGAGGGGCGCCAGTTAGCCTTCTTTCTCCTATAAAAGGGCGAGGGAGGTGGAGCCCCCATCCCATCTTCATCTTCTCTTTCGTCCCCTCTTCTCCTATCTCCGCCGCATCCACCACCTTGCCAAACCAACCATGGCGCCAGTGAGGAGGTTGTCAGCCAAAGAGAAGGGCAAAGCTCCCCAGGAGGGGCCAGCAGCGCCGCCGCCTAAGAGGGGGTGCGGCCGTCCCCGCAAGTCCGCGGCCGCACCAGCGGCGTCATTAGGGGGGCGCGGGCGTCCGCCTTTGACGGCCCGCTCTGGCTCAAGCAACTGGGGAAAAGGCCTCTCCCGCGGGGGTCCTAGCAGCCGCGGCCAAGGAGGAAGGCGTGCCGCGGCCGTCCGACCACCTCGCCCGCGAGCTCGCTCGAGCGACACAGCCCGCGGGTTCGTCGTACGGGTGGAGGACCCACCTGGCACCTGGCTCCTACTTCCTTGCTCCTTCGCAGAGGAGCTGCCGGCAATGGGACCCGTTGGGCTGTGGCTGCAACCTGACGGCTGCTGCAACGGGTCCTCGTGGGTGGAGGTTGAGGTCACCTCCGCCGGCCATGTGTTCCTGACCCGCGGATAGCAGTCGTTCGCCCGCGCTCGTGACCTGAAGGGGATGCGCACCCTCCATTTCAAGTACGACAGGGCGGCAACGATCTTCATCAGGGTCTTCGGGGAGGACGGCAGTCGCCTGTTGTAACACCCCAAAAATTTAATCATGTTTTTACTAAATAAAATTTGTCCAGAATTAAAATTTTGAATTTTTGCTAGGTCTTTTATTAATTTCATAACCATTTTCTGTTTCTGTTTTTTAAAATTCTTCCCTCCATATAGCAATTTTTGGAAATAATATTGTGGCTTTGGTAGTTCTCTTAAAACATTTCAATTATAGTTTAATAACAGTAAGAATTATTTTCATAATAAAAATTGCCCAAAACAATTCTTTTAATAGCATTTACAACACTTTAAATGCCTCTGTTGCACTACAACCATTTTAAATAATTCTTTCAAAATTCCACAAAAATTATGGGAGGTCATGTGATGCCTATATATCACTTTTATGCAAAAATCCAACTTGGTCCTTTGAAAATTTTGAGCGAAACAATCCATTTTCAATTCGGTCCAGTATTTGAGTTTCTACTACCACCCCATTTTTCCTTACTCAAAAAATTCTGAAATTTTTCCCACTTATAGTCCTTCCAACCAAACACTTAAGTCCAAAATTTTAGCTCCATTGGAATCTTTTCAGTTCACTAAATATTCCCCTGAAGCTTCTGTCCAGAACTGAAATTCACCAAAAGTTGCACATGCAAGTTTTTCCTTTTGTCCATCCAACCCCACCATCATCTTCACCATCTAAGGAGACATCACCCTGCCAAATCCCAACTCTAGAAATAACCCCTAGGTGTCCCTAGCATTTTGTCAAGCAGGTTGGGTGCATGACAGAATTTTTGCCTCTACCTAAACTGCATTGAGCACTAGGTTAGTTGGCCAAAACAGCATGTCCCTAACCTCTCTCATGCCCATAAGCACCACCCTAATGAGTCTTAGCTCATTTAGGTCTCTGTAGATGTCAATGGCATTTGTTCAAGCATGTGGTGTGCGTGTAACGGGCGCGGCCAGAGCATGCGGATGACACCCTTGGCATCGAGCTCCTGCCGCTCACTCCGCTGCTTCCCTCACCCGTCCTGATCTACCCCTTGACCACCGCGACCCTCTGGAAGCTTGCTCACACCCAAGCTTGGCCGCTGGTGCCGGCCATCACCGACCGGAGCCGCCGCCGCGGTCGCCGACTCGGGCACGGCACCGCCCGAGCCGCCTGGCCTTGCCAGCTCGCCCTTGCCTTAACTGCGGTCGCCGCTGTCTCCACCGACCTTATCCACAGCCCGCCGACCACTCCACCGACCTCTACCATCCTCAACCACCTTGGCGGTGCCATAAATGGCCTCTGCCGCCATGCTTATCTCCGGGAGCCCGCGAACCGACCTTCCCGGCTACTTAAAGCACGCCCCGAGCACTCCTTCGACACGTCCACCCCTCCTCCTCCCTCTGAGAGCTCCCCAGAGCAGCCCGTTGTACCAGACGAGGTCGTCTTCTCCGTTTCTGACCGAGGCGCCCGCTTTCACTCCTCTGTCAAATACCACGCCCCCGAGCTTCCCCCTAATTCAGTTCTCCACTAGCAGCACCCTCTTGCTCCCACGGCCCCATTCCACCGCTCAATCCTGCTCAGGAGCCATCGGAGGTAAAAGCCCCATCCTGCCTGACGACCGCCGTCCGCCGCGAAGCTCACCGCCGGCCACTCCGTACGGTACGACGACCGTGGAGGATACCCATGAGACCGCCTCGGCCTCCTGAGCTCAAGGGTGCCGCCGGTCGCCGGAGAGGTCCGCCGGAGTACCACCGCTGTTCTGCCATGAGGAGGCGCGCGCGGGCACCGCTTAACACTGACCAGTGGGCCAGGCGGGCCGACCGTCAGTGACCCAGAGCCGTCCATAAGTGGAATTGGCTTTTCAGAATACGTCTTCGACATCATCTCCCACACAGTCGAACGGCTGGGCCGGCCCAGTAACGCCGTTCGACTAAAACACGCTCAGGGCGATTCTCTGCTCTCTTCCTTTTTTCTTTTTCAGTATATTCCAAATAATTCTACAGAACTCATTTCAAGTCCAAATTTTGTGACTCAAATTTTTACATGCTTCTAAAATCATGCTTTATCAAACTAGCTAGGGTGAACATTTTTATTATGCCTAGTTTCTGCTGGATCAATTAAATAGTCCTTTTAACCATTTATTTAAAATTAGAAAATTCATAGGTAATACACATTAAGTCCAAATAAATTGATTCTTTTTCTGTTATTTTTAATTTTTCATCTAGTTTATTTTAGTATTTATATCAAAAATATTTGAAATAATTTTTAGCACTATTTTTGTTTTATGTGGTGATTTAAATATTTTTGAAAATAGGAAAAATGGAGGGAAGAAACTTTTCAAACTTTTGGAGTGCACCCAGTATTTCTGCATGCTCAAGGCAAGCATCTTGAACACTTGATATGGTGAATGCATGGTAGATTATTTGCTAGAATAATTTGACCACGACTATGTTGAATTCAAATTAAATTGGCATATTGCTAGTTGTGCTTGCATGATTTGAATTCAAGTAAAATTTGTATGCATGTAGTGTTGGCATGTTTCATCGTACCATGCATCGCGTACTTGTCATGACTAACCTGCAGGAGCAAGCATAAGAGAAATACCGTTACCGGCAGAAGGGTGATCACGTTGGAGCGTGATCATGCCTTGTTAGTTATGCTTGTTGGAGCATGCAAGGGTTGTGGCCCTGTTGGTATTGCTGTTGAAGGAATACCTTGTTGTGCTAACCGTTGCAGGAAACTTAATGCCTCCTGAGTCGACCATAGATCGAGTCTTGTTCCGGTAACCCCCATACTTGTTTCGTGCTGCCACAGGTTCCTGCCACAGGTAGGGTATGGTTCAGTAAGTTGATAACCCCTTTCCATGCACACACCATACAAAGGGCCACGATGAGGGTTTCCCAGGGATCCAGGACTAAATCCTGTCATCGGGTCAGGGGGCATGGGTGTTTCCAGTTGTGACTGAGAGGGGGGCACCCCTTGGAATCCGCACGTATTAATAGTGATCCCATGCAGGACGTTGGTCTCTCCGTCTTAGAGTTTTTCTTGAACGATGCTTTGGTTGATTCCGGGCATCCGGAAAGTTAATCTGGTGTGTGCTGGTCAGGTGTATTTTCAACCAAAAGACCGTAATGGTAATTAGTCGGTGTCACAGTACTGACTAAAGAAATCGTTTACTTGTGGGTAAAGAGTACACCCTCTGTAGAGTTTAAACCTATTCGAATAGCCGTGTCCGCGGTTAAGGGCTACAGTCTAGGTTGGTCAAGTGTCGGTCTTAGTGTCGGTCTTCGGAGGAAAATAATTAAATTGAGCCTGAATTATTTTGCGGAATAATTATTGTCACCCTGTTGCTACCATGAATATTTTTTTATGCTTGTTAAATATTATTATGGTTATGCAGAATATTCTGGACTAACCCGTATCTCTTATTTTGAATTTTTCCTGAGTGTCTCAGGGGCTGGCTAGACTACCCGGGGCACTCAATTTTATTTTCAAGACCTCTCGTGGCGTCCCTCGAGTTAACAGGCGGTTTATCACGCCACTACTCTTGTGGACACCCGATTGGCATTTATCTTCAAGTCCGACCGTGGCGTCACTTGACACCCGACTGGCATTTCTCTTCAAGACCTCTCGTGGTGTCTCTCGAGTTTACAGGCGGTCCCGCCACTACTCTTGTAGACACCCGATTGGCATTTCTCTTCAAGACCTACCGTGGTGTCACTTGACATCCGACCGGCATTTCTTTTATTTTATTTTCCTTAAACTTTCCTTGTTTATCACAACATTTCCATATATTCATTTATTTGCATATGCTAATATTTTATCATGCCATGATTTATATCCTGTCAGTAGGCATTTAAGTCCATCATGAGCATACGCATATAGTGTGGTTCATCATGATCATAAAATTTAATTGTTGCATTCGGTATATCTTTTGTTCATGATGTTTGCGAGTACATTCAAATGTACTCACAGGCTTGTCCCTGGCTATTTACTTGGCCAGGTCAGGAGTTCTACGAGGAGTACCCCGCGACGTCCGTGCGGAGCCTAGGATAGCAGCCACGCGGAGAGGAATTATCCGGGTCAGCTGTTCCTGTGGGAATGGAGCCCCATCGACATTGGAGAACCTTGAGTCAATTCCGTCATCCACCACCAGATATCAGTGTTGTATCATTAGACCTTTATGGTCTTGTATCCAATTCTTGTAATAGCTTGGTAATCTGTAACAAGGACGTGTCCACCAGTAACAGTAATCCTGGGCTGGTGGTAACACGAGGGGTTAAATTTCTCGGATATAGTGTGTCCCGGCCCCGGCAGCCTTGGTATCAGAGCCAGGGTGACCATTGGCTAATCCTATCTTAGCCTGGTCGCTATCCGTAGGTTTTCACACCGTTCAAATCATTTCCTATCCATCCTCAAGCCCATCCCATCCGATAACCGCACAGTGGCAGCCGACATCTTTTGACAGTCGGTGCCCAACCTATCAACCTAGCCCATAGGCTATGTGCCTGTGGCCGACACCTGAGTTGTCCCATCCGCAAGCGTGCGATGGAAGACTCCGCTGCCTTATAAGAGAAGCCTTGCCTTGACACAGCACATCACAGCCTCACTCTCAGTTCAATATCCAACACCCCAAGATGCCTGGTCCCATCGTCCACAACGAGACCACCGCAGCCGAGCTTGAAGGCTTTGTAGCCATTCTCGGCAACCTCACCCGTCGTGCTCTCAGCATCGAAGAGCCGCCGGAGTATGTCGTGTACCAAGAGCACGTGAGTGATGCCATCCACCACTACTGGGCCATGGTGCACATCTACGGGAGGGGCACCACCGCAGAGCGCCCTTACCGGTTCACCGGGAGGACGACCTCCGATGAGCCCCAAGCCATCCAACTTGCAGCCTGAGAGGCTGTAGTTCAACTCCGGCATCGGTCGTCGAGGGTAAACTATCGCTCCTTCTACTACTACCCTAGTCGTGAAGGCTATGGTAGGCCGACCCAAGTCGCTAACGGAGACCACGAGACGGATCCTGCTCTGTTGCATCTGGTGCGCTACCTGAGAGCGCAAGAGGCACTGTTCGATCAGGTCACCAATGATCTAATTGAGACCCGCAGCTCTCCTCACCCCGGTGAGAAGTGAAGCTGCACCTGCCACTGACAACCTGGTAGTACTATTGAGGAGACCAATCGAGCCTGCGAGGTCTGCCCCTGTTGCCCACCCGGGCAATGCATTCGTTACCCCGAATGAACTCCGTCGTCTCTTTGGAATTTCCTCCAACGGGACTGTAGCCACTACACCCCGCGTGTGTCATCATCGCTACCCCAGTCCCGTAGCTCCCCATAACACTCCAGTCAACTCCGACATTGAAGCCCCCGGAGAAGCCTCGACGTCCGCAAGACACGCCCGTCTGGACGTCGATGAAGTGGATTGAGTCTGCCAGAGTAGTTGCAATGTCCTTAGCAACCCTGTTGCCTTGTAAATTCCATCGTCATGTCATAGACGAATATGTGTATATTTCTAGTTGTGTGTAGTGTTTGATTGAATGATGTGTCTGTGTGTTATTATGCATGATTGCTTGTCTGTTGTGATTTGCATTTAATTCTTCCGTCCTTAACAAATCTCGAGGGCGAGATTTTCTTAAGGGGGGTAGAGTTTGTAACACCCCAAAAATTTAATCATGTTTTTACTAAATAAAATTTGTCTAGAATTAAAATTTTGAATTTTTGCTAGGTCTTTTATTAATTTCAAAACCATTTTCTGTTTCTGTTTTTCAAAATTCTTCCCTCCATATAGCAATTTTTGGAAATAATATTGTGGCTTTGGTAGTTCTTTTAAAACATTTCAATTATAGTTTAATAACAGTAAGAATTATTTTCATAATAAAAATTGCCCAAAACAATTCTTTTAATAGCATTTACAACACTTTAAATGCCTCTGTTGCACTACATCCATTTTAAATAATTCTTTCAAAATTCCAAAAAAATTATGCGAGGTCATGTGATGCCTATATATCACTTTTATGCAAAAATCCAACTTGGTCCTTTGAAAACTTTGAGTGAAACAATCCATTTTCAATTCTGTCCAGTATTTGAGTTTCTACTACAACCCCATTTTTCCTTACTCAAAAAATTCTGAAATTTTTCTTACTTATAGTCCTTCCAACCAAACACTTAAGTCCAAAATTTTAGCTCCATTGGAATCTTTTCAGTTCACTAAATATTCCCCTGAAGCTTCTGTCCAGAACTGAAATTCACCAAAAGTTGCACATGCAAGTTTTTCCTTTTGTCCATCCAACCCCACCATCATCTTCACCATCTAAGGAGACATCACCCTGCCAAATCTCAACTCTAGAAATAACCCCTAGGTGTCCCTAGCATTTTGTCAAGCAAGTTGGGTGCATGATAGAATTTTTGCCTCTACCTAAATTGCATTGAGCACTAGGTTAGTTGGCGAAAACAACATGTCCCTAACCTCTCTCATGCCCGTAAGCACCACCCTGATGAGTCTTAGCTCATTTAGGTCTCTGTAGATGTCAATGGCATTTGTTCAAGCATGTGGTGTGCGTGTAATGGGCGCGGCCAGAGCATGCGTACGACACCCCTGGCATCGAGCTCCTGCCGCTCACTCCGCTGCTTCTATCACCCATCCTGATCTACCCCTTGATCACCGCGACCCTCTGGAAGCTTGCTCACACCCAAGCTTGGCCGCTGGTGCCGGCCATCACCGACCGGAGCCGCCGCCGCGGTCGCCGACTCGGGCACGGCACCGCCCGGGCCGCCTGGCCTTGCCAGCTCGCCCTTGCCTTAACTGTGGTCGCCGCTGTCTCCACCGACCTTATCCACAGCCCGCTGACCACTCCACCGACCTCTACCGTCCTCGACCACCTTGGCGGCGCCATTAATGGCCTCTGCCGCCATGCTTACCTCCGGGAGCCCGCGAACCGACCTTCCTGGCTACTTAAAGCATGCCCCGAGCACTCCTTCGACACGTCCACCCCTCCTCCTCCCTCTGAGAGCTCCCCAGAGCAGCCCGTTGGACCAGACGAGGTCGTCTTCTCCATTTCTGACCGAGGCACCCACTGTCACTCCTCTGTCAAAGACCACGCCCCCGAGCATCCCCCTCCTTCAGTTCTCCACCAGCAGCACCCTCTTGTTCCCACGGCCCCGTTCCACCGCTCAATCCTGCTCGGGAGCCATCGAGGGTAAAAGCCCCATCCTGCCCGACGACCGCCGTCCGCCACGAAGCTCACTGCCGGCCACTCCGTATGGTACGGCGACCATGGAGGATACTCATGAGACCGCCTCGGCCTCCTGAGCTCACGGGTGGTCTTGGTTTTCCAAACGGTGCCGCCGTTCACCGGCGAGGTCCGCCGGAGTACCGCCGCTGTTCTGCCATGACGAGGCGCACGCGGGCACCGATTAAAACTGACCAGTGGGCCAGGCGGGCCCACCGTCAGTGACCCAGAGCCGTCCATAAGTGGAAACGGCTTTTCAGAATACGTCTTCGACGTCATCTCCCACACAGTCGAACGGCTGGGCCGGCCCAGTAACGCCGTTCGACTAAAACACGCTCACGGCGATTCTCTGCTCTCTTCCTTTTTTCTTTTTCAGTATATTCCAAATCATTCTACAGAACTCATTTCAAGTCCAAATTTTGTGACTCAAATTTTTTACATGCTTCTAAAATCATGCTTTATCAAACTAGCTAGGGTGAACATTTTTATTATGCCTAGTTTCTGCTGGATCAATTAAATAGTCCTTTTAACCATTTATTTAAAATTAGAAAATTCATAGTTAATACACATTAAGTCCAAATAAATTGATTCTTTTTCTGTTATTTTTAATTTTTCATCTAGCTTATTTTAGCATTTATATCAAAAATATTTGAAATAATTTTTAGCATTGTTTCTGTTTTATGTGGTGATTTAAATATTTTTTTAAATAGGAAAAATGGAGGGAAGAAACTTTTCAAACTTTTGGAGTGCACCCAGTATTTCTGCATGCTCAAGGCAAGCATCTTGAACACTTGATATGGTGAATGCATGGTAGATTATTTGCTAGAATAATTTGACCACGACTATGTTGAATTCAATATAAATTGGCATATTGCTAGTAGTGCTTGCATGATTTGAATTCGAGTAAAATTTGCATGCATGTAGTGTTGGCATGTTTCATCGTACCGTGCATCGCGTACTTGTCATGACTAACCTGCAGGAGCAGGCATAAGAGAAATACCGTTACCGGCAGAAGGGTGATCACGTTGGAGCGTGATCATGCCTTGTTAGTTATGCTTGTTGGAGCATGCAAGGGTTATGGCCCTGTTGGTATTGCTGTTGAAGGAATACCTTGTTGTGCTAACCGTTGCAGAAAACTTAATGCCTCCTGAGTCGACCATAGATCGAGTCTTGTTCCGGTAACCCCCATACTTGTTTCGTGCTGCCACAGGTTCCTGCCACTGGTAGGGTATGGTTCAGTAAGTTGATAACCCCTTTCCATGCACACACCGTACAGAGGGCCACGATGAGCGTTTCCCAGGGATCCGGGACTAAATCCTGTCATCGGGTCAGGGGGCATGGGTGTTTCCAGTTGTGACTGAGAGGGGGGCACCCCTTGGAATCCGCGCGTATTAATAGTGATCCCATGTAGGACGTTGGTCTCTCCGTCTCAGAGTTTTTCTTGAATGATGCTTTGGGTGATTCCGGGCATCCGGAAAGTTAATCTGGTGTGTGCTGGTCAGGTGTGTTTTCAACCCAAAGACCGTAATGGGAATTAGTCGGTGTCACGGTACTGACTAAAGAAATCCTTTACTTGTGGGAAAAGACTACACCCTCTGCAGAGTTTAAACATATTCGAATAGCCGTGTCCGCGGATAAGGGCTACAGTCTGGGTTGGTCAAGTGTCGGTCTTAGTGTCGGTCTTCGGAGGAAAATAATTAAATTGAGCCTGAATTATTTTGCGGAATGATTATTGTCACCCTGTTGCTACCATGAATATTTTTTTATGCTTGTTAAATATTATTATGGTTATGCATAATATTGAGGACTAACCCGTATCTCCTATTTTGAATTTTTCCTAAGTGTCTCAGGGGCTGGCTAGACTACCCCGGGCACTCAATTTTATTTTCAAGACCTCTCGTGGCGTCCCTCGAGTTAACAGGCGGTTTATCACGCCACTACTCTTGGGGACACCCGATTGGCATTTCTCTTCAAGTCCGACCGTGGCGTCACTTGACACCCGACTGGCATTTCTCTTCAAGACCTCTCGTGGCGTCTCTCGAGTTTACAGGCGGTCCCGCCACTACTCTTGTAGACACCCGATTGGCATTACTCTTCAAGACCTACCGTGGTGTCACTTGACATCCGACCGGCATTTCTTTTATTTTTTTTTCCTTAAACTTTCCTTGCTTATCACAACATTTCCATATATTCATTTATTTGCATATGCTAATATTTTATCATGCCATGATTTAATTCCTATCAGTAGGCATTTAAGTCCATCATGAGCATACGCATATAGTGTGGTTCATCATGATCATAAAATTTACTTGTTGCATTCGGTATATCTTTTGTTCATGATGTTTGCGAGTACATTCAAACGTACTCACAGGCTTGTCCCTGGCTATTTACTTGGCCAGGTCAGGAGTTCTACGAGGAGTACCCCGCGATGTCTGTGCGGAGCCTAGGATAGGAGCCACGCGGATAGGAATTATCCGGGTCAGCTGTTCCTGTGGGAATGGAGCCCCATCGACGTTGGAGAACCTCGAGTCAATTCCGTCATCCACCACCAGATATCAGTGTTGTATCATTAGACCTTTATGGTCTTGTATCCAATTCTTGTAATAGCTTGGTAATCTGTAACAAGGACGTGTCCACCAGTAACAGTAATCCTGGGCTGGTGGCAACACGAGGGGTTAAATTTCTGGGATATAGTGTGTCCCGGCCTCGGCACCTGTGCTGCTGCCTAGAGGGCGATGACGACGACAGCGACCGCCCCTCCGACGATGACGGCCAGCGTGGCGGCGGCGTCTTCTGTGGTGAACTTGCCCTTGGTGACGGCTGTTGCACCTCCAGCAGCAGCGGCGCCTCCTCCGGGGGGAGGTCGAGCGACAATGACTACGACGAGCCGCCCCGTCACCACGCGCGGACCCAGAGGGCGGCGAACCGCCACGCCGTCATGCCCCTGCTCAGGAGGACGTCGAGCTGCCTCGCCACGACGCCCCGTCAAGCAGGAGGAGGACTCTGACTAAGCGCAGGTGGCAATGGAGCCAGGCCTCAGGAGCAGCAGTCTTCGGGAGGCCGCCTTTCCCTTTTTTTATTTCCTGCATTAAGAACCATGGAAAAAAATCCCGCGGGGGCGTGTAATGGACTACGGCGCTGGCGCCTTTATATAAGCATTTCCTGTTCATGTTCCAGCATTTATTCAGGCGTGACTAGGATAACTTAGCTTGGTGCGCTCGTGGTCCTTGGCGGGTTCCTGCGTCATGGGGGTGCATTCCTCCGGAGCTTTTGACCTTATGCAGGTCCCTTGCTTCGGGTGACGATGTTGTTAAGGTGCTGGAGCGGCCTAGGGAGCTTGTCGGGGAATCTTCCTTCTTGTGACCCGATAGCTCCAGAACCTCGAGGGGCATGCTACCCGCGAAGCCTCCGGAGGACTCACGCGGGTCCGGAACCTCCAGGGTGTCCTCGCCAGGCATTGAACCCCGCGAGGTGCCGAGGCGCAATTTACGTAGGCTTCCTTGATGATGAGGCAATCCGTGCCCGTCTTTTCTTCAGCCGTCCTTCCCCTGCGACCCTCCTGAGTCTGAAGCCCCCGAGCGAGGGCTCACTTTCGCTAGTACACCGGGGTGCGATACCCGGCAAGGTCAAGAGATGAGCGCTTCTACGGCCGAGGGGCCGATGGCTCAGCTGGGGTGCCGATGGCTCACTCGAGAGCGTCGTGCAAGGACTCGGCCGCCAAGGTCTTGGCGAGGTGCGCGCACGAGCGGGCCTGCCACTGGCGTAGCCTAGGCTGGCTCAGGCTTACGCACCATGCTCAGCCCCCGCTCGCGAGACGCGATGGAGGGAGCCAATGGCAGCTGCCACGCCTCAAAAAACGGAACTTGAGAGAGGAAACACTGCAAGAAATAAAAAGGAAAATTCCCCCCTTTTGCGAATAAAGATCGGTAACTTCAAATTTCATTCCAAGAAGTGGCAAATTGGTTAAAAGAGCAAGAAAAAGAACAGCTGCGTCCGGCGCCTACACTAGTCTTCTAGTCTTCCCACCAGCGTGGAGCATGGGCCTCCACTTGGCATGGGCATAGTCGCTGATTGACTGTGTCGTCCGCCAGTGCGGAGCATGGGGCTTCCACTTGGGCATGGGTGGGAGCCCCCGCGTGGTCGAGGAGCGACGCACCGGGAGACTCTGGGGTGTGTACATCCCCAGTCATTATTACGTGAGAGTGTCATAGGTAGAACTGGCGGAGATGCTGGATGTTCTAGGCATTCTGGATGGGGACCCCGTCCTGCGTCTCCAAGCGTACGATGCCTAGCCTGGAGACGCGGGCTATCCTGAACGGGCCCTCCCACATGGGCGAGAGCTTGTGAAGGACCTCCCTGGAGAGGACCCGCCTCAGGACGAGGTCACCCACCTCGAGGGTCCGGAAGCGGACGCTACGGCAATGGTATCACCGCAGCGCCTGCTGACACCTCACGGCGCAGATCGAGGCTTGGCGATGGGCTTCCTTCCCGAGCACAAGGTCCGTTCTCTGCGAGGCATCCTGACGCGCCTCGTCGAATGCCAAGACCCGCATGGAGCGTAGCCTGACCTCATGTGGGAGGACCGCCTCAACCCCGTAGACGAGAAAGAACGGGGTCTCGCCGGTGGGCTTAGTCGCGGTGGTGCAGATGGACTGAGGCTCACCGAGCCAACCCCTACCGCATGCCTCAAGCTTCTTCTTGAACTCCTTGTCTTGAAGCCCCTTAGGACCTCCGTGTTGGCACGCTCAGCTTGGCCGTTGCTCCGTGGGTGCACCACTGAAGCATAGCATATCTGCGCTCCAAGGTTAGCACAATATGTCCTGAAGAGGTTGCTTGTGAATTGGGAGCCGTTGTCAGTAATGATACAGTTGGGGACCCGAAAATAGCTCACGAGGCCCTTGATGAACTTGACGACTGAACCAGCAGGGATGGTGTGCATGGGCTCCACCTCCGCCCACTTGGTGAACTTGTCGATGGCGACGTAGAGGTAGCGATATCAACCGGCAGCCCAAGGAAACGGGCCCAAAATATCCAGCCCCCAGACCGCGAATGGCCATGAGAGCGGGATTGTCTGGAGACCTTGCGCAGGTTGGTGAATCTTCTTGGCGCGGAACTGGCAGGCCTCGCAGGATCGCACCAGCTTGGTGGCGTCGTTGAGCACTGTGGGCCAGTAGAACCCGCTGCGAAACACCTTGCCCACGAGGGTGCACGATGAAGAGTGGTGCCCGCATTCTCCACTGTGGATGTCGGCCAACGGCTCACGCCCTTGCTCCTTGGATATCCATCGTAGCGACACGTCGTTGGGGCGCCTTCGGTACAGCTCACCGTCCTGCAACAATAAGCAGTGGCCTAATGAACCACGCGTTCCGCATCTTCCTCCTTCTCCGGCAGGGCACCGTGGAGAAGGTATGCCTTGAACTCCTTGGTCCAGCAGCCTTCCTGATGCTCCAACGCCAGGAGCAGGCGGGCTCCTAAGGTCAGACCACGGGTCGGGGTGCCCAAGGATGAGGCCAGAGGCGGCTCCTCCCGAAGCAGTGCTTGGCCAGCAGTGGGGGGCACCGCTAATGGCTTGAAGAGCCTTTCGCCGAAGACGCTAGGCTTCTAGGGCTCACGGCAAGATGCCCTCTTGGTGATGTCATCCGCCTCCTTGTTCGTGCTGCACAGGACGTGCTGCAATTCCAAGCCCAAGAAGCGCTTTTCGATTTTACGTACCTCTTCCAGGTATGCCTCCATGTGCTCGTCTTTTGGCTTGTATTCCTTGTTGGAGAAGTTGACGAGAAGCTGGGAGTCGCCCTTGATGGTGAGACGCTTGAACCCTAGGGCAGCCGCGGCCTTGAGGCCTGCGATCAGGCCCTTGTATTCCGTGATGTTGTTGCAGACCTTCTCGCCATGCTGAAAGCAGAGCTGCATGGCATAGTAGAGCTTGTCCTTGGTCGGTGAGATGAGTACGGCTCCAGACCCCACGCCCCGCCGTGCGAAAGCACCATCGAAGTGCATGACCCAGCCGTTGGGCGCCTCACCGCTGGGTGTGAGGGATTGGCCCTCGTCCAGCCCCCGGTCGGGAACATCCGTCCACTCCGCCATGAAATCAGCGAGGGTGGCACCCTTGATGACCCTAGTGGTGCTGAACTCTAGCTGGAAGGCCTACAGCTCGATGTTCCACTCTGCAACCCTCCCTGCATCATTTGGGCTACGGAGCACCTTCTCCAAGGGGTATGCGGAGACGACCTTGAAGGGGTGGCCTTGGAAATAATGATGCAGCTTCTTAGAGGCGACGCGGAGCGCGAGCAGGAGCTTCTGCTGCATGGCGTAGCGCGTGTGCGCATCATGCAGCACCGTGCTGATGAAGTACACCGGGTGCTCGATGAGGGGCGAGGTATCAATGACGCCCCGCTCTGCGTGGGGCGAGGGGGCCTCGGGAGCCTCGCTGCCTGGTGAAGTGATGGAAGACTCAGGAGCGCCATCCTGAGGTAGTGATGGCACGACCCTTCACGGGACGCCTTGCTTTGCGCTCGCGCCGGGGTGCTCCTCCCTGACCATCACAAGCGCTGCGCTGGCCGAGTGGGGGGTGGCCGCCATGTAGAGCACCAGAGGCTCAAGAGGACGAGGCACCACCATTATGGGTGGGCTTGCGAGGTACCTCTTGAGGTCTTCAAAAGCCGCCTCAGCCTCCGGAGTCCACTCGAAGGGGCCCTTCTTCATCAGCTTGAAGAAAGGGAGGGCGCGCTCGCCGAGCTTGGAGATGAAGCGCCCCAGTGAGGTCATGCACCCTGCGAACTTCTACATTTCCTTGAGGGTCTGCGGCGGGCGCCTTTTTTCAATTGCCTTGATCTTCTCGGGGTTAGCCTCGAACCCTCGGTGCGATACGAGGAAACCCAGCAACTTGCCGGACTCGGCAGTGGACTCCACGATCTGGTCGATGCGCGGAAGCAGGAAGGGGTCCTGAGGACAAGCCTTGTTGAGGCTCGTGAAGTCAACACACATACGCTCCTTCCCCCCTTTTTGGGGACGATCACCGGATTCGCCAGCCAATCCGGGTGACGTACTTCCCGAATAACACCGGCCTCCTGTAGCTTACGGACCTCCTGGACGATGAATGCTTGCTTCTCTTGTGCTTGTCGTTGCTCCTTTTGCTTCACGGAGTGCGCTCCAGGGCATACCCTCAGGTGGTGCTCGATTACCTCCCTTGGGACGCCGACAAGGTCTGACGCCCCCCAAGCGAAGACATCTTTGTTCACCCGGAGGAAACCAATCAATGCCTCCTCCTACTCCGGGGGGAGACCGGCTCCTATGGTGAAGGTGGGGCCTGGATTCTCATCGTCAATGAGCACCTGCTTCGTCTCGGCCCGGTCTTGAGAGAACATCTGCTTTTTCTTCATGGGCGCGGCCCCAAGGGCCTCTGAGCAGCCCCAGCACCTGGTCGAGAGGCCGCCGCGGCCCCGTAGGCGAGCTTGAGAGCTCGGATTGCGTCCTTTCTGTCTCCAGCCACCGTGATGATGCCACCGCTGCCCGGCATCTTGATGATGTTGTAGCCCAGATGAGCTGCCGCCATGAACTTTGCGAGAGCTGGGTACCCCAGGATGGTGTTATATGGAAGGCCGATGCGGGCCACGTCGAAGTTGATCATCTCGGTGCGGTAGTAGTCATGCTTGCCGAAGGTGACGGGAAGGCGCACCTACCCCACGGGGGTGGCCGAGCCCCTGTTCACCCTCAAGAAGGGTCATGTGGGTGCGAGCTAGTCGTGAGGCACTTGGATCATATTGAAGGTTTCCAGAGAGAGGACGTTGATGCCAGCGCCACCGTCGATGAGGGTCTTGGTGACCACGACGTTGCTGATGGGGGGCGTGCATAGCATGGGGAGCACGCCCTCAATGACCATGGTCTTGGGGTGATCCTTGAAGTCAAAAGTGATGTCGATGTCTGGCCCGGCGCGCCCTCGGGAAGCCTCAAGCTGCGGCCGAGTGGCGCCCGGCCGACGAAAGAACTGCTTGATGTGGTGACCTGAGGTAGGCGCCTGTGACCCGTCGATGATGCATGCGACCGCGTGGGGTACTAGAGCCGTGAAGCGTGCGATGAACTGGCCGCGGAGCTCCTCCCAAGATGAGATAGAGGCATCTGGGAGGCCGCGGAGCCAAGACCGCGGGACCTCCGTGAGGGCCAGGGGGAGCCAGTTCGCCATGGCTTTATCATCGCCGCCCGCTGCTTGTATGGCCTGCACGTACAGGTGGAGGAACTCTTCGGGGTCTGCGACACCATCGTATCGCGGGGGCAGCGCTGGCCTGAACTTCACAGGCCACCACGCTCGGCGCATGCCAGGGGTGAAGGTCGGGCAGCCTGCAGCGCTCCCGTAGGCTTCAGGCGGCCAGACCGGTGGGGCAGTGTCCGCCATGGAAACGGCGAGGCGAGGGCACATCATGGTCGATGAAGAGGCGGAGCTTCGACATGCCCCTACCTGGCGCGCCAAATGTCGGATTCCGGGATCCGCTGACCCAAGAAAGTTCGAACTCTGGGGCGTGTGCGAAGATCTCAACCAACCCAAGCCTCGAGCTCGCCGCCCTACAGCCTAGCCTCGTCGAACTCACACGAGCGGGGAAGAAGATGAAGATGGCAATTTACCCAGGTTCGGGCTACCTTGCGGTGTAAAACCCTACTCCTACTTTGTGGTGGATTGGCCTCACGAGGGGCCTGAGGATGAACTAGTACAGTGGTTTGAGCAGCCTCACGAGGGCTCTGGTGGTGAGGGTGGAATGGATCTGATCCCGGTTTGTCCCATCCTCCTCTACGATAGTGGCTAACCTATATTTATAGTGGCCTTGGTCCTCTTCCCCCGAAACTTAGGCGGGAAGGAATCCCACAACAGCCAATTTGAAAGGGGACAAGAAGTACATCTAATTGTGATGAAAGGTGGTCTTCGCCTGCAAATCTTCTGGTCGTGAAGCAGCGGTGGACTCGGCGATGACATCCGTCCTGCCGAGCTCATGGTCTTGGTTGCACCGGAATGGAAACCTTTGGGTGGTCCCTCGGGAACCTTCGTTGGCCTTGCTCCCTTAACACCGAAAGGGAAACTGTCTCCTCTGCCCCTGCTGGCACCCGCCTAGCCTTTGTCATCATGGCTCACATCATCGCAACCTCGTGAGGCTGGGTACCTGCATAGAAATCTCCGCTCCTCAGGAGGCAGCTTGGGGAGACCGCTCCCTTGGATGTCTTGGCGCTGTCTGCCACGCGAGGCCGGGGGACCTCGCGAGGGTCTTGCATTGGAGTTGTTGTAGCTGGGCCATACCAGGCCGTCAGGGGAGCCACGCCGTGGGCCGCAGGCAGGCAGGTCTGGGTACCCCCAATCCCAGAATGCCGACAAGCAGGTGAGGGGACCAGGTGCATTGATGTTGTCGAGGTTCTTCGCAATCTGCACTTCATTCGCCACTCGTGGATGAGTTGGACGAGGGCCTTGTTGAAGTTGAGCATTTTCCTCAGGATCATTTTCTTCAGGAGTAGCAGTTTCTTCAGGACGAGGAATGATTACTTCTTCTTCAGCTATTTCTTCACTAGGCACTATTTCACTAGTGCCTATAAGCTTGACAGATTCCTGAGGAGGCATTTCATCTAGCACAGGAGGCAGGTGCTCTCTTTGTGAGCTGTTAGTTTCATCAAACCGCACATCTATAGTTTCAACAACCTTGTTGTGATAGGTGTTGAAGACTCTGTAGGCATGCGAGTCCTTTCCGTAACCAAGCATGAAACCCTCATGTGCTTTTGATGCAAATTTAGAATTGTGATGAGGATCTCTAATCCAACATTTAGCACCAAAGACTTGTTAACTTACATTGGGCTTTTTGTCAGTGAGGAGCTCATATGAGGACTTCTTGAGGAATTTGTGAAGATATACCTGATTGATGATGTGACCAGCAGTGTCAATTGCTTCAGGCCACCATCGATGGTGTCTTGTTTTCATCAAGAATAGTGCGGGCCATCTCGTGAGTGTCCTGTTCTTGCACTCAGCAATTCCATTCTGTTGAGGAGTATAAGGAGCAGAGAGCTCATGAGTGATACCAAGTTTATCAAGATAGTCATCAAGGCATGTGTTCTTGAACTCGGTGCCATTGTCGCTTCTGATATGCTTGATCTTGATGCCATAATTCGTCATGGCACGGTTAGAGAATCGTCTGAAGACGCCCTGCACTTCAGTATTGAAGGTAATGATATGCACCCAGGTGTAACGAGAATTGTCATCAACAATGACGAATCCATAGAGTGATGCTGCATTGGTTAGTGTAGCATAATGAGTGGGACCAAAGAGATCCATGTGAAGTAATTCAAAGGGACAAGTAGTGGTCATGATTGTCTTCGTGGAGTGCTTGGATCTAGTCATTTTTTCAGCTTCACAAGCACCGCAAAGGTGATCTTTGACGAATTTCACGCCCTCGATGCCAATGATATGCTTCATCTTGACGAGTGTGCTCCAATTCCTTATGCCAGCATGTCCAAATCGTCGATGCCATAGCCAACACTCTGAAGCTTTTTCCAGTAGACATGTGGCTGGTTGAGGACCTAGAGAGAAATCTACAATATACAAATCACCTCTCCTAAAGCCTTCGAAGACTTTGGACTTGTCAGATTCCATAAGCACAATGCATCTATATTTGCCAAAGATGGCAATCGTATCAAGATCACAAAGCATTGAGACAGACATAAGGTTGTATCCTAAGGACTCGACAAGCATCACTATTTCCATGTGTCGATCCTTTGAGATAGCAACGTTACCTAGACCCAATACCTTGCTTTTTCCTTTGTTGGTGTAGGTGATATGCTTCAGATGAGATGGAGTAAGGGGAGCATTGGTGAGGAGATTCCTATCACCAGTCATATGATTTATGCAGCCACTGTCTAGAACCCATTCAGTAGCTTTTGAAGTGTCATCCTGTAGAAACATTAGTCTCACTTACAAATTCATATACTTCATGTCGTGGTAAGCTTGAAGGGGTTGAGCGGGACGAAAGACACAAGGTTTACCCAGGTTCGGCCCCTCAGTAATGAGGTAAAAGCCTACGTCCTGCTTTGTGTTGTATTGATTGAGTATCGATTACAAGGGAGCAGGATCGCTTGACCTATCTATCGATTGATTGTAACTTGAGTAAACCCGCCGCAGGATCTCGCCTTTATATACACAGGTCGAAGCCCTGGGCTTACAAAAGTCCAAGTCGGATCACACAACGTGTCCAACTCGGCTTCTAAGTCGCCTTGCCTTGCTAGGCATGTCGCCATCGGTCGACTCACCTCTCCGGGTTACAACATCATCGCCTTGTCTTGGGCCTTCAACAGGCCTGCCTCGTGAGCCGCCTCCAGTCTTCATATCTCCTCTTCTTGGGCCTATTTAGGCTTTCTCTATTGAGTTGCCAACAGTGTAACCCGGCCTCTCCTAGGCGGGTCACACCGCGGGGTTATATCCCGAACATTAGGCACTAGATTGATTTGAACTTGTTCATGTCAATCTTCATCCTTCGATTGGCGAGTCTTCTTAAATTCCTTCCAATGCTTAACCTTGAATAGATCCTTGTAACCCGCCATGACATCATATGAAGTAAATCCAGAAAAACTAATGACATCACAATGGATCTTTTTGCATTAACTAGCCATCCGAGAATCGAGGCGCCTCCACTGTTAAGATAATCATGATGTCTCCTCGATTTCCACGCATGCCATTTCACTGTTTCACCAACTTTTCCTTATAAATAGGCACGGGGGTCCCCTTTTTTCACTTTTACCCCCGTCGCCCCCTCTTCTTCTTCTTCCTCACATCGTTCATCGCCACTGGAGCTCTGCCGCCGCCGCTGAACCGCGCCGACCACTCCGTTGAGGCCGCTGCATCACCCTGTTTGGACCAAAAATCCGTAGCATCCATCCGCTCTTCACTCAAATCGTCAGGTAACATCCTTCTTCTTTCTCAGATCCACATTAGGTCATGCCAGTTCTTGATAGTTCATCGGTGTTCATCCAAGTTCATCCATGCTCCATCCGAATATCACACTTTAATCCAAAAAACCAGATAGAAGTAGCGGGGTAGCGGTTTTTAGCCTTCCATTCAAATTTTGGACAGATCCCTTCTTCTCATGAATCAATACTTGGCTTGCTAATTCTTCCACAGCCACGTTCTAGGTTTAATAACTACGACCCTTTTCTGAACTGCCATAGATCTGTAGTTGTAACTGCAATCTACAAAACATGTTTGTCCAACACTTAGCAAAATTCCAACAAACTTGGATCTGTAGATAGTTGACCCACCCTTTCATTATTCAGGCGACTTAACAATGAATTTGTAACCTGCCAAGAGTTCCAAAGTTGCTTCTTTCACTTAACCCGCCAATATGTTGTCGGCTCATGCTTTTGACCCGCCATGCTTCTCATAACTTGATAAGTACTACACTCCATAGTTAAAGCGGCTCATAATTCCTTTAATAGTTCATCATAATATAGTCTTTTAACTGTAGCTAGCTCATCATTGTTGAACCATCATATAATCATTTAAGCAGTTTCCATAGCAATTTTAACTTGCCATATCCTTTGTCACAACTTGTTATCCGGGTCATCATGACTAAAGCACCCACCTCCTATGACTGGATTGCTTCCAAAGTCACAGAAAAGCTCGCTCAATGATTATGTGACCATGGGGGTTTTACCCGCCAAGGAGGTCATCCACTGGCGGGTTCCAGGCTCCGAATGTCCCCCTCAGCCCCAAGAGGGTGAAGTTGTGGTTTTCACGGATCACCTACTCCATGGCTATTCACCGCCCGGCTCAAAAATCTTCCGGGACGTTCTGAACTACTATAATCTTCATCCACAAGGCATTGGTCCCAACTCCGTTTCCAACATATGCAATTTTCAAGTATTCTATGAAGTGTATCTTGAGGAAGAACCCTCTGTTGATCTGTTCAGAGACTATTTTTACATCAACCGCCTGACTAAGATGTCAGATGGACCTAGTCTTGAACTCGGAGGTGTATCTATCCAAAGACAAAGAGATGTAATTTTTCCTTCAGCCTCCCTGCCCAGTCATCCCAAAGACTGGAATTACAGCTGGTTCTACTGCAGAGACACTTCCCCAGCTGGAGAGAACCATTTGCCGGGTTTCCGTCCTTACCGGCTCACCACCACCGGCTTGCTTCCAGGCTGATTAACTGCTGCATAATGTGCTCCTTTTGCCTCCACCTTTTCAAAGGTAAGGGCTTGATCGCCAATGGTCTAACCAGAATTGATCTGGTCCACTACTGGGTTGCATGGAGAATTCTGCCACTGAGCTGGCGGCCCGGCTTAGTGTGCCAGTACACTGGAGACACAAAGGATCCACAACGTTACAACCAAACCTGCCTGACAAACAAAGAGATCAATGACATGGTTATAACGCTGCTTGGAGAATCTTCAGAGAACTGCAGTAAAGTGGGTCTGAACCCTTTCTGCTCTCTTAACCCGGCTCCTCCTGTAAACAATCAGATCGAACTTCATCCTGTTTAATCATCTCTTTAACCTTCACCTTATTTCTACTCTTTGCTCATATGTATACAGGCCAACTCTCCCTTCTGGAGAAAGAAACTTCAAGCCGCCGCCCCAGCCAAGAATCCCAAAACAAAGACTCGTGGTCCAGGTTGTCGCAAGAAGCCGTCAACCGAAGAGCTGCTCCATCTTGATGATGAGTCGGAGGTAGAACTTGATTCCCTTGGCTTTCTTTTCATGCAACTTATTGATGTTGATTCCTCTCAGGAAGAGGCGGAGACCAACCATGCAGACGAAGCAGAGGTAACTATAATTTCCTCCGACTCAGAACCCTTGCCAAGAAAGAAAACTTGGCGGGTCACCTGAAAAGTAAGGGTTTCTCACCCTCTTGCTCATTTGGATCCCAACTTTCTTTTGAAGAAACATCAACATGAATTGACGCGTAAGACCCAGAGTGATGGCACTGAAGATCTCATGTACGGGTTAGCCAACAACCCAGCTCCTCGAAAGCGTCGCAACAAGGTGCCACATAGCCCGAATCTCTCTCTTCCACAAGCCGGTCTCATACGTCAACCTCTTAATTCTTCTGACTCAAAATATCAAGGAACGCCGCCATCATCTGGCGACTCTAGTGCAATTCAAATGCTTGCTTTCAAGGTTGCTCATGGGTAAGTATTTTTATTTGTTCATCAATGACTTATAGCGATATACTCATGGATTCTTGTATTCTTGTCACAGAGGTGTAGCAAAGGCAGGCAAGAAACAAAAGGTGGGAGGGTCTTCAAAAGCCCCCAAAGCTGCTGAACCAAAGAAGCAGACGGCAGAAATCTCTGAGGCCCTCGTTCAAGACCCCGAAGAGCCTGCCAATGACCCGCCACCGTCAATTGATGCTACGGTCCTTGGGTAAATGGATACTGAGATCAACCCGGCTGCCCATCAAGACCCGCCAAGTCCTAAGCCGCCCAGTCCTGTCGAGTCCACTGACAAGAGCCCAACTACTACTGACATTGATGATATCATTGTTACCGGGTCAGCCTTTAAGCCGCGTGAGGTCTCCAGAGTCCAAGCCAAGCATTTGGCCAAAGAAGAAACACCTTCACTGGAGAAAGGCAAAGCTAAGTTGGACTTGGAAGATTATTCATCTTATAGTGCAAGTGAAATCCACGCAGGCTACCTAAGCCACCTCCATACAAGCCGTGACATGGAGGCCGGCTTAGTAAATCTGATGAAGCAAAGATATGAGGTATGTTTTTAACCCCTTTTTGCCTTAGTACATATGCATACTTATATAGCCGCCAAGTCTTAAGTATAGGAAAAGACATTGAGTATGCTTGAGACTTCATGTGAATCTTCCAAAATGCAGCCTCCAAAGGCCGGCTTATTGTGAGAAGATGAGCCGGGTCTTACAATTATTTCTGAAAATCAACTCCGTAGCCCTCAAGGGCCGGCTTAACTTAACAAGATGAGCTGGGACTTATAATCCATTGAGAGAACCAAATCCGTAGCCCCCAAGGGCCGGCTTAACTTAAGAAGATTAGCCGGGACTTATAATCCATTAAGAGAACCAAATCCATAGCCCCTAAGGGGCGGCTTATCTGAACAAGATGAGCCGGGTCTCATAGATTGAAATGATGTACATTAGCCCCCAAGTGCCAAGTGTATTGCTTGCAATGTGCTTGGGACTTAATTAACTGCATCACAAAAACTTGCTCCTTGTGTTATAACCATTGCTTCAATATCGTATTTTAGGAGGAGTTGAAAATGAAAGAGTCGCAGCTTGGCGACTTAAAGAAGAATATAGAACTGCAACAAGCTGAAACTTCTAAGGCCGAATCAAAGCTGAAATCTTCATTGGAAGAAATTGAAAAGATCAAGGCAGGTTTTGATGCTGAAAGAACCGCCTAGGAAAACGATAAAGCTGCCCTGCAAAAAAGAGCTGAAGATGCTGAGGCTGAACTTAAACCAGTGACTGAAGAGTTAGCCGGCTTAAAGCAACATATCTCTGAAATGCCAACCGCCATCTTTGGTAAGCTTAATATGAAACTCGCCATATGTTTTGATTTTTCTTTAACCCGCATGGCAATTTATATCATATAATTCTTAACCCGCCGGGCGACTCTCGTGCAAAAAATTGAACAGGCCCCAGAAGCGCCAGTCTTGGCGAGAATATGCTACTCAAACTAAAGGCGATTTATTCTTTGATGGAGCAGTTGTATGTTGGAACCCTGCGTAGCCTTGTAGCTTTGTCAGGTGGCAAGAAACCTTCAACTCATATCAAAACTATGCTGGATCATCTTTCAACAGTGCCGGCTCAAGTTGAGGAGGTTAAACTATCAGCTGCTCGAGCCGGAGGCATTGTTGCTCTAGGCCGGGCTAGGCGTGGCAATCAGAACTTGACCCGGAAGAGATAGCTACCGAATGCCCAGAATTCAAGGATGATGAGTCAATCTTTGAAGAGAAAGACTTCAACAAATGCGTCAAAGAGATGCGGCCTCTGGCCTGCAAACTTATAGAAGAGATGAACTTGAGCAAGTACACGCCGGCTTACGATGAAAACAACAATAAAATTAAGCCGCCATCTCATGAAGTTGTAGATCTCATTCCGCCAAGGCGTAAGCATATCTTCGCCCCTAACCTTGACCCTTCCATTATACTTAATGATGAAGCCATGTTCAAGGCTTTAACCGGCATCGACTAGACATCGGCTGACCTCCAGATGGTCGACGAGGAAGAGCTGGCGGGATGACCTGGAATCTTCAAGGCGTCAGGGAGAAGATTAACCCGGCTGATCAGAACCCAGATGATGCTGAGGCCGGCTTGAGGGAGTACTATGACTCCAAAAAATTCTGTTAACACTTATGGGCTCAACTGTACCCATGTAATAGCTGTAGTGGAAAATAGTTAACTGCCTTGCCAGGCCTTCGTGCATGCTTTATCCCTACTTTTAATCCAGTAGCTGAACTTTATTGCATGCTTGATTTGATCATATATATTTGTGAACCGTGTAATGATTCTCCTCTTCATGTGAAGTCTTGCATATCTTGTACGCGCACAGGTGACTTATATCCAAGAGTATGTGGCGGGTTAAAAAACCCTGAAGACTCATCATATGATAAGAAATCATGCCAGTGGTTGTATAGTCAAAAAACAGACTGGTGACTTAAAGTCAAAATTCAGGGCGGGTGACGACCCGAACTACTCAAACATGAGCAACATAACCCGGAACCTGGAAAGACCCAGGGATTCATAACTTGCACAAAATATTTATAAAAAAGGTTCAAAAAACCCAAAAACAGAGAACATGCAAATCTCAATTTTTTGTTAAGCCGGCTTTTAAAGCACGACCGAAAAAAGTTGGCTCACAGGCCTCATGTTTGCTTTCAAGGCTGCATAGCCGTGTTTTACCCTGTAAGCTGGCCTCCCATGACATAAATCCGTCGTTTTAACCTTAACAAGTTCAGGGTCTTAGAAAAGATTGACTGTTCAGAGTACGACGGGCCATATAGCGGAGTAGCACTAAATAGATAGGTGAGTTTATCCTAGCTCACTGTAAGCTGGCTCTCACGTGACACAAAACCACCGTTTTAACCTTGACAAGTTCAGGGTCTTAAAAAGATTGACTGTCAAGATTCGGCAGGTCACCTAGTGGAGTAGCAAGTTGCAAACAGGCAGGTCTAACCCAAAATGTGGTGTTTCATGCCGGTCAAGAGGGTATGAAAGCTAAACCCGGTGGGTTGGAAGCCCCCAAGTGACCTTATGATCAATTAATAAAGACTCATATGCACAGAAATGAAATGACAGAGGCGCTGTATTCAGGGATGCCGGCTTTATTATATTGATCATAAAAGATATATACATTGGCAAATGTATGTACAAGGATGAGAGTCGGTGGCTCAAGTGTAGTAAGGCCGAAGATGAGCAATGTTCCAGGGCCTGTTGGTCTCCTTCTCAGATGTGCGGGAATCTTTGTTCTCTCGTATGTCAATGAGGTAGTAAGACCCATTATTGAGATTCTTGCTGATCACAAAAGGTCCTTCGCAAGGAGGCGAAAGCTTATGCATCCCTGTCTGGTCTTGAATCAAACGGAGCACCAAGTCACCCTCCTGAAACGCCCTGCTCCGAACTCTACGGCTATGATAGCGACGTAGGTCTTGTTGATATATTGCTGAATGAGCCGCTACAAGGTCACACTCTTCATCCAAAGCATCATGTGAGTTCTGACATGCCGTCTCATTATCAGCTTCAACATAAGCCACCACTCTAGGCGAGTCATGACAGATGTCACTTGGGAGAACCGCCTCTGCACCATAGACCATAAAGAAAGGCCTATAGCCTATTGACTTGTTGGGGGTGGTATTGATACTCCAAAGCACTGAAGGTAGCTCCTCAACCCAACAACCCGCCATACGCGCTAAAGGAACCATAAGCCGGGGCTTGATGCCTCTCAAGATTTCTTGGTTCGCTCGTTCTGCTTGACCATTGGACTATGGATGAGCCACTAAGGAAACATCAAGACGAATATGATCTCTTTGAAAAAACTCCTTCATAGCACCCTTAGAGAGATTGGTGCCATTATCAGTAATGATACTATGAGGATAACCAAAATGGAAGATCGGCTTTTTAACAAACTGAACTGTTGTTGCCGCCTCACAATTGCTAACCAGCTCTGCCTCAACCCACTTGGTAAACTTGTCAACCGCCACCAAAAGGTGGGTCTTTTTATCTTTGGATCTCTTGAAAGGTCCAACCATATCCATCCCCCAGACTACAAATTGCCAAGTTATTGGGATCATCCGCAATTCCTGAGCTGGCACATGAGCTTGTCTTGCAAACTTTTGACATCCATCACACTTGCTAACAATGTCCTCTGCATCAGCATGAGCTGTCAACTAATAAAACCCATGACAAAAAGCTTTAGCCACCAAAGACTTAGAGCCGGCATGATGACCACAATCACCTTCATGAATCTCTCATAAAATTTCACGGCCCTCCTTAGGAGAAACACAACGTTGGAACACGCCCGTCACACTGCATTGGTGTAACTCGCCGTTGATGATAGTCATAGAGTTAGACCTCCTGGTTATTTGCCTAGACAAAGTTTCATCCTCGAGTAACTCACCCCGGGTCATATACGACAAATAAGGCAGCATCCAGTCAGGAATAGCATGAAGAGCCGCCACCAACTGCGCCTCCGAGTTGGGGACAGCAAGGTCTTCTTCAGATGGCAACTTGACAAAAGGATGGTGCAAAACATCAAGGAACACATTAGGAGGCACCGGCTTATGTTGAGACCCAAGCTGACTTAAGGCATCAGCCGCCTCGTTCTTCCGTCGATCAAGGTGATCCAACTGATAACCCTTGAAGTGACCAGCAATAGTGTCAACCGCCCGGTGATAAGCCACCATGAGCGGGACTTTGCAATCCCACTTGCCTGAGACTTGCTGAGCCACAAGGTCTGAGTCGCCCAGACACCTGACCCGGCTTAAATTCATCTCTTTGGCCATACGAAGGCCATGGTGTAAAGCCTCATATTCAGCTGCATTGTTAGTACAAGGAAACATTAGTCTTAAAACATAACAAAATTTGTCACCTCGTGGGGAAGTCAAAATAACTCCAGCCCCCGAGTCTTCCAACTGCCTGGACCCATCAAAGTGGATTGTCCAATATGTGTTGTCAGGTTTTTCCTCAGGTGTCTGCAACTCTGTCCAATCATTTATGAAATCTACCAGAGACTGAGACTTGATGGCTGTTCTTGGCACATACTTCAAATTATGAGGTCCAAGTTCAATTGCCCACTTAGCAACCCGGCCTTTGGCTTCTCTGTTTTGAATAATATCTCCTAAAGGAGCAGAATTGACCACAGTAATAGGATGGTCAAGAAAATAATGCTTCAGCTTTTGACTGGCCATGAACATACACCAGTTTCTGCCAATGTTGATATCGTTGCTTTGACTCAATTAACACCTCACAAACATAATAAGCCGGCCGCTGAACTGGGTACTCCTTACCTGCTTCCTTGCGCTCCACAACAACTGCCACACTGACAGCCTTACTATTAGCCACCACGTACAGGAGCAAAGGCTCTTTCTCAATAGGAGTAGCAAGGACGGGCGGCTCAGCTAACTATTTCTTAAGTGCCTCAAATGCCTCATTAGCAGCATCACTCCAGACAAAGTGATATGTCTTCTTCATCATCTGGTATAAGGGAATTGCCTTCTCTCCCAGACAACTTATAAAACGGCTGAATGCTACAATACGACCCGCCAAACGCTGGACGTCATTGACACACACCGCCTTAGAAAGGGAGGTGATGGCCTTGATGTTCTCCGGGTTAGCTTCGATGCCCCTTTCTGAGACCAGAAAACCCAATAGTTTACCTGCAGGCACACCAAAAACACACTTGGCCGAGTTAAGCATCAATTTATAGACCCGGAGATTGTCAAAAGTTTCCTTCAGATCATCCAGGAGAGTCTCCTTCTTTCTAGATTTGACCACAATATCATCCACATAAGCATGCACATTGTGCCCAATCTGACTATGAAAACAATTCTGAACACAACGTTGATAAGTCGCCTGAGCACTTTTGAGTCCAAAAGGCATAGAAACATAGCAGAAAGCCCCAAAAGGTGTGATGAAAGCCGTCTTCTCTTGGTCTTTAACCGCCATCTTGATTTGATGATAACGAGAATAAGCATCCAGGAAACATAAACTCTCACAACCCGCCGTTGCATCAATGATCTGGTCGATACGTGGGAGAGCAAACGGACCAGCTGGACAAGCCTTGTTGAGATCTCTGTAGTCAACACACATACGCCATGTGCCATTCTTCTTGAGTACAAGCACAGGGTTAGCCAACCATTCAGTTTGAAAGACTTCCACAATAAACCCAGCTGCTAAGAGCCGGGGTACCTCCTTTCCAATAGCCTTACGTCGCTCTTCATTGAAACGACGAAGGAATTGCTTAACCGTCTTAAACTTAGGATCCACATTAAGAGTGTGCTCAGCGAATTCTCTCAGTACACCCAACATGTCAGAAGGTTTCCATGCAAAGATGTCCCGATTCTCATGGATGAACTCGATGAGCGCGCTTTCCTATTTAGGATCCATATTAGCCCCACTATGCACTGCTGAGATGAGTTGACAGGGACAATGTCAAAGGGTCTTGCTCAGTGGTGGGTTTCTTCAAGGGGGTCATATCAGCCGGGTCAACATTATCCTTGTAAAACTTAAGCTCCTCAGTAGCACAAGCTGACTCTGCATAAGCCGTTTCTCCTTCCTCACATTCCAAAGCGATTTTTTGATCACCGTGGACCGTAATTGTGCCCTTCGGCCCTGGCATCTTAAGCTATAAATAAACATAGCAAGGGCGAGCCATGAACTTAGCATAAGCCGGCCATCCGAACAAGGCATGATACGGACTTTTGATTTTAACCACCTCAAACCACAGCGTCTCTGCTCTGTAGTCGTAATCATCCCCAAAGGCAACTTCCAAAGCAATCTTTCCCACAGGATATGTCGACTTACCAGGAACTACACCATCGAAGACTGTGGAGGATGGCTTAAGATCTTTGTTAGTTAAGTTCATCCGGCGAAAGGTGTCATAATACAATATGTTGATACTGCTGGCACCATCCATAAGCACCTTAGTGAATTTATAACCCCCGACCTGAGGGGCTACCACTAATGCCAGATGACCCGGATTCTCAACCCGGGGCGGGTGATCCTCCCTACTCCACGTGATTGGATGTTCTGACCACCGCAAGTATTGAGGCACTGCTGGCTCAATAGTATTGACCGTGCGCTTATGAACCTTCCAGTCTCGTTTACAAAGACTTGTGGTGAAAACATGGTACTGGCCACCATTGAGCTGTTTTGGATTACTCTGATATCCTGACTGATTCCCTTGCTGATGGTTACCATGACCAGACTGTTGATTATGACCACCATGGTTACCCTAACCTTGATAGCCAGAATTTGAGCCGCCAGCACCAAAACCGGACCCCTGAGCACCGGGTACTGACCCGCCGGGCAGACCATTATTGCTACCATGATTCTGATTAAAACTGGAATTTTTGTACTCTCGCATGATAAAACAGTCCTTCCAAGCATGAGTCGCTGGCTTATTAGGCAGACTATGTTTTGCGCAAGGGCCGTTAAGCATTGCTTCTAGATTGAAGTTTTTTTCCTCTGAAGGACGGCTTACCATTACCATTACGGTGATGGTTTTTATATCCAGTGTTGGTGTTGGCTACAAGATTTGACCCGCCATCGAGGTGTCTGCGCTTACCACAGTTACTCTAGTTGTTTCCATTGTGCCCTGCCATATTCTGCTGCTGACCCTTACCACTACCACCCTTCTTGCCCTTGTTGGATTTCTCATCATCAGATCCAGGGTCCTTGGTGGTATCAGAGTCGGCGTATTTAATGAGAGCCGCCATAAGGTCATCCATGTCATTACAATGACGTTTAAGCCACCCAAGCTTCTGTTAAGGGGGGTAAAGAGACAGTTCTTCTCCAAGACCAGAACCGCCTGACCCGCCGCAATACTGTCCGAAGAGTGAATAATAGCATAGACCCACCGGACCCAGTGATGGGCCGACTCATCCTCATGCTGCATGCAGTTATCAAGATCGATAATCATCAAAGGCTGCTTACACATTCCTTTAAAGTTCTGAATGAACCGCGCTTTCAACTTTGCCCATGAATTGATCGAATTAGCAGGCAATCCCTTTACCAGGTTCGAGCTGGTCCATCCAACATCATAGTAAAGTACTTAGCACATACAGCATCATTGACATCCAACATCTCCATGGCTAACTCATAACTCTCATTCCAAGCCTCAGGGGGGAGATCAGCTGTGTAGTTAGCCACCTTACGAGGACACTTGAAATCCTTAGGGAGACATTCATTACATAAAGCTGGTACTCAACAAGGCACCCCAACAGACCTGGAAATTACACCAGCCCCTATTGAGGCCGAAGGGGTCACCAGAGGCTGTTGATAAGCCCCCAGATGAGCCACCGCTGCAGCCTCCACCTCTTGGCAAGCTCTGGCTTCATCCACAATCGCCTGAGCATGAGTAAGGGATGGGTTATTCCCATGGGGTGGGTCATCTTGATTCGGTCGACGACGTCGCTCGCAACTGGAAACCGCAGGCGACTCAATGCACCAGCTGTAACTGCGGCTTGGGAGGGGGGTCGAGTGCACCCGCTCACGACTGTGTGTATATTTCTCTTGTTGTGCGACTGCCGTCTGCAAGAGCTCAATTGCATTCCATGCCTCAGCTGCAAAAGGCGTCTCATCAGCGATAGGGATCGCATTGAGCCGGGTAGCCGCCTCTATCATGTTATCCTCCGGGTTAGAATACTGGCCAGATGGTGTTGAAAAACGCCGAGGCGGGGTCTGATGCCTACAGGGCGGGTCTGGCCAATGAGGTTGAGCCGCTGCCCCACTCCCTAGCGCCTCAGCAGCCCAGGCCATACCTGGCGAGTTACTTGGCCCTGCCCCAGGCGTGTTAAAGCGATTCCACGCCTCATACTGCAAAGGCAAACGGGTTTGATGTCTCCTTCGAAGAACTTCATTGGAGGCGTTATGATCCAAACTGAGGCAAAAAGCCTCTGCCCTGATATGCTGAGACTCTGCATCCATCTGAGAGCGCTCCATTGCCATCCTGATATTCTCCGCATTAAGATCCTCATGGGCTTTGGCTACCTCATCTTGCACCTTTGCAACCACTGCATTGTGCTTTGCTTGATTCACCGTAGTAACCTATGTTGCCAACAGGGCGGTTAAAGTACCCAAGAGTTCAAATAAAACTTAAGCCGGCGGTCGAGTTGAGCCACTAGCCCCAGCTATCGCAGCAGCAGTCGATCCAGACATCATAGCCGCCGCTGTTAATGAGTTGCGAGCCGGCCCTGTACCAGCCATGAAGATAGCAACCCGCTACGGTGGCTCATAGGGATCCGAAAAACTGTCACCATCGGAATAGCCCCAAGCCCGCCATCTTGAAGCCGGTAGATCGACTCTGTCTCTCCAATCGAGGACTCATCACCTGAGTAGATGAGAGTCTCTCCTCCGCAAGTTCCATGCCATGTGCTCATCCAACAAAGACATGCTTCCAGCCAGCTTGAGCCCTGGCGGGTTGCGCACACCGAGCCGGCTCGACGATGTCGGTGCAGATGTCCAGCTTAGGCTCTGATCTGCCAATCTTGCCAATGAAGATGTGAATCCCGCCGAAGGGGACCCGGTACCCATACTCAATTGAGTCGGCCTCAGGGCCCCAGCCAGCGTGGTCGATGTAGAGCTTGCCGCGGTGACTCTTGGTCATCCTGCCAACGGCGTATCCCACAATCCCTGGGAAAGAGCCCTTCAAGAACTCGAAACCACCGTTCACTGGGCCCACAGTGGGCGCCAACTGTCGTGGTTTTGTCACGGTAGATGCCCTTGTGAACGGACTTAGGTGTGGAGCAATCGCAATGTAGGTTAGCTTGAAGGGGTTGAGCGGGATGAAAGAGACAAGGTTTACCCAGGTTCGGCCCCTCACTAACGAGCTAAAAGCGTACGTCCTACTTTGTGTTGTATTGATTGAGTATTGATTACAAGGGAGCGGAATCGCTTGACCTATCTATCGATTCATTGTAATTTGAGTTAACTCGCCGCAGGATCTCGCCTTTATATACACAGGTCGAAGCCCTGGGCTTACAAGAGTGCAAGTCGGATCACACAATGTGTCCAACTTGGGTTCTAAGTCGCCTTGCCTTGCTAGGCAAGTCGCCATCGGGCGGCTCACCTCTCCGGGTTACAGCATCATCGCCTTGTCTTGGGCCTTCAACAGCCCCGCCTCTTGAGCCGCCTCCAGTCTACATATCTCCTCTTCTTGGGCCTATTTAGGCTTTCTCTATTGAGTCGCCAACAGTGTAACCTGGCCCCTCCTGGGTGGGTCACACCGCGGGGTTATATCCCCAACACTTCAGTTGAAGAATGTGATGATCAATTTCGTCAGTGAATTTCATCAATAAGCATATAACAAGTAGCATGGGGATGTGTGAAATGAGGAATTCAGTTCATCATGATTAGCTTGCGTCCCAACAAGCATTTATGTCAGGCCTTCAGCAAATTCATTAGATATTTATTGGGTCTGAAGACCTGACCCTGCAGAAGAGATTAGTTCTTCTTAACCATCCACATCTGAATGGGTGGCTAAGAAGCAATGTGGCGCAAAGCATTGATAGAGAACTTGTGCATTGAAGAATATGCATTTCTCTTCATAGGAGGAGTATAGTACTCATAAGAATATGCAGAGAAATTCTTAGCACTTTTGTGCACATAGTGATTTGAAGAATAATGCACATATTAATCAGATCTCTATCTGTTTCCCTGCACAGAAGTGTTAGTACGAGCATGAGTTGGCATGCATCCATTTGACAACTTTGGTCCAGGTGAAGAATTTTCCTTGGGATAGTTCCTTTTGTTCGGTGGTGTCATGATGACATTCACCTGAAGATTTTGAAGAACAGTTTTAGGCACCCAGATTTTCTTCACAAGGGAACCATTCCTGCAGTTAATACAAACAAATCTAGCAAATACTTCACCATTCTGATTTTTGAATAGCTTATAGTTGGAGTCAAATGACTCATCAGAAGAATGTGGAGTATCACATGTAAAGCCAGATAGTGTGGATGGATCAACTGGTGGTCCTTTTGCATCAACCCATGTGGTTTTGGGATACTGCTCAGGTCCAATAAGAACCATCAGCATTCAGCTTTCTCTCAAAAGCAATACCCTCTTTCCTAGGGTTCCTATTGAGAATCTGCTTCTTGAGTTTATCACAAAGGGTTTGGTGCCCTTTGAGGCTTTTGTACATGACTGTAACGTACAATTCCTTCAGACCTGCATTTTTGTCAGTGATACTTGTGATCTCCTCATTTGAGGGGATTGAAACCACAGAGATATTTGAATAAATAGCAGCAGTTGAAGCATTTGAACATTCAGCTCAAGAATTTGCATTATCTCGTTCAAGGCATTGTAAGCACGGAGCAACAAAGTCTTCCTGTGAAGCACTAATCTGTTGAGCGAATAATGAATCATTGTCTTTTTGAAGATCATCATGAGACGCTCTCAACTTTTTGAGTTCTTGCGTCCTTAGAAGAAATTCATAGGACGGCTTCTCATGTGTAGCTGAGAGGGCCACATGATGACTTTCAAGTTCGTCATATTGTTACTGGAGACGTTTGAGGTCTTCAGTCAGAATTTGAGACCGTTCCATTTCCTCGTTCAATAGATCGTCACTTTTATCTAGTAGTTTGTGAATCCTTTCCAAGGTAGTTTGTTGCTTCACAACAATTTTAGCAGGTTTGGAGTAGCTAGGAGTCATATTTTCATCAGATACACCTTTACTTGAAGAAGATGATGAAGGTTTGAGTACCTTGGTGCCTTTGGCCATGACGCATGATGCTGAAGAGGACGAATCTGGTTCGAAGGTTATCGTTTTGAGTGACTCCTTGAACTCAAGGAACCAGGGATCCTGACAGGTTCGATGACCTTCATAAACGTCAGAGATATGATCCCATATAAGCTTCGCATTGCAAAGATGCATAATGCGCCTGAACTCATCTCTGGATAGGCCGGAGCAGATGATATACTTCGCCATAGTATCCAGCCGAGTATACTTGCGAATGTCATCAGCATGCGCCATCTTGCAGAGATCGGTGAGACCAATCTCAGTGACGGTCCATAGCTCGCTGTTTGTCGCTAAGAGGCGCTTCCTCATCATGGCCTTCCAATTGGGATAGCATAACCGTCTGGAAGAATGATAGTGTTCAAAGGTTTAACGAGATGGAGTTTTAGTTATGTAGATCCCAGGTATGAAGAAAGTATCCGCTGCATGCCCCATCTTGGTGTACTCAAAACTTGACGCCTAACCGTTTGGAAGAATGATAGTGTTCAAAGGTAACAGGCGTCGGATCACACAGATCAATCTATTCAGTGATGCTCAATCACTTTGGCTCTGGGTTTTTCCTCACTTAGGATTTTCTCAAAGTCGTCGGAGGTTGGGTTGCTCTCTTATGATAAGTGTCAAGTTCTCTCAGAGCAGCCAACAACAAGTGGTTGTGGGGCGCGGCTATTTATAGCTAGGGGCAACCGAACATGGAATGTCATAAATGCCCTTCTCTGATTCGACCGTTGTCAGGATAAGGATCCACTCGACAGCTGGCACGTGGCGTAGCAACGGTTGGAATTTGAACTGTCAAATTTGTTGTGGCACTCAATTTCCTCACTTTTAGGCAGAACGCACTGGCGAACTCCTAACTCCTCAGCATGACCAAATTCATCAGTGACCAAATGAACTTCATCACTGTTGCTATCAATTGTGTCAGCTGCACTGGAGATTTCCAAAGGCTTCACTTGAAGCGGCTTTTGTGTATAGGTTTGAATAGATTTGAGCATCACTTTGGAAATGTGAAATATGATTCACCTAGACCCCCTTTAACAATATGGTTTTTGCCATGACTCAAAGAAGAAGAAAAGAAACTATGAAAACAAAGTCTTCAAGCTTCAAAGTCTGCACATCAATTTCTTCAAAGGCCGTACCAATTTCATCACCAATTTCTTCACTTGAAGAAATACATTTTTAGGGGTCGTCTTCCATGTGTTAAACCAAATCGTCTGTGACTCTGTCACCTATGTATACTCACAAACTCATTAGTTCCTCAACCTATTTGTTGTCAATACTCAAAAACCACTAAGGGGGCACTTGATGCACTTACAGCAGACATCAGTGCAGAAATTCAGCAGACCAACATCATGAAGAACAGCCAAAACTGGACGGAAGTGGGGAATTGATTCCATGTCCACATGAGGAATATGACGATGCTGGAATACCTTCTTCTTATCAAACAGCAGTGAGGCATAGAAGTTCATCTGAGTTCTTGTCCATAACCTCAAACGCCTGAGTTTGGCCGAGTCATATGGTGACTCGCCAATGAAGAAATTCTTCTCTTCGAAGAATTTGGCGCTATCAAACTTTGGCGCTTGAGCCCTTTGCCAATCTTGGTCATCACAGGCGCAGGTTGAAGATTTTAGCTTTTCTTTCTGACATCAAGAACTGGTCGTGGAGACCCAATTGAGTCATTGGGATCTATGATGGCAAGAGCATGAGCAACTTCCTCAACCGTAGCGGTTGGATTTGTGTCAGTGTCTGCTGAGGGAATTGAATCAGCTCGAGGAGGAGATGCATTGATGACATCAACATCAGGGTCAACATGAGCAATTTCATCAGCTGCTGCAGCTGGAACTTCTTCAGGTATGCTGTGGAGCATTGGTTGTTGTTCTTCAGAGCAAGTTGGAATTTCTTCAGTGCGCTGAGGCGACTGAGGCTCTGTTGTGAGGGGAGTGGTGAGGGGAGGATTTGGGTGAGCTGCTACCCAATATTCGCCATGGAGTGGAGGACTAGTCTCGCCATCTATATCCACTTCCTCCTCATTTTCTCCAATCAGCGGAGTGCACTGAGGGCTTTGGGTAGCATCTTGAGGCATAGATACATCAGTATCAACCTCAATTTCTTCATGCATTTGCTCTATGGTAGCAGCAGAATGGGTATCTTCTTCTTCATTAGCCTGAGGAATTTCATAATCCACCCCATATGGAACCATTTGAAGATTCTCAAGATTACAAGCGAGGGCGATGATGAGATTGGAATTGCATCAATAGGAATGACAATTGAAGACAATGTTGTCGTCTTCAATTTCTTCAGTGATTCACGCACAGGTGGAGCTGATGCCTTTCTCTTCTTAGCTTCACGCTCAGCAGCCTTTGTCTTCTTCGCTTCTGATGCAGAAGGAAGGGTGATAAGCGTCAAACATGAAGTCGTTGTTCAAGCTCCTACTGTGGAACTGGTTGGAGCAGTTTCATCAGGCGTGACTGATGTAGTCATCCTGGCAGGTTCTTCAGGCACAACACTTTCAATTGCCCTGGCAGTCTCTTTAGTAGATAAAGGCACAGTCTCACTGGCCTGTGTGGTTGGAGGTGGAGCTGATGAACTGGGTGTTGGTGATGTGCCAAACTTGGTGGCTTCACGCTTGTTGTGGTCTTCAACCACCTTGGTTGAGGCAGTAATGAATCATTCTTTGACGCTGTCGGATTCAGGGCTCCGCAGACCCAAGAAGGTTCGAACTCTGGGGCGTGTGCGAAGAACTCAACCTCTCAAGCCTGCCAACTCGTCATCCCACAGCCTAGCCTGGCCGAACTCGCGTGAACATGGAAGAAGATGAACACGGCAGTTTACCCAGGTTCGGGCCACCTTACGATGTAATACCCTACTCCTGCTTTGTGGTGGATTGGCTCATGAGGGGCTGAGGATGAACAAGTACAGAGGATGAACAACCTCGCGAGGGATCGGGGGTGAGAATGAGTTGACCCCTTCTATGGTGATGGCTAACCTATATTTATAGTGGGCTCGGTCCTCTTCCCTTGAAACTTAGGCGGGAAGGGATACCACAATGGCCAATTTGAAAGGGGTCAAGTAGTACAGCTTATCCTGACAAAAGATGGTCTTCTCCTGCAAAGCTTCTGGTCATGATGCAGCTGTGGGCTCAGTGATGACCTCCGCCTTGTCGAGCCTGTGGTCTTGGCCTTGTAGCATCAGAATGGAAACCTTTGGGAGATTCCTCGGGAACCCACACCTGTCCTTGCCTCCTTAGTACCAAAGAGGAAACTGCCTCCTCTCTGCCCGCTGGTGCCCGCCTGGCCTTGGTCGTCATGGTTCACGTCATCGCAGCCTCGTGAGGCTGGGTACCTGCATTGAAATCTCCGCTCCTCGGGAGGCCGCCTGGGGAGGCCGCTCCCTCGGGAGGTCTTGGTGTGATCCGCCTCGCGAGGCCTGGCCCCTCGGTAGGGTCTTGTCTTGGTGGTCTTGGAGGTGGGCCGTCCGAGGCCGTTGAGGAAGCCACGCCGTGGGCCACAGGCAGGCAAGTCTGGTTACTGATAACCCACAAGTATAGCGGATCGCAATAGTTTTTGAGGGTAGAGTATTCAACCCAAATTTATAGATTCGATACAAGGGGAGCCAAAGAATATTTGTAAGTTTTAGCAGCTGAGTTGTCAATTCAACCGCACCTGGAGATTTATTATCTGCAGCAAAGTGATCAGTAGCAAAGTAGTATGATAGTTTTGATAGTAGTAGCAACATCAATAGTAACGGTAATAGTGATAGCAGTGATTTTGTAGCAAGTGCAACAGTAACAATAGCAGTAGTAACTTAGCAAGAAGAATATGTAGGAAAATCGTAGGCATTGGAATGGTAATTCGTTGGATGATATTCATCATGTGACAGTTATAACCTAGGGCGATATACACTAGCTCCAGTTCATAAATATAATGTAGGCATGTATTCCGTAAATAGTCATACGTGCTTATGGAAAGAACTTGCATGACATCTTTTGTCCTACCCTCCCGTGGCAGCGGGGTCCTATTGGAAACTAAGGGATATTAAGGCCTCCTTTTAATAGAGAACCAAAAGAAAGCATTAACACATGGTGAATACATGAACTCCTCAAACTACGGTCATCACCGGGAAGTGTACCGACTATTGTCACTCCGGGGTTGCCGGATCATAACACGTAGTAGGTGACTATAACTTGCAAGATCGGATCTAGAACATAGATATAATGGTGATAACATAAATGGTTCAGATTTGAAATCATGGCACCCGGGCCCAAAGTGACAAGCATTAAGCCTGGCAAAGTCATAGCAACATCAATCTCAGAACATAATGGATACTAGGGATCAAGCCCTAACAAAACTAACTCGATTACATGATGAATCTCATCCAACTCCTCACCGACCAGCGAGCCTACGTAGGAATTACTCACTCCCGGTGGGGAGCATCATGGAATTGGTGATGGAGAAGGGTTGGTGATGACGAAGATTGAAGATCCCCCTCTCTGGAGCCCCAAACGGACTCCAGATCTGGCCTCCCGATGAAGAACAGGAGGTGGCGGTAGCTCTGTCTCGCGGAACATGATAGTTCTTTCTCTCTGATTTTTTTCTAGAAATATGTGATTTTATAGCGTCGGTTTCAGGGTCTGCGGGGCAACCAGGTGGGGACAACCCACCTAGGCGTGCTTGGATGGGGTGGCGCGCCCTGGTGGGTTGTGCCCACCCAGGTTCCCCCTCCGGTGGTTCTTGGCTCCAGAAATTCTCTTTTATTGTATAAAAAATCCTCGCAAAGTTTCGGTCCATTCTGAGAACTTTTATTTCTGCACAAAAACAAAACCATGGTAGTTCTGCTGAAAACAACGTCAGTCCGGGTTAGTTTCATTCAAATCATGCAAATTAGAGTCCAAAACAAGAGGAAAAGCATTAGGAAAAGTAGATACGATGAAGACGTATCAACTCCCCCAAGCTTAAACCTTTGCTTGTCCTCAAGCAATTCAGTTGATAAACTGAAAGTGAAAAAGAAAAACTTTTACGAACTCTTTTGCTCTTGTTTGCATAAATAAGCTTAAACAGCACCCAGGTTTTCAGCCAATATTATAACTAACCATGTCGACAATAACTCTTAAAAACTATATTAACTCATATCAATGACATAATCAACTAGCGAGCAATAATAAGATCTCTCAAACAGCAACACGTAGTCAAAACAACCATGATATAATATGACAATAGTGGTATCTCGCTAGCCCTTTCTGAGACCGCAAAACATAAATGCAGAGCACCTCCAAAGTTCAAGCAGCGACTAAACATTGTAATTCATGGTAGGAAAGATCCAGTCATGATGCACCCAACATTACCTACACACAATGCATAAGCATGATAGCAGTGCTCTCAGGTTCTGGCGCTTATTTGAGAAGGTGATGACACAACATAAAAGTAAATAGATAGTCCCTTCACAGAGGGAAGCAGTGATTTGCAGAGGTGCCAGAGCTCAAGTTTTTAAAATAGAGGTTAAATAAAATTTTGAGGCATGCACCCTTCCTGTTTACTTCGCGACCATCAGTTATCAGTATCTTCCATGCTAAACACATTAGTGGCGATTCCCAAGCGATAAAATTAAAGATTTACTCCCCCCCCCACCAACAAACACACTCCATGGCTAGCCGAATCCATGGGTACCGTCCATACCAACATCAGTCCTGGGGGAGTTTTGTTTAATTATTTGCAATTTTTGAATCTGGGACTGGGAATCCCTATTACCGCCCCTTTCTCGTGCAATGGTGACTGAATAAACACTCATCCTGAGAATAACCCACTTAGCATGGAAGCTACCGACTACCTCCTATCGCTCTATGAACAATCCAAGCAGACAAAAAGGATATTTATTTGAAGTTTTTAGAGGTGGCACATGCAAATTTACTTAGGACGGCAGGGTAATAAAGCATATAGGTAGGTATGGTGGACTCATCTGGAATAACTTGGGTTCAAGGTTTTTGATGTACAAGCAGAATTCCCACTTAGTACAGGCGAAGGCTAGCAATTAGGTTGAGAAGCGGCCAGCTAGAGAGTAACAACGGTCATGAACATGCATTACGCACAAGTAACATTGGATACTAGCATGAGTAGGATATGAACACCGTGAACATAAATATCATAGAGGCTATGTTGGTTTTGATTCAACTACATGCATGAACATGTGCCAAGTCATGCCACTCGAACATTCAGAGGAGGATACCATATCATCATACTACATCACAATCATTTTAACGCAATGTTGACATCCAAGATAAATCATTATCCACTCCTAGCTACTCATGCATGGCATGAGAAACTATAATCTCTAATTGTCATTGCAAACATGTTTAATCATAATGGGCTGAATCATGGATACTAGGTTAAACATATTTACAAAAACAGAACAAGTAGAGTTCATACCCGTTTCTCTCTGCCACGGCCAGTTCATCGAATATCGTCATTATTGCCTTTCACTTGCACGACCGAACGATGTGAAAATGATAATAGTGCAAGAGTGCCATGGACTAAGTTGGAATCGGAAAACATTTTATTCAAAAGGAGAAGACAAGGTAAATTGAGCTCTTTGTTAGATTAACAATAATGCATATGAGAGCCACTCAACATTTTCATCGTGGTCTTCTCCTTGGTATGACTCAATAAAAGAAAAGAAGTTCAGAGAAACACACTGAAATATTTTTGGAGTTTTTGATTTTCTGAAAGAAAGCAAATAAAAGGGGAAAAACAAAAATGAGAAAACTATTTAAAAGGGAAAGCTCCCAACAAGCAAAAGAAGTACAAGGAAATCTTTTTGAGTTTTCTTTTTAGTACTACAACAATTTAAAATAGGAAGAAAAATCAAAAAGAAGCAAGAAATATATTTTTGGATTTTCTCAAAGTTTTTCAAACACACAAGAAGAAAGCAAGAAAATAATTCTAACATGGATAATACAATGAAAAAGTGTGGATACCGACAACTGAAATGAAATGTGTAAACATGAATGTAATGTCGGTGGAAATACGTACTCCCCCAAGCTTAGGCTTTTGGCCTAACTTGGTAATCACCAGCCGTAGAAGACATGAGGTACTATGTTGAAGTGCTAAGGTGCGGGCACCTGAGGGTCCCACTGCTGAGGCTCCTCCTGTGCCGCAACCTGGTTGTTCCGATAAGCGATGATGTCCACAGGCATAATCCTGTATCCACCCCTGGCAATGGGATCAAACAAAGCAGGTGCAGGCAATGGAATAATATCATGAGTTTTCACACTAAAAATCAGATTATAAGGAAGAGGAATGTCAAGATAATCGGCATCAATAAACTGATGGTATTCCATAGCAGCGCGATCTAGGTGAACCTTGGGCAAAGGGTAATCATGCTGGCGTATCTGAACATTAAAGTGAGCTGCCAGGCGAGTAGCGTAAATACCACCATGTATTTTATCGTTGGATTTATTAATGTGGTGGCGGCATGCCACAATAGCTCCCAAGCTATAAGTGTTGTCGCCTTCCAGTGCACGACGTAAAACAGCAAGGTCTGGGGCACTGAGTGCACCCACCTTCTCTCTAGCAAGCAAGCACTTTGCAATGAAAAGAGCAAAATAATGAACAGCAGGAAATTGCAAGCTAGTGGCGGTGACACTCGACACTCCTCTCTTGTCCCCCACAGACAGAGTACGGTAAAAACCTTCAAACTCTGTAGGCCTAGGCTCTACCAACCCACCATCAGAAGGAAGCAAGCATATTTCACAAAATTCAGTAAGCTGTATCTGATGGGGTTCAGCGTATAAATTAAACTGCACTTCAGGGGGATTATTCTTAGGAAGGAAAGTAAAACTTTGCACAAAGGAATTTGTGAGGAGATGATACTGTTCGCATTCAGCTGTGATGAAGTCGGTGAGGCTAGCATTAGCAGCATATTGTGCAAACTCTTGGAGGATTCCGGCCCCTTCCATGAATGGGGTATGCGGCCATTCGCACGGCCATAACTCCGCCAACCTCCGGGTGCGGAGATCACTGTCAGATGACTCCCCAATTACTCCCTTGGAGTTCTTCTTGGAAGCAAACTTCCTAAAGATACTCTTGTTTTTCCTATGAGCAAAATTCTGAAATTTTTAGTCCACAAAATTTTTCTCAACAACACTTACCAATATTGATAGCAACTACTCATAGGGAAGCATAGATGCCATAGCAAGAATTCAAACTACATAAAACTCTAAGAATTCAACATGCAAGCTCATCTACAGCAGCACCAAGAGTAGCTAATTATTCAAAATATAAACAACTAAAGCAAAAACTAATTGGAGACACGGAGGAGTCACATACCAAGCAACAATCCCCCGAAACAGTTTCGGAAACGGAGCTTCTAGAAAAGAAATCGAAATCCACGGGTTTGAGAGCAAGAACATGAGAGCAAGAGCAATGGTGAATTTTTTCTGGAGGTAGGTGATGATGTGGGGTGAAGAGATAAGTGAGGGGGACCACGTGGGGACCACAACCCACCAAGGCGCGCCTGGGGGTCCTGGCGCGCCCAGGTGGGTTGTGCCCACCTGGTGCACCTCCCTCTGATATTATTTGCACCAAAAATTCTTAAATATTCAGGAAAAAATCGTATCAAATTTTCAGAGCATTCTGAGAACTTTTATTTTTGGGTCATTTTTTATTGCATAGGAAAATCAGAAAATAGACAAAACATGGCATTTTATTTTATTTAGCTAATAAAAACAGAAAACAAAAGGTTGGGACAGAAGGTAGTGCTTACTAAATTCATCAACTTCATACCTCTCAAAAAAATGATCCATTAATAAGGTTGATCAAGTCTTATTAACAACCACTTTTGATTAGCATGAAACCGAAGAACTTTCGTAAATCACTAAGTTACCTCAACGGGGATATGAATATCCCCAGCAATAAGCATTTCATATATCTTTTTAACAGTAGGCAGAGGTAGTTGAAAACTTCCAATAGTGATTGTCGGAGAATTTTCAATAACATTAATACCATTCACTTGGAATTGTTTCTTCGGAAAGTGCACCATATGCTCATTACCATTAATATGAAAAGTGACCTTGCTTTTATTGCAATCAATAACAGCCCCTACAGTATTCAAGAAGGGTCTACCAAGGATAATCGACATGTTGTCGTCCTCGGGCATCTCAAGTATAACAAAGTCATTCAAAATAGTAACATTAACAACAACAACGAGCACATCCTCACAAATACCGATAGGTATGGCAGTTGATTTATCAGCCATTTGCAAAGATATTTCAGTAGGTGTGAGTTTATTCAAATCAAGTCTTTTATATAAAGAGAAGGGCATAACACTAACACCAGCTCCCAAATCACATAAAGCAGTTTTCACATAACTTCTTTTGATGGAGCAAGGTATAGTTGGTATTCCTGGATCTCCAAGTTTTTTAGGTTCTCCATCTTTAAAAGTATAAATAGCAAGCATGGTGGAGATTTTAGCTTCCGGTATTTTTCTCTTATTGGTGATGATGTCTTTCATGTACTTTGCATAAGGAGGCATTTTAAGGATATCAGTCAAGCGAGTACGCAAAAAGACTGGCCTCAGCATTTCAGCAAAGCGTTCAAATTCTTCATCATCTTTCTTTTTGGTTGACTTAGGTGGAAAGGGCATAGGTTTTTGAACCCACGGCTCTCTTTCCTTTCCATGTTTTCTAGCAAAAAAGTCTCTTTTATCATATCTCTTATTCTTAGGTTGTGGGTTATCAAGATCAACTGCTGGTTCTATCTCAACATCATTGTCTGGTTCTTTATTATTTGTTTGAGTTTCTTCATGAACCTCATCATTATCTTTTTCATTATCAGAAGGTGAGTGTTCACTACCAGATTGAGTTTCAGCATCAGAGATAGAGACTTCATTATCATTATCAGGAGGTTTTTCTACTTCAGGTTCACTAGAGGCATGCAAAGTCCTATTATTTTTCTTTTTCTTTTTAGGAGGACTACGTGCATCAGTGTCAACTCTTTGAGAGTCTTGTTCAATTCTTTTTGGGTGTCCCTCAGGATAAAGTGGTTCCTGAGTCATCCTACCTCCTTTAGTCATTACTCTAACATCATGATCATTGATATTATTATTCATTTCATCTAACAATTCTCTTTGAGATTTAGCAACTTGTTCTAGCTGATTTTGAACCATAGAAGCATGCTTCCCTACACCTCTAACATCATTTGAGATTCTAAATAACAAGTCACTTAAGCGAGCAATTATATCAGAATTGTATTTCAATTGTTTCATAACTTTTGCATTGAAGTGATCTTGTTTTCTAATATAGTTTTCAAACTCATAAAGGCATTGGCTAGGGTGCATATTGTGAGGATTATCATTATCATTAAATTTCATTAGAGAATTTACCTCTATCACCGTAGGTGGTGGTGGTGTATCAAGCCCATGTATTTCTTTAATAGGAGGTAAATTTTTAACATCCTCAGCTTTAATACCCTTTTCCTTCATAGATTTCTTTGCCTCTTGCATATCTTCAGGACAGAGATATAAGATACCCCTCTTCTTTGGAGTGGGTTTAGGCGGTGTTTCAGGAGGAGTCCAATCATCATAATTTTTCAATATGTTATTCAATAGTTCTTCGGCTTGTCCAATAGTTCGTTCCCTGAAAACACAACCAGCACAACTATCTAGGAAGTCCCTAGAAGCATCGGTTAGTCCATTATAGAAGATATCAAGTATTTCATTTTTCTTAAGAGGATGATCGGGCAAAGCATTAAGCAATTGGAGAAGCCTCCCCCAAGCTTTTGGGAGACTCTCTTCTTCAATTTGCGCAAAGTTAAATATTTCCTGTAAGGCAGCTTGTTTCTTATGAGCAGGAAAATATTTTTCAGAGAAGTAATAAATCACATCCTGGGGACTACACACACAACCAGGAGCAAGAGTATTGTACCAAGCTTTAGCCTCACCCTTTAATGAGAACGGAAATAATTTGAGAATATAGTAATAGCGAATTTTCTCATCATGAGCAAAAAGGGTGGCTATGTCGTTTAACTTAGTAAGATGTGCCGCAACAGTTTCAGTTTCATAACCATGGAAAGGATCAGATTCAACCAAAGTAATTAACTCTGGGTCGACAGAGAATTCATAATCCTTATCATCAATAAAGATAGGTGAAGTAGCAAACTTAGGATCATATTTCATTCTAGCATTCAGAGATTTTTCTTTGTACTTGCATAATAATTTCTCTAGATCATCTCTATCCTTACAAGCAAGAATATCTCTAGTCACCTCCTCACCCATAACATAGCCTTCTGGTACCTTTGGCAATTCATATCTAGGAGGTCTAGTTCTAGCAGGTGTTTCAAGATTTTTAGTTTCAAGCTCATCATCAGTTTCAACAATATCATGTTGTCTTACTCTAGCAATTTGTTCATCAAGAAATTCACCTAGTGGCACATCATCATCAAGCAAGGTACTGACATCATCATAAGCATTCATAGCAGAAGTAGCATCATCAATAACTTGTGACATATTAGAATTAATAGCATGTGGTGGTGTTGCAAGTCTACTTATAACAGAAGGTGAATCTAAAGCGGAGCTGGATGGCAGTTCCTTACCTCCCCTCGTCTTAGAGGGAAAAATCTTAGTCTTAGCATCCTTCAGATTCTTCATAGTGATAATTTGATAATAATCCCAAGTGACTCAACAAATATAGCTATGCTTCCCGGCAACGGCGCTAGAAAAAGGTCTTGATAACCCACAAGTATAGGGGATCGCAACAGTTTTCGAGGGTAGAGTATTCAACCCAAATTTATAGATTCGACGCAAGGGGAGCCAAAGAATATTTGTAAGTATTAGCAGCTGAGTTTTCAATTCAACCACACCTGGAGATTAATTATCTGCAGCAAAGTGATGAGTAGCAAAGTAGTATGATAGTTTTGATAGTAGTAGCAACAGCAATAGTAACGGTAACAGTGATAGCAGTGATTTTGTAGCAAGTGCAACAGTAACAGTAGCAGTAGTAACTTAGCAAGAACAATATGTAGGAAAATCGTAGGCATTGGATGAGTAATTCGTTGGATGATATTAGTCATGTGATAGTTATAACCGAGGGCGATACGGCACTAGCTCCAGTTCATAAATATAATGTAGGCATGTATTCCGTAAATAGTCATACGTGCTTATGGAAAGAACTTGCATGACATCTTTTGTCCTACCCTCCCGTGGCAGCGGGGTCCTATTGGAAACTAAGGGATATTAAGGCCTCCTTTTAATAGAGAATCGGAACAAAGCATTAACACACGGTGAATACATGAACTCCTCAAACTACGGTCATCATCGGGAAGTGTACGACTATTGTCACTCCGGGGTTGCCGGATCATAACACGTAGTAGGTGACTATAACTTGCAAGATCGGATCTAGAACATAGATATAATTAATGGTGATAACGTAAACGGTTCAGATCTGAAATCATGGCACCCGGGCCCAAAGTGACAAGCATTAAGCATGGCAAAGTCATAGCAACATCAATCTCAGGACGTAATGGATACTAGGGATCAAGCCCTAACAAAACTAACTCGATTACATGATGAATCTCATCCTACTCCTCACCGACCAGCGAGCCTACGAAGGAATTACTCACTCCCGGTGGGGATCATCATGGAATTGGCGATGGAGAAGGGTTGGTGATGACGAAGATCGAAGATCCCCCTCTCCGGAGCCCCAAACGGACTCCAGATCTGGCCTCCCGATGAAGAAGAGGAGGTGGCGACGGCTCCATCTCGTGGAACGCGATAATTCTTTCTCTCTGTTTTTTTCTGGAAATATGTGATTTTATAGCATCGGTTTCAGGGTCTGCGGGGCCACCAGGTGGGGACAACCCACCTGGGCGCGCCTGGAGGGGGTGGCGCGCCCTGGTGGGTTGTGCCCACCCAGGTGCCCCCCTCCGGTGGTTCTTGGCTCCAGAAATTCTCTTTTATTGTATAAAAAATCCTCACAAAGTTTCGTTCCATTCCGAGAACTTTTATTTCTGCACAAAAACAACACCATGGTAGTTCTGCTGAAAACAGCGTCAGTCCGGGTTAGTTTCATTCAAATCGTGCAAATTAGAGTCCAAAACAAGAGGAAAAGCGTTAGGAAAATTAGATACGATGGAGACATATCAGGTACCCTGGTTCCCAGAACGCTGACAGTAGCCCCCGGGCCCAAGGCGAGCTCGGGCTGGCTTCGAGTCGAAGCCAAGGGGCAAGGTTGAAGCGCCGCGGGCCCCAATCGCCTGCGGGCCAGGCTGACGCGTGGCGCTTGACAGGAGGCAGGCGCCTTCCGCCTCCCCACATCGCCTCAGCAACTGTTTCGAGTTGATAACAGCCTGATGCATGCAGCAGGGCCATCATTACTCGGAACATGGAGGGGCGCCAGTTAGCCTTCCGCCGCCTATAAGAGGGCGAGGGGGACGGAGACCCCGGTCCATCTTCATCTTCTTGCTTCTCGCTCCTTCGTCATCTCCACCGCGCCGCCGTCTTGCCGAAGCGTCCATGGCACCAGTGAGAAGGTTTTCAGCCGAGGAGAAGGGCAACGCCCTACGGGTGGACATGGAGTTGCTCCCTCCAAAGAAAATACGCGGTCGGCCCCGCAAGGCCACCGCAACACCCGCAGCTACCCTGCCCTGGTGCGAGCATGCTCCGCCGGGGTTTCCCACCGGTGTTAGCGTTCGCACCCAAGGTCCTGCTCGCGGGAGCGGCCGTTGGAGCCGCGGAGGACAAAGTCAGGAAGGGGAGCAAGCGACGGCCGCACAACCACCTCGCCCGTGGGCCCATGCCAACGGCACGGCCCGTGAGTTTGTGGTGTGGGCAGTGATGCCGCCACGCACATAGATACAGCTCTCGCAGTCCCTGGTAGGGGAGATACCGCCGAGGGGGCCCATCGAGCTGTGGCTTCAGCACGATGCCTACTGCATCCAGGCTTCGCAGGCGGAGGTCGAGGCCACATCCTGTGGTGACGTCTTCATGAGCCGGGGATGGGGGGTGATTGCCTGCGCCTACAACTCGGAGGGGAGGCATGCCCTCCATTGTCGGCATTCTGGGAACCAGGGTACCCAGACTTGCCTGTGTGCGGCCCACGGCATGGCTCCATCAGCAGCCTGGTATGGCCCATCTACAAAGACTAGCAAGACAAGACCCTCATGAGGGGCCAAGCCTCGCGAGGTAGACGACGCGAAGACCTCCTAAGGGAGCGGCCTCCCCAGGCTGCCTCCTGAGGAATGGAGATTCCTATGCAGGTGCCCCACCTCCTGAGGTTGCGGTGACGCAAGCCATGACGACCAAGGCCAGGCGGGCGCCAGCGGGCGCAGAGAAGACAGTTTCCTCTTTGGTGCTAAGGAGGCAAGCTCATGCGTGGGTTCCCGAGGACTCAGGCAAAGGTTTCCATTCTAGTGCAACAAGACCAAGGTTGCTAGCTCGGCAGGACGGATGTCATCGCCAAGCCCACCGCAGCATCATGCCCTGAAGCTTTGCAGGCGAAGACCACCTTTTGTCAGGATAAGATGTACTACTTGTCCCCTTTCAAATTGGCCGTTGTGGAATCCCGTCCCACCTACGCTTTGGGGAAGAGGACCAAGGCCACTATAAATATAGGTTACCCACCACCATAGATGGGGATCATTCCACCCTCACTAGAGCAGACCTCGCGAGGTTGTTCATCCCTTGTACTTGTTCATCCTCAGCCCCTCGTGAGGCAAATCCACCACAAAGCAAGAGTAGGGTCTTACACCGCAAGGTGGCCCGAACCTGGGTAAATTGTTGTGTCCATCTTCTTCCTTGTTTATCGATCTTGGTCGTGGGGCAACGGGTTGGTTGTCCGGATAGGTTGAGTTCTTCGCACACGCCCCAGAGTTCGAACCTTTCTTGGGTCTGCGGAGCCCTGAATCAGACATTTGGCGTGCCAGGTAGGGGCGTGAGCTCTACCTCTCCATCGGCCGCACCCCGCCCGTGTTGTGTGGTTCCCATGGCAGGCGCCACTCCACCTGCCAAGCCGCCGGGCGCACTCGGAGGCGTCGCGGGCCACCGGGCCTTTTCCCCCACCCTACGGCTGGTGCGGTGCCCGCCAAAGTTCAGGCTGACGCTGCCTCTGCGGTACGATGGCATGGGGAACCCCATGGAGTTCCTTCGCCTGTACGAGCTGAGCATCGAGGCGGCGAACAACGACAACAAGGCCATGGTGAATTAGCTCCCCATGGCTCTCATGGGCACATCGTGCTCCTGGATGGTTAATCTACCAGAGTCTTCGGTGGCCTCCTGGGAGGAACTATGCAATCGGTTCATCGCGCGCTTCGCGGCACCAGCGCCCCACGCTGTTGCGGCCATACTCGGTGGGTCACAGGCGCCGGCCTCAAGCCGCCTAGTCAAGCAGCTCTTCCAACATGTGGGAGCCGCCCAGCCACGGCAGGGGGCTCCTCTAGGCCGTGCGGCGCCTGAGACCAACATCACCTTCGACTCCAGAGATCACCCCAAGACTACGGTCGGCGCCAGCGCGCTCCCATTGTTGTGCACGCCCACCATCAGCAGTGCCGCGGTTACCAGAACCCTCAGCGACGGCGGTGCTGGCCTCAACGTTCTCTCCGTGGAAGCCTTCGACCTGCTCCAGGTGCCTTATGACCAGCTCGCCCCCACCAGACCCTTTTCGGGGGTGGTCGACGGCTCCATCGTTCCTGTGGGGCAGATCCACCTCCCCGTCACCTTCGGCACGCACTGCAATTACCGCACCGAGCTCATCGACTTCGACGTCACTCGCATCAGCCTCCCATACAATGCCATCCTTGGGTATCCAGCCCTTGCCAAGTTCATGGCGGTGACGCACCCCGGCTACAACATCATCAAGATGCCCAGGAGCAGCGGCATCCTCACTGTGGTGGGAGACACCAAGGATGCACTCCTGGCCCTGAAGCTCGCTTTCAAGGCTGCGGCGGCTGCGTGGCCAGACACGGAGGGCGCCCCAGAGATCCCAGAGGCCATGCCTGCGAAGAAGAAGCAGTTGTTCTCTCAGGACCGGGCCGAGACGAAGCAAGTGCGAGTCGACGACGGGGGCTCAGGCCCCACCTTCACCATAGGCGCCAGCCTCCCCTCGGACCAGGAGGAGGCGCTGGTCGTTTTCCTCCATGCAAACATGGATGTGTTTGCATGGGAGGTGACGGACCTGGTCGGCGTCCCGCGAGAGGTGATCGAGCACCATTTAATGGTGTGCCCCGATGCGCGCCCAGTGAAGCAGAAGGCGCGGTGGCAAGCCCCGGAGAAGTAGTCGTTCATTGCCCAGGAGGTCCACAAGCTGCAAGAAGCCGGTGTCATTCGGGAAGTAGGGCACCCGGTTTGGCTAGCCAAACTGGTCATTGTCCCCAAGAAGGGCGGAAAGGAGCGCATGTGCGTCGACTTCACGAGCCTCAACAATGCTTGCCCTCAGGACCCTTTCCCTGTTCCGCGCATCGACCAGATCATCGACAACACCGCCGAATGTGACTTGTTGTGCTTCCTAGATGCCTTCTTGGGCTACCACCAGATCAAGATGGTGGTGCAGGACGTCGAGAAGACAGCCTTCCTTTCCCCGTGCGGGGTGTACTGCTACACCTACATGCCTTTTGGGTCGCGCAACATCGGCGCAACCTTCCAGCGATTGATGCACATCGCCCTGGGCCGACATCTCGGGAGGAACGCTGAGGCATACATCGACAACATAGTGGTCAAATCGCGGGAAGCAAGAACCCTAGTCGAAGATCTGGAGGAAACGTTCGCCAACCTGCGCAAGGTAAACCTGCGGCTCAATCCGGAGAAGTGCATGTTCGGCGTCCCGTCCGGCAAGCTGCTGGGTTTCCTGGTGTTGCACAGAGGGATCGAGGCTAACAGAGAGAAGATCAAGGCAATAGAAAGAATGAGCCCGCCCTAGACCCTCTAGGAAATGCAGAAGCTCGTGGGCTGCGTGACTTCATTGGGACGCTTCATTTCCAAGCTCGGCAAGCGCGCCCTCCCATTTTTCAAGCTGATGAAGAAGAAGGGCCCGTTCGAATGGACTTCGGAGGCTGAGGCGGCCTTCAAAGACCTCAAGAGGTATCTCACCAGCCCACCGGTGATGGTGGCGCCTCGTCCCCTCGAGCCCCTGGTGCTTTACTTAGCCGCCACGCCTCATTCGGCAAGCGCATCACTCGTGGCGGTCCGGGAAGGGCGCACAGGTGCAGATGCGAGGCGTAGCGCCCCCCGCATAGCCATGTCGTTGCCACCTCAGGATGGCACTCCTGATGCCTTGACTACCCCACCGGACCGTGAGGTTCCGAAGGCCGCCTCATCTCAAGAGGGGCTGGACGTCATCGACACCTTTCCCTTCGTCGAGCACCCTATGTACTTCGTCAGCACGATGCTGCCTCACGCGCGCGCACGCTACCCCATGCCGCAGAAGCTCCTGCTCACACTCCTTGTCACTTCCAGGAAGCTGCGCCCTTACTTCCAAGGTCACCCCATTAAAGTTGTCTCCATGTACCCCCTGGAGAAGGTGCTCCGGAGTCCCAATGCCGCGGGGAGGGTTGCTGAGTGGAACATCGAGCTGCAGGCGTTCCAGCTGGAGTTCAGCACCACCAGGGTCATCAAGGGCGCGGCCCTCGCTGACTTTGTAGCGGAATGGACTGACGCCCCAGACCGCGGGGTGGGTGAAGACTGCTCCCCCACGCCCGGAGATGAGGCACCCGATGGCTGTGTCATGTACTTCGACGGCGCGTTCGCACGCCGGGGCGCGGGGGCTGGAGCTGTACTCATCTCGCCTACCCAGGACAAGCTCTACTACGCCATGCAGCTCTGCTTCCAGCATGGCGAGAAGGTCTCAAACAGCATGACGGAATACGAGGGTCTGATTGCCTCCCTCAGGGCCGCGGCGGCCCTAGGGGTCAAGCGCCTCACCATCAAGGGCGACTCTCAGCTCCTCGTCAACTTCTCCAACAAGGAGTACAAGCCTAGGGACGAGCACATGGAGGCATACCTGGAAGAGGTACGAAAAATTGGAAAATGATTCTTGGGGTTGGAGTTGCAGCACGTCCCGCGTGGCACGAACAAGGAGGCAGACGACATTGCCAAGAGAGCGTCCCGACGCGAGCCCCTGAAGCCTGGCGTCTTCGAGGAACGGCTCTTCAAACCATCGGCGGCCCCCTCCATTGCAGGCCCGGTGCTGCTTCGGGAGGAACTGCCCATGGCCCCCTCCTCGGGTGCTCCAGCCTGCGGTCCGACCACCGGAGCCCGCCTGCTCCTGGTGCTCGAACCTCAGGAGGGGTGCTGGACCGAAGAGTTCAAGGCGTACATGCTCCAAGGCACCTTGCCGGAGAAGGAGGAAGACGCAGAACATGTGGCCTGTCAGGCCACCGCCTACTGCTTGCAGGATGGCAAGCTCTACCGAAGGCGCCCAAACGATGTCTCGCTGCGGTGCATCTCCAAGGAGCAGGGATGCGAGCTGCTGGCTGACATCCATGGCGGGGATTGTGGGTATCACTCGTCGTCACGCACCCTTGTGGGCAAGGCGTTCCGCGGGGGGTTCTACTGGCCCACGGCGCTCAACGATGCCACAGAGTTGGTGAGATCCTGTGAGGCCTGTCAATTCCATGCCAAGCAGATCCACCATGCCGCGCAGGGCCTCCAGACCATCCCGCTCTCGTGGCCGTTCATAGTCTGGGGACTGGATATCCTGGGCCCGTTTCCACGAGCGGCCGGGGGCTACCACTACCTCTACGTTGCCATAGACAAGTTCACCAAGTGGATGGAGGTGGAGCCCGTACGCGCCATCCCAGCTGGCTCGACCATCAAGTTCATCAAGGGCCTCGTGAGCCGCTTTGGGGTCCCCAACCGTATCATCACCGACAATGGCTCTCAGTTCACGAGCAACCTCTTCAAAACATATTGTGCTAACCTTGGAACGCAGATATGCTACGCTTTAGTGGTGCACCCACGGAGTAACGGTGAAGCCGAACGTACCAACGCGGAGGTCCTGAGGGGCCTCAAGGCGAGGAGCTTCAAGAAGAAACTTGAGGCCTGCGGCAGGGGTTGGCTCGATGAGCTTCAGTCCGTGCTGTGGTCCATCTGCACCACCGCGACTAAGCCCATAGGCGAGACCCCGTTCTTCCTCATCTACGGGGCTGAGGCGGTCCTCCCTCATGAGGTCAAACATCACTCCCCGCGGGTCTTGGCGTTTGACGAGGCACGCCAGGATGCCTCGCGGGGGGTCGACCTCGCGCTCGGGGAGGAGGGCCGCCGTGGAGCCGCAATCCGTGCTGCGAGGTACCGGCAGGTGCTGCGGCGGTATCACTGCCATAGCATCCGCTCCAGGACCCTCGAGGTGGGTGACCTCGTCCTGAGATGGGTGCTCTCCAGGGAGGGGCTTCACAAGCCCTTGTCTATGTGGAAGGGCCCTTTCAAGATCGCCCGTGTCTCCAGGCCTGGCAGCGCGCGCCTGGAGACACAGGACGGGGTCCCCATCCTGAATGCCTGGAACATCCAGCACCTCCGGAAGTTCTATCCGTGACCAGCAAGCGCCATGCGCCTCTCAAGTCTCTGCCCGTAACACTCTCATGTAATAATGAGTGGGGCTGTACATGCCCCGGAGTCTCCTGAGTGCCGCCCTTGGGCCTCACGGGGGCTCCCACCCATGTCCTAGTGGAAGCCCCATGCTTCGCGCTGGCGGGAAGACCAAAAGACTAGTGTAGGTGCCGGACGCGGCTATTCTTTTTGCTTTCTTTCTGTAGCTGATTTGCCACTTCTTGGAATGAAATTTAAAGTTTTCACATCCTTATTTGAAAGGGTTGGGAATTTTTTCTCCTCGCAGATTTCGCTCTTTCAGGTCTTGTTTTAGGGAGAGTGACAGTTGCCCGTCGCTCTTCCTCGCACGTCTTGCCCGTGGGGGCTGGGCACGGTGTGTACGCTTGGGCCCACCAGCGAGCACACCTCGCCAAAGCCTTGGCGTCCTAGCCTTTGGCATCTCAATCCTCGCGCGATGGCCTCAAACGAGCCAACGGGCACACATGCCTCCTGAGTCCGTGCCTCCGAGCATCGCGACATGGCATACCAGCGGCCCACGCTCGGGGCCTCGCGCGGGACACAACACCTCCAGAGGTCCCCTAACCCTGCAGCCACTAAGCACCTCCTGAGGCCGGAGAACCTTCGGGTCCATGAGAAGGAAACCCCCCGCAAGATCTCTCTGGACCGAGAGGCACGCAGAGGACCCAAGCTCCGGAGGAACACGCCCTCGCGGTGCAAGAGTCCACCACAAGCATACCAAGCTAAGTTACCCTAATCGTGGTCAACATGAGCTTGTCGGTTTGTAGCAACGCGAATGATAAGATACGAAATAAAGGCGTTAACATAAACAGCGCAAGCGCCATGATCCATTACTTGCCCTACCAGGGCCTTCTACGTTTCTTGATGCAGGAAAAAGGAAAAAAAAGAAGCAAAAGCGGCCTCGCGACCATTGCGGTTCCTGAGGGCTGGCTCCAGCGACGCCCGCGCTCAGTCGGAGTCCTCCTCCTACTTCATCGGAGCGCGATGGCGGGGCGGCTCGTCGCCCTCCTCGGTCCGGGCCCGGCGGCATGGCATCTCGTCGTAGTCATTGTCACTCGTGCTCTTCCCGGAGGAAGAGCCGTCGCTGCTGGATGTGTCGCGACCGTCACCAAGGGCATGTTCGTCGTCGCCGTTACTGTCGCTCTCCGGGCAGCACCCCCGGTGCTTGCCATCCTCCCCGAATATCCTGACGTAGAGGATCGCAGCGCCATCGTGCCTGAAGTGGAGGGTACACCTCCCCTGCAGGCCGCGCACGCGAGCGAACGGCTGCCACCCGCGGTTCAGGAACACGTAGCCGGTAGGCGTAACCTCGACCTCCACCCACGAGGCCTTGCTGCAGTAACCGTCGGCTCACAGCCAGAGGCCGCCAGGCCCTCCAGCCGGCAGCGCACCCACAAAGAAGCGCGCGAGATGGAACCAGGTGCCCGCCGGCCTCTCCGGCCATAGCACGAACTCCGAGGATGCATCGGCCGAATGGGAGCGCGGGCGTGGTGGCCGGATGGCGGCCACGTGCCTCCCTCCTTGGCCGCAGCCACCGCGGCCGCGGCAGCCCCCGGTGTGGGAGGGAGCACCCCCGCGACTGCCGGAGGTGATGCCAGCCTTCGAGGGGGTGCGCCCACGCCCTCGGGGAGCCACCGTCTGTGTTGCAGCGTACTTGCGGGGACGGCCGCGGCCCCTCTTGGGCGGCGGCGAGCTTGGTCCCTCCTTGGGGGCCTTTACCTTCTCGGCGGCCGAGAACCTCCTCACCGACGCCATGGATGCTTCGGCAAGATGGCGCAACGGCGAAGAGGAAGAAGGAGTGAGCGGCAAGAAGATGAAGATGGGCTGGGGGCTCCGCCCCCTCCCCCATTTATAGCTAAGGGAAGGACAACTGGCAGCCTCTCACGTTCCAAGCAATGATGACTAAGGTGCGTGCGCCGGGCAGTTGTCAAGTCGGGCAATTGCCAAGGCGGCGTGGGGAAGTGGAGACGCCCATGTCCAATCAAGTGCCACGCGTCAGCCCGGTCCGTAGGTGATTGGGGCCCGCGGTGCTTCGCCCTTGCCCTTTGGCTTCGCCTCGAAGCCAAGTCCGAGCGCGCCTTGGGGGTGGGGGCTACTGTCGGCATTCTGGGAACCAGGGTACCCAGACTTGCCTGCCTGCAGTCCACGGTGTGGCTCCATCAGCGGCCTGGTATGGCCCATCTACAAAGACTAGCAAGACAAGACCATTGCGAGGGGCCGAGCCTCGCGAGGCGGACGACGGCAAGACCTCCTGAGGGAGCGGCCTCCCCAGGCTGCCTCCTAAGGAGTGGAGATTCCTATGCAGGTGCCCCACCTCCCGAGGTTGCGGTGACGCAAGCTATGATGACCAAGGCCAGGCGGGCGCCAGTGGATGCAGAGAAGACAGTTTCCTCTTTGGTGCTATGGAGGCAAGCGCCGGCGTGGGTTCCCGAGGACTCAGGCAAAGGTTTCCATTCCAGTGCAACAAGACCAAGGTCGCCAGCTCGGCAGGATGGATGTCATCGCCGAGCCCACCGCAGCGTCACGCCTAGAAGCTTTGCAGGCGAAGACCACCTTTCGTCAGGATAAGATGTACGACTTGTGTCACACCCAGTCTTTTGTAACATGTCACTTGCATTAATAAAGCATGAAAAAATTGGAACAACAAAAACTTTTGCATTATTTGGTTTTCTATTTGATTTGGATTTTCTTTCTGTGGTTTCAAGTGCTCATGAAAGTCATATTATAGCTCCAGCACCTATAATTGATTTCCTTGACCCAAGACTTTTTCCACTGATCATGCCATGTGTACAGGATAGAATAGTATTTTCTGACGAAAATATTTTGGCCAAAGAGAATTTCCTAAAATAGGTTTTCCAAAAACCCTTGAATTGAGGATTGCACTGCAAGTACTTAATTAAGGGCAGTAAAAATCTTTCCAAAGATGTATTTGACTCCTATTAGATATAGGACCCCATAAACCACAAAATTATTATTTTAAAATTTATTTTGCTATTTTATTTAAAGGCTTTTTCTTAAGGCCAGAAATGGTCTTTAATAGGTTAAAATTATTTTAAAGCTTCAAAAATATTTGAGAAAATTTAGGGAAACTCAGTGGACATATATTTTCCATATATATGAGTTTCAACACATGGTCATGATCAAAATATTGGACAAAACCCTCCAAAACCATTTCTGTTCATTTCAAGTATTTGAAATATTTTAATAAGAAATATTTTCAAATAAATCCAGGAAAATTCTAGCAAGTCACATATGCATAATGTGATGATCTTGCAAAGTTTCATCTCAATCAAAATCATTTGGATTCACAAAAGTGCCCCAAAACCCTCTTTGTCCAGAACCAAACTTGAACAACTTTACATTGCCAACTTTCTCCATTTGATCCCAAACTTTGTGTACACGCTCAAATACCCAAATAATGACACTACACCAAGTGGTAAATCAAGGAGAATAGATTAGCTTAGCTAGATCTAAGCAAATCCATTTCTATTGATTTCTAGGGTTTGCAAAAGTTACATTGTGAACTTTATCCAAATGAGCCCAAATTTCTACCACATTGCCAAATGGTCATGTGCATCATCCCCATCAAGTGGCACAAGAAGGAGACAAGTGCAAGTAGCTCAAACTTGCATCAAACACCTTTTGCCATTTTTCCAAAATCATCACTTTGACCTCTTCCACTAATCTCCATGAGCCCAAATTTTTACCACAGCTGCCCCAAGTCACCTCCTACCTCCAGTAACTCTCCTCCTTCAATAGCTCAATTATTGGGTGGTAAAACCCACCTCTTTCTCTCTCTGTTCACCCATGGTAACACCTCCTCTCTCTCTCCCATTTCTATATGCAGCACCCCACCTAGCTCCTATCCACTCTACAGCATCCAAGGCAGCCCCAAGACACAAGAGGACGTGCCCCCTGGCCTTTTAAAATGGCCATGCCGACCATATGCATGCTCCAGAGTGCGCTACAGTGCGCCAAGGCACTGTAGCAGCCCTCTGCCTATCGCCTTCGGCCACCTCGGCCCTCCCCCGCACGCCCCATGATGCGCCTCGACGTCCGCGACACGCTACGCCCCTGTCCCCCTCTTCCTTCTCCCTCCTGCTGCCTCCCTCACACGTGCTTCGTGGCCGCCCGAGAGCTCCAATGAGCGAGCTCACACGTGCGATGCCCTGGCATTCCCCCGCTCTCTCTCTTCCTTTCCCTGGTCGTAGACCATCCCTACAAACGCCCCGGACATGCTCCCACAAGCCCCCGTGACCTACAGCGATGGCAACGACCTCGCCGGCGCACTGGTCCACGGTGAGCCACGGGCCGGCTATATAAAGCCTCCCCAAGCCTCTCCCTCACCACCACTCATCCTCTCCCACTCCAAATAGGCCCCCTGCACCCCCAGTTCATCTCCAGGAGCGCCCGAGCTCGAGATCGAGCTCAAGCTTCGCCGCCTTGGGTCGCCGTCGATCTCGCGGTACAGACCTCCTCTGCCCCTGCTCTCTCTCGATCTGGAGCCGCCTCACCTCGCTGACCCTTTCCTCTCTCTTCCCTGCTCATTTTGCAGCCGGGAATGACCGGAACCACCACCGCCCGAAGCTCCTCCACCGTGTGACCTCGTCGCCGGCGAACCAGGCTGCTCCGGCTATCACCTCCACCACCACCCAAATGGCGACACGACGCTGAACATGCCGGTGCCATCCGCTTGTGTCGCCGTGCTCTGCATCATCGCCGGTGAGCTCGCCGGCCCCTCTGCCATGAGGTTGAAGATGACAGGTGGGCCCCCCTGTCATCCTCACCTCTCCCTCGCCCCTCTCTCTCTCTCTGACGCCTGGGCCCGGCCCGTCAGGTTTGAAAACCTGGTGCGGGCGCGCGCCGGCTCGCCTCGGCCTCTTCCCCTCTAGGCCTGCTACACTGTGGCTGTTCTGGCCCAGTGGTACAGAGCCATTTTTCTTTTTCATTTATGTCTGTTTTCTAAAAAATTCCATAGGATAAAATATTTATCCAAATGAAATAATTCCAACTCCTATATTCCCCTAAAAATCCCAACTATTTAGTGGTATAACTTTTATACATATTCAACCAACTTTTCTGTTCTGTTCAAATTTAAATTCAAATTTGAGCATTTATATTTCACTCTGAAAATCCATTTCCATTATTCCTTAACTCCAAATCCAAAACTAAGAATTTTTGCATTCTTAGTTTTCATCCTAATATTTAACAAAAATAAGTTGACATTTTTATGGGCACTTTCATTTTTTTTACTATTGCCTTATTTTCTCGTCCTTACTTTGCGATGAATAGATCCCGTGTTTGACGACATAGTTGGAAAAGAAGAAGGAGAAGGACTTGAAGACCAAGCCAACCAAGGCAAGCAGCCCTTGACCATGTCTATGAAACCCTTTTTATGCATTTCATATAGCACTTTATTATTGTTGCATTCGGATCATGATGAGAAGGTAACCATTCTGGTGGCTTGCCTCCGTTACTACCTCGTTGATACTTGCATTGTGCATGACCCTACCTTCCTATGAGGGTTATGCGGGTGGGACTAGATAGGACGCTAAAGTAGTTGCTACGCAAGTGGGGCAGGGTATATGCATGGTGATGGAGACAAAAGTATTCTCAAAGACTTTTTCGAAAACCCCGTCGGGTGCCACTAATGCAAGAGGGAGATGTTGAGCTAGGTAACCACTTGATAAAGAAGTGGTGTACCGAGGCAAGTGAGTGTGCTGTTTTTGAAAACGGATTGGTTTAAGTTGCGACCGTTACTCCAACCTTACAAGCGCAACCACTCTACCCTTATATGGGAAAGGGCATTATTGATTACATACTTCGTGCTAACATGGATGCCCGCATTACTAGTGACGGGAGTGGCGTGGTCACTCTTGGGACAGGGTCGTGCCAGGTAGGGCGGCCATGACTGTTTTTACAGTGCACCGGACACACCGTTGGTACCCCATGCTTGTGATATGTGATGAATATGGGAGCATGGCTCCACACAAAAAATTTATTATGTGACAATGATTGGCACAGGGGCTGCTACCAATCGAATGGACTCCTTCTTAGTCACGGCTAGGGAAAGGTAGTGATCGGGGGCTTCCCCCGAGTAGTTGAGGTACTGCGGGATCGTGGATGAGACGACAGCTTCCCGGATCTTGTGGGTAAAGTGTGCAACCTCTGCAGAGTGTCAAACTATTCGAATAGCCGTGTCCACGGTCAAGGACATTTGGGTAACCGCTCTTGGACTACGTCCAAATGTTTACGGAACCTAGTGTGTGTGTTTAGAAGAGTACTTGGGTCAAGTCAAAAGACTTGACATGTTGATCAAGCTGGAGTTGATCCAAACTCTGTTTATGTTGATATCTGTAACCTATCCTCATGGTTACATAAATTCTTATGACGCATGCTCTACAAATTGTTGAACATGACATAGCAGTCAAAACTAGCTTTCTGCAAAAAATTACCTATATGATGCATTGTTATACCTTGATCCAAAACAGGGGTTGCTTGCGAGTACATTCGAAGTACTCATTGGCTTGCCACTGGTTATTTAATTGGCCAGGCATGGAAGAGCAGGAGTTCGAAGAAGAGTTCCTTGGTGACGAACATGCGAACTAGGACGCTTTAAAAGCCAGAATGCCTGTAGGGTTAAGGCAGATGGCATGGGTTCTACTTATCGACGAAGATTTCCGCTGCTTGTGTTTTATCTGATGTTCAGCCCTTAAGGCTTTATCTATGTAAGACTTGGCCATAATGGTCATCATTTGTGTAAGACAGTATGTATGGATGTAAGACTCTTGTTATTCAGCATCTGTGTGTTCAGTGAGCATTGATCTCGGGGATCACTGTACATGTGCACTCGGTGATCACGACTTATGAGTCGGGGTCCCCACAACTTGTCCCCTTTCAAATTGGCCGTTGTGGAATCCCTTCCCACCTACGCTTTGCGGAAGAGGACCAAGGCCACTATAAATATAGGTTAGCCACCACCATAGATGGGGATCCTTCCACCCTCACTAGAGCAGACCTCGCGAGGTTGTTCATCCCTTGCACTTGTTCATCCTCAGCCCCTCATGAGGCAAATCCACCACAAAGTAGGAGTAGGGTCTTACACCGCAAGGTGGCCCGAACCTGGGTAAATTGTTGTGTCCATCTTCTTCCTTGTTCATCGAGCTTGGCCATGGGGCAAGGGGTTGGTTGGCTGGATAGGTTGAGTTCTTCGCACACGCCCCAGAGTTCGAACCTTTCTTGGGTCTGTGGAGCCCTGAATCCGACATCCACTTTGAGTACGACGGGGCGTCGAAGCTTTTCTTCAAGGTCTTTGGAGAGGACGGCGAACGTCTGGAGTGCTTCCCAAGGGAAGGCGGCCGCGACGGCGATCTTCCTACTGGCCAGCGAGGCAGTAAGGTCCTGGGTGGTGAACTTGCCCTTGGTCTTGTCCATGATACCTCCAGCAGCAGCGGCGCTTCCTGCGGACCGAGCTCAAGCGACGACTACTACTACGAGCCACCGCGTCGCCGTGCCCGGGCCCAGGAGAGGGATGGCGTTGATTAGGCGTCATGACATTGCGGGCGGCGCTTCCTGAGCCACGGTCCTCGGGAGGCCTTTTCTTTTGTTTCATACCTGCATGAAAAATCATGAAGGGCCCCGCGGGGGTGTGTAAGAACCGTGACGCTTGCGATTTAATGTTAACATTCTTAACTTATGTCGTGATTGCGTCTCTCGCTTGCACATTGGTTCCCTTTTACTCTCACGGTAGCTTAGTGCTCTACGATAACAGGACCCAGTCCTCAGGCAAGCTTCTGCCATCACCGGTATGCCAAGTCGCGATGCCGTGGTCAAGACCAGGAGGTGAGCGGCCCAAGGTCTGGTAAGAGCCCCCGAGGTGCGATGCTCAGGAGGTCCCCTTTAGCTCGCAAGCAGCTCCCAGAGGACTAAGAGGGAGGTTTCCTTGCCCGAGCAAGGTCACGGGAAAGCAAAGTGCCGGGAGCAGGGCTCGCGCTGATATGGGTGAGATAACTTAGCTTAGCTTTCGCGGCCCGTCGTGGTTCCTTTGTCGCAAGGGTGAACTTTTTCGGTCTTCGATTTTGCGCACGCTCCCTGTCCTGAAATAAATCAAGGCGAGCCCCGCGAGGGGAGTGAGGGAGCATATCCATTGTATTTCGAAAGGAGAGTGCCACCAGTGTTGGTTCGTGCCCCTCCCTTGGCGCTCCTCCCCAAGGTTTCGCGATCCAATTTCTCTCACTCATCATGGTGCTCTACGTTCTCAAGACTCGGCCCTCGAGTAGAGCTCAGCCGCTGCTGGTATGCCAGGTCACAATGCCATGGTTAAGGCTAGGGGGTGAGGGCTCGAGAGCTAGTAGGAGTCCCTGAGGCGCGGTGCTCAAGGGCCCCCCATTTAACGTGCAAGCGACTAGCGTGAGAAAGGAGTGGCTCGGCCAGCGCGGGTGCCTAGGTGGGGTTGTACCCAATAGTACGCGGTGTAGCATCTTCCTGAAGTGGTGAGGTGTTGGCGAAGCCGCTCGAGGTCCCATCTCAGAGGCTCCTGCGCATTAGTCACTCACAAAATACAAAAGGTAGCCGCGCTAGCTGTTCTACCCATGATCCTTCCGTGAGAGGACGAAGGCACTAAGGACCTGGTGAGGTGACGTGTGCGGGGCTGGCCTACGAGCCAGAGCTCAGTCTCTTAGGTTTGTCAGTGCTGCAGGGACAGACCCAAGCATAGGCGCCGTGCCGATAGCTCCCATCGCGGGACGAGCAAGGGGCAGATTAGCAAGGTGTGGGGACCGCAAGGGTAACCCCAGAGATGATAGATCGTCAAGCACAATGTTAACAACCATAGTAATTCAAGCAGGCATAACTGGTCCAGAATACATGAATCGAAATGACGCAGCTGCGAGGACGGGCCCCAGCAGCCTGAGGATGATGCAGCCTGGGGGGAGCCCTCAATCTGAACAAACCAAAAAGTCACCTGGCACCATCGTTGTAGGAGAGTCGAGGTAGTTGAAGCCACTTGCTGCAGAAGTTGCTCCTCACGAGCTGGGCGGCTCCTGAAGCCCGCTGGGCTCGTGAGGGTTCGGCACTCCCACCGACAGGACCGCCTGGCGCCTGGCCTCGTGAGCCGCCATGGCACCCTGCGCGAAGCGCTAGTATGAGGTGGCCACGTTCAGCAGACCAAACGGCATGCGGACGTAGCTGCAGGGGTAGCCCCCACTCCGGCCGACACGAGACGGCCAGAAGAGGTCCTGGGAAGCAGCCCTGTTGAGGCCTGGTATGTTGACGCAGACACGCAGCTCGCTGCCCATGTCAGGGGCTGCACCCGCACGGGGAGGCCGTGCGGGGCGACGCTCGCCGTGCATGGCCCTTGCCTCCTGAAGCTCCTCGATCGCCTTGATGATGAATTCTCGCGCACCCGGCGCCTCACGCCGTGTGCCTTGCTCGCGGGGGGGCGCGCATCAACGCATGCATCCAAGTGGTGCCCGAGCACCTCCCTCGTTGCCTTGGTCAGGTCAGAGGCTCTCCAGGCAGGAGCCCCCATGCCCGTCCTGAACTAGGCACCGGGCGCGCCTTCCTATGCGGGAGGAAGTGGCGCCCCAGTGGTAGGTGCGGGGTCTGAGGTGCCGTCGGCAGGTGCGCCAGCCTCCTGACGACTCTTAGGGAGGAGCTACTTCTTCTTCTTGGGTGTGATCTCAGAAAACAGGACGGTGCCCTCATCGTCTGGGTTGTCAGTCGCCGCGGCTTGGTAGGCGCGCTCGAGGGAGCACACCGCATCCTTCTCGTCGCAGGCAACCATGATGATGCCGCAACTTCCTGGCATCTTGAGGACATTGTAGCCATGGTGGGTTGCTGCCATGAACTTGGCGAGGGCCGGATACCCGAGGATGGCATTGTACAGGAGGCTGATATGTGCGACGTCGAAGTCAATGAGCTCAGTGTGCTAGTTGTTGTGGTTGCCAAAGGTGACGGTGTGGAGTATCTGCCCCAGGGGGATGGTGGACCCATCAGTCACTCGTGAGAAAGGCTTGGTCGGAAAAAGCTGGTCATAGGGCACTTGACGCGTCTCAAACGTCTCTACGGAGAGGACATTGAGCCCTGCGCCACCGTCAATGAGGGTCTTGGTGACGAGGACGTTGCTGATGTTGGGCGTGCAGAGCATGGGAAGCGCGGCTCCGATTGCCGAGCACTTGATGTGATCCTTGGAGTCGAAAGTGATGGCGCACTGTGACCACTTGAGGGGACGCGCGGCCTCGAGCTTCAGGAGGGCCGCGTTCACCTCATGAGCGAACTTCTTGAAGATGTGTTGCGAGGCTGGGGCCTGTGCACCACCTAGGATGCAGGCGCTAGCATGAGGTTCTTGGAAGCCCCCATCCCCATCGTCTTGCCGATAGTCGTCGTTCCTCCTTGGCGGCGGCGGAAGCGGAGGGAGGCCAGCATTGCCCTAAGGACGGGCCTCACGAGGCTGATCATGCCAGAACCCATCGCGAGGCTCGTCGCGCGAGCGGTCCTCACGAGGCTGGTCACGCCAGTCCTGAAGGGGGTCACGGTTGTCCTAGCGAGCTCCGCCGAGGCCTTTGTCGCGACCGTAGCCCCGGTCAGAACGCACGGGGCGGCGACCAAGGCGCCCATCGTGGAGGGCCCTGAGCTCTGGGCAGTCATTGGTGTTGTGTCTGTGTACGTTGTGGAAGATGCAGAACGGGCGGTTGCCCCTGGAGGATTCGCCGTGGTCATGACCGCGCTTCATCTCAAGTTCAGCCACAAGTACGGCAGGACCCTTGCGCTTCGCCTCCTTAGCCTTGGCCTTCTTGTCCTTGGGGTCTGCCTCAGGAAGCTCCAGAAGGGAGAGGCGGCCCTCCTCGGCCCTTGCGCATCTGTTCGCCAGGTTGAACATTTCCATGGCCAAACACAAGTCTTCGTTGATGGCGAGCTCCTCCATCTTGATGTCCCGGACGGCTTCAGAGAATGCTGAGATGATGGCTTCGTCGGACGCCTTCGGGATCCTGAGACGGACGTTCATGAAGCGTTGTATCAACTTGTGCAAGGTCTCGCCCGGCTGCTGCTTCACACGCCGTAGGTCGCCTACTGCTGGAGCGCGGTCGCGAGTGCCCTGAAAGTTGGCGATGAAACACTCGCAAATCTCATCCTAGGAGGAGATCGACCCCACCGGGAGGTTTAGGAGCCAAGAGCGCGTGCCATCTTTGAGGGCCATGGGGAACCAGTTTGCCATGACCTTGTTGTCACTGTTTGCCGCTTCGATGCTCAACGCGTAGAGCTGGAGGAATTCCACGGGGTTGGGAGTGCCGTCATAGCGTGGGGACAGATCCGGCTTGAACGTGCCGGGCCAGACGACGCGGCGCAGCTCCGGGGTGAAAGCACGGCAGTCTGCCGTGCTCACAGGTGCGGGCCACATGGGTGGAGCTTGTTCTTGACGCCCGCGCGCCGTGACCTCTGGCGACGCGCGGCCCTGGTGCTGGCACTATGGCGCCGGGAGCGCGTGCGCATCGGCTTGTGGACGCTGGATCACCTGGCAGCTTGCTTCATCATGCGCTGGCGCCCCGCGCGGCGGGTCGCGCCGGGGCACGTCACGCCTGGCTTGGGGTTGGGGCCACACAGAGGAGGAGGAGGAGGAGGCGCGCCATGAGCCACGTCACCCGCCTGGGATGCCGGGGGAAGGAGCGAGCGGGACGACGCAGGGGCCTCACCAGCGGCGTTGACGAGCACGGCGATGCGGCCGAGCCAGGTGTCGTAGAGATCGTTGGCCGGGCGGTAGCGCAGGAGCTCGCGCACCATGAGCAGCGCAGCCTGCATGTTTGCTAGCCCGCGACTAGCATGGGAGGATGAGGCTGTGGTCGGAGTGGGTGACGGAGTTGCGGTGCGGCCATCATGTCGCACGGAAGGTGGCAGTGATGAATCCTGCTGCTCATGAGAAGCAGGGTCAGTGACAGCGTTGGCCACCGGGAAGGCAGAGCGCCGAGGAGGGCCGTTGTCCACGGGTGCCGTCTGGCCGACACGAGCGGCCCGGCGCTCAGCACGGACACGGCAAGCGTCGGCCATAGGAGCGACGGAACAGAGGCAAAATGAATGGTGGAAGGACTTTGACACGCCCCTACCTAGCGCGCCAAATGTCGGATTTAGGGCTCCACAGACCCAAGAAGGTTCGAACTCTGGGGTGTGTATGAAGAACTCAACCTCTCAAGCCTGCCAACTCGTCGCCCCATAGCCTAGCCTAGCCGAACTCATGTGAACAAGGAAGAAGATGAACACAGCAGTGTACCCAGGTTTGGGCCACCTTGAGGTGTAATACCCTACTCCTGCTTTGTGGTGGATTGGCCTCACGAGGGGCTGAGGATGAACAAGTACAGAGGATGAACAACCTCGTGAGGGCTCGGGGGTGAGAATGAGTCGACCCCTTCTATGGTGGTGGCTAACCTATATTTATAGTGGCCTTGGTCCTCTTCACTCGAAACTTAGGCGGGAAGGGATACCACAACAGCGAATTTGAAAGGGGACAAGTAGTACAGCTTATCCTGACAAAAGGTGGTCTTCTCCTGCAAAGCTTCTGGTCGTGACACAGCGGTGGGCTCGGCGATGACCTCCGCCTTGCCGAGCCTGTGGTCTTGGTCTTGTAGCATCGGAATGGAAACCTTTGGGAGATTCCTCGGGAACCCACGCCTGTCCTTGCCTCCTTAGCACCAAAGAGGAAACTGCCTCCTCAGCACCCACTGGCGCCCGCCTGGCCTTGGTCATCATGGCTCACATCATCGCAGCCTTGTGAGGCTGGGTACCTGCATAGAAATCTCCGCTCCTCGGGAGGCCGCCTGGGGAGGCTGCTCCCTCGGGAGGTCTTGGTGTCGCCCTCCTCGCGAGGCCTAGCCCCTCGTGAGGGTCTTGTCTTCGTGGTCTTGGAGGTGGGCCGTACCAGGCCATTGAGGAAGCCATGCCGTGGGCCGCAGGCAGGCAAGTCTGGGTACCCTGGTTCCCAGAACGTCGACAGACGCCACATGAGTGATTAGCCTATTTTTCATACTCTTCAGACAGCTAAAGAAATTTCTGGCTGTAGTGTCACAAGTTGTTGAGAAGATATTGAAAGCATATTCTTCCTCAGCTCCTTCTCCTTTTGGACTTTCTATTTGTGCACCAGTTTAGCTTGTGCAATCTTGTATTTCTCATTCAATATGAATGAAGAAATCATATGGCCTGGACCAGGAGGTAGGTTGAGGTCATAAAGAGGTGTTTCTGGATTGGTGCACCAGATATCAATGAAATTGAGCAATTTCTTCAGGTCCAGCAACATAGGAACAGAAGAATTATTAGCAATTGCAGCCTGCTCTTATTTTCTTCTGAGGAACTCAGCGAGCTCATCTTCATCAGTGAGCCCATGTTCATCAACCTGAGGCACAACAGCCTTGATCTTGGGACTTGATCTAGTTCCACGGCCAGTAGTTCCTTTCTGCTTCAGCTTAGGTGTTGAGGACATTGGTTGCCCACTAGCTATGGCACTTGATGCAGCAGTTGAGGCTATAAAAAAAGCCCTCGGTGCGCTGGCAAGATGCGAGCGTGACCGGTGTTGAAGCTCTTGTTGCTGCCATTGAGGAAGTTGATGAAGGAGGAGGCACTGAAGATTTTGTAACCTTTGGTGCCGAAGCCTTTTGCAGTTTTGGGTTGGGCCACTGAGGGCATTGGAACAGTTGGCATTGGCTTATGTGCAGGCTTCTTTTGCATAGCCTTCTTTGGGGCACTTGCACTGCCACTGGCACTGGCTCCAGCTGAAGCCTTCGAGGCATGGTTGAATTCTTCAACGGCCTTCTTTGCTTGTTTGGCCAACTTGGCCTGGCGCTTAGCCCATTCTTCAGGGAAATCTTCACTCATTCTGATACTAGAGGGATCAGCACATTGACCTTCAGCAAGTGGTGGTCTTTTGCACAGAGGCTTATCTGCGAATTCCTTCATATACTTGGGAGTGTCGTAATTGTAAGCCCTCAATTCATATGACCAGTACCGTTCAATCTTTTGCATGCGTGTCTTACGCTGCTTATCAGTTTCCGGGCCATGAACATTTTCATCAGGCGTGCAGTACCCAGCATACAAATCATCAGGGATTTCAAAAGTTGTGTGATATCCCTTTCTCTTGCCACCTTTCTGTGTTTTCTTTCCATCAGCTATTTTCTTCAACTGAGGATTTTCAGCCTGTGAGGACTCTGATGAAGTTTGAAGTTTTTCCTCAAGTTGTGCCCAGTGATGAACTCGATGAGCTGGACAACAAGGCAAAGGAAATCGTCAGCTCAGATCTTCTGTGCCCTAACTTGGCAACGAAAGATGTCTATGGCGGCGGCGGAGGTGAAGCAATCTGCGTCCGGCGTGAGTACGTCTACGAAGAAGTCGAGGCAATGAAGCTCTTCTTATCAGGCGGCGATGAGATCCAGCGGCGGCGCCAGGGTTTGAGGACTGAGAGTGAAGGGGGCGAAGGAACAGAGTGTGTCAGAATTGGGGCTCCGCGGACCCAAAGAAGGTTTGAACTCTAGGGCGTGAATGAAGGATCCTACCTAGCTACAGCTTGCTGCTCACCATTTAACGGCCTGGCTCCGTCGAGCTCGAGCGAGCGGGAAGAAGAAGTGAAAACAGAGATTTACCCAGGTTCGGGCCACCTTGCGGTGTAAAAACCTACTCCTGCTTTGTGGTGGATTGCCTCGTGAGGAGGATGAGTATGAACTAGTACAACTATGAGCTACCTCGGGATAGCTCAATGGTGGAAGGATTCGATCCTTTCTACGGTGTAGACTAGTCTATATTTATAGTGGCCTTGGTCCCCTTCCCTCATGGCTTAGGCGGGAAGGTATACCACAGTGGACAATTTGAAGGGGGGCAGGAGTACACCCTATCCTGAGTAAAGGTGGTCTTCGCCTGCAAAGCCTCCAGCCATGATGCAGTGGTGGGCTCGGTGATGATCTCCCTCCTGCGGAGCCCGTGGTCTTCGTCTTGTTGCACTAGAATGGAAACCTTTGAGGATTCCTTGGGAACTCGCGTACGTCCTTGCATCCTTAGCACCAAAGAGGAAACTTTCCTGGACTGCGCCCGCTGGAACCCTACTGGCCTTGGTCGTCATGGCGCACATCACCGCGTGCCTCGCGAGGTGGGGTGCCTGCCTAGAGATGTCCGCTCCTCAGGAGGTAGCCTCAGGAGGCCGCTACTCAGGAGGCCTTGATGTCGTTCACCACGCGAGGCGGGGGGCCCTCGTGAAGGTATTGCTCGTGAAGCCTTGGAGTTGGGCCGTACTGGGCCTTTGACGATACCGCGCGCTGGGCCAAAGGCAGATGTGTTAGGGTACCCCCAGTCCCAGAACTCTGACAGTAGCCCCCGGTCCCATGGCGCGCTCGACCTAGCTTCGATGCGAAGGCAAAGAGGAGAGGGCGAAGCGACATGGGCCCTAACCGACTGCGGGCCAGGCTCGACGCGTGGCGCATGAAGGGATGCGGATGCCCCCACTTCCCCACGTCGCCTCGGCAACTGCCCAGGCTAACAAAAGTCTGGTGCACGCGCTGCGAGGCCATCATTGCTCGGAGGTGAAGGGGCGCTGGTTGGCCTTCTCTGATCGCTTATAAGAGGGCGAAGGGGCAGATTCCCTGGCCCATCCCTGTCTTCTCATCCATTCATCTCCAACCCTTGTTGCGGCAGCCAGGGCGCCCGTAAGGAGGTTCACCGCCGCCGAGAAGGGCAAGGCTCTAAAGGAGGGACCGGAGCTGCCGCAGCCCAAGAGGGGGTGATGTCGCCCCCGCAAGTCCGACACCACGCCCGCGGCGCCTCCCTCAGGACGCGGGTGCCCTCCATTGGCGGTCCGCGCCAGCTCCAGCAGCCGCACGAAGAACTCCGTCTGCGAGCGGGGCTGCAGGAAGCGGCACATCAGCGGACGCGGGGGGTGGAACGGCGTCGGCCCCTGGCCACCTCGGGCGTGGACGCACTCGGCTGAGTAAGCCCACGAGTTTGTCGTGTGGATGGAGAGCCCGCCGTGCACCTGGATCCAACTCTCGGGCTCCTTCGCGGGGGAGCTGGCGGCGGACCGCCCCGTCGGGCTGTGGCTGCAGCCCGGTGGCTACTGCAGCAAATCCTCCTGGGCGGAGGTTGAAGTCACCCCCTTCGGCTTCATGTACTTGACCCGGGGGTGGTAGTCGTTCGCCCGCACCGACGATCTGAAGGGGAGCACACCCTCCACTTCAAGTTTTACGGGGCGACGACGCTCTACTAGAAGATCTTTAGGGAGACAGACTGCCGTCTCGGATGCAGCCCAGAGGGCGATAGTAGCGGCATCAACGATGACCACAGCAGCAGCGGTGGCATCCTCGGTGGTGAACTTGCCCTTGGCGACGGCCGTGGCGCCTCCAGCGGTGACGGCATCTCCTCGAGGGAAAGCAGGAGTGACGATGACTACGGTGAGCCGCGCCGCCACCACATCAAGGTGGAGGACGACTCCGACTAGGCGCCCATGATGTCAGAGTTGGCGCTTCGGGAGCTGCAGCCTCGGGGAGGCTGTTTCTTTTGTTTCCTGCATTGAAACCATGAAGGGCCCTGGGGGTTGTGTAAGGAACCGTGGTACTTGTGCCTTTATCTTAAAACTTCCAGCTTGTGTTTTAAGTCATGTTGGCGTCTCTTGTTTGGGCTTGAGGCCTTTTTTTCTTTGCGATATCTTAGTGCTCTCGTCGCTGGGACCCAGTCCCAAGGCAAGCTTCTGCCGTCGCTGGTATGCCAGGTCACGATGTCGTGTGTAAGGCCAGGAGGTGAGTGCCCGAGGTCTAGTAAGAGCTCCTGATGCTTGATGCTCAAGAGGTCCCCCTTGACGCACAAGCGGCTTTCGAGAGAGAAAGGGGGTTCTTCGCCCGGACGAGATCACGAGAGTCAAGGTAAAGCATTAATAGTAAAGCTCATGCCTGGCACGAATAAGATGACTTAGCTTGAGATGCTCGTGGCCCGTGAGGGATTCCTGCATCATGAGGGCGCGCTTCCTAGGAGCTTTGATCCTTTGTACGCTTCCTGTTCTGCAATGAGTCAACTCAAATCCTACTAGGGGTGCGTGAAAGGATTGGCATCCTCTATATTTCAAGCGATCCCTGTGCCACTGGACTGCGCCCCTCTTCCCGTATTCCCTCGCGAGCTTTACCCCTCATTTCCTTGCTCACCAAGGTGTTCTACATCCTTAGGACCCGGCCCTCGAGCGATGCCTGGGACAAGGCCAGGGGGTGATGGCCCGAGAGCCAGTAGGGGCTCCTGAGGCGTGATGCTCAAGAGCCCCCCTTTTAACGTGCGAGCGGCTTGCACGAAAAGGAGCGGTTCGCCTCGCGGGGGTTTCAAGGAAAGGGAGTTTGGCCGGCAACACACGGCGAACGAAGTCATTTTACTTAGCATTTTGCGGATCAAACCGCTACCCGACCGAGGCCGACCCTCCTGAGGTGGTAGGGTGTCGTCAAGGGGCCGCTCAAACGCCTGTCTCCTGAAGTTCCTGTGCATTTGACAGATCACGAAATACAGAGGGCGGCACACGCTTGCTAATCTGCTCATGATTGTTCCGTGACAAGATGAAGGCACTAAGGACCTGGTGAGGTGACGTACACAGGGCCGCCCCACGAGCTAGAGCTCAGTCGCTTAGATTTATCAACGCTGCATGGACGGGCCCAAGCACAGGCGCCTTGCCGGTAGCCCCCTCTCATGGGACATTCAGGAGGAGAGTTGGCAACGCGTGAAGCCCGCGAGGTGGCTACTCCGGAAGTGGTGTGACATCAAGCATAAGGTTAACAACCATAGTAACTCATGAAAGCATAACTAGTTTGAGGTGCATGAACGGAATGATGCAACTGCAGGGGCGGAGCCTAAGGCGTTGCTGACGGATTTCTTGTCCTTCGGACGGCTCTTGGGGAGGAGCTGCTTCTTCTTCGCGGGGGCAGCCTCAGGGGGTGCAGCGTCACCTTCACCATCTGAGTTCTCAGCCGCCGTGGCCCGATAGGCATGCTCAAGGGAGCAGGCCGCATCCTTCTCATCACAGGCGACGGTGATGACGCCGCTGCACCCCGGCATCTTGAGGACACTGTAGCCACGGTGTGTAGCCGCCATGAACATGGCAAGCGCTACCCCAGGGGAGTGGTGGAGCCGTCGGTCACTCAAGATAATGGCTTGGTGTCACACCCTGATTTTCATGCCACAACACTTAAGCTAATAAATCATGATAAAATGTGGTTTTACAAAAAACTTTTGAGTGTTTTGGACTTTGCTTGATTGGATTTTTGTCTGCTGTTTGCAAGTGCTCTAAAATCAAATAAATCCTCCAACTCCTATACTTCATCTCCTTGATCCAAACTTTTGCCCAATGCTCATGCCATGTGTATAGGACAGAATGGTATTTTCTTACAAAAATAATTTGACCTAAAAGTATTTCCTAAATTAGGTTTTACAAAAACCCCTGAATTGAGGCTTGCACTGCAAGTACATAATTAAGGGCAGTAAAAATCTTTCAAAAAGTATATTTGACTCCTATTAGGTATAGGACTCCCATAAACCACAAAATAATAATTTTAAAAGTTATTTTGCTATTTTATTTAGAGGCTTTTTCTTATGGCCAGAAATGTTCTTTAATAGGTTAAAATTATTTTAATGTTTCAAAAATATTTGAGAAAATTTAGGGAAACTCAGTGGACATATATTTTCCATATACATAAGTTTAAACACATGGTCATGTTCAAAATATTGGTCAAATCCCTCAAAAATAGTTTCTGGATATTTTAAGCTTTTGAAATATTTACAAAGGAAATATTCTCTAAAAATTCCAAGAAAATTCAAGCAAGTCACATATGCATAATGTGATGATCTTGCCAAGTTTCACTTCAATCAAAGTAGTTTTCGTTCACAAAAGTACCCCAAAACCCTCTCTGTCCAGATCCAAGTTTGAACAACTTTACATTGTCAACTTTCTTCTTTTGCTCTCAAACTTTTTGGACATGCTCTAACATCTAAATGATGACACTGCACCAAGTGGTGCACCAAGAAGAAGAGATTAGCTTAGCTAGATCTAAGCAAATCCATTTCTGTTGATTTCTAGGGTTTACAAAAGTTACATTGTGAACTTTATCCAAATGAGCCCAAATTTCTACCACATTTCCAAATGGTCATGTGCATCATCCCCATCAAGTGGCACAAGTAGGAGACAAGTGAAAGTGGCTCAAACTTCCATCAAACACCTTCTGCCATTTTTCCAAAATCATCACTTTGACCTCTTCAACTATTCTCCATGAACTCAATTTTTTACCACAGCTAACCATGATCACCTTATACCCCTGGTAAAATTTGCAAGGCCATGGAACAATAAATGGAGGGTGAAATCCTCACTTTCTCTCTCTCCCTCTCCACCCTTCTCTCACCAGGGCCTCTCCAGGGCATCGAATGCCCCTTACCACTTCTTTACTTCTCCCTAGAGCTGCTGGACACTAGGAGCCAAGCCCAGAGCGCCAAAAAATGGCCATGCGGTCCACACACGCGCTCTAGAGCGTGCTACAGTGCACTCCCGTACTGTAGCGGCTCCCTGCCCAACACCTACGACCACCTCGGCCCTCTCCCGCGCGCCCGACGATGCGCCTCAACGTCCGCGACATGCCACGCCCCAGTCCCCCTCCTCCTTCTCCCTCCTACTGCCTCCTTTCGCACGCACGTCGGCCGCCCGAGAGCTCCAATGGCCGGGCTCACACGCACGATGCTCTGGCCCTCCCCTGCTCCTTCTCTCCCTTCCCCTGGTCGTAGACCTCCTCCACAAATGCCCTGGACACACTCAAGCAAGCACCCGTGACCCCTAGCAACGGCAACAGCCTCGCCGGCGCACTGGACCACGGTGAGATGTCGCCCGCCTATTTAAAGGCCTCCCCGAGCCCTTCTCTCCTCACCACTCGCCCTCTGCAGCACCTAATCACCCCCCTGCACCACCCACTCCTCTCTAGAAGCGCTCGAGCTCGAGATCGAGCTCGAGCTCCACCGCTTCGGCTTGCCGGCGTTCGCGCGGTACAGTCCTCCTCCACCACTCCTCTTCCTCGATCTGGAACCACCACAGCCCACTGATCCTTTCCCCGTCGTTTCCCCCTTCATTTGCAGCCGGGGACAACCACAACCACCGACGCCCGAAGCTCCTCCGCCACGTGACCTCGTCGCCGGCGAACCAGGCCACTCCGGCGACTGCAACCACCATCACCCAAACGGTGACACGAAGAGGAGTCCAGCCGTGCCATCAGCTCGCCCAGCCATGCCCGGAAACGTCGCCGGTGAGCTCGCCGGCCTCTCTGCCGTGAGGTTGGAGATGACAGGTGGAGCCCAGCTGTCATCCTCACCTCTCTCTCCCCTCCTCTCTCTCCCGCTGGCAGCCAGGCCCCGCCTGTCGGGTTTAAACACGCCCGCGTGCGCGACGGCTCGCCCGGGCCATTTCCCTTCTAGGCCTGCTACGCTGCGGCTGTTCTGGCCCAGTAAGCACAGTAGCCCCCAGCCTTTTTCCTTTTTCTTTTTACAGTGGGTTTCCAAAAATTCCACAGCCCACATTATTTATCCAAATTAAATAGTTCCAACTCCAGAAATCTTGTAATAATGCGACCTATTTAATGGTGTAACTTTCATGCAAATCCATCACACTTTTCTGTACTGTTCAAATTTAAATTCAAATTTGAGCATTTAAATCCATATTTGAAAATCCATTTCTCTGTTTCTATAGCTCCAATTCCAAAACTAAGAATTTTTGCATTCTTAGTTTTCATCCTAATATTTAACAAAAATAAGTTGACATTTCTATGAGCACTTTTATTTTTCTGTTTGTGCTATTGCCTTATTGTGTGCCCGATACTTTGCGACGTTAGATTGCGAAGTTGACGAGGGAGTTGGACCAGAAGGATTTGAAGACCTCGAAGACTTGTTTGGGCATGGCAAGCAGCCCTTTGACCATGTCTATGAAACCCTTTTATGCATTTCATATAGCACCTTATTATTGTTGCATCGGAATCATGATGAGATGGTAACCACTTTAGTGGGTTGCCTCCGTTACTTCCTCGTTGATACTTGCATTGTGCATGACCCTACCTTCCTATGTGGGTTATGCGGGTGGGAGTAGATAGGATGCCAAAGCAGTTGCTACGCAAATGAGTTGGGTATATGCATGGTGATGGAGACAAGTATGTTTTCAAAGACTTTTCGAAAACCCCATCGGGTGCCACTAATGCCCGAGGGAGATGATGAGCTAGGTAACCACTTGATAAAGAAGTGGTGTACCGGAGCAAGTTGTGTGAGTGTGATTTTCGAATACGGATTGGTTTAAGTTGTGACCGTTATTCCAGCCTTACATGTACAACCACAATACCCTATATGGGATGGGGCTTTGTTGATTACTTTGGTCAATACTAGTAGGGAGCCCGCATTACTAGTGGCGGGAGAGTATGAGTTACTCTCTCGATACGGAGTCGTGCCAGTTAGGGTGACTATGGCTGTTTTTATAGACACTGGGCACACCATTATGTCCCCTCTCGGATGGTACGATCTCGAGTGAGTCTCATAAGATGTACATCGTGAGGACAAGGGCCAACGAGTGGACTCTTTGTTAGTGTTGTCAAGGGAAAGATAATGTTCGGGTGCTTACCTCGGGTATGTAATATACCGCGAGTCGTGGCTTGACACAGAAGTTCCCCGAGTTTTGTGGGTAAAGTGTGCAACCTCTGCAGAGTGTCAAACTATTCGAATAGCCGTGTCCATAGTCAAGGACAGTTGGATAACCGCTCGTGGGCTACGTCCACATGTTTCTGAAACCCGGTGAGTGTGTATGGGAAAGTGGAAAGAACTACTTGGGTCAAGTCAAAAGACTTGACATGATAAATAAGATGGGTTGGTTCCAACTCTATTTATGTTGATATCTGTAACCTGTCCTCATGGTTACATGAATACTTATGATGCATGCCTTAGAAATTGTTGAACATGTCATAGCACTCAAAACTAGCTTTCCGCAAAAATTTACCTATGTCATGCATTGTTATACCTTGATCCAAAACATGGGTTGCTTGCGAGTACATTCAAAGTACTCATTGGCTTGCCACTGGTTATTTAATTGGCCAGGCATGGAGGAGCAGGAGTTCAAGGGAGAGTTCTTTGGTGATGAACATGCGAACTAGGATGTTTCCCAGTCAGAATGACTGTAGGGTTAAGGCAGATGGCATGGGTTCTACTTATCAATGAATATTTCCGCTGCTTGTGTTTTATGTGATGTTTAGACCTTGAGGCTTTATCTATGTAAGACTTGACCATAAAGGTCATAATTTGTGTAAGACGGTATGTATGGATGTAAGACTCTTGTTATTCAGCTTCTGTGTGTTCAGCGAGCATTGATCTCTGGGATCACTGTACACATGCACTCGGCGGCTTCGACTTGTAAGTCGGGGCCCCCACAGAGCTGGTATCAAAGCCATCCTGACTGTAGGAAGCCTTAGTTTGCATGGTCGATAGTCAGGGTAAAACTATTTTCAAAACTACCAGTTTTCAAAAGCTATCTATACTTCTCTTCCCTTCCGAGTTTTCGAAAACTAAGATATATTTTCCTTATTAACCTCTTCCCCTTCAAAAAATTTGTAAAATGGTCGCTAGTATTATGCCCCTAACCACTGGATTCCTTGTAATCCTCATGGATAATCTAGAAGGAAGACGCCTTGCCAAACATTCACTCACATCTTTTGAACACAAGTTTGGCGACACCACGACAAGACAAATGACACCTTCTCAAGGATTGAGGAAACCAAGACTCGGAAGATGCTGACACCCTTGACACTGCCCCAGGATGATGCAACCTTGTCCTACGATGACCATGGTGTAAGATATGCAAGATCATGATATACATCGCTAATAGAGCATCCTTGTCCTTACCGTTGTTGCATCGGCAACCACCGGTGGATGAGAACCTCGCCATTTGGTCCGCCTCACTATAGTGAGCAGGAAAACGGTTCTCTTGTCATCAACGTAACTGACAGGTTGGACCTCTACTATGCCTTGTTAATGTCATTGCATAAATGATTGCTTACCCGGAGCCCTTGACGCCTTAAAAGGCAAAAGGGATCGTCATGATTAAGAAGACAACAGAAGACCGAGTCAATGCCAGCTACGACAAGCCACCTTCACCCCATCACCTCATCAGGCAGGAGGATGTTGAAGATTCTTCAGGCTCAACCCGAATCATTTCATCGAACAACTAGAAGAGACGTAGCGACACCTGAGGGAAACCCAGAAGACTGCACGAGGCACGGAGCAAAGCACGACTACGGAGTCCGAGAACCCCTAGGGTAGGATGAGTCGTGTACCCCCTATGCGCTGTCGAGTCCGTATGATGGTTTGAATAGAACCATCATTGTGTGTTGCTTGTTTTTATCTGTTTGTGTTTGGATATCAATCGCCCTTTTGCCCTAGGCAACAAGTACACGACTATATCACCTTCCTTATCTTAATGCTTGTGTTTGGCTCTTTTGGCACTTGTTTGTTTGCACCTGCACTATAGAACCCCCTTTTAGGCACCCCCCTCTATGCTACTTATCCCTCTCATCTCTCTCATCAACTGAAGAATGACAAGACATGATGCACCAAGGATTCCACCTCGGCAACCAACTAGCACTGAAGACTTTTGCTACAGCCTCTTCGACCAAGTGCAACCCGGTAGAGTTATGTTTACCCCTGAAGACTGGAAACCATCCCTAGACTCTTCGAGACTTCACCATGAGCTTAACCTATAAATTGCAAGAGAACCAGTTAAGTTTCAGTAACCTTTGCTCATCACTGGGTTCAGTATGGAACTAGTGGGCATAGTGAACTAGCACATTATCATCCTAAGATAGCACGACGATACCATAGGGAAGATCGTTTTGAGGGTGCATGATTAGTAGGCTAATGATTTGTCGAGCCTATAATAGATACCTTGAGGAATATCTGAGACTCTTTGGTGGATTATGAGGCTTTCATGTTGATAGGTGAACTTGGTGGGATCATGTTAATAGAGTAGCATAGCTTTCATTACCCCTGAGTAAATTGGATTTAGTAGGATAATTATGATCGCAAGCTAAGATTCTTGGAAGTATAACGGTTTGGCTTAGCCAGGGGATATTTATAGAAGATAGTTGACATTAGGATAATGACTTGGGGGAAACATGTAGGAATTCTCGTTGGACATGAGATTTGGATTTAAATAGGTGATCCTAGTGGAGTATAGATGCTGAGTACGTCTACATGGTTCGGAGTAAATTGGATTTAGACTGATGATCTCGATCGTGATACCATGTTTCTTGGTGGGCAATAAATTGGATTAATTGTCGGAGTTGAATTAGGGATCTATAAAAGCTTGACATAGGAGTTTATCAGATCACAATAATGGAAATTTGTGGACTGAATATAGTAAGGATAGCCCTTTCAAGTATTTGGGGATTATAGGACATTAGAAGATCATGTGGAACACCATGGACATTGGATTTGTAGAACAATTGGATCATGTAGTGACTAGAGAATTTAATGGGCTGTTGGAGTTGATTCATAGGAAGGAAACAAGATCTTGGAGTGGTATAGGACCTGTTTCCTTAGGATAGAGATGCACTATCTTGAACCTTGGATGAATAAGCTGAGTACTTGGATTGTGATGTTTGATTCAAGCTTAGCAGCTTGTATGTTCTACCCATGGATTTTTGCATAGATATGAGTTTGGGGATAGTTGACATGTATGGTTTTGTTAGACCTCCTCTTGGGAGCCATGAGGTTATGAATAGCACGAGTGATGATTGGAGTTGACCTATACAGGATGATTCTTTCGATAATATGAAGTGATTAGTTTGAAGGACTAGGTAGAGCTATTGGCATCTCAGAAACCATGCATAAGGATAAGATGATACACGTTCACCCGCACACTAGAACCATTGAAACCCTTAAGCCCTACAAACCACAACATGGTCGGATCATAACTTTGGGCCTTGACTCTAGGTCGAGAAGGCCTTGGCCAATACTCAATCGAGACCACCACCAATACCCCAGCCTACCTAATGTACCCCATAGAATTCATGGAATACTTGGACAAGTTGGTTGTCATCTTTACTGGTGACACACTTGTCTACCCGAAGATGAAAGAAGAGCTATTCAGCTGATCAGAGAACATATGAAGACCGCCATGTCAAGAAGGAAAAACTATACCAACCACCATCGTCAAGAAGTAAACTTCTGTGTCAAAGACCATGTGTATCTGCAAGCCACTCCTCTCTAAGGAACCAAGCATTTCCATGACAAAGGGAAGCTCATACAAAGATTCATCGACCCCCTTCAAGATCACTGCAAGATGAAGAGAATACAACTACTAGCTGGAGTTGCCACCAGAGCTAACCGATGTGCACAATTGCTCTTGGCAGGGCTTCAGGGATCTCATCCATGAACTCTATTTCCTTTCATGGCCACTGGATGTGATGTGACAGTGTTTCTCCCAAGGTCCTTTGCTCATCAAAGTCTCCTAGGACATTCTTCAGGGCAAATTCATTGAATCTAGGCTTTACTTCAGTCACGTAGCACTTCACACAGTCCGGCTTCAATGGCACATTGTCCAACAAGAGGCCCTCTTCCAAGAAGGGTGGGCAAACCCAGGCTGTTCACATTTTAATGTACCTTCATAATGTGTAAGCACGCCCTTCAGTCTGTCTTTCATTCCAGATAGATCAGATATAGCATCATCATGAGCAGCTGCAGTCTCAGTGTCGCTGGGGCAGCTGATGCATAGCTACTCTTGTGCGGTGTTCTCGCGCAATAACCAGCATCCTCCATGCCCGCCTCCCCTCCCATCTGCTGGCTATCTGTCAGTGTTAGAGTCTTCTGCATCATCATTGACTCCTCAATATCCTTTCGAACAGCTGGATACATGTCCTTCCTCAACCTTTCATACAATTCATTCTCCTTCATTTCACTCCTCGCTTTTTTCATGTTGAGCCTCTCTTCTTTGCTGAGTGTGAAAGCCCTCTTGTGCGGGACATTAACACCTATACCCCTTGCACGGCTAGGGGGCTCTCTTGTTTCTAGATCATTGGACATAATGTCACATGGCCCTGAGTTCCTGTAGAACCTTCCAGGGATCTTGGAAGCCATTAACATCACACGATTCAGTTCTGCGTCATGTGAGTTTTCAAAGTAATAAGTTCCATCATCATGCCTCCTTACACGTGCCCGCAAGTAGTCTCTAGCGCGTTCGCCCCTGATTTCACTAAAGGCTAGTTTCCCACCCGCCGCTACTGCTTCTTTGTCCTCCTGGTCCCATATCGGTTTCATGTCGTAGTATCCTGCCACACCCATACGGTGGGGGTGTCTGTTCCTGTTCTGAAGTTCTGATTGCTTGGCACTCTTCTCAGCAAACTCTGTAGTTGCCCTGACCCTTCTGAATTCTACCCAGTCTACCTTTGTAATTTGGGGGTATGCGGGGATTGGGTCCTTGCTTTCACTCAAGTACTTCTTGTACAGCACGTGCTTCTAGTTTCTCCAAACATCCCTAGCCTTCTTCAGTGCAGCGTGTTCCACCTGCATTCTCCACTGCTCTGGTATGTTGAAGTGATCCATGATCTCCTGGACTATCCTTTGCCGTGTTTCTGTGTCAGCCTTCTGAAACCCCGGCAGATTAATGTTGAGCCCTGCCCTGCCAACAAATCCACACACACTCCTGAACCTCGTGCCTGCTTTATCTCGTTTAGTTGGAGCCCAAGACTTTAAATCAATCTTGGTTACTTCATATACACCTTTAGGCTGGTGTGTGGGCTTCTTTGGAGCGTTCCTCCATGTCCTGACCGGATGGGTAATTGCTACAGCTCTATCCCATTCAAGATTACTTGATCCCTCACCATCTGCTGAAGACCTAGGGTTGTCGGAATCAAATGAAGATACATCGCCTGAAGCATGAGTGCTATCGCTGCTACTCGGCATCTACAGAGAATACATGCGAAACTCAGGAAAGGAGGATAAGCATAAAACTAACAACTTGGTATCAAGTTGTCTAAACATGTCATGCAATAATTTAGAAAATGTACGGCTTATTTGTTAAGTTTGTGTGACTCGGGCGCCCGTGATCTGTAAATCGGCAGTAACTTATTGGAACAAATACAGCTTATATGTACTAGTTAGGAAGGTATATAATGAACATATATACGCTCTCCGTTATTTTATAGCCAATTTGGGAATATACGGAACGAAATAGGAAGAGGGATTGCGAGGAAATATACCTCACCGCGATGGAGAGCAGTAACTAACAGGTTTCTTAATGCAAACCCGACAGGACCACAGGAGAGGCGAGGGTTACAGGATTGATATGCTCGAGGGTGGCTGGCAAGCAAACGAAGATGGGGAGGCGCGGGCAGCCGCTTGTTGGGAACGGCAATGGAGGTAGGGTTGACGCCGAAGAGCGGGCACACGGCCGGGGTGAGCACGCCGGCGCCGAAGAGGGTTCTGTCATGGATCTGGGGGAGGGGGGAGCTGGCGATGGAGATTGGGTGGACTAATTGAGTGAAACGCGGGCGGCCTAGGTGAAAAGGATGAAAAATATACCCGATCGCCCCGCGGAAAGGCCTATGCAAACGGTTGCCTCTAAGCGCTCGTGTGCACAAAGAGAATAATTTCATTTGAAATGAAGACGTACTAATTTTGAAATGAAGACGTGAGTTCATCATTTCACCTCTAATTTTTTCCCACGTTAAGCAATCACCATTATACCACAGGTTTGATTTGCTGGCGCATTTCAGGTCTCGTGTGCTATATTTAAGACATTTTTTGGCATTTACCATGCATTTTGGCATATAAATCAAATCCTAACCGGACTACATTTTCTATCGAAAGGGATGAGGATTGTCGTTCGATTTGGGAGCATCCAACGGTACAGACGTACGATCCGTGGGGTTTGGGTTCTGGCCAATCAGAACGCACGGCTCAGATCATGCACGCGGCAAGGGGGGGTGTGTCAATTGGTGGTGGTGGTCGATCCTAGTGCGGAAGGAACATGGGTTGGCTGAGCCATCGGCAGGGATAGTAGAGAGAATGGAGCATAGGTGACATTGGTTGTCGCGGATGGGGATTCTGAGCAAGATTTGAGGAGGAAAGTGGTTGTGGTGCTGCTTTGTTAGTGAATTCGTGAGAATGAGACTGAGCGAAGAGTGAGAAAAAATGAGGGAGATAGAAAAGTAGTGGTTCAAACTATAGCATTGTAATGCTATTTGAATTTTTAGTTTTAAGATATTATTAAAACATAGTAGAGAGAATATAGAGGATGCGCTATTGACTATCTGGACACTATATATAAAGATGAGTAAAATACGGTGAAGGTCCTAAAAGTATTCCAAGTGTGTCAAGTAGGTCCTAAAAGATTGAAATCGTTCACCGTAGGTCCTAAATATGTGTAAGTCGTTCACCGCGGGTCCTAAATGTGTGTAATTGTTCAGCGCGGGTCCTAAAAGTATTCCAAGTGTGTCAAGTAGGTCCTAAAAGTCACGGGTAACCCTGTGCTATTTGAAAACATTTACATGAACTAACAGCATATTTTTGTTTGAATGAAAACAAGAGTTCATCGTTTCGCCTCCAAATTGTTTTCCACGGTAAGAAATCACCATTGTACCCTATTTTCTGGTGCATTTGAGGTATCATTTGCTATATTTGAGTCGTTTGCTATAGTCGCAACTACACGTGGGTGCTAGCTAGCAAGATCATTTGTGTGTCGCTTTGGGAGTTTTCATTCATTGTATGAGAAACGGGAAAAAAATTCAAACAGTTCGGACGCAGGGTGCGGCCAGAGGTGTAGGCCTTGTTGGTATTTTAATTACAGGAAATGCATATAGAGTCCGGAAATAATGAAAATCGGTGTGCCACCGTGGCGTGCTCTCAGGATCCCATGGAAAAAATTTGGTAAAGTTTGGCACAAGTTTTGAGGCTCACACCTTCCAAATCGGACCATCTCGCAAGAAGGATCATAGTTTCCAAAAGGAGATGCGGCACTTCGGACTCCAATTGTCGGTGACTACATCATTCCGCCTCAAAAAAAATTCACGGTAAACAATCACATATATACCATAGGTTTGGTTTTCTGGCCCATTTCAGGTCTCGTCTACTACATTTAAGTCATTTTTTTGCACTTACCTTGCATTTAGTGCATATAAAATCAAAACTGTTCTACAACTACATATGGGTGTGTTAGTTAGCAAAGAAGGTGTACAAATTATTTGTGTGTTGGTTTGCGAGTTTTCATCCATTGTCCGAGAAACGGGGAGAAGTTTCAAACATTTCGGCCACAAGGTGCGGCCACCGGCGTAGGCCTAGTTGGTATTTTAATTACAGGGAATTCAGATGGAGTCCAGACATCATCAAAATCGGCGTGTGCCCGTGGTGTGCTCCCACGACCCCGTGGAAAAAAATTGGTAAAGTTTGGCACAAGTTTTGATGATCGCTCCTTCCAAACTGGAGCATCTCACATGAAGGATCATGATTTCCAAAAGGAGACATGTCAATTCAAACTCCAGTGGCCGGTGACTTCATCGTTTGGCCTCATAAAAATTTCCACGGTACGCAATCACCATTATACCACGGGTTTGATTTTCTAACGCATTTCAGGTATCATTTGCTATATTTAAGACATTTTTGAATTTAACGTGCAATTTGTGGATATAAATAAAATCACAACCGGAACTGCATGTGCTATCGAAAGGGATGAGGATTGCCGTTTGATCAAGGAGAATCCAACGGTGCACTCGTACGATCCGTGGCGTTTGGGTTCTGGCCAATCAGAACGCATGACTCAGATCGCGTGCACGGCAGGGGGGCATCGGCCATGGTTTGTTAGGCAAACGGCTTTTGTGAGTGAACCGTGTGCTATTTGAAAACATTTACATGAACTAACAACATATTTTTTTTGAATGAAAACATGAGTTCATCATTTCGCCTCCAATTTTTTTCCACGGTAAGAAATCACGATTGTACCCTATGGTTCGATTTTCTGGTGCATTTGAGATCTCATTTGCTATATTTGAGTCATTTTTTGCACACACACACACACACACACACATATATATATATATATATATAGTCACAACTACACGTGGGTGTTAGCAAGATCATTTGTGTGTCTTTGCGAGTTTTCATTCATTGTCCGAGAAACGGGAAAAAACTTCAAATAGTTCAGCCGCAGGGTGCGGCCAGAGGCGTAAGCCTTGTTGGTATTTTAATTACATGAAATGCATATAGAGTCAGGAAATAATGAAAATCATTGTGTTAGTGTGGCGTGCTCTCACAATCGCATGGAAAAAAAATTGGTAAACTTTGGCACAAGTTTTGGTGCTCGCACCTTCCATACCGGAGCATCTCACAAGAAGGATCATAGTTTCCAAAAGGAGACGCGACACTTCAGACTCCAAATCATCAGTGACTACATCGTTCCGCGTCTAAAAAAATCATGGTAAACAATCATGAATATACCCTTGGTTTGATTTTCTGGCCCATTTCAGGTCTCGTCTGCTATGTTTAAGTCATTTTTTGCACTTACCTTGCATTCAGTGCATATAAAGTCAAAACCCTACTACAACTACATGTGGGTGTTTTAGTTAGGCTACTTAGGCTACATGTGAGTGTGTTTCTTATATCTTTGTCCATCAGATTCCTGATGGTCACTGGGAGGATTTGTGTTAACATTACGTGGCAATCATGTGACTTCATGTGTCCCAACTTCATTTTACCTGAGCTCACATCCACGAGACTTCTAATGTTTGCGGAGTAGGAAGAGGGTGTCTTAACTGACAACAAATAGGTGAAGAACTGTGTTGCTTCTTTTGTACTGAAATTGTAACTCTGGTGAGTTTTGATGAATTTGTCATCATCTTCTGCTTCACTCTTGCGTTTTGATTGATCTGCAAGCATATCGAGCCATGCACCGTCACCATCCTTTGTTTTACCTTTAATCTTGAGCAGAGTACCAAGGATGCTTTCACATACGTTCTTCTCTATGTGCATGACATCGATGCAGTGACGTACACGTAGAATCTCCTAGTAAGGTAATTTCCAGTACACCGATTTCTTCTTAAACACTTGACCCTTGGGGTGTTTGTTTCACCGTCAAAGCGTGCTTCTTGCCAAGCACAACATTAATTTGTTTAGCCATGTTGTGGACCACCTCCCCATCAAAGGGTCTTGGGCCCACATCTACCTCTGCCGTACAATCAAATTCAGCTTTCATCTTTCGGTATGGGTGATTTCTTCGTAAGAACCTACGATGACGCAAATACATGGTTTTGCGCAAGTTGGGAAGAAATCTTCTAGCTGTCCTATCCATGCATGTGACACACCCTACATCTCCCTTTGTTTTCTGCCCTGATGTGTTGCCTTATGCCAGCATATCTTGAATGGTGTGCACCAGCATCGCATGTAGATTGAAAATCTCCTTTTTGTAAGCATCATAACATTTTACAGCAGGCGCATTTATCCACATTGTCAGCAGTTCTTCTACCAGTAGCTGAAAGTAAATGTCGATGTCATTTCCAGGTTGCTTCGGGCCTTGGATAATCATTGACATCATAATGTATTTTTTGTTCATACACCACCAAGGAGCTAGGTTATATATGCACAGAAGCATCGGCCATGTGTTGTGATTGGTGCTCATATTGCCAAAAGGATTCATCACGTCAGTACACTCTCCGAACCTTATACTTCTAGGATCCTTGGCAAAGTCTTGAAACTTGTTGTCGATTAATTCCCACTGAGCCCCATCTTTCGGGTGCCTCATATATTTATCCGCAGTTCGCTCATCATGATGCGACCGCAACCTCTTTGCCTCTGTAGGGTTTGCAAACAAATGCCTCAACCTTGGAATTAAAGGCAAGTATCAGACAACCTTGAACAGGATTCCTGTCTTGATCTCGTCGTCCAATTTGTACTTGTCCTTTGCTCTCCTGCGCTTGTATCATGCATGCTTGCATGTGGGACATGCACGCAAATCTTTGTACTCACCACGGTACAATATACAATCATTCACACAAGCCTGTATCTTATGTACTTCAAGTTCCAATGGGAAACAATTTTCTTCGCTTCGTTCATGCTTCTGGGGAGCACATTATCTTCCGGAAGAATTTCTTTGAAAATACCTAACATCTCTGTGAAGCATTTGTTTGATAGACCGTTTGCTGCTTTAAATCTGAGAAGCGCCAGGGTGGCACTCAACTTGGAATATTTCTTTTTGCAACCTGGATACAATTCTTTCTTGGAGTCCACATCAATGGTTGGGAGATCCTTGTACCCAATCATATCCTTTTTTGGCCCTTGAAATCTGCAATCATAGCAGCAAAATCTGGCATATCAAGATCATCGTCATCTGCGTTGATGTCTTGGTTTTCCAGTGGGCGTTTCGGCTTTCCGGTGTTCTATTGGTACCTTGACGCCTCTGCTCCGATGTTAGATTCAACATCCATGTGACATTGACCGGGGTTTGGCATCTCGCAGCCCTGGGTATATTCATCCATGACCTGCTCTTCACCGTGTCTGGTCCAACGTTTATATCCATCCATGAATCCCTAAGAGAGTAAGTGCCACTGGACATCTCCAACTTCACGTGACTCTGTATTGGCACAATGAGTACATGGACACAGGATGTAATCCGCATCACCAATTCTCCTCTTTGTACTTTCATCCAAATTCATGAACTCTATCATGCCACTGACAGAATCTGTGGTTCTCCGATTCTTCATCCATTGAGATCGTTCCATCTGCACCACACAAATCATAATTAAAAACAAAACAACAACATTAATACACGGATTAACTGATGCCCAAAGATGCGTGCATAAATCACAAGGTTTTATTTTCATAATTACTGAGGGCGCTCCATATTGTTATCCAGACATGCAATGACAAAAATTAATGGCCAGTCAATTTACACGCAGAGTATTACAACACTACCCTTAGGAATTGAATACCTTAATTAAGCCACTCACGAAAAGAATACCTTAATTAATTAGCCGTGCAGCACCTCCACCTAGCAGACAGAGAAGCGTGATGCGGCGGCACGCCGAGATAGCAGGGTCGAGGAGCAAAGCTTAGTGCGGCTGCCGCCTAAAGTTTGACCTCCACTATCCCACCATCGACCGCAATGGATGTGCTCCAATCACGCCGCCGCCGACATCGATGGTTGAGGTCCTCCTATCTCCCACCGCAGACCGAGGATTGACCTCCTATGATGCCGCCACCGCCCACCGACTGAGGATTGACCTCTTATCCGGTAGCCGCTGCCTAGGCCGCCGCCTCCATCTCTATCTGCAGAGCGGCTGTTTTATTTTTTGACGGATATATGCAGAGCGGCTATTTACACGGTATCACTGTAACTCAATTATATGTACAGGGTAGTACATCACATACGGTTATGTAACGGCAACCGTGTCTCACATACGTTGTAATACCTAACACAAACGACATGTATAAACAGTGTGTCGTATACAACATATAGTGCCATAAGTAGTTCCCGACCGTTAGCTTATCCCCACAGTTTCCCCATTTCCCCCAAATCCCTATATATTCTCCAAATTCCCTCGCGTGGCGCTAACAATGGGGGAATGCGAACGAGTGGTGCTAATAGTTTTGGTGCGGCAACTCCTGCTCGTATCGCCGCTCTCGGCAGCGCCGCCACGACGGCGGTCGCCGCCGAGCACTTGCCTAAGGTCATCAGAAGGAAGGTGTACTACGGATCTGAATCGTCCTGTCAGGTTCCAATCTATCCCGATCTTTTTTAGCATGTCCAAAGTAGCTCCTTGCTGAATCCGTCCTGAATGACCCCCCCCCCCACTAGGAAAGCGATCTGCCGCCGGATCCAGAGCATGACTCTAGACTCCCGCAACACGAGTTCGACTCCGAGTTTTGCGCCACCGAGAAGTACCAAAAGCTGAGTTGTGTGCATGGCCACACTCCCGCTCAACGTGTATGCATGGAGGGATTCGACATTGGCAGGTGGTTTCTCAGTTGCCCCTTAGAAGTTAGTGCTAAGTTCATCGTTTTACTTGAGTTAATGCCACCGCTCATCCTGAATACTATTTAAATTGGCAGGGATATGAGGCTTGTGCCTTTGTTAACTGGCTGGATGAAGAATGGCATGGCAGGGCTCAGAGTGTTGTCACCAAGCTCGCAGAAAATAACGTAAAGCTGAAGAAGAAACTGGCTGATTTGGAATGTACAATCAGTACGATGAAGCAAGAAAGAATCAATCACAGGCAATAGATGAAAGCAAGAGACAAGAAGGAACTAGCATGTGTAGTTGTGGTTGTCGCATTAGCCATGTTCTATGCACAGTTTGCAATGATGATTAGGGGTTTTGTTTGACATTATTGCTAAAGCACATCTAGATGTGCTCTAAGTAATGCACATCTAGGTCCTATGCCATTGATGTTACGCGAAGATTCGTGCCGATATTTTCCTTTGTCTTTTTTATTTTCCTTTGTAGTTTGATTATTACTAGCTTCATCAAAAAGAAGAGCTCAATGTATTGCTTGCCAACTGTCCTACTCAGTTCGTACCGGTACCGGTGCATAATGCCAAAACTCGTTCCTTGTTTTTGTCCTGAAAAAAGAAATCAGCCAATAGGAGTCCTGCGGCTAGTATGCATTCAATGACTTCAGACTACTTAGCATAACATGCATGCAATGGTCAATTCTCTGCACACAATGGTATTAATTACAAAATACTCCCTCCGTCCCAAAATAAGTGACTGAACTTTGTACTAAAGTTAGTGCAATGTTGAGTCACTTATTTTGGGACGGAGGGAGTAATCATCAAGTTATCTCGTTTTCCCCCCACCTAGGTCGCCGGTACAGAGGTAGTAGAAGTACTAATACAAAAAATGCTTGTTTCATATTTGGACGCTCCAACGCGTGTGCGTAATTAATAATCACATTGCGAACTGCACAACCCCGGGAATTTGGAGCGACTGGGTACAAATAATTACGGTTGATTATATCAGCGGTTAGATAATATGTCAACCCCCGCTTCAATTGGTATTTCCTCTTCTCTGCATACCCCGCTTAAGTATCCACCATCTTCATCGTCCCCGGCAGGCCGCACTACACACTTGCACACACTCTGCAATCTTGTTTTCTCGTGGTTTTTATACGACCGCAGCCATGTCGAGCGACAGCGAGGACGACAATTCGGCCAGCAGTCTGGCGCCCAATGATAGGTTAACATTGGAATCATCCCGCTCGTCTTCCATGAGTCTGGCATCGAGCCCAGACCTCGATTATATCCGGATCATTGAAGGGACGCCGCCTCCGGAGTCATCAGCCGACAACCAGACGGACGAGGAGCCATCGGATGACGAAGAAAAGGATGACGATGATGAGGAGGAGGAATGGTCGAATGAGGAGGAGGAGGACGATGACAGCAACGACGATGATGACGACAGCGGCGATGAAAAGCCAACGGTCAGCGGCAAGAAGCGTCCTCGCCAAGATGATATTGCGGGGCCATCCAACAACAACAACAACAAGAAGAAGGACTAAATTAAGCAGACTATATATATACCTGTTTCGGTTTGTCGTGGGAAACCATGGCCACCTATGGGGCCATCAGCCCCTTGTGGTTCGGCAGGGGGGATGAGCACATTATACAAAGAGCGGAGAACATAGCGCAGCACGATAGAGATCACACGGGCAGTTTTACCCAGGTTCGGGCCGGCGTGAGGCGTAAAACCCTACTCCTGCTTTGGTGGATTGATGGTGGATTGTGGTGGAAGCGTAGCGCTCTTGCCTGGCATTGTTGCCTTGGGGCGAGGGCAGCTACGCGCGTACGAGTGTACAAGGGTCCGAATCCTTTCTATGGTTGCCATGGCCCTCCTTTTATAGATCAAGGGGTCACCACAGTGCCAAATCAGTCATTGTGTGCTGATTAGATAGCGAATAGTGCTACCATACCAAACTCTGTATTCATAGCAGAGCGCACTAAATGTGCCGCTTAGTGTCACATCGTGGCACGCCCGGCAAGCCTTGTCGGGCTGCTCGGCCACCTTTTCTCCTGTCTGCTTGATACGTCTCTGGACGGTTGTCATTTGGAGGTGATTTCCATAGGAAGTGGCTGCCACGTGCCAAATAATAGCCACTTAATCACTTGGGGGCTTGACACCGCACCGATCGATGACTTGCGTTGCTGTGAGGTGGAGCGGTGGAGCCTTGGCAGGATAGTTTGCCTTGGTGATGCCCGGCAGACCTGCCAGGACGGTCTCGAGGCTTGACTTCGGGGCCACCTCGTCCTCGCCAGGCTCGCCTGCCCGGCAAGGGAGGTTTCTCCTTAGTGGTGTCTTGCTCATTTAGCTTGTCTTGGTCCTCTTGATCTGCCCTTTGACTCCTCAAAGAACTGTACACCTTGCTTGGTCTGGACTTGGATGTTGTAACCTTGCTCTTTTAGGCCTGTGCACGGTCTGGGCAACAGACCCAGGGTTTGTTGCACGGACAGGAGCCCCCGGGCCTGGCCCGAACACGCTGCCGGGCGTCATCGGGGTAGGCCCTATCTAATGCACAGGCAAGAGGGGAGCAGTTGCTTGTCCTTTGAGATCTTCTTTGCTTCTTCATTAACCTGAGCTTGGATCAGTTTCCAGTTTTCCCGCACGTCGCATAATGCCAATTGTGGTAGGGCCATCCTTGCAATGGCCCGTGAATGACCTTAATGCACGGGTGAGTAACTACCAATTCACTCTTCCCACCATGCTCTTATCCCTGGCCACGTATGCTGCATGCATTGAGTGGGGTAGGTAACGGAGGCGCGTGGTGCGGGAGAGCGTCAAGGCAGGGGCCCGGTCTTCTTGGGTTGGTGGAGAGGGACGGCGGTTACACACCGATGGAACAGCCCCCAGCCCGCCTATAAAAGGGGGCAGGGGGAAGCGGAAGTGCTCATCCACGCACCTCTTCTCGCCATTTCCTTCCTTTTCCTAGTAATGTTGAGAGGGAGAGACCGGGGCCAGGTCCCGGGCTCGGGCTTGGGGTTGATGACGCCGAAAGCGTGTGTAGGCGCCCGGGGAGTGAGTCTGGTCCAGGGCCGAAAGGGATGTGGCGGTCGAGCCACTCGCAGCGCAGGAGGTACCAAGCTTTTCCACTATGGTGGAATGCTTGTCTCCTCTGCTCGGGTCGGCCGTTTGGCAGGGAGCACAGGACCTTGTCGTGAACCGCTGTGGCTTCCTGCCCCGACGCCGGAGCTCCCAGGGCTTCCGGCATCTGTCTGGGGTGCAGCGCTCGGGTCCCTTGGTAATCCCAGCACTGCCGCCTTTGGTGAAGTCGGGGCGAATGTCGATGATGGCGGCATCTTCCTGCCCTCCAAGGTGAGGAGTGATGCTCCTCGCGCAGATCGGATGCCGTCATCGCCCGCAGCTTCTCTGGGGGAGGCAACGGCTCGAGGAGCTGGCGCCCCCCTGGAGTGGTGGTGATGAAGAAAGAACGAGGGAAGACAGAGAAGGCAGGTGGCAGGGCGTCAGGTCGGAGTACGATGGCACCGACGCCTTCGTCTCGTAATGCCGACCTGCTGCCTCGTCTTTCCGTTCTTCCCCTTCCTCCCAGGCACCATCATCACCAACCTCTTGGTTACTGGGGAGGGGGCCGCTCTCTTGGTGCCTTAGCCTCCTCCAGCAGTCTTCCAGCTGAGCTATGGTGGTTCTCTCTGCTGGTGCTTTTGCTGGGGCTTCTGGCCGGTCCTGGAGGTGGTGACCAGTGCTCCGCCGAGCTGCTCCTTCCGCCCCTCTCCTTCGCAGCCTCACCACTCCAGATCTTGTGAGGCTGCACCCAGCAGGTCCTGATGGGATCGAGTGGGGCGTCTTGCTCAGGCACTCCTTTTGTCCTCTTCCTCTTCCACCGCAGTGCCTAGGAGGAGAGGGACAAGAAAGGGATTACGGGGCACTTATCTTTTTTAATCTAAAATATGTAGGCACTTGCCAAACTTTAGTCTAAATAATGTAATCTTCTTTATCCATTTTGGTGTTCTGTAAGATCTGTACTTGTTCATCAGCATATTAATGAAAAAGACAAGCTTTGCCGGGCACTTGTGCATGCATCATACCCATGCAGAGGTGAAATGCCTCTATATGTTCAAGTAAACAAGTTATCTCCGGCAAGCTATCCTGCCGGTACCCTCGAATTGTCGCCGTGGGGCTAAGCCTGCCGGGCACAAATCGCAAAGAGGGACCAGCCCCCCGTCAAGCCTTCTCCGCCAAAGGCCACTGCGACCATCCTGACCAATGCAACATTCGAGTCAAAGGATGGGAGCACCTAACTTTCGAAGGTGACGAGGTTTTCATATGCACAAGTTTCTACTCACAGAATACGTAAGGATAAGAAGAGAACTTATATGTTTGGCTTGCCGAAGATCACCACGTAGGCTCGTCTTCATTTCTTCTTTATGGGACCGAGTCCACGGCAAGAACCCTGCAACTTAATGCAGATGAAAACAATGCCTCATGTGACCTCATCTACATGATCATGCTATGCTCATGATATGCTTATGCATGCATGCAAGTTTTGGGGGCCCCCCAGCGCTTTGTTTATTTCTGTTGCTCAGGGTCTGCACCTGGCATTATACAAGCGATTACATGCAACATCGGCACATGCAACATCGGCAAGGCCTGTACAAAAGGGTGGCTACCGGGCAGGGCCCGACAGCCGTGCCTTACGGGTAGAACTTACGGAGATGCTAAATGTTCCATGAGTTTTGCAACTGAATGCCATCTCCGGTCTCCAAACGGACTGCGCCAGGTCTGGTGACTCATACTACCCGGTAAGGGCCTTCCCCTTCGGTGTCAACTTTTTTGTACCCTTGGCGTATTGAACACGCCTAAGGACAAGGTCGCCTTCCTCAAAACCCCAGGCACGAACCCTGCGGCTGTGATAGCGATGCAGGGCTTGCTGGTAGCATGCAACACACGTAGCAGCCCAGAGACGGTTCTCCTCAAGCAGCATAGCGTCGTCACGCCGGTGACGTTCCTGGACTACTTCATCGTAGGCAAGCACTCGAGGAGATCCGAATATGAGTTCCGTGGGGATAACTGCTTTTGCCCCATAGACTAGGGAGAAGCGAGTCTGCCCGGTAGCTCGATTTGGTGTCGTTCTGAGGGACAAAAGAACCACTAGCAGCTCGTCGATCCATTGCCTGCCACACTTCTGCAGTCTATCAAAAGTTCTTCTCTTGAGACCTCGCAGCACTTCAGCGTTCGCCCTCTCAGCTTGTCCGTTGCTTCTGGGATGGGCGACAGAGGCAAATGAGATCTTGCTTCCGAGGGCATGAACATATTGCATGAAGGCGTGGCTCATGAATTGGGTGCCATTGTCGGTGATGATTTGGGCAGGCACCCCGAAGCGGCACACCAATCCTTTCAAGAACTTGATAGCTGACTGTGCGGTCTCTCACGGGCTCCACCTATGGCCACTTTGTGAACTTGTCGATAGCGACAAACAAGACTCAAAGCCCCCGGTAGCACGTTGGAAGGGGCCCAAGATATCGAGCCCCCAGACCGAGAAGGGCCATGACAAAGGGATCGTCTGAAGAGCTTGGGCAGGCAAATGGATGTTCTTGGAATGGAACTGGCAGGCTTCACATTTGGTGACGAGCTCAACTGCATCTTGGAGGGCTGTGGGCCAATAGAAACCTTGCCGGAAGGCTTTCCAACCAGAGCCCTTGATCCAATGTGTGAGCCGCACATACCCTTGTGTACCTCTGCCAACAGTTCCTTTCCTTCCTCTCGGCAAATGCACTTCAATTTCACACCGTTGGGCATCCTTCTGTACAGCGTGTCGTCAACGAACTGATACATACTGGCCCTCTCGGCTACTCTTTCAGCTTCTTCTTGCTCTTTGGGGAGTTCTCCAGTTTGTAGGAAATGGACTATGTGCCGTGCCCAGGTTGGGGCCAGGGGCTCGGCAACAAGGACCAGCGGCACGTCCTCATTCACAGGAGCGCACTTCTCGACCGCAGGGACCGGTAGTCTGGCGGTATGGTGCAGCTCACTGATCGAAGGGGAGTTGTTCCCGCCAAGCTCTCTGCCGGGAGCCTCGAGAGGCTCTGCCGGGTGAGGCTTGCCGGACTCCAGTTTCCTCCTCTTTCTGGCCATTGTCGCCGGGGATACGGAGGGCTGAGTCAGATGGAGAACAAAAGTCCCTGGTTCCACAGGGAGTTTTTGCGCAGCACACTTTGACAGATGATCAGCAATGCTGTTTTCTGCACGGGGCACGTGCTCTATTTGCAATCCGTCAAAGCGCTCCTCCAACTTTCTCACTTCCTCGACGTATGCCTCCATCAATGGACTTTGGTAATCCTTGTTGACTTGTCTCACCAGAAGTTGCGAGTCTCCGCGGATGATCAGCTTCTTAATTCCCAGTTCTGTTGCAATCCTGAGCCTGGCAAGGAGCCCTCCATACTTTGTAGTATTGTTGGTAGCCTTCTCCCGGGGAAAGTGCATCTGGACGACGTACTTAAGGTGCTCCCCAGTGGGGCCCACAAGAAGCACGCCAGCCCCTGCACCTAATAGGGAGAAGTCACCATCGAAATACATAATCCATTCTTGGGGCGCTTCCTTGCTGGGGATGATCGTCTTCCTTACTTCTTCATCAGGAGTTTGTGTCCACTCTGCAATGAACTCTGCTAGTGCTCTGCTCTGAATAGTTGATGTGCTTTCAAACTTCAAACGAAAGTTGGACAACTCCAAAGCCCATTCCACAATCCTGCCGGTGGCCTCGGGGTTTCGGAGTATGCGTTGCAAGGGGAAGCGGGTGACAACTGTGATCTCGTGGGCTCGGAAGTAATGGCGCAGTTTCCTTGAGGCCATGATGAGGCCAAAAATCAACTTTTGCATGCCAGAGTACCTCGATCTAGCTCCTTGTAACAGGGAGCTGACGAAGTACATTGGGCACTGCACTACTTTCTTCCTTGCCGCAACCATAGAACTGCTTCCGCTACCCTGCCTTTCTTCACTCTGGACTGACTCTGGTCTTGCTGGGATGGGCTCGCTTTCCTCTTCAGAGGGGACAGTGGTTGTGGCTGCCGCGTCATCCACTTCCCGCTACGCCACCAGTGCCGCACTAACCACTTGATTGGTTGCCGCTAAGTATAGCAGCAACGGCTCTTGTGGTTTGGGAGCGACCAAGGTGGGCACAGAGGAAAGATAGGTCTTCAAATCTTACAGCGAAGCGTCTGCCTCTGGGGTCCACTCCACGGGTCCTGCCTTCTTCAAGATTTTGAAGAACTGTAGGGCGCGCTCGGTTGAGTTGGAAATGAACCTGCTCAGTGCAGCCACGTGTCCAGTCAAATGCCTCACGTCCTTGACTGTCTTGGGTGCTTGAATTTGCTCAATAGCCTTGATCTTGTCGGGGTTGGCCTCTATACCCCGATGAGACACAAAGAAGCCAAGTAGCTTGCCGGAGGGAACTCCAAACACACACTTCTCTGGGTTCAGCTTCAAGTTGATCCTGCGCAGATTAGCAAAGGTTTCTTCCAAATCCTGGATGAGGGTTGATCTGTCCTTGGTCTTGACCACAATATCATCCATGTAAGCTTCAATGTTTTTGTGCAGCTGGGATTCAAAGCCAATCTGTACTGCTCTTGCAAAAGTGGATCCGGCGCTCTTTAAACGGAAGGGCATCCGTACAAAGCAGTACGTCCCACATGGGGTTATGAATGTAGTCTTCTCTTCGTCTTCCTTGGACATGAAGATCTGGTGGTATCCAGAGTAGGCATCCAGAAAGGAAAGCAGGTCACACCCGAAAGTGGAATCCACAATCTAGTCAATGCGCGGCAAGGGGAACGGGTCCTTCGGGCATGCCTTGTTTAGATCTGTGAAGTCTATGCAAAGCCTCCATTTCCCATTCGCCTTGCGCACCACCACTGGATTTGCTAACCATGTGGGATGCAACACTCCCCTGACCAAGCCAGCTGCTTCAAGCTTCTTGATCTCCTCGGCAATAAACTGTTGCCGCTCCAAAGCTTGCTTCCAGACCTTCTGCTTGACGGGCCGGGCATGCGGGCAGACAACAAGGTGGTGCTCGATTTCCTCCCTGGGAACACAAGGGATATCAGATGGTTGCCAGGCAAACACATCGATATTCGCCCGCAGGAAGGCAACGAGCGTGCTTTCCTATTTGTCATCAAGGGTGGCACTGATAGTGAAGGTACTATCAGCACCAGCTAGCCCTGCCAGGACCTTCTTCACAGCAAGTGCAGCGGCTTTAGATCTATTGCAATTGGAACTCTCCGGCAAGTCATCAACAGGCGCAGCACACTCCGGAGAGGCATGCTTCCTGGATTCCTTGCTGGCATCCTTGCTAGCTCTCTTCATTTTCTTACTTTCCTTGGCGGGAACAGTGGCTTCTGCGGCTTCTGCCGCAACTGCTTCCCGGTACATCTTGTCCACGCATATGACTGCGTCCTTCGGATCTGACGGAATGGTAATGACTCCTATCAGCCCTGGCATCTTCAAGGTGTTGTAGGCATAGTGGGATGCCGCCATGAACTTGGCCAGAGCTGGGCGACCAAGGATTCTGTTGTACGTCAAGGGGAGGTCAACCACGCCAAACACGATCTTCTCAGTCTGGTAGTTTATCTCCCCTCCGAATGTCACCGACAGCATGATCTTTCCCTTAGGATGACTCCTGCCGGGGTTGATTCCTTGGAATGTGCCAGTAACCTTGAGCTCCTCATCTGCTATCTGAAGGTTGCTGATGACCTTTGGAGATATCAGATTCAACTCGGCCCCGCCGTCAACCAACATCTTTGTGACTTTGAGGTTGCGTATTGTTGGTGAGACCAACAACGGCAAGCACCCTACCACGATGGTGCGGTCAGGGTGATCATCTTCGTCAAAGATGATGGGCGTGCATGACCACTTGAGCGGCTTCTGAGAATCTGCCGCTGGCTCCACGGCATTGACTTCACGCGCCCACTGTTTAAGTTGGCGGTGAGAGGAGTGCAGAGATGCACCCCCGTCAATGCACAGGGCGTCAGTGGCTTTCTGGAACTCCTGCTCACTGGTTTCCTCTTCATCTCCATCATCAGTCTCACCATCGCAATCCTTCTTCTCATGGCCTCTGGTGGGTTTCCCTTGGGACTGAGGAGCCTTGCCAGGGCGACTTACTCCGCCGCCTCAGCCCTTCCCACCAGCACCATCTTGGTTTTTCTCCTTATCACACTTCTCATATTCAGCCCTCTGCTTCTTGACGAGCTGCTCAACCTGATGACACTCTTGAAGGTCGTGGCCCTTGGTCCTATGGATCTTGTAGTATGGCCCATCACCCTTCCCAGCCTTCTTGGCAGCCGCGGCCGCCCGGCAGTCAGTGCACGCGGCAACCTCCTTACAGGGGGCCTCGGCCTTGGCCTTCTTGCCGGTACTAGGTGTGATTGATCCTTCGACGGCCATCACAACATTTTCCTTGCGCTTCTTGTTCTTGTTCTGGTTGGTGGTGTCATCATCATCGTCTGAATCGATGTCGACGCCATCTTCTTCACCGGGAAGTCGCCTTCCCTCCTCTATGCGAGCACACTTATCCACCAGAGTGTATAACTCATTCACAGTCTTGGGCAGCCGCACGTTCATTTTGGAACGTATCATGCGGTTGCGCACGTTGGACTGGAATGCGGCTATCACAGCTGCCGGGTGGATATCTGGGATGTTCATGTGCACTCGACTGAACCTTTGCATGTACTTCGGCAGACTTTCTCCTTCCTTCTATGGGAGGAGCTACAGATCGCTGGGCCGTCCTGGTTCTTGATGGCTGCCCGTAAAGGCGCCAACAAACTCGTGGCACAGGTCAGCCCAAGTTGAGATGGAGTTCTCCGGCAGGTGCTTTAGCCAAGACCTCACATTTAGCTTAAGTGCCAAAGGGAGGTAGTTGGTGAACACCTTCTCATCTCTTCCCCCGGCAGCCTGAACAGCGATGGTTTAGATGCTCAGGAACTCTGCCAGATTCAATCTCCCATCATACTTTTCTGGTATCTCTGGCTTGAATGTGCGGGAAGATGGCCAACAGACTTGTCGCAACTCACGAGTGAAGGCGGGGCACCCAACCTCAAAAGGTAGGTACCCACCTTCAACAAGAGTGGGCTCGTCGACGTCAGGGCCATGACGCCTATCAAACTAGTGGTGGGTGTCGCGGCGCTGCTCGATGGTGACACGCACGCCTTCCCCTCGCCTGTCTTCCTGGGCCTGCCGCTGGTCTCGACGTGCTCGAGGGCCAGACGAAGCCATTGAGATGTCGTCGGGTTCTTGATCGTGTGGCCCCGGCCGTGGCCCCTACGCAGGCTACCGCAGAGGGGACTACACCGTGAGGGTGGCCCCTTCGGCACGGCCAGCAGAGCGGGTCGTTGTCGTCGCCTGGGGAGGCCGTGGCGGGCCAGCTTGCTGTGATCCTCCCGCCTCAATGAAACCAATCAGGCTTTGAATGGTGGCTCTCCTCTCATCCATCTAATCGGCTGCCGGTGGAAATCTCAACAGCAGCTGGGCCCGTGCCATAGCCTCCGAAGCATTGCTTGGCATGGATGACGACGTAGACCGCAGCGTCGCCTGGCCCCTCATGGTGCCGGTAGTAGCTGCGCCGTGTTCTCGTCATCGTGAGCCTGTCGCCAGAGTGGCGTGGTGACGAGGTGGAGGCGCTTGAGGGCCAGCGGCTCCATTTGGTGCATCGGCTGGGGCACCTCGTTCCAGGAGTGGCGCATGCTCTACGGCCACGCCCGCGGCGGGTGCAGCCGGAGAGTTGCGATTCGCCCCAGAGCGAGTGCCACCGCTGCGGTTGTGCCTTCAGCTGGGCGGAGAGGTGCAGACGGAATGATTTATCCACTCGTACCTCATGGAGCGTGGCCGCTGGGATGCTGTAGGTGTTGTCCTTCCTCGGTGCCTTCCGCCCTTGTTTCGGCTGCAGGGGAGGTGGTGACGACGCCGCATACGCCGGCCACGTCCCCCGCAGCGTCGATGTCTCTATGCGTCCCCGTAGCCCCCACGGCGTCGGCAGCCACGTGCGACGGGGCCTTCGAAGTGGACGGATGGGCTGCAGCACCGGGCTTCTTCTTGGGTGCCATGGACAATGGAGCCGTCAATGAAGAAGATGATGAAGATGACGCGCTGCGTACGCTTCTCGGGTTCGCGCAAGCACTTCCCCCTACCTAGCGCACCAAAGATGTCATGGGAAACCACGGCCACCTATGGGGCCATCAGCCCCTTGTGGTTCGGCAGGGGGATGATCACATTGCACAAAGAGCGGAGAATGTAGCGTAGCACGGCAAAGATCACACTGGCAGTTTTACCCAGGTTCGGGCCACCGCGAGGCGTAAAACCCTACTCCTGCTTTGGTGGATTGATGGTGGATTGTGGTGGAAACGCAGCGCTCTTGCCCTGCAGGGTTGCCTCCGGGCGAGGGCAGCTACGCGTGTACGAGTGTACAAGGGTCTGAATAGTTTCTATTTTTGCCATGGCCCTCCTTTTATAGATCAAGGGGTCACCACAGTGCCAAATCAGTCATTGTGTGCTGATTAGATAGCAAATAGTGCTATCATACCTAACTCTGCAGTCAAAGCAGAGCGCATTAGATGCACCGCTTAGTGTCACATCATGTCACATCATGCATCACCCAGCTTCTGCACCAGACCAAAGTAGCTGCTCAGAATCGGATCAGAGGGCCACAGCCGGACACAAAGATCCTTCATGGCCGGCCCGGCCATCCGATGCAGCTCCATTAGTTGCTTCATCTGGTTCCTGAGGAGGGGAGGATGCTCGGGCACCTGGAATTGCGCCCAGAAAAGCCGCTGATCGGAGTTCTCCTCCCGCTTGGCGTAGTGCTCCGCCACATCTGCCACACTCCTTGGAAGCTCGACGAAAATGCCTACGCAGCCCTAGACCCGCGTCAGCAATGCAAACCTGTTGCCACCAAAAAACACTCTGCAGTATGTATCGCTTACCATCTACGATCTGCCTCACTTGGCGGAGCTCTTCGCGGCACCCCGCACTTTGGTCCTGGTCTCCCGGAGCTCTTTTTCCACCTTGGATAGCTCAGAGGACTGCTCTTTCTATTTCTTCTCAAGGTCCTCACATTTCGTGACGGTATCCTTGATCTCGAGTTGCACTTCGGCCACTCGAGCCTCGTGTTTCTCGCTGGCATTCTTCACCGTCTCGAGTTCGGCCACCGCCTTTTTGGCAGTTGCTTTCTTTTCGGCCGCCTCGGCCTCGGCCTTCTTCAGCGCAGCCTTGAGGCCCTCGACCTCCGCAGCGGCAGCTGCAGTCACCAAACATCATGCGCTCAGCATACAATCTGGAATGTAACTATCCGTCGGTGTTAACTATGCATTTCGATAGGGGTTTACCTTGCGCCTCATCAAGTCATTTGTTGACAAGGTTAAGCTCTGCATCGGAGCATTTAAGCTTCCGATCCATCTCCTCCAGCACCGCGGCATTAGCAGCCGCCGCCAAGGATGATGCCAGCAGTATCACTTTAATCATGACCACTCAAATACTGGCCTACGAATATTTGACCCTATGTAAGGTTTTTTCAATCCTCACAAAGCCTTCGGGGCTGTTATGGACAAGGCCTACTCAAGCTCTAAGCTAAAAGCTAAATCCGTTTGGCAGAGAAAAAGCATTACTTGACTCACCACAAAGCCTGTTAAAAGGCCTTGGATAGCATCACTCAGTCCGGTGTTGACGGACCGAACACTCTGTAGAACCGCACCCATAAGAGCACGGTGTTCGGTGACGATGAAGGAGCTGTTCACCAACTCCTCCATCTCGTCTGGCCAGCCTGCTACCGCCCGATTATTGGTCTTTGGCGCAGGCGGTGGGACCTCGGCTCCCTCTTCATTAGAAGGAGGGATCTGCTCCTCCGAGGGCCTTGGGGGCTCCGGTGCGGCTGATGGGGAGGGCCCGGACGGTCTGAACTCCCCTCCCGTGTTCGCCAGGAGGGATGCATCCTCTGGTGACCGAGGCATCGGCCTCGGCCATGATCGCGTCACCACCCTCCCCCGTGTTCGGACAGGGAGGGGTCCTTCGGGACAGCACCACCACTTGCTCTTCAGGAACCAGGGGAGGTGCGGAGCGTGACGCGGATCCGTTCTCCGCTAACTCGGTGGGCGGGGAGGTCGCCTCTGAGATCTGCTCGACAGGGTGGCCACGCGGTAGGCTGTGATATCACGTGATCAATTTCTATCAACAAAGGACTGGAAAAATGAAGTAAGTAAGAAATATTGAGGTTCATACCTTGTGGCGGGGCGCTTGACCCCGAGGTCCTTCTCCGGGACCTCTTCGGATGCCACGGACCCCTCATTGGAGTCTGAGCTGTCGGGCAGGACCAACTTGGGTCTGCATTGCCTCTTCAAGGCACGAGGAGGTTGCTCCTCCTCGACTTCTTTATACGCCGCCCTTTTCTTGGAGTGGAAGGAGGCACTCTTCTCCTAGTGCTCGTCCTCCTCCCCATCTTGGGCAGACGGGGCCGCAGCGACTCCGGCTTTGGTGTCCGGACGACCTCTCAAGCGAAGGCCTCTCCTGGACTCCGACATGTCTTTCTTCTTCTTTCCCTTCTTATCTAGCGCCTCGTAAGGCGCCACGACTAGCAGCTCCCCCAGTTGAGCTGTCCGTGGTTCTTCGGGCAGCGGAGCCGGGTTACTGATCTTCTTGGCCTTCTCAAGCCAGCCCTATTGAGGCAACAAAAAGAAACTTAAACCAAACTTTATGTAGTATGACCACCCGAATATAAATTGGGCAAAATATCAATTACCTTCTTTGGGGGATTTGCGGCGTCGAGACCAATGTCTTCATTCTCGGCCACCGCTCCTCCAGTGGCTTGAACAGCAGCTTCGACACCTTATCATGGGTGGTGCCGAAGAAATACTACATGGTGGCCGGATCCCCAGACTTGTAAGACCACATCAGGGTGGCCCTCTGCTAGCAAGGAAGGAGGCGGCGATGGAGCATTATCTGGACCACATTGGTCACCTTGGCGCCGGTCTCCATCATGTTGGAGATGCGTTTTTGCAGCAACTTCACCTCGTCGGTGGATCCCCAGTGAAGGCCTTCGTTGGTCCACGAGGTCAATCTTGCTGGGGGTCCGGATCTGAATTTGGGAGCCGCCGTCCAGGCCACATCCCGTGGTTCCGTAATATAGAACCATTCCTTCTACCACATCTTGACGGTCTCGATGAATATGCCCTCTGGCCATCGAACTCGGGTAAGCTTACTGATCATCGCTCCATTGCAGTCCGCTTGGGTGCCACCGACTACCTTCGGCTTGATGTTGAACACCTTCAGCCACAGGCCGAAATGCGGCTGAACTCGCAGAAGAGCCTCGCTAACAATTATGAAGGCCGAAATGTGGAGGAGGGAGTTGGGGCCAGATCATGAAAGTCTAGCCAAAAAAGAACATCAAACACTGAACGAAGGGCTGGAGAGGAAATTCCAGCCCCCAGATAAGGTGGCGGAAGAAAACCGCCCTCTCGCCTAGCTTGGGCGTCAGGACGACCTGCCCTCCTCGAGGGCCTGGTGAGCGACGTCGGCCGACAAGTAGCCGGATCGCTTCAACTCCTCGATGTCACTGTTCGTGATGATGGAGGCCTCCCACTTGCTATTGGCACCGGATCCGGCCATGGCCAATTCTGAGAAGAAGCTAGGAAGGGACTCGCCGCAGAGGAGTAAGGCAGGGCGCTAGAGCTCTGGAGAATGGAAAAGCAACAACGAGAGGTGGAAGAAGGCGTAAGTTGGTAACTATAGATGTTCCCCTTTTTATAGGTCGCGGAGAAGCTGAGGGTTCCTTTTTCCACGCCGCGGGCCTCTCCACTTCTCGATATACTTGTGACGTTATGCGCGGGTGGGATAATCGAAATCATTGATCGTATCCCCTAAAAAGCAAGGCACGATCTCTGCCTTGATGAGACGTGCCAATGGAGAGGCGGCCTCAAGCTGCGTATCGAGAACTTCCAGCCATTCGGTGTTATGACTAGACGCGACCCTTGGCCAAAAAGTTGTCAGGCTAGGGTACTATTCACATTGGAGCACATTGGCCTTCAGGGCTAAGTACAGCCAATGCTCCGGATTCCAGACACTACTCAACTTTGAACACGCACAGGACAGGATGGAGAACTCGCCTCGTAAGCCGAAGACTATGAGATAAGCGGATGCCGATCACAAAACCTGGCATTGGAGGCTAGTTTGGGGGCTACTGAGGGATTCCTGGATTAAGGGATCCTCGGGCCGCCGGCCCATTGCCTATGGGCCATACTGATGGGCTACTGTGGAGCCGAGCTAGGGCACGGACCTGTGACCGGATAGAGGATCTTCGGAGCCGTGGTGTGCCCTCCAAGTCAAGATTTAGCATGATCTTTCCTTTATTGTAACCGACCATATGTAACCCTAACCCTACTGGTGTCTATATAAACCGAAGGGTTTTAGTCTTTAGGGCTAGAGCAACATCCAATACCCCATCAACCTAGGGTTTAGCTTGCCTGATCTCGGGGTAGATCGACTCTGTAACATACCATACACATCAATACAATCAAGCAGGACGTAGGGTTTTACCTTCTAGTGAGGGGCTGAACCTAGGTAAACACCGTGTTCTTCATCCTTTTTTCCCCATTGATCCAAGACCCACAGCTCGGGACCCCCTACCCGAGATCCGACGGTTTTGACACCGACAGTCTCCCTCCTAGAAGAAGAGTATAAGTACCAAGGAACGGGAATATGTATCCCATATGGAATAGTGGTAGCCTTAGATAGGGAAAACACTCGTACCTTCGGGGATATTGAACCTCTGCTCATTGGATTGGAACAACCATTCACGAAACTGATGGTAAGAGAAGAAAGTGACTTATTTGACTATACTAATCCTTTGCATCCCAATAAACTGCAAAACACATCTTCATCACTCCGTACCCAAAGAGAAAAGAAACCAGGGATGAAGACGTACCTAAAAAAAGGAAGGAAAAGGCATGGGAGCTCACACAGGTTCTTCCAAATAGCTTAAGTATTGCTTTATTCGGTTCCGTTGTATCTTTCGATACAATATTTTGTGTTTTTTGGAGCCATACGGGTGCTCATACGATCCCGTGCAATCGTATGAAACGCGGTCCTTGATTTGTTTCCTTTAGGAGATGCAGGCAATGGATTAGACAAGCAGCCAGACGACCGCTAAACGATCATATGAAAAGTCGTCGATCACTCTGTCACCAAGAAATAACCTTCTTTCTTTGTTAAAAAACCTTTTCGCATAGGGCAGAGTCAAACGAGCACCAATACGGGCGGACACCGTCATTCAAAACACCGTCAAACACTCTGTGAAGAAGGAACTCGACTGAACATATTCATATGACCGCCAAACAATCGGACGCGGTAATATGAAAGGTCAACAATCATGATTTCTTTCCGATCCTTAACAGAATTTAGCTTCATTTTGTCTGGTTTGTTTCCGATTCTCTTCAACTTCCTTATCTTGAAAAAATTTGCGCCCGTAACCTCTTATATACAGAACCCTTTCCTCCTTCTCTATCAAAGCTAACAAACCAATCTAGCCCAAGTCTTTCTTAGTTTTGAAGTACAGGAAGCAATGGCTCATTCATGGGATGAGAGGCAAACCTCTTCTCAAGAACAAGATCATCTGGAGCAAGAAGGCTATTCTCCAACGAGCAAGAGAGAGAGGATCCGTCGCGTACCCGATTGGTCATGCTCAGAGGAAGATCCAGAGGAACCACCTTCTGAAGAGGGAGATGAAAAGGAGGAAGGTGAAGAGGAGGAGAAGAAACCGACAACCATCCCCATTGGAGAAATCAAGGTCGTCCTAAATGAGAACAAGCTTGACTTCACCAAGGACACTTCAATCATCATGGGTAAGTGCAGTTTTGGCAACTGCACCATTCATGAACCACTGGGAGAGTCCGAGGAAATCAATCCAAGGGCACGTAAGATGCACACCATCGGTGCCCGCATGCAAGTGGGACCTCCAAGGAAGAGGCGCACCACCATCCCTACAACCTCTACTCAACCCGAGGTACATGTCAATAATTTCAAGGTTGAAACTAAAGTTATCATTGAGCAAATCATGGAGATGGAGATGGCGCTTGCCACCAAGACTCATGAGGCTCTGAACACGAGCCTGCGGATCATCGCCAACCAAGATGCGACATTTGCAAGTACCGTTCCCACATCAAGGACCTGGAGATCGCCAATAAGCTCATGATTAACGTCCTCATCGGTGTCACTACTCCACCTCCAGAGGAGGACACTGGTATTAATAAAAAAGAGAATAAATGAATCCATCTGGCTTACCATGTTAAGCTTGGGGGATTTTGAGCCCCTTTTGTATCCCTTATCATTCCAGTTAAATCTCAATTAAAGTTTTCATCTAGTTTGAATAAGTAAGGACAGTCATGCTTTCTTGACAGAGGGAAGAATTTTATCCAATGGGTAATGGATGTTTTAATGGATGTTCTATCATGGTTTTATCTGAAATTGCTTAAAATGTTGGGCCCTGCTGTGTGCTAAATATTTTTTGCTTTTAAATGATGATTATAAGTCTTACACCACTACAAAAAAGACACTTCCATGACATTATGGCTAGAACAAAATTTTCTGGCCATGGATATGACACTTCCATGATGATAATTGTGACAAAAACACGCATCATCATAGACGTGGTGGGCTCCTACTTCTATGACAAAAAAATATGACAGAAAATGGGCTTTTCATCCTAGGTGGGCTGGAGACGCACCTGCATAACATTCTTTGGGCTGTCCATGATGTAAAAAATCATGGTAGAAGTGAGGGCGAGGAAATTTTCAGGGAGTTCCCGGTATACGGTGGGGTGGTCAAGCCCGAGGAATGAAGTCATTTGCGTGTTTCTCTTGTATGCGCGCGTGTGTGTGATCCGTGTTCGCTAACTGAACTAGAGCGAGGCGTTCACTTACTGAACCCGAGAGATCAATCGCCCTCGCACTATGTACTGAATACGGGCGGTCGATCTATCACACTACGTAGTGAACCCGATCGATCCCTTCCCTGCTAATTGAAGTCGAGTGTTTCCTTCGCTCCTAAATGAACCCGATCGGTCCTCCACACTGCTTACTGAAGCCGATCGAGCCCACGTACTTGCGAGACGTAGCCGGTTGGGTTGCCTCTCGATGAAAAGTGCATGTTCCTACCGCACGCGCGATACACGTAGAACGAGTCGAGAATTGCATCGATCGAGTCCCTTTGTGCGAGACGTGGAGAGTTGACCTAAACGGTTGGTTGGCTGCAGTGGATGAATAGTTCCTGTTACTGACGCCCGCTCGTACGTACGCCTCACCCCAGCCGATGGGGGTTGGATCAACAGGACCTGACCATGTAGGCAGTTGGCGCTGGATGAACATGACCCCGAGGAGGTCGTGCCCTAGTATGCCACACCCTAGCCGGTTGGGGGTGGATGAACAGGACCACGTGGATGCCATGGAGCCCGTGGAGACTGGAGGAAGTCGACAGTGATGACCAATAGCTGTTGGAGGCTGGATGAAGTCGACGGTGGATGAATAGTAGCCCGGGGAGTCCCTTTTTGTGGTATGCCACACCCCTCCCAATGAACAGGACCCTGTTTCAACCGTAGGTGGTTGGAGATAAGTTTGTTTCCTCCGTTTTGTGGTACACCAGACCCCTCCCGATCAACAAGACCCCGTTTCGACCATACATCATTGGCGAGAAGTCCGTTTCGTCCGTTTTTTGGTACAGCAGACCCCTCTCGATGAACAGGACCCCGTTTCGACCGTAGGAGGTTGAACAGAAGTCTGCTTCCTCTGTTTTGTGGTACGTCAAACCCCTCCCGATAAACAGGACCCCGTTTCGGTTGTTCCGTCCATGTCGGTTGGCTCCCGATGAACAGGACACATTCCGACCCAGTCGCTTGGCTCCTGATACATATCCATCATATCTATAATTTTTTATTGTTTCCTGCCACTATTCTACAACTTCCATATACTTTTGGCAACAATTTATATTATTTTGTGGACTTACATATTGATCCAGTGCCCAATGTCAGTCCCTGTTTGTTGCATGTTTTTTGTTTCATAGAATATCCATATTAAACAAAGTTCAAATGCGATAAAAATTTATGGAGATTTATTTTGGAATATATGTGATATTTGGGAAGAAGAATTAACGCGAGACGATGCTCGAGGCACCCACAAGCTCAAACAGTGCGCAGCCCTACCCTGGGCGCGTTGGGCAGGCATGTGGGGCCCTTGTAACGCAGTTGGTGCTCTTCTTTCGCCACAAGAATGATAATTTCCGGATAAAAATCCCCTCAAAATGTCAGCCAAATGGGAGTTACGGATCTCCATGAATTTAAGGAGCGGTGAAGGGCCAGAAAACTGGAACGCAAAATAGAAGAGAACAGAGAGAGAGATCCAATCTCGGAGGAGCTCCTGCCCTCCGAGAGCCATGGAGAACAAGGACCAGAGGGGAAACCCCCTCCCATCTATGGGGGAGGCCAAGGAAGAATAAAAATAAGGGGGGCTCTCTCCCCCTCTCTCCCGGTGGCGCCGGAACACCGCCGGGGCAATCATCGTGTGATGGTGATATACTCCAACAACTTCATCATCTTCACCAACACCTCCATCACCTTCCCTCATCTATATCTAGCGGTCCACTCTCCTGCAACCCGCTGTACCCTCTACTTGAACATGGTGCTTTATGCTTCATATTATTATCCAATGATGTGTTGCCATCCTATGATGTCTGAATAGATTTTTGTTGTCCTATGGGTACTTGGTGAATTGCTATGATTGGTTTCAATTTCTTGTGGTTATGTTGCTGTCCTTTGGTACCCATCATATGAGTGTGCATGTCGATCACACCATAGGGTCAGTTGTATGTTGATAGGACTATGCATTGGAGGGCAAGAGTGACAGAAGTTTCTTCCTACCATAGAAATTGATTCATACGGGATTGAAGGGGGACCAATATATCTAAATGCTATGGTTGGGTTTTACCTTAATGAACTTTAATAGCTGCGGATGCTTCCTAATAGTTCCAATCATAAGTGCATAGAATTCCATGTAAGAGATGACATGCTAGCAGTGGTCTCTCCCACATAAAAACTTGCTATCGGTCTAGTAACTTAGCCAATTGCTTAGGGACAATTCCGCAAATCCTACCACCATGTTTCCACACTCACTATACTAACCTAATTGTACTTTTATTTAAACAACACCTAAATTTTATTTTCACGTTCTTTATTATCTTGCAAACCTATCCCTTTACAGCTACAAAGTACTTCTAGTTTTATTCTTGTTCTAGGTAAAGTGAACGTTAAGTCTGCGTAAAGTTGTATCGGTGGTCGATAGAACTTGAAGGGGATATTAATTCTAACTTTAGCTCCTCGTTGGGTTCAACACTCTTACTTATCGAGAAAGACTACAATTGACCCCCTATACTTGTGGGTTATCAAGACCTTTTTCTGGCGCCATTGCCGGGGAGCATTAGTGTGGGGTGAATATTCTCGTGTGCTCTTGTTTGCTTTATCACTAAGTAGTTTTTATTTTCTGTTTTAAGTTGTTCTCTATCTTTAGCTATGGATATGGAACACGAAATACGAAAAAGCTTAGTTGTACTTGCTACTCATGGAGATGGGGAACCTCCTAACACACTCGATGCTCGTTATGTGGAACATATTAAACACTACTTTGATAATCCTGATAAATCCCATTCAACTTGATAATGGGAGATACTTTGGATCAACGGGAATACTTTAGGGATTATCTCTTGACTCAAAAATGGAAACTCTTATGGATCAAATTGATTGTTTGCAATGGTATGCTTGGAATTTATGCTTGAGATATGATTATACTTGCTATTGTAGGATGAAGGCTCCACACCTTCCCTTTTCATATGAATTTAATGATAATAAAACCTTGGCTTCTTATGCTAATGGTGTATATGATTACTATGATGTGGAACAAATAAGAGAATTTGTTGCTTTTAAGGGGGCTTATGAAATTGACTCTTTGTTTGAAATGTATGAAAATTGTGATGATGTTGTTTACACATCTGAAAATTATGATATACTTAAATATTGCTATGAGAATTATGAATACAATGCTGATATTGATGCATTTATTGAGAAATTCTCCACTGTCCAAGAAGAGACTAATATTTTGGAGGAAATTATGAAAGAAGAAATTGATGACACTCTGAGCTCATTAGATGAAAAAGATGAGGAGGAGAGCGAAGAACAAAAGGAGGAAGAGCGGATTGATCATCCATGCCCACCTTCTAATGAGAGTAACTCTATATCCCATACATTGTTTAATTTCCCTTCGTGCTTACCGAAGGATGAATGTTATGATAATTGCTATGATCCCTTGGATTCATTTCAAATATCCCTTTTTGATGAAATTGATGCTTGCTATGCTTGTGGCCATGATGCCAATATGAATTATGCTTATGGAGATGAACTTGCTATAGTTCATTATGTTAAGAATGAAATTGTTGCTATTGCACCCACACATGATAGTCCTATTATCTTTTTGAATTCTCCCAACTACACTATATCGGAGAAGTTTGCACTTATTATGGATTATATTGATGGGTTGCATTTTACTATTACACATGATGATTTTGATGAATGTAACATGCATGTGCTTGCTGCTCCTACTTGCAACTATTATTAGAGAGAAACTACATCCCCACCTCTCTGTGTTCCATACACAATAAAATTGCAAGAAACTGTTTATGCTATGTATTGGCCTTTATTATGTGTGCATGAATTGTTATTTTATGACATGCCTATGCATAGGAAGAGAGTTAGACTCTGTTGTTATGTGATATATGTTGCTTTGTGCTCACTACTAAATTATAAATAATTGTTAATTAAAATTGGCTTTGATATACCTTGAGATCCGGGTGGATCAATTACTTGAGCACTTTATGCCTAGCTTAATGGCTTTAAAGAAAGCACTGCCAGGGAGACAACCCGGAAGTTTTAGAGAGTCATTTTATTCTGTTGTGTGCTTTTTAAAAAGTTTAAACAAATTAGAGGGGAACCTAAAACTTTTTCAAAATGAAAATTGAAAGTGAGAAAGATCAACACCGTTGATGTGGGGGCGTCCTTGAACTTTGTTTATGCCCATGGAAACTTTGTGAATCTTGATTACAGAAACTTTTCAACAAAAATAAGTATCCCCTTGTAAAAATACATTGTATTATAAAAATGATGGGCCAAGATTTACCTTTAGGATGCTTAAATTGCTTCTTTGGTATGTGCAATGCAAAAACAGAAACTTTGGCTGTAGTGCATGATTTTGCATTTTTACTGGAATGACAAATTTTATGAAATTTTTATACAGTAATGCTATGATTTTTTTGTCCTAATTTTTCAGAATTTCTTGAGTAGTATATGTACCATTTGCATCTTTACAGACTGTCCTGTTTTCACAAATTACAGTTATAGTTCCGTTATTTAGTTATGTTCGAAATCATATTGAGCCCCGTTGACTTGGGAGCCATAGAACTATGATAGAATATTGTGGGTAATGTTTCATTATAGTTATACAATAATGTTACAGCAGGACATGATGGGATTTGATGTTATATGTACTAATCCCTCTAATAAAAAGTTTGGTTAAGTTTTGTGTGGATGAAGTGTTCAATGATTGAGGAGGTACTGATATGAGAAGAATAAGGAGAGGCAAGAGCTCAAGCTTGGGGATGCCCAAGGCACCCCAAGTAAATATTCAAGGAGTCTCAAGCGTCTAATCTTGGGGATGCCTCGAAAAGCATCCCATTTTTCTTCGACAATTATATGTATGTTTTGGTTTTTTGTTTTGTTCACATGATATGCGTAAACTCTTGGAGCGTGTTTTGAGTTTATTTTTTCCTTATCTTTTACGCACCATGCTGGTATGAGATAGTCCTTGGTTGATTGATAGAATGCTCTTTGCACTTCACTTATATCTTTTGAGTATGGCTTTATAGAATGCTTCATGTGCTTCACTTATATCATGTGAAGTTTGGATGCCTGTTTCCCTACATATAGAACACCGTTATTTGTAGAATGCTCTTTTGCTTCACTTATATTTATTAAAGCGTGGGCAAGTCTTTTGTAGAAAGAACTAAATTCTAATGCTTCACTTATATCTATTTAGAGTGGTCTTTCGTATCTTTGGGCCCGTTAATGGCCCGTGGTGACTCTGGCCCATAATAAACAGTAAATTGCTTTATACCCATTAACGACCCACGATTCAGTTGGGCCGTTTCTAGCCCGTATTATCTTTCGGCCTTCTAAGGCCCATATATTCTTGGTCTCATTATCGGCCCACGATTACTTACAGTCCGTTACTGGCATGTCCTGCTAATGGGCCAAATTCAGCCCATGGTTACAGTCGGCCCGTCTGCGGCCTATTAACCCTTTGGACCTTATTCATCCCGTCATTCATTACGGCCCATTAACGACCCATTATGCCTATCAATAGAATTAAGCATGTGTTATCTTATGGTCTGTTAACGGCCCATTATGGCCTGAGCCCATAAACAGGCGGTTACGATTCTGGCTCGTTTACGGCCCATATCGCGTTCCGACTTTGGTCCACAATCAATACGGCCCATGGATCCTACGGCTGTAAGCAGCCCATGGATTGTAAGGCCCGTAGGAGGCCCATGGATCATACGACCCGTAGGAGGACCATGGATCCTGTGGCTAGTAGGAGGGCTAGGTTACAATGGCCCATATGTGGACCATTATTATTGCAGCTACTAGGAAACCCAGGAAAAAGAACTGCAGTACTACAAGCAAACAAATAAAAAAGACTAACAAAATAAATAATCAAGCAACTAACGCTAGGATATTACGGCGATTACACAGATTACATCCACTGGGCATGAAAGTTCGCCACCAGTGCAAATATAGAGAATAAACCAGCATATTACATACACTGGGCGTCAAAGTTGGCCACCAGTGCAAATAAACATCGCAGCAAAACAAGTCCAGAAGTGAAACCACTTCAGAAGAGCTCAAGAAACGATATCCTAGGCACCCACCATGCTAGCAAGAAGCTTAGCAAGTTTATTAGCTTTCTCTTGTTTGGCGCTAAAATCCTCAAACTCTTGTTGTTGCACAAGAAAATATGCATCAGAATTCTGCAGGGACTTCCTTGGTCCGTTGGCTTCTTGTTGCAGCACAGCTGATCATTGTCTTTAAGCTTGTAGTTGAGACTCAAGAAGACAAACTGATTCAGACAGCGAGTTCGAAGAGCTTTTGCCAGCAGTAGTAGCCAGTAACTCAAACACTGCATCAAGGCAGGACTTTGGGTTTGTCTCACTATCTTTAGTATAGTTTTTATCAGCTTTCTTGGAGACCAGCGGGGTTGTCTCACTATCTTGAACCTTATCTGCATTACTTGATTTACCATTGCACAATGGGGGTACTCTTCTCCAATATTCTGCCGGCATTTTAAAAGAGGAAAAAGCAGACAAATCACAGGTTTAGCATGTAGTATAGGAAACTCATTTTGGTAAACCAGTTCCGTAGTAATGTTGATAGGATTATACTAATTTGTCTTCTATTGCAAGGTAGTACATAATAGCAGCATGAAACAAACATATATCCATGTACTATGGTCACTGTATTGTATATATCATCGTCGCTTATGTTGCCAAATCAAGATAGAGACACACTTCAAATCATATCTGTTTAAGACAAAGTAGCACAGACAGTATAAGTGTGGAAAACTACACATCACTAACAACACTTGTAATGTGCATGACATGAGAACATAACTGTTTATACAATCAAGACTAAAATCAACATAGAGCAAGAATTTACAACAGCAATCCAGTTAAAAAATAGGTTTAAAACATACCTGTTGCGCAATTGGAGTTTCCATTGGATCTTTCAAATTCGAAATTAGTTGGTATAAGTAAATACAGTGATGCAACAACAAAGTAGTATGCACCATAGCTACAAAATCTGACCTGAGAACAGTTGCTCTTCTGCTTTAAGCGTGGATTTTGGGTTTGCTTGGTCCTCGTGCTTTGGGCATTGCAGTTGCCTTACTAACTGCTCGTGTGTGGGTGATCTATGGTGGAGAAGGTGCTGTCTCAACTGGAAGTGTGTTACTATCTGCTAGGGTTGGGGTTAGATGGGGTGTAGTTGGTTATCTGCAAGACTGCTGGTTATGTGTGATGGGGCTAGTTCTAGCTCAAGTACAACCATGTTTCTATCTACATCGATGGGTAGCACCGTCTTTTGTGAAGACCATGTTTTTCTTTTGTGAAGAACGTGTTTTTACTCCCTTAGATACTGCCATCGACCCCTCCAATTCAAATGGCTGATTAACACGAAATGAAATTGAATGTACAGACATTGTATAGTAGACAGATGAAGTAATTCACGTATATGTCGTCTAACCACTAACCAAACAGGACAGCATGACACAATTTCACATATCTAATGACTAACTAAACAACATAGCATGCCACAGTTTCAGATATATGATGGATAACTAAACAGGATAGAATGACATAATTCAACATATGATGACTATCTAAAGAGGATGACATGACATAACTATATGATGTCTTTATAAAATAGGTTGGCATGAAATAATTCACATGCATGTTGTCAAAGTATACAGGATAGCATGATATAGTCCACATATATGATTGATATACTAAGCAGCTGGCACTCTCATATGTGATCTCTAAACTAAGTAGATGCCATTTAATATTGTGTGTATGATGTCTAAACTAAGAAATGCAAGACACCATATGCATGATATGAGAAATATAACCATCACAAGTTAGAGCATACACCTCCGGTGGGATATAGAACTAGTCATCTATCTCTGAATCCTCCTTTGAGGAGCTACCTGTAACCAGCGAGATATCTGCTTCAACAGGTAGCATTGTCTACTCTGAAGACCTTGTTTTCACTCCAGATTTTTCTTTAACCGACTCAAATGGCTAATGCACAAGAAGAGTAGTTGAATATAGAAACATTGTCGAAAGATGGAATACGTAATGAAGAAAAAAAATGACATGACATAATTCACATATATGATGCCTGGCTACACAGGATGGCATTGCATAATTCACATATATGATGCCTGGCTAAAAAAGATGGCACTGCATAATTCACATATATGATATAGAAACTAAACAAGTGGCACTCTGACAAAGCATGTCTAATCTAACCAGTTGACATAGCAGTGCAAGACAACATATGCATGTTATGAGCAACATAACCCTGCCAAGTTGTAGCATACAGCTCGGAGTGGGTGGAATAGGATAGGTCATCTGTCTCTGAATCCTCCCCTAAGGAGCTATCTGTAACCAGCAAGATATCTTCTTCGACAGGTAGCATTGACTGATTTGAAGACCTTGTTTTCACTCCAGATTTTTCCATCGCCGACTCAAATGACGGATGCATAGGAAGAGTAGATGAATGTACAAACATTGTCGACAAATGGAATGCATGATAAAAAAAAATGGTATGGCATGATACAATTCACATATACGATGACTGGCTAAACAGCATGTCATTGCATGACTCACATATATGATGTCTGGCTAAACAAGATGGCACTGCATAATTCACATATATGATATAGAAACCAAACAGGTGACACTCACACAAAGCAAGTCTAAACTAAGCTGATGACATATACAATTTATAAAGTAAGCAATGTAGCGCGCCATATGCATGATATGACCAACATCAACATGCCAGGTAAAGAGCAAACACCTCAGGGGGTAAATAGGAGTGGTCTGCTCCCTCTGAATCCCCCTCTGAACATGTATCTTCCTCTGCAATACAATCTGGCATGGGGGGAGGGGGCTGCCACTGCGCCCACCATGGAGCGACGTCTGCATGACATTACATTCCCACGCAATGCTCTTCTCCTTTTCTCTACTGTTCAGTACGATTGTCTACAATAACTGACATGCATAATATAAAAAACATAGTCGGATTATACAGGGCCTAAGGGATGCATGCAGAAATCCAGACTGATGGTAGCAACCAGTGGATAGATCCAAAAGTAATGGTAGCAGGCAAATGATAGCTTCAGTTAAAAAAGACGGATGATGGCTCCTCTACTGTTTGTTGCCCACCCAACATGAACCACAAAGAAGACCAGAGATGAACCAGATAGTAGACATAGATACTATTCGTTGTTGCCTCAATATGTGCCCCACAGGCATTTTCAAACTCAAGTTTGAATATTAGTTTAGACTTTGGACCAAACTCGGAGTCTAAGAGGTGAATAGGATGATAAAGTAGCAGGTAATATTAATATGTATAACGTAAGCAGACACGACAGAGTGTGACCTCTCTTCCGGAACTGTGTAGTCCTTAGGTTCATCTGCTCAGTTAATGATGGTAATGAAGTTGGCATGGCTGCCGGCGGCGGGGAAGAAGATTTGAGGCGGCGAAAGAAGGTCTGCAGGGGGATCACTGTTTCGTTCGCCTGGGATCGCAGTGTTGGTTCATCTCCTAATCTTCTTGCAAAAACCGAGTTCTCGGCAGGAACCTGCAGCTTTATGCATATGAGAATGATGCAGGATGCGATCCTATCTATATGCATATGCAAATGCTCATGAAATGCTTATGCATGCATGCAACTTGGTCGGGGGCCCCAGAGCGCTTTGTTTATTTCTCTGGTTCCCAGGGTCATCGCCTGGCTTTGTACAAGGGGTTACATGCAACTGAGGCAAGGCCTGTACAAAAGGGTGGCTGCCGGGCAGGGCCCGACAGCCGCGCCTTACGGGTAGAACTTGCGGAGATGCTCAATATTCCATGAGTTTTGCAATTGAATGCCATCTCCGGTCTCCAGACGGACTGCGCCAGGTCTGGTGACTCGTACTACCCGGTAAGGGCCTTCCCACTTTGGCATCAACTTGTTTGTACCCTTGGCGGACTGAACGCACCTAAGGACAAGGTCGCCTTCCTCAAAACACCGGGCATGAACCCTGCGGCTATGATAGCGACGCAGGGCTTGCTGATAGCGTGCAGCACGCGTAGCATCCCGGAGACGGTTCTCCTTGAGTAGCACAGTGTCGTCACGCCGGTGCTGAACTTGCGCTACTTTGTCGTAGGCAAGCACTCGAGGAGACCCGTAAATGAGTTCTGTGGGGATAACTGCTTCTGCCCCATAGACCAAGAAAAAGGAGTCTGCCTGGTAGCTCGATTTGGTGTCGTTCTGAGGGACCATTGAACTACCGGCAGCTCATCGATCCACCGCCTGCCGTGCTTCTGCAGCGTATCAAAGGTTCTTGTTTTGAGTCCCCACAGCACTTCAACGTTCGCCCTCTCAGCTTGCCCGTTGCTTCTGGGATGTGCGACAGAAGCAAACAAGATTTTGCTTCCGAGGGCATGAACATATTGCATGAAGGCGCGGCTCGTGAATTGGGTGCCATTGTCAGTAATGATCCTTGCCAGGATTCCAAAATGGCACACCAAATCTTTCAAGAACTTGATAGCTGATTGAGCAGTCACCTTTCTCACGGCAGCAACTTCCGGCCACTTTGTAAACTTGTCGATAGCAACAAACAAGAATTCAGAGCCCCCGATCACTCGGGGGAAAGGGCCAAGGATATCGAGCCCCCAGACCGAAAATGGCAATGATAAAGGGATTGTCTGAAGAGCTTGGTTAGGCAGGTGGATTTTCTTGGAATGGAACTGACAGGCTTCACATTTCGTGACTAGCTCAACCGCATCTTGGAGGGCTGTGGGCCAATAGAATCCTTGCCGGAATGCTTTCCCAACCAGCGCCCTTGATCCAATGTGGGAGCCGCACATGCCTTTGTGTATTTCAGCCAGCAGTTCCTTCCCTTCTTCTCGGCAGATGCACTTCAATTTCACACCGTTGGGCCTCCTTCTGTACAGAGTGTCATCGACAAACTGGTACATACTGGCCCTCCGGGCTACTCTTTCAACCTCACCTTGGTCATTGGGGAGTTCTCCGGTTTGGAGAAAGTGGACTATGTGCCTTGCCCAAGTTGGATCCTGGGGCTCGGCAACAAGGACGAGCGGCACCTCCTCAACTGCGGGGGCACATTCCTCATTCGCAAGGACCATGGGTCCGGCTGGAGGGTGCGGTCCGGTAGGTTGTGAGGAGTTGTTTCCAGCAGGGTCCCTGCCAGGAGCGGATAGCTCTACCGGGAGAGGCTTACCTGAGTCCAGCTTTCTCCTTTTCCGGGCCATTGTAACTAGGGATACGGAGGGCTGAGTAAGATGGAGAACAAAAGTTCCTTGTTCCACAGGAAGCTTTTGGGCAGCACACTTTGACAGGTGATCAGCTATGCTATTTTCCGCATGAGGTATGTGCTTTGTTTGCAACCCGTCAAAGCGCTCCTCCAATCTTCTCACTTCCTCAACGTATGCCTCCATCAATGGACTTTGGTAATCCTTGTTGACTTGTCTCACCACAAGCTATGAGTCTCCTCGAATGATCAGCTTCTTGATTCCCAATTCTGCGGCAATCCTGAGCCCGGCAAGGAGCCCTTCATACTCTGCTGTATTTTTGGTTGCCTCTTCCCGGGCAAAATGCACCTGGATGACGTACTTCAAGTGTTCCCCGGAGGGAGCAACGAGAAGCACGCCAGCCCCTGCACCTTGTATGGAAAAAGCACCATCAAAATACATAATCCATTCTTGGGGCGCCTCCTTGCCAGGGATAACTGTTTCTGGCACTTCCTCATCAGGGGTTGGCATCCATTCTGCAATAAACTCTGCCAACGCCCTGCTCTGGATTGTTGATGTGCTCTCAAACTTCAAACCAAAACTGGATAACTCCAAAGCCCACTCCACTATTCTGCCAGTAGCCTCAGGGTTCCGGAGTATCCTTTGCAACGGGAAGCGAGTGACAACCGTGATCTCATGGGCTTGGAAGTAGTGGCGCAGTTTCCTTGAGGCCATGATGAGGCCAAAGATCAACTTTTGCATGCCAGACTACCTCGATCTAACCTCCTGTAGCAGGGAACTGACGAAGTACACTAGGCGCTGCACCACTTTCTTTCTTGCCGTGTCCTTGGGGTTGTCTTCACTGCCGTGCTTACCTCTGTCCTGATCCCTATCTGACTCTACCGGTCTTTGCTCACTCTCTGTTTCATCCACTTCCCGCTGCGCCACCAAGGCTGCACTAACCACTTGATTGGTTGCTGGCAAGTATAACAGCAACGGCTCTTGCGGTTTGGGAGCAACCAAGGTGGGCACAGAAGATAGGTAGGCCTTCAACTCTTGCAAAGCCGCATCTGCTTCTGGAGTCCACTTCATGGGCCCTGCCTTCTTCAAGATTTTGAAGAACGGCAAGGCGCGCTCGGCAGACTTGGAAATGAATCTGCTTAGCGTGGCAATGCACCCTCTCAAACGCCTTACATCGTTGACCGTCTTTTGTGCTTGGATCTGTTCGATGGCTTGGATCTTATCGGGGTTGGCTTCGCTCCCCCGATGGGATACAAAGTACCCGAGTAGCTTGCCGGAGGGAACACCAAATACACACTTCTCCGGGTTGAGCTTCAAGTTGATCTTGCGCAAATTGGCAAATGTCTCCTCCAAATCCTGGATAAGGGTTGATCTGTCCTTGGTTTTGACCACAATATCATCCATATAAGCCTCAATGTTTCTGTGCAGCTGTGGTCCAAAACCAATCTGGACTGCCCTTGCAAAAGTAGACCCGGCACTCTTTAATCCGAAAGGCATGCGGATAAAACAGTACATACCACACGGGGTGATGAACGAGGTCTTCTCTTTGTCTTCCTTGGACATGAAGATTTGATGATACCCAGAATATGCATCCAAAAAGGAGAGAAAATCGCAGCCTGAAGTTGAGTCCACAATCTGGTCGATGCGCGGCAAGGGAAATGGGTCTTTTGGGCAAGCCCTGTTGAGATCTGTGAAGTCTATGCAAAGTCCCCATTTCCCATTGGCCTTCCGGACAACCACTGGATTTGCTAACCACGTTGGATGCAGCACTCCTCTGACCAAACCAGCTACCTCAAGTTTCTTGATCTCCTCTGTAATGAACTGCTGCCTCTCCAAGGCCTGCTTCCGGACTTTCTGCTTAACTGGTGGGGCATGTGGGCAGACAGCAAGGTGGTACTCGATTACCTCCCTGGGAACACCGGGGATATCAGATGGTTGCCAGGCAAACACATCGATATTTGCCCGTAAGAAGGAAACGAGCTCGCTTTCCTATTTGTCATCGAGTGTGGCGCTGATGGTGAAAGTACCATCAACGCCAGCCAGCCCTGCCGGGACCTTCTTCACTTGTGGAGCAGCAACCTTGGACCTCTTGTTGTTGGAACTCTCCGGCAAGTCATCAACAGGCGCAGCGCACTCCGAAGAGGCTTGCTTCCCGAATTCCTTGCCAGAGCCCTTACTATCCTTCTTCTTCCCTCTGTTCTCCTTGGCAGGAACTACCGCTGCCGCTGCCTCTACCGCAACTGCGTCCCGGTACATCTTGTCCACACAAATGATTGCGTCTTTCTCATCCGATGGGACGGAAATGACTCCAACTGGCCCTGGCAACTTCAAGACGTTGTAGGCATAGTGGGATGCCGCCATGAACTTAGCCAGGGCTAGGCGTCCAAGGATTCCATTGTACGGCAAGGAGAGGTCAACCACATCAAACACAATCTTTTCAGTCCGGTAGTTAAGCTCTCCCCCGAACGTCACAGGCAACGTGATCTTTCCCTTAGGATGACTCCTGCCGGGATTAACTCCTTGAAACGTGCCGGTGACTTTTAACTCATCCTCTGCTATCTGAAGCTTGCTGATAACCTTTGGGGAAATCAGATTCAACCCGGCCCCGCCATCCACCAACATCTTCGTGACCTTGAGGTTGCGAATTGTTGGAGAGACCAACAACGGCAAACATCCTACCACGGTGGTGCGGTCAGGATGATCCTCTTCGTCAAAAATGATGGGCGTGCGTGACCATTTGAGTGGTTTCCGGGCCCCTGGCGCTGGTTCCACGACATTAACCTCACGCGCCCACCGCTTGAGTTGGCGGTGAGAGGCGTGTAGGGACGCACCCCCGTCAATGCACAGAGCGTCAGTGGCCTTCTAGAACTCCTGCTCACTGGTTTCTTCTTCATCCCCTTCATCATTCTCATCACCACAGGCTTCCTTCTCTCGATCCCTGCGGGTTTCCCTTTGTTCCGAAGAGGTCTGCCAGGGCAATTTACTTCATCACCACGACCCTTACCGCCAGCAACATTCTGTACCTTTTCCTTGTCACACTTCTCATATTCTGCTTTCTGTCTCTTGACAAGCTATTCAACCTGATTACACTCTTGAAGGTCGTGGCCCTTAGTCCGATGGATCTTGCAGTACGGCCCATCACCTTTCCCGGCCTTTTCGGCGGCCGCGGCCTCCCGGCAGTCAGAGCACACAGGAGCTTCCTTCCCGGGGGTTTCGGCCTTAACCTTCTTGCCGGTACTAGGGATACCTGACCCTTCAACAGATATTATCGTCTTATCCTTGCGCTTCTTATTACGCTTCTTGCTCTTCTTCTGACTGGTGGACTCGTCATCACACTCTAAATCAACATTAATGCAATCCTCCTCTCCGGGTAGTTTCCTTCCCTCCTCCATCTGAGCACACTTATTCACCAAGGTGTAAAGTTCCTTCACAGTCTTGGGCAACCATACATTCATCTTGGAACGAATCTTCCGGTTGTGCACATTGGACTGGAAGGCAGCAATCACAGCTGCTGGATGGATATTTGGGATGTTTCTGTGGACTCAGCTAAATCTCTGCAAATACTTCCGGAGAGTCTCTCCTTCTTTCTGCTGAAGAAGCTGCAGATCGCTGGGCCGACCTGGTTCTTGATGGCCGCCAGTGAAGGCGCCAATGAACTCATGGCACAAATCAGCCCATGGCGAAATGGAGTTCTCTGGCAGGTGCATCAGCCAAGACCTCACATTGGACTTGAGAGCCAAAGGGAAGTAGTTGGCGAATACCTTCTCATCTCTTCCCCCGGTAGCTTGAACAGCAATGGTGTAGAGGCTCAGAAACTCTGCCGGGTTCAGCCTCCCATCGTACTTCTTGGGTATCTCTGGCTTGAATGTGCGGACGGACGGCCAACGGACTTGCCGCAGCTCATGAGTAAAGGTAGGGCACCCAACCTCAAAAGGTAGGTACCCGCCGGTATCTAGTGCAGGCTCGTCGACGTCGGGACCATCGCACCCATTGGCCTGGCGGTGGGCGTTGCTCAATGACAACACGCGCGTCTCCCCTCCGCTAGTCCTCCGGGCCATGCTGCTGGCCTAGACGCGCTCGAGGGTTAGAAGAGGCCGTCGAGACGCCATCAGGCTCTTAATTCCGCTGCGTCCGTGCTGGCTGCCGTGGCGGGGATTGTACCGTGGGGGTGGCCCCTTCCGTACGACCAGCAGCATGGGTCGTTGTCATCGCTTGGGGAGGCCGTGGCGGGCCATCTCGCTGTGAGCCCCCAGCCTCGGCGAAGCCGAGCATGCTCTGGATGGTGGCACGCCATTCATCCCTCTTCTCGGTCGCTGGCGGAAACCTCAGCAGCAGTTGAGCCCGCGCCATGGCCTTTGTAGTAGTACTTGGTATGTGCGATGATGACGCAGATCGCGCCATCGCTCGGCTCCTGACGGGGCCAGCAGTGACCGTATCACGCCCCCGCTATTGCGGCGCGGCCACCTGGATGGCATGGTGGCACGGTGATGGCACTTGAGGGTCAATAGCTCCACTAGGCACAGCAGCCTGGTCGACTCGTCCCGGGGGAGGTGCACGCGCAGTGGCCGCCCCTGTGGTGGGGGCGGCCGGAGGGCGGCGATTCGCCCCGGACCGAGCGCCATCGCTGCGGCTGTGCCCGTCGGCGAGGGGAAGGAGTGTGGATGGAGTAGCCCCTTCACCCGTACCTCACGGAGCGTGGCCATCGGGGTGTTGCTGATATTGCTCTCCTCCAATGTCTCCTGCTCCTGCTTCGACCACAGGGGAAGTGGTGACGGTGCCGCCTGCCCCGACCACAGCCCCAGCGACGTCCACACTCTTGTGCAGCTCCGTGTCCCCTGCAACATTGGTGGCTACGGGCGGCGGCGCCTTCGAGGTGGATGGGTGAGCAGCAGCACTGGGCTTCTTCTTGGGCACCATTGTCGACGGCGCCATCGAAGACAAAGATGGTGATGAAGATGATGTGCTGCACACGCTTTCAGGTTCGCGCAAGTGATCCCCCTACCTGGCGCGCCAAAGATGTCATGGGAAACCACGGCCACCTATGGGGCCAAGGGGCCCCTTGCTGGTTTGGCAGGGGGGATGTCGCGTCGCATAAAGAGCAAAAGAACGTGGGGCAGCGTGGTAGAGATCACACAAGCAATTTTACCCAGGTTCGTCCTACCGCGAGGCATAAAACCCTACTCCTGCTTTGGTGGATTGATGATGGAGCGTAGTACACTTGCCCAGCAAGCTCACCCTAGGGAGGCAGTTACTATGCTCGTACGAGCGTGGGGGTGTTCAACTTTCAAACCCCTGCTTTGGTTGCCATGGGCCTCCTTTTATAGGTTAAGGGGTCACCAAAGTGGCAAAACAGTCATTATGTACTGATAATATAGCAAACAGTGCTATCATACCTAATTCCGCAGGCTGACAAAGTGCATTAAATGCACCGCTCAATGTCACATCGTTGCTCGCCCGGCAAGCCTTGCCGGGCTCGTCTTGCCAGCTTCATGCCTGCTTGTTTGACACGCCATAGGACGGGTGTCATATGTAGGTATTTCCTGTAGAAAGAGGCCGCCATGTGGCAAATGGCTGCTACTTAGTCACTTTGCGGCTTGACACCGCATTAATCAACGACGTGGGTCGTGGTGAGATGGCTTGGTGAGGTGTCTTTGCCCTCAAGAGTCCCGGCAGGCCCTGCCGGGACGTCTTGAATGCTCCCTTCCGGGGGAGCCCTTGCCCCTGCCAGGTCCGCCTGCCCGGCAAGGGAGGCTTTTCTCTTGGTGGTGTCTCGCTTCTCTGTCTTGGTCTTGGCCTTCTTAATCTACCCGCTGGTTCTTCGAAGATCTTGGTCTCTTGTATCTTGACACGGCCTTGGTGTTGTAATCTTGTTCTCGTGCCTGTGCATAGTCAGGGCAACAGACCCAGGGTTTGTTGCACCGACATGTATGTCACCAAAAATTATATCATTGAACACTATGTTCAAATACATATCCAACGATATAATTTTTGCTGACCTGCACTAACATTTTGTCAGTTAAATCTTTGGTCAAAATTTAACACAAATTACAAAGGGTACCAATAAACGAGGACGGAGGTAAATTCCGGCAACCGAACTGATTGCATTCATATCCCACAGTTAGACATAAGTAAACATAGATTAAACATACTCAAACATAGATAATAAGCGTACACGTACACAAGCATATTTCAACCATAAGTACATAGTTCAACCGTCATTAAGCATACTCAAGCGTACATAGTTCAAACCCACATCTCATCTCACATGCCAGCACGATCCTGAAGCTTCTCCAGGTACTTGGCGTACGCGCCATGCGCCACCCTGCAAGAATACTTCTGCTTGAAGGAGCCAACGGCCCGTCCTCTTGCATGCGCCAGAACACTTCGATACGCGTCATGCAGCTTGTGGTTGCAAAATGGGCATCGATAACCGCCGTCCCAGGTCCTAATACGCCTGTTATGCATTCCCGCATAAAGCTCCCTCAGGATTTGCCGCTTGTACCTCCTCTGGACATCTTCATCCTCGTTGTCCATATCGTCAGACAGCACCTATACAAATAGTAAAACAAATTTGGCATCAAATTAATGTTTACATGCCGTGAAGTAGGATTAGGAATTTATGGCTATTTTTTTATACATATCCATAGATAATAGTTCGATTTTTAAGCACAGTCGTCTATGTACAGACCAATCTTGAAGAAAATAATGGCACAAACATATGTGTAGGTCATTCAAAATCAATTGTCAAGTCCTGGATAGGAATTATTAACACAAACACTAACCCTAGTCGGATTACTAGCAGAAATCATTTGCACAGATGAAACAACTAATCACTTATCACTTGTACCATTCAAACAATCAATACACTACACGGATCTAATGAAACTTACTCAGATTTCATGGATTTGGAGAACATAACCATAGGATTTCTATTCCAAAAAGGGGGAGGCAGGAGTAACCAGAGAAACCCTAGGATCTATTTGACACTTAAATGGGTATAGATGACTGAGCAGTTGTCTGTCGTCATCGGAGTCATCGCCGGAGTGGTCGTCGGAGTCATCGCCAGGGTCGTCGCTCGAGTCGTCACCAGAGTCTGTGTGGAAATCCGCCTCCGGCTGTGGAAGCTCGACACCGTCGACGACGTCAGGGTGCAGCGATAACTCGCCGGCGGTAACGGCAACCTCTGTCTCCATCTCCACACCGTGCTCTGGTGCTTCAGCAGCCCCGGCGTCGCCACTCCCTCCGATGGGGCGCTTCGGCGGCATCCTCATACACTAACGGCTTTGAGGACTGAGAGCGGCGTCGAGGATGCAAGCGGAGAGACAGGATTGTGTGTGTGGTGAGGATGGGGGGTGCGGCCGCTCGGGCGCACCATTAATATGGTACCCACTTGGAGAGAGGCGGGCGGCAGTCAAACCGCTGGCTCGCCTCCCGGTGAGCCTGCGCACCGGACTGCTGGCATGCCTACCGTCGCTTCACACAGCTACTCGCACGCCTCCCGATGACACTGTGCAGCGAGCACGCCTCCGTCAATTCACACACCTACACGCACGCCTCCCGGTCTGCCTGCACGGCGGACTGCTCGCATGCGTCCCATCAACTCACGCCTGCTCGCACGGCACACGGGTCGCGTGGCGGCACGTATATTGTTTTTCTATTTGGATGATTAATGCTGCCGCTTTATTGCTTAACCGAAGCATGGCACGTATCCATTGTTGGTCTAACGCTCACGGTTCGAATAAATAATCCGTTTGGGATATTGGTTCCCAATTATTAATAATCTCCCGTTTGTAATTAGATAAAGATTACATCAAAAATGGTCTCAAATTTGACCCAAAAAAAAAGTACAATGCCACTTTGTATTGGTGTCCATATGACAACACGATAAGTTTCATGAACTTCAAATAAGTTTTGGATGTACTAGAATTTAAAAATCAAGATTCTCAATGTTTGAAATTTCTTGCACGAGGAGTAAACATGCACCCAGTGAGACACATGTGTTTTTGCAATCCATTTAGGTGCACTGTCATGTGTGCATGTAGCTCAAATTTGATTTTTGCACATTATACCCGTAGAAAATCAATCAATGTACTAAAACGTCTTAATGATCTCTATTTTTTTCGAAATTAAAATGTCCCTCCTTTGGTAACATATGTTCACCGCGGGATAATTTAACATGCATCGTATTTGCGGTGGATTCGCGGTGTGTGTGTGGGTGTGTGCGTCTGGGGGTGGCGGGTGGCTCGCAGTACACTACGAGTTGTGAGCCACCGTGTGTGTTGGCCGTTTTGTTAGGCAGGTGCCACATCAGAGTCGTGAATTTGTTATTTAAAACATTACACAACCCTTTCATACATACATGTTTTGGCCACATGAAGTCGATGGTTGTCCTACACGACACTCGATACTCGCATGTGACGCTTTCTGTGGGCCCGCGAGGTCGTCGTCCATCACTTTGACGAACAGCCGGCAGTGAGGTTAATTTTACCAGCAAGGTAGAATCTTTTTTGTTTGTGTTATGGTGGGAGTATATATATAATACGCGTCGAAGAGGTGGGAGGGGACTAGCATATATACTATACGTACGCGTCCGTGAACAAGTACACCTCACTCAGTGTCGGGACTTTTCGGTTTCTGAGGCACGTGCCACATTAAAGTTGTGAAATTGGCTATTCAAACATCACACAACACCTCTTTGGGCCACATGCATGCAAGCGGTGGTTATCCTAGCTAGGACACTCACGTGTCACGCTTCCATCTATGGGCCCACGAGGCCATCGTCGATTCATGCATCACTTTGACCTACATCGGGAGAGGTTAATTAATTTCACCATCGAGGAGGATTCTTTTTGGGTTGTATTACGGTAGGAGTATATAGTATGTGTCCAAGAGGGGGAAGGGAACCATCATATGTAGTACGCTTCATGAACCTCGCTCTGTGTGGGGGCTTTATAGTTTTTGAGGCATGTGGCACATCAAAGTTGTGCATTTTGGGTATTCAACATATGTTTGGCCCACATGCAAAGCGATGGTGGTTGTCCTCTCGCACCCACTTAAGCGGTTATTAGTGATATCGATGCTTTCCATCTATGGGCCCACTTGGTCCGTCACTACTTTTTGCCTGACAACGAGAGAGGTTAATTTGACTTAGGAGGGGATTATTTTTTTGTTTGTAATACGGTATAAATATAGGTCATGCTCTGGGATGACATCATACAGTTTGAGCACACACACATGCATGTGTACGCATGAATCCCTCCCACCGAGTCGAAGTGGCTAGTACAACGACACGTCACGAACCGATCTCGCTCTGTGTGGGGACTGTATGATTTTTTACGCACGCGCCACATCAATGTTGTGAAATGGTATTCAAACATGCATGCACGCATCACCTCCATACATATGCATGTAGTGGTTGTCTTCGAACGGTACACTCCCTCGCGTGGTTATCAGCGACAAGCCTATATATTCATGGGCCCGCGTGGACATCCATGATCACCTTGACCAACAACAAGATAGGTTACCATGGCGGATTCTTCCTTTGGTTAGTGTTATCGTAGTATAGGTCATGGTGAGATTCAGACCAAATTAAGTTTGAGCGCATATACTATGCACGCATGCATGCATGAATCCCCATTGTCGGCTTGAAGTGTGGTGTGACATACATATGCATCATCAACCTAACCCTCACTCAGTGTGGGGATTTCTAGTTCGAAAGCACGGTGCCACATCAAAGTAGTTCCATTGTGTATTCAAAAACACACCTCTCCATACATATGTTTGGGCCACACGCATGCAGTGGTTGTCTTTGGGGACTAGCTACTTGCGTGATTATTGGCGAGCTAGCCCATCTCCGAGGTCGCATGGACGGCCATCACTTTGACCAACAACAAGAGAGAGTTGTACGACCAAGGCGGATTATTCTTGGTCCGTTTTACAATCCATCTTGGTGAGATGCCTCTCTAGCCCGCCGACTGAAAGTGGGTGTGTGTGTGGGGGGGGGGGGCTGCTACTTCGCACTTTGCTAGGTGAACCTCGGTTGGGGGGGGCATGCATTCATAGCTTAGGATTCCCTTCATGCCGACACGAGGGGGGGCAAGCGATACCGTGCGCTTTGCGAGATAGGTGCCACATCGAAATTGCATTTGGTATTTGAACATCAAACCACCCTTTTCATACATAAATTTGGTCCACATGCAAGTGTGTTCATGTTCTAACCCTCTCCCGCGTCATTTTTCACCAAATTTATGAACATTAGACAAGTCGGATGACGCAACAGACACGGTTCACTCAAACTAACCTGTGCCACGCCGGTGCCCCTATCACGCACTTCCGCATAGTACATTGGGCTCCACGAGGCTTTCCCTCTCAGAAATATCTACCCGCCTGCAGCTTTTTTCTGTTTGATAACACACAGTTATTATGTTTCGACCGTGTGTGATGTTTCTTGTTCCCAATCCAGCCTGCATCCCTCAAAAATATCTGCCCGCCTCGAGGGTTTTTCTGTTTCATAACACATGGTTGTTATCTCCGGACTGTGTGCGATGCACCATCATCAAAATTTTCAATAGCCCCGGCATTTGACTCCTGCGTAGTAAAATTTCCAGTACCCGCGTCATTTCCTCAAACACACCCCCCGCCCCCCCCTCCACACACACACACACACCAAAACCTCCTCGGCCGCGCGCGCGCACACACACACAACCCCTCCCTCGAAACCCTAGCAAGGTCCCCGCCACCGCCGTCACTGCCGCAAGGCCTCCATTGTCAACATCTACCAGTTTGCCCGTGCAGATTACCCACTGATCTCCATACCCAGGCCACCCTGAGTTTCTTAGATGACACCTGCCAAATGCCCCCTTTCCCATAGATCCCCATCCCCATCCCCATCCCCCACTCCAGAGCGTCGCAGCCTAAGCCCGGCTACGCTTCCCGTGGAGCTCGAGGAGTGACTGGCCCAAAAGAGGTGTATCGCGGTCTCTTCGCCCGACGTCGCCGAGGAAGCTGACGACCATTACTGGCCGCAGGCACTCAATCAGTGGGCTAGAGTATGCGGTTATGTCGCGGACACCGGCTACGATAACGAGGTCGTCGACAGCGATGGCCTGAGGCGGGCTATGTCACAGGTTAAGTGGCCCACCCCCAACCCCTCGGGTTCAACCGCCGTCAAGCCCCTTTTGTCATTTCTGAAGGACACGTTCTGCGACGCTGGCTTGGGATCCACAGCTTCCAAGTCAGACGTCATCGACGCCGACCACGAGGAGGGCACCCTCTCCGGCTCTTCCAAGGGGAAAGAGCCCATCTGCTCTTCCAAGGGGAAAGAGCTCGTCTGCGACATCAGGGAGGGCACCCTACAGCCGTGCTCTTCCAAGGGGAAGGAGCCCATCGGCGACAACATGGAGTGCATCCAGGGTCCATGCTCTTCCCACGAGTACTAGCCCATATATGACAAGTGAGGAAACCCATGATTTGTTTTGCTGTGCCTCTTCACAGGGGGAAACCCATGATTTGTTTTGTCGAGTCCCTTTTGTAGTGTAGTGAGAATATGTCCAGTTTTAATTGCTATATTTGGTTGTTTGCAGTATGCCTTGTTTATTTCAGTTGTTCACAATGTGATGCTCTATATGTGCAATTATTTACTGTGCAGTACATTTCATCAATCCAGTTTTAAACATACTGATAGGAATGCATATATTTGCTTACTATTATGCATGTTATAGCTAGCATATGCCTCTTTTAAAGTTTTTTGATTGTTCGATTGTTTGTAGTTAGCATATGTCCAGTTTCAAATGCTATCTTTGGTTGTTCGTAGTATGCCTTGTTTATTCTAGTTATTCACAACGTGATGTTCTATATGTGCAAGTATGAACTGTGCAGTTCAATTTCATCAATACCAGTTTCAACAATACCACTATGAATGACTACATTTGGTTGCTGCATCTTGTAGTTAACACACCTTTCCATTTTTATTTAACAATAACCAGTGTACTTAGACCGGCACAATACCAGTTTGAATGACTATGTTTGCTTGTTGTTAAATGTTAGGCCTGTTGCAGTTAACACACCTTTCCACTTGTTTTTCTTTACTAGCGTGCTTAAACCTGCACGCTTAAGCTATCTTTTGGAGATTATTTTGTCTGCCATGGATAATTTTGGTTGATGTTTAGCCTATTGTGCTTAACATGCCTCTCGATGTACCTACACAGGACAATTTTGGGAACGACTGCTGTTTTCCATCGAGGTTAGTTTGATCCCATGGCTTATATATACTCACTGTTCAGGATATCGGTAGCTGGTACCATATAGGCCGGGGACTGATAAGGGACTAATCGGTGAATTGGACTTTTAACTAAATATATCTGTAACCCATTTATTGTTAGGTTAACTAGGGTCATATGTAATATATCTGAGGCTACATAGCAACATGCACTGTACTTAATGTCAAAATATGCAATCCTAGGCTACATAGCAACAAGGAAGAGTGTTACCTTAATGTTCTGATGATGTCTAGATATACGTAGAAGAGTAGCAACAACAACAACACAGCCCTGTTTGGATACTCAACTTAGCTAGAGGTTAGAGTTAGTTTCTAGCTCATGACTAACCCTGAACTAACTCCATCCAAAGAGGTGTTTGGATGACAGGGTTAGATTGACAATAAATGCACTAGGAGAACTAGCTCCAATTAGCACCTCTTGGGTTGGATAGTTTTTTTGGGTGGGTTAGATGCAACTAGCTCAAACTAGCTCTCATGTTTGGATATACTTTAGGGCTATTTGAGCCCGAACTAGCTCAAACTAACTCTAACCCATGGATACAGCAGCAGTTAATCAGCCGATAATTTGTAAGAATGCAATAAACTCCTTCCGGCCCATAATATAAGTTGTTAATTCATCTAATATGTGAGTATATTGCATGTTATAAGATATTATAAAAGAGTGTTGTACTACATCATTGTGCAATTGTTGTTTAGCTTCTAATATTAACTTGGTGATTTTAGGTACATATGTCATTCGTAAAGATCCGCGCTTCGACACTTTCTACGTATGGGGAAATGAAATATCGATGAACCAGCATCAAGTGAGGAAGCTGATAAAGACTGTTAGTAAAATGGGTCAAAAGATGGCAATTAAACTATTTGTTTACACTTTATCCAAGACAACAATGAACTGCAGGATGGTAAGTAAGAACTCTGCGGCCTTCTTTTTACTGCCCATAATGAGTTGTGTTAGATAACAATGTCTGAATCTTTTTCCTTTGTAGTGGCTCCCAAAGCAGTTTACTCAAGATTACCTCTCAACCTACATGATTGGTGGGCATGCAAAGGTTAAAGTATTTCTACCAGAACACGATGATTATCTAGATGTTTTCATGAAGGATGGGCGGTTGGCCATCACAAGGGGTTGGACTAGAGTTGTGCATGCGTTCTGCATGGAGGAGGGCACAATATGGGCATTCCGCTTCACCTTGTTCAGCAACCAGAATGTATTTCGCCTTTTTCTTTACCGTCTTTAATAGTACAAGTATACAACTGTGGTTCATCATTCTTTATTTGGTTCTTATGTAATTCTTGAACATATGTACCTATGAATCGAGTAATGCATTGGTTGTTTGAACCTGATGGATATGAATAAAGCTACAACATACATTGAAATTCAAATTCAAATCCGGTACAATTTGAAATAGCTGCAATTAAACTACGGTGAAATTACGCTCTCCAGGTCGTTACGGCACACACGGTTGGTAAAACACAAACGTTTGCGATATACACCATAATCCGACATGGTTCACAGAGAGGAAATGTGTGCAAGCATGCACACAATTGCCGTTTGCAAAGCGTGTGCGATGTCAGAAAATATCACAAACGGTGCGGGCAAACTAAATGTTTGTGATAGTTGCCTTATCGTACATGATTCACAACCATGAACTGTTTCTGATGAAGTATGCATCATAAACGTTGCACCACACAATAGCGTGTGCGATAGTTGTTGTGTACGACGATGTTACGACGGTCTGACATTTCATAATCCTGTCCGACACTCGTATGACGATTAGCTAATCTTCTTAATTAGTTATCGCATACGGTTTGGGAAAAGCGAATGTGTGTGATTGTCTGCTTATCATACACGTTCTATAATACTGAACCGTTTGTGATGGGCCGCGCATCGTAAATGTAGCACCATAGAATACCGATTGCGATGGCAATGCGAGCACAAATGAGTAGGAGTACTATATATGCATCTTGGCTCCCTATCCCCGACGGTTTTGGGTCGTGTGGGAAGGACCCCCCTATCGCCCACACTCACTTGGCGACGGTTCCAAATGCTGTCGCGGAAAGGGGTTAAAAACCGTTTGTATAGCACCTCGCTGTACCAGTGTTGATTCAATGAATTTGCCCTGAAGAATGTCCTAGGGGACTTTGAGGAGCATAGGACCTTGGGAGAAACACTATTACGTCACATACAGTGGCCATGAAAGGAAATAGACTTCATGGATGAGATCCCTGAAGCCCTGCCAAGAGCAACCAATGTCGCCCCTCAACCGGTGACGCTCTTCTTGCCAAGTCAGCTCTCACCTGCTTCCCCCAAGGAACCTAATACTCGTAATCCGATGGCTGATGCATCAACCTGTGATCAACCCGCCTGACTTGGTGCCATACAGGCCATGTCATCGTCCACCCCAGAGCAGCTAGTGGCAAGGCCTACAACTGCTGAAGACACACCACCGGTTCAGATGCCGGCTGCTGAAGTAGCGGGGGGAGACCCAGCTGCACCACATGCTAAGCAGACCAACCTGGTGGAACAGACTGCTAAGCAGTCTGATGCTTCGGAACCACCTGCTAAGCAGTCTGTAGGTCCAGAACCGACTGTTCATTAGTCCGTCGGTCCGCAGCCGTGCGATCAGCATACCATTGCGTCAGCACTGCCTGCTCAGCAAACCAATGCGTTGGCACGGCCTCCTCAGCACAGTGACAAGTTGGCACACTGGTGCAGAGACGTGCTACACAAATGGTTTTTACCCCCTTTCCATGACGGAGTTTTAAACCGTCGCCTAGTGAGTGTGTGCGATAGGGGGGTCCTTCCCGCACGACCCAGAAACCGTCGGGGATAGGCCCTCCGGCCACACAGGCGGGGGACAATGAGCTCGTGTGCGATCGGGCGAGGCATCGAAGCCCAATCATTTCCGTTCGTATGTACATCCCACACAGTGAATCCCAGAAAAATGTTTCTGTTCGTATGTATATCACACACAGTTTATTGTGTGGAAATGTTTGTGCAAGGTGGCCTAACGCAAACAGTTCTTTCCCGGAAGCCATGTGTGATTGTTATTTGATCCAACACGCCTACTTTCTAGAAACCGTATGTGTTGTTTGAGTTCATCGCCCACGGTGTTGTCTGAGTAACCATCTGCAATAGAAAACCCTAATAAGAAGGGTAATTAGCCTATTATTGATAATCCATGTAGTCATCAAATTGACATTTCTTATAAAACACACCAGATATTTCATATTCATATACCGGCAACCAGGATTTCATAATCGAATTACATCAGATAGCTTCAGCACTCAGTTACACCAAAAGGGATATAGCTAGCTACGCCATTAACAACAGCACCAAGTTTCAAATGCAACATCGAAAACCTTTGGAAAAGTAGCATCATACACGGTAAATGGGCAGATGAATCTCATCTGGGAAACTGCAGAAGCGGAAGGCGAATATTGAGCCTTCAGTGATGTTGAACGTCCTTGCAACTTTAGGCCAGTGGCTATGGATAATTGCCCACCCAACCTTCGTCCTCTTCAGGAAGACTTCAATATTGTACCGTGGGTGTTGAATGAATACCTTCCTCGCCTATTGACCATGCAAGTGGTTTGAGAGGTAATAATTGGTGAAGTGCTTTGAAAAGTACTGAAAAAAAAGATATTCATAAATCCCTGTTATAAATTTTGAAATGGCACAAGGGGTAAAAACAAGGTAAAAGAGTTAGTACCATCCTATAGTTGACTGAATTCTTCTTCATTGTGCAAACAAATATCTTGCTATTATTCGTCGCAAGTTTCTTCATCCTAACAATCTTTCTGAGTTTCTTGACTTGACTGATATTCATGGACATCTCATTTCCCCATATGCAAAATGGGTCGAACAGTGGATCTAAGCCTCTCATAGCAGGACCTTACATGTGCAAGACCAAATTGTAAGAAACCTAAATATTAGAATGAATCCTGCAACTGCACAATAATGTGCTATTAGCGAAAGGACCATGCATGAGCACACCTCAATGGTAAATCGCAGTGTCTCCCATTGTTTCCCTGCAACACATACAAGGAAGATCTTGATCAGGTTAACTGTAGTATCAGTAGAGTATGTATTGAGTACAGCCAAATTCGATTTATTTCTCACATGCATAACAATACAAAATTGTACCCACAACAAATGAAAATCAAATTGCAGAATTGAACCAAACAGTTAAATGGACAGCAGACCAAATGAACCAAAACAGTTAACTGAGCACGACATTGCAAAATAGAAACATGTACTAGAAGATAAGACAGTTAACGAAACAAAGAATGATTGAGAACAGTACTACGAAATGTAGCAATTGTTGGACCAAACTGTTAAATGAACATTACATTTCAGAATATCATATTGCATATTAACATTACAGAGGACAAATCACTAGAAGGCACTGGCGGTGGCCTCGAGAAAACAGCACGAATTCTATTTTTAAGTAGACAACCGCGTGGCGGTGTCGACGGTGGCCTCGAAGACGAGGTGTTCCTCCAAGATCTGGTGGTCAGCACGCATGGCAGCCATAGCGACCTCGTCCACGCGTGCCATTTCAGATTCCGGACACCACCTGGTTCCGAACATGGAAGAACTCACGTCGCAAGCAGAATACAGGTCATACGAGTGGATGCTGGATACAAGTCTTGACGTTGGATGCAATTTCGGGGGCTACTGAGGGAGTCATGAACTAAGGGGTCCTCGGGGCGACGGCCCATTGTACGTGGGCTGGACTGGTGAAGCCGTATATTGACAGGAGATCTATGAAGCCGTAGTGTGCCCTCCAAGTCAAGAAGGCGCAATATCTCTTTAAACCCTTGTTGTAATCTATCTTCGGTAACCCTAACCCTATCGATGTCTATATAAACCGAGGGTAGTAGTCATTAGGGTTAGAGCTACATTCATCACCTCATAGCCTTAGGGTTTAGCTCATGCTGATCTCGAGGTAGATCTACTCTGTAAACCATGTTATACATTCAATACAATCAAGTAGGAAGTAGGGTTTTACCTCTTCGAGAGGGCCTGAACCTGGGTAAACACTGTGTTCGTCGTCCATTGTTACCCATTGATCCTAGATCCACAGCTCAGGACCCCCTACCCCGAGGTCTGCCGGTTTTGACAGCGACACTCGTCCTTCCGTGGTGCTCAGCCACCGTTCGATTTGGAGGGAGAATAGGAGACCCCAACGAAAACAAGCATGCTAGTGGCAGACCCAAGGATGCGCAGTGATTGCGCCAGGTCCATGCTCCAGTTCTTCTGTTGGGTGAGCTTCTTCACCCTTCTTGTCAAGGAGATGTTCATGTCTAGCTAGGTTCCTACAAAGGGGATTCTTTTTGTTTCTTTCAGTCGACCAGATGCTCAGATCTAGCTGGGCTTTCATATAGAAATTTTGTTGTCTTTTTAAGTTTGTTGGGTACCTCAGCTAAGTTTCTGCAAAGTGGATTTTTGTTTGTGACTGCTCAGGAGATTCTCTCGGATCTAGCTATATTTTTGAAAGTTTTTTTGTTGGTATTCTTTGTTTGTTTGGTACCTTGATTTTTCCTCCTCGAGAAGGGGATAGATTTGTCTTGGAGCTCCTTTTCTCTTTATAGAGGAGTCTTTTGTTCCTTTGCTTGATTTGGCTCCTGGCGTGGGCATCTGTTTCAAGAGGGGAGGACATACAATCCATGCAAGTGTGCTTAGTTGTTGTATGTATGGCAGTTGCAGCATCTTGCCAATTAGTCCCCACTAAAGTTAATTTACCTCTCCATCTTTTTGTCTCATGGATATCGATGCGAGTACTGTAGGTAAATAAATGCTAGAGATTACGACCCTTGAGTAGTTTTCTCTAAATAGAAAATATATTATACAGAAGAAAATTAGTCATGGATATTTTAATTGTATAGATGTTTTGCTATGGTTCTAAATAGCATCTGTACCAGTTACTTCCAAAGCACAGTTCCATACTTTTCTTTGATTATCAGTATTGCTACATGGATAATAATCATTTTTATTGCAAAGTATGTACTACATTACACAAATCAGCGTGTTTTCCCATAGAAATACATGCGGCGCGGAAGCAGCGACAGTCATGTTCTCAAGTTTGAAAGCCTGTAATATAAGACCATGTATCTTAGTTATTTTGGCATCTCTATCCTTTACATTGTAGGGTGTTTTGCATAACAAACAGTGAGGTCTACGTATGTAGATTTGCAAGTTAAATTCGCCACACCTTTGAAACCTGTAGTTGTTTACTATTCTCTTAAATCTTTAAACTTTGTGCTTCATTCCTTTAATTTCATAACTAGGAGGGTGCAGATAAATAAGAGTTGTTGGCAGCAGCAACCTACGCATGTGGAAACAGTGGCTATGGCGGCTCAAAGGGAAGTTGTGGCTGCTAGACAGCAACACACAACTTAGTGGCGGCTAAAAGTACATATAATCTATTTCTTCTTGGAGCTATCTACTATCATATTATGACTCAGTGCTAGCTGAAGCTTCTATTTTCTCGCCTTTTGTGGTGGCGATTATTCCTTCAACTGCAGTAGTTTTTCTACGTGCCATTGTAAGTGTAGGTTTTCTATGGTTAAGCCTCTCACATTGCAAAAAGCTACATTCCATTGTTTTTCTACGTGCCACTGTAAGTGTAGGTTTTCTACCGGTTTCAACATAGATAATTAGCATGCGAGAGGCTTAACTGTAGCTTTTTGTAATGCTAGACGGACATATTCAGTACTGAAAATCTAGACTGTTCTTTCCACTCTATAACAACTTCTATGCTTGCGCCACCATGATATCACTACAACATTTCCCTTTAAAATTTTATTAGTTGCACATAAACTGAATTGATTTACTAGTAAAAATCTGGACAACTCATTCTAGTCGATAATAACCATTGTGGCATTACCATGATATGTCATGTATTTGCTCCGATTCCTAGTATGTTGCAAAAAGTACAATAAGAGATAGAATGTATGCACTATGGCTAGCAGTAACATTTTTTGACTCGTACAACATTTGATCTATCTATTTATGCAGGCTTTTCCTCATGTTGCAACCTTTTCCCATAGAATCAAAAGGAATTAGATGGAAGAAATTGCAGGAGTTTTACTTCGTGTTCCATTAGTCTTACTTTTGGAGGCTTGTCTATAGTCTTAGTGTTGGAGGTGTGTCAATAGTAGTATTAGTTTTGGAGGCTTGTCTATATTAGCCTTATTTTTTGGATTACGTTTCTTTCCACCTGCATCCTCTTCATAATGGATTACGTTTCTTTGTTATTGCCATGTGTTATTTTTCTCATTACTGTGATCATCAGCGCTCTTAACAGTGGTTGTTCTTGCTTTATGGCTGCCTTCTCAGTGCACTTTTATTAGTTCTAATACATTAATATAATATGCTCGATTGACCATATTAATTATATATTTCACTTCATCGGGGCTGTGGTGGAAGTGTTGGTTAAAATATTTTGGTGGTAGTGTATAAAACTAATTGTTGTACACCATTGTCAAGTGCACTTTTGAGCTTTAAGTAGACAAATGTGGTCATAATTACTTTAAAGGATTGTTAGTATATATTACTGTTGAATTTCCATGTTCAGTTATTCACACTATATTATTGCTTGATTCTGATAGCTTGCTATTATTAGAGCAGGAATGGTAATCCTGGTGTGACATTCAAAAGCAGTCAAGATGGTGAGGTTTAGAATGGAGGAGCTCCGTGGAATTATGGATAAAAAATATCCATAACATCTCTGTCATTGCTCATGTCGACCACGGTATGTGACCGAGCAGTGACAGTTGTGTCTAATTATCAATTTTATATAGTAGAGTCTTCTTGATTGATGATTTTGTAGCCTTCTCTTAGTTGTACCATATTAATTCTTAAAACTGGATCATTTAAAATTAGTTAGATTTAATGAGTTGTTTCACTGTTTTCAAATAAGTAGTTTAAGCCCTTATTGTGTTCTGGAGCTTATTCTTTCTGCCCTTTTATGATCGATTTATGCTCTCACAAGCTTAAAACTATTGACATATAATCTCATGGCTCAAAATCTTAGTTGTTGAATGTATTAAAATTTATAAGATCTGGAGTTTGCACCATATTTCATCCAGCGGTATTCCCATTAACTGAATGTTAAGAGCACTGATGATCCCAGGTTGTACATTCAGTTACTGGGGAATGCTTTTATCTTGCATGCCAGTTTTACATTTACTTTTTCAATAACGAGATGACCATGAACAGGGTATCAAGGTATTTGCCTTGGCATTACTAACGTTGTGTTCAGATTACTAAAAGAAGGACTGATAGCGGCATACCTTAACTCGACTGATGCTTTAACTGCTGCCTCTCTAAGCCTTGATTAGCCATGGAGATACTCAAGTTCCAAAGCCACAAGTGAGGCCGTCCTTCTAAGATCCTTTCATCCCAGTTCATTAATTTGTTTGAAATATATATCTATATTCCAAAATTCCTCAATCTCTAGCTGGCCTCTAGGTTATCAGATGAAATCCGGTTAAATTTTAGGGAGGTTGAGTAGGAGTGTTTGGAACTAAAGGCTTTGTTGTTGTTTGAGTAGGAGTATCTCCCTTTTCCGTATAAATTTTGTTGCTATGAATAGTTGCATTGTTACTTGAGTGAAAAGTTCCTGGGCGTACTATGTGTTCCTCTAGACTTGGTTGAAAGTATTCCTTCTGTTATCCAGTTTCTCACTATGCATGTTACCTTTGTTGCTGAATTTTGCCTACAGTTTATATATAGTAGACTCACATGATTACCTGATGACTCGTTCACGCAAGAACTATAGTTAATTTTTTCCTTTTCTGCAATGATGGTCATAGCCCTTTGATTCTACAAACCGCAAAGGAGTGAAGTGTAGAAAATATGTCCATTGTCATTGAATTGGTGGGATTGTCACCAAGTTAGTGCTGTAGATTATTTCTATTTTAGAGCAAGAAGCCAAACCATGTTGTTCATTGTAAATCTAGAAAAACTTGTTTATTGTCACTTCTATATCTGTTATAAACTTTTTTTCGTGATGTGGTACTTGTCAATCTTGGTTTGCCCTTCCATTTCAAGTTTGCCCTTCAATTCCAGCAGACCAAAAAGTCCTTGTTTCTTCAATTGGTTTCTCATTTCATATTTGCACTTCTATTACAGTACAACATTTCATAAACATGGCATTGGGCATTGTTTGTCCAGTTCCCTTCAAAAAAGAAGAGATGGCTATAGAGAGTGGATCCTTCTAACATAACAGAGCAGAGGAGTGGGAACTATAAACATGCCTCACTGAAGAGATGAAAAATGTTGTGCAAGGTATTGTTTGTTAAGCTCCTTCAAAAAATGAAGGAATTATAGTGCATCTGACCTATAAAGGGGTTGTGAAGAAAAAAACGCTTTGGATTCGGAGGAGTGGGAGGGCACAGTTTACCAACGGCGCAAGGACAATGCGTGACCTTGATTCCAAAGTTCCAGCTAACATAGCAGAATTGTATAGAGAGGATGCCTGCATTTTGAAAACTCTATTACATAGCTTGAGGCTACGTTTCTTTCAATTTTCATTATTAAAAGGATCCTTATTATTTCCAAATTGTCAATTATTTTCAAATAGCTCTTGGTTTGAAATCGGACCTTGCGCCATTTGGCGCAACGGGTACTATTATTATACATCTTATTATTGACAGCAAGCCTTCATTGTTTTTTATTAAGGACCCTCTAGTTAATTTGTAACCACATGGATTTCCTTTTCAACACCCACATGCATTCAGCTGGTCCCTGCGCCATATGTCCTTGCAAAATGAAACTATTTTCATCGACAACATGGCTTTAGCGGGTCTCTGTGCCATTTGGCGCAACGGGTCAACTAGTATAGGTAGATATGGTGGACTCATCTAGAACAACTTTAGTTTAGGGATTTGGATGCACAAGCAGTATTCCCGCTTAGTACACGCGAAGTCTAGCAAATAGGTTGAGAAGCGACCAGCTAGAGAGCGAAAACGGTCATGAACATGCATTGTGAATAATTAACATTGAATACTAGCATGAGTAGGATATAAACACCATGAACATAAATATCATGGAGGATATGTTGGTTCTGAATCAACTACATGTGTGAACGTGTGCCAAGTCAAGCAACTCGAAACATTCAGAGGAGGATACCATATCATCATACTACATCACAACTATTTTAATGCATGTTGACATCTAAAATAAATCATTATCCACTCCTAGCTACTTAATCCTGGCATGAGCAACTATAATCTCTAATTGTCATCATAAACATGTTTAATCATAATATGCTAAATCATAGAGACTGAGTTAAACATATTTACAAAAACAAAAACAAGTTGAGTTCATACCCGCCTTTCCTTGCCTCGGTCACTTCATCATATATTGTCATTATTGCCTTTCACTTGCATGACCGAATGATATGAAAATAATAATAGTGCAAGACTGCCATGGACTTAGCTGGAATCTGCAAACATTTTATTCAAAGGAGAAGACAAAATAATATGGGCTCTTTGTTAGATCAACAATAATGCGTATGAGAGCCATTCCACATTTTCATCGTGGTCTTCTCCTTAGTACGACTCAACAACAGAAAAGAATTTCAGAGAAACACACTGAAATATTTTTGTAGTTTTTAGTTTTTTCTTGAAAGAAGCAAATTAAAGAAGGGAGAAAAAATGAGAAAAACTATTTACACGGGAAAGCTCCCAACAAGTAAAAGAAGAACGAGAAATCTTTTTGGGTTTTCTTTTAATACTACATCTAATTTATATTAGAAAAAAAAGGAAATAAGCAAGAAATATTTTTGGGTTTTCTTGAAGTTTTTCAAACACACATGAAGAAAGCAAGAAAATAAATATAACATGGATAATACAATGAAAAAGTATGGACACCGACAACTGGAATGAAATGTGTGAACATAAATATAATGTCGGTGGGAAATACGTACTCCCCCAAGCTTAGGCTTTCACCTAGCTTGGTAATCACCATCCCTGGCTTGGGTAATAGTCAAAATGATAGCTCGTGGAGGCTCTAGGTGCGGCCTCCTTAGCTAGGCGGGCAGCTTCCACTGCTGCGTTGTACTCATGTGCCTCTCTCTCATAAATGTAATACCTTCCTTTACGCTAGTAGTCAAAGAGAGCAGGTGCAGGCAAATAATAGGTACAATAGATTTTTTATCGAACATCAAATTATAATTGTAATTCATGGCCCCATACTTAATGAACTTATGGCACTGCATAGCATCAAAGTCTAAATATCTAGTGGGTAAAACAGGATCATTAGGTAAAGGTGAAACCCTTAGCCTCGTAGCTAAGCGGGAGGCATAAATTTCTCCGTATAAATTACCACTATCAGCATTACGTTGCGGCCTCCGTGCAACAATTGCTCCAAGATTATATCGTTTAATGCCCGTTAAAGCAGTATGTATAAGGCTCAAATCTGGGGCACAGAGTGTGTTGCAGTCTTGTTTACCTACGACGCATTTGCCATTAAAGAGTGCAAAGTAACGGATGGAGGGAAATTATATACTTTTGATTCTAGCTTGTGCAACTCCCCTATCCTCACCACAACAGAGACTGCTCAGGAACATTTCATACTCAGATTTTGGTGGTTCATCTAACGAGCCCCAATATGGAATTTTGCATGCATCACAGAATTCCTCTAAAGGAATACTAGAGGTTCTATTGTGAAGGCAAAATGAGACTCTAGAATCACGAGAATGAAACTTAAACTCTTTGGTGAACGATTCTGTAAGGTTGTAGGGCTGAGTACACTTATCTGAGATGAAGGGGGCGAGCTCAGTGTTGTGAACATACTAATCAAATTCCTCTTTAATACACGCACCTATCATAAACTCGTCACACGGCCATAGGAACATTCTGGTGTCGGTATCCCGCACTGAACTTGCCCTTGATTCAACATAGGCCTGTCTTATCGAGCTTCCACTCGACGATGCCTCTGAGGACCTTCGCCTCGAAGAGCTCCTCCTAAAGAGGTACATTTTATTCATGAACAATTTTTGAAATTTTTGGGTCACCAAAAGATATCAATAAAACTTCACAAGAATGATAGTAACTACTCGTATGGATGCCTAGAAGCTATATCAAGCATTCAAACTACTTAGAACTCAAAGAATTCAACATGCAAGCTCGTTTTTAGCAGCACTAAGAGTAGCTAATTACTCAAAATATAAACCACTAAAGCAAAAACTAATTGGAGCAATGGAGGAGTCACATCCCAAGTAGCAATCCCCCAAAACAGTTTCAGAAACGGAGCTCCGAGCAAAGAGATCGAAAATCTCAGCTTTGGGAGCAAGAACACAAGAAAGAGAGAGAGAGAGAGAGAGAGAGAGAGAGCTAGAGTGATTTTTTTTCTAGAGGTGAGTGATGATGTGAGATAAGGGAGAGACTGAGGGGGTACTTGTGGGGCCCACTACCAACTAGGGCGCGCCAGGTGGGTGTGGCGCACCCTGGTGCCTAGTTGGCACCTGGGGCACCCCCTGTGGTGTATTCAGTAATAGAAATTCTCAAATATTTAGAAAAAAATCATGTTAAAATTTTAGGCCATTCTGAAAACTTTTATTTTTGGCCATTTTTTATTGCACGAAAAATTTGGAAAACAGGATAAACATGGCATTTATTGAATTTAACTAAACACAACAGAAAACAAAAGGTGAGAACAGAAGGTTGTGCTTACTAAATTCATCAACTACATGCCTCTCGAAAATAATCCATTAATAAGGTTGATCAAGTCTTATTAATAACCACTTTCGATTAGCATGAACCCGAAGAATCTTCGTAAAACACCAAGTTACCTCAATGGGAATATGCATATCCCCTACAATAAGTATTTCATATTTCTTTTTGAAAGTAGGAAGGGGAAGTTGAAAGCTTCCAATAATAATTGTCGGAGTCTTTTCAATAACATTAATACCATTCACTTGAAATTGTTTCTTCGAAAAATGCACCGTATGCTCATTACTATTGATATGAAAAGTGACCTTGCTTTTGATCCAATCAATAACAGCCCCTGCAGTATTCAAAAAGGGTCTACCAAGGATAATCGACATGTTGTCGTCCTCGGGCATCTTAAGTATAACAAAGTCTATCAAGATAGTAACATTTGCAACAACAACAACGGGCACATCCTTAAAAATACTGATAGGTATGGCAATTGATTGGTCAGCCATTTGCAATGATATTTCAGTAGGTGTGAGTTTATTCAAGTCAAGTCTTTTACACAAGGAGAAAGGCATAACACTAACACCAGCTCCTAAGTCACATAAAGCAGTTTTGACATAGTTTCTTTTGATAGAGCAAGGTATAGTTGGTATTCCTGGATCTCCTAGTTTCTTAGGTACTACATCCTTACAGGAATAATTAGCAAGCATGGTGGAGATTTCAGCTTCTGGTATTTTTCTTTTATTAGTGACAATATCTTTCATATATTTAGCATAAGGTGCCATCTTCAAAATATCAGTCAAACGAGTACGCAAAAAGGCTGGCCTAAGCCTTTCAACAAAGCTTTCAAATTCTTCCTCATACTTTTTCCTAGATGGTTTAGGCAGAAAGGGCATGGGTTTCTGAATCCATGGTTCTCTTTCTTTACCATGCTTTCTAGCAACAAAGTCTCTTTTATCATAACATTTATTTTTAGCAGGTGGGTTATCAAGATCAACAGCAGGTTCTGTTGAGCATCTACATGAACATCGTAATTGTCATTTTCATTATCACTAGGTGAATGTTCATTACCAGATTGTGTTTCAGCATCAGAAATAGAAACATCATTATTATCCTCAGAAGGTTTTTCTACCTCAGGTTCACTAGAAGTATGCAAAGTCCGATCATTCTTCTTTTTCTTTATCTTTTTGGAAGGACTAGGTGCATCAACATTAATTCTTTGGGAGTCTTCAATTCTTTTAGGGTGACCTTCAGGATAAAGTGGCTACTGAGTCATTTTACCTCCTCTAGTCATTACTCTAACATCATGATCATTTATGTTATTATTCATTTCATTGAGCAATTCACCTAGAGATTTAGCAACATGTTCTAATTGAGTTTGAACCATAGTAGCATGTTTACTAGGACCTTTGACATCATTAACAATTCTAAACAACAAATCACTCAATCGTTCAAACATGTCAGCATTTCGTTTCAACTGTTTCATAACATTTGCATTAAAATGATCTTGCTTAATAATGTAATTGTCAAATTCATACAATCATGGACTAGGAGATTTATTATCAGGGATATCACCTTCATCAAACTTTATAAAAGAATTTACCTCTACCACCAGTGGTGGTGTGTCAAGACCATGTATTTCTTAAGTAGGTGGTAAATTCTTAACATCTTCAGCTTTAATACCTTTTTCCCTCATACATTTCTTTGCCTCTTGCATATCTTCAGGACTGAGAAATAAAATACCCCTCTTCTTTGGAGTGGGTTTAGGCAGTGGTTCAGGAAGTGTCCAAACATTATCATTCTTCAATATATTATTCAATAATTCCTCCGCTTGTTCAACAGTTCGTTCCCTGAAAACACAACTAGCACAACTATCTAGGTAGTCCCTAGAAGCATCAGTTAGTCCATTAGAAGATATCTAGTATTTCATTTTTCTTAAGAGGATGATCAGGCAAAGCATTAAGTAATTGATGAAGCCTCCCCCAAGCTTGTGGGAGACTCTCTTCTTCAATTTGCACAAAGTTAAATATTTCTTGTAAGGCAACCTGTTTCTTATGAGCAGGAAAATATTTTTGAGAGAAGTAATAAATCATATCCTGGGGACTACGCACACAACCAGGAGCAAGAGTATTATACCATACCTTATCATCAACATTTAAAGAGAAAGGAAATAACTTGAGAATATAGTAATAGCGAATTTTTTTCATCATGAGCAAATAGGGTGGCTATATCATTTAATTTGGTAAGATGTGCCACAACAGTTTCAGTTCCATAGCCATGGAAAGGATCAGATTCAACCATAGTGATTCACTCTGGGTCAACAGAGAACTCATAATCCTTATCAGTAATAAAGATAGGTGAACTAGCAAACTTAGGATCATATTTCATTCTAGCATTCAAAGATTTTTCTTTCAACTTACATAGCAATGTCTTAAGGTCATCTCTATCCTTACGAGCAAGAAAGTCTCTAGCTACTTCTCCATCCATAACATAACCCTCAGGTATCTCAGGCAATTCATATCTAGGAGCACTAGTTCCAATAGGTGAATCATAGTTTTCAGTTTCAATAATCTCATCAGTTTCAGTAATTTCATTGGTTTCAGCATTCTCAATTTCTTTGACTTTAGCAATTTGTTCATCAAGAAATTCACCTAGTAGCAGAGTATTATGAAGCAAGGTACTAGCATCATCTTAAGCATCATTCATTGCATCATGCATAGTAGAAGTGGCATCATCAATTACTTGTGACATATCAGAAAAATAGTAGGTGGTGGTGTTGCAAGCTTACTTAAAACAGAAGGTGAATCAAGTGCAGAGCTAGATGGCAGTTCCTTACCTCCCCTTGTCTTAGAGGGAACGATCTTGGTTCTATCATCCTTAAGATTCTTCATAGTGATCAACAGATATAAATCCCAAGTGACTCAACAAATATAGCTATGCTCCCCGGCAACGGCGCCAGTAAAAGGTCTTGATAACCCACAAGTATAGGGGATCGCAACAGTTTTCGAGGGTAGAGTATTCAACCCAAATTTATTGATTCGACACAAGGGGAGCCAAAGAATATTTGTAAGTATTAGCAGTTGAGTTGTCAATTCAACCACACCCGGAGACTAAATATCTGCAACAGAGTGATCAGTAGCACAGTAGTATGATAGTTTGATAGCAGTAGCAGTGATAGTAGCAGTAACAGTAGTAGCAACAGTAGTAACTTAGCAGGAACAATATGTGAAAAACTCGTAGACATTGGATCGGTGATAACGTTGGATAATATTCATCATATAACAGTCATAATCTAGGGAGACACAGAACTAGCTCCAATTAATCAATGTAATGTAGCCATGTATTCCGTAAATAGTCATACGTGCTTATGGAAAAGAACTTGCATGCCATCTTTTGTCCTACCCTCCCATGGCAGCGGGGTCCATAATGAAACTAAGGGATATTAAGGCCTCCTTTTAATAGAGAATGAGAACAAAGCATTAACACATAGTGAATACATGAACTCCTCAAACTACGGTAATCACTGGAAAGAATCCCAATTATTGTCACCTTGGGGTATGCGCATCATAACTCGTAATAGGTGCATCAAACTTGCATGGTAGGATCAAGAACACAAATATATTGGTGAAAACATAAAAGGTTCAGATCTAAAATCATGGCACTCGGGCCCTAGTGACAAGCATTAAGCATAGCAAAGTCATAGCACCATCAATCTCAGAACATAGTGGGTACTAGGGATCAAGCCCTAACAAAACTAACTCGATTACATGATGAATCTCATCCAACCCATCACCGTCCAGCAAGCCTACAAAGGATTTACTCACTCCTGGCAGTGAGCATCATGAAATTGGTGATGGAGGATGGTTGATGATGATGAAGATGGAAGATCCCCCTCTCCGAAGCTCCGAACGGACTCTAGATCTGGCCTCCCGATGAAGAATAGGAGGTGGCGACGGCTCCATATCGTAAAACACGATGAAACTTCCTCTCCTATTTTTTTCTTGGAAAATAGGAATTTATGGGTCCAAGATTAGGGTCAGCGGAGCCTTGTGGGCCCCACTACCCACCAGGGCGCGCCAGAGGGGGGTGGCGCGCCCTGGTGCCTAGTGGGCAGCTGCCCCCCCCCCCTCCAGTGGGTCTTGGTTCCAGTAATTTTCTTTTATTCCAAAATAATTCTCCAAAAAGTTTCTTCCAATTCCGAGAACTTTTATTTCTGCACAAAAACAACACCATGGTAGTTCTGCTGAAAACAACGCCAGTCCAGGTTAGTTTCATTCAAATCATGCAAAATAGAGTCCAAAACAAGAGCAAAAGCATTAGGAAAAGTAGATACAACGGAGATATATCAGTCCCTGATCTTTATTGTACACATTTGCTTGTATGATTAGTGTACAATTGAATCAGGGTGTCACAAATTATTTCTGTTCTCACTACGAGATCGCGCTAAAACTTGGTTTTCATCTTTGCCATGAATTAGTACTGATTCTTGGGATAAGTGTAAGGATGATTTTATTGCCAAGTATTTTCCTCCCGTGAAAATTATTTCTCTTAGAAATCAAATTATGAATTTTAAGGAACTTGATCATGAACATGTTCGCCAATTTTGGGAGAGGATGAAATTTATGATAAGAAATTGCCCTACTCATGGTTTAAATTTATGGATGGTCATACAAAAATTATATGCGGGGTTGAACATTGTTTCTAGAAATCTTTTAGTCTTCGCCGCGGGTGGTACTTTTATGGAAATTACGTTAGGAGAAGCTACCAAATTTCCCGATAATATTATGGAAAATTATTCACAATGGCATATGAAAAGAACTCCCACTAGTAAAAAGTGAATTCGATTGAAGAAATTAGTACTTTGAGTGATAAAGTTGACGCGCTTATGAAAAGTGCTGCTAGTAAAAATGCTCCCATTGATCCTAATGGTCTGCCAATGTCCACTTTTATTGAGAAAAATAATGGTCCTATAGTTGTGAATTTTGTCTCGTGAAACAATTTTAATAGCAATGCTTATAGAGGTAATTTTAATCCTATGCCGTTCCCTAGAAATTCCTCTAATAATTATGGTAATTCCTATGGTAATTATAATAATAATAGGATGCCCTCTGATCTTGAAAGTAATATTAAAGAATTTATTAATGCTCAAAAAAATTTCAACACTACGATAGAAGAAAAATTGAGTAAACTTGACAATATGTCTAGGAGCCTGGATAGAATTGTTCATGATGTGGAAAATCTAAAATATAAAGTTTTGCCACCCAAGCTTGATATTAGTGAATAAATTAAAGCTCTTTATGTCTCCATGGATGAAAGTAAAGAAAGAACCGCTAGGTTGAGGGCTAAGCGAGAATTCTTAGAAAAAGCGATTATGCACAGTTTTTATCGTAGTAATGATGAAGACATTGAAATGATTGGTGTTTCTTCTATTGAATCTTTGTTTAGTGATATTAAACTTGATGAAAAGGCTATGTAAGAAGAGTCAACTTTAGCAAGAAGGCGTCCCCATAATTCGGAGGGTGAAAATCTTGATGAAAAAAATGATGAAAGTGTGTTTAGAGAGGTAAAAACTTTAAATAGCGATGTGCCCACTATTTTGGATTGCAAAGATATTAATTATGATAGTTGCTCTTTGATTGAGTGTATTTCTTTGTTGCAATCCATTCTAAACTCATCCCATGCTTATGAGCATAATAAGGCTTTTACTAAACATACCGTAGAAGCGATGATGAAAGCTTTAGAAGAAAAGCTAGAATTGGAGGTTTCAATACCTAGAAAATTATATGATGAATGGTAACCTACCATTAAAGTTAAAATTAAAAATTATGAGTGCAATGCTTTATGTGATTTGGGTGCTAGCGTTTCCACAATACCAAAACATATATGTGATGTGCTAGGTTTTACCAAAATGGATGAATGTTCTCTTAATTTGCACTTAGCAGATTCTACTATTAAGAAACCTTTGGGTAGAATAAATGATCTTCTTATTATTGCAAATAAGAATTATGTGCTCGTTGATTTCAATGACCTTGATATTGAATGTAATCCGTCTTGTCCCATAATACTTGGTAGGCCATTCCTACGAACCATAGGTATCGTTATTGATATGAAAGAAGGGAATATAAAATTTCAGTTTCCGTTAAAGAAGGGTATGGAACACTTCCCTAGAAAGGAAATTAGGCCACCATATGAATCCATTATGAGGTCCACCTATGGAATTAATCTCAAAGATGACAACACTTGAAACTATGCATTACGCCTAGCTAGGGGAGTAAAACAATAGCGCTAGTTGGGAGGCAACCCAATAGTTATCTTAATTTTCTTGTTTCTTTTTCTGTTTTTTTGTGTGCACACAATTATGCTACTTTTATGGTTGTGTTTTTGTGTTTTAATTAGTGTTTGTGCCATGTAAAGCCTTTGGGATGATTTGGATGATAGTTGCTTTGATTCTGTGCAAAAGCAGAAACTTTTGCGTCCAGTAGCAGAATTGTTAAAATTTGGTGGAGCGTGATAAATTTTTTGAATTTTTTACACATGATTGATATAAAACTTTACCACGTTTTCCTAACTTTCTAGAATTTTTGGAGTTACAAAAGTATGATCATTGTTCGAATTACTACAGACTATTCTGTTTTTGACAGATTCTGTTTTTGTTTGTTGTTCGCTTGTTTTGATGAATCTATGTATTGTATCGGGGGTATAAGCCATGGTGAAGTTAGAATACAATAGGTATAATGCAATAATAAAATATGAATGTGTTTGCAACAGTACCTAAAGTAGTGATTTGCTTTATTATACTAACTGATCTCACGAAGGTTGTGTTGAGTTTTGTGTTCTGAAGTTTTCATGTTTTGAGTGAGATCATGATGGATGAAGGAATAAGGAGTGGCAAGAGCCTAAGATTGGGGATGACCGAGGCACCCCAAGGTAATATTCAAGGACTCCCAAACAACTAAGTTTGGGGATGCCTTGGAAGTCATCTCCTCTATCTTGTACCGACCATCGGTAATTTTACTTGGAGATATATTTTTATTTATCACATGATATGATTTTTTCTTGGAGCGCCGTGTATTATATGAGTCTTTGCTTTGTTTGCTTTTTAGTTTTTCATAATCATCTTTGCTGGACACACCTATTTCAGAGGGACACACATTTTTCACGATTTGTTAGAATACTCTATGTGCTTCACTTATATTTTTTGAGCTAGGCAGTTGCTCTAGTAATTCACTTATATCTTTTTTAGCACGGCGGTGTTTATACTTCGAAGAAATAGATGAACTATCATGCTTCACTTATACCTTTTTGAGAGTTGATAATAGTAATGGTAATTTGCACAAGATATGAATTTGGTCCTAATGTGATGAATATTCAAGAAGGATATAATAAAAACTTTCATGTAGATCATTGGATATGATAAGTTTGATTCCTTGCAATAGTTTTACGATATGGAGATGATAATATGTCAGTTATGCTAGTGAGTAATTGTGATTTAGTAAGAATATTGGTGTTAAGGTTTGTGATTCCCTATGCATGCACGTAAACTCAATAGTTATGCAAGGAAGTTACATCCTACTTATGGTGCATTATTCAGTGTTAGTTATTCTCAAAGCATGTTTATGACCATTTTTGTTTTTCGGTTGGTTGCTTCTCAATCTATTTGCTAGCCTTCATTTGTACTAAGCGGGAATACTGCTTGTACATCCAATTCCTTAAACCTAAAGTTGTGCCAAATGAGTCCACTATACCTACCTATATGCGGTATTTACATGCCGTTCCAAGTAAATTTGCATGTGCCAACTCTAATTATTAAAAAAATATGTTTTGTATGTCTGTAGCGCTCATCAAGCGATAGGGGGTGGTCAATATCTTTCATGCTAGATGGGTTATTCTCAAGATGAGTGTTTATTCACTTGTCATTGCACGAGGAAATGGCCGGTAATAGGGATGCCCAATCCCGAAATGAAAAGAAAATACAACAAATTCCTTGGAAAGTTGAAAGTTTGGAAGGCACCCGTGGATACAGCAAGCCATGGATTGTGAAAGAATGGTGGAAAGGAAATAAACATTATTTTCTATTTGGGAATCACCTATAATGTGTCTCGCATGGGAGATTTTGGAAACTTTTGGTCGTGACATTGACAGGAAAAGCATGCCTCTCTCAAAAATAATTTTATCTCTGTTTTAAACCTTGAGCTGTGCCACCTCTGCAAATCTCTGCTTTCCTCTATGAAGGGCCTATGTATTTTACTTTTAAGCAATTTTTATTTTTATTTTGAGTCTCCATCTTCTCTTATAAAGCACCAATTGGAGAGCACTATTGTCATACTTGTGCATTGGGTGTAGTTAATATTGAGTGTGTTTCATGAATGGATCAATGACTGAGCATAATTTTTTTAGAGAAAAGGCATACGCCCGACTATACAAATAAAGCCACACGGCAGAGTACCAAACAGACCAACAACACGCACACAGTGCAACCACACCAACAACCACAAGTCGAAAAAACATAAGTTCATTGGCACGCAGGCCCAAATGACACACTAGAAGGCACGCAGGCCAACCACCTACTACTAAAAGGAAGGAAACCACATAGTTAGGAGGGAGTTGTGTCGGCAGGAGATGACATCAGATTGGCAGACGCTCGCACTTTGTTGATTAGCACCTCCATACCGTCCCGATACGCTCGCTTAGTCAATAATTTACACCGCTGCAAGAAGATAGACATTTTAAACAGGACATCAGCTTGTTTATTAGGAAAAACACCCTCAATGGAGAATTTATTCCTAGTAGTCCACAAAGACTAGCATAAAGCACCAAGCCCAGCCCAGAACAGCCTCTTAGAAACACCCTGGAGCTTCCAGCCAACAAACTTAAGTCCGAGAATGAGTTGGGGGCCCATGAAACACTCAACCAAGAGCGAACACATCCCCAGGCCAGCTTGGCCAGCGCACATCCAAAGAAAATATGGTTGGTGTCTTCCGGGGCAGAGCACAAGGCACAATTAGCAGAGCCAGGGCCATTCCTCTTCCGGATCTGATCAGCAGAAGGCAACCGACCTCTAAAGGCCTACCAGAGAAAGATCTTAATCTTAGGGGGAACCCTAGCAGCCCAAATTTGCTTGAACTTTGAAGTAGGGGATCCAGAAATAATCCTAGCATAAAGAGACTTGACAGTAAATTGCCCAGACGTCACATGGGGCCAAGCCACCGAATCCTCCTCCTCCGAGATGATAGGGAACAAAGCAGCAAGACAATCTAGTCCCCCAACTCTACGAGAGAAAGAGATCTCCAAAAGCCCATATCCCAATTATTATGAGAGAGCTCAAAGATTGAGATCTCAGGGTTGGTACAATAAGAAAATAAAACAGGAAAAGAAGAAGCTAAATGGGTATCGCCAGACCACCAGTCCAACCAGAAGGGAGTAGAAGCGTCGTTCCTAACAACAAACTTGACATGTTCGCGAAACACATCCCTCACTCTGATTAGGGGTCATTCCAAAATTGAGACCCACGTGACGCTGAAGCGAACATGAGACTACCGGAAGGGAAGTATTTAGCTTCCAGAAGATCGAACCAAAGGGTACCAGGAGATGCCGTCATGATCCTCCACCACCATTTAATGATGCGGCAATTGTTCATAACCAAGGTGTTCAAAATCCCTAGCCCCCCAAGGCTTTTAGGTCTACAAATGATATTCCATTTGACAAACCTATATTTATGCTTGTTATCAGAAGAATTCCAAAAAAGGCACCCCTATGCTTGTCAAAACCCTCATGTGTGCCCTTGGACAATCTGAAGAAACCCATGGTGAACATAGGGAGGGAGGAAAGACACGCATTAATGAGACAAACTTTCCTAGCCGATGTGTTGTATCTACCGCGCCACGGCATAACTCTGTTACCCACTTTAGAAACCAAAGGCTTGAATTCCTTTACACACAAATGGAAAGGAGGGATAGGAAGGCCCAAGTATTTGAAAGGGAAGGAACCAAGAGAGCAATTAAGGAGCTGAGACACCCTCAAGGCCTCAGCCTCATCTACCCCAGTCACGATCACCCCGCTCTTGGAAAAATTGATTTTGAGCCCCGACAAGGCTTCAAAACATAACAGAATGAACTTAAGGTTAGCAAGACAGGCCTCGTTCAACTCCACTAAAATGATCGTGTCATCAGCGTATTGAATGTGAGTGATGCCCTGTGGGAGGAGATGGGAAATAACAGGAGAAATATGTCCAGCCGAGGCAGCCCGGTCCAGCATGCATGATAAGGCATCGGCCACAAAGTTGAAGAGAATAGGCGAAACTTGATCGCCTTGCCGCAGGCCCCGACCATTGACAAAGTACTTGCTGACAGAGCCGTTCACTGCCACAGTAGTGTGCCCACCAGAAACAAGCTGCATCAATCTATGCACAAACCCAGCCTCAAACCCCTTAGCATGAAGAACTTGACGAAGAAAATCCCAACTAACCGAATTGTAGGCCTTCTCGAAATCAAGCTTGAGGATAGTAGCGCGGGAGCCTCTCGTCCTGAGATCATGAATGATTTCATGTAAACAAAGAATACCATCCAAGATGTATCTACCCTTGATGAAGGCAGACTGAGTAGGACTAATAGTATGATGAGCTACATGTGACAGCCTTGTCGCCAACCCTTTAGCAGGGAACTTGGCAAAGTTATTAATCAGAACAATTGGGCAAAACTGAGAGATAGAGTCAACACCCTTGACTTTGCGAATAAGAAATAAAATGGCACAGTTAAGTCGAGAGATGTCAATTGTCCCCAAACAAAAGCCTTGGATAATAGCACAAACAAGAGGACACAAGACCGTCCAAAATTGCCGAAAGAACGGGATAGAAAAGCCATCCGGGCCGGAAGCCAAATTTATGTTAGCAGAATTAATGACCAGTTCAATCTCTTCCACAGAAAGAGGAACCGAGAGGAACAAGTTTTCCTCCTCCGAAACACGCCTATCCTGATTCCAAAGATTGGGCGAGATGATAAAACCAGAAGCAAGCCTGGCAGCTAACAAACCAGCAAAAAAATTATGCACATGCTCTAGAATAAGGTGAGGATCATCTACTCGGACACCATCAATAATCAGACTATTAATCGAACATCTATGACGACGACCATTGGCAATGACAAAGAAATATGCAGTGAGAGAATCCCCTTTCAGGGTCCAATTAATCATGCCACACTGCCTCTAGTAAATATTAGCCTGTCGATGGAGCTGCATGAGGAGAGCCTCAAGATCATATTGCCAGCCAGCAGCCGAGAGCTCGGAGGAGTCAGCCTCCGCATCCAGCAATGAAACCTGCCCCAACAGTTTGCGCTTACTTTTGTGGGCTTCAACCGCGTGGTTACGACCCCACCCTTTAAGGAATTTATGGAGTTGATACGAACAGAAAAGACAATCATGCATAGGACCAAAAGAACGAACTCTAGAGTTTAGGAGGGAAGTAATCTTCCTAACAACCAAATCACAAAAACCCTCGACCAAAAGCCAGGATGCATCGAACTGAAATCTAGAAACTATAGCTCGAGAGGAAATGCCCAAATCCAAGATGAGAGGGGAGTGGTCCAAACCAACCTGGGGTAAGGCAGAGAGAGAGGCCCGAGGGAAAAGTGTATCCCAAGCAGAAGAAGACAAAACACAATCCAACACTAAACGAATCGGGTTAGCCTGATGGTTAGACCAAGTAAAACATGATCTGGTCCTAGGAAATTCCTGGAGGGCACAATCCGCAATAAAATCATTATACGCATCAGCCAACGGCCATGAGAAGTTAGAATTGCTCTTTTCAATAGGGAACCTAAGAAGGCTAAAATTACCACTGATAACCAATGGGATGTTACACGAGTCAATCTTAGCAGTAAGCTCATCCAAAAAAGTGGGGAAAGCGAATGATCGGCCGGGCCATAAACCACCATAATCTCCCAAAGAATGTTGAGACTATTGTGAAACACCACCATACTAGCCGAAAAGATCCCGTGATCAAAAGCAACAAAATCAAAACAATCCACCTTCACACCAATAACAATGCCACCCGAATGCCCAGACGCCGGTAAACAACGCCAAACAAACCAGTCGGCACCAGCAATCAAAGACGGTTCCGTGTTAGAAAAAGAAGCTTTGAAGGTTTCAATGAGGCAAACCAGATCGACATTAGCATCTCGCACGAAATCCCGAATTTTGTCCCGGCACCCCCTAGCACCGAAACCTCGGATGTTCCAAAACGCAGCTTTCATCTAAAAGAGAGGTTTTTGATACGGAGACTCGACCAGCTCGGGGCCACGCATGATTTAGCTCTATTAGACTGCCCCTTTTTGGTCGTTGTGGGAGGAAGGCCACAACCCTCCCCCGACACACCAGCAGCACCAGCAACACCCGCATCCGAGACCTCCACCTTCCCGGCAGCCGTCTCCTCTGCTCTGGCAATAGCAGCCTGAGCCTCCTCATTTAAATGAATCAGAGAAAGTAAAGAAGCAGGAGACCCAACATTGCAATTGATAGAGACACCAATGTCGGAGAGAATATTAAGAAGATGGGAATCAGGCATAGAAGGAAGCACCAAACGAACAGGGGAAGGAGGGTTGGCAGTACCTGGGGGGCAGAGGTCCTTGGCCGCAGCCTGGTGATGTCTACTACACAACTAGTTCTTGTAGACTTGTGTTGGGCCTCCAAGCGCAGAGTTTTGTAGGACAGTAGCAATTTTCCCTCAAGTGGATGACCTAAGGTTTATCAATCCGTGGGAGGCGTAGGATGAAGATGGTCTCTATCAAACAACCCTGCAACCAAATAATAAAAAGTCTCTTGTGTCCCCAACACACCAAATACAATGGTAATTTGTATAGGTGCACTAGTTCGGCGAAGAGATGGTGATACAAGTGTAATATGGATAGTAGATATTGATTTTTGTAGTAGGAAAAAAAACAGCAAGGTAGCAATTGATAAAACGGAGCACAAACGGTATTGCAATGCTTGAAAATGAGGCCTAGGGTCCATACTTTCGCTAGTGCAACCTCTCAACAATGCTAATAAAATTGCATCATATAACTATCCCTCAACGTGCGATGAAGAATCACTCCAAAGTTCCTATCTAGCGGAGAACATAAGAAGAAATTGTTTGTAGGGTACGAAACCACCTCAAAGCTATTCTTTCCGATCAATTTATCCTAGAGTTTGTACTAAAATAACACCAAGCTATTCTTTCTGATCGATCTAACCAAGAGTTCGTACTAAAATAACACCATATGATACACATCAACCAACTCTAATGTCACCTAGATACTCCAATGTCATCGCGAGTATCCATGAGTTGATTATGCGATGTGCATCAAACAATTTCAGATTCATAATACTCAATCCAACACAAAGAACCTCAAAGAGTGCCCCAAGATTTCTACAGGAGAAACAAAGACGAGAATGTGCATCAACCCCTATGCATAGATTACCCCAATGTCACCTCGGGAATCCACGAGTTGAGTGCCAAGACATAGATCAAGTGCTCTCAAATCCATAAAAGTATTCAATCTGATAAAACGAAATCTCAAAGGGAAAACTCAATTCATCACAACAAGATAGAGAGGGGAAAACACCATATGATCCAACTATATTAACAAAGACCGTGATACATCAAGATCGTGCCATGTCAAGAACACGAGAGAGAGAGAGAGAGAGAGAGAGATTAAACACATAGCTACTGGTACAAACCATCAGCCCCGAGGGTGGAATAGTCCCTCCTCGTCGTGGTGGCTGTCGGGATGATGAAGATGGCCATCGGTGATGATTTCCCCCTCCGGCAGGGTGCCGGAATGGGGTCTAGATTGGTTTTTCATGGCTATAGAGGCTAGCGGTGGTGGAACTTCTGATCTAGGGTTATTTCTGATGGTTTATCTATTTATAGGATTTTTCAGCGTTGGAATCACGCGAAGATGGGCCTCGAGGTGAGCACAACCTACCGGGGCAAGCCAGTCCCCTCTGGCGCGCCCTGGTGGGTTGTGCCCTTCTCGTGGCTCTTTTGGCCCTCCCACGAAGCTTCTAGTGCTTCTTTTGTTTCAAGAAAATTGTCAAAAAGTTTTGTTGCATTTGGAGAACTTTTATTTCTGCACAAAAAACAACACCATGGTAGTTCTGCTGAAAACAGCGTTAGTCCGGGTTAGTTCTATCTAAATCATACCAAAACCATATAAAGTTGTTGTAAACATGGCATGAATACTTCATAAATTATAGATACGTTGGAGACGTATCACCTGGCATTCCGCACGCTCCTGGGTGGGGACCGCAATGTTCTGGCGACGAAGGCCCTTCCTGGCCATCGAGACCAGAGACCGCAGTGGCACCATAATGGAAAGTGCTGCCGGGGAGGAGGCATCCCCTCCCGACTGACCAGTAGCAGCGGCACCGAGATCCTCGTCCAGGCGCCGGCATAGGCCCGTGACCTGCTGCTTAGCCCCAGACAAGGCCCGACTCTTAGCTAAAAACTTCTGAACCGAGGACTTCTTCTTCTTGAGCTTGCTGCTAGGGCTGGAGGGATTCATGGACGTAGTCGTCAGCACATCTACAATGCCAGACAATGAAGGGGATGTAGGGCGAGCAGGAATATTGGAGCACGCACCCGAAAATGGAGTAGACCTACCAAGATCCAAAGTTCCATTCTACATCATCTTGCCATCACCCTCCTTGGCCGCACTGCCCCCACCAGCAAGAGGCGCCCCAAAATCAAATAGGCCACGAGACTCAGACCCCATGGCCTCCCATTCTGAAGTGCTGAAAGGATTGGCAGTGCTACCTGCACTAGTATTGCCCCCACCATGAGAAGGATCAGTCTTGTAAGACTTGGGAGGGGAGGCGGGAGGCAGAGGTGCCTGCTGAGCCACCAATCCCTCCGCGCAAACACAAATCCTATAAGCGTCATTGACAGGGAAGATATCGATCAAGCCATGAACACGGGAAAAATCTGATACATCTCCAACGTATCTATAATTTTTTATTGTTCCATGCTATTATATTATCATTCTTGGATGTTTTATATTCATTTTATAGCAAATTTATATCATTTTTTGGGACTAACCTATTGACATAGTGCCCAGTGCCAGTTGTTGTTTTTTGCTTGTTTTTTACTTTGCAGTATATCCATATCAAATGGAGTCCAAAAGCAACAAAACTTTTTGGAGATTTTTTTCTGCCCAGAAGACAACTTGGGAGCCAAGGAAGTGCACGAGGGGAGGCCCGTGGGGCCCACAAGACACCAGGGTGCGCCAGAGGCCCCTAGCGCTCCCAAGTGGGTAGTGGGGCCCACAGGAGTCCTTTCCACCGCCTCTCAGCTCTATAAATACCCAAATATTCCAAACACCCTAGGGTAATCGACGAAACACAATTCCAGCCGCCGCAAGTTCCAGAACCACGAGATCCAATCTAGAGCCCTATTCTAGCACCTTGCCGGAGGGGAACACAATCACGGAGGGGTTCATCATCCTCATTGGTGCTCCTCCAATGATGCGTGGGTAGTTTACACAGACTTACAGGTCTGTAGGCAGTAGCTAGATGGCTTCTTCTCTCTTTTTGATTCTCAATACAATGTTCTCCTCGATGTTATTGGAGATCTATTTGATGTAATGACTTTTTGCGGTGTGTTTGTTGGGATCCGATGAATTGTGAGTTTATGATCAGTTCTATCTATGAATATTATTTGAGTCTTCTTTGATCTCTTATATGCATGATTGTTATAGCATCGTATTTCTTCTCTGAAACTTTGGTTTGGTTTGACCAACTAGATTGATTTTTCTTGCAATGGGAAGAGGTGCTTTGTGATGGGTACAATCTTGCGGTGTCCTCACCCAGTGACAGAAGGGGTATCGAGGCACGCATGTATCATTGCTATTAAGGATAAAAAGATGGGGTCTATTCCTACATGAATAGATCTTCTCTACGTCATGTCATCATTCTTATTGCATTACTCCGTTTCTCCATCAACTTAACACACTAGATGCATGTTGGATAGCGGTCGATGTGTGGAGTAATAGTAGTAGATGCAGGCAGGAGTCGGTCTACTAATCTTGGACGTGGTGCTTATATACATGATCATTGCCTTGGATATCGTCATAATAATTTGCTTTTCTATCAATTGCCCAACAGTAATTTGTTTACCCACCGTATGCTATTTTCTCGAAAGAAGCCACTAGTGAAATCTACGGCCCCTAGGTCTATCTTTTATCATATTGTTTTCAGATCTATTATTCCACAAACCCAAAAATACCTTGCTGCACTTTTTCTTTATTTATTTTATTCACTAGATTTATTTATCCAATCTCACACAATTTTATCTATCTTAATATCGGGGAGGGATTGACAACCCCTCTTACGCGTTGGGTTGCAAATATTTGTTATTTGTGTGCAGGTACCGTTTACATAGTGTTGCTTGGTTCTCCTACTGGATTGATAACCTTGGTTTCAAAACTGAGGGAAATACTTACCATTGTTGTGTTGCATCATCTTCTCCTCTTCGGGGAAATACCAACGCAGATACAAGCAATCAGAATCCAGACACCAAATCTTCATGCGGATAGGACCGGGAAGCTCCAAAGAAGAAGAATCAACTTCAACAGGTTTACCAATCTGATCTCCAAAGGCCATCAAAAGTGAGGGTTATGGAGACCAGAAGGAACATCATCAAGGAGAACCCACACCTAAGACAATGAAGCAACAGATCTAGCCCCATCACAGCAGCCTTGACAGAGACCACTTCTTGGCTGAGCGGGAGGGTGAAACTAGAACAAGAAGCCATCATCTTCAAACTTTCCTTAGTGGGGAAGGAGACAACAAATTCCGTCTCAGATATCTGATGAATCTGCTAGTCCCAACCTTCCAAACCCTACTCTTTTAGCTCATCAAGAAATCACTTGGGTTGAGACAGGTTGAGAGATGACCGAAATGATAGAAGCATTGGAAGAGACAGGGGCGACGACAGGCATACCAAGGTCTCTATCCAAAGCAAAGAAATAACACCCAGGCAAACCAAGACCGAACTGCTTGAAGGTGGGTAACTTGCAACGATCAACACAATCAACAGTAAGATGGCCCTCCACACGAAAGGTCAGAAAGAAGGGGGGAAACTTGCAACGAGACTGGAAATGACTCGATCGGTGGCAAGCAAAGTAGGTGAGAGTAGCAGATCCAGAGGCACCACCACCACCAGAAGATGGGTCAGCGCCGTAGGACGGGATAAAACCCTAAGGTAATGGGGGAGGAAGGGGAAGACTGCCATCCCCAACCACAGCCGAGGATGACCTCGGATCCTGCAGAGAGATGCGACGAGCCTTGGAGGGGAAAGAAGCAGGACCATATCCGCCTCCCTGATGAACCCGGCCACCACCCGAACCCCGACCGCCACCACCCCGCTGCTACTTCCTGAGCTTGCATTGGTGTTTTTCCCTTGAAGAGGAAAGGGTGATGCAGCAAAGAAGAGATTAGTATTTCCCTCAGTTAAGAACCAAGGTATCAATCCAGTAGGAGGAACACACAAGTCTCCAATAATTGCACCTACACAAACAATTAAGTACTTGCACCCAACGCGATAAAGGGGTTGTCAATCCCTTCACGGTTACTTGCAAGGATGAGATCTGGTAATGGTAGATGTAAAAGATAAATAAAAGTGTGAAATAAAATAAAATAAAATAAATTGCAGCAAGGTATTTTTGTGTTTTTGATTTTGTGGATCTAAAAATAATATGATAAAACTAGTCCCCCGGGGCCATATTTTTCACTAGAGGCTTCTCTCTTGAGAGAAAGCATACGGTGGGTAAACAAATTACTGTTGAGCAATTGATAGAAAAGCCCATAGTTATGACGATATCCAAGGCATGATCATGTATATAGGAATCACGTCCGAGACAAGTAGACCGACTCCTGCCTGCATCTACTACTATTACTCCACACATCAACCGCTATCCATCATGCATCTAGTGTATTAAGTTAACAAAAATGGAGTAACGCCTTAAGCAAGATGACATGATGTAGAGGGATATATCCAATCAATATGGAAAAAACCCTTCTTTTTATCCTTAATGGCAACAATACAAATACGTGTCATGTCCCCTTCTGTCACTGGGATTGAGCACCGCAAGATTGAACCCATTACAAAGCACCTCTCCCATTGCAAGAAAAATCAATTTAGTTGGCCAATCCAAATCAATAGATCAGATAGAAATGCAAAGCTATATAAATCAAGCATAAAAGATTTCAGAGAAGACTCAAATAATATTCATAGATAATCTGATCACAAACCCACAATTCATCGGATTTCAACAAACACACCGCAAAAGAAGATTACATCGAATAGATCTCCAAGAACATCGAGGAGAACATTGTATTGAAGATCAAAGAGAGAGAAGAAGCCATCTAGCTACTAGCTATGGAACCGTAGGTCTGTGGTAAACTACTCACACATCATCGAAACGGCAGCAAGGTTGATGTAGAAGCCCTCCGCGATCGAATCCCCCTCCGACGGAGTATCGGAAAAGGTCACCAGATGAGATCTCACGAAGACAGAAACTTGCGACGGCAGAAGTATTTTTGGTGTGCCCTCTGGTCTATACGGGGAATATTTGGGTATTTATAGAAGAAGAATTAGGGTTAGAGGAGCCATGGGGGGCCACAAGCTTGGAGGGTGCCCCCCTAAGGCGTGCCCCCTGAGCTTGTCGCCAACTCGTGGCCCTTCTGGCCTCCTCCCGAAGCTTCCAGGGTGTCTTGTGGTCCAAGAAAAATCGTCAAAAAGTTTCATTCCATTTGGTATTGATTTTTTATAAAGATAAAAACAAGGAAAAAAAACAGCAACTCGCACTGGGCACTAGGTTAATAGGTTAGTCCCAAAAAATGATATAAAATTGCATAATAATGCATATAAAACATCCAAGATCAATAATATAGTAGCATGGAACAATCAAAAGTTATATATACATTGGAGACGTATCAGCATCCCCAAGCTTAATTACTGCTCGTCCTCGAGTAGGTAAATGATAAAACAGAACTTTTGATGTGGAATGCTACCTAACATGTTTATCATGTAATCTTTCTTTATGTGGTATGAATATTTAGATCCATAAGATTCAAAACAAAAGTTTAATATTGACATAAAAGCAATAATACTTCAAGCATACTAAAAAGCAATCATGTTTATTCAAAATATCATGGCTAAAGAAAGTTATCCCTACTAAATCGTATAGTCTTGTCATGCTCCATCTTCTTAACACAAATTATTTATCATGCACAACCCCAGTGACAAGCCAGGCAATTGGTTCATACTTTTTATTGTGCTTCAGCTTTTTCAACTCTCATGCAATATATGAGCTTTAGCCATGAATATAGCACTATAGGTGGAATAGAATATGATGTTGGAGGTTGTGTGGAGAAGACAAAAAAGGAGAAAGTCTCACATTGACGAGGCTAATCAACGGGCTATGGAGATGCCCATCAATTGATCTCAATGCAAGGAGTAGGGATTGCCATGCAACAGATGCACTAGAGCTATAACTGTATGAAAGCTCAAAAGAAAACTAAGTTGGTATGAATCCAACTTGCTTGCTCATGAAGACCTAGGGCATTTGAGGAAGCCCATCATTGGAATATACAAGCCAAGTTCTATAACGGAAAATTCCCACTAGTATATGAAAGTGACAAAATAGGAGACTCTCTATCATGAAGAACGTGGTGCTACTTTGAAGCACAAGTGTGGAAAAGGATAGTAATATTGTCCCTTCTCTCTTTTTCTCTCATATTTTTTCTTCTTTTTCTCTTTTTTTTGTTGGGCACTTTGGCCTCTTATATATATATATATATGTGTGTATATATATATATATACACATATATATATATATATATATTCAAGTCCGGAGTCTCATCCCGACTTGTGGGGGAATCATAGTCTCCATCATCCTTTCCTCACCGGGAAAATGCTGTAATAATGAATATGATCATCACACTTCTTTTTACTTACAACTCAAAATATTACAACTCGAAAATATGACTCTATATGAATGCCTCCGGCGGTGTACTGGGATGTGCAATGATCTAGCGTGACATGTATAAAAAAAATGAACGGTAGCAGAGCCACAAATACTATGTCAACTATATGATCATGCAAAGCAATATGACAATGATGATATGTGTCATAATAAAATGGAACGGTGGAAGTTGCATGGCAATATATCTCAAAATGGCTATGGAAATGCTATAATAGGTAGGTATATTGGCTATTTTGAGGAAGATATAAGGAGGCTTATGTGTGATAGAGCGTATCATATCACAGGGTTTGGATACACCGGTGAAGTTTGCACCACAACTCAAGGTGAGAAGGGGCAATGCACGGTACCGAAGAGGCTAGCAAATTGTGGAAAGGTAAGAGTGCATATAATCCATGGACGCACATTAGTCATAAAGAACTCACATACTTATTGCAAAAGTTTATTAGCCCTTGAAGCAAAGTACTACTACGCATGCTCCTAGGGGGATATATTGGTAGGAAAATACCATCGCTCATCCCCAACCACCACTCATAAGGAAGACAATCAATAATAAATCATGCTCCAATTTCATTGCATAACGAGAGACCATATGTGCATGCTTCGGGAATCATGAACCTTAACACTAATATTCTTACTAAAACCACAATTACTCATTAGCATAACCTTCATATTACCACCGTCATATCTCAAAACTATTGCAAGGAATCAAACTTCTCATATATTCAATGATCTTCATGAAAGTTTTTATTATATCCCTCTTGAATACCTATCATATTAGGACTAAATTCATAACCTAAGAAAATTTCCATACTATTTATAAGACTCTCAAAATAATATAAGCGAAGCATGAGAGTTCATCAATTTCTATAAAATATAAAAACCGCCGTGCTCTAAAAAATATAAGTGAAGCACTAGAGCAACTACCTAGCTCAAAAGATATAAGTGAAGCTCAAAGAGTATTCTAATGAATTCATGAATAATGTGTGTCCCTCTCAAAAAGTGTGTCCAGCAAGGTTGATTGTGGAAAACTAAAAAGCAAATAAAGCAAAGACTCATATAATGCATGACGCTCCAAGAAAAACACATATCATGTGGTGAATAAAAATATAGCCTCAAGTAATTTTACCGATGGATTGTAGACAAAAGAGGGGATGCCATCCAGGGCATCCCCAAGCTTAGACGCTTGGTTCTCCTTGAATATTACCTTGGGGTGCCTTGGGCATCCCCAAGCTTAGGCTCTTGCCACTCCTTATTCCTTAGCCCATCGAAGCTTCACCCAAAACTTGAAAACTTCACAATAAAGCGAACCACCACTTTTAGGTACTGTTGTAAACTCATTAAAATTTCATATTGGCATTATAACTACTATATTCCAACTTCACCATGGTTCATAACCCCCGATACAACCCATAGATTAATCAAGATAAGCAAACAACACATAGAAAACAGAATCTGTCAAAAACAGAACAGTGTGTACTAATCTGGACTTTAGCCAAACTTCTATAACTCCAAAAATTCTGAAAAATTAGGAAAACGTAGGAAAATTGTATATCAATATTGTGTAAAAAATTCAGATCAAAATCACGTCGTTGTGAATTTATAAAATTCAAGAACTGAGTCCAAAAGTTTCTGTTTTTCGGCAAAATCAAATCAACTATCACCCAAGACCATCCTAAAGGCTTTACTTGGCACAAACACTAATTAAAATACTAAAACACAATCATAACAGTAGCATAATTGCAAATTTATTGAAAAACATAAAGGAAAACATAAAATTAAAAGATAACTATAGGGTGGCCTCCCAACTAGCGCTATCGTTTTACGCCCTTAGCTAGGCATATTGCATAGATCTAGGTATTGTAATAAAAGTGAGGGCGATCATCCATTCTCATATCATACTCCCTCCTTTCAGGAGCAAGTTTCCTTTGTGGCAAGAAAAAATAATCAAAAGGGCTAAATTTAATAGGGTACAGATCTATAAGATCAAGTTTGGGAGGAGGAGGTTCTTCCTTTGGTCCTTTATATGTGATCACTATTTCTTCATTATAAACGTTCCTTTGATTATGCTCTCTAAGCCTTTCTTTAATAACATGTCCAAGCCCATTATTTTGTATAGCAAATTTATCATTGTGTTTCGAAATTTTATCAATCAAAACAGATGGAGGAACCTTTTTCCTAAGATTTTCATTGTAAGTAGCATAATTTGGAGATTGTAATTTCCTTATACCTTCTTGATTAAAAAGGATCTCCTCTATAGGAGGGAAACCACAATTTATATTGTAATGAGCAAATATTTCACTTGCTTCTTTTATAATATGCCGAAATTCATAAGCTAGAAATATAGTGGTAACACGCTTAACGGAAGGGTCATGAATATTAGAATATTCTAGAAGAATCCTTTGTATGGAAGGATGCATGTGAAAAAATTGTCTTTCAAGTTCAACTATAAGCAAAGATATTGCATCCGCAGGACTAGAAGTTTTATTAAGAATCGACCCTCCTAGCATAGGTAACGTACCAGCACAAGTAAAGAAATCTTGAATAACACCTTTTCCAATAATATTACCGCTACCTATATGGAGTTTTTTAGTATGCAAGATAGTAGCTTCTTCCTCATGAGAATCATCATCAGCAAAATCATCAAATTTTTCGTCAAGATGCTTACTAGTTTTTTCAATGATAAACTCCCCAGATTCAGACATGATAGTAACTTTTAAACCAAGCAAACAAAAAAGCAAACGGAAAGAAGGCAAATAAAAAGGCAAATATTTTTGAATTTTCCCGAAAAGGTTTTAGAAGTGGGGGAGAGGAAAACGAGAGGCAAATGGCAAATACTGTAAATGCAAGAGATGAGAGTTTATGGTAGGTACTTGTTAGGCTTGATGTAGATCCTCCCTGGCAACGGCGCCAGAAATTCTTCCTGCTACTTCCTGGGCTTGTGTTGGTTTTTCCCTTGAAGAGGAAAGGGTGATGCAACGAAGTAGAGATAAGTATTTCCCTCAGTTAAGAACCAAGGTATCAATCCAGTAGGAGGAATCCACAAGTCTCCAATAATTGCACCTGCACAAACAAACAAATACCTGCACCTAACGCGATAAAGGGGTTGTCAATCCCTTCACGGTTACTTGCAAGGATGAGATCTGATAGTGGTAGATGTAAAAGATAAATAAAAGTGCGAAATAAATTAAAAGTAAATAAATTACAGCAAGGTATTTTTGGGTTTTTTATTTTGTAGATCTGATAATAATATGATAAAAATAGACCCCGGGGCCATAGTTTCCACTAGAGGCTTCTCTCTTGAAAGAAAGCATACGGTGGGTAAACAAATTACTGTTGAGCAATTGATAGAAAAGCGCATAGTTACGATGATATCCAATGCAATGATCATGTATATAGGCATCACGTCCGAGATAAGTAGACCGACTACTGCCTGCATCTATTACTATTACTCCACACATCAACCGCTATCGAGCATGTATCTAGTGTATTAAGTTAACAAAAACAGAGTAACTCCTTAAGCAAAATGACATGATGTAGAGGGATAGATCCAATCAATATGGAAAACCCCATGTTTTTATCATTAATGGCAACAATACAAATAAGTGTCATGTACCCTTCAGTCACTGGGATTGAGCACCACAAGATTGAACCCATTGCAAAGCACCTCTCCCATTGCAAGAAAAATCAATCTAGTTGGCAAAACCAAATCAATAGATCGGAGAGAAATACAAAGCTATATAAATCGTGCATAAAAGAGTTCAGAGAAGACTCAAATAATATTCATAGATAATCTGATCATAAACCCACAATTCATCGGATTTCAATAAACACACCCCAAAACAAGATTACATCGAATGGATCTCCAAGAACATCGAGGAGAACATTGTATTGAAGATCAAAGAGAGAGAAGAAGCCATCTAGCTACTAGCTATGGACCCGTAGGTCTTTGATAAACTACTCACACATCATCAGAAGGGCAGCAAGGTTGATTTAGAAGCCCTCCATGATCGAATCCCCCTCCCACAGAGTACCGGAAAAGGTCCCCAGATGGGATCTCACAAAGACTAAAACTTGCGGCGGCGGAAAAGTATTTTCGGTGTGCCCTCTGGTCTACAGGGAATCACTACAAAAAAACCACTTCCGTGATAATACGTGTTTGTCACAGTAGGTCACGTTTTCTGTCATGCATGTACATCCATGACGATTTTATGACAGAATCAAGATAGTCATACATGTGCTGTCGTAGAAGTGTTCCATGACAATACCAAAATTATCATCACGGAAGTGCCCACTTCCATGACGATAAATGGCGTGTCATGGAAGTGCTTTCGTCAAGGGTAACCGACACGTGGCATCCACCGTAACGGGTCTTCATTAAGTTATCGGGTTCCGGTTTGGATCCGATAACCCATTAACAGCTAGGACCAATGGGGATTTTCCACGTGTAAAATTCTCATTGGCTATAGCAACCACATGTCAGCACCGCGAAAGGACAGATGTCAACCGCCCAATGGACAGGAGGCGCCTATGATACGTCGACACGTGGTAAGGGCCAATAGTGGCCCATTTAGGTTAAAAAGGCTGGCCCAGTCAAAATTAGCGGGCTGGCCCATTAACGGCCTGCTTGCCGACGGTCCATTCACAGTTAAGGCCCGTACGACTAGTGTCAAATTGGCCCGTCAATGGCCTGTTCTAGAATTGTCATCATTGTGGCCCATGGTAACTCCTGGCCCATTAACAGTCCGCTAAGTATTTGGGCCGAATTACGGCCCGGTGTGTTTCTGGCCTATTAAAGGTCCTGCTTCATTTGGGCCCATATATTGGCCATTGAAACTTTCGGCCCATAAACGACCGTGAAGGACTTGGATCATATTTGGCCATGTCTCACATTCGGCCTGTTAGAGGCTCACTGTAGATTTGGGCCATTTCCAGCCTGTTGTGTTTTTTAGCCTGTTAACGTCGTACGAAATCCATAGGCCATATGTGGCCTAATGTCACATCGGGCCAATTAACGGCCCATATAAAACTGATACTAAACAAGCCCGACCGCACTTCCGGCCTGGTAAAGGACCATGTAGTAGCTCGGTGCATTTACGGCCCGTCTGAATTTCGGCATGTGAATGATCCGCATTGTAAATGGGCCACCATGAGCTGAGATACATTTCGGCTTGCTAATGACCAGTGGGTTATTTGACACAATCAAGGCCCAATCTCACTTTCGGCCTATTAAAGGCCCATGTTATTTATGGGGTCGAGATATTTACACATGGTAACGGCCTATTATTATTGAGGGCACAAATTATGTTTAGGCCTGTTAAAGGCCCATTATGGGCACAGGCCTACCAAAAATAAGAAAGCTTATGCTGATTTAGGCCCAGATATTTTTAGTGGGCTACATGCAAATTATGGCCCATAATCGTTTTTAGCCCAATTCGAATTGTGGGCCTGATGAATGTTGGCACGTTGGGCTCCTACGAAGTTTTCGGCTGAATACATTACTAAGATAAACCTACACTATACAAAAATAGCGTCGTAATTTCTACAGCCTTTGGCAGCACGATAAATGTTGTATCACAACAAAATAAATTCCAGCCATACAACAAAAGGCCTGTTGGCATAAAGTTTACAGTCCTTGCAGAAAAAAGCACCATCAGATGTATAGAAGCATAGATCATTTGACCTGAGTGCTAATGTTTCAGGCTGTAGAATCTGATGAAGCAGCATGATCTTCCCTTTTTTCCACCATTGCTCTTGAACAATGAAGCAAATGTCTGATAGTCTAGTTTCAAAACCATTCATATCTTGACGACATTTGTCAACCACTATTCTTGTTTCTCAAACGACCTCCATTAGGGATTGGACTTGTGTCTGGAGCACAGATATATCAATCTGTCTAGCCGAAAGATTTTGTTCAGTTGGCGATTTGGATGAGGTTACCTTGACAACCAACCCGGAATTACGCAGGAAGGTGCTTTTTGCACTGTTAGTGGAGAGATACTGACGCACTGCAGCAAGAGGTAATATTGTGCATGTGGTAGCCTCGTCACCTTCAGGTGGTTGTGGCTGTTCAATCATTTGTTCCATAGCTTGCTGAAAGTTTGAACTTGTAGATTATTGTACCAGATAAGTTACTATGAGACAAAAACAAACAAAATAGGTTTCACATTTATACATAACTTAGTTTGGTAAACTACTGTAATACATTAGCATGTATTGTAGTGCCAACTACATAATAAAATCACTTTCGGAACATATGTCCACGTAGCATGCCTACTGTATTGTCTATTTCCTCACATTCGTTGACATCTAAGGATAAAGAGACATGGTTTAAAGTAGGATGAACATAGTATGACATCATTCATATCATGGGCAAACAGATATCAAAGAAACAGGCTATTGTATCATTGTGTGGGCACGTGAACATCACAACTAGATTACAGATCAAGACCAAAAGAATATACTTCCTCTCTTTTAAACCGTGTAAGGTGAAATGATACGTTAAGACAACTATGTATAAAAGTAAATAGAGTAACTGGCATTGGCTGCAAACCAAGCAGTTAAATGAACACGTCACAGTAACAAGCAGTTCAAAGGCAGGAGGAGTAAGGACTTACAATAGCAGCTTGAACTGGTGTGCTCATGCCCTTCATCTTGCTGGTGTGGCAATCCTTGAAGATTTGCATAGCATTCGGTTCAGGTTCTTTTTGGTCCGCACGGGCTTTCCTCTATATTTGGAACAAGTCAATATAGATATGATAATATGGCACGGAAAAAAGAAGGAACTAGCAGCTATTTACAAGAGGCTCACGGTGTGCAATATAGCTACGAGATCCTGTTGTCTGTTGGAATTTCACTTTAGAATGGTTGGTCTTGTTCTTCAAACAGTTAGCCTAGAAGAAGATACACTTGTAAGGCACATAAATAAATACGAGTTCAATATGTGATCTGATCAAATACATATACCCTACCTGATACTTTGGATCAGACCAGTGTTTAACAAGGGATATCTAGTCTTCATCTGTAATATATTCCACTGGAGATGTTTGGGCGATTTCATTGTTAGCCTTGCCTTCAAAGTGAGTTTTTCTAAGGTGATACCGATACTGTCGTAGAGTAGACTGAAAATCATGAGTGCATGCTTGTTTAGTTGCATCATCTTTCAAATCCAACTTGAACCTCATCTGTTGAAAAAAGAATGTGAGTCTTATTAGGAGGAAGCCAGAAAAGTATGGGACAGAGCAACACAATATTACAAATTGCGATGAATAACATTACTTACGGATAAATGGTCAAGGAAGGTGTTAAACTGGGTATCGTCTTTCTCATTCCTGTAATGGATCCACGTTGGGAGGATACGTGCATGACACCTAACGGCAACGGATGCCTCGGATACTAACTTGGCTGACTCTGTAGCATCACGTGGCCTTTTTAAACCTACCTCAAAATGGATCTCCATTCTTCCTCCTTTAGATTTTGTTAATCTGTCAAGCGTTATCCCTGATGTCTGTTTTCTGCTTGCACCATGGTGCTAGTTCAACAAAGAATATGGAAAGTGTTAGTGCACATAAAACTGTGAGAGTACATATAAAGGAGCATGCAACTGCAACTTAACTCGGTCAGGTACCGTCTTGGTGTTGATGCTCATGAGGTACATCTGATCTTGCCAAGTCCTGTTGTGTCAGCAGTGCTTCGGAAGTAGTGTTAGGTGTGAAGGCAGCTTGGGAACAGGCCAGTTGCGGAGCAAACGAATGAGTAACTCATTGGGATGCCGGTATAGTTGAAGGGGATGCTGCAGCTGGTGAAGCAGGTGATACTGTGTTTGTAGATTTGGCCGGTGGACTTGGACCTTCTACTGCACTATAAGTACCAGCAGAATCTCGAGGGAAGATCCTTTTCCGTTGCACCTGACGAGTAACACCATTCCCTACTATATTCTTTTCCTTGCTCTTTTTGAATTTGCCATGTCAAGCCGTACCCACAACACAAAAGAATAAAATCGCTCTTCAGAACTCATTGATGCATGATACAGACAAGCAATACTTTGATGTAAGACAACCGTATGAGGAGGATGGAATATGTAATAAAAACAGGACGGCGTGACATATTCACAGCTACGATGTGTAAACTAAGCAGAAGAATTCTCAAGAAAATAGAAGTACTGCAAGCTAGACACCATCTGAAAGATGCAACCAATATCACTCTGCCAAGTTAAAAGTGTCTTGTCAAGTGGCATTTCAAAAAATTAGAAGCAGTACAACCTAGAAATCAATGCAAGATGCAACCACTATCACACTACCAAGTTAAAAGCATCCAATCATGAGTGATTCATGCGGGATACACAACAGTAGTACTTTGATGTAAGAACATGGTATGATAGATAGATGCAATGTATTCTAGACACAGAAAGGCATGTCATATGCACATGTATAACGTATAAACTCAGCAGGTGCAATTTAATCAAAATAGAAGAAATACAAGCTAGACAACATGTGAAACATGAAACCAATTACCACACTGTCAACTTAGAGCAATCACCTGTGACGGTGGAGTAGGGGAGATGAACTCATCATATAGACTTGGGACTTCAACTGCAGTAGCAGTAGCAGTGGCAAATCTAGAGAGCCTCCGTTTGCGTCGATCCAGAGGACCACCAATATCCCCTAACTTACTCTTTTCCTTCCTCTTTTTTGATATTGCCTTCTGAAGTCAAAACCACAAGAAGATGAATAAAATTAGCTCTGCATAACTGGTTGATGCATGATACAGACGAACACTACTTTGATGTAAGGTAAGCGCATGATAGGAGGATGGAATATATACAAAAAAAAGATAGCTTTGCATATTCACACGTACGATAGGAGGATGGAATATGTATGAAAAATAGTAAGCAGAAGGCATTTCAACAAAATTAGAAGAAATGAAAGCTAGGCACCATATGAACATGCAACCAATATCACTCTACCAGGTAAAAAGTGTCTCGTCATAAGTACCATTTCAACAAATTAGAAGCAGTACAAGCTAGAAGACAATGCAAGATGCAGCCTACATCACACTCCCAAGTTAAATGTGTCTTATGGGTAAGTGATTGTTGCAGGTATAAGTCGTAAGCTACACAGATGCAATTCAATAAAATTAGAAGCAATACAAACTAGACATCATACGGAACACGCAACCACATATAACAGTGCCAAGTTAGAGCAAGCACCTGTGATGGTGGAGTAGGGGAGATGTGCTCATCATCTACACAGCTACGTTGACTGCCCAGCCTTGTGTTGTCTTGCGAATCTTGTTGGGAGGATGGCGGAGTAGAATCTGTAGAGACCCTCTGTTTGAGTTGCTCCGAAGGACCACCATCATCCACTGCCTTACTAATTTCCTTCAGTTGTATTGATTTTGCATTGTGAAGTCAAACCGATAAGAAAAAGGAATAACATTCGCTCTTCATAACTCATTCATGCATGATACTGACGAACACTACTCGTATGAAAGGCAAACACATGATACGAGGATGGAATATGTACGAACTATAGGATGGCGTGACATATTCACACCTATGTTGTGGTAACTAAGTAGAAGGCATTTCAACAAATTAGAAGCACTGCAAGCTAGACACCATATGAAAGATGCATCCAATATCACTCTGCCAAGTTCAAACTGTCTGGCGTTTCACCAAATTAGAAGCAGTACATGCTACAAATCATATGCAAGACTCAACCAATATCACAGTGACGACTTAAAGGTGCCTCATCATAAGTGACTGATGCGGGATACGCAAGAATAGTAGTCTGATGTAAGAACATGGTGTGATCAGATATAGTATATGGTCTAGAAACAGGAACACGTGTCATATTCACAGCTATGATGTGTAAAGTAAGCAGATGCAATACAACAAAGTTAGAAGCAATACAATATAGACATCATATGCAACTGATGACCCACAAGTATAGGGGATCAATCATAGTCCTTCCGATAAGTAAGAGTGTCGAACCCAACGAGGAGCAGAAGGAAATGACAAGTGGTTTTCAGCAAGGTAATTTCTGCAAGCACTGAAATAGTCGGTAGCAGGTTGTTTGATAGCAAGATAATTTGTAACGAGCAAGTAACGGTAATGGTAAATAAAGTGCAGAAAGGTAGCCCAATCCTGTTGTGACAAAGGACATGCCAAAATGGTCTCTTATGATAAGCAAAGCATTCTTGAGGGCACATGGGAATTTCACCATATCACTTTCATCATGTTGGTTTGATTCGTGTTCGCTACTTTGTTAATTTGATATGTGGGTGGACCGGTGCTTAGGTGCTGTTCTTACTTGAACAAAACTCCTACTTATGATTAACCCCCTCGCAAGCATCCGCAACTACGAGAAAAGTATTAAGATAAAATCTAACCATAGCATTAAACTTTTGGATCCAAATCGGTCCTTTACGAAGTAGCGCATAAACTAGGGTTTAAGATTCTGTCTCTCTAGCAACCCATCATCTAATAACTACTCCACAATGCATTCCCTTAGGATCAAATATGGTGAAGGGCCATGTAGTCGACGTTCACATAACACCACTAAGGGAATCACAACATACATATCATCAAAATATCGAACACATATCAAGTTCACATGATTACTTGCAACATGACTTTTCCCGTGACCTCAAGAACAAAAGTAACTACTCACAAATAATAATCATGATCAAGATCATAGGGGTATTAAATAGCATAATGGATCTAAACATATAATCTTCCACCAAATAAACCATATAGTAATCAACTACAAGATGTAATCAACACTACTAGTCACCCACAAGTAAAATCTATGGTACCGGTACAAAGATTGAACACAAGAGATGAACTGGGGTGCTATTGAAGATGTTGATGGAGATTGCCCTCCCAAAGATGGGAGAGTTGTTGGTGATGATGATGGCGATGATTTCCCCCTCCAGGAGGGAAGTTCCCCCGGCGGAATCGCTCCGCCGGAGGGCAAAAGTGCTCCTGCCCAAGTTCCGCCTCGAGATGGCGGCGCTTTGTCCCGAAAGTCCCCCTCTGATTTTTTCTAGGTCAAAATGACTTATATACCAGAAGATGGGCACTGGAGGTGGGCTCGGCTGAGCACAACCCACCAGGGCGCGCCTGGGGTGCCTGGCGCACCCATGTGGGTTGTGCCCACCTGGTGGGCCCCTTCGATAGTTATTTGCTCTAGTTTTTTTATATATTGCAAAATAATTCTCCGTAAATTTTCAGCTCATTTGGAGATGTGCAGAATAGGTAACTCTGACGTAGCTTTTTCAGGTCCAGAATTCCAGCTGCCGGTATTCTCCCTCTTTGTGTCAACCTTGCATATTATGAGAGAAAAGGCATTAGAATTACTCCAAAAAGCATTATTATGCATAAAAACATTATAAATAACAGTACAAAAACATGATGCAAAGTGATTGATGAGGGATACACAAGCGCATTAGTTTGATGTAAGAACATGGTTAATAGACAGATGTAGTATGTATCAAAAACAGCAAGGCATGTCATTATCAAAGGTATAGTGTGTAAAGTAAGCAGATGAAATTTAATCAAATTGGAAGCAATACAAGCTAGACACCATATGCAACATGAAATCACATTTGACAGCGCGAAGTTAAAGCAAGCACCTGGGACAGTTGTGTGTGGCAATTGAGATCATCAACTGCAGAGCTACGTTTATTGTCTCCATATGCACCCAACGCGGTAAAGGGGTTGTCAATCCCTTCACGGTCACTTGCAAAAGTGAGATCTGATAGAGATAGATAAAACTAAACAAAAGATAAAGTAAATATTTTTAGGGTTTTTGGTTTATAGATCTGAAAATAAAAGATTGCAAACTAGTAGATCGGAAAGTAATATGTTGGAAAATAGACCCGGGGCCATAGGTTTCACTAGAGGCTTCTCTCAAGATAGCAAATAATACGGTGGGTGAACAAGTTACTGTCGAGCAATTGATAGAAAAGTGCAAAGTTATGACGATATCCAAGGCAATGATTATGAAATATAGGCATCACGTCTGTGTCAAGTAGACCAACTCCTACCTGCATCTACTACTATTACTCCACACATCGACCGACTCCTGCCTGCATCTAGAGTATTAAGTTCATGAAGAACAGAGTAACGCTTTAAGTAAGATGACATGATGTAGAGGAATAAACTCAAGAAATATGATGTAAACCCCATCTTTTTATCCTCGATGGCAACAATACAATACGTGCCTCGCTGCCCCTACTATCACTGGGAGAGGACACCGCAAGATTGAACCCAAAGCCAAGCACTTCTCCCATTGCAAGAAAAACCAATCTAGTTGGCCAAACCAAACCGATAGTTCGAAGAGAATTACAAGGATATCAAATCATGCATAAAAGAATTCAGAGAAGATTCAAATAATATTCATAGATAAGCTGATCATAAATCCACAATTCATCGGATCTCGACAAACACACCGCAAAATAAGATTACATCGGATAGATCTCCAAGAACATCAAGGAGAACGTTGTATTAAGAATTAAAGAGAGAGAAGAAGCCATCTAGCTACTAGCTATGGACCCGTAGGTCTCAGGTAAACTACTCACGCTTCATCGGAAGGGCAATAGAGTTAACGTAGAAGCCCTCCGTGATCGAATCCCCCTCCGGTAGGATGCCGGAAAAGGCCCCAAGATGGGATCTCACGGGAACAGAAGGTTGTTGCGGTGGAAAAGTGTTTTCGTGGATGCTTCTGGTGGTTTGTGTATATGTGAATATGTAGGAGGAAGATCTAGGTCAGGGGTCACCAAGGGGCCCACAAGGCAGGGGGCGCGCCCTCCCCCCTTGTGGCTGCCTCGTGGCTCTTCTGACTTGCACTCCAAGTCTCCTAGGTGTCTTCTGGTCCAAGAAAAATCATCGTGAAGGTCTTATTCCATTTGGACTCCGTTTGGTATTCCTTTTCTGTGAAGCTAAAAAGCAAGGAAAAATCAGAAAATGGCACTGGGCTCTAGGTTAATAAGTTAGTCCCAAAAATAATATAAAATAGCATATTAATGCATATAAAACATCCAAAACAGATAATATAATAGCATGGAACAATAAAAAATTATAGATACGTTGGAGACGTATCAAGCCCCGAACGGACTCCAGATCTAGCCTCTTGATGAAGATCAGGAGGTGGTGGCGGCTCCGTATCATGAAACATGATGAAACTTCCTCTCTTCTTTTCTTCTCGGGAAATAGGAATTTATAGTGTTGAGATTAGGGTCTGCAGAGCCACTTGGGCCCCACAACTCATCAGGGCACGCCCTAGGGGGGTGGGCGCCCCCTGGTGCCTCATGGGCACCTAGTGGCCCCCCTCTAGTGGGTCTTTGCTCCAGTATTTTTATTTATTCCATAAAAAATCTCCAAAATGTTTCATCCAATTCCGAGAACTTTTGTTTCTGCACAAAAACAACACCATGGTAGTTCTGCTAAAAACAGCGTCAGTCCAGGTTAGTTTCATTTGAATCATGCAAATTAGATTTCAAAACAAGAGCAAAAGCATTTGGAAAAGTAGATACAACGGAGACGTAGCAAACTCCCCCAAGCTTAAGTCATTGCGTGTCCTCAAGCAATTCAGTTAACAAACTGAAAGTGATAAAGAAAACTTTTACAAACTCTTTTCTTCTTGTATCTATTTATATGCTTAATTAATACCCAGGTTTTCATCAAAGATTATAACTAACCATGCAAATGATAACACTTAGAAAATATATTCACTCATATCAATGGCATAATCAACTAGCGAGCAATAATAAAATATCTCAAATGCCGATACTTTGTCAAAAAATCATGATATAATATGACAACATGGTATCTCGCTAGCCCTTTCTGAGACCGCAAAACATAAATTCAGAGCACCTCCAAAGTTCAAGTAGTGACTAAACATTGTAATTCATGGCAAAAGAGATCCAGTCATGATGCACAACATTAACTATACACAATGCATGAGAATGACAATAGTGCTCTTAGGACTGGTGCTTGTTTGAGAAGGTGATGACTCAATAATAAAAATAAAATAACATAAAAGTAAATAGATGGGCCCTTCACAGAGGGAAGCAGGGATTTGCAGAGGTGCCAGAGCTCCAGGCTTAAATCATAGATAAATATAATTTTGGGAGGTATACCTTTCGTGTCAACGTTACGAATGTTTAGCCGTGGCTAGCCGAATCCTCCTCCACCAAAAAAACACAAGCCATGGCTAGCCGAATCCTCGGGTGCCCTCCATACCAACAACTTTCCGGGAGATTTTTGTTTTATTATTTTCAATTTTAAACATGGGACCGGGCATCCCGATCACTGGCCCCTCTTGTGCAAGGACGAGTGAATAAACACTCATCATGAGAATAACCCGCTTAGCATGGAAGATACTGACCAACCCCTGTCGCTCCATGAGCAGTACGGGCACACAAAACAGATGTTCATTTGAATATTTTAGAGGTGGCACATGCAAATTTACTTGGAATGGCAGAGTAATACTGCATATAGGTAGATATAGTGGACTCATCTGGAATAACTTTGGTTTAAGGATTTTGATGCACAAGCAGTATTCCCGCTTAGTACAGGCGAAGGCTAGCAAATAGGTTGAGAAGCGACCAACTAGAGAGCAAAAATGGTCATAACATGCATTGTGAATAATTAACATTGAATACTAGCATGGGTAGGATATAAATACCATGGACATAAATATCATGGAGTCAAGCCAGTCGAAACATTCCGAGGAGGATACCATATCATCATACCACATCACAATCATTTTAATGCATGTTGACACCTAAGATAAATCATTATCCACTCCTATCTACTTAAGCATGGCACGAGCAACTATAATCTCTAATTGTCATCATAAACATGTTTAATCATAATATGCTGAATCATGGATACTGAGTGAAACATATTTACAAAAACAAAAACAAGTTGAGTTCATACCCGCTTTTCCTTGACTCAGCCACTTCATCAAATATCATCATTATTGCCTTTCACTTGCACGACCAAATGATATGAAAATAATAATAGTGCAAGAGTACCGTGGACTAAGCTGGAATATGCAAACATTTTATTCAGAGGAGAAAACAAAGTATTATGGGCTCTTTGTTAGATCAACCATAATGCATATGAGAGCCACTCAACATCTTCATCGTGGTCTTCTCCTCATAATGACTCAACAAAAAAAAGAATTTAGAGAAACACACTGAAATATTTTTGGAGTTATTGATTTTTTTAGAAGAAAGTAAATTACAAAAGGAAAACAAAAACGAGAAAAACTATTTATACGGGAAAGCTCCCAACAAGCAAAAGAAGAAACGAGAAATCTTTTTGGGTTTTCTTTTAATGCTACAATAAATTAAAGTAGAAAGAAAAACCAAAAAGAAGCGAGAAATATTTTTGGATTTTCTAAAAAAAATTCAAACACATAAGAAGAAGGCAAGAAAATAAATCTAACATGGATTATACAATGAAAAAGGATGAACACCGACAACTGGAATAAAATGTGTGAACATGAATGTAATGTCGGTGAGAAATATGTACTCCCCCAAGCTTAGGCTTTTGCCTAGCTGGGTAATCACCATCCGTAGTGGCCATCTGGTCCGATATGGAAGTGCTGAAGTGGCGGCACCCGAGCGTCCTAGTCCTGGGCCTCATCCTCTGCCGCTGCCAATGCGTTCCGGTAGGCAACGATGTCCGATGGCATAATAATGTATACGTTCCTGGCATTAGAGTCAAACAAAGCAGGTGCAGACAATGGAATAATATCACGAGTATCTTCACTAAAAACCAGGTTATAACGAATGTGGTGAGGGGCCACAAGAGCATTAATAAAGTGATGGTCCTCCATCGACTGGTGATCTAGGTAAACTCTAGGCAACAAGTAATCATGAGGGCGTATCTGAACATGAAAACGTCTCGCTAGACGAGTAACATAAACACCACCATGGATTTTACCCCTAGGCATGTTAGTGTGCAGGCAGCATGCAATGATAGCGCCAAGGTTATAAGTGTTATCATTATGTAGCGCGCGATGTAAAATGGCAAAGTCAGAGGCACATAGCGCACCACCTTGCTCTCTAGCAGTCAAGCATTTCCCTATGAATAAAGCAAAATAGTGAACAACAGGAAAATGCAAGCTAGTGGCACGGGCTTTTGACACGCCCCTTTCCTCTCCCTCAGTTGAAGTGTGGAGGAAACCCTCAAACTCCTCCGGTCTAGGCTCTCTTATTTCTTCATCAAAGGGAATCAAACATATCTCACAAAATTCAGCAGGCGATATCTGATGATGTTCAGCATATAAATGAAAGCGCATTGTAGGAGGATCGAGCCTATTCAGGAAATGAAACTTTTGCACAAAGGAATTTGTAAGGATGTGGTGCTGATCACACTCATCTGTGAGGAAGTTGGTCAACCTGGCATTTGCAATGAACTACGCGAACCCTTGGTGGAATCCGGCTTCGTCCATGAAAGCATTGTGCGGCCATTCGCACGGCCGGATCTCCGTCCTACGCGGATGTTGAGGTCGCTGTCCGAGGAGTCCCCAAGGACCCCCTTGGCATTTCGTTTCGAGGAACTCCTCCAGAAAAGATTCATTTTTCCTATAAACAAATTTCTGAAATTTTTGGGCCACAAAATGATATCAACAAAACTTCACAAGATTGAGAACAACTACTCATATGAATGTCTAGATCCTATATCAAGCATTCAAACTACTTGGAACTCAAAGAATTCAACATGCAAGCTCATTTTCAGTAGCACCAAGAGCAGCTAATTATGAAAAATATATACCACTAAAACAAAACTAATTGGAGCAATGGAGGAGTCACATACCAAGTAGCAATCCCTCAAAACAGTTTTAGAAATGGAGTTTCAAGCAAAGAGATCAAAAATTCCAGGTTTGGGAGCATGAACGTGAGAGAGAGAGAGAACCACAATGGTTTTTTTATGGAGGTGAGTGATGATGTGTGCTGAAGGAATAAGTGAGGGGTCCCTGTGGGGCCCACAAGCCACTAGGGCACGCCTAGGGGTTCGGCACACCCTGATGCCTCGTGGGCACCTGGGGCACCCCCCCCCCTGGGGTGTTTTAAGTGCCAAAAAAACTTAAATATTCTATGAAAATTCATGTAAAATTTCCAGGTCATTCCAAGCACTTTCATTTTTGGGCACTTTTTTATTGCAGGGATAATTCAGAAAACAGGATAATCATGCCATTTTATTGCATTTAATTGAAAATAATAGAAAAATAAAAGTGAGTATAGAAGGTTGTGGTTACTAAATTCATCGACCACATGTCTCTTAAAAAGAATCCATTAAAAAGGTTGATCAAGTCTTATTAACAAACTATTTTCGATTGACATGAAACCGAAGAATTTTCGTAAAACACTAAGTTACCTCAACGGGAATATGCATATCCTCAATTATAAGTGTTTCATGTCTCTTTTTGACAGTAGGAAGAGGGAGTTGAAAACTTCCAATAGTAATTGTCGGAGTCTTTTCAATAACATGAATACCATTTACTTGACATTGTTTCTTCGGAAAGTGCACCGTATGTTCATTACCATTGATATGAAAGGTGACCTTCCTTTTTTTAAAATCAATAACAGCCCCTGCAGTATTCAAAAAGGGTCTACCAAGGATAATCGACATGTTGTCGTCCTCGGGCATATCAAGTATAATAAAGTTTGTTAAGATAGTAACATTCGCAACTACAACGGGCACATCCTCACAAACACCGATAGATATGGCAGTTGATTTGTCAGCCATTTGCAATGATATTTCAGTGGGTGTGAGTTTATTCAAATCAAGTCTTTTATATAAATAGAAAGGCATAACACTAACACCGGCTCCCAAATCACATAAAGCAGTTTTGACTTTACTTCTTTTAATGGAGCGTGGTATAGTTGGTATTCCTAGATCTCCTAGTTTCTTAGGTACTCCATCCTTAAAAGAATAGTTTGCAAGCATGGCGGAGATTTTATCTTCGGGTATTTTTCTTTTATTAGTGACAATATCTTTCATATATTTAGCATAAGGGGTCATCTTCAGAATACCAGTTAAACGAGTACGCAAAAAGACAGGCCTAAGCATTTCAGCAAAGCGTTCAAATTCTTCTTCATCCTTATTCTTAGATGGTTTAGGTGGGAAAGGCATGGGTTTCTGAACCCATGGTTCTCTTTCCTTACCATGTTTTCTAGCAACAAAGTCTCTTTTATCATAACATTTATTTTTAGGAGGTGGGTTATCAAGATCAACAACAGGTTCTATTTCAACATCATTCTCAGGCTCTTATCATTGTCTGGATGGGCATCTACATGAACAACATCATTGTCATTATCATTATCGCTAGGTGAATGTTCATTACTAGATTGTGTTTCAGTATCAGAAATAGAAACATCATTATTATATTCAGAAGATTTTTCTACCTCAGGTTCACTAGAAGTATGCAAAGTCCTATCATTTTTCTTTTTCTTTTTCTTTTTGGATGGACTAGGTGAATCACTATTAATTCTTTGAGAGTCTTGTTCAATTCTTTTAGGGTGACCTTCAGGATAAAGTGGCTCCTGAGTCATTCTACCTCCTCTAGTCATTACTCCAACAGCATGATCATTTATATTGTTATTCATTTCATTGAGCAATTCACTTTGAGATTTAGCAACTTGTTCTAACTGAGTTTGGATCATAGATGCATGTTTACTTACACCTTTGACATCATTAACAATTCTAAACAACAAGTCACTCAAGCGATCGATCATGTAGGCATTTCATTTCAATTGTTTCATAACATTTGCATTGAAATGATCTTGCTTAATAATATAGTTGTCAAATTCATACAAGCATTGACTAGGAGGTTTATTATAAGGAATATCACCTTCATCAAACTTTATAAGAGAATTTACCTCTACCACCTGTGGTGGTGTGTGAAGACCATGTATTTCTTCAATAGGTGGTAAATTTTTAACATCTTTAGCTTTAATACCTTTTTCCTTCATACATTTCTTTGCTTCTTGCATATCTTCAGGACTGAGAAATAAAATACCCCTCTTCTTTGGAGTGGGTTTAGGTGGTGGTTCAGGAAGTGTCCAATCATTATCATTCTTCAGTATATTATTCATCTTGTTCAATAGTGGGTTTGGGGAGCATAGCTTTATATACTCAGCTTGTTCAATAGTGCGTTCCCTGAAAACACAACCAGCACAACTATCTAGGTAGTCCCTAGAAGCATCGGTTAGTCCATTGTAGAAGATATCAAGTATTTCATTTTTCTTAAGAGGATGATCAGGCAAAGCATTAAGTAATTGGAGAAGCCTCCCCCAAGCTTGAGGGAGATTCTCTTCTTCAATTTGCACAAAGTTAAATATTTCCTTTAAGGCAGCTTGTTTCTTATGAGTAGGAAAATATTTTTTCAGAGAAGTAATAAATCATATCCTGGGGACTACGCACACAACCAGGAGCAAGAGTATTACACCATATCTTAGCATCACCCTTTAATGAGGAAGGAAATAACTTAAGAATATAGTAATAGCGATTTTTTTCCTCATGAGCAAATAGGATGGCTATATCATTTAATTTAGTAAGATGTGCCACAACAGTTTCAGTTTCATAGCCATGGAAAGGATCAGATTCAAACAAAGTAATTATCTAAGGATCGACAGAGTATTCATAATCCTTATCAGTAATAAAGATAGGTGAAGTAGCAAACTTAGGATAATATTTCTAGCATTCAAAGATTTTTCTTTCAACTTGCATAGTAATTTCTTAAGATCATCTCTATCCTTACAAGCAAGAAAATCCCTAGCTACCTCTCCATCCATAACATAACCCTTAGGTATCTCAGGCAATTCATATCTAGGAGAGTTAGGTCGAATAGGTGTTTCATAATTTTTAGTTTCAATAACTTCATCAGTTTCAGTAATTTCATCAGTTTCAGCATTCTCAAATTCTTTAGCTTTAGCAATTTGTTCATCTAGAAATTCACCTACTGGCACAGTCTTATCAAGCAAAGTACTAGCATCATCATAAGCATCATTCATAGCATAAGTAGCATCATCAATTACTTGTGACATATCAGAATTAATAGCAGGTGATGGTGTTGCAAGCTTACTTAAAATACAAGGTGAATCAAGTGCAGAGCTAGATGGCAGTTCCTTACCTCCCCTTGTCTTAGAGGGAACGATCTTGGTTCTGGTATCTTTAAGATTCTTCATAGTGATAAACAGATATAAATCCCAAGTGACTCAGCAAATAAAGCTATGCTCCATGGCAACGGCGCCAGAAAAAGGTCTTGATAACCCATAAGTATAGGGGATCACAACAATTTTTTAGGGTAGAGTATTCAACCCAAATTTATTGATTCGACGCAAGGGGAGCCAAAGAATATTTGCAAGTATTAGTAGTTGTGTTGTCAATTCAACCACACCTAGAGACTAAATATCTGCAGCAGAGTGATCAGTAGCACAGTAGTATGATAATTGGATAGTAACGGTAATAGTAGCAACAATAACGGTAACAATAGTAGCAGTAATTTTGTAGCAATTGTGACGGTAGCAACAACAGTTGCGACATAGCAAAGAACAATATGTGAAAAACTCATAGGCATTGGATCGGTGATTTCGTTGGATGACCACTACTAGGAAAAGGCATGCTAGTGGCGCACCACTTTTGCTTACTAATGGCGCACTAGTGGTGCGCCACTAGCACCACGCCATTAGATTTTTTTACTAATGGCGCACCACTAGTGCGCCATTAGTATCTAGTATACTAATGGCGCACCATAGGTGCGCCATTAGTATAGCCCTCGGTGCGCCATTAGTATCTGGTATACTAATGGCGCACCACATTGAAGTGCGCCATTAGTAACATTTTTTTTTCAAATTTTTTTTGCAGAAATTTTTTAAAAAAAATTTAATTTTTTTTTTTCTTAATCTCAGGTCACTATGGCTTAATCTCGGGTCAATATGCTTAATCTCAAGTCAAATCGCACTCTGTGGTCAAATTTTTTTTTTCGAAACCAATTTTTTTTTCTGTTACTAGTGGCGCACCTAGCAAACGGTGCGCCACTAGTAAGTTTAATTTTTTTTGAATTTTTTTGCCTCTAGATCTTAAAAGCCCCGTAACTTTTTTTCTGTTAGGTTTTTGGGGATTTTGAAAATGTTTAACGGGGTTCCCCCGATTAAATTCGGATGTAACTTTTCGAGTAGATGATTTTTCATATAAAAAACTTTTTAATCCGAGTTCGTATGCAAAAGTTATGCCCATTTTACAAATTCCAGAGATATTTTGCAAATAAAGTCGAAATTCATATTTGTAAATTTTCCCAACAAGTAGACCACATATCACATGGGAAATTTATTTTCTTTTATTTTTTTGACATTTCCATCTTTTTCTTTTATTTTTTTTAAACTGAAAAGGCGGTCCACCGGGGGGGGGTGCATTCGGTGGAATTTTGGGGCAAGTTAGTAATGGTGCACTTTAAACTGAAAAGGCGGTCCACAGGGGGGGGGGGGGGGGGTGCATTCGGTGGAATTTTTGGGCCAAGTTAGTAATGGTGCACCGTGCGCCATTACTAACTTGGCCCAAAAATTCCACCGAATGCACCCCCCCCTCCCCGTGGACCGCCCTTTCAGTTTAAAAAAATAAAAGAAAATGATGGAAATGTCAAAAAAATAAAAGAAAATAAGTTTCCCATGTGATATGTGGTCTACTTGTTGGGAAAATTTACAACTAGTATTGGCGCACCACACACACGGTGCGCCATTACTAGTTTTGAAAAAAAAATTGAAACAAACTTTGAAAAAAAAATTACTAGTGGCGCACCGTGGATGTGGTGCGCCATTACTAGTTTAACTAGTAATGGCTCACTATCCACTGGTGCGCCATTAGTAGTTTTGAAAAAAAATAAAAAAAAATTTAAAATTTTTTTTAAAAAAAATTGAAAAAAATTTACTAGTGGCGCACCGTGGATGTGGTGCGCCATTACTAGTTTAACTAGTAATGGCGCACTATCCACTGGTGCGCCATTACTAGTTTTGAAAAAAAATGAAAAAAAAATTTGTTACTGATGGCGCACCGTGGATGTGGTGCGCCATTAGTATTTGGACACTAATGGCGCACCAACACATGGTGCGCCATTAGTACATAGTAATGGCGCACCACATGTCTGGTGCGCCATTACTGGCCATATCATCTATAGCCCTTTTCCTAGTAGTGGACATTCATCATGTAACCGTTATAACCTAGGGCAATACAGAACTAGCTCTAATTCATCATTGTAATGTAGGCATGTATTCCGTATATAGTCATACGTGCTTTAGCAATCCAAGTCAAAACGACATCTGGCTAGAAATCCGGTAACCAGTATGCTTAAGCCACTGCTACTAACTCATCTCCTCGAACTGCCGGATGAAATCCAAAATAATCATAGACGGTAATCTCAACATCATGGCATCAACGAGTGGGTAAAGTACTAGTCACTACAATCTGGTACTCAACATGGTAGTCACCTATCCAAGAATTTACTCAAGCCTTGTATGATCCAATCCACTTCACAAATACCTCATACTTGCTGTTAAAGTAAATAGTTAAACTATGACATTGCAATACGATTATGCAGATGAGAGTTGTGGCTTGCCTGGGGATGAAGGGACCATTGGGAAGGAGTGCGGAGAGTCCGCGGAGTTGACTACTGGAAACAGTTCTCTCCCGGAGGGGGTTGTTTACGGGCAAGGATAAAATGGTCATTTTCATAGTGGGACCACATAGTGAAAATGATACCAACAGATAGAGCTCGACGAGACGAAGAAGTGGGCTTTGGATTCACCTCGATCGGAGTTCCGAGCAAAGAGTTATGGAGACCTGACTGCCAGGGGCCAATTTGTAATATAAATAATTACACAGAGGCCCTCAGCAGTTTTTTTTTCCTGGGAAATGAATGTGACGCCCCCAGCTCAATCATGCACTAATCATACACGCAAATGCACACGATCAAGCCTAAGGACTCACGGGAAGATATCACAACACAACTCTAAAACATAAATAAAGTCATACAAGCTTTATATTACAAGCCAGGGGCCTCGAGGGCTCGAATACATAAGCTTGCGTACAAGCATCAGCGGAAGCATCAGATATCTGAGTACAGATATGAAACAGAAACAGAAAGGCCTTTAGAAAGGCGGGGCAAAATAAAAACTACGATCGAAAGGCGTAGGCCTCCTGCCTGGGACCCTCCGATCCTACTCCTGGTCGTCAGTCAACTCGTAGTAGTATCCATCCTCTGGGTAGTAGTAGCGATCGTCGGCGGGGACAGCTGTCTCAGGGGCTCCGTCATCTTGGTCATGACAAACTGATATGGGGAGAAAAGGAAAACAAAGCAACCGTGAGTACTCAGAAGTACTCAGCAAGCAAGGATCTACACTACATATGCAACATTTTCAAAGGAAGGCTGTATATGTGGACTGGGCTGCAGAAATGCCAGAATAGAGAGGAGGCCTAGTCCTATCAAAGACTAGCATCTTCAGAGGTCTTGCAGCATTAGAAGAGTGTAGACAGTACCATATAATGTAGCAGTATCATTAAGTCTCAACCTCACCCAGGGATCCTTTCTCGACTCCCTGCTAGAAAGCAATCCCGGAGCCATACAGTCATCAACCTCGTCCTGAGATCCCTTCTCGACTCCCTGCGAGAAGCAATCCTAGAGCCATAGTATCCAAGTATCCAGTTCTAATTGTATGAATCAGGATACAACTCCGAGTGTCCGTTACCGTAGGACAGGCTATCGATAGAAGTTTTCTTCCCTGCAGGGGTGCACCAACTTACCCAACATGCTCGATTAACTCCGGCCCGACACACTTTCCTGGGTCATGCCCGGCCTCGGCCAAACGACACACCGCAACCATACCTAGAGCTCAGAAGAGAGGTCCCCGTCGGTCTACATCCTAAGCGCTCAGAGGTCTTGGGCCATCGCCCTGTGCACTCCGAGTCGTTGCGTGTAGGGGGAAGCCAGGCACCAGGGGCGCCGTTCGTCCCGGCCGCAAGGCTGAACTAGACGTCTGACAGAGCTTTCGGCTGATGCTACGATGCAGAACGCCCATACTATGCCCACGTGATGGTTAGTGCTATCAGACCAGAGGCCTGCTCGGATCAAATATCCAAATCGTTAGTACCTTGGGCTTGCGGTAACGAACAGAGACTCACGAAAGATGTGACCCCGTCGCCCCGTCTCGAGGACTTGCGGCAAGGGTCAAGAATGCCCGGCCACGCCTCGTATCCATCACTCAGGCACCACACCGGCACCCGTCATTACAACACTCGCCACTTAGGCGCACGCGGGTACCCCTCAGGGTCGACCCGCCTTTCCAAGTAACAACAGTACAGTCCAAGTATCCGTGTGTCCATAACATCAGGGGAATCCGAGGTATCACCCTCGTTGAATTCCCACTCGATGTATCCGTCAAGGTGAACTCGAAGGAATCACCCTCGCTGGGTTCACACTTGAGGTGTTGTACGATGGCGTCGTTATCGGAAGCGGTGAAGGAGGAATCACCCTCGATGACCACGACCGAATAGCTACTCTACAGAGTTAACATCAGAAGTGCTACATGAGGTATCACCCTCGGCACTCGGTGGTAACGCTGCAGTGTCGTTACAACTAAGGGGGTGAGGTGCGGTGCCGGGGCCTGGTCTTCAATCCCGTTGATCGGGTCTTCGGATTATCCAGCGGGGCAGTTAGGATAAGTGGGGTCACTGATAGGTCTCCACCCAGCCTATACTAAGCAGTTTAGGATATGCAGGTAATTATCAACAGCAGGTTACAATAAACAGGCTATGCATCAGAATAGGTAAAGCAGTAGCAGCAGTATTCTAATGCAAGCATGAGAAATTAGAATGGGCGATATCGGGATGATCAAAGGGGGGGCTTGCCTGGTTGCTCGGCGGCAAGGGCAAGGTCGTCAATGGTGTCTTCGGTCTCCGGAGCTGCGTCGGTCTCGGGGACGACGTCGGGGTCTAACGAGAGAGAAGAGGGGGAAGAAACAGTAAATACAAAGCAAACAAGAGCATGTCATGTCAATTAGCAGAGCTAGCGGTGTTCTATCGTAGTGCTAGGTAATATCGGTGATAGAGAAAAACATCCGGGAAAGTATTCCCGGTGTCCGGCATTTCGGACAAACGAAAAGAGGGGAACGGATGCATGTTCGCTATGCTAGGGACGTGTGACGGACGAACGGACAGCGTATTTGGATTCGTCTTGTCGTTCTGAGCAATTTTCATGTAGAAAGTATTTTCATCCGAGTTACGGATTAAAAGATATGATTTTCTAAAGTTTTTAATACTTTTCTGGAATTATTTTTATTATTTAAAATCGAATTATCCAAAATAGTGATTGATGACGTCAGCATGACATCATGCTGACATCAGCGGTCAACCTGACACGTGGGTCCCACCTGCCAGTGTCAGTTTAGTCTAATTAGGGTTTAGTTAGTTAATTACTGTTTAGTTAGACAAACTACTTAATTAGATTAAGCAAATCAGAGTTAATTAACCTAATTAATCTGCTAATTAATTAATTAATTAATTTTTTTTTAAACGTTCTGGCTGGCCCACCTATCATAGACACAGGGAGGGTGAGGCCCAGCAGTCAGTGGCCCGGGAGGCCAAACGGGCGCGAGAGCGCGCGTACCGGGTGTGGGCGCCCGAGGGGCGCGGCGTCGCCCGAACGGCGAGCCAGCGAGGCGCGGCAGGGGCCGAGGCGGGAGAGCGGAGCGTGGCCGCGAGCTGCGAGGCGCGAGCGTGGAGCGGAGCGCGCAAGGCCGAGCGGGCGTGTGGGCTGGCGATGGGCGCAGCAGCAGCCAGCGCGGTCGGCGCTGTCCGGAGGTGTGCGCGAGCGGGGCGAGCGGCAGGTGCGCGCGGGCGTGCGGGAGCCGCGACGGGGCGCGGCCACGCAAGGGCGGGCGCGCGGCGGGGTCGACTAGGGCGCGGGGAGCACGGCGCGGCGGGCGGGATGGCGATGCGGGGCGCGGCGGGCGCAGCGCGTGCGCGCGCAGCAGCAGGCGACAGAGAGGAGGGAAGTGGAGGTCGTGGGCCACACCGGCGATGGAGGGAAGCGGGCGGCGTGGCTCGGGGTCGAGGTGATGAGGCGATACGGCGACGGGGTCGGGGAGGCGACGGCGACGAGGGCGAGCGGGTGCCCAGCACTCCAGATCAGGGCCAGAGGGAGGAGCTGCGAGGAGGAGGCCGAGGGGGCGGCGCTTGTCGATCCGGTGATGGGACGGGGCGATGGTGGTGCTAGGGAGGGGCGCCGGCGTCGGGGGCGTGGGATCGGGCTCCTCCCCGATCCAAAACCAGCGAGAGAGAGGTGGAAGGGGAAGAGGAGCGAGGGAGAGAGTGGGGATCGGGTGGGCTAGGGTTCGGGGGGGATAAGGGGAGAGCGTGGTGGGCCGGCCTGGTGGTCCAGTTGGGCCACGGTCCAGGGGGGTTTCTGTTTTTATTTTGTTTTCTTCTTTTCTTTTCTCTTTTCTCTGTTTTGCAAATAGTTAGGCATCCAAATGAATTTTATAAAATATATAAACTGGTCCATAAATTACAGTGCAATATACCCTATCACCAAAAATTAGTTTGGGGTATTTATCATTTCATATTTATTTTATATTAATTAATAGGTTATTAAATATTGTTTTCAGCCACTACTTGGGTATGTTTGAGTCACTTACCCAATTCCAATAATGTTGATTTCAATTTTAGAATTGTCTCTGATTTACTTGCTATTTAATGAACAATTTAGTTTCTGATCTGAGCAAATTTTATTTTCCACTTTCAGTTTGAATTTCCATTTGAATTTGAATTTGAAAAGAGATATGATACTAATGATGATTAAGCACTGTTGATCATGATGACATGGCATAATCAAAAGGGTGATTACTATAGTTAACCACTGGGGGTGTTACAATGAATAAAGGGGATTGTGCATTTGGGCCGGCTCGGGCCGAAAGTGGCTAGAGCTCGGGCACCAGCCGAGCCATGCAGCAGCTGCTGCTTACTGGGCCAGCCCACCTGCGGCCACTTAAAAAATGGAGGGCGTCGTCCTCCACCTCGCGCACGCCAGCAGCAGAACAGGGGCGCCGCCGGTCGGCGATTCCCGGCGCCACAGAGGGTCTCCGGCGACGCTCCGGCCACCGGCGTGATCCCCGCGACGCGGCGCCTCCCATGGCCCCATCCACGGCAGCCGAAGAGTTCCAGGGCAGCAGCAGCATAGCCCGTGGTGGACAACAGTGCCCAGCAGCTCTGACGAGTGGGCGGGGCTCCGGTGGGCTAGGCGGCTGGGAGAGGATGCGGGGGTGGTCCACGGTGATCAGCAACTCTGGTGGGGCACTTGGTGGAGGCGGGGAAGGCTTCGGTGCCATGAATTTCACCGAGGCAAAGCGGCGGCAATGGCGGCCATACGAGGGCAGGGGAGCTCCTTGGGCTCGAGGGAGTGGTCGGGGACACTGCTGGGAGTGAGTAGAGGAGGATGGAGGGGCTACGGGTGCCCGGGTAGGCTCGAGGCCGTGGCTATATATAGCCGAGGCGGCGGAGGCGATTGGGACGGCCGCCGTGGCGGCCTTATCGCCGCACTGGCGCTCGGGGACATGCGGAGGGCGATGGCGATGTCGGCAGAGGCTCCAGGGAGGTGGAGAAGGAGGTAGTGGCTTCGGGAGGGCTCGGAACTGAAGAGGACAGGGGAAAACAATGACGGCGATCACGGGCAGAATAGTGGCGGCGATCACCGTGGCGCGAGGGGGAAGAAAGAGGAGAGGGAGAGTGTTCCAGAGCGAAGGCGAGGCCAAGGGGAAGCTGCTGGACATGGTTATGTGGCGAGGAAGAGGAGGAATGCAATGAACCCGAGAGGTTTCATCACCAGAGCACGCTGGCTGGCATGCCAGACGCGTGGACTGGCACATGGGGTGCACCCTGACCGGCCAAATCATGTCCAGTGGGTAGTCCCTCCAAAGTACAGTCTCAGGGAGGTGATGGATCGATGAGAAGCAATGTGGTTAGATGGGAGTGATCATCTGAAGTTTGCTGTAGCAAACTTGACCACACCACTGTGATGAACAGGAAGGTGATAAGAACCAAAGGTGATGTCTGGGAGGTTTAGGAAAGGAAGGACTACAATCCTGTGGAGTTTGGAGAGAAATGGACCAAGAGTTAATATAGCTGCTTTGCAACTAACCAATCTGGTCCAGAAACTCAATCTTGATGTTCCACTCACATGGAGTAGCCAATTGGGTTGAAATTTGGTAGAACATGATGATTTGGTCATATGAGAGTGCCATAAAAATTTCATGCCATTTGGACAAGCCAAAATGGTACTTCCTTCACAATGAACCTCTCTGACCAGAATCTTAGAAAAATTCTAGGGAATTATTGGGAATATGAAATGAGCCCAAATTTTGTGGAGATAGGTTATATGGGTAGGAGAATGTCCTGGTAAAATTTTAGAAATTATGGAGCAACATAAAATATAGTTGCTTCACAATCCAAAATAATGACCAGAAATAAAGATTTAATGTTGTAGTCACATAGTTGATTGGATAGGGTTTAAACTTGGTGGAGAGTCATGATTTGAGCATATGAAAATGGTTGGAAAATTTCAACTCATTGGGATGCTCCTAGCTAGCACTTACTTCACAAAGCTCCCAGTTAACCAGAAACTTTGGAAATTAGCCAAGGGAGATTTAATATCCAAATGAAGTTGAATTTTGGCATGTGGCAATGATATGCATAGGAAAGAGTGCCCAAAAAGTTTGAGACCAAGCAAGCAAATATAAAGGGTACTTGCTTCTCAACTTGACAGCTGGGGCAGAATCAGAAAAGGAATATTTGTGAAATATTTTTAAACTTGGAAAGGAAGGGCTTGACATATTTGTGGGAGATATGACCCAAACAATTTATGATAGTTATTTGGGAATTTTGGGAATGATGGAAATGTGGGTTGCTTCACAACCCAGGACAACAGGGTTATTCCTTTAATAGAAAAAGGAATTTTCCCAAGGAAAAGAATATTGGGGTTGGTCCAAGATGGAAATGACAAGGTCTTGGGGTGGTTTAGAGGTTTGCAAGCCACTAGGGAAGAGGAATCAAGAGTGATCCCTCCAGGTTTCAAGACTACTAAGCCACAGAAAAGCGAATCTGGACCAAAATCAAAAGAAAAAGAAAATGGGCAAAATCCAGGGTGTTACAATATATTCATGAAAACATAAAGGGTTTAGATCTGAAATCATGGCACTCGGGCCCTAGTGACAAGCATTAAGCATAGCAAAGTCATAGCAACATCAATCTCAGAACATAGTGTATGCTAGGGATCAGGACCTAACAAAACTAAGTCGATTACATGATAAATCTCTTCCAACCCATCACCGTCCAGCAAGCCTACGAAGGAATTACTCACTCCCGGTGGTGAGCATCATGAAATTGGTTATGGAGGATGGTTGATGATGACGAAGACGGAAGATCCCCCTCTCCGGAGCCCCGAACGAACTCTAGATCTGGCCTCCCGATGAAGAACAGGAGGTGGCGGCAGCTCCGTATCGTGAAACATGATGAAACTTCCTTTCTTCTTTTTTCTCAGGAAATTGGAATTTATAGCACTGAGATTAGGGTCTGCGGAGCCACATGGGCCGCACAAGCCACCAGGGCGCGCCCTGGTGCCTCATGGGCACCTGGTGGCCCCCCTCCAGTGGGTCTTTGCTCCAGTATTTTTATTTATTCCACGAGAACTTTTATTCTGCACAAAACAACACCATGGTAGTTCTGCTGAAAACAATGTCAGTTCGGGTTAGTTTCATTCTAATCATGCAAATTAGAGTCCAAAACAAGAGCAAAAGCGTTTGGAAAAGTAGATACGACGAAGACGTATCATCTCCTGGTTGACGTAGGGCGACATCTTCTTCTTCGCTCGAGCAATCTGTCTGCTTGAAATCCGCCTCTTGTTCTTCATCTATGGGCCACTCACATGGATCAACATCACCGTAAATCCTTCGATTGGCAACATAATGAGAAACATAGCTTTCTCCATCCGAGTGTTGGGACAACATTCTGTCAGTATTACCAGGAAAAGAGCCCAAAACAAGAACAGAGGAGAAACTTGTGATACGTACGGGGGTCAAAACATCCGAGAATATATACAATGAATTTTTCCCATGCAGGACAAGTAATACGAAAGAAAAACAGAGTCCGGAAAGTCCAAGAGGGAGCCACAAGCCGAGGAGGCGTGCCCAGGGGGGTATGGCGTGCCCCCAGGCTTGTTGCTTCCTGGTGCACTTTCCCGATTGTTTATATTTTTCCTCATTTTTTTATATATTCTGAAACGAATAAATAGTACTTTTTGGAAATTTTGGAGTCAGTTTACTTACCGTACCACATACCTACTCCTTTTTAGGATTCTGAAGCGTTCCGGAAGGTCTCTTTTATGTGCTCCTTCGGTGTCATTAATGTGATAATATTAGTTTGAACATTAATGGGCGTACCTGAGATATAATGTTTAATTCTTTGCCCATTCACCACTCTCGGATTAGTGCCCTCGGCATTGTTGATCTTGATAGCTCTGGAGCGGTAAACTTACTCGATGATATATGGTCCTTCCCATTTGGAGAGAAGTTTTCCTGCAAAGAATTTGAAATGAGAGTTGTACAAAGAACTTGATCACCTACTTTAAATTCCCTTTTTTGGATTATTTTGTCATGCCATCTTTTAACTTTCTCTTTAAACAACTTGGCATTTTCATAGGCTTGTGTCCTCCATTCATCTAAAGAGCTAATATCAAATAACCTCTTTTCACCGGCAAGTTTAAAATCATAATTAAGTTCTTTAATTGCCCAATAAGCTTTATGTTCTAACTAAAGAGGTAAATGACATGATTTTCCATAGACCACTTTATACGGAGACATACCCATAGGGTTTTTATAAGAAGTTCTATAAGCCCATAATGCATCATCAAGTTTCTTAGACCAATTTCTTCTAGATCTATTAACGGTCTTTTGCAAGATTAATTGATTTCTCTATTGCTCAATTCATCTTGACCACTAGACTAAGTATGATAAGGAGATGCAATTCTATGGTTAACATCATATTTAGCTAGAAGTTTACATAAAGCACCTTGAATAAAATGTTTACCACCATCAGTCGTTAAATATCTAGGGACTCCAAACCTTGGGAAAATAACTTCTTTAAGCATTTTAATAGATGTGATCAGCACTACAAGTTGGGATAGCTTGTACCCACTTAGTAACATAATCAACAACAACTAGAATATGTGTATACCCGTTAGAGGAAGGAAAAGGTCCCATATAATCAAATCCCCAAACATCAAATGGTTCAATAACAAGTCAATAATTCATAGGCATTTCCTGACATTTACCAATATTACCAATTCTTTGACATTCATCACAAGATAAGAAAAACTTACGTGCATCCTTGAAGAGAGTAGGCTAATAAAAACCAGATTGTAATACCTTATGTGTGATTCTGTCTCCAGCATGGTGTCCTTAGTATGCCTCGGAGTGACACTTCCATAGGGTTTGTTCATGTTCATACTCAGGTACACAATGTCTAATAACACCATCTAGTCCTTCTTTATAAAGATGTTGGTCATCCCAGAAGTAATGTCTTAAATCAAAGAAGAACTTTTTCTTTTGTTGGTATGTGAAACTAGGTGGTATATATTTAGCATCAATGTAATTAGCATATTCTGCATACCAAGGAGTATTACGAGAAGCATTTATAACAGCTAATTGCTCATCAGGAAAACTATCATCACTAGGCAGTGGGTCATCAAGAACATTTTTTTATTCTAGACAAATTATCAGCTACGGGATTCTCAACTCCCTTTCTATCAACAATATGCAAGTCAAATTCTTGTAGCAAAAGGACCCACCTAATCAACCTAGGTTTAGCATTTTTCTTTTCCATAAGATATTTAATAGCAGCATGATCAGTGTGAACATTTTTTGAATCAACAATATAAGATCTGAATTTATCACATACAAACACAACTACTAAAAATTCTTTCTCAGTAGTAGCATAATTTCTTTGAGCATTGTCTAAAGTTTTACTAGCATAATGGATAACATTCAATTTCTTATCAACTCTTTGTCCTAGAACAACACCAACAACATAATCACTAGCATCACACATAATTTCAAATGGTAGGTTCCAATCAGGTGGTTGAACAATTGGTGGAGAAATTAAGGGTTTCTTAAGTATTTCAAAGGATTCTACGCAATCATCAATAAAAACAAATGGAACATCTTTTTGCAAAAGATTAGTAAGAGGCCTAGAAATTTTAGAGAAGTCTTTAATGAATATCCTATAGAAATTAGCATGACCAAGGAAGCTTCTTATACCTTTAATTTCTTTAGGCCATGGCATTTTCTCAATTGCATCAATTTTAGCCTTATCTACTTCAATACCTCATTCAAAAAATTTATGCCCAAGTACTATACCTTCATTCACCATAAAGTGGCACTTCTCCCAATTCAAGACAAGATTAGTTTCTTCACATCTCTGCAAAACTCGATCAAGGTTGCTTAAGAAATCATCAAAAGAAGTCCCATAAATGAAAAAATCATCCATGAATACCTCAACAATCTTTTCACAAAAATCAGAGAATATAGCAGTCATACAACTTTGAAAGGTAGAAGGTGCATTACATAAACCAAAAGGCATACGTCTATAAGCATAATTTCCAAAAGGACAAGTAAAAGTAGTTTTCTCTTGATCTTCTTTTGACACGGGTATTTGAGAAAAAATAGAATATCCGCCAAGGAAACAAAAGTGTGTATGCTTAGACAATCTTTCTAACATTTGATCAATAGAAGGCAAGGGGTAATGATCTTTTCTAGTAGCTTTGTTTAATTTCCTGAAATCAATTACCATACTATAACTAATTACAATTCTTTGTGGGATGAGTTCATTTTTATCATTAGGAATAACAGTTATACCTCCTTTCTTAGGAACACAATGAACAGGGCTTACCCACCTACTATCAGCTATGGGATAAACTATACATGCTTCCAGAAGCTTTAATATTTCATTTCTTCCCACATCCTTAATTTTAGGATTCAATCGTCATTGGTTATCAACAACGGGCTTCGCATCAGGCTCCATATTAATCTTGTGCTAACATGGAGTGGGACTAATGCCCTTAAGATCATCAAGAGTATATCCAGTAGCAGCACGATGCTTCCTCAAAGTTTTAAGTAATCTCTTTCTTCATGCTCTGAAAGGTTAGCATTGATAATAACAGGATATATCTTCTTTTCATCAAGATAAGCATATTTCAATGTATCAGGTAATTTCTTAAGTTCAAACACAGGATCACCCTTTGGTGGAGGAGGACCTCCAAGAGTTTCAACAGGCAAATCGTGTTTAAGGATAGCTGCCTTATTAAAGAATATCCCATCTAATTCATTTCTTTCATTCATATGCATATCATTTTCATGGTCTAGCAAATATTGTTCTAACGGATCAGTAGGAGGTATGGCAATAGAAGCAAGACCAATAATTTCATCCTTACTAGGAAATTCTTTATCATGAGATTGTCTACAAAATTTGGAGAAATTAAACTCATGAGATACATCACCAAAATTAACACTGACTGTTTCCTTATTGCAATCAATCTTAGCATTAACTGTATTCAGAAAAGGTCTATAAAATATAATGGGACAAAAATCATCTTGTGGAGAACCAAGAACTAGAAAATCAATAGGGTATTTGATCTTACCACACAAGACTTCAACATCTCAAACAATCCCAAGTGGTGAAATAGTCTATTTGCAAGCTTAATAGTGACATCAATATTGTCAATCTCAGCAGGTGCAATATCGTTCATAATCTCTTGATATAAAGTAAAAGGAATAGCACTCACACCAGCACCCAAATCACATAAACCATGATAACAATGATCTCCTATTTTAACAGAAACAACAGGCATGCCAACAATAGGTTTATTCTTTCCTTTAATATCGGGCATAGCAATCCTAGTGGCTTCATCACAGAAGTAAATAACATGCCCATCAATATTATCAACCAAGAGATCTTTAACCATAGCAATATTAAGTTCCACACTTATTTGTTCAGAGGGTCTAGGTGTTCTAATATAACTTCTATTAACCACAGTTGAAACTTTAGCATGTTCCTTAATCCTAACAGGGAAAGGAGGTTTCTCAATATAAGCAATAGGGTCAACTGGATCAACATTATAAATAATAGTTTCATCTTTAACTATAACAGGTTCCTCAATCTTTTCTTCAATAGGTGGATGATATTTAAACCTCTTCTCCTCAGGGAGATCAACATGAGTAGCAAATGATTCACAAAAGGAAGCTACTATCTCAGAGTCAAGTCCATATTTAGTACTCCCTCCATCCCAAAATAAGTGACTCAACTTTACACTAACTTTGTACTAAAGTTAGTGTAAAGTTGAGTCACTTATTTTGGGACGGAGGGAGTACTAAACTTATGGAAAGCATATGTTTCCATAAAATATTTAACACAATCAAACTTGAGTTTTATACCTGACTCATTACCTTTGTCGAGTTCCCAATCTTCTGAGTTGCGTTTAATCCTTTCCAGGAGGCCCCATTTGAATTCAATAGTTTTCTTCATAAAGGAACCAATAGAAGAAGAATCGAGCATGGATTGTTCATTATGAGAAAGCCGGGCATAAAATTTTGTATAATAATTCCTCTTGAGAGTTCATGATTGGGGCATGTGTACATCATCTACTTAAGCCTCCCCCAAGCTTGAGCGATACTTTCTCCTTCACGAGGCACACACACACACACACACACACACACACATATATATATATATATATACATATACATATATACGATCACAATGAACCAAATGCCTAGGATAGAACTTCTGGTGAAATTCCAATTTCAATCGGTTCCAATCCCATGTTCCAATATCATCCAATAGCCTATACCATGTCAATCCATCTCCCTCCAAAGAAAAAAGGAATACCTCCTTCTTAACTCCATCCAAAGATAAACCTGCAAGCTTAAACAATCCACAAATCTCATCCGCATAGATTAAGTGCATATCAGGATTTACTGTTCCATATCCTGCATAAGGATTAGCTAGCAATTTTTCTAACATACCGGAAGGAATCTCATAATATATATTTTCAGTAGGTTCAGTAGGTTGAGGGGCAACTCTTATTGCTTTCGGTCAAGGTGAAGATACCCTGAACAAACCCCTCAAAGGATTACTTTCCATAGTGTCAAGTGACAGTAAATTTCAGCATGTAATATAAATGTTTCCTTACCAAATTCCACATACCAAAGGCACTTCACTCCCTGGCAATGGCGCCAGAAAAGAGTCTTGATGACCGAATAGTATAGGGGATCAATCGTAGTCCTTTCGATAAGTAAGAGTGTCGATCTCAACGAGGAGCAGAAGGAAATGACAAGCGGTTTTCAGCAAGGTATTCTCTACAAGCACTGAAATTATCGATAACATATAGTTTGATAGCAAGGTAATTTTTAACGAGCAACAATTAACAATTGTAACAAAGGTGCAGTAAGGTGGACCAATCCTTTTTATAGCAAAGAACAAGCCGAAACAGTCTCTTATAGTAAGCAAAGTGTTCTGGAGGACACATGGGAATTATCATCTAGTCATTTTAATCATGTTTGTTTGATTTGCGTTCGCTACTTTGATAATTTGATATGTGGGTGGACCAGTGCTTGGGTGTTGTTCTTACTTGAACAAGCCTCCCACTTAAGATTACCCACTCTCGCAAGCATCCGCAACTACAAAAGAAGAATTAAGATAAATCTAACCATAGCATGAAACATATGGATCCAAATCAGCCCCTTACGGAATAACGCATAAACTAGGGTTTAAGCTTCTGTCACTCTAGCAACCCATCATATACTTATTACTCCACATTGCCTTCCCTTAGGCCCAACTATGGTGAAGTGTCATGTAGTCAACATTCACATGACACCACTAAAGGAAGCAACAACATACATATCATCAAAATATTGAACGAATACCAAATTTACATGATTACTTATGACAAGACTTCTCCCATATCCTGAAGAACAAAAGTAACTACTCACAAATCATATTCATGTTCAATATCAGAGGGGTATTGAATATTAACAAGGATCTGAACATATAATCTTACACCAAATAAACCAACTAGCATCAACTATAGGATGTAATCAACACTACTAGCAACCCACAGGTACCAATATGAGGTTTTGAGACAGAGATTTAATACAAGAGATGAACTAGGGTTTGAGATGAGATGGTGCTGGTGAAGATGTTGATGAAGATTGGTCCTCCCACAATGAGAGGGTTGTTGGTGATGTCGATGGCTTCGATTTCCCCCTCCCGGAGGGAAGTGTCCCCGGCGGAATCGCTCCGCTGGAGAGCAAAAGTGCTCCTACCCAGGTTCCACCTCGAGACAGCAGCGCTTCATCCCCAAAGTCTTCTCCTGATTTTTCTAGGGCAAATGGCATCATATAGGAGAAGATGGGCCTGGCGCGTAGGGCACGCCCCCCAGGATTGTGGCTACTTGGTGGGTCCCCTTTTGGTAATTCTTTTGCCAATATATTTTATATATTCCAAAATAATTCTCTGTAAATTTTTAGGTCATTTGGAGATGTGTGCAGAATAGCTATCTCTGTTGCACTCCTTTTTGGTCCAGAATTCCAGCTGCCAGCAATCTCCCTCTTCATGTGAAACTTGTAAAATAAGAGAGAAAAGGCATAATAATTGCATCATAAAGTAAAATAACAATCTAAAATACAATAAATAATAGTAGAAAAACATGATGCAAAATGGTCGTATCAACACACTTAAGAGGTTCTATCCTGATTACCGGAGAAATGAGAAATGATTTAAAAGAGCACCGAAAGAATTTTTGAATAGTTCTGAAAGTATTTAGGATGGTTCCAGAAGGGTTTTGGGAAATCTGGAAAGGTATAAAATGATTTCAAAAAGTCTGAATCTATATATGGAAAATTTTTGGGGTCTTAGAATGGGTTTCGGAGACATCCGAAAATCTGGAATTTTATTTGTGGAAGAAAGTTGTGAAGGATCTTCATGAGATGACCACCCCTAGTGGGGCCCACAGGGCCCACATGGGGCGCCACCACCTATGGCAAGCCCTAGGTCGAATTGGAATAGGAAGCAGTCCTTCCCCAATATAGACTATTCGTCACCCTGGGTGAAGAATTCTTATTCCTCACCCACCTCCTAACGCACCCTATAGTCACCGTAAGAACCAAAGTGCATGTGAGGTAATATTACAGTATGTAGTTAAGGGCTCCTTGAGATTCACCATGAGAAAGAAATGTGTCATGCATGTGAGGTAAGATTACCAAGTGCATGTGTGATATGAGGTAATATTATAACATGTGGGTGAGAAATCAATGCATGTGAGGTAAGATTACAATATGCTGGTGAGGTAATATTATGACGTGCATGAGATAAAATTACAACATCCAAAAGGAATCATGCCTTGAGTTTACACCACGGTGAAGAATTACTTATTTTTCACCCTGGATGATGAATAATATTATGTTACTATTAGTCCCTATATAGACCGCACCTATTAAAAACTAAGGAACCAGCTTCCCGCCGCCATACGCCGCCCCCGCTTCCAGCTGCCGCCATGCACCGCCCCCGCTTCCCGCCGCCCCCGTATCCCACCACTGCGCGCTGATACGTCCAAGGTATCTATAATTTTTTATTGTGTCATGCTATTATATTATCAATCTTGGATGCTTTATATGCATTTTTATGCTATTTTATATTATTTTTTGGGAATAACCTATTAACCCAGTGCCCAATGCCAGTTCCTATTTTTTGCTTGTTTTTAGCTTTTTAGAAAATCAATACCAAACAAAGTCCAAATACGATAAACTTTATGGTGATTTTTTGGACCAGAAGGGACCCTAGAAGGTTCGGGAGAAGGCCAGAAGACCTACAGGAGAGCCAAGAGCTCACAGGGTGCACCCCCTGAGTTTGTGTCTCCATGCAGCTCCATTTGACCTAATTCCACCTCTGTAAATTCAAATATATTCCCAAACCAATAGAGAGCCATCTGAAACACTTTTTCCATCGCTGCAAGCTTCTGTTCTTCCGTGATTCCATCTGGAGGCCTTTTTTGGTACTCTGCTGGAGGGGGAATTGATCACGGAGGGATTCTACATCATCCTTGCTGCCTTCCGATGATGCGTGAGTAGTTCACCACAAACCTACGGGTCCATAGCTAGTAGCTAGATGGCTTCTTCTCTCTCTTTCATGTTTAATACAATGTTCTCCTCGATGTTCTTGGAGTTCTATCTGATGTAATCTTCTTTTGCGGTGTGTTTGTTGGGATCCGAAGAATTGTTGGTTTATGATCAGATTATTCATTGAAAATAATTGAGTCTTTTCTGAACTTTATTATGCATTATTGTTATAGATTTGTATATCTCTCCAATCTATCCGTTTGGTTTGGCCAACTAGATTGATTTATCTTCAATGGGAGAGGTGTTTTCTAATGGGTTCAATCTTGCGGCGTCCTCACCCAATGATAGAAGGGGTAGCAAGGCACGTATTGTATTGATGCTATTAAGGGTAAAACGACGGGGTTTAATCCTATTGCTTGAGTTTACTTTGTCTACATCATGTCACCTTGCTTAAGGTGTTAATCTGTTTGTCATGAACTTAATACAATAGATGGATGCTGGATAGCGGCCGATTGGTGGAGTAATAGTAGTAGATACAGGTCTACTTGTGATGGACGTGATGCCTATATACATGATCATTGCCATTAATACTCCATAACTATGCGCTTTTCTATCAATTGCCCAACAGTAATTTGTTTACCCACCATATGCTATTGTTTCGAGAGAGAAGCCTCTAGTGAAAACTATAGCCCCCAGGTCTACTTTAATCATATTATAAAAACAAAAAATACCTTGCTGCAATTTTACTCTTTTTATTTTGTTTTGCAATTTACCTATCTACCTATACAATATTTGATCCTTGCAAGTAATGAGTTTAAGGAGATTGACAACCCTCTTGCTCGGGTTGGGTGCAAGTATTTGCTTTTGTGTGTGCATGTGCTATTCACTAGGATTTGGTTGGTATTCCTTCTGGTTCGATAAACCTTGGTTCTCAACTAAGGGAAATACTTATCGCTACTATATCGCTTCTCCCTTCCTCTTCGGGGAAAATCCCAACGGAGCTCACAAGTAGCAAGCGATCGTATAGCCTGCTGGAGGGTCCAACGCAAAACAACCAGAGACATCAGGGTGATTGACGGCATTTCAAATGAGCACAAGCGCTCGTTTTAGTGGTCATTTGAAATCTTTGTAGAAACGATAAAGAGTCCAAAGCATTTGGCGAAGTTCCAAATGGTCGCACACGCCCGTTCGAGCGGTCATATGACATCCTCGACCAGAAGAAGAAAAAGATCAGAATGAAAGATGACGTGCCCAATGGAGGCTGCAGCCTGTTTCAGTATTTGTGCACAGACAGAGGTAAGTCATCAGGGTGAACGACGACATTCCATACGGGCACATGCACTCGTATGGGCGGTAATTCGACCCCTGACGGTACCAATAAGCCCGTGGAAGAAGGTAAATCACCCCCATCACTCTCTTTTCTCCTTCTTCTTCTTCCTCCAAACCTCTCCAAATCCTAGCAAAACTTCGCCCGATCTCTCTACTCGCTCAATTTCAGTTCAAATCCTTATGTGTGATCGATCTACAGTATGTTTCTCCTTCGACCCCTGATTTATTTTTCATGAATTCGTGTTCTACATGCCTAGCATTGCCATGACTAGGAGATGCATATTTTTATCCAAGTGTGAGTTTGGCTTGAATTCGAGGATGTTTTTAGAGGAGTATGATGTTGTGAATACCGTAGGATCAATATTGTTTAGTTGTATTGGACTGAAAAATTGTTTTGTAGATGTTTACAAGGAGGTCTACTCGTGTACGCGGTGCTTCAAGTTCATCCATCGCACCGCCACAACAAGTTTTCACTCAGGGGACTGTCTTCACTGACCGTGAAGCAAGGAAGAAATTCCAAAAGCTCGTTAGAAGGAGGATCAAAGCAACCAAATGGTCTTGCATGACAATAATCGCCAAGCTAGGTATTACTAATGGTTTCAATTTGCTTTGTCATAATGTTGGGTTGCATCATTTTGTTTATCAGGGATGTGAGACATATGAATGCATGACACTTGAGTTTCTTAGCACTCTCTCGCATAATGTTAGTTTGGTGCTAAATGCATATTAGGAGGAGAGGATCACTTTTCGTCTCCTGGACCAAGACTTCAACATCATTCTCAAAGAGTGGTGTAATTACTTTGGCTTCACCAACAATGGTGATGATCTTAGATATGTTTATGATCTCACTGACCCGCACCCAAGGCAATCCTTTTACCAGAGGGAATTTCTTGTGTAGTCACCCTAATGCTACGTTGAATGCTATGGGAAATTTAGTAGGATCACCAGCTATTACTATTAATGAAATGGCATTGACTTTGGAACATGTTATGCAAAGGTTAGAAGCTATTGAAAATAAAATGCCTACCTTAGAACATATTGAGAATCTAGACAAAAAGGTCCATAATCAAGTTACTAAGTTTGGTTCTAAGGTAGTAACTACATTAATGATGTTAAAGGAGAAGGAACCGATAATTAATGAAAGAGCAGAACAAAGTCCCATTAGAATTGATAAATTGGAAGAAATCACTAATAATTTGGGTTCTGCTTTTTCCTCTGATAAAACTATTGAGAGAACTCCTCCTAATAAGAATTCCAAGTTTATGTATGTTCCTAAGAATAAGGATGCCACATCTAGTAAGGGAAAATAGGATCTTAAGATGATCAGTGTGCACCCCAACTTCATTGATATAATCAAGGAACCTATTTCCGAAAACAAATTCCTTAACTTCGTGCCTACGAGTGTGATTATTAATATGTATGCTAAACCTCCTAGGAAGAGTGGATGTATAATTGAGGAGTTGGATCTGAAAGATGACAATACTTGAAACAATGCCTTACGCCTAGCTAGGGACGTAAAATAATAGCGCTTGTTTGGAGGCAACCCAATAGTTATCTTAAATTTTTGCTTTTTCTTTCTGTTTTGGTGTGATGACACAATTATTGCTACTATTATGATTGTGATTTTTGTTTAATTTAGTTTTTGTGCCAAGTAAAGCCTTTGGGATGATTTGGTTGATAGTTGACTTGATTATGTGAAAAAACAGAAACTGTTATGCCCAATGTTGGAATTACTACAATTCACTACAATGTGATAAAATTCTAAAATTTTGACACATGATTGATATCCAAATTTCCCACATTTTCCTAATTTTTCATATATTTTTTGGAGTTACAAAAGTATGAGTTTTTTAAATCATTAAAGACTGTTCTATTTTAGACAGATTCTATTTTTATTGCATAGTTTACTTGTTTTAATGATGCTATGGATAATATCGGGGGGTATAAGTCATGGAGAAGTTGGAATACAGTAGGTATTATGCAAGAATAAATTATGAATGAGTTTACAACAATACCCAAAGTTTATGATTTGTCTATTGTAATAACGGATCTTGCGAGGTTTCTGTTGAGTTTTGTGTGCTGAAGTTTTCAAGTTTTGGGTGAGATCACGATGGATGAAGGAATAAGAAGCGGCAAGAACCTAAGCTTGGGGATGCCCAAGCCACCCCAAGGTAATATTCAAGGAAGACGCAAGAATCTAAGCTTCAGATGCCCCAGATGGCATGCCCTCTTTCATCTACAATCTATCGGGATGTTACTTGGAGCTACATTTTTATTCATCACATGATATGAGTTTTGCTTGGAGCGTCTTGTGCCATAGTTTTTGCTTTATTTGCCTTTTAGTTTGCCACAATCATTTTTTGATGGACACACTATTTGAGAGGGACACACATTTATCATGATTTGTTAGAATACTCTATGTGCTTCACTTATATCTTTTGAGCTAGGCAGTTGCTCTAGTGCTTCACTTATATCTTTTAGAGCATGGCGCTGGTTATATTCTATAGAAATGATTGCACTCTCAAGCTTCACTTAAATCCTTTTGAGAGTCTATAAATAATAAGTGGTAATGTGCACGTGTGGTAAGACTAGTGCGAGAAGGATAGGTATTCAAGGGGGATAATAAAAACTTTCATGTAGATCACTAAATATGAAATGCATGGTTTAATGATATTGATGTCGTAATATGGAAGGATATTGGTCCATGTTCATTGGTTAGTAGAAAAATTAGTATTAAAGCTTGTTATTAACTTCGCATCTAAGTGTTGGTCATGGCATGGTAGGGAGGTTTGAGCATTTGTATTTCTGATTGAAATCCTTGAGTGCTGTTATAATCAGATATGCGCGATGGTTAACTCCTACCAAGCAATTCCCTAGGGGCATGTGAGTAGTACTTTGCTTCAAGGGCTAATAGGCTTTCACAATAAGCATGTGAGTTCTTTATGACTAATGTGAGTCCATGGATTATATGCACTCCTAACTTTCCGCAATTTGCTAGCCTCTTCGGTACCATGCATTGCCCTTTCTCACCCAGAGAGTTGGTGCAAACTTCGCCGGTGCATCCAAACCTCGTGGTATGATACGCTCTATCACACATAAGCCTCCTTATATCTTCCTCAAAACATCCACCATACCTACCTATTATGGCATTTCCATAGCCATTCCAAGATATATTGCCATGCAACTTCCACCATTTCGTTTTCATGACATGTGTGTTCATCATCATACTACTTTGCATGATCATATAGAGCTGACATGATATTTGTGGTACAGCCACCATTCATAATTATTATACATGTTACGCTAGATCATTGCACATCCTAGTACACTGCTAGAGGCATTCATATTGTTTCAGTTTTATCGAGTTGTAATATCGAGTTGTAAGTAAATAAAAGTGTGATGATCATCATTATTGGAGCATTGTACCAGTGAGGAAAGGATGATGGAGACTATGATTCCCCCACAAGTCAGGATGAGACTCCGGACAAAAAATAACAAAAAAAAAAGAAAAAAATAAAAAGAAATAATTAATAAATGAGAGAAAAGAGAGAAGAGGTAATGTTACTATCCTTTTTCCACACTTGTGCTTGAGAGTAGAATGATGTACTTCATATAGAGAGTCTCCTAAGTTATCACTTTCATATACTAGTGGGAATTTTTCATTATAGAACTTGGCTTGTATATTCCGATGACGAGCTTCCTCAAATGTCCGAGGAGTTCATGAGAAATCAAGTTGGATGCACACCCACTTAGTTTCCGTTGAGCTTTCATACACTTATAGCTCTTAGTGCATCAGTTGCATGGCAATCCCTACTCCTCACATTCATATCGATTGATGGGCATCTCCATAGCCCGTTGCTACTTGTGAGCTGCGTTGGGATTTCCTTGAAGAGGAAAGGATGGTGCAGTATGGTAGAGATAAGTATTTCCCTCAGTTAAGAACCAAGGTTATCAATCCAGTAGGAGAACCACGCAACACCTCGTTAGCAGCACCCGCACACAAAATAACAAATCCTTGCACCCAACGCGAACAAGGGGTTGTCAATCCCTCGGTGGTTACTTGCAAGATTAAATTGGGTAGTGATTGATAGATAGATAGAACAAAAATACAAAATAAAATAAAGAAAGTAAAATTGCAGCAAGGTATTTTTAGGATTTTTAATATATGATAAAGGTAGACCCGAGGGCTATAGTTTTCACCAGAGGTTCCTCTCTTGAAAATAGCATACGATGGGTAAACGGATTTGGGCAATTGATAGAAAAAAATAATCATGATGATATCCAAGGCAATGATCATGTATATAGGCATCACGTCTGAGACAAGTAGACCGAAACGATTCTGCATCTACTACTATTACTCCACACATCGACCGCTATCCAGCATGCATCTAGTGTATTAAGTTCATAAAGAACGGAGTAATGCCTTAAGCAAGATGACATGATGTGGACAAAGTATACTCACACATGAATAAATCCCATCATTTTCTCCTTAATGACAATGATACAAATACGTGTCGTGTCCCTTTGTGTCACTAGGATTGAGCACGGCAAGATCGAACCCATCACAAAGCACCTCTCCCATTGCAAGAAATATCAATCTAGTTGGCCAAACCAAATAAATAGATCGGAGAGAAATACAAAGCTACAATATTCATGCATAAAAGAGTTCAGAGAAGACTCAAATAATATTCATGGATAATCTGATCATAAACTCACAACTCATCGGATCCCAACAAACAGACCGCAAAAAGTGATTACATCAAATAGAACTCCAAGAACATCGAGGAGAACATTGTATTGAAGATCAAAGAGAGAGAGAGAGAGAGAGAGAGAAAGACATCTAGCTACTAACTATGGACCTGTAGGTCTGTGTTAAACTACTAACACATCATCGGAAGGGCAACAAGGTTGATTTAGAGCCCCTCCGGCAGAGTACCAGAGAAGGCCTCCAGATGGGATCTCGGGAGAACAGAAACTTGCGGCGGCGAAAAAAGTATTTCGGGTGGCTCTTTGATGTCAGGGGAATATTTCAGAATTTATAGAGGTGGAATTAGGTCAATAGGTGCCATGAGGGGCCCACAAGCCTGGAGGCACGTCTCCGAGCTTGTCGCTCCCTCATGGCTCGTCAGGTCTTCTCTCGAACCTTCTAGGGTCTCTTCTGGTCCAGAAAAAATTAATCCAAGGTTTTTTTCTATGTTTGATATTGATTTCCTGAAAAGCCAAAAATAGGCAAAAAAACAGCAACTGGCACTGGGCACTAAGTTAATATGTTAGTCCCAAAAAATGATATATAATGGCATATAGTTGCATATAAAACATCCAAGATTGATACTATAATAGCATGGAACAATAAAAAATTATAGATATGTTGGAGATGTATCAAGCATCCCCAAGCTTAATTCTTGCTCATCCTCGAGTAGGTAAATGATAAAAATAGAATTTTTGATGTGGAATGCTACCTATCATATTCATCATATAATATTTTCTTTTGTGGCATGGATATTTGGACTTGAGTGATTCAAAGTAATAGTCTATAGTTTGACATGAAAACATAAATACTCAAGCATACCAACACGCAACCATGTCTTTCAAAATATCAACGCTAAATAAAGTTATCCCTAGCACATTATGCTCACGGCTGGTTGCTCAAAAGATGGCTCTCCTCTCCCCCTCCCCTCCCTCCCTTCTGGCCCCCGCGACGACGTGCGGTGACGTTCGATGCCCTTCCTCCCTGCCTTCCTCACTCCTCTTGGTCGATGCCCCACCCCTCGCCTCCCCCACATTCTGCTGATCCTTGGTGCTCCTCCTCTCCGTCCTTGGGCGGCGCCCCCTCGGCCAATAGGTTTTGGGCGCTCGATGGGGATGTGTCGTGGTGGAACACGATCACCTATGGGGCCATCAACCCCTTGTGGTTCGGCAAGGGGGAAGGTCACACTGCGCAGAGAGCAGAAGCCATGGAACAACATGGCAGAGGTGACGCTGGTGGTTTTTACCCAGGTTCGGGCCACTAGGAAGCGTAAAACCCTACTCCTGCTTTGGTGGATTGAGGGAAGGACCGCGATGAACACGCGGCGCTTAAGCCCGGCAAGGTTGCCTCGGGGAGAGCAGCTACGCGCGTATGAGTATACAAGGGTCCGAATCATTTTTAGGTTGCCATGGCCCTCCTTTTATAGGCTAAGGGGTAACCACAGTGGCAAAACAGTCATTATCTAGTGATTAGATAGCTAACAGTGCAGTCATACCTAACTCTGGCAGTTAGGACAAAGTGCATTAAATGCACTGCTAGGTGTCATGCTGAGGATGCAGCCCGACAGGCCTGCCACGCCACTTAGTCATCTTCTACCTGTCTGCATGACACACCTCTGGACGGGTGTCATATAGAGGTAATCTTCCTTCCAAATGGATGCCACGTGCCAAATGACAGCCACTTAATCATCTGGGGGCTTGACACCGCACTGATAGATGACTTGCGTTGAGGTGCGGTGGAGTCTTCGCGGTGAGGTTTGCCTTTAGCGGCCCCGGCAAGCCTACTGGGGAAGCATTGGATTCGTTCTTGGGGCGGCCTCGACCTGACCAGGCTCGCCTGCCCGGTAAGGGAGGCTTTCCCTTGGTGATATCTTGCTGTTTTGGCTTGTCTTGGTCTTCTTGATCCGCCCTTTGATCCCTCAAAGAGCTTTTTATCTGGCTTGGTTTTGACTTGGATGCTTGGTAAAGTTTGCTTCCTTGCCATCGTGCCTGTGTATAGTCCGGGCAACATACGCGAAGGTTTGTTGCACCGACAGGAGCCCCCGGGCCTGGTCCAAACGTGCTACCGAGCATCGTTGGGGTAGGCCCCATCAGGTACACAGGCAGGGCACTTGTGACGATATTCTCCTCTTTCTTGATATTTTCCTTGCTTCTTCATTAACCTGTGCTTGAGTCAGTTTCCGGTTTCCCTGTGCGTCGTGCGAGACGATGTGGGGGAACTTACGCCACGATCCGTGGGCTACCCACATCCCATGTTCACGGGGTGGTAACTGCCATTCCGCTCGCTCTTCCGCTCTTGCCATTTTTGCCACGTACGCTGCATGCATTGTGCAGGGTTGGTGGCGGACGTGGAGGGCACGGGAATGAGCGCCCTGGCAGAAAACCAGGAGCCGCGGATAGGTGCAGGAGGGCGGTCTTGACTCCGTGCATTGTTAGTGACGCAGAGGGGCCAGATTGGCGGAGCAGTGCGGTTGCCCCCTGGGTGAGGAGCTAGCTCCTGGCCACGTTCGCCTATAAAAGGGGACGCAGGCGAGGTGCTTACTCACACACTTCTCCTCCTTCTTCCTTCCGACATCTTTTCTCTACCATGACAAGGGGGACAGGGCGTGGTGGTATTCCAGTGGCGGCGACGAGGGTTTCTGCTCGACAGCACCTCCCTCCTCCTATTGGGGACGCAGTGGCGGAGCCCGTCGTGAGAGGAGGTGGTAGAGGACGTGGACGCGCCCGTCGTGGCGCCCGGGGTCGAGGAGGAAGGGGCGGTGCATTGCTCGCCCCTCCTCCAGTTCCTCCTGGCCCGAACGAAGGCCACGTCGGGGACCAGCCACTGGAATCATCATCAAGCTGCGCAGGCCTCCGCGCAGCCATCTTCGGCTTCCAACTCCATTCACAAGGGTGATGGAGGTTGAACAGCCGCTGGGATTGAGGCCGCACATGAGGAGCTACTATCATGGCAGCATGCGGGCAAACGTAGAGTTCCCTGCACCTCATGTCATGCTTCTCCGACGCGGCTGGAAAAGCTTCGCTCGTGTCCACAGTTTGGCGGCAGGGCACGTCCTTCACTTCAAGTTAATGGACGCCACCCTGCTCTCCATCAAGGTCTTCAGGCGTTCGGGTGCACGCTATGGGTGCTGTGCGGAGAGCTCGACCGACGATGAAAGCTCCTCCTCAAGCGATAGCGACGAGGAGGACAGTGACAGCGATGACGATGGCGCCGATTAAGAGGACGACGGCTCTGACTCTGGCTAAACACCAACCGCACCATCACCGTCAGCCGGCGGCACCACCATCTACACCTGCATCTCCTCCCCGGCATGCGATTTGCGAGGGTGTTGGGTGTGGAAGGAGTCTCCGCCTCCTCCAGCAGTCTTCCAGCTGGACCCCGGCAGGCTTCCCCGTGGACTCCGACTTCGTCTTCCTTGCCGGTGTCTGCGCAGCCGTGTCCTGCTGGCCCTGGTGGCAGTGACCAAGGCATCGCCTAGCCGCTCCCTTCGTCCCTCGCCTTTGCCCGCGCACTCCCGATCTTGTCAGGCTGCGTCCCATGGGCCCTGATAGGGTCAGGCTGGGCTTCTGTCCAGGCACTCCTTTTGCCCTCTTTGCCTCCCACTGTAGTTCCTAGGAGGAGAGGGACAAGAAAGGGATTACGGGGCACTTATCTTTTTTCCATCTAAAACATGTAGGCATTTGCAAAATTTTAGTCTCAAATATGTAATTTCCTCTATCCATGTTTGTACTCTGTAAGGTTTGTACTTGTTCATCCGCATATTAATGAAAAAAGACATGCTTGCCGGGTACTTGTGCATGTACTACATCCATGCAGAGGAGGAACGCCTCTATACTTTCAAGTAAGCAAGTTTTCCCGGCAAGCTATCATGCCAGTGCCTTCCGTTGTTGCCGCGGGGCTTGGCCTGCTGGGCTCAAAATTATGGAAACGAACCAGCCCCTCGTCGAACCTTCTCTGTCAAATGCCACTTCAACCATCTTGACCAAAATAATGTTCGAATCAAGGGATGGGAGCACAAATGTTTTGAAGGTGACAATGTTTTTCAATGGACGAGTTTTCTTCTTACAGAGACATGTTTATGGGTAGAAAGAAACTTATCTGTTTGGCATGTCGGGGATCGATGAGTAGGCTTGTTTCCATCTCTTCTTTTCAGGATTGAGCCCACAGCAAGAGCTCCGTAGTTACTGCAGAGGAAAACATAGCAACATATGATCTCATCTAAATGATCATGGCAAATTTATGCTAAGCTAATTATGCATGCAAATTTTTAGGGCGCCAGTGCTTCATTTTATTATCTATGCTCAGGGTCTGCGCCTGGCTTTGTACAAAGGGTTACATGTGCATCGGCAAGGCTTGTACAAAAGGGTGGCTGCCTGGGCTGGGCGCGGCAGCCGCGCCTTATGGGTAGAACTTGCGAAGATGCTCAATATTCCATGAGTTTTGCATTTTGATGCCATATTCGGTCTCCAGACGGACTGTGCCAGGTCTGGTGACTCGTACTACCCGATAAGGGCCTTCCCACTTCAGTGTCAACTTGTTGGTACCCTTGGCGGACTAAACACGCCTAAGGACAAGGTTGCCTTCCTCAAGGCTCCGGGCATGAACCCTGCGGCTGTGATAGCGGCGCAGGGCTTGCTGGTAGCGTGCAGCAGGCACAGCAGCCCGGAGATGGTTCTTCTCAAGGAGCAAGGCATCATAATGCCGGTGCTGCTCTTGCTCTACTTCATCGTAGGCAAATACTCGAGGTGACCCGTATATGAGTTCCGTGGGGAGCACTGCTTCTGCCCCATAGACTAGGGAGAAGGGAGTTTGGCCGGTAGCTCGATTTGGTGACGTACGGAGGGACCAAAGAACAACTGGCAGCTCGTCGATCCAGCGTCTGTCGCACTTTTGTAGCTTATCAAAAGTCCTTGTCTTGAGCCCATGCAGCACTTCAGCGTTCATCCTCTCAGCCTGTCCATTGCTCTTGGGATGAGCAACAGAGGCGAATGAAACCTTGCTACCAAGGGTTTGAATGTATTGCATGAAGGCGCGGCTTGTGAATTGGGTGCCATTGTCAGTGATAACTTTGGCGGGTACTCCGAAATGGCACACCAACCCTTTCAAGAACTTGATAGCTGATTGTGCGGTTACCTTCCTCACAGGCTCCACTTCCGGCCACTTTGTAAACTTGTCGATTGCAACGTACAAGAATTCAAAGCCCCCAGTAGCACGGGGGAAGGGACCCAAAATGTCGAGCCCCCAGACCAAAAATGTCCAGGACAAAGGGATCATCTGGAGAGCTTGAGCAGGTTGATGGATGTTCTTGGAGTGGAACTGGCAGGCTTCACATCTGGTGACTAGCTCAATAGCACCTTGGAGGGCCGTGGGCCAGTAGAAACCTTGCCGGAAAGCTTTTCCAACCAAGGCTCTTGATCCAATATGGGAGCCGCACATGCCTTTGTGTATTTCTACCAACAGTTCCTTCCGCTCTTCCCGGCAAATGCACTTCAATTTCACACCGTTGGGCCTTCTTCTGTACACCGTTGGGCTACTCTTTCGGATTCTTCTTGCTCCTCGGGAAGTTCTCCTGTTTGGAATTTGTGGACTATGTGTCGTGCCCAAGTTGGAGCTTGGAGCTCAGCAACGAGGACAAACGAGACCTCCTTGTTCGTGGGAGTGCTTATCTCAACCGCAAGAACTTGTAGTTCGGCGGGAGGGTGCTGCTCACCAGGCGAAGTGGAGTTATTCCTGGCAACCTCTCTACTAGGGACTTTGGAGAGCCCTGCTGGGAGATGCTTGTCGGAGTCGAATTTCCTCCTTTTTCTGGCTATCATTGTCAGGGACACCGAGGGCTGAGTCAGGTGGAGAACAAAAGTCCCTGGTTCCAGAGGGAGCTTTTGTGCAGTGCATTTTGACAGATGATTAGCGATGCTGTTTTCCGCATGTGGCACGTGCTCTATTTGCAATCCATAAAAATGCTCCTCTAGCTTCCTCACTTCCTCTACATATGCCTCCATTAATGGACTCTGGTAATCCTTGTTTACTTGTCTCACTACGAGTTGCGAGTCTCCACGAATGATCAACTTCTTGATTCCCAATTCCGTTGCAATTCCGAGCCCGGCAAGGAGCCCTTCATATTCCGCAGTGTTGTTGGTGGCCTTCTCCCGGGGAAAATGCATTTGGATCACATATTTGAGGTGTTCTCCAGTGGGCTCAACAAGGAGCACGCCAGCCCCTGCGCCTTGTAGTGAGGAGGCACCGTCAAAATACATGATCCATTCTTGGGACGCCTCCTTGCCGGGGATAACTATTTCTGGTGTCTCTTCATCTGGAGTAGGTGTCCATTATGCAATGAACTCCACCAGTGCCCTCCTCTGAATGGTTGAGGTACTCTCATACTTCAGACCAAAACTTGACAACACTAATGCCCATTCAACTATTCTGCCGGTGGCCTCAGGGTTCCTCAGTATGCATTGCAAAGGGAAATGAGTGACAACTATGATCTCGTGGTCTTGGAAGTAGTGGCGCTGTTTCCTTGAGGCCATGATGAGGCCGAAGATCAACTTTTGCACTCTAGAGTACCTTGACCTAGCCCCTTGCAACAAGGAGCTAACAAAGTATACTGGCCGCTGCACTACCTTTTTCTTTGCCGTGGTCTTAGGATCGCCTTCGTTATCCTCCTCTTCTTTCTCCTCATCTGTACCCAACCTTGCCGCGACTGGTTCACTTCCTTCTCCGGGGAGGACAGTAGCTGCGGCGGCTCGTGTATCTACTTCCCGCTACGCCACCAGCACTGCACTAACCACTTACTTGGTTGCCGCTAAGTATAGCAGCAACGGCTCTTGTGATTTAGGAGCGACCAAGGTGGGAGCAGAGGAGAGATAGGCTTTCAAGTCTCGCAGTACTGCTTCTGCTTCCAGGGTCCACTTCATTGGCCCGGCCTTCTTCAGAATTTTGAAGAACAGTAGGGTGTGCTCGGCAGACTTGGAAATGAACCTACTCAGCGCGGCAACACATCCAGTTAAACACCTCACCTCCTTGACTGTCTTGGGTGCTTGAATCTGCTCGATTGCTCTGATCTTGTCGGGGTTGGCCTCTATCCCCCGGTGAGATACAAAGAAGCCAAGTAGCTTGCCAGAGGGAACGCCAAACACACATTTCTCAGGGTTCAACTTCAAGTTGATCTTGCGCAGATTTGCAAAGGTCTCTTCCAAGTCCTGAAAAAGTGTTGATTTATCCTTGGTTTTGACCACTATATCATCCATGTAAGCTTCAATATTCTTGTGCAACTGAGGTTCAAACCCAATTTGCACTGCTCTTGCAAAAGTGGATCCAGCGCTCTTTAACCCGAAGGGCATCCGCACAAAGCAGTACGTGCCACATGGGGTTATGAACGTGGTCTTCTCCTCGTCCTCCTTGGAGATGAATATCTAATGGTATCCAGAGTATGCATCCAAGAAGGAAAGCAGATCACAACCGGAAGTGGAATCCACAATCTGATCGACAAGCGGCAAGGGGAATGGGTCCTTCGGGCATGCCTTATTCAGATCTGTGAAGTCTATGCAAAGCCTCCATTTCCCATTCGCCTTGCGCACCACCACCGGGTTCGCCAACCACATCGGGTGCAACACTCCTCTGACCAAACCAGCCGCTTCAAGTTTCTTGATCTCTTCGGTAATGAATTACTGCCACTCTAAAGCTTGCTTCCTGACTTTCTGCTTGATGGGTCGAGCATGAGGGCAGACAACAAGGTGGTGCTCGATTACCTCCCTGGGAACGCCGGGGATGTCAGATGGTTTCCAAGCAAACATGTCGACATTCGCCTGCAGGAAGGCAACGAGCGCACTTTCCTATTTGTCATCAAGGGTTGAGCTGATGGTGAACGTACCACCAGCGCCATCCAGCCCTGCCGGGAACTTCTTTACAGCAGTCGAGGCAACTTTGGATCTCTTGCTAGTGGAACTCTCTGGCAAATCATCGACGGGTGCAGCACACTCCGGAGAGGCGTGCTTCCTAGATTCCTTGCCGGCATCCCTGCTAGCCTTATTTCCTTTCTTGTTTTCCTTGACGGGAGCTGCAGCTTATGTGGCCTCGGCAGCAACTGCATCCCGGTACATCTTATCCATGCATATGATTGCATATTTCTTGTCCGACGGGATGGAAATGGCGTCCATTGGCCCTGGCATTTTCAGTGTGTTGTAGGCATAGTGAGATGCCGCCATGAATTTTGCCAGGGCTGAATGACCAGGAATCCAATTGCACAGCAAGGGGAGCTCGACCGCATCAAACACGACTCTCTCGGTCCGGTAGTTTAGTTCTCCACCAAATGTCACTGGCAACGTAATCTTCCCCTTAGGACGACTCCTACCGGGGTTGATTCCTTGAAACGTGACAGTAACCTTGAGCTCTTCATCCGATATCTGAAGTTTGCTAATCACCTTGGGGGAAATCAGATTCAACCCTGCCCCACCATCAACTAACATCTTTGTGACCTTGAGGTTGTGGATTGTTGGCGAAACCAACAATGGCAGACACCCTGCCGCAGTGGTGCGGTCAGGTTGATCCTCTTCATCAAAGATGATAGGCGTGCGGGACCACTTGAGCGGCTTCCGGGAATCTGCTACTGGCTCTACGGCATTGACCTCACGCGCCCACTATTTGAGCTGGCGGTGAGAGGAGTGCAAGGATGCGCCTCCATCAATGCACAGGGCCTCAGTTGCTTTCTGGAACTCTTGCTCACTGGTTTCCTCATCATCCCCTTCATTAGTTTCATCATCACGTTCCTTTTTTTCATGGCCTCTAGCAGGCTTTTCATGCTACTGGGGAGTCTTGCCACGACGGCCTCCTCTGCCGCCTCAGCCCTTCCCGCCAGCACCTTCTTGGTCTCTCTCCTTGCCGCGCTTCTCATACTCAGCTTTCTGCTTTTTGACGAGTTGCTCAACCTGATGACACTCTTGGAGATCATGGCCCTTGGTTCAGTGGATCTTGTAGTACAGCCCGTCTGTCTTCCCGGCTTTTTCAGCCGCCGCCGCCTCCCAGAAATCAGTGCACGCGGCAACTTCCTTGCCGGGGGCTTCGGTCTTGGCTTTCTTGCCGGTACTAGGGGTGCCAGAGCCCTCAACAGCCAGTACTGCCTTCTCTTTACACTTCTTGTTGCACTTTTTATTCTTCCTCTTCGGGTGAGTGGCATCATCGTCATCCTCTGAGTCAACTTCGATGCCATCCTCTTCTACGGGGAGTCGCCTCCCTTCCTCTGTACGGGCACACTTATCCACCAAGGTGTATAGCTCATTCACAGTCTTGGACAACCGGACGTTCATCTTGGAACGTATCCTCCTGTTGCGCATGTTTGACTGGAACGCAGCAATTACAGCTGTCGGGTGGATATCTGGAATGTTCCTGTGCACCCGGCTAAACCTCTGCATGTACTTCTGCAAACTTTGCCCTTCCTTCTGTGGAAGGAGTTGCAAGTCACTGGGCCGTCCTAGTTCTTGGTGGCCGCCCATGAAGGTACCAACAAACTCATTGCACAAGTCAGCCCAGGAAGAAATGGAATTCTCCGGCAGGTGCATCAGCCATGACCTCACATTTGGCTTGAGTGCCAAAGGGAAGTAGTTGGCGAACACCTTCTCATCTCTTCCTCCGGCGGCTTGAATAGCAATTGTGTAGATGCTCAAGAACTCTGCCGGGTTCAGCCTTCCATCATACTTTTCTGGTATTTCTGGTTTGAAAACACGGGCAGATGGCCAACGGACTTGCCGCAGCTCGCGAGTGAAGGCAGGGCACCCAACCTCGAAAGGCAAGTATCCGCCTTCACTGGGCACGGGTTCATCGACGTCTGGGCCATTGCGCTTGTCAGATTGGCGGCGGGGTTTGCGGCGCCGTTCTATAGTGACGCGCGCATCTTCCCTCCGCCGATCTTCCAGGACCTGCCGCTGATCTCAACGGGCCCGAGGATCAGATAAAGCCATTGACGCCTCGTCGGGCTCCTGGTCACGCGATTCTAGTTGCGGCCTCTGCGCTAGCTGTCGTGGAGGGGATTGCACCGTTGGAGTGGCCCCCTCAACACGGTCAGCAGCTTGGGCCATTGTTGTTGCTTGTGGGCGCCATGGTTGGCCCACCCGTTGTGATCCTTCCGCTTCAGCAAAACCGATCAAACTCTGGATGGTGGCTCTCCACTCATCCATTTGATCGGACGCGGGCGGGAATCTCAGCAGGAGTTGGGCTTGCACCATGGCTTTCAAAGCAGTGCTTGGCATAGATGATGAGGCAGACCGCGATGTCGCTCGACTCCTGATAGTACAAGTAGTGGCGGCGCCGCATTCTCGTTGCTGCAAGCCAGTTGCCACGGCAGTACGGTGGCGAGAGGTGTGCGGTTGGGGGTTAACGAGCCCGTTCGGCGCTTCGTCTTGGTTACCCTGCCCTGGGCAAGGCGCATGCCCCGCAACAGCGCCTGTAACAGGGACAGCTAGGGGATCGCGACTCGCACCAGAGCGGGCATTGTCGCTGCGGCTGCACCCACCAGCGCGGTGGGGAGGTGGAGACTAAACATTTTCCCCGCCCACGCCTTGTGGAACACGGCCGTCGGGATGTTGTTGATGCCACCCTCCCCGGCGTCTTCCGCTCCCGCTTCGGCCGCAGGGGATGGCGATAGCGCCGCCTGCGCTAGTCACGTCCCCTTCGGCACCCACGTCCTCCGACGCCGCCGCAGCACCCATAGTATCAGCGGCTGCATGCGAAGGGGCCTTCGAGGTGGAAGGATGAGCTGTTGCGCCGGGCTTCTTCTTGTGCACCATGGATGATGAAGCCAATGATGAAGAAAACGATGATGAAGATTGACGCGCTGTTCACAACCTCGGGTTCGCACACAAGCTTCCCCCTACCTGGCACGCCAAAGATGTTGCGGTGGAACACGATCACCTATGGGGCCATCAGCTCCTTGTGGTTCGGCAAGGGGGAAGGTCACACTGTGCAAAGAGCAGAAGCCATGGAACAACATGGCAGAGGTGACGCTAGTGGTTTTTACCCAGGTTCGGGCCACTGGGAAGCGTAAAACCCTACTCCTGCTTTGGTGGATTGAGGGAAGGACCGCGATGAACACGCAGCGCTCAAGCCCGGCAAGGTTGCCTCGGGGAGAGCAGCTATGCGCATATGAGTATACAAGGGTCCGAATCCTTTTTAGGTTGCCATGGCCCTCCTTTTATAGGCTAAGGGGTAACCACAGTGTCAAAACAGTCATTATCTAGTGATTAGATAGCTAACAGTTCAGTCATACCTAACTCTGGCAGTTAGGACAAAGTGCATTAAATGCACTGCTAGGTGTCATGCTGAGGATGCAGCCCGACAGGCCTGCCACGCCACTTAGTCATCTTCTACCTATCTGCATGACACACCTCTAGACGGGTGTCATATAGAGGTAATCTTCCTTCCAAATGGCTGCCACGTGCCAAATGACAGCCACCTAATCATCTGGGGGCTCGACACCGCACTGATAGATGACTTGCGTTGTGGTGCGGTGGAGCGGTGAAGTCTTCGCGGGGAGGTTTGCCTTTAGCGGTCCTGGCAAGCCTACCGGGGAAGCATTGGATTCGTCTTTGGGGCGGCCTAACCTGACCAGGCTCGCCTGCCTGGTAAGGGAGGCTTTCCCTTGGTGACATCTTGCTGTTTTGGCTTGTCTTGGTCTTCTTGATCCGCCCTTTGATCCCTTAAAGAGCTTTTTATCTGGCTTGGTTTTGACATGGATGCTTGGTGAAGTTTGCTTCCTTGCCATCGTGCCTGTGTATAGTCCGGGCAACATACGCGAAGGTTTGTTGCACCGACAGGATGGATCGGGGTCGGAGGACGCCGCCGATGTTCCCTTGGTGGTTCGTCAGCCTCCCCTGTCTTCGATGTTGGTTAGGATGAGGAAGTTTGCCCAGGGTGTTTGTGGCCTTGCGGTGCCATCGCCGGCGGCGGAGCTCGGCTGGTGCATGGTGAGGCGCCGCGATCGTCCATCTGGTAAGCGTGATAGGCTTTCTGTGTCCTTTTTGGTCATGGATTGCCTTGGATCTCCTTTGCTGGGACCGACGTCCCTCGCTCTGGCTTCTAGCATTTCCTCTTCCCCAGATTTGCCTTTGGGGCGGTAATCTGGGGCGCTGGTTGCTAGTTCTCCATCGCTGGACGTGGATGGCAAGTCGGCGGCATCGCGGTCCTTGCTGGGTGAACCCTAGGGATGACTGCCTCGTTGGCGCCGGTAGCAGGGCTGGGCCAGGATGTGGCCCTGGTGCCTCTTGGGCTTGGCTCTGGGCTGCGCGTGGTTCCGTTTTCTGCTTCGGATTTTCCTCTGTTTGCCTCTCTTGGGTCTGGTCCATTGTGCGGGGCCCCTGATGGGCCTGTCTGCCAGCCCATATCGGTCCGGCCTATCGGCCCATGGGTGCTGGGGTATATATGGATAAGGAAGGGCTCTCTCGATCCTGACCTAGGGTTTCCGGCTCACCATTCTCATGTGCGCTGATATCCCTTCTGCATATGTCGCCTTGTGAGAACCCCACCACCTCCTCCCCTCTCGATTTCCTTTGCTGCGGTTCTCGCCATGGACAAGTCCAGGGCTTCCTCCTCAGAGGCCTTGTCTGGTAGCAAGCACGGCCGTGAGAGCTCGTCGGAGGCGGGCCACTCCCCAGATCTGTAGTACGAGGCGGTGTTGAGGGAGAAGTTGAAGGCGGAGCGCTCTACCCACGAGCAGGTGGAGCACGACCGGGCGGCATGGGCGGTGGGGCCTAAGTTGCTGCAGCGTGATGAGCGGGCGCGTGAGGAGGCAGCCATGAGGGTGCGTAGCCCTCAGCCGCGGTCGCCGGGCTAGGGGTTGCGGTTGTGGATCCTTGGGAAGCTGCGGTCTCTGGCTCGGCGGTGGCCCCGGTGGGCCATCGGCCTGATCTTCCGCATGGCTCGGTTGGCCAGGCGCAGGTGGCTTTGGCCATGGATCTGCTGAGCGCGTGATACGTCTCCAACGTATCTATAGTTTTTTATTGTTCCATGCTATTATATTATCAATCTTGGATGTTTTATATGTATTATTATGCTATTTTATATCATTTTTTGGGACTAACCTAGTGCCAGTTACTGTTATTTCCTTGTTTTTGTATTTACAGAAAATCAATACCAAATGGAGTCCAAATGGAATGAAACTTTTTGATGATTTTTCTTGGACCACAAGACACCCTGGAAGCTTCGGGAGGAGGAGGTCAGAAGGGCCACGAGGTGGCGACAAGCTCAGGGGGCGCGCCCTCCAAGCTTGTGGGCCCCCGTGGCTCCTCTAACCCTAATTCTTCTTCTATAAATCACAAAATATTCACTACAAAAAAAGACATATCCGTGACATTTTGGCCCGAACAATTTTTTTTCCTGTCATGCTTATGACACTTCTAAGACGATAATTGTGACAAAACCATGTATCATCATAGTGTGGTGGGCTCCTACTTCTATGACAAAAAATCATGACAGAAAATGGGCTTTTCGTCCTGGTCGGGGCGGGGATGCACCTGCATGACATTCTTTGGGCCGTCCATGACGGGAAAAATTGTGGTAGAAGCGAGGGCGAGGAAAATTTCGGGGAGTTCCCGGTTACGGTGGGTGGTCGGGGCCGAGCAATGCACGGAGGTTTGCGTGTTTCTCTCGTACACGTACGCGCGTGTGTGCGAGGCGTTGGGCTCTAACTGAACCCGAGCGAGGCATTCGCTTACTGAACTCAAGCGATTGCACTAGCTACGTTACTGAACCCGAGCGATCGATCCCTTGGTTGTTAACTGAACCCAAGTGATTCCTTCGCTACTGCTGCTAACTGAAGCCGATCGAACTTGCCTCTTGATGAACAGTGATCGTTGTTGGGGGTTGGATGAACAGTTCCCAGTGGGGGTTGGATGAACAGGACCCCGTGGTAATAGGTAGTTGCCGCTGGATGAACAGGACCCCGACCGAGGAGGCCGCCACACCCGAGCCGGTTGGGGGTGAATGAACAGGACCCCGTGGAGGGCTAGTTGAACAATAGCCGGTGGAGGCTGGATGAATAGTAGCTGGGGGAGGGTGGAGGAAGTCAACGGTGGTTGAACAGTAGCATGTGGAGGCTGGAGGAAGTCGACAGTGGATGAACAGTAGCCCGTGGAGGCTGGAGCGAGGCAGTAGATGGTGGATGAACAGTAGCCCGTGGAGTCCCATTTTGCGGTACGCCAAACCCCTCCCGATGAACATGACCCTGTTTCGACTGTAGGCGCTCCAACACAAGTCCGTTTCCTCCGTTTTGCGATACGCCACACCTCTCCCGATCAACAGGATCCCGTTTCGACCATAGCCGATCGAACAGAAGGCCGTTTCTTCTGTACTGCGGTACGCCAGACCCCGTTTTGGCTGTTCTGTCCAAGCCGGTTGGCTCCCGATGAACACAATGCATTCCGTTGCCTCCCGATGAACACGACATAGTTTCTTCGTTCCGACCCAGCCGGTTGGCTTCCGATGAACAGGACGCCGTTGCTGCCGTTTGTTGCCTCTCCATGTACACGAGCTCTGGCCGTACGTATGCGCGAGTAGGCGTTCGAGACCCTGCCCGTATGTACATACGTGGCCGTATTTTTTGGCCTGCGGTTGTACGTACGTGTACACGGTTTAGAAGGGACTGCCTGAAAATCTACGTCGGGGGCTCTACTACTACACGTGCCGCTGCTTGCTTGGCCACAGTTCATCGTTGCAGAGAGACTGATCGACCAGTATGTACGTACACGTTCGCGACCAGACACACAACGCTACATATGCTTTGACCGGGTGGGTCCCAGCTATCAGGGAGGATAAGGAGGCACTTCCTTGCGTGCGAAGATATAGCTGGTGGGTCCCAGCTGTCAGGGTGAAGAATCACTTTTTGCCCGTAATATGGACACACTTTCTTGCGTCCGAAGATGTAGCTGGTGGGTCCCAGGTGTCAGGGCGAAAACAGTTTTTCACAAAATACAGCTAAGACAAAATACAGAGGCCCTTCCAGTAGGTCCCCGCTGTCAGGTGGAGCAATCATTATTTTGCGCGTAATAAGGAGGCACTTCCTTGCTGCGGCCGTGGACCCGGCTGTCAGCCTCTCCACGTACAGTCCTCTTCCGATGTAAGTTGTTCCTTGACCATGTTGACCATGCCGCAGCGAGAGCACCAAGGCGATGGACGACGGCAAGGCCTAGGAAGGGAATGACCCGGAGCCGGGGAAGACTCAACAGTTCTTTCCCACGCGGAGGGGAGTATGATGGTTTACTGGTTCGGCTGCAGTGTGAGGCTGTCATCGCCGGATAATAACAGGAGGTCTGGGTGAGTACAGGGATGGCCAGGCCAGCGATGGGAGTAGGGTGGGGCGGTGAGTCCTGCGTGGCAGCAGAGCCGGCCACGGGAGGCAGGAGCAAGCGGCACGGCCGGCACTGGTTTGGGCGGCTGGAGCAAGAAGACCAGAGGTTGAAGGAGCATGACGGCCATTGGATGGACATCGTACAGTCACTGCAGCTAGAATCATTTATATTAAGTTGACAAAGCCCTTCGTCCGTGTCAACTTAGTAGGCCCACAAGTCAGCCTCCAAATATGGTGGGTCCCAGCTAGCAGGGGGAGTATTCATTTTTTTGTGCGTAATAAGGAGGCACTTCCTTGCGTGCGAAGATATAGCTGGTGGGTCCGAGCTGTCAGCGGGAGGAACATTTTTTCACGAAATACAGAGGCCCTTCCAGTGGGTCCCCACTGCAGGGTGGAGGAATCATTATTTTGAGCGTAATAAGCAGGCACTTCCTTGCGTGCGGCCGTGGACCCAGCTGTCAGCCTCTCCACGTACAGTCCTCTTCCAATGGATGTCGTTCGTTGACCACGTTGACCACGCCGCGCTGAGAGCACCAGGGCGGTGGACGACGGTGAGGCCTAGGAAGGGAACGACACAGAGCCAGGGAAGACTCGGCAGTTGTTTCCCATGCGAAGGGGAGTACGAGGGTTTACTGGTTCGTCTGCCATCCTGGCGAATAACAACAGGTGTGGGTGAGTAGAGGGATGGCCAGGCCAGCGATGGGAGTAGGGTGGGGCGGTGAGGCCTGCGCGGCAGCACAGCTGGCCACGGGAGGAGGGAGCAAGCAGTCCCACCGACGCTGGTTTGAGCGGCTGGAGCAGGAAGAGCAGAGATTGAAGAAACACGACGGTCGTTGGATGGACATCCAACAATCACTGCTCTCGTGTGTTGACTAAGTTGACACGGCCTTGCGTGCGCGTCAACCTTTTTTTAGGAAAGCATGCACGTCAACCTAGTAGGCCCACAAGTCAGCCTCAAATATGTGGAAAATAGCATACAACCAATCTACCATTATTGCTAATAAATGTACACCCCATTGGCTAATTCTTAAGGATTTTTTTGAAGCCCATATTCTTTCTGTTACCATTACATCCCATATTCTGGCCATAGTTAAAAATTCAACGAAATTTTCATATTTTGGTGCGGTCCAAACTGTTTTTAATCCCAAAATTTTGAATCACGTTCAAACTAATTTAAAAATAATAAATTTATATCAATTTAAAATCCAACATAATTTCCTCGCCAAAAAACAATTAAATTTGAAATCTCGAAATCTTAAAAGAAACGATATTTGAAACTAATTGCCGGTTTGCTGTGTTTTTAAAATTTACATCCCATTTCTTACTACTTCATTTTCTGGGCAAAAGAATACATCGCTCTCGTCTTGAAAGATTTCCCGCCCAGCAGGGCTGAGAAAGCAAGTAGGCCACCGTTGGGTATTTCTTTAAAAAAGTAGAACTGGGCTAGCCATTTTCAGAAAGGAAAATACACAACTGGGCTCATCATGTGGTAAACATAAAATAAAACCCTGGCTAGACGGGCCATAGCCCCCGCACAACCCCGTTGTTACCCTGATCCATCTCTAAAACTAGTACTAAATAACAACTGCTTGTTCCTAAAAAAAGTAAATAACAACTGCGTGACCTACTAGGTCCCTGGTGACAGCCGCTCGTTGTGTAATTCTCTCGTTTATTGACTACGTTGACAATGGCGTGGGACCCAGATCTCCAACCATTAGGAGGAACCATTTTTTTGGGATTGTAATAACCAGGCACTTGCTTGCGTACTGCCATGACCCTGGTAGGTCCCAACTGTCATCCTCTCCACGTAAATCATCTCCTTATTCCTCTCGGTTGTTGACCACGTTGACAACGCCAGATGGCGGCGCACCGCACACGGCGAGCGAACCCTAGAAGATGCGACAGTCTAGTCGCAGGCATAGGGGAGTACGAGGGCTGACTGGTTCGGGTGCAGGTGCGTGTTGGGGCTGACGTCGCCGGAGAATAATAGGACATGTGGGGAATAGAGGGATGGACTATCCAACGTTTGAGGGTACGGTAGGGCGGCGGAGGCGCAGCCAGCCATGGGAGGCGGGAGCAGGCGGGACCGACGAGGTGGTTTGGTTTGGGCGGCTGGAGGAACAAGGCAAGAGATAGAAGATACACGACAGATGTTGGATGTCAATCCAACGGCTGGTAGGCATAATCATTTGTTGACTAGTAAATCGACACCACCTTGGATAGGATTTTTCCTCGTGGGTCCCAAATGTCAGAATCCAAATCTGTCATGGCCATGCAGCCTTCCTTATGAAAATTTACAGCCCATTTGTTGTGCTAGTTCAAAATAAGTTTGTGGGTGCTGGTGGGGGTAATCACTTGGGTTCTGTAATGCACAGTGAGCTCAAGCAGCCGGCGAGAGTGATGTTATTTACCTTGGTTGGGATTTGTTACAATATTTCTCTCTTAATAAAACAAATGGCAAGCCGTTTGCCTTGTTTCAAAGAAAATATGACAGTCACAGCCGAGTTGAAAAGGGCAACAACATCTAACTCCAGCTTACAAACTATACAAAGCACGAGGGTTAATTGTTCATCAGGTTTAGACAAAACCCAGATTGAAAAGGGCAACAACATCTAACTCCAGCACTAGTTTCGGCAGTCACAATCAAATGGATCGGTCAGGTCCATAGAATGAACATCCTGGGTCGTAAAATTTACTGGATTATGACCACAAGATGTTGTAAATAGAAGCCCGGCACGTTCAGAAGCCCTTTTGTCAACCTGAAACTCCTTTTTTTTGCTCTTCGACATACCCATCCATCAAAACCATGCTGCTGATAAACTTAAGCCTGATGGACAATAGTAACCTTGCATTCAGCAGGAAGAATGTGACAAATCTAGTGTTTGCATGGTTGGCTACATATCGTTCCAGCGTTTTTGTCTTTAATCGAATGTCATGAGAACTGAGAAAATCCCGGTGCTTACGAATCCACCGATTGGTTATAACTTTCTTGCCCCGTCATGTTGCTTAAATAGACATGAAGATTGAAAACAGTTAAGGTCTAAGAAAAGAGTGTCGAAAGAGCAACAGCTGAACGGTTAATTCTAGTACATTATATGCGGGCTTCCAATGTGTGTGAAATTATCACCTTTATATACAACTTCTCCAGACATGGAAAGCATTGCAGCAAGCCAATAATCTTGTTCAGATCAAAACTATTCATATGGATATATAAGATCTTGACAGAATCCAACACCATTGATAGGCTATCCATGGACAAACTCTTCATTGAGCATAGAACATAATATTAGTACAAAAAGTGTACTCCAAGATGATATAGAACTTATGCATAGAAATTTAAAATGCAACTTATGATTACAAGTGTAGATGATAATATACAGTACCTGAAGAACTGTGGAGCCAAACACCATCTTGAAATGAGCACAGAGATCATGTATTACACCCAAGGTCTCTAGTTTAGGCACAGAGAAGTAGTTATTTCCGACGGTGAATAACGAGAATCAAGGATCAACCTTTGAAGTGAAGGGGCATCTTCGATGATGAGCTGCCTTCTATCAAAAGAAATTTCAATTCTTACAAGGTTAGGCGACTTTATTTGGAGACAACCGATCCTAACTATGAAAACAAGCAACAAGCACTCCAGGGCAGGGCAATTGGAGTGGATGATGCTGTGCAATGAGGCCTCCGACATACGAACCCGCACAAGTGAAAGTTTTTTGAGAAATGGGAGTCAAAGGTTTAGTAACAGATTGTCTGGTAGGTTGCACAACGCAAAGGTGGCGGTGTGGAGAGAGAAGGAAAACTGCGAGATGGACATCGGTGCTGAGGGCACAAGTACATGGCGTTTGTTATGTGGTATGTGATTTCTGGGGGAATAGTACAACTCAAGCAACTGTAGTTCTGTGAATTCAGGGGATTTCAGCCAGGCGTCCACCGTGCAGGGCATGCTCAGGTAGCATGCCGGGATGCAGAGGCCTTGAACGAAGCCCTGGTGGGAGGAGATGATTGCTCTGGGGAGTTCAAATTCATTAAAGAGAGATAGCTAGCGATAGTTGAGATTAAGGGGCGCGACGTGCCATAGAGGGCGCTACCGAGTTGCGAGGACTTGGGTGCGGCAGCAATCCTTTGTGGGGAGAAGCGACATGATCTCCCCAAGGATGGCGTCCGGGAGATTGCTGATGCGGTCCACCTGAGATTCTACGGGTTCCTGGGATCCGAGGGGGCTCGCTGCTTCTCCCTGCGCTGCAGGTTGCGGGATCTACAACAGGCGTCGCCGCAGGCGGGAGCCTCATCTTCTTGGTGCTGGGGTCAGCCGACTCCATTTTCCTCGAGGGCGTCATGTCGAGCTCACAGATTTGAGCAGAGTAACGAATGACAAGCCTAGTTGTAGTGCGAGTGAAGAAGAAGGGGAGCTGGGGTTTTTTGTAGTAGTGAGGAAGAAGGGGAGCTGGGGTTTTCTGTCGGAGTGAGGTGAGGAATTTGGGGGTACAAGTGGAGCGAGCTGATGTGAGGTGGGTGGGAGTGAGGAGGAAGAAGAGCACCTAGGTTTTTTTGGGGGGCAGTGTGCTGGGTAGCGTCTCTCATTAAGTAAATATATGGGCTTTTAATTTTTTTTTTTATTTACTAGGGCCCAGAGAAACAATTACTACTAGTATAGTGGAGACACTCTAAAGCTACCCAGAAAAACAATTACTACTAGCATAGTGATACACTACCGCTTCTGGCTCCTCCGAGGTCATCGAAACGTCTCCCGCAACTGAATGCCGTTTTACTTTGGTTCACCGACATGCGGGCCATGCAGCGCATGGGACCAAATGCCATCCACCAAATTAGAAGGTGGTATGCAGGCGGAGAGTCACCCCGGTCATAGCGTGGCAGTAACGAACTGTCATATCACAAAACCCCACCTCCCCGCAGTCTAAGTTTGACGGACGAAGCAACCATCATTTCACTCTTCGCTGAATCCCCTTCTCCCTCACGATCTTCAAGAAAGCCAACACTTGCATCTGCCATTGTTCTTCTCTCCCAACAAAGGGAAGGTAAGCGGATCAGTGATGTTGGTATATTTCCTTTCAGAAAAAAAGAACTTTTGCAAAGCAGTAACCGATCCTCACTCTCTTTGTTGTTTCATTGTCATTGCGATTGTGTTTTCTTTCAGTCGTCTCCTATTCGCCAGTTTCAAGATGGACGAAGGAGAACCAGGCAAAGATCTGCCGATGTTGGAGCAGACGCGGGAGGTTGATCCCCACGAGACAGAGAGCTCCAAGAAGATGGAGGCCGCCATCGAGCCGACCCCAGATACGCTCACGGCCACTACGGAGATGGTCAATGCCCCGTTTGAGGTTACAGCCCCCGTAGCCCTACAGGAGCAGTTTCCCCCCTTCGAGGATGTGTCCCCCCCCCCCCTGAGCTACCCAAGGTGATTTTCTTCTTTGCCGATCTCGATTGTGGTTTTTCATCTAAGTATGTGGTGATAAATAATGCAAAATTTTATTAGCTTCGATGCCATGCTACCTTCCCTGTCATGCATACTTTTGTCTCTACATAGTGGTTTAAATAACTTATGTTTTTATATTGGAAAGTAATTCAGAATTCGTTTCAGTTTCAATTAGAGCCCTGATGCAGACAAGGATTGTGTGGTTGTACATATCACTCGCTATGAGGCGGATGACCTGAATATACGCACAGGGAAAACAAAGTTCTTAGGCTATTGGATCCTGGAAGCCAGTTGCACTTATACCAAAGTCGAGATGTATTCCAGCCACACTGTTGTCGGGCGTGTTGTCCAGGGTGTACTAAAGCATAAGAAGTTCAAAGCTACTCCTTCGTTTGTGAGGCATACTGTTATTGTCTAGCTTACGCAGGAAGATGATGTGGCATGCCTCGACAAACAAGTTTATGAGTGGCAATGACACAAGGTTATCTTCAAGAAGGTTGACAGGATTGAGCTGCTGCTGGACGTCCTCGATGATGTTCATGGCAAGGTCCGTCTTGTGTCCATCCCAAATTAGATCGAGGCATGAAATAGTTGGCCCAGCTAGTGTTTAAAAGTAGTTTGGATTGTGTCTAATTATCCGAACCTTGCCTATTATCGAGACCTCTGGGGCTAGTACTCTGTTTGAATCTGTCTATGGGAGCTATTGCTACTTTTGTGTGCCCGTGAATCATGTGAGAACCATCGTAATTGTTGCCGAAACAGATGCGTCCTCACTAGTTTTTTCATGTAATCTGGCATGGTAAGACATAAGTTGTCACGGTTTATCATACGAGCAGTGTGTGTTTGATGAAATAGAGTACTTGTTCGAGAACTATGTGCCGACGTATACATAGGGTACGTAAGGCTGGTTAAGTACTTGTAAACACTGTTGGTACTACCCCACTTGTAAGGAGTTGTGCAAAACACGACACATTGGCTCGGCTCGCTTCAACACTAGAAAAGTCAGCTATTGACCAGCTAACAATCAATACTCTGCTGTCTGGCATATAAGCAACTACGTATCTTGTTATAGTGGTTCATGCAGTTAACTGAGGCCACAATGTAAATTCCAAACATTCACACGCTAGTCCAGCGTTCATGTGGAACATTCACATTAAACTCGGCTTCATAAAATACTTGAAAAGCATAAGTTCAACAATTTTATATATCTCAATGATTCATAGAACAAAACCAACATTTACTAGTTCACAACAAAAGACAAAGTTGTGAGAAGGTTTACAAATCAGGAACAATCAAGCAAGGCTTCTCTAAGCAAAGGGTCTCCCTAGGCACGCTTTAATTTCCTGGAGTTCACTCTGGTTTTTCTTGTCGCCACCATCCAGGGTTAGGTTCTCTCATTCCAGAATAACAAATTATAATTGTGTTCTCAGTTGGAATGCTGAACTAAACCATGTAGTGTACTGACCATCTGAACTTCTTGTGCAGTTCCACTAAATTTAAGCACCACTATTTGCAGAAATAAGCAGACCGCAATGCCTCTTGTCCGCGCAGCCGTGCCAGCTAGTCCCTGTCCATCCTTGATCTGGGAGAAAGTGCATTCCCGACTAGGATGCAGTTGTTTTCGCTCGTCCCTACACTGCAATCAGGAAGTAAACGTACGAATCAGCTTCTTTTAGATTGCATTGGTCATTCTACCTAGTTACTACCAATGTAGGTATATCTGGAAGATGAGAGGTTAGACGACGGCAGCTAGGAATCGCCATCTCATTTTGTGCAGTTCTACTAAAACTGAGGTGTGTACTTTTGATTGCACAAATAGAAACGATATGGAGACAGACATCCCTGTTTGCGCAAATATGAAATACGGTTATTTAAGCAGTGACAGTTATTTGCAGTGGCATATGATTAACATCGGCATCTATTGTGTTATAATTGACACTACATTCACAGTATGAAAAAGTGCCATTAAGTAAGAAGTAGCATCACATCACATCAACACTGCCACTAGATTAACATGCAAAACAATAGCATTAGTATTACTGTCATGAGAGTAGCACATGGTCAGTAAATGTGCAATCAAATTTGTGCAGTTCCACTGGGATGAAGCAATGTTAGCGGTGTGAGATTTAAGTGTAACTGCAAAAACACAATTCATGGCAAATAAAGCAAGACGGAAGCACTTCATAAAATGGTGGTGTCATTGCTTCAATTTATTAACGACACTAGACTGACATTAGCATTACTTAATAGTGACATTAGGTGGCATTGCTTTATGCTTCCTATGATTTTACATTAACGGTAGTGACATGGGCGTAGGGACAGTAGGGGCATAAAGTGGTGAGGTAGATGTGGTTGCCGAGAGCGGCAAACATTCAGGTAGCATGTATGCATTTGTCCCATTTTTATCTCCTCGGCGACATTTTCCTGTGTGAGCACAAGAAATCTAGACCTGCTCGTTCTCATTTGCGTTGTCCCACCAACACCCCTCACTTTCTTTCCTTTTTCGACCAAGAGACAGGTCCACTTCCCCCCACCCTTCGCCACCCACCCCGCCTTCTTCTCCTTTTCAACCAAGAGACCGGTTGGGTAGCCAGTATCTACTACTTTCCCCCATTTCCTCTTAGAACAAGTCCTAGATTCATGCTACAGCTTTCCCACTTTCATCCCTGCTTGAACCAACTCTTAGATTTGACTGTGTGAACTAGCTTTACCTCTAATAATAGTAGAAGTCTAGGTGGCTTTGGAACAGCCGACGGAAGTGGAAAAAGATCCACACGCAGCCACGTGGGGAGCTAGGGCAGCAGGCCAAGGCCGGTTTCGAAGGAAGATATACCCGAGGGTCGTCGGGATGTGGCAAAGACGGTGTCGGGAGGCCGCATCTTGGCCACAATATCGCAGGGAGGAAGAACGGGTCGGTGGCCCTCTCGAGCCGGCGTTGTCCCGGAGAGAATGTCACGGCCGCTGATCGGGACGCCCGGGCAGCTGTTGGTCTCCTCCCTCGCCGCCGACGACCGCGTGAATGATGCACCTACACCCCTGCCCCGACCGAGGTGGTCCGGCCGGATTTGTGACCAGTAGTGAGAAGAGAGAGAGAGAGAGAGAGAGAGAGAGAGAGTGGCCACCTATGACTTGCTTAGATCTGGGTAGCATGAAAGAGTGAAAGAGAGGAACCCTAGTAAAGCAATCGCTGAGGCTCCTGCTTATATATATATATAGTGGAGTGATTTTTTTGTAGCCACCGTTATTAAATTGAATACGCACAAACCACTATTTTCATTTAAAGTTCAAGTAAAAATAAAATTCGATCAATAACGTGCCACCGCTTCCAGGTTGCATTATCAAATCACCGCGTCCAGGACGCACTATGTACTGTATCATTCACGTGCGGTCCCCGACCCACCATCAAGTTGAAAACTAGACTAGTCAAAATGTCAATTGGTATGCCTCTTTGTAAACAAATGCGCTCCTAGCTTAAAAAAATGCGCTTCTACGTGTACTCGTGAGTGGGTGTGAGAGAACTAGTGCGTGCACCGCTTCTCTTTGTGAGAGTACAATATACTACGCCCAAAGAACATTCGCCACAAGAGTAATAGTATAAGTGTGTGACGTGTGAGTTTAAATAAAAGGTGCGTGGCGTCTTTTATTTTTTAGAAGTTTTGAGGGTAGGGTGTGAAGAGCACATATGTGTGTGACGTCTACCTACAGATAGACGGTGGGTGCGAGAGGACTCGGGAGAGTCGTGACTCATGAGGGTGTGTGTGTGTGCGTGAGAGAGAGAGGGGGCACGTATCAATGCAATGCATGTGTCCGTAAATCATATCTGACAAACGTTTGCCACAAGCCGTTTCCTAACGAACACCGTAAGAACCGTTAGATCGGCATCCGAGAGTTTCTGTTTTGCCATGCATTTAACAGAATAGCCACTCCTCCGACACACAAATCTTCCACATGAGTGTTAGCAACTACTGTATGCTCCTCCCTCCGTTCCAAAATGTAGTGCATATAGCTTTACTGAAAATTCAAACCTCGCAAACTTTTACAGAGTTTTCGTATACCAAAATGCACATATAGAATACATAGTATATATCATTTCATTCATCTTCAAGAGGCAACTATAAAGATGGGGGAGGAGTGTACAAAGCAAGACCGTCGTATCACCTGCAGCAATTTCATCCATCCTTTGGTGTGGAGGAATATCATAGTAACTCTATATGATATGATTTTTATAGGAATTTTTCCTTTAGAGCCAATTGGTTCACAGGAATAGATTCATATACTCCACATTTCATAGGAAAATAAACATGATATGATTTTTATAGCTTTAGGGCCACTTGGTTCATATGAATGGATTCCTATATTCCCACAATTTTAAAGGAAAATAAACATTAGCCTAGATTCAATAGAACAGTCCCTATGATGTGAACCAAATGACATCTCTTTTCCAATCCCTCCTCATAGGAATTGAGATACATGTCATCTCTAGATTCAATAGAAAAGTTCCTATGATGTGAACCAAATGACATCTCTTTTCCAATCCCTACTCATAGGAATTGAGATACATCTCATCTCTTTCCCTACAACTTCCATATATACATCTTCTATTCCTAAATAGCTAATACAACCCACTAGCTTTTTTCCTGGACATGAAACTATGGCACATGAACACGTCATGCCTACAAGTCATAAATCACATTGTTTTTACTCTATGCATGCAAGCACCACATCATCAATTCGTGCATGTTACTCATAAGTTATTTCTTGCATTAGATTTTGTATTGACAATATATGTGTTGGTCACGTGCACACATATGTAGTTCACATTCACATTTTTGTTAGAAATGTCATTCTTTTAACTGCAATTCATTTTTTCTCTTTATATTACATTTTCATTTTAAGCATACATTCACTTCCCCTTTGTTATAGATGTTTTTGGAGGAAGTTTTATGCATTATTTTGAGTAGCAAATTTCACACGGCCGCGGGTATATCAAAATGCGGTACCATGCGTCATTGCCTTTCGGTTGAACCTATGTCCACAATTTTTTGTACGTATATCTCCACTGCTCCCCGAACCCAAAATTATGCCTCATTCCCATAAAACCGAGTGGCCCACGCGTATTAAGGCATCAACTCGAACCCAATCCCTCTCCCGTTGACTATGGCGTGGCCCCGAACGCCGTAGTACTCATACAAACCCTACCCGCCGCACGCATCATCGGTTTTCTTCAAGAGGACGAGGGAGAAGCGGAATTGTAGTGGAGGCTCCTACCCTAGGGCGCCCTAGGTAGCTGCCTGATAACCCACAAGTATAGGGGATCACAATAGTTTTCGAGGGTAGAGTATTCAACCCAAATTTATTTATTCGACACAAGGGGAGCCAAAGAATATTCTCAAGTATTAGCAGCTGAGTTGTCAATTCAACACACCTGAAAGACTTAATATCTGCAGCAAAGTATTTAGTAGCAAAGTAGTACGGAAGTAACGGTAACAGTAGTAAAAGTAACAGTAGCAGTTTTGTAGCAATTGTAACAATGGCAACGGCAAAGTAACATAGCAAAGATCAATATGTGAAAAGCTCATAGGCAATGGATCAATGATGGATAATTATGTCAGATGGCATTCATCATGCAACAGTTATAACCTAGGGTGACACAGAACTAGCTCCAATTCATCAATGTAATGTAGGCAAGTATTCCGAATATAGTCATACGTGCTTATGGAAAAGAACTTGCATGTCATCTTTTGTCCTACCCTCCCGTGGCAGCGGGGTCCTAATGGAAACTAAGGGATATTAAGGCCTCCTTTTAATAGAATACCGAACCAAAGCATTAGCACTTAGTGAATACATGAACTCCTCAAACTACGGTAATCACCGGAAAGAATCCCAGTTATTGTCAACTTGGGGTATGCGGATCATAACACGTAATAGGTGTCTACAACTTGCAAGATAGGATCAAGAACAAATATATATTCATGAAAACATAATAGGTTCAGATCTGAAATCATGGCACTCGGGCCCTAGTGACAAGCATTAAGCATAGCAAAGTCATAGCAACATCAATCTTAGAACATAGTGGATACTAGGGATCAAACCCTAACAAAACTAACTCGATTACATGATAAATCTCATCCAACCCATCACCGTCCAGCAAGCCTACGATGGAATTACTCACGCACGGCGGTGAGCATCATGAAATTGGTGATGGAGGATGGTTGATGATGATGATGGCGACGATTTCCCCTCTCCGAAGCCCCGAACGGACTCCAGATCTGCCCTCCCGATGAAGAATAGGAGGTGGCGGCGGCTCCGTATCGTAAAACGCGATGAATCCTTCTCTCTGATTTTTTTCTCCCCGAACATGAATATATAGAGTTGGAGTTGAGGTCGGTCGAGGTCCAGGGGATCCACAAGGCAGGGGGCATGCCCTAGGGGGGTGCCCTCCACCCTTGTGGACAGGCGGTGGGTCCCCTCCGGTTGATTCTTTCAGCAATATTTTTTATTTATTCCAAAAATATTCTTCGTGAAGTTTCAGGTCATTCCGAGAACTTTTATTTCTGCACAAAAATAACACCAAGGCAATTCTGCTAAAAACAGCGTCAGTCCGGGTTAGTTCCATTCAAATCATGCAAATTAGAGTCCAAAACAAGGGCAAAAGAGTTTGGAAAAGTAGATACGATGGAGACGTATCAACTCCCCCAAGCTTAACCCATTGCTTGTCCTCAAGTAATTCAGTTGACAAACTAAAAGTGATAAAGAAAAACTTTTACAAACTCTGTTTGATCTTGTTGTTGCAAATATGTAAAGCCAGCATTCAGGTTTTTCAGCAAAGATTATGAACTAACCATATTCACACTAACATTTAGGTCTCACATTTACTCATATCAATGGCACAATCAACTAGCGAGCAATAATAGTAAATCTCGGTTGACAACAATTTTTCAAAATAATCATGATATGATATAACAAAATGGTATCTCGCTAGCCCTTTCTAAGACCGCAAAACATAAATGCAGAGCACCCCTAAAGATCAAGGACTAACTAGACATTGTAATTCATGGTAAAAAAGATCCAGTCACAGTCATACTCAATGTTAATTAATAACAACGCATACAAATGACAGTGGTGCTCTCTAACTGGTGCTTTTTATAAGAGGATGATGACTCAACACAAAAGTAAATAGATAGGCCCTTCGCAGAGGGAAGCAGGGATTTGCAGAGGTGCCAGAGCTCGAGCTTTTTGAAACAGAGATAAATATGATTTTGAGCGGTATGCTTTCATTGTCAACATAACAACCAAGAGATCTTGATATCTTCCATGCTACATACATTATAGGCGGTTCCCAAACAGAATGGTAAAGTTTTTACTCCCCCTCAACCAACAAGCACACTCCACGGCTGGTCCGAAACAACGGGTACCGTCCAACTAACAACAATCCTGGGGGAGTTTTGTTTAGAGTTATTTTGATTTGATTTGAGCATGGGACTGGGCATCCCGATTACCATCCATTTTCTCGTGAATGATGAGTGGAGTCCACTCATCGTGAGAATAACCCACCTAGCATGGAAGATACTGACAGCCCCCAGTCGCTACATGAGCGATTCGGGCATACGAAACAGATTATCATTTGAAGGTTTAGAGTTTGGCACATGCAAATTTACTTGGAACGGCAGGTAAATACCGCATATAGGTAGGTATGGTGGACTCATATGGAACAACTTTGGGTTTATGGAAGTGGATGCACAAGTAGTATTCCCGCTTAGTACAAGTGAAGGCTAGCAAAAGATTGAGGAGCGACCAACTAGAGAGCGACAACAGTCATAAACATGCGTTAAGATTAACCAACATTGAGTGCAAACATGAGTAGGATATAAATCACCATGAACATAAATATCGTAGAGGCTATGTTGATTTTGTTTCAACTACATGCATGAACATGTGCCAAGTCAAACCACTCGAATCATTCAAAGGAGGATACCATCCTATCATACTACATCACAACCATTTTAAAAGCATGTTGGCACGCAAGGTAAACCATTATAAACTCCTAGCTAATTAAGCATGGCATGCGTAACTATAATCTCTAATTGTCATTGCAAACATGTTTCATTCATAATGGGCTGAATCAGGAATGCTGAACTAATCATATTTACAGAAACAAAATAGGTCGAGTTCATACCAGCTTTTCCTCATCTCAATCATTTCATCAAATATCGGCATTATTGCCTTTCACTTGCACAACCGAACGGTGTGGATAATAATAATAGTGCACATGCATTGGACTAAGCTGGAATCTGCAAACATTTATTCAAAGGAGAAGACAAGGTAATATGGGCTCTTTGTTAGATCAACAATAACATATAAGAGCCACTCAACGTTTTCATCGTGGGCTTCTCCTTATGACCTAAAGAAAGGAAAAAGAATTTCAAAGAAACACACTGAAATGTTTTTGGAGTTTTTGTTTTTCTGAAGAAAGTAGAACAAGAACGAGAAAAAATATTTACACGGGAAAGCTCCCAACAAGCAAAAGAAGAACGAGAAATCTTTTTGGGTTTTCTTTTAATACTACAACTAATTTTTTTCTCAAAGTTTTTCAAACACAAAAGAAGAAATCAAGAAAAAGAAATAAACTAACAGGGATAATACAATGAAAAAGTATGAACACCGACAACTGGAATGAGTGTGTGAACATGAATGTAATGTCGGTGAGAAATATGTACTCCCCCAAGCTTAGGCTTTTGGCCTAAGTTGGTCTACGCCCATGGATCAAAGTAGTCCTGTCCTTGGTATTGAGGAGGATCCTGAGGGCTCCACTGGTTAGCGAGCTCCTGTGGCTCCCACTGATAAATAGACTCCTCATACGGATCAGGTGATGGTTCTGGCTCAGGAACTGGGGATCGTGTCCTCTCCCAATATGCATAAATATCCTCGGGCAGAATGAGGTATGTGCCTGAATGAATATTGAACAAAGAAGGTGCAGGCCAAGTAATAATCTGACAAGTTTTTTGGCTGAATACCAGGTTATAGCTGAGTCTCTTTTCCTTATCAGCGCTAATAAAATCATGTGCTACCATACTATTATAGTCTAAATATAAAGTGGGTAGTAGCATCTCCTCTTTCTCATCGTGCCTAATGGGTATCTCGAAGTGCTTAGCAAGGCGGGAGGCATAGATACCTCCAAATATAGGACCCCTCGAACGGTTTAAACTCAACGGACGAGCAACCATAGCGCCCAAACTAAAAGTTCTATTACGAAGTAAAGCGTGGCGCAAAATAGCAAGGTCAGGAGCACTAAGGCCTCCACTCTCCCCGCGACCAATTAAACATCTCCCAGCAAATAATGAATAGTAGCGCAAAACAGGAAAATGTAAACTAGCCACTCTCGCTTCCGAAACCTTTCTCCCTTCCCCTACGGTAACTTCATCAATAAAATCTTCCACATCTCTAGGACGTGGTTCATCGACACTGCCCTCAAAAGGTAATTTGCAAACCTCACAAAAATCATAAAGCGTCATATCCTTATACTCATCATATAAATAAAATGCTATCGTGGGTGGTGATTTCCTAGCATGAAAGTGAAAATTTTGCACGAAAGTATTAGTGAGTAGGAGGTATTGATCACACTTATCATGGAGAAGGTTGGTGATGCCTGCATTCTCCACCAAATAATAGAAATCATCATAAATTCCGGCAGCCCCCAAGAATGCATCACATGGCCATTCACACGGCCGAACCTCCGTGGTGCGGGGAAGGTTGTACTTGGGCTTCTTCTTGTCCTCATTCTCATTTTCTTTAGAACCCCGACTCGAAGAGCCTCTCAACCATCTCTTCGTCGTTTCTTTTCTGAAAATTTCTGAATTTTTTAGTGACTTAAAATAAAAGTGAACAAAACTCAACAAAAACTAATAGCAACTACTGCTACAAGTGCCTAGAGGCTCTATCATGCATCAAAACTACTTTGGACCATATAAATTTGACATGCAAGCTTAAGAACAAGGTCACCACAACAACAAAAAATTGTAATATATAAAGCACTAGAACAAAAACTAATTGGATCATTGGAGGAGTCACATACCGAAGAACAATCCCCCAAAGCAGTTTTGCAAATGGAGCTTTACACAAGGAGATCGAAAATGGTAGCAAAATGAGCTAGAACACTAGTTTGAGCTACGGGATGATTTTTCTAGAGGAAGACGAAGTGGATGGGTGCTGGAATAAATGAGGGGGGCCTACGTGGGACCCACAAGGCAGGGGGCGCACCCAGGGGGGTAGGGCGTGCCCTCCAACCTTGCAGCCCCCTGGTGCAATCTCAGTGCCAGAAATTCTAAAATATTGTATAAAAAATCATACTAAATTTTCAGGGCATTTGGAGAACTTTTATTTTTGGGACATTTTTTATTGCATGGATAATTCAGAAAACAGATAGATAATACTATTTTTGCTTTATTTATTCTAAATAATAGAAAGTAAAAGGTGGGTGCAGAAAGTTGTGCTTTCTAAATTCATCCATCTCATGCTCATCAAAAGGAATCCATTAACAAGGTTGATCAAGTCTTATTAACAAACTTCTTCCGAATAACATGGAACCGGAGAATTTTCGAATAACACAAGGTTACCTCAACGGGGATATGCATGTCCCCAACAATAAGAATATCATATTTCTTTTTGGCAGTAGGAAGAGCGAATTCAAAACCTCCAATAGTAATAGTTGAAAATTTTCCAATAGAATTGATCCTATGAACTTGAGGTTGCTTCTTCGGAAAGTGTACCGTATGCTCATTACCATTAACATGAAAAGTGGCATTGCCCTTGTTGCAGTCAATAACAGCCCCTGCAGTATTCAAAAAGGGTCTACCAAGGATGATCGACATACTGTCTTCCTCGGGAATATGAACAATAACAAAGTCCATTAAGATAGTAACGTTTGCAACCACAACAGGCACATCCTCACAAATACCGATGGGTATAGCAGTTGATTTCTCAGCCATTTGCAAAGAGATTTTAGTAGGTGTCAACTTATTCAAATCAAGTCTACGATATAAAGAGAAAGGCATAACACTAACACCGGCTCCCAGATCACATAAAGCAGTTTTAACATATTTTCTTTTAATGGAGCATGGTATAGTTGGTACTCTTAGATCTCCTAGTTTCTTTGGTATTCCACCCTTAAAAGTGTAGTTAGCAAGCATGGTGGAAATTTCAGCTTCTGGTATCTTTCTTTTATTTGTAACAATATCTTTCATATACTTGGCATAAGGAGACATTTTCAGAATATCAGTCAAACGCATACGCAAAAAGATAGGTCTAAGCATTTCAACAAAGCGCTCAAAATCCTCATCATCCTTTTTCTTGGATGGTTTAGGAGGAAAGGGCATGGGTTTCTGTACCCATGGTTCTCTTTCTTTACCGTGCTTCCTATCAATGAAGTCTCTCTTATCATAACGTTTATTCTTAGATTGTGGTTTATCAAGATCAATAGCAGGTTCAATCTCCACATCATTATCATCACTAGGTTGAGCATCAACATGAACATCATCAGTAACATTATCACTAGGTTCAATTCATCACCAGATTGTGTCTTAGCATCAGAAATAGAGATATCATTTGGGTTCTCAGGTGTATCTATAACAAGTTCACTAGAAGCATGCAAAGTCCTATCAGTTTTCTTTTTATTTTTATTACTAGGACTAGGTGCATCAGTATTAATTCTCTGAGAATCTTGCTCAGCTCTCTTAGGATGGCCTTCAGGATACAAAGGTTCCTGAGTCATCTTGCCACCCCTAGTCATAACCCTAACAACATTATCATTGTTCTTACTATTCAACTCATTAAGCAAATCATCCTGTGCCTTAAGTACTTGTTCTACTTGAGTTTTAACCATGGAAGCATGTTTACTAATAATTTTTAGATCACTAACAGTTCTACTCATATAATCACCGAAGCAATCAAGCATGTAAGCATTACGTTTCAATTGTCTACTAACATAAGCATTGAAGTTCTCTTGTTTAACAATAAAATTATCAAACTCATCCAAGCACTGACTAGTAGACTTATTATAAGGGATATCACCTTCATCAAATCTATAGAGAGAATTTACCTCTACTACCTATGTCAGTTTATCAAGACCATGTATTTCTTCAATAGGTGGTAAATTCTTAACATCTTCAGCTTTAATACCTTTTTCTTTCGTAGATTTCTTTGCCTCTTGCATATCTTCAGGACTGAGGAATAGAATACCTTTTTTCTTCGGAGTTGGCTTAGGAGTTGGTTCAGGAAGTGTCCAGTCATTATCATTACTCAATATATTATTCAATAGTAATTCAGCTTGCTCAACAGTTTGTTCCATGAAAACACAACCAGCACAACTATCTAGGTGGTCCCTAGAAGCATCGGTTAGTCCATTATAAAAGATATCAAGTATTTCATTTTTCTTGAGAGGATGATCAGGCAAAGCATTAAGTAATTGGAGAAGCCTCCCCCAAGCTTGTGGGAGACTCTCTTCTTCAGATTGCACAAAGTTAAATATTTCCTTTAAAGCGGCTTGTTTCTTATGAGCAGGGAAATATTTTGCAGAGAAGTAGTAAATCATATCCTGGGGACTACACACACAACCAGGAGCAAGAGAATTAAACCATAACTTAGCATCACCCTTTAATGAGAAAGGAAACAACTTAAGAATATAATAATAGCGAATTTTTTCCTCATGAGCAAATAGGGTAGCTATATCATTCAACTTAGTAAGATGTGCCACAACAGTTTCAGATTCATAACCATGAAAAGGATCAGATTCAACCAAAGTAATTAACTTAGGATCGACAGAGAATTCATAATCCTTCTTAGTAACAAAGATAGGAGAAGTAGCAAACTTAGGATCATATTGCATTCTAGCATTCAAAGATTTTTCTTTCCACTTGCATAATAATTTCTTAAGATCATCTCTATCCATAAAAGCAAGAAAGTCCCTAGCTACCTCTCCATCCATAACATAACCCTTAGGTATAATAGGCAGTTCATATCTAGGAGAGCTAGGTCTAGTAGGTGTCTCAAAGTGTTCAATTTCAATAATTTCATCAGTTTCAGAAATATCATCATCTTCAGCATAATCAATAGTTCTAACTCTAGCAAGATGTTCATCAAGTAATTCACCCAGTGGCACAGTTTTATCAAGCAAAGTAGTAGCATCATAAGCATCATTCATAGTAGAAGCAGCATCATCAATAACATGCGACATATCAGAATCAATAGCAGGTGTAGGCGTCGCAAGTTTACTCAAAACAGAAGGTGAATCAAGTGCAGAGCTAGATGGCAGTTCCTTACCTCCCCTCGTAGTAGAGGGATAGATCTTAGTTTTAATGTCTTTCAAATTCTTCATAGTGATCAACAGATATAAATCCCAAGTGACTCAGAGAATAGAGCTATGCTCCCCGGCAACGGTGCCAGAAAAAGGTCTTGATAACCCACAAGTATAGGGGATCGCAACAGTTTTCGAGGGTAGAGTATTCAACCCAAATTTATTGATTCGACACAAGGGGAGCCAAAGAATATTCTCAAGTATTAGTAGCTGAGTTGTCAATTCAACCACACCTGAAAGACTTAATATCTGCAGCAAAGTATTTAGTAGCAAAGTAGTACAGAAGTAACGGTAACAGTAGTAAAAGTAACAGTAGCAGTTTTGTAGCAATTGTAACAGTGGCAATGGCAAAGTAACATAGCAAAGATCAATATGTGAAAAGCTCGTAGGCAATGGATCAATGATGGATAATTATGTCAGATGGCATTCATCATGCAACAGTTATAACCTAGGGTGACACAGAACTAGCTCCAATTCATCAATGTAATGTAGGCATGTATTCCGAATATAGTCATACATGCTTATGGAAAAGAACTTGCATGACATCTTTTGTCCTACCCTCCCGTGGCAGCGAGGTCCTAATGGAAACTAAGGGATATTAAGGCCTCCTTTTAATAGAGTACCGAAACAAAGCATTAGCATTTAGTGAATACATGAACTCCTCAAACTACGGTAATCACCGGAAAGAATCCCAATTATTGTCAAGGCCTCCTTTTAATAGAGTACCGAACCAAAGCATTAGCACTTAGTGAATACATGAACTCCTCAAACTACGGTAATCACAGGAAAGAATCCCAATTATTGTCACCTTGGGGTATGCGGATCATAACACGTAATAGGTGTCTACAACTTGCAAGATAGGATCAAGAACACATATATATTCATGAAAACATAATAGGTTCAGATCTGAAATCATGACACTCGGGCCCTAGTGACAAGCATTAAGCATAGCAAAGTCATAGCAACATCAATCTTAGAACATAGTGGATACTAGGGATCAAACCCCAACAAAACTAACTCGATTACATGATAAATCTCATCCAACCCATCACCGTCCAGCAAGCCTATGATGGAATTATGCACGCACAGCGGTGAGCATCATGAAATTTGTGATGGAGGATGGTTGATGATGATGATGGCGACGATTTCCCCTCTTCGGAGCCCCGAACAGACTCCAGATCTGCCCTCCCGATGAAGAACAGGAGGTGGCGGCGGCTCTGTATCGTAAAACATGATGAATCCTTCTCTTTGATTTTTTTTCTCCCTGAACGTGAATATATAGAGTTGGAGTTGAGGTCGGTGGAGGTCTAGGGGACCCAAAAGGCAGGGGGCGCGCCCTAGTGGTGGGGCCCTCCACCCTTGTGGACAGCCGATGGGTCCCCTCCGGTTGATTCTTTCGCCAATATTTTTTATTTTTTCCAAAAATATTCTCCGTGAAGTTTCAGGTCATTCCGAGAACTTTTATTTCTGCACAAAAATAACACAAAGGCAATTCTACTGAAAATAGCGTCAGTCCGGGTTAGTTCCATTCAAATCATGCAAATTAGAGTCCAAAACAAGGGTAAAAGAGTCTGGAAAAGTAGATACGATGGAGACGTATCACTGTCGCATGCATCATTGGTTTTCTTTTTCTTTATCTCTTGCGCCCTAGAGTGAAATGATGGTTGCTTCGTCCGTCCAACTTAATGCGGGAAAGGTGGGGCTTTGTGATTTGACCCCTCATCGCTCATTTACTACTACTGCGGCGCTACGACCGGGGTGCCTCCAACCGCTGCTCTGAACTGTAATTTGGTGCATCGCACGTGAAACAAGATGGTGGATGAGCCACATGTCGGCCAAAGGGGTCTTGTAAGTGTGTCGCCATTTCGTGTGCGGACTGACCCTGCTGAGTTGCTACGCCAAAGCGACATGAGCAACCTACCACTTGGTTTTGCTCCATGGTGAATCCCGACTATATTGATCTAAAAAGATAGTATCTAGATTAGTAAAAATGAGGTGATTTTACCGAGCGGTGGGAGGGGGAGCATGGCCTGTCATGCGGTTCCACGTGTCATGATGTACCAAGGCGATGCGCGTCCCTCTTGAGGCAGAACAATGGCAAAAGCAATACGTGGTTTTCTTGAAGGAGATGATGGAGAAGTTGATTCAGCGAATTGTGAAATAATGGTTGCTTCGTCCATCTGTGGGAAAGGTGCGACTTTGTGATTTGACGTCTCATTGCTCATTACTACTACTGGGGCGCTACGACTGGGGTGCGTCCCCCTACTGTGCTGCACTGTTATTTGGTGCATGGCACGTTGACCCGGTTGCTATATGTCCCGCATGTCGGTGAGAGGAAGTACAACTTTCATGAAAGCGAGCATCTCCACTCTTAGTACGACAGAGGAGTACAAGACACGGCTTGGATTTTGCTGCGTCGCGCGATCCATCGATACAAACCCGGACTAAAAAGGCGAGGGCGGGTCTTTTCCCACGCGGTAGGTGGAGGAGTTTGGCATAGTCTGTTTGAGGCAACAAGGCAGGAAGGGAAACATGCAAATAAAGGTTGAGCGACTTAGTTTTGGGAAAATCTGATTTTACGGAGGTAGTCCTACTTACTACTCCTTTCCGGTTTATAGGGCTCATCTAAAAAAATTCATTTTTCCATTTTATAAGTCTCAATTCTACTAGTACTTACCATCACATGTTTGGATTTCGAGGTGCATTAAATCACCCGATGCAAGCAGTATCAAGAGAAAACTCACCAATGTATGTAGAAGTTCATGGAAATTTAGTGGTCATGCATGCATTCGTTGTAACTAATGCATCGGTAAACATAACTTTTTGAGAAAAACGAGCATACTAATTAAGTACTTGTGCAAACTATGAAATTTATTCCACCACTCACCGTCCACCTTGGTTGGAGAGATTTTGAAATTGAGTCTTATAAACCAGAAAGGAGGGAGTAGTAACATAGCCTAGGGTAGCTTGCTATAGCACGGACTCCAAGGAAATTGCTGTAGTACTACTCCTACCACTGTACTACTCCTACTACTCTACTACACTACTACTAAGAGGACATCCAACCGTCTCTCGGCAGAAGACCGCGGAGACCGATTATTCTTTCATATTTAAATTTGATTTCACAAAGCAAAATATCCCTGAAAACAACACATGGCAAAATTTCACAGCGAACAAGGGATTTGAATGTGCTGGGAGGAGTGGGGCTGGAAGGGGCTGTTTGGATCTTGCCCGGGGTAGCCCAAAATATTGGCGACCCTTTTGTCCACCCGCGCCTTTGCCACCGATGAATGAGGTAGAGCTCGGGTGCTCCTCCTCCAGCGCGCGTGTTGGAGACGAGCTCGCACGGACTGGTATTTATTTGTCCCACCTCGCCGCCCGAGCCGGCCGCAGACCGACCGGCAACCCGGAAATCACACCATCCAACCGTAACTGCACACATTCTGACAACAACTCAACCAACTGGACGAAATTCGTGCAAACACGACCATATTTCATATAAACAATGACAAAATTCATAGGGGGGCGACGGAGGTGTGCGATTCTTGGCCGGCGTCTGGCCTCGTTTAAATAGGAGATTAAATAGAGGGCGGACGGGAGGAGCCCAGCCGGCGTTACGTTTAATGTCGGCCCAGTCATGAACGGACGTGTGGTCGGAGTGGGTTTCTCGGCTTCCACACGGGTTTCATGGAGGCATTTGAATGCGGCAAGGAGGCGTGTTCAACCGGGCGTGCAGCGAGTGGCGCCCTCAACTCTGATGTACGACAATGTGCCGTTCTTCCACTAACATGTGGGCCCATTCGGTACCTGGCCTGCATGTCAGTCAACCAACGCAGGCAGCGCACAACCAACGCAGGCAGCTCACGGTAGAGGAGCTGGCTCCACATGAATGCGGGTAGCTGGCGCCGGGAGGGAATCGCGCGCGGGAGGGGGAGGTTTTTTTGGTGGGCCAGGCCAGTGAGAAGCAGGCATTACATAAACTGATGATTGTTCATTGAGTCTGACGTCATCTAATTCATGTAGGTTGATAGGCCTACTATATAATGTAAGAGAATTTAAAAAAATTCATGTATATACGTTGATAGCCCGTTCAATACATTGTGATTCATAAAGACCACTGCAAACATCAATGTTCTGCTTATCACAGATAAGATTGATTAATACTCGTAATAATCCATGTGCTTAACAAAGGGTGCATGCACGTATAGGTTGAGCGTGTGTCTTGCATCGTGTGCTGTGTGCATGCAAGCGTGCGAGTGTTGCGTGTGTGCATGTGTACGAGTGAGTGTTGCGTCACTACAAAAAAATACACTTCCGTGATGATACGTGTTTGTCACAGTAGGTCACGTGCATGTACATCCATGACGATTTTATGACAGAATCAAGATAGTCATATCTGTGCTATCGTAGAAGTGTTCCATGACATTACCAAAATTATCATCACGGAAGTGTCCACTTCCATGACGATAAATCGCGCGCCATAGAAGTGCTTTCTTCAAGGGTAACCGACACGTGGCATCCACCGTAACGGGTCGCCGTTAAGCTATCGGGTCCAGTTTTGGATCCGATAACCCGCTAACAGCCACGACCAATGGTGATTTTCCACGTGTAAAATTCTCATTGGCTGACGGAACCACGTGTCAGCTCCGCGTTGGCACAGATGTCAACCGTCCATTGGACAAGAATCGCCAATGAAACATTGACACATTGGACGGCCCAATAGAGGCCCATAAGATTTCGTCAGATCTAATGGGCCGGCCTGTTAACAGCCTAACATTTTCTGGACCAAATTACGGCCCACATCAGATATGGGCTGTTAAAGGATTGCAATATTCTAGGCCAGTTTACGGCCCATATCAGATCCGGCCCGTTAACAGCCTGCAATAGTTTGGGCCAAATTACGGTCCATAGCGAATCCGGCCCGTTAACTGACTTTCATTTCTTGGGCCAAATTACGGCCCCTAACAGATACGGCCCTTTAACATCTACTGTGCCATCGGGCCCATTGGGGGCCTGATTTGCTCTTCGGCCTCTTAATGGCCCGTTTAACAGTTCGGCCCGATATTAGTTTCGGCCTGTCAGCGGCCCTGTCTACATATGGGCCTCTTTCGGCCCGGTTTCACTTTCGGCCATTTAAAGGCCCGAGTTGCACCTGGGCCTAATTCTGGTCCGTAGTTACTTTCGGCCTCTTAACGGCCCGCAGTCTTCGTGGATACATTCTAGCCCAAACTGCCTATCGGTCCGTTAAAGGCCCTCGAGAGTGTTGGGCCTAATTTTGGCCCGTTATACATCCGGCCTGCTTCCCGCCCGGCATGTAATTGGGTCAGCCAAGGCCCAAAAACATTTCAGCTTGTTAATGGCCTGTCACACAAATGGGGCAATAATGGGCCGATGTATATTATAGCGTGATGTCAGCCCGTGAATTGTTCGCCACAATTAAGGCTCAATCTAGTTCTCAACATGTTAAAAGCCAATTTAATTTTCTGGCCCAATTAAGGCAAGCGGTTTACTCGGCCTTTTAAAGGCCCGAAACTAATAGTGGGCCAGATTAAGACTAGACCTAACTAATGGCCCAAGATGATTGTAGGCCCACGGTTCGGCCCGTACTAGCGATTGGTGACCGACCAGTTTTAGTACCAAAATTGTTTTTTTATAAACCTAACCTATTGGCTCATTGCGCTCTGATCGAAGATTACAAACTTTTCTCAGAGTGACAAATAAACAGCAAATAAATTGTAGCATCGTGACGAAGAATAAACCTAGACTATACAACAAAGAAATTACAGCATATTACATCCCCTAGGCATCAAAGTTTGCCGCCAGTGATAATAAAGGGCAACCAGACAGCAGATTCCATAAACTGGGCAGGTCGCCACCAGTGGAAGTAAACAGGCCGACAAAATAATAGACAGAACCGACAGCACTTCCACAGAGTTCAAGAAAGGTTAGCATGGCCAAGGAGTTGCAGCGCAAGCAGCTTAGCAACTTGATGAGACTGCACTTGTTTGACGCTTATATCAACCAACTTAAGCTGCATAGCATCAATAGACGTCTTGTACTTATGGTTAATCTTCCATAGAGATTGGAGTTCCAGTCGGATTTGAGCGGAAGCATGTCTTTCTGCTTGAATTTCAGACTGAAAAAGTCGAACAGATTCAGGCGGCAACTTCATCGAGCTTGGGTCACTGAGTAAGTTCGACACTACATCAAGACATGACTTTGTGGTTGTATCCCTACACTCAAGATGTGTTGACTTCTTCTCTGGAATATATGTTAGAGGGACAAAAAGAATGGGTTCGTCTCACTATCATTGTGGCAGTTCTTCCTAGCATCAGTGCTATCACCCTGAAAGAGAAACAAGTAGGTAGATAACAGGTTTTGCACGTATAAGCATCAGCGCTGTCAATTCATCTCATTTCTTTGTCAGAAATAAAGAGACACGGTTTAAAATAGCATTAACATAATAGGCATTGTTCATAGTTAAGACGGCAGGAAATGGCATTGTGCAGGAGCGGCCAGCTTCACCATACCACTAGATTACAGATCAAGAGCACAAGCATACATATAGTGCTAAACAACGTATAAGCATGAATGGTGAGTGTACTGTCAATTTATACCATTTCAGATTGGCAAATAAAGAGACATGATTTAAATAACATTAATATAATATGGCATTGTTCATAGTTGAGACATAGCAGGATATGACATTGTGCTGGAGTTGGTAGTTTCATGACACCACTGGATTACAGATCAAGAACACAAGCATACACACAGTGCTAAAGAAGATAACTTGCTATGTTTAGTTTAATTTACATGGTATGAATAAGGAACTAGATTGTACAACTAAAGACTGAAATTGAGAAGGACAAACTTATGTTTATGTACTTCTTCGTTATAAACTTTCAACAAGCAATTTGATGCAGACGACAAAAATAAACAACATTTGCACTCATAGCTATCCAAATATACACAACAAAGTTTGAAGGCTCGAGGCGGACAAACTTACATTAGAAGTGAAGACCGGCTCTATAAAGCCCTTGTCCATATTGATGGGGGGGCAATTCAAGAAGTTTACCGCACACTCTTCTTCAAGAGCATTGCCTTTATTCTACATTTTGTTAAGAGTAAATATAGATGTGAAAATATAGGAACAAATGGCGATTATTTAACCTAAGATGCAGAGTACAAATGTAAATACAGCATACAGGCCAAAGGCACTGACAAGAGCAATGCAGAGCTAAACTTCTTCAGTAACATTGGTTTTATTCAATATTTTCGCAAGAGTAAATGTAGATTTGATGTGTAGAAAATGGAGGCAAGGGAAAATAAGCTGCAAACTGTACATGAAGAACTAGCTGACAATATAAGTACAGTGATGAAGGACAGCAGATACTTACAAGAACAATGCAGAACTAAATTTCTTCATAAGCATTGGGTTTATTCTACATTAATGTAAGCATTAATAAAGATCTGATATATTGGAGCGAACAGTGGATAAGCAAGCTATAATGCACAATGATGTCACATAATCCACCAGGTATGAATGTAAGTACAGCGATAGGACAATAGGTACTCACAAGAGCAAAGCAGCGACTAGCATAGTTGCGATATCCTAGGTTTTGCGGCGCTGGTTCTATCGCCAATATACGTGGGGTGCTATCTGATTTCTCCGGTAGCACCACCTTTTTCAAGGACTTTGCTTGTACTCCTTCAGGTTCTGCAATCACCCTCTTCCTTTTGGATGTCTGAAACACAAGAACAACATTTGAATGGAAAAACATGGTATGACGACAAATGGAATAGGTATTGATAATGGATGGGCATGGCATCTTCACATATATCATGAGTAAACTAAGCAGATGGCGGTGCAACGAAGCAAAAGAAATGCAAGACACCTGACGCAAGATATGTGCAACCAATAAAACCTTGCCAAATTAGAACAGGCACCTTATTGGGTGAACAGGATAGGCATCTGCCTTTGACTCCTTGAGCTCAGAATAGTCATTAGGATCATATTCTGAATACGAATCTATAGGTCGGGGGCATGTGGGTTTCATTGCATCCACAATGGACCTCAATCCCTTGATGCCAAGTTTGTTACCCATTGAACTGTTCCGCAATATTCTTCTGATGTGCGCATTCTTATATTCATTGTGATTACGTACAATATCTAAAAAGCATGAAAACATAAATAGTAGTGAGATTATCTTTGTAATGCAAAGGATATTGTAATATAATAGGGGCTCCCGATAAACCCTTGTGTGCTATCACTGGATTCTGATGAGAGAGCCCATGTGTGCTGTAATATGGTGAGTAGATTAATATAATCTGGCACACCTAAACAAAAAAAATAGGCTCCCTGTTGGGAGCTCCAGATGTAAGGATAGTTGGCAGATGATAGGTTCATAATATACCGTATAGAAAGTTTATTGCCAAACCATGATAACGAGAGCGCACAGCCACTAGGCAGATCATAGTGCAGATAATAGGGGTACACCATAACCACCATAAATAAATCCGGAAAGCGGAACTGGCTGGAAAATATAGGGTTTTGCTGCTACTAATATGCAGCCTATCGATCAACTACAGGCCAGCTCTATTAACCTGAAGGCGCATAGCTATTACTATCAGTCTAGTCTATCAAAGACCGTGCGGCTCCCACCATTTCCGGGATATTATGGCAGACCAACTCGAAGTGTGAAATCATGTAGCAGAACCGGCCCAATAGACCTGTCGACTGCAGATCTCCCTGCTCCCCTTCCTGACAAGGAACATAATGTACTTATTAAAGAAGAACAGAAGAGGAACAAGTTAAAGAATAGAAGGGGAAGCATATTATTGAGATTCCCCTTCTTTCTATACAATGTTGGTTGCCCGCCCATGATGAATAAGAGCGCCCAAAGAAAGGCCATTCCATGATGTCTCTCTATATGCGGCCACATGCATTTGGAAACTCAAGTGGGAGCATTAGCTAACCAATTAAATGTGTGTCTGTTAGCTAATGTCAGTATCATATCACATTCATATTTGAAGAACCTTAGGACGTATGATTGGTGTGTTATTTAGCTTTAAAGGGTGGACAGCTGCTAGTAGGACACAAAGCACCTACGCAGATCATAGTGTAGATATAATGGGAAAACCCTGAGCATCAAGAGTAAAATCAGGAAAGTGGAACTTGCTGGAATATATGTGCTAGTATTGTCGGTATGGCTAGAAAGGCTTCGGATACCAGCTCTCTACAACTGATGGTGCAGTACTGTTACTATCAGTCTAACTCTCAAAGGCGACACATACGACCGAATACGAAGAGTTGAAAGCATCCATGACAATCGACATGAAGACCAACATGAAGAGTTGAAAGCGTCCATGACAAGCGACCGAATAGACCTGTACACTGCAAATGTCCCTGCTCCTCTTCACTACAAAGAACATACTGTACAACTATTATACTCCCTCTATTCCTAAATACAAGTCTTTGTAGAGATTCCACTATGGATCACATACGGATGTATATAGATACATTTTAGAGTGTAGATTCACTCATTTTGCTCCGTATGTAGTCCATGGAGGAATCTCTACAAAGACTTATATTTAGGTACGGAGAGAGTACTTACAAAAGAAGAACAGAAGAGGAGCATGTTAAAGAAGAGCAAGCAGATTTTGGATAATAAAATGTTGGCTGGCCACACATGATGAACCAGAGCGCACTAAGAACGCAACTCCCTGCTGTCCCTCGATATGTGGTGCATGTGCTTTTCGAAAGTAAAGTAGGAACATTAGCTGACCAATTAAACATTCTCTGTTTTAGTACATGTCAGCATCATATCAAATTCGTATTTGAGCAGCTAAGTTTGGAATTATGAGTGGCATGTTGTTTAGCTTGATGGGTTGAGGAGCACTGCTTGCACGTACGTCTCGAAGCACCTACGATAATGGTACTGAATATATGGGAATGCTTACATGCAAGTCGCCTGACTTTCCTCATTTGGGTCAGTCGACCATTTCAGGCGGTTGGATGAAGATCCTATGTCTCCTAACCCTTCTTCTTCCTCGCCTCTTATTCTTCCCCTAAAGACCACCACACGGGCCTCCGGCCGAACCACCGGCCCCACCCTCCCCTGAACCGCCCACCACCTCCAGTCTTCTGCCACCCCCGGCCATCCCTCTAGCTAACCCCACCCCCCCCCCCACCCGCGTCAAGTTTTGCCTTCGGTGAGGCCCCACCATAGCCCGACGACAGCCCCCCACAACCACGGTCCCCACCCGAAACCCTAAGATAGATAATGGGGCAGCCCTCCGGCAAGCCCCTTCCTTCCCTCCGGCGAACTCCCAAAAATGGACTGACCCCAATTTGAAATTCAGTCGACTGTCATTTAAGCTAATGTGGAATATAAAAGGGGAGAAGCATAAGCATTGCGAGTATAGTGGTGTGCGTGCCATGGCAGATCTGAAGGTGCAAACCGGACAAAGGCAACTTCGCAACCAATGTTTGGTTTCAACTAACAAGTAAGATTCTAAGTGATGGACAAGAAATCACAGTAAAGCAGTGGCGATCTATTTTCTTGCTGAGATAAATAACTTGAGCAGATACGAAAGAGTACCACCTCTGGTGTGGCGCCGTGTAAGCATCTGCTGAGGCGTTGAGGGTGCTGCGGTAGCGATGGCTGTTGGCGGCGTGGAAGCAGATCTAGGAGGGTAGACGGTGGTGGTGAGGGAAATATCCCGGCGCGGTGAACGAGACGGTTGTACGAGCGGCCTCGGCAAGGTGGACGACGGCGCGGATGAAGCGAGAGGACGCGATGCAAGGATCCTGGTTCGAAGCCGTGGATGAGAGAGGTCGATCTCTTGTAATGGACAACGGCGTCGGGGTATCAGCTCCGGCATGGTGGAGGAGGACGGCGGTGGATGGGGTGGCGGACGAAGGAGTGTGCAGTGGAGAGGGTGTTTTGGCACCCACGGAGTATGAATGGGGAAATGGAGGGAGAGAGGAAGGGGGAACCATGTCTTCAGGGCGCGCTTGTCTCAAATGAGAGGAAATTTACAAACTTAGCCCCCGTTTAAAATTTCCTACATCACAGCAATATTAGTCGATTGGGGATAGGACGGTAATCTCGCATACACCGAATATTTGCCGACGGAGATTTCGGCCGAGGAGAGTTTGTTTTGGCGCCACCCGTGCATGAATCGGGGAGGGAGGTGAGAGGCGATTTCGGCCGAGGAGAAACTGTGTTTTGGTGCCCACCGTGTATGAATCCGGGGAGGTGAGAGGCGGAGGCGGTTATGTCACGTTTGAGTGAAATTACAAGCCTACCCATATCGATACCTATAGAAATTGAGCTGGTAGGCTTTGCGTGTCAGGGATAGGCAGTAATTTCCATCTCATAGATTTTGGTTTCGGGCGGTTACTGCGAGTTTCCCCGCTTCGTTCAAATTTTTGCAGAGAAAGAGTGCATGTTTACCATGCCAACTCAATTCGAATCCAGTTTGTATTTTTTTCGGGCAGGATCCATTTTGTATTCGAATACAAATCTATATACATCATTTTTATATATAATTTCAAAAGCACAACACCCTTTATACATAAATATGGTTTACAAATGGCATGATCTAAGATTCATAAGGCTGGATCCATCTTAATTTGGATTTTCAAATATTTGAAACCACTTTATGTTGAAATCCAATGTATGCATTCCTCGCTAACTGTCTCCAATTAAGTGTTTCATGCAGGTTTTTTTTACTTCTCAAACACGTATAATGTGTTTGACACACGCAACATATAGTGTAATCCCGTTTAGACATTAATTGCATGTAAACCATGCATTGTCTCTAATTAAAGAATCTATGGATCACTAATATTGATAAACTATATAACATTACACGTGTCCCCAAATTCAAATGAACATGCATGTTTGATAGACCAATTTTCGTTATGATATTATCGATGCCGTGATCTCTAGTTTAAATATTTGAATCCCCTTTAATCCAGATATTTGTCTCATATAGCTATCACTCATGCTTGTATATCTCTCTAGACCTATACGCCTTCATCGTCTCTCGGGTATCTCTCGTGCTACTTGTATGTCGACAATGATCTTTTATCTTCGTAACACACTAACGGTACTCTCTCCCTCGACAGTCACTCTATCTCTCTCTAAGTATATCTCGCTCCCTGCTATGTGTCTCTAACTATGATTCTCCCTGTGAAATCTCTTTCTCTCACACAAACACAAACTTCATCTCCCGGGGTCTCATTTCTCTCTACTATTCCCATGTGTGCCACTCGCACACCCCCTATCACACAGAGATGTCTTGCGCTCCTTAGGTATGAGAAGCTGCGACTCTCCCTCTTAAATATCTCTTTCTCACACACAAACACAAACTCTGTCTCCCAGGGTCTCATATCTCTCCACCATTCCCTTGTATGTCACTCACACACACTCTCTCTCCCTAGAGATATCTCGCGTTCCCTGATATGTCTCTCTCGCTATCACTCTCCTTGTGAAATATCTTTCTCTCTCGCAAACACAAAACTCCATCTCTCGGGATCTCATTTCTCTCTGATATTTGTTTGTATGTGACTCACTTGCACCCTCTGTCTATCTCTCTCACACCCACACACATAACTCAGCCTTCTGATCCACTCGACTCTTATCTCTAACACACACACTAGCTAGCCGATCTCCCTCTAGCTAGCATCTTTATCTTTCTATTTATCTGTTTCTCGATCAACCTTCTTTCTCGCCCTCACTCTTGCTTCCTATCACGCACACTATATATGTTTCTCTCTACATGCAGTCATGCGCCCTCTTTTTATCTTTCTCTCACACACACATAACTTCACCCCTCTGAACCACTCGGCGGTCATCTCTAACACACAAACTAGCCGATGTCCCTCTAGCTAGCATCTCTATCTCTCTATCTATCTGCAGTTTCTCCGTCAACCTTTCTTTCTCGCACGCACTCTGGCTTCCTATCACGCACACTATATCTGTCTCTCTATACATGCATCTATAGGTTGATCTCTTTTGCACAATCATTGTGTCTCGCTCTCTCTGCTCGCCACAGATGCATGCTCCAGCCCACGCCACTATCTCTTAAAGACAAAAACACATGCTCAATTATTGGACCTTCTTCCCTCCACTCTCACATGCATGCATATTGTCATACTGATCTGTCTCTCCCATGTCGTTGATCTTATGACTTATGTCTTCTTTCTTTTATCTCGATCATGTGCGCGCGCACACACACACACATCCCATGTATACATGTATACCTCTCGCACATGCATGTTCAAGGTCTCCTATGTCTCCATACGTAGTTAATTACCCTCAGCCCTAACCCCACATCGAATCGTTCTCTTCTTGTGTGGACATGACTTCTGCCTGGATGGGTCTCTTCTCTAAAACACACACTCACACTTAACAATCTCCTTCTAGCTACCCCCTCTCTCACTCTTCCCCTATATAGCCGAAACCAATAAGACCATCCCTTCGTTTAATTCCCGCCTACATGCACCATCAATATATAGTAGTCTTCCTCGGTGTCTCTCGAACAAACACGTTATCTCGATGTCCACTCCTCTCACGCGCACACGCCTTCTCTTCTCTCTTTACGGGCCTCTTCTCTCTCGCACCCCCCTCGTTGGTGGCCTCTGCCATACACATCACCCCTCTACGATGAAGCCACACACACTTAAATTACTTTTGCCATCGAAGACTCCGCTTCACACACACACATTAAGACTCCATCTCACACACACATGCTCTAGGTGGAGCATTTGTTCCTACCACCCTTCGTCCAACCTTACCCATATGATAAACAATCACCTTAAATTACTTATATAACATGGACAAATTCCACTTTATTTTAGAAGTTAGCAAAGTTCTCATAATTATATAACGCAAATCACGAGCAGGAAGTGACATTTTTTTTACACAACCACATTAACATGGCCACGTAAATCACAAGCTAAAGTGTAATACCATTATACTTATATCCCGATGCAAAAGGTGGAGTACATGTCCGAAGAGTAGAGTCACACACACGTACTCTATCTCTCAGAATCTCACACACATACCAGTTACGTGACGCCCCCTAAGCAGACCCGTATGTTACAGTTTGTGCACCCGCGGGTACACATGATGGTGCGCATTTATTTAAGCCGGATGGCGAACCCAAACAGTAGCTACATTCCTTCCCCTCCCAATAGACATGGCCCGGCCGAAGGTAATGACATACGCCATGCTCCCGTCGGAGTGGCGCTTTGATCTGGAGGTGGCGCGAAGCCCGGATCGCAGCCGCCCTGCCTCCGGAGTCCGGACTAGCCGGAGCCGGACGAGGAGGCATTGGAGGCAGAGCAGCATGCGGAGCCGGAGGAGGAGAACGACGACGCGGAGCCGGAACAGGAGGACGACGACGCGGGCGAAGCGGAGCCAGAGGAGGATGATGATTTCCATTATACTTAGACTTAAAGGGCTTTGAGTTTCATGCCACATTTATTTCATAGAGATAAAGAAGGGAAATTTTAGTGGTCATGCATGCATCTATTTGTGCTAGCACTCCTATATAAGGGTTGATCGGTCGCTTCCCGCGGACGTGCGTGGGCGGTGGAAGAGGAAGGAGAAGGGAAGCGGGCTGTGGAATACGCCAGTTGCAGCACGAGCTCCAAGGAATGTTCGTGCCAAACAATGCATAGTAGTACAGTATAGTCCTGCGGAGTATGAATTGGTCTTTAGGTTGCGTGTGGATGATATGGCTGCAACATGCAAGCTGCAGTTCGACAGCCTACCGCTCCGCTTCGCACGGTTTGGTCATGCAAGATTTGCATGCAAGCATGTAACGCACGTACTTGTCGAAGGCGTGCTCGAAAAAGGGCGACCAGGTCCGCTAGTCCGCGTTGGTCCATGCGCCCGGAAAACAACTAATCCCAGTCGCTGTAAATGTCGTGTGTGCTTTAATTCCGGGCTAGTGAATGCACGCGAACGTGACGTACAATGAACCGCCCGCCAGCTCCCTAATGTCTATCTCTACTCTTATAATAATAATAATCTATCTATCTGCTCTTATAAAAAAACAGAGTTGGTGATGATGGTGTGCCTGCCATCCTGCAATATAGGCCGTCCGATTTATATCTGACGGATAGGAAGGAAACTATGGCAATTTTGCAAAAAGATACCCACACCCCTCTCCATATTTGCAAATAAGGCCTTCCCTCGTTCATCCTTTTCTCTCACAAGATAAACTACTCATACAAATGCATCTTGATGTTACGTGCAACGCACGGGCATCTTGCTAGTAATAAATAATAATAATAAAATATATAAAAAACCAAGTTGGTGATGATGGTGTGCCTGCTATCCTAAAAAATAGACCGTCCGATCTATATCTGACGGATAGAAAGCAAACTATGGAAATTTTGCAAAAAGATACCCGCACCCCTCTCCACATTTGCAGATAAGGCCTTCCCTCGTTCATCTTCGTCTCCCACATCTTATTGCCATGTCATCTTATAACATTTCAGTACATGTCTCTTTGCACTCCAGGAGCAGGAGTAGTTCTTTCCTTCTTTTTTTATTAATTGGGATAGTCATCTACGCAACTTTATAATGCCAGTTGTATAAACTATAAAGGACTTAACAATTTCAATTCCGTGTAGTACTAGCTAGGTAGCCATAATCCCATCAAACAAAACTACTCCTACTTTAATTAATGTACATGGCCCAGGTAACACTCTCAAATTGTTTGTCGTCGCCCGTGCCGCAGCTGGTCTATACATTGCTTCCATTCCCCCTCATAGAAATAAGCAATATAAAGTATTTTATTTTAATCCATATCCCCTGCTTACGTCACCTTATTATACTGCATGGACCATAACCATGCATGTCAACATGTATCTAGGTTTGAGATGCCAGGTGTACTAGATGGACGGCGGCGTGTTCGACCCTCGTGATGCTACCTGGGTGCGGATGAACACACTTCAAGAGTACTTGATTTTCATCGAGGACAACTACCCCATAGTGCAAACGATGTCACCTTCCATGCACGACGCCGACGGCCTGCCGTTCATGAAGAACAGGTGCATTTTCATTGCGCACCGACGGATTCATATCTTGAACGCCCCTATCCGTGATCTATGCTGCTTCAGTTTGGATGAGTCTCCATCATAGGGAGCCACACTTAAGAAGCTGCGATGATATGGACTCCCATTGCCCACCGTTATGGATCGTTCCATCTATGAAGAACACGTGGGACTGGAACTACGAGACGGACATGTACCCAGGGATGTACGAACCTGAGTAATGTAGCGCAGTAAGTGAAGTAGAAAGGCACAAATAGTATGAACATGCGTGGCATATAGGCATTTGTCTTTTACTACCACTAAATGTTGTACGTGCAATGCACGGTAATATTATGATGTACGTGCCTAAGTACTCTACTACTATATTAATTGGAGGCACATATTAGGTTTTATATTTGTTTATGTGTATGGCCCAAGACCTTCCAACTAGACGCGTCTTTCTCTCCGGGTCGCACTTTGTATCGTTCATACTACTAGTACCACGTGTGGTCTCCGACCTAAAAGTGGAAGAAGTGGAGATGCTCTATCATGCTGTTCATGTCCCACTCCTTTCGCTGACGTGTGGGACATCCAGCACGTGCCGTGTTTGGCACTCCTTCGTCGTAAGAGTTGAAACGCTAGCTTTCATCAAAAATAAAAAATAAATATAAATCGCAGTGATACTATACCACGTGGTTTCCTTGCTCCTCGATATCAGAAAGAATACTTCCGTTCACTGACATGTGGGACATCGACCATCCTGGTCCACTTGCCATGCACGCAGAACTCCAAGGGAGAGTCACCCCGGTCATCGCACCGCAGTAATAATGACTAATGAGCCGTCAAATCACAGGCCCAACCTTTCCCACTGTAAAGTTGCTCGGACGAAGGAACCATCATGACTTCGTTGAATTCCGCTTCTTGAAGAAAACTACTGTACCAGCAATACTGCTAGCTACAGTAGTACTGTACTCCAGCAGAGGCCTCCTTTGGTTCATAGGATAGGAATTTTATAGGAATATCAAAATCATAGGAAGTGAGACGACATGCATCTCAATTCCTATAGAGAAAGAGATGCCATTTGATGCATAGGATAGGAATTTTTCCATTGAGTCTAGGCTAATGTACTGGTAATTTGCTCTAAAAACTACAGTAGTAACTAGTACTGGTACATGCTCGTAATTAATTAAACAAACGTACGGTCAACACAGACACACACACTAACTACTAGTACTACTACGTCTCACATGCTGGCCAGACGCCGTCGTTCTCCTTCCCGACTTTGTCGGTGACACCCCACCATGCTTGGATCTCCACCGAGCTATCCGCAGCAGCGCGTGCGTCCTCTTCTTTCTTGCGGTGGCGGGCCTCTCTTTTCTTTAGTGCTTTCTGCCTTTTCTGCTCCCTCTGTGCGGCTTTGGCCGCCTCTTGCTCTACTGCCCATTCGGCCTTGGCAGCTTCAAAGTCCGCCCATGTAGGTGTGACGTCGCGAGCGGCAATGAACTCGACACGGCGGGATGCCATCGCTTCCCTACCATTTTGTGTGCGGTCATGGGCGGCGAGGAACTCGGCGCGGTGGGATGCCATCGCTTCCTTACCGGTTAGTGTGCAGTGCGGTGGCATGAACGATGCTTGGTGAGAGCTCTGGGGCGGAGTGGCCGGACAACCGTATAGTGCATTGGTTTGTCAAGAGCTCAAGGACAGACGACGAAGGAAATTTGGATTCCCCTTCAATCCTGGTCATTTATTACCGAGTAAAATGCATTGGCGGTCATTGAACTTGTCTTGATAGCTCACTTTTATCATTGTACTTAAGAATACGGTCAATACGGTCATTATATACGAGATATGGTGATTATATGGTCCCTATCATCACACTCGTGTAGCTGTAGCTGGGATTTGATGTTTCTGCACCTTCGTCCTGGTTAATGCATGTAACTACAAATAATATCACTAGAAACTATGTTTATTAGTAAGGTACACGTGCATTGCACGCATGAGATTTGGCAACCAAATTATGAATAAATACCACACTATAGCATGTAAGCTTTGAGTCATATATGCATGATGTAGATGTTCGTTAATTCTTATAGTGGTAGTAAATTTCTACAAAATGCACATAATGGCCTAAATATGGTAAATGAACCCGGAGAAGTGCCAAATTTGAACACGGTGCTTTGTAGGGTGTATGTTGATCGTAGAAAAAAAAGTGAACTGCCACATTAATTGAGTACTTTTGCAAACTACAAAAACAATATACCACCACGCCAGCGTGTGACCGCCCTGACCTACCGAAACCCCTTCCATTGCTAGCGCGCGCTTCCCTCCTGAAACAATCACCGTCGCTCCAGAACGTCAATGCCGCATTCACGCCCGACGCAACATCTCACTGGCGCCGGCACTGGAGCAGCACGACGGCCGAGAGAGCGCCACCCACGCGGCATCCCAGTGCAAGCGACTGCTCCGCGTTAACGACGCCATGGCCATCCGTCCGTCCGCCGCCCACATTAATGACACGCGGCTGCCGATGAACCTACTCTGGCGCCAGCCATCCATCTGTCTGTCGCGGCTCATTGCCATTCGCCCGCTATATTAACTTCATCCCCAGCCCCCAGCCATAGCCAAAGACCCACAGTCATTCTCCTCCAGTCCCTTCCTTCTGTCGGCACCACTCCAACCATGGCCTCCTCGCGCTCCAAAGCTCTCTTGGACATACTGTCGCAGGAGCAGACGAAGGACATCGTTGGCTCCACTCCGGGCGTGCTCCAAAGCTCTCTTGGACGTACTGTCGCAGGAGCAGACGAAGGACATTGCCGGCTGCCCTCCGCCGCCACAACCACGAAGCCGGCGTAGCCGGCAGCGAGGAAGAGTAGTACATGGTAGGTCACCGCTGCTCTGGTCCAAGGAAGGCCACCGCTCCTCCACTCAGTCGACGCCAAGCTTGGTGGGGTAAACATCGGCGGTCGATTAGCCGCTTAACAGCGACGTGGAGCCGGAAATCTTCAGAACCTTGTGCTCCGGAGGAGGAGGTTATCGAGGCGGAGTTGGTAAAAGCCGAGGCGGATGAGGAGGAGGCAAAGGCAATAGCCGGAGCGTCAGTTCTCAGGGCTCATGGCCAGACATGGTGGTCGGGCACCGGCGATCGTTTAGATTAGGTTTACAGTAGGTTTTAGTATGGTTTGTGCAAAATATGTAATGAATTTCATCCAGTTTATAGGAAAAGTTTTCGAAATGTAATGAATTTCATCCGGTTAATTTGAAATTTGCTTTGTTTGCACGAATTTCGTCCAGTTAGTTCATATAGTTGTCAAAAGGTATGCGGGCAGCATTGGATGGCATCCTTTGGCATCAGTGTCCTCGGACAGATGCCGGTGTAAATTTGTGGGTCAGCGCTGGAGATGCCCTAACTATCATGCTATATTCGCTAACAGTGCTCCATTATTTCCCAGGGAACAATTATCCCTCGATCAAAATCAGATCTGCCGTGTTTCGCACTCCTCCCACGTAACAGTGGAGACGCTTGCTTACATAAAAATGGAGCAAGTGGATGGCACTGTAGCACGTCACATCACTCAAACCCACTAGGCCAAACTAGCCCGCCTAACGCGCGGGAAAGCCCCGCCCTCGTCATTTTGTTTTGGATTTCTATCGATCGATCGCACGAAAATGTTACACTTTGCAAGTTCAAAAGGAACAGGCGGCACACTTAAAGCATGCCTGTCGCGTTCGCGTCGCACCCCCGACAGTCCGGCTCGCACGCCGCTCACCAAAGGGGACACGCGTTGTGTTGCATTTTCACTGACATGTGGGACTGTAATTGAATAAACCGTCGATAGCCGAAATCTAATCGCTAGGCGGGTGTCGGCTGAGAAGAGAGAGACGGGGGAGGGAGAAGAGATCGCCCGCCCACCGCTCACGGACTCCAAGAAATATGGTGATAATGTGAGGTGGGCCATGCGGGAGTCTGGACCACTTCCAAGCCCGCTTCTGACCGCCCTGGCCCACCAGAAAACCCCTCCCCCCTCCCCCGCGCGCTCCCCCCTCAGGCGCCAGCTGCCCGCATTCATAGCAAGTACAATACTGGGCTATAAGCCCGCTTATGTGGAGGAGAGAGGCATTGAAAAAGTGAAGGAGTGAGCTCTGCAAGAGCCCGTCTCTACACGTGCTCCTAGGTATAAAAAAACTAATTCTAAAAAAAAGGTATAAAAAACAATTGTGTCTAAAAAAAGAAGGTAAAAAACATTTGAGAGGAAATAGATAGAGAGAAAGTGAGAAAAAGTTCTAACCTTATAGCCAACCTTATAGTCAACACTATGGTACATGAGGAAGGAGGGAGTTGTGCACATGCCAAGTTCACTGGGCTGCCGTGTTTCACACTCCTCCATCGTAACAGTGGAGACAATAGCTTTCATAAAAAATAAACAATGAATACTCCTTGCTCGTCCTCAATATCGGAAAGAATACTTTCATTCACCGACATGTGGGACGTCGACCATCTTGGTTCACTTGCCATGCACAAAATTATCCTGGTCCACCCCGGTCGTAGCGCAGGCCCAACCTTTCCCACTGTAAGTTGGTCGGACAAACGAACCATCATGACTTTGTTGAATTCTGCTTCTTCAAGAAAACTTACTGTACCCGCAATACTACTACCACACGCGAAGACCAGACGGCACTGTAGCACATGATATCACTGAAACCCACTAGGCCAAACTAGCCCGCCTAGGATTTGTATGTCTCTGTACTGCTATGATTTTGTGTTCTCAAAAAATATCCTTTGTCAATCTAACGATTAGGAGTAGAAAGATATGGAGGGCTCCTTTGGTTCATAGGATAGGAATTTTATAGGAATAGGAAAATCATAGGAAGTGAGATGACATGCATCTCAATTCCTATAGAGAAACAGATGTTATTTGGTGCATAGGATAGGAATTTTTCCATTGAGTCTAGGCTAATTTTTTTCCTCCAAAATATGAAGGATTGATTCCTATCCTACATAGGAATAGGAATCCATTGCTATAAACCAAAGGGCTTCAAAGGAATTTTTTCTTTGCAAATCCTATCCTATAGAGTTCCTACAAAATTCCTACAAACTAAAGGAGGCCGGAGGGTCTTTCTCTCTCTCTAGATCTCTCTCCATCCCACAACCCCTCTAGCACACCTACACACTCTCTGTAGCCACTCCGATATTACTACGTCACTACACATTCACGCTTCCAACAAAAATATTACACATTCACGCATGTTACAAGTACATGCCAATTTTGCTGGTTATTAATGTGAATGTATCCGTGAACCAACTCTTTGAGTTTGATGTGAATTAATGTATAATTGTGGACTATTGTCTGATCGATCGCTAAGCCTACAATTTTAGGAGCTTGGGCTATTGGTCGATAGACGACGGATCAGACCTATAAACGTACCACGAGCTCATCAGCCCCAACGTTTCTCTTTGGTGAGTGTTTGCAAGTATTATAGCTCGCACAGTACCTAGCCTACTAACACCAAGAATCATCAAACAAGCCCTGCTGATATGATAAACAGTTCAAACTTACATCTAAGCATGCCATATATTACATCAAAAGCTGGTGAGGATACATCTGTTTCCATAACTCGGAGAGGGTTCGCATGATTCACTATCAAACAAAAGTAGCAAGTACCACCCACACAAGACAGTGCACTAGCCCTAAGATGGTTTGATAACACACATCGTTCTGCTAATTAAACACAGTGCAAACTACCTTGAAGGATTAGCGCGACCAACTATTTCTTGTCATCGATCTCTCGGGCAATGACCACAGCACGGCCAGCGGCATGGGAATCGATCTCTGGGGCGATGTCCACAGGAAGGACCGCGACATCGGAATTGATCTCTGGGGCGATGTCCACAGGACGGACAGCGGCATCGGAATCGATCTCCGGGGCGATGTCCACAGGACGGACAGCGGCATCGGAATCGATCTCCGGGGCGATGTCCACAGGACGGACCGCAACATCGGAATCATCAAGGACGTCCACCGGCACCTGCACAACCCTAACATATTTGCAAGCACATTGCAAATAATCAAAAACCACAACTATGGTAAGCCATTTTTTTTACCCTGTGCAGCTCACCGGGGGATCCCATCCCTCCGGGGGCCATCTCCTCGATGGGGGTCATCGCCTTGCCAGGGAAATACTGCTTATCAACGGCGACTATCTCCTCAAACTCGGCCTTGAGCCTCTCATAGGTGGCCATTCTAGGGTAGGCACAGTGGGGCCCTTGTTGTTCTTCCAGCTTTCTTTGAGGAGTTCGTCCGCCAACGTCGTCAACTCTTTGGCCAGTGCTTATTTCTTGGAGTTCTTCGTCTCCATGGGTTGGCCCGCCAACATGGCCAACTCGTTGGTCGGTGCTCGCTTCCTGGAGATCTCTACCTTGAGTGGGTTGTCCGCCGGCAACTCTTTGCCTAGTGCTCCAGGATCCATCAAAAAACTGACAAACAAAAAGCAATTGAAAGGAAACCACAATCGCAATGAAAACGGGAAAAGAATAGGCAGTGAGAATCGGTCGGTGCTTCGCAAAAAGAAGATTCTTGGAATGAAAATATAGTAGCATCACTGATTCGCCCACCTTTCCTTCGTCAGTACAGAAGAAAAATGGCAGAAGTGATTAGCCTGTAGTGAGGTTTTCTTCTAGAAAGGGGAGAAAGGGCTTCAACGAGCGTTCCAGTGAAATGATGGTTGCTTCGTCCAGTCCAAATTCGAGGGCACTTTACCACTGCTGGTAAAGGTGTGGGTTTTGTGATATGACGGGTCATGACAGCCACACCGGGGTGACTGATGAGTCTCGACTGTAGCACCTCGCTGTGATTTGGTGGATGGCACGCGGGCCCGTATGCTTGATGTCCCGCATGTAATAGAGCGGCTAGTCATATAAGTAGTTTGGACGACAGACGAGGAGCTCTGTCCTGGTTTATTGGTCCTTGGTCCATATGATAATCAGTGCCAAAATTTGACTATAAATTTAACTAACCAAATGTTCATGCATGTCACAAAAAATTAAATCATTGAAAACTATGTTCAAATACGAATCCAAGGATATAATTTTTGTTAACATGCACTAACATTTTGCCAGTTAAATCTTTGGTCAAAATTTAGCACAAATTACAAAGGGGCCCAATAAAGATTGTACTCTCACATTTTGTTTTGAGGATACTCCCACATAGAAAATATAAATAATAATGCATGTTGGTGCAGCCCACGTTTCCTATAATTTTAGCCATGGGCTTGTTCACAATTTTTATGAGGCGGTGGTTGTTCACTTAATGGAGGGTCTAGTACTAGACTTGAACGATACAAAGTGCAACCTGGCACACCGTAACACCACTTGGAATAAGCGAGTAGCTATCTCAAAAAACAATCAATAACTCAAAAAAAATGGTGATCTGGCACTTACACAATTTTAAATGATTGTTTTGATGGAGTGAAAAAAGAAAACTACCCCACTATACGTATATATATAGGCAGGAGCCTCCGCGCTTGCTTGCTAGGGTTGCTCTATTCACACACTCTCATCTTCTCCAGATCTAAACAAGATAGCAGTGGTAACACTGTCTTTCTATCCTCACCGCTTGTTACAGATCCGGACGTACCCCCATCCGCCGGTGAAGGGGAGGAAGGGCAGCGTTTAGGCCATCGTCAACAGCGAGGGACGAGACCCACTGCCGGCCGCACCGTTATCTCTGGCCGAGCGCCGGCGCGGGAGGTCCTCCGATCCCTTCGTCGCTACCCTAGTGTGGGTGGATCCAGCCACCCGCCACCCACCTATCCACACCCCGACGACCTTCAGGTATATCTTCCTTCGAACCCGGCCTAGCTCTACTTCCCCAGCTCGCTACGTCACTGCATGTGCATCATTTTCTACCTCTGAGCCCCCCTCGTAGCTAGGCTCGATCGGATGGTCCAACATCACCTAATTTTTTTCTATTGTTAGAGGTAAAGCTACTTCATGGAGTCGAATCTTGTACTTGGTTCAAACAAGAAATAAAGGGGGAAATTTTAGTATGTACATCGGACTTGGTACAAACAGGAAAGAAAGGGGGTGAAAGTAGTACAGACTGGTCATCCAACCGGTCTCTTGGTCAAAAAGGGAAATATAGGGGAAACGATGTACACAGTGGTATGACCAGGACTAGATTTGCTATCCACATGTAGGAATAGGTGGCTAGAGTGAACAAAAATGGGACCAACCCAGATATGTTTCTTGGATGTTTGTTTCTTGGGGCAACAAACTCTGAATCACCACTTTATGCCCCGGTTTAGGTACATGGTGCTGGACTGCTGGTGCACCCACTGTCCCATGCCCTTATAGCAAATATTTAGCTATTCTTAATCTAATGCCCCTGGTAAAATGAAGCCATGCCACTGCTATAAGCCATGACAAGTTTAACCAATTGTTTTTGCCAGTAATTGTTTGAGACTCTGACTGTTTCCTCTGTAGCTTTTTGTGCAAACAGGGATATCCATTTTACCTCGTTGCTATTGTGACCTTTTGGTGCACTGCACAAAATACTTCTTAAAAGAAGTGACTTTTGTGTTGTTTAACTAGAATGTCAGAATGGAACCGTTGGTTCATTTCAGTGGAACTGCACAAAGGGAGATCTGTGTTCCAATCTTCATCCTCCATATTGGCACCATAACCTTCCTTTAGGTAAGAATGATATTTAATGCATGTGTTCACCTCTATTTTGCGACTGCCATGAGAAAATAATGCTATTGTTTACTAGTACACTTGTACTCCCTCACTGACAAAACCAATTCTGAAATAGAAGGCCAATCATGTACTTGGTTTCACCAACTGGTGAGGATAAAGAGAAACAAAGCATGAAGAGGAAGACGAAGAAGAAGAAGAAGAAGAAGGAGGAAATGAATAAGATCACACGATGGTACCGTCCTATGTTATCCTGACATCTTGCTAGTCATATTGTATTGTTGTGTTGCTACTAGTCTTACTTTACTTGGAAGACTAGCAAGATGCCCGTGCGTTGCACGTAACATCAAGATGCATTTGTATGAGTAGTTTATCTTTTGAGAGAAAAGGATGAACGAGGGAAGGCCTTATTTGCAAATGTGGAGATGGGTGTGGGTATCTTTTTGCAAAATTGCCATAGTTTCCTTCCTATCCGTCAGATATAAATTGGACGGCCTATATTGCAGGATGGCAGGCACACCATCATCACCAACTCTATTTTTTATAAGAGTAGAGAAGTAGAGATAGATAGAGAAATGCAGCAGAGTAGTACTTGGCTTGACAACACATCATACTAATTAACTGGATTCTGGATGCATGTGTGACCCAGCTCTACACGATCAACAGTGCTAAGGTGATCTTGCTGAAGCCGAGGCCTCAGTCAAGGCCATTCAAGGGCTCTGGCAACATCTCCCTTACATGTGAGACGATCCTCCAGGACCCCTTCCACTTCTGCTGTCTCTCCTGTAAGGTCACTTAATTAATTAGGAGTCCTTAAGTAGCACTAATTTATTGCTACCTAATTTTCCTTTCGGAGTTAAACAAATCTTTAGTAGCACCCTATGCTGAATCATGTACGTGTGTATGTGTGTCTGTGGAGGTAAATCATGTGGTGGAGCAGGGAGGGAATCTTGGTAGTGTCGTGACATAATAATGCTATTGTTTTGCATGTCAATTTATTGCCACTGGTTCAATGAGGCAATGTTTTGCGTATTGTCCATCATGAATTTGATGTGTTAATATGCTAATGTCTTTCTATCCTTTCTCACTAAGCTAATGAAGGTTTCACCTTGTTCCTACTTGTGCAAACAGGGATCATGTTGTGCCAATCGTACATTTTAGTGGAAGTGCACAAGAGAATACAATGAACTGTATCCCAGCCAGTGCTTTAACTCTGCTGGAAGTTCTTGATAATCTTTCGGTATAATCTCACCACTGGTAAACAAGAGCGATGTCAACCATACATTTTAAGTGCACAAAAATATATACTATTGAATGATTCCAGTGAGCGCTTTATCATCTCTTCTGGGACTACTTGAATAAGCTTTTTTGCTCAGGTTGGTACCAGCCTAAGGCGTTCATCCATATTAGTTTGTTGTCATCTCTATTTGTATCATGCTACTGTGTTGCTACTATCATGAGAAACGCATTTATCTTTGCACGTTAAAGTTTTGCAACCTATGATACATGGCAATGCTTTGAGTGTTGAGCTAATTAGCACTGATTAAATAAACTAATACCTCTCTTTAAGCAAGACTACTATGTTGCTAACTTTACCCATTATGATAATGAGGGTGCTTCTATTTGTTAGTGTATGTTTCATCAACTAGTCCCACTATTACAGTAATCTCACTCTCTCAATATATGTGCCAACGGGGATGCTCGATTTTGGTGGAACTGCACAAAAACTTTGGGTGCTTCATTGCCTCGACTACTTCCTTCCTTTCCTGTCAGTCGCTTATCTTCGCTTCCAGTCAAAGGAAATAGTATTTGATATGCTACCTCACACAGGTTGGTACCGGTCTTTATCCTGATTATTGTGCTTGTCATATGTATTAGTGATTTGGTATTTTGCTACTGTTTGCCGATTTCATAAAGGAGTTACTTGGAGCCTGAACTCGCAGGCAAATCATTACATTGGGCAATTTCAGTAGAACTGCACAAAAAGATCAGATGGACAGATACTTATGCTGCTGCTATGTACTCTAAAGTTCACTCAGACAAGCATTGATGTTGACAAGAAGAAGTGCCAGAGTGAACGCCAACAATATTGCTTGGCGCATAGCCCAGAAAAATCGCAGTCCAGTCTTTGGTCCCAACTTGTGCCTTTTGGTTATCGGCACATATGGTAGCGAACTGTATGGCATGGAGTCTAAAGATTCCAGACAAGTTGGTTGACGCATATATTCATCTGGCACTTAATCAATCTGCACGCCAGGGATGCTCCATTTCAGTTGAACTGCACAAAAAATTTGGGTGGTTCATTTTATCGACCGCCTCCTTTCTTGTCTGCAATTTAGAATTTTGGCGAGCTACAGGACCAAGATGAGCTAGTAAACTAGTTGGATGAAAGTAGTGGCCAAGTTGCTCAAACCTCCCTTGGCATCGAGGCCACTATCTCGAGGATAAAGCTACAAGCAAAGTTCAGATTGTCTGTGCTGCCTCTTATGTACTCGACAGTTTACTCGTACAAGCATTAATTTTAGCAAGAAGTACCACCAAGTGAACACCATTTACTAGTTTGTACCCTAGGTAATTAAAGTTTGTCCATGGATGATATTAGTTGTGATCTCAATCATTTGGATGCATAAACATGCTGAACATGTGTATATCTGAATCTTTTTGTGAATTATCTATGAATATTGTCTTGTGATCTATCAATCATTTGGATGCATAGACATGCTGAACTTGTGTATATATGAATCTTTTGAGTTGTTGATTGTGAATATTGGCTATGAATATGAACGTGTCCTGTGAACCTGAGTTTGATACGAATGTTTACATTTTCTGTTTTACTTGTGTGTGAACTTGTTAGAATGTCTACTTTGGGATTGTGACGTGTGAGTGTCAACGGCATACCTTCTTCCCGAGAAGAATTGCACCTGCTTGTTAGGCTAGCAACGGCACATCAGCTCTTTTTTATCTTTTTGCTCTGTCTTCCCCCTCCCCCGCTCAACCCATGCCGTAATGTTTTCGGCCTCAAAACAAACATAGTACTGCGTTGTTTTTGGGCCTTGATGAAAAATCAAGTGTTGCTTTCTATAGGTTGGCCCGCCCAGCAAATGGGCTGCTGGTCCACCACGGACTGGGAGGCTAAAAATACAAGTTGTATGGTGCAGAGGCAAGTAAAAAAACGCCATCGAGAGCCATCCACTGAAAAAAAATCGCGTCTGATGTTCTTCTTCAGTCGCGCCGCCGGCCCCCTCTTTAATCCAGTTTGCTCCATTCCCCAACCGGCAGCACGGGACGAAAGTTTATTTCCCCCTCGCGCTGCCGGGGTATTGAAGAAGCGAGGCATCGAATCCAACACCGGCGATGGCTGCTTGTCTAAGTGATTTTCAGATAAGAAACTGCATGTTCAGAGGCAGAGCATTTAAATCAACACGCACTTTTCAAACATGGATAACAGAATGTTGGAAATTTTATTCATGGTAAAAAATGGAACTAACAACAAGTTAACATCATGCTGATCAACTTTCATGTATAGCACATCTTCATATGATGCAAAGTCAAAAAGATATGCTATTTTCAAAATGGCAAGACAATGTTGAGTGTGCGAAAAACTGGGTAAACCAGGGACGAAATTTTGGCAAGTGTTAGATATTTTTCAACTGCACCAGTTGGAATCGAACCCGGGTAGTACAGCTTTTGGTTGAGAGGGCTGCAGCCACCGGGCTAGTGCGGTATGTTCGAAAGAATGAAGGCGTCTTCCCCGGCTCCGGTTCTTTCCCATCCGTGTGCGCTTACCGTGGCGCCGCCGTATGCCGTTGTCAACATGCTTAACAAACGAGTGGAATCCGGAGAGGACGGTACGCCGAGAGGCTGATAGTGGGGACCCACCAGGTCCAAGCCGTACGCAAGAAAGTGCCTCATTGGAAAAAAAAAGCTTCCTCCTAATTGTATACTAATGTTGGGGCCCACGGGTTTGTCGACCTAGTCAATAAACGAAATAAATTTCCAACGATGACTGTCATCGGGGAGCTTTTTTTCCAGGGGTATCAGGGATTTTTTTTTGTTGCGGGAAAGGGGTATCGGGTATCTAGCTGGTATCATTTTTTCAGAGGATGAACAAGTATCAGCTAGGCCTAGGTTTTGTTTTTTAACACGCATAGCCCACGACATACCGAGACAGTGGTTTCAACTTATTTTTTGAGGTCCATCATGTACGTACCGGCCTATGGGCCTCCCAGCATAGGTTTTACTTTTTCTTAAACATCGGCAGCCCAAGGTATTTTTTTAATAAAACGCAGATCTCTGTTCTATTTATCTATATATAAGAATAATAATGCAGTGTCCAATTTATGTTTTCCCTTCTAACCACATTATATATATTTATATTATTACTATTATTGTGTATTTAATAGAGACTTATATATACATTATAAAAACATCCCTCATCTTATTAACTTATAAAAGTAAATGTTTAACAGAAGTTGGCAATGAAAATCCTGGTTGTTTTTGACTCATAGGCAAGGAAAATCCAGCTGATTGCGTACAAAAGTTTGCGAAGATTGTAAGGACCAACGTAATAATAACGCGCTCATTTTTCTTTTGAGCAATAACTCTCTAATTTGTTAATTTTATATATAATAAAATGTGTAGCTCCGGTTTATTTTTTGATATTAATTTCTCCTTCTAACCTAACATTAAATATAGAACAAGCCCAGCTAATTCGTGTATTTCAAGAAAGTGCAAATGGGCTGGGATTTCTTAGAAAATATTAAATGGGCCGCATTGATGCGAAATTATTTGTTCACCCAGCCCAGCAAATGGACTGTAAATTCTAGAAAACATGGGTTAAATATATGCCACATTTTTGCAGGCTGACATGTGGGCCAATAGTTCGAAGCCTACGCAAGGCGTTGTCAACTTAGTCAACAAATGATTCTGACATCCACAGCCATTGGATTTATATCCAACGGCCAGCATGCACCTTCAATCTCTCGTCTTCTTCCTCCAGCATCTCCGGGACTGCCTGCTCCGGCCTCCGGCGGCTAGCGGCTCTGCTTAGCACGCATCACTGTGAAGCGCTACCCCACCGCCGGCCAGGCTATCCCTCCACCCCTCCACACCTCCTGTTATTCTCCACCGACTACAGCCCAACGCCGCACCAGAACCAGTTATATAACCCTTGTATGCCACTCAATCTGTGACTCCACTACCGCGTCTTCCCATCTCCGGGTTGTTCCCGTCCAGGGCCTCGCCGTCGTCCGCCGCCTTGCTGCGCTCGGCACAGCGTGGTCAACAAACGAGAGGCATCAGAAGAGGACTGTACGTGGAGAGCCTGACAGCTGGGACCCACGAGGTCCATGGTCGCATGCAAGGAAAGTTCCTCCTTATTAAGCTGAAAAAAATGTTTCCTCCCCCTGACAGCTGGGACCAACGGTTGTATCTTCGCACGGAAGGAAGTGCCTCCTTGTTATGCGAAAAAAACTATTCCTCCCGATGACAGCTGGGACCCGACAGATTTGGTGGCTGACTTGTGGGCCTACTAAGCTGACGCGTATGCAGGGCTTTTGTCAACTTAATCAACAAATGATTCTAGCAGCTGGACCGTTGGATGTTAATCCAACAGCCGTGCTGCTTATTCAACCTCTGTTCTTGCTCCCGTCTCCCGTGGGCGGCAGTGCTGCCGCGCACCCGAACCAGTCAAGTTTCCGACTCCTCTCCATCTGCGACTCCACTGCCGCGTCTTCCCCATCTCCGGGTCATTCCAGTCTGGAGCCTCACCCTCATTCACCGGCCTTGCTGTGCTCAGCACGGTGTGGTCAACGTGGTCAACAAACGAGAGTCATCGGAAGATGACTGTACGTGAGAGGCTGATAGTGGGGACGCACCATGCCCATGGACGCATGCATGCAACTGCATCCTTTTTACCCTAAAAAATAATGTTTTCTCCCCCTGACAGCTGGGACCCACCAGCTACATCTTTGCACGCAAGGAAGTGCGTCCTTATTACAGGTAAAAAAATTGATTCCTCCCCATGATAGCTGGGACCCAGCAGCTATATCTTCACACGCAAGGAAGTGCGTCCTTATCCTCCCTGACAACTGGGACCCACCCAGTCGAAGCCTACGTAGCGTTGTCTATCTTATCGTGAATGTGTACGTACATACTTGTCGATCGGTCGCTCTGCAACGATGAACCGTGGCCGAGTAAGTAGCGGCACAAGTCATAGTAGAGCCCCCCACGTAGCAGTTCAGGCTGTCCCGTCTAAACCGTGTACACGTACATACAACCACACGCCAAAAAATACGGCCACATACGTACATACGAGCAGGGTCTCGAAACATGTACTCGCGCATACGGACGGCCAGGGCTCGTGTACATAGAGAGGCAACGGACGGCAGCAATGGTGTTCTGTTCATCGGCAGCTAACTGGCTGGGTCGGAACGGAGGAAACAGCGTCATGTTCACCGGGAGCCAAGTGACTGGGTCGGAACGCGTCCTATTCATCGGGAGCGAAGCCACTGGGTGGGAATGGGTCGTGTTCAACGGGAGCCAACTGGCTTGGACGGAACAGCCGGAACGGGGTCTGGCATACCGCAAAAGGGAGGAAAACGGCCTTATGTTCGACCGCGTATGGTCGAAACGGGTCCTGATCATCGGGAAGGGTCTGGCGTACCGCACAATGGAGGAAACGGACTTGTGTTCGAGTGCCTACGGTCAAAATGGGGTGCTGTTGATCGGGAGGGGTGTGGCGTACCGCAAAATGGAGGAAACGGACTTGTGTTGGAGCGCCGACGGTCGAAACGGGGGTCTTGTTCATCGAGAGGGGTGTGGCGTACCGCAAAAAGGGACTCCACGGGCTACTGTTCATCCACCGTCTACTGCCTCGCTCCAGCCTCCACGGGCTACTATTCATCCACCGTCGACTTCCTCCAGCCTCCACCTGCTACTGTTCTTCCACCGTCGACTTCCTCCTGCCTCCACCAGTTACTGTTCATCCACGGGGTCCTGTTCATCCAGCCTCCACCGGCTACTGTTCAACCACCCTCCACGGGGTCCTATTCATCCAGCCTCCACCGGCTACTGTTCAACCAACCCTCCACACGGGGTCCTGTTCAACCAGCCCTCCACGGGGTCCCTCCACCGGCTATTGTTCATCCACCCCCACCAGCTCCTCGATCGGGGTCCTGTTCATCCAGCGGCAACGGCCTCTACTACCACGGGGTCCTGTTCATCCAACCCCCACCGGGACTGTTCATCCAACCCCAACCACGTACGTCTTGACTCGTTCAACCAACCCCCACGTTCACTGCTCATCAAGAGGCAGCAGGTTCGATCGGCTTCAGTAAGCAGCAGCAGCAGCGATCGATCGCTCGGGTTCAGTTAGCAGCAGTAGCGAAGGAATCGCTCGGGTTCAGTTAACAGCCAAGGGATCGATTGCTCGGGTTCAGTAATGTAGCTAGTGCAATCGCTCGGGTTCAATAAGCGAACGCCTCGCTCGGGTTCAGTTAGAGCACAACGCCTCGCACACACACGCGCGAACGTGTACAAGAGAAACGTGCAATCCCTCCATGCATCGCTCGGCCCCGACCACCAACCATAATCGGGAACTCCCCGAAATTTTCCTCGCCCTCGCTTCTACCATGATTTTTTCCGTCATGGACGGCCCAAAGAATGTCATGCAGGTGCGTCTCCGGCCCACCCAGGACGAAAAGCCCATTTTCTGTCATGATTTTTTGTCATAGAAGTAGGAGCCCACCACATCTATGATGATACCGGGTTTTGTCATAATTATCATCATAGAAGTGTCATAAGCATGACAGAAATATTTTTCGTTCGGCCCAAAATGTCACGGATGTGTCTTTTTTTTGTAGTGCGTGCATGTGTACGTTTCAGTGTTGTATGTATGCGTGCGTGCGTGCATGTGTTCGTGCATGCATGTGTACGTGCCAATGTTGCATGCCTGCATGCGTGCGTGTGTTCGTGCGAGTGTTGCGTGCGTGCATGTGTACGTGTGAGTATTGCATGCATGCATGCTGGTGTTATAGGCGTGTTTGTGCGCATGTGTGATGTGTTTGTATTCACCACAATTGCTCGTGCGTGCGTGCGTGCAATTAAAATGGCCAGCTCAACATATCATCACAAGGCGAACTTGTCCGCTGTGGTTAGGGCGCGCGGGCTGCCAGCTAGAGGTCTCACGATTGAATCCCCACCGACCACTAATTTATTACCATTTCTGCCTTTCATATACGCGCTGACAGGTGGGCCCTATGGTAATGTGCACTGATGAACATGGACCGTTTGACTGGTCAATTGATCGTGTCATCAACAAATTACGGAGCTGTATGGTGAGCCAGTGGCCGTATGATCACCACAAAATGAATTTTATTAACACAGTACCGACGCAAGCTACCATTTCTTTCTTTCATATACGCACTGACAGGTGGGCCCCACGGTAACGTGCGCTGATGGTGCAACATTAGTTGCGCCACATGGAATGTTTGACTGGTCAATTGATCGTGTCATCAACAAATTACAGAGTTGTAAGGTGAGCCAGTGACCGTATAATCATGACATGTATTTTTTTAACACAGTACAGACGCAAGAGCTCATATATACACGCAAACACTCACCGCTATAAGCGCACGCACGCACACCCTACTCCTATGAGCACCTTCGAGAGAGTGAGCCATCATATCATCTTGAGATTTTACGAAGTCACCATAGGCGCCTCGTAGTCGAGGGGAATGTCTCCTCCCACTGAACGCACATCGCCGGAATTACTGAAATTAATCCAGGATAAATGCGAGCACCAGGACTTTAACCCTGGTGGGCTGGGGATACCACTGTCCTCCTAACCATTCAACCACAGGTTGGTTAGCACCACAAAGTGTATATGGTGACCGTAATGAGCTTATTATAAAGTCCAGTGACCATATTGTGCTTTCGCTTCAAATACAATGACCGTAAGTGTCGTCAACAAAATACGGAGCACGCATCAAATACAATGACCGTCAGTGTCATCAACAAAATACGGAGACGTATGGTGAGCTAGATACCGTATGATCACCATAAAAATGTATACGGTGACCTTAATGAGCATATTCTGAAGTCTAGTGACCGTATAGTGCTTTCGCTTGAAATACAGTGACCTTCATGCGTGAATGTGTCAGGGGCATACTTTTAGAGGCCCGAGAGATAGTTTGTGTGCGTACGTGAAAGTGGTGTATAGAGAGGGGGTGTGCGGTGGATACAAAGAGAGATATGCCCTTCGTTTCTCTTTCCCGTGACTAAGTTTTTAGGAGAATATATAAACATTCACAATGCGGAACAAATATTATTGGATGCACCATGCAATTAACTTTCATGTATAACTTTGTACTATTGTATATGCTTATTTTCCTAGTGGCCGATTATGTGTGGGGTGTGGTGGGCACATCATTTCTAGTTGTAGTGGGTCGACATGAGGACTCATGGGTCGGTTCCATCCTGCGCCACATAGGTTGGACCGAGACGTGTTATACGAAGACCCATGGAGGACTCGGCGTACAAGATGAAGCTACTAGAGTCGTGGAGGACTCTATCCCCACTGATGATAAGCCGAGTATATATGATTTGTAACCCTAGGCCCCGTGTGACGCCCGGATAATTAAGCTACAGTAACCGTCTAATAATGATGCCATGTCACCACTGTTACTAAACTATCTCTGATTCAAATCCCGTTCGAATTAAAAATTTAAAATCAAGTCAAACGGTAAAAGTTTTCAAACATTAAAACTAAAATGTTCTATGAGTGACAAATAATCCCTAGATAATATTGGTGGAGAACCAACATTTTTAAAAGTGTTTGAATGTCCTAAAATAAATTAAAACAGTAGCAAAATGATTAATTAAATGACTTTTATAATTATAAACTATTAAACTATTTTATTTGGGTGCCATAATTAATGTGGCAGTAGTATATTTATTAATCCTAATTTAGGTGTTGTTGGTAATTTTTATAAAACTAAATTTTAAAAAAGAAACTAAAAGAATAAATAAAAGAAAAAAGAAAAATAAACAAAAAAAATAAGAGAGACAAAGACCCCCATCCCCTTGGGCCATTCGGCCCACTAGGCTAACACCCGGCCGGCCCACCCGCTCCCCCAGTGGCCTACTTAGCCGGTCAACCCACCCCCGAAACCCTATCTCCCCATGACCCCCCACTTCCCCACTCTCTTCCCTCGGTCCTCCCCCTGACCCGATCTGGATCGGAATCGGGCGCCCGCCGCCGCCGCCGCCCGGAGTGCCCCCTCGCCGGACCACCTCCCCGGAGCACCGCCGCCTTGACCTCGCCCGTCCTCATCCTCCTCCCCAACCGGCTTCCCCAAGACTCGACGCTCGGATCCCCTGCAACGCTGGTGAGGACCCTGGTCTTCCTCCCTGTGCCCTCTAGCCGGCGCTCGCCCGCGCCACCGCACCGTCCGCTTCGCGCGCCCCAGCACGGGCCCTCGCGCATGCGCGCCCGCGTACGGCCATGCCTCCGCCGCACTCGCTGCAGCCACCAGCCCCTGCCCTCCCCCCCCGCTCTGACCTCGCTCGTCCCGCATCACTGCTCGCCACTCCGGCCACTGCACCGCTGCGCCGCTCGGGGCCCCCCGCGCCCCTCCCCCCGCTCCCTGCCTAGCTCGCCCAGGCCGCGACCCCCCCTCATCTTTGCGCCGCCCGCTGCACCGCGCCGCCACTGGCCGCCTCCCTGTCGCCGGCGCCCGCCGCTTCCTCCGGCCGCTCTCGCCGCACCCCGCGCCGGCCGACCCCCTGCCGCTATTGCTGCCCCCGACCGCGCCACCCCGCCGCCTTGGCCGCTGCGGCTGCGCCCGCCGGCTGGCCGTGCTCGCCGTCGCCCAGGTTCACCTGGCCCTGCTTGCCTCGCCCCGCTGTGCCCTGCCGAGCGGACTGGTGCCCGTCGCCCAGCCCCGCCTGCTGCCCGTAACCCGCCAGCACCCGCTAAGGCCCCTGGGGCCTATGACTAATGGGCCCCACGCCCCAGAACAAAATAAAAATAAAAAAATGAAATAAATAAATAAATAATTAACTTAATTAAGTTTGTTTAATTAACCTAATCACTTAGTTAATCTAATTAACTCTAATTTAGTTAGTCTGTGTTAATGACAGCGGGACCCACACGTCAGTTGACCCAGTCAACGGTCAAAGTTGACAGCTGATGTCTATACTGATGTCATGCTGATGCAGTAAACGTATTTTTGATTTAAATTAATTCTGTTAATATCATAAATGAATTAAAACTTTGAAAATTAATATAAAATAATCCGTAGCTCGTATGAAAATACTTTGTAAATGAAAGTTGCTCAGATCGACGAGACGAAGCCGAATACGCAGTCCGTTCATCCGCCACATGTCCCTAGCATAGCGAACATGCAACAATCCCCCTTTGGTTTGTTTATCCGAAAATGCCAAACACCGGGGATACTTTCCCGGATGTTTTCCCCCTTCGCTGGTATTACCTATCCCTGCGTTAGATCACCCCTGGCACGGCGTATTGCCTTGTTATATTTTGCGATGCTTTGTTTGCTCCGTATTTACTGTTTCTTCCCCCCTCTTCTTCTCCGGTATACTCCGAGACCGGCGCGGATGCCACTGAGTACGACTACATCACCGACGACCCTTCTTCCTTTGCAACAGAGCTTCCAGGCAAGCCAACCCCCCTTGTTCATCCCGATATCGCCTACTCTTTCCCTCTACTGCTTGCATTAGAGTAGTGTTATTGTTTCATCGGTTTGAACCTATCTGCTACATAACCTGTCTTTGCTACTGCTGTTGTTACCTTTACCTGCAATCCTACATGCTTAGTATAGGTTGCTAGTTAATCATCAGTGGCCTTATACTCTTGTCCGTCTGCCATGCTATACTACTGGGCCGAGATCACTTCGGGAGGTGATCACGGGTACATATACTACATACTTTTACATTACTTATGTTACTGTTTGGAGATGGGGGCTGAAGGGGCAGGTGGTTCCACCCAGGTAGTGGTGGGCCTGGGTTCCCGACAGCCCCCTGATTGTTACTTTGTGGTGGAGCAACAGGGTAGGTTGTGACCACCTAGGAGATAGGTGGGCCTAGTCCCTGGTCGGCGTCCGCGTTTACATCAATTAACACGCTTAACGAGATCTTGGTATTTGATCTGAGTCTGGCTACGAGCCTATACGCACTAACCAACTACGTGGGAACAGTTATGGCCTCTTGACGTCGTGGTATCAGCCGAAGCCTTCTTGACGTCAGCGGTTGAGCGGCGCGTGCCGGATTGGACTGGAATGCCTGCGCTTGTATTAAGCGGGCTAGGTCTGCTTCCGGCCGCGTTCGCAACGTGCAGGTGTGCAATGGGCGATGGGCCCAGACCCCTGTGCGCTTAGGATTTAGACCGGCGTGCTGACCTCTCTGTTGAGCCTAGGTAGGGTCGCGACATGTTGATCTTCCGAGGCCGGGTATAACCCAGGAAAGTGTGCCCGTCCAGAGGGATCGAGCGTGTTGGGCAATGTGGTGCACCCCTGCAGGGAAGTTTATCTATTCGAATAGCCGTGTCCCTCGGTAAATGGACGACCCGGAGTTGTACTTCGACCTTATGACAACTAGAACCGGATACTTAATAAAACACACCTCTTACAAGTTCCAGATACAACCCGGTGATCGCTCTCTCACAGGGCGATGAGGAGAGGATCGCCGGGTAGGATTATGCTATGCGATGTCACTTGTTACTATACTTGCTACTCTCTTCTACATGATTCAAGATGGAGGCTGCCAGAAGCGTAGTCTTCGGTAGGACTAGCTATCCCCCTCTTATTCTAGCATTCTGTAGTTCAGTCCACAGATACTACCCATTTCATTGATACCAATGCATATGTAGTGTAGATCCTTGCTTGCGAGTACTTTGGATGAGTACTCACGGTTGCTTTGCTCCCCCTTTTCCTTTCTTCTCGGTCGTCGCAACCAGATGCTGGAGCCCCGGAGCCAGACGCCACCTTCGATGACTCCTACTGCACCGAGGGTGCCTACTACTATGTGCAGGCCGACGACGACCAGGAGTAGTTAGGAGGATCCCAGGCAGGAGGCCCGCACCTCTTTCGATCTGTATCCCCAGTTTGTGCTAGCCATCTTATGGCACCTTGTTTAACTCATGTCTGTACTCAGATATTGTTGCTTCCGCTGACTCGTTTATGTTCGAGGTGATGTATTCGAGCCCTTGAGGCCCCTCGCTTGTAATATTATGCTTGTATGACTTTCAATTGTGTCTAGAGTTGTGTTGTGATATCTTCCCGTGAGTCCCTGATCTTGATCGTACACGTTTGCGTGTATGATTAGTGTACGGTCAAATCAGGGGCGTCACAAGTTGGTATCAGAGACGTCTGCCTGTAGGAATCCCCCTTCCACACTCCTTGGCCGAAGTTGAGTCTAGTCATTGCAAAACTTTTACTAACATGGCTGTGTGTCTTACGGGCCCACGTCGCCATTGGGTGGTATTAGGATCTTTTACTCCTCGTCTATACTCTCGGACTCTAACCTGTCTTCTATTCGGGTTAAATGATTTTATTAACTCTGACTCTAGGTTCTCGTAACTTCCTCCCGGAGAACCCATTATTACAGATGATCTCCTGCTGCACCAGAAGATTCCGAAGATACTCTATGATGTTCTCTCGAGACTTTGTGTCATCGCTTTTGCAAATCCCTTCCATCGATAAACCCCTATGGATAACCACGTACACTTTCCCTTCATACAGTCATTCCTCGTTGATCTTGTTATTACGAGATACCTCGAAATTTTCTCTATTGTTTCAAGAATTCTTTGTGCCTAGTGCCTTATAGTTCTTTGCCACATGAATACCCCTACGGATAATTCCTCGCACTTATCGAGAATTCGCTCATTCCTAGTTGTTCATGTGTTTCACAAAAGTCTTCGAAATACCATCCGATCTTGCGAAAATCCTGAGCAGCCTATTACTCTTGAAATTCTTGCTTGCTTGCATTATGGTTAATCCCATAAGTCTCGTAATCTTATTAGCATCCCTTGTCATTATCATTTTGAGTCCGTTGATTCAATATGATGCGAATGCTCGCAATCCTCAATCAGTTACTAGAATTCATCCTTCCGGCTCAGACGTCATTTTAAACATGAGTTGGATCTCGACCAATCAAATTGCCATCGATTGTACCCCTAAGCCTACTCAACTTATCCATCTTTGATCAGAGCGTTTGCTTCTGATCCCTTGATTTGGGAATCATAATTCTTTTGCATTTGAGCTTTGAATTAGTCAGTTGTTCCTATAATCTGGTCTCCTTGCATTCTTTCTTCCTCTGGTTGAGTACCGATGCTCACACCAGATCCCTTGAGGACCACCGGATCCTTGTTGGATTTTATCCAATAGTGTCCTTCATATTCAATAATCTTGTGAGCCTTTCCACGGGTATATAATGCCTTTGGTAAATTGTATCCTCTGCTTTGTCAACCATGCTCTACTATCGAGCTTGTGTTAATTACTCTCGAAGTTCATGGTATATGTTTCTAAGATGCCCCGATGGTTTGAACCTATGCCTTCCTTAATCGGTGTGAACCCGAAAGTTTCATACTCTTCTGGTAGTTCACCAGGTAGGTTTTCACACTCAAACCATTTTTTTAATAGAGCAGTGAATGAAAGATTATGCATTGGAGAAGTGGGAGTAGACCTTGAACTTCGTGTTCATGCCCATGGACATGATGTAGATCTTATCATGGAAGCTTCTCTTAAATTAATTATTCCCTTAGTATAAGTTCATATTATATCTGGGATCTGGCCTTTTGCAATCGTGGTTCCGACCATGTTCTCCTTTAAATACCATTTCTCGTGCAAGTATAAGCACTTGCCCTCTGCAGATCAATGCACCCGTCCAACCTCTATTATGATCTACCTTCGAGTATTACCCCGTGGTATCTCGATAATATCACAGAACCATATTACTTCTTATGAGTTCTTCTTCAAGTATTATTTCTCACCGATTCCAATTTTCCCCGGGTTCTAAGTTGTTAGACACTCAAGGACACCGATAAGTGAATCAATTCCGCACTCCGATTCAATAACTCTAAGTAATCTTCGTTGTTTATGAGTTTATTAATCCTTCAAGTCATTCCTAGCCTGATCGGCTATATCATTATCGTGCAACTTTTTAACTGTGCTACCTGGTCCTTCTTCGCGGAGCACAATTTTCGACAATGAGCTAAGCTTACGTCAACTTTCCTCGTCATATCATTTTGCCTTGAACAACAAGCTTGATTCTGAGTTTGTGACGTACCTGTGGTTCCAATAACCTTTCGCTTCATCATTCCTTTGACTTGATGTCATCGCTGATCGATTACACCTTCATGAAATCTCTCGACAATTGTGTCGTGATCATCATCAACATTCTGAGCTCTTCCAGGATATCAATCGAATTCATGATGGGAAATACCATCCTTGCCCCTCAATGATTTGTGTTATCATCGACAACATTCTTGCCTTCCCCCAACACAAACTTGTTCATGTTTTGTGTTGTACCTTGATTTCCTTGCTATCTAGCTTAGGTTATGTTCTACCTTGTAGTATTACTGTCTTCTATATCAAGAATATTGTGAGGATTGCTCCACCTCTTAAGAATTCTTGGTATAGTGATACTTCTCACCATCACCATTCTTTCTTGGTTCCCGTGTTGATTCTAGCCGGGATACCAACAAGTGAGCGGTGCTGCTTGGATTCTGTACTTCTAGCAACCATATTGCTTTGAAGTTAATGGTCGGCAGTTCATTCTTAGACTAATGGTTATTTAATCACCATTCTAACATTGATCATACTACCTAAGCACATATCCCTGGTGCACCTTTCAACCAATGTTTAAATGGTGTATGTTTTCCTTGAGCATACATCATTATATCATTTGATCAGACAAATGTTATCTCCTTGTTCACATAATTGTGGAAATCCATCTTTTGGAACTCTCGGTGAATTGTCGCTGAGTTCATCAGCCACCTCCTCATCCTCTCCTTGGATTAATGATGAACTCATGATTCGAAACTTGCTTCCATAGTTCAATTCCTGAGAATCTTGCAACGCCATCACGTCAAATTGAGTTGCACCCCTTCCTTCTCAGGCATCCTGAGTCTGAGGTATCCTGACACCAATTAGGTATGAATCTCGGTCAGATATGATGGTTGGAACATATTCCCAAGAGTTATAACATTAGTTTTTGACCCGATAAGGTGATGTCATGCCTAGCACACCTGGCCAGAGGACCTATTTGTTACAGTTCTTCCTTTTTAGCAAGGTTAACCATTCTTCCATGAGGAAATTGTAAGACTTATTCTATAAGTTGTTCTTGATGAATCCTTTGAGTATCCAAAGTCCGACTTTGCTTGAAGACCATGTCAATGCTATCTCGAAGCATGTCTGTGGTACTCGGATTTTCAATAAGAACATTTGGAGCACAATGCTAATTTTTCTTTATCAATTATCCTAACACCGTTGTATGGGTAATGTCATGATATTCCTCTCCCATTACCTAAATGGTTTTCTACTTTCTATCCTGTCATGGATATCATGCTCTGCTTGTCCTTGGGAAGGATATACCCCTGATATATGTGTTTAAACACATTTTCCTTTCCATTGTTCTGTTTAATCTGATAATCGTAAATCCTTTCCATTATTTTGTTTAACCTTTCTTGTGATCAATATGATCTAAGCAGTAATATTTTCCTGCTTATGAAAACACCTTGGTGTACAACCTGGTCAGTCAGCCCCTGTTACTATTGTTGCTGACATTCTGGTAACCACCGATGGACGAGAACTTAGCCTATTGGTCCGCCTCGTTCAACGAGCAGGAAAATGGTTCTCTTTGTCCCTCGCCCTTGGTACCGACATTGTTGACGACATAACTAGTAGGCTAATCTCTGACATGCCTTGCTATCATGACCGTGCAAGATGTCAGCGCCCTTCCTACTTTAACCCACATGATGGGCCCATAACCCACAGTTCCACAGGATCGAAACCTGACTCTCCTACACATCCCCGGTTTCTAAAGTTATTCCTCGCGCATGGCCTCATATGTAATTCACGAGCCACCTCCCGAGAGATCATCAATTCTGGTATCAGAAACAATACTTATTCCCATTGCTCTAAACCCCTTTCACACTCTGTTTCAGGCAACGAACAATTGCCTATCCGCTTGAAATTTCTTATTGCACCTTCTTACCTTGCTCTTGATGACTTTCTGGAATTTCAACGCGAGAGATGCATGTATGCCTCGTTCACTGAGATAGCCCCCAGGTACCTAACATGTGTTGAGCTCCGTCCTTCCCGAGTCTCCCCCCTTATCTTTTCCGTAAGTACGATGGAGACCCCGAAGAAAATATGACGACTTCATCGTGATGCCCTGATACAGCAAATTGAAGACATCAACATAATGGATCAACCTCTTCGATGAGAGTAACAAGAACAAGAAGATTCGTTAGAATTTCATAACCAATTCCTTCCCTTAACTCTACCTCTTAAATCTCGGGACGAGATTTCTTGTAGTGGAGGAGAATTGTGACACCCGGATAATTAAGCTACAGTAACCCTCTACTAATGATGCCACGACACCACTGTTACCGTTACTAAACTCACTCTTATTCAAATCCCGTTCGAATTAAAAATTCAAAATCAAGTCAAATGGTAAAAGTTTTCAAACATTAAAACTAAAATGTTCTATGAGTGACAAATAATCCCTAGATAATATTGGTGGAGAACCAACATTTTTAAAAGTGTTTGAATGTCCTAAAATAAATTAAAACAGTAGCAAAACGATTAATTAAATGCCTTTTATAATTATAAACTATTAAACTATTTTATTTGGGTGCCATAATTAATGTGGCAGTAGTATATTTATTAATTCTAATTTAGGTGCTGTTGGTAATTTTTATAAAACTAAATTTTAAAAAAGAAACTAAAAGAATAAATAAAAGAAAAGAGAAAAATAAACAAAAAAATAAGAGAGACAAAGACCCCCATCCCCTTGGGCCGTTCGGCCCACCAGGCTAACACCTGGCCGGCCCACCCGCTCCCCCAGTGGCCTACTTAGCCGGTCAACCCACCCCCGAAACCCTATCTCCCCACGACCCCCACTTCCCCACTCTCTTCCCTCTCTCCTTCCCCCCGAACCGATCTGGATCAGGATCGGGCGCCCGCCGCCGCCTCCCGGAGTGCCCCCTCGCCGGACCACCTCCCCGGAGCACCGCCGCCTCGACCTCGCCCGTCCTCGTCCTCCTCCCCGACCGGCTTCCCCAAGCCTCGATGCCCCAATCCCCTGCAACGCTGGTGAGGACCCCGGTCCTCCTCCCCGTGCCCTCTCGCCGACGCTCGCCCGCGCCATCGCACCGTCCGCTCCGCGCGCCCTAGCACGGGCCCTCGCGCTCGCCGCAGCTACCAGCCCCTGCTCCCCCCCCCGCTCTGACCTCGCTCTTCCCGCGCCACCGCGCCTACCCCCGCGCCGCTGCTTGCCACTCCGGCCACTGCACCGCTGCGTCACTCGGGGCCGCCTGCGCCCCTAGCCCCGCTCCCTGCCTAGCACGCCCAGACCATGACCCCGCCTCATCCCTGCGCTGCCCGCTGCACCGCGCCGCCCCTGGCCGCCTCCCTGTCGCCGGCGCCTGCCGCTTCCTCTGGCCGCTGTCGCCGCACCCAGCGTCGGCCGACCCCCTGCCGCTGTTGCTGCCCCCTGACCGCGCCACCCCGCCGCCTTGGCCGCTGCGGCTGCGCCCGCCGAATGGCCGCGCCCGCCATCGCCTGGGTTCGCCTGGCCCCGCTAGCCTTTCCCCACTATGCCCTGTCGGGCGGAATGGTGCCCGTCGCCCAGCCCCGCCCGCTGCCCGTAACCCGCCAGCGCCCGCTAAGGCCCCAGGGGCCTATGACTAATGGGCCCCACACCCCAGAACATAATTAAATAATTAACTTAATTAAGTTGGTTTAATTAACCTAATCACTTAGTTAATCTAATTAACTCTAATTTAGTTAGTCTGTGTTAATGACAGTGGGACCCACACGTCAGTTGACCCAGTCAACGGTCAAAGTTGACCGCTGATGTCATACTGACATCATGCTGATGCAGTAAACGTATTTTTGATTTAAATTAATTCTGTTAATATCATAAATGAATTAAAACTTTGAAAATTAATATAAAATAATCCGTAGCTCGGATGAAAATACTTTGTAAATGAAAGTTGCTCAGATCGACGAGACGAAGCCGAATACGCAGTCCGTTCATCCGCCACATGTCCCTAGCATAGCGAACATGCAACAATCCCCCTTTGGTTCGTTTGTCCGAAAATGCCAAACACCGGGGATACTTTCCCGGATGTTTTCCCCCTTCGCTGGTATTACCTATCCCTGCGTAAGATCACCCCTGGCACGGCGTATTGCCTTGTTATATTTTTGCGATGCTTTGTTTGCTCCGTATTTACTGTTTCTTCCCCCCTCTTCTTCTCCGGTATACTCCGAGACCGGCGCGGATGCCACTGAGTACGACTACATCACCGCCGACCCTTCTTCCTTTGCAACAGAGCTTCCAGGCAAGCCAACCCCACTTGTTCATCCCGATATCGCCTACTCTTTCCCTCTACTGCTTGCATTAGAGTAGTGTTATTGTTTCATCGGTTTGAACCTATCTGCTACATAACCTGTCTTTGCTACTGCTGTTGTTACCTTTACCTGCAATCCTACATGCTTAGTATAGGTTGCTAGTTAATCATCAGTGGCCTTATACTCTTGTCCGTCTGCCATGCTATACTACTGGGCCGAGATCACTTCGGGAGGTGATCACGGGTACATATACTACATACTTTTACATTACTTATGTTACTATTTGGAGATGGGGGCTGAAGGGGCAGGTGGTTCCACCCAGGTAGTGGTGGGCCTGGGTTCCCGACAGCCCCCTGATTGTTACTTTGTGGCGGAGCGACAGGGTAGGTTGCGACCACCTAGGAGACAGGTGGGCCTAGTCCCTAGTCAGCATCCGCGATTACATCAATTAACACGCTAACGAGATCTTGGTATTTGATCTGAGTCTGTCTACGAGCCTATACGCACTAACCAACTACGTGGGAATAGTTATGGGCTCTCGACGTCATGGTATCAGCCGAAGCCTTCTTGACATCAGCGGTTGAGCGGCGCGCGCCGGATTGGACTGGAACGCCTGCGCTTGTATTAAGGGGGCTAGGTCTGCTTCCAGCCGCGTTCGCAACATGCAGGTGTGCAATGGGCGAATGGGCCCAGACCCCTGCGCGCTTAGGATTTAGACCGGCGTGCTGACCTCTCTGTTGAGCCTAGGTAGGGCTACGATGTGTTGATCTTCCGAGGCTGGGTATGACCCAGGAAAGTGTGCGTGGCCAGAGGGATCGAGCGTGTTGGGCAATGTGGTGCACCCCTGCAGGGAAGTTTATCTATTCGAATAGCCGTGTCCCTCGGTAAAAGGATGACCCGGAGTTGTACTTCGACCTTATGGCAACTAGAACCAGATACTTAATAAAACACACCTCTTACAAGTTCCAGATACAACCCGGTGATCGCTCTCTCACAGGGCGACGAGGAGAGGATCGCTGGGTAGGATTATGCTATGCGATGTCACTTGTTACTATACTTGCTACTCTCTTCTACATGCTTCAAGATGGAGGCTGCCAGAAGCGTAGTCTTCGGTAGGACTAGCTATCCCCCTCTTATTCTGGCATTCTGCAGTTCAGTCCACAGATACTACCCATTTCATTGATACCAATGCATATGTAGTGTAGATCCTTGCTTGCGAGTACTTTGGATGAGTACTCACGGTTGCTTTGCTCCCCCCTTTTTCCCCTTTTCCTTTCTTCTCAGTCGTCGCAACCAGATGCTGGAGCCCCGGAGCCAGACGCCACCTTCGATGACTCCTACTGCACCGAGGGTGCCTACTACTATGTGCAGGCCGCCGCCGACCAGGAGTACTTAGGAGGATCCCAGGCAGGAGGCCCGCGCCTCTTTCGATCTGTATCCCTAGTTTGTGCTTGCCATCTTATGGCACCTTGTTTAACTCATGTTTTTACTCAGATATTGTTGCTTCCGCTAACTCGTTTATGTTCGAGCTGATGTATTCGAGCCCTCGAGGCCCCTGGCTTGTAATATGATGCTTGTATGATTTTTAATTGTGTCTAGAGTTGTATTGTGATATCTTCCCGTGAGTCCATGATCTTGATCATACACGTTTGCGTGTATGATTAGTGTACGGTCAAATCGGGGGCATCACACCCCGAGTATGTGTGACGACCCGAGACCGACGCTCCAGATGCCTTCCATGTATTCCGAGTTTCACCGTGCGATTTATTTGTTTGTTGCATTGCATCATGTCATCATGCCATTAATTTTGCAACCATTTTAAAACTTGAATAAATTGCATGGATCTTTGATCCATTTAAATCGAGGGAATTCACATGGTGATTTCTCTTTATAACATATCCTCTCGATATTTAGGGAGCTATAATAAATATTCCATTAGTTTGGAATTAACCACAACCCACTTGCAATTTAATTATCATGCATTTTTGCTTCATGTTTGTTCTCCAAACTTTCTCCATAATTCTTTCTCCATTTATCGAGGCTCCTCCTAAATTCTCAACATTTTTGGACCTATCAAATACCCACTTCTTTCTCACACTCATTTGAATTAAATTCAAATGAGGTTGAATTCAACTTCACGCCCATGCTCACTTTCTATTTTTCTTGGATCAAGCTCATTTTCGCGAGTCCAGGAAATTATACGCATGCCAAAGTTCCTTCTCTAACCTTTTCCTTTCTCTCTTTACTTTCTTCTTATTTTTTCTGCTAATGGAAAATATGAGAGAGAGAAGAGAGACAGCCCAGCTGGGCTTCCAACCAATAGCCCAGCCAGGCCGGCCCATCTGCATCATGGCCCTTGGCCCAGCTGCCCCCGCTGATAACCCTAGCTAGCGATCGAGAGCCCCAGCCACCCGATCGATCCCCAACTCCCCTGCCTCCTTCGTCCTAGCGCCGTCACCAGGGAGCGCACGCACGCGAATCCATCTCTCGTCCTCCCCTCGATCCCTCTACTCCTCGCCCGCCTCCTCCTCTACTCGGCGCCGCTGCCTCGTCAGCTCTGCCGCCGGATCTCGCCAGCCGTCGGCCTCAAGCTCATCCGCGCCGCGCCACCCGGTCCCGCTGAACTGCTCCATCCCGGCCTCCCTTCCTCTGCTCCGTTCATGCCTCTGCTCACCCCGCTCGTCATGGCCGCCGCCGCGGAGCTTCCAGCCTCCGGCAGCAGCAGCTGCAGGTCTGACAGCCCCGTGCCCGCCATGGCCCTCCTCGCGTGCCATCTCCGCCTTTAGGTCCATCCGCTTCACCCGACCCGGCAACCGGACCCTCGCTAGTGAGCGCTGCGCCGTCGCCCCTGCTCGACTCCACCGCCTGGACCTGCTCTTCTGTCCGCCACTCCGTCAACCTACTGCATCCTGCCGAGTTCGGGTGGCCCCTGCTCAAGCCGCCAAGACCGCAGCCACATGTCCCGTGTACGACTACGCAAATACACAAGTCTCCCTGAGCCCACTTGGACGCCAAGTACCACGATGTTCGGAGCCCTCGGATCCGTCAAGTTCGACTACCTTCGTGTGTACCACTACCGTCGACCCTCGAAGACCCTGTGGACGTCAAGTTCCTCACTACGACCCCGAGCATCTACGGAATGTGTATGACTACGAAACATGTACCACTACTTCCACTACCATCGCCGAGTACCACTACTTTCACTACGACCGTCCCGAGAACGTCTACTTCCTCTACTTCGCACCGACTCAATCCGCTCCAAAAATGCACGCTTCAAAGGTATAACCCCGAGACGACGCCCGTGAACGAATGCATGTGTTGGATGAGATGCTCGTGTTTGCACCGTGTCCGAGTTGTCATTGCATGTTCCTCTTCGTTTGCCATGCCGTCGATCCGTGGGAACCCGGTAACCGGGACCACCCCACCATCTTTTGCATGTTCTGTACATCCATACTTTCTTTTGCACCGACATCTCAACGAGTTGTCGGATCATCGGAATGTTGCCGTGGCACCATTTCCGTTGTCGTTGCCGTGGCACCCCTTTCGTTCTGCCATGGTGACCAAATGCTTCATAACATGCTCATGTCAACATTTTCATAAAATTGCATAAAAACTTATATATGTCATCCGCATCATGATAACAACATTTAAAATGTTTAAAATTGTTGTTCGCATTAAATTGCTAAATGACATGTGGGGATTTACCGGAATTGTTGTTTGTTGTTTCCGGCCTCATTTAAACTTGCCTAGGTAGGTATTTTAATTATGCTTCACCTCTTGCCATGTTAACCAACATTTAATATTGATGAGTAGCGTAAACGGGTGTGAACTAAATAATTGCATGTGGTGTTTTGTCAATATGCAAGCTCCACTTAACTTGTAGTATTCTTTGTTGCACTTTGCCATGCCATGCCTCTTTAAACCGGACATGCATCATACTTGGTTGTGCATCATGTCATGTTTATGCTAGTGTGTTTACCATGTTGTTTGCTTCTTTCCGGTTGCGCTTCTCCTTGATAGTTCCGGTTATGTTGCGATTGTGAGGATCCGTTCGACTATGCCTTTCGTCTTCTTCATGGATTCGGTTTTCTTCCTAGCGGGATTTCAGGCAAGATGACCATCACCTTGGATCTCACTACTATCTTTGCTATGCTAGTTGTCTTGATGCTATCGCTATGTCGCGCTACCCACTACTTGTTTATCAAGCCTCCCAATATGCCATGAAACAGCCTCTTACCTTTTCCACCATCATAGTAAACTGTTGTTTGGCTATGTTACCGCTTGCTCAGCCCTTCTTATAGCATTGATAGTTGCAGCTGCAGTTGCAGGTTGTTCCATGTTGGGACATGGATATCATGTGATATCACAATACTTCTTATTTAATTAATGCATCTATATACTTGGTAAAGGGTGGAAGACTCAGCCTTTTGCTTGGTGTTTTGTTCCACTCTTGCCGCCTTAGTTTCCGTCATACCGGTGTTATGTTCCTTGATTTTGCATTACTAACACGGTCGGGGTTTATGGGCCCCCCTTGACAGTTCGCTTTGAATAAAACTCTTCCAGCAAGGCCCAACATTGGTTTTACCATTTGCCTAATAACAACTAAAACTTGCATAGGGACCGGCTAGCACCCGAGGATTCTTAATCAACAACTCGGGCCAGTGCTCCTCATGAGTGTTGGTCCAAACCGGGCAACCTGCGGGGCCACCACGGGGAAACTCAAGGACTGGTTTTACTCGTAGCTTGACCCATCCGATCGTGGCCTGAGACGAGATATGCACAGCTCCTATCAGGGTGTCGCATGTCGGGAGGTCTTGCTGGTTTTGTTTTACCATTGTTGAAATGTCTTGTGCATCGGGATTCCGAATTTGATTGGGTTGTCCCCAAGATGGAGATTTGCCTCCGGTGATCGTGGACTAAGTTGGGACACCCCTGTAGGGTTTGATCTTTCGAAAGCCGTGCCCGCAGTTATGTGGCAGATGGGAATTTTTAATATCCGGTTGTAGAGAACTTGACACCAGATCCGAATATAAAATACACCAACCGCATGTGTAACCGTGACCGTCTCTTTTCGAGCGAGTTCGAGAAGAGAACATGATGGGGTTATGTTTGACTCGTAAGTAGTTCAGGATCACTTCTTGATCATTACTAGTTCGCGACCGTTATGCGTAGTCTCTCGTCTTACTCTTGTACTCGTAAGTTAGCCATCATACAAATGCTTAGTGCTTGCTGCAACCTCACCACTTATCCATTCCATACCCATTAAGCTTTGCTAGTCTTGATACCCATGGTAATGGGATTGCTGAGTCCTCGTGGCTCACAGATTACTACAACAACAGTTGCAGGTACAGGTTATGTGATGTTCTGACGCGAGTGTGATGCTTGCTTGTTTTGGAGTTCTTCCGCTTCTTCTTCTTCGATCAAGGGATAGGTTCCGGGTCGGGAGCCTGGGATTAGCAGGGTGGATGTCGTTCTTCTTTTTCGTTTGGTTTCATCCGTAGTCGGATCCTGATCTTCTGTATGATGATTGCTATGTATTGATGAATTGTTGTATTCATGTTGTAGCTTGTGGCGAGTGTAAGCCTTTATCTTGTATTCTCATCTATTCAGTACATGGTATGTTGTAATGATATCCACCTTGCTATGTGCTCGAAATGCGATTGTGCCCCAATCATAAATTCATCACATGATTGGGATAGAATTGCATCTTGGGAGCTACAGTATGTTATGTAAGCCCGTGGGCTAGTTCATCGATAGTATACACACACACAATGCTTGGTATTCATGTGTAATTTGTACACACCCCTATCACAAATATACAGTACCAGGAGTAGGTTTTTTCCTCAACTGCAAGGGCCCAGACTTGGGTAAAACTTTGCCTCATATTACCATCCAGCCTAACAATCAGGGATATGCTACCGAATGATCTGATGGAATGATATCCGCCAACTAGTAAGAGAGAGGTGTGTGGGGGGGGGGGCAATGTGTGCAAGAGAGGCCTAAATATAATGTGCATGCGGGAGACATGTAGGCACATATATGTGCATATAGAGGGCTAGTAGAGACCGTGCATGTGTATATATACATGTGAGAGAAATAGTGTTTTCCAACTGAGTTTAGTGAAAAGAGTGGTACTTAGTAGTAAGAGAGAGAGAGGGAGATATAGAGAGTGTGTGCGTGAGACACCCCAATTGAGAGTGTGAGCATGTGTGAGAGAGAAATGCCGATGTATATAAAGTGTGTGCACTTATGCGTCAGATAGAGAGATATATAGCGCGTGTGTGAGGACGGGCCGAGGCATATTACATCTACGCGTAAAAGGCGGTTCTACGCATTAAATTGAAATATAAATTGCATTAATTTTTTTGGATGAGATCATGAATTTTGCAATTTGCGTGTGAACGAACATTGGTCTATCAGACTCCCATACTCTATTGAATTCGAGCATGTGTATGGGTTTATTTCATACTATCGATCCATAGAGTGAGAGTGGTTTGAAATCCAAACAATGCATGGCTTTTGCAATTCCTATATAAACATTAATTAGTGCACTCCGTGTTGTTAGTGTCAGGCACTTTATACATTTGTCACATACATGGATACATTCCAAATTAATAGCTACGAAATAGAATACATGTTCAATTCAACATAAAGGTGGTTTCGAAGATTCGAATTCATCGGAAGTGCATTCTTCTATTTGAATTCAAGATAATGGCATTTGTAAATCAGATCTAAAAAGTGGCATCAATCTTTGTTGTGCGTTTGAACATGCTATATATTCATACACATGTCTAACTATTTTTTTTTGCAACCAGTGAGATTATATCTGGAACCACGCATGAATTGAGCTAAGCTGCATATTTTTTAATATATACTTGTGTACAATGTATATTCAAATGTACCCCCTCCATTCCAAAATAATCGTAGTTTTAGGATTTTCAAGAGTCAAGATTTTTGAAGTTTAACAAATCCTGAAAGTTTAATTCAAGAGAACGGTAAACATTAATGCTTCTACTTCCAAATATTGAATGAAGCACCAAATAAGCCTCTGGTCGCCTGAAACCTCGCGAGACTAATGTTTGGTGGTAGGAAATTACTGTCCTAACTCTGACCCGTGTAGCCTATCGGCCCGATGTCCAAAGGTCTAAACCGGGGTAGGTTTGTAACTTCACCAAGACGCCAGTCAACCGCCTCCGAGAAGCATTCATACACCATGGGTGCCTAAACACCCATGCGCTCGGCCGAAATCTATCCCGCCCTCTATTTGGGACACCTGAGATTACTGTCCTACCCTTGACCCGCAATATGTCCAAAATTTTAGATGGGGGCAAAGTTTGTAACTTTCCCCAATTTCCAAACAAGCGTGTCCCAAACCGAAACATTGTTCCCCCTTAGTTCCCACTCCCTTTGTTTCCCCATTCATACTCCATGGGCACCAAAACGCTCTCTCCACCAGCCGCAAAACCCCAGCCTCCTCCCCATCACGCCCAATCCACCGCCGCCCTCCTCCATCATGCCGGAGCTGGTACCCTGACGTCGTCGTCCAATGCAACCGCAATGCCCTCAAGGACTTAGCAGCTGAAGCCGAGGCAGAGCTGCCTCCACGACGCCGACACCGACGTGCGCCGGACCAGAACCACTTCGACCACGCCGTCCTGCGCCTCACCGCTGTCGCTCCACCATCGCAACCGTCCACCGCATCAGAGCTGTTCTCGCTAGGTCGTGGTTCGCCGCCTCGGATCTGGTTCCCCGCCGCCAACAGACGGCCACCGCACCAGACTCAACAACTTGGCATGGGTTCGTCCAAGGCTCCACCATCCTCCACAACTTCTTGTTTCCAGTGAACCACAAGAAGATCGTTGGAAAAACAGAAGGAGGACACAACACTGCCAGCAGAAAGAGATACTCCTCTTCCCTTATTCATGCAAATCTTATGTCTATGCTCACACCGTATTCATCCCACGAAAGAAACTAGATGAGCGCTTCTTATTGCACCTTCTTCGTGATACTAAATGCACAAGGTTTCCTCCCATTTACTATTTCACCTTAACTAGAGGTCAGTCGCACGCCTGGATTTCAATTCAGGGTCAGTTGATTCGCAATTAAAAAGAAGCAGCACCCGCTTAGGCACGCGGAGCACCTAGTCCGCCTGTTCGTCGGGGAAGCGGCGCATCGGTGTCTATCATAGGGGTGTGGGCGCAGGAGCTGCTTGCGCCCTATCTGGAGGTCGGCGGGGCTTGAAGGGATGGCCGGGGGAGGTGCCAAGCACGGCGGTGCGGTGAGGTCGAGGGGAGGGCGGAAGCAAGGGACTGGGCCGGTGGTCGCTGGCGTTTTGAGGAAGATCGTCAACACTGACTGGCTGGAGGTAGATCAAGGCGATCTTCCCGTTCTTTGTACATCAAACGGTGCAGAAAAAATGGAGTGACATATTTTTTTCAATCGACTGTTATTTTCATAGGACCACACCTTGTGGTGTGCTGGAGGAGTATCTGCATTTCCCAGCCATCCATGTGCTCATATTTCAAAATCCTAGAATCTAATTTCGTGTGCCATGCATGTTGTAGAGCTATCATATGTCTCCCGTCATTTATTTCTCACCCACCTGCTATCTGCTACTTTTACACTGTACTACTTGTGCACACACTTCACCCATACTCACACTATTGTTTTTTTATACATGGGTATTTTAGACTCTGACGCACTGTTGATGAATACACAAAAGAAAAGACAGAAGGCGCTCTAGTGTAATTCGAGGGTAAGCACTAAGCGTTTCAGTGCTCTAAAGGGTGTAGTGTCAGCAGATGGAGACAGTAAACGTAGCTCTGTAGTTGATGATCTCAATTGCCACACACAACCATCCCAGGTGCTTGCTTTAACTTCGCGCTGTCAAATGTGATTGCATGTTGCATATGGTGTCTAGCTTGTATTGCTTCCAATTTGGTTAAATTGCATCTGCTTACTTTACACACTATACCTTTGATAATGACATACCTTCCTGTTTTTGATACATACTACATCTGTCTATTAACCATGTTCTTACATCAAACTAATGCGCTTGTGTATCCCTCATCAATCACTTATGATGAGACAGTCAAGCCCGTGGATTACTGTGATCTCACTTTTGCAAGTGACCGCGAAGGGATTGACAACCCCTTTATCGCGTTGGGTGCAAGTGTTTGATTGTTTGTGCAGGTATTGGTGATTTGTGCGTTGTCTCCTACTGGATTGATACCTTGGTTCTCTAATTGAGGGAAATACTTATCTCTACTTTGTTGCATCACCCTTTCCTCTTCAAGGGAAAAACCAACGCAAACTCAAGAAGTAGCAGGGCTCCGGTGAGGGGGATCTTCCATCTTCGTCATCATCAACCATCCTCCATCACCAATTTCATGATGCTCACCGCCAGGAGTGAGTAATTCCTTTGTAGGCTTGCTGGACTGTGATGGGTTGGATGAGATTTATCATGTAATCGAGTTAGTTTTGTTAGGGCTTGATCCCTAGTATCCACTATGTTCTGAGATTGATGTTGCTATGACTTTGTTATGCTTAATGCTTGTCACTAGGGACCGAGTGCTAAGATTTCAGATCTGAACCCTTTATGTTTTCATGAATATATTTGTGTTCTTGATCTGATCTTGCAAGTTGTATGCACCTGCTACGTGTTATGATCTGCATACCCCAAGGTGACAATAATTGGGATTCTTTCCGGTGATTACCGTAGTTTGAGGAGTTCATGTATTCACTATGTGTTTATGCTTTGTTCCGGTTCTCTATTAAAACGAGGCCTTAATATCCCTTAGTTTCCTTATAGACCCCGCTGCCATGGGAGGGTAGGACAAAAGATGTCATGCAAGTTCTTTTCCATAAGCATGTATGACTATATACAGAATACATGCCTACATTACATTGATGAATTGGAGCTAGTTCTGTGTCGCCCTAGGTTATAACTGTTACATGATGAATGTCATCCAACGAAATCATTGATCCAATGCCTACTTGTTTTTCACATATTGTTCTTTGCTAAGTTACTATTGTTGCTGCTACCGTCACAATTGCTACAAAATTACTGCTATTATTGTTACCGTTACTGTTGCTACTATTACCGTTACTATCCAATTATCATACTACTGTGCTACTGATCACTCTGCTGCAGATATTTAGTCTCCAGGTGTGGTTGAATTGACAACTCAATTGCTAATATTTGCAAATATTCTTTGGCTTCCCTTGTGTCGAATCAATAAATTTGGGTTAAATACTCTACCCTCAAAAACTGTTGTGATCCCCTATACTTGTGGGTTATCAGCGGACATGCATGTGGAGTTCAAGAAATCAAGCATCCCGAACATAGTAAAAGATACTAAGTTCCAATTAACTCTTTTTTGTCGTGTGCAGGGAGAAGAGGACAAGTTGCATCGCAAAATCTGAGTAGGAAGTCTACAAGGTGAAAGACGAAAATCGTATCCTCAAGTGGCAGGACAAGCCCACTACCCCATCATCACCACCATCATCAAAGAAGGAAACTTGAGTACATAGGTATGGGCACCACCCTTGGCTTGTTCCAAGCTTGGGGGAGGTGTCCCGGTATTGTATCACCATCACTTTTATTATCATTATCTATCTTAGTTTGATCCTTAGTTATTTCATGATTCAGAAGAATAAAAGTTTAGTATGCTTTAGTTTTGAGTGCTTGCTTTGTGATCTATCTATCTATGTAATCGTGTGAGAGTTATATAATAAAGAGTAGTTTTGAGTTTTGCTTTGCTTTCTTGTTTCAATCTTAGCAATGAAAGAAAAATAATAAAAGAATGAAAAGATCATATGCTAATCCCATGGGGAGTAATTACCTCACATAAAGAAGTATAGTTGATAAAATTTGTTGGAAGTTGACAAACATAAAATTGGTCATTAGTGCAATCCATGGAAAAAGTAATGAACGAAGAGAGGTCTCACGTATAAATATACTATCTTGGACATCTTTTATGATTGTGAGACCCATCAAATATTCCATATCAATTAGTTGATGTTGGACAAGGAAGACAATGCAATGAGTTATGATTGCCTATATTCACATAGAAATTATATTGTCATGGATCCTCCAACATGTGGTGCTTGTCTAGGATCTTTTGCTAGCCAAAATTCGCACTAAGTAGAGATACTACTTGTGCATCCAAAACCCTTAAACCCAGTCTCTTGCCATGAGTGTCCACCATAACTACCTATGGATTCAATAAGATCCTTCAAGTAAGCTGTTATCGGTGCATAAAGCAATAAAAATTGCTCCTAAATATGTATGAGATTTATTGTAAGGGAAAATGAGCTTTGTACGATTTTGTGATGGCAAAGAAATAAAAGTGACATATTGCATAATAAAGGTCGCTAACACAAGGGGCAATATAAAGTGACATTCCTTTACATTAAGAGCTTGCACATCCAAAAACAAAAAAGTGCATGACAACCTCTGTTTCCCTCTGCGAAGGGCCTATCTTTTACTTCCATGTATTGATTATTATGCAAGAGTCAATAATGTTCATTCCTATTCCACTCTATGTACTCTTTAGTGGCAAGCATCATGTGGTGGGGATAGCTCCAGATATATATATATATCCCGTTGAATGTAGGTGATCATGAGTTATTATTATTGACATTACCCTTGAGGTAAATAAGTTGGGAGGCGAAACTATAAGCCCCTATCTTTCTATGTGTCTGACTGAAACTTTTGCTCTATAAATATGCCTTGAGTGTTGGCAATCATAGAAGACTAAATGATAGCTGAGTATGTGAACTTGCTAACCAAAGCTCTTGCATAAACTCTTTCTGAAAATATGATGGATTGTGATTGTTTCAATGACTGAAATCATAGTTTGTTAGTTTCCAATGAAGTTCATGTTTCATACTTTAGTTTGTGAACAAATTGTTACTTTAGCATGAGAAGTTTTATGATGATATATTGCTGCTATGATAATGACCATGATGCTTTCATGTCCGTATTTTAATTTTATCGACACCTCTCTCTCTAAACTTGTGGTCACGATTATCGATTTCGCATTTCGCTTGAGGACAAACGAGGTCTAAGCTTGGGGGAGTTGATACGTCCATTTTGCATCATGTTTTCTTACTGTTATTTATTGTATTTTGTATTGGTATTTCACTTTATGATGCAATTCTTATGCCTTTTCTCTCTTATTTTACAAGTTTCGCATGAAGAGGGAGATTGCCGGCAGCTGGAATTCTGGACCGAAAAGGGGTGCAACAGAGATAGCTATTCTGCACAACTCCAAATGACCCGAGAATTTACGGAGAATAATTTTGGAATATATATATAAAATATTGGTGAAAGAATTACCAGAAGGGGACCCACCAGGTAGCCACAAGCCTGGGGGCACGCCCTAACCCCCAGGGCATGCCCCCCGAGCTTGTGGGGCCCTTGGCAGACCTCCGAGGCCCATCTTCTCCTATATGATGCCATTTGCCGTAGAAAAAAATTAGGAGAAGACTTTGGGGATGAAGCGCCACTGTCTCGAGGCGAAACCTAAGCGGGAGCACTTTAGCAATCCGGCGGAGCTATTCCGCCAAAGATACTTCCCTCCAGGAGGGGGAAATCGAAGCCATCAACATCACCAACGATCCTCTCATCATGGGAGGACCAATCTTCATCAACATATTCACCAGCACCATCTCATCTCAAACCCTAGTTCATCTCTTGTATTCAATCTTTGTCTCAAAACCTCAGATTGGTACTCGTGGAATGCTAGTAGTGTTGATTACATCTCGTAGTTGATGCTAGTTGGTTTATTTGATGGAAGATTATATGTTCAGATCCTTAATGATATTCAATACCCATCTGATCTTGCACATGAATATGATTTGTGAGTAGTTACTTTTCTTCTTCAGGACATGGGAGAAGTCTTGTTATAAGTAATAATGTGAATTTGGTATTCGTTCGATATTTTGATGATATGTATGTTGTTGCTTCCTTTAGTGGTTTCATGTGAACGTCGACTACATGACACTTCACCATACTTGGGCCTAAGGGAAGGCATTGTGGATTAATAAGTAGATGATGTTTTGCTAGAGTGACAAAACATTAAACCCTAGTTTATGCGTTATTCCGTAAGGGGCTGATTTGGATTCATATGTTTCATGCTATGGTTACATTTATCTTAATCCTTCTTTCATATTTGCGGATGCTTGCGAGAGGGTATAATCATAAGTGGGAGGCTTGTTCAAGTAAGAACAACACCCGAGCACCGGTCCACCCACATATCAAATTATCAAAGTAGCGAACGCGAATCAAACAAACATGATAAAAATGACTAGATGATAATTCCCATGTGTCCTCGAGAACACTTTGCTTACTATAATAGACCATTCTGTCTTGTCCTTTGCTATAAAAAGGATTGGGCCACCTTGCTGCACCTTTTCTACTATTGTTACTTGTTGCTCGTTACAAATTACCTTGCTATCAAACTATCACCGATAATTTCAGAGCTTGTAGAGAATACCTTGCTGAGAACCGCTTGTCATTTCCTTTTGCTCCTCGTTGGGTTCAACGCTATTACTTATCGAAAGTACTATGATTGATCCCCTATACTTGTGGGTCATCATCCGGTACTCTGCTGGAGGGGGAATTGATCACGGAGGGCTTCAACATCAACCTTATTGCATCTTCGATGAAGTGTGATTAGTTCCCCACAGGACATATGGGTCCATAGCAGTAACTAGATGGCTCTCGCTCTCTCTCTTTGGTCTTTAATACAATGTTCTCTTCGGAGATCGATTCAATGTAATCTTTTGCGGTGCGTTTGTTGGGATCCGATGATTTGTGGGTTTGTGATTAGATTATTCATGGAAAGTAATTGAGTTATTTCTGAACTTTATTATGTGTGATTGTTATAGCTATGTAATGCTTTCGATCTATGAGTTGTCTTTGGCCAAGTTGATGAGTAGACCTTCAATGGAAGTGGTGCATAGTAGTAGGTTCAATCTTGTGATGTCCTCACTCTGTGACAGGAGGGGTAGCGAGGCACGCATTTGTATTGTTGCTACTAAGGGTAAAACGACGGGGTTTGATCATATTGCTTGGTTTTATTCTGTCTACATTACTTCGTCATGCTCAAAGCATTACTATGTTCGTCATGAACTTAATACCTAGAGAGTCAAGCATAGAAGCGCTCTCGAAGTGGAGTAATAGTAGTAGATGCAGAATTGTTTCGGTCTACTTGTCACAGATGTAATGCCTATGTACTGATCATGCCATGAATAACATCATAACTATGCGCTTTTCTATCAATTACCCAACAGTAATTTGTGTACCCACCTTTGCTATGTTCTTGAGAGAGATGCCTCTAGTGAAAGCTATGGCCCCGGGGTCTATTTAAGTCATAATGCTAAAACCCTAAATACCTTGCTACAATTCATTTACTTTTATTTTACTTTGCAATTTATATATCTCCTACTATCAGATTTGATCCTTGTAATTAAACAGTTCAAGGGGATTGACAACCCTCTTGCCTGCGTTGGGTGCAAGTATTTGCTCTTGTGCGTGTAGGTACTACTAAAGGTCGTTTGCATGGATCTCCTATTGGTTCGATAAACCTTGGTTCCTTACCGAGGGAAATACTTTCTGCTACTATACTACTTAACCATTCCTCTTCGGGGAAATCCCAACACCTATCACAAGTAATAGAAGAATATCTGGTAGCATTGCCGGGGATACTTCATCAAACAACTCAAGGTCCCTTCACACACATTATCATTTACTTGTTACACTTGTTACTTGCTTTTATTAGTCTCGCTAAAAATCAAAATACAAAAATATTTTATTTCGCTTTCTTGCTCGAAATGCCATGATGTCTCAAGAAAACACTAAGCTGTGTGACTTCTCGAATACTAATAACAATGATTTTATTAGTACTCCAATTGCTCCTCCCGCCACTAGTGCAGAGTCATATGATATTAATGCTACATTGCTAAATCTTATTATGAAAGAACAATTTGCTGGAAATCCTAATGAAGATGATGCATCTCTTAATACCTTCGTTGAATTATGTGATATGCAAAAGAAAAAAGATGTGGATAATGATATGGTTAAGTTAAAATTATGGGATAATTGGTTTTATACCCTTAGTTGTGTCCCCCTCGTCAGGATTGCCCCTAGTTTCTTAAAACACGTGGTCTTGCCCGACGCACTTTGGCGTCTTGTGCTTTTGCCCTTTGACCATTTGACCGTCACTTTGAAAACTTCATAACTAATTCATACTAAATCAGAAAAATGCAAATAAGATACCAAAATGTTCAGAAAAACATCACATGTATGTCAATGTCACTTGCATTCATGACAAAAGTGTTGGTAAGTGCCCATCCGAGTTTTAGCTCTTATCATACCACCATGAACAGTAAAATCTAAAAAAGTTCAAAAAATTCAAGAAAAAGTTGGTGGCAAAGAATGGCAAATGTGTTAAGTGCTTGCCAAGTTTCATCAGGGAATGACGTTCATGGAAGTTGTGGCAAAAAAAAAAATTTGAGTGTTGATTTTTTTTTGCCACGACTTCCACGAATGTCATTCCTTGATGAAACTTGGCAAGCACTTAAAACATTTGGCATTCTTTGCCACCAACTTTATTTTTGAATTTTTTTAGATTTTACTATCCATGGTGGTATGATAAGACCTAAAACTTGGATGGGCACTTACCAACACTTTTGTCATGAATGCAAGTGACATTGACATACAGGTGATGTTTTCCGAACATTTTGGTATCTTATTTGCATTTTTATGATTTAGTATGAATTAGTTATGAAGTTTTCAAAGTGACGGTCAAACGGTCAAAGGGCAAAAGAACAAGACACCAAAGTGGGTCGGGCAAGACCACGTGTTTTCAGAAACTAGGGGCAATCCTGACGAGGGGGACACAACTAAGGGTATAAAACCAATTATCCCTAAAATTATTTCCGTTCTCACTAAGAGATTGTGCTAAAACTTTGTTTTCATCCTTACCTTGCAATAGTATTGGTTATTAGGATAAATGTAAGGATGCTTTTATTGCTACATATTTTCCTCCCTCTAAGATAATATCTCTTAGAAATCAAATCATGAACTTTAAACAACATGAGCAAGAACATGTTGCACAATCTTGGGAGAGAATGAAATTAATGATTAAAAATTGTCCCACTCATTAATTAAGCTTATGCATGATAGTACAAAATTTTATGCGGGACTAAACTTTTTTTTTTGAGAAATCTTCTAGACTCAGCTGCAGGTGGTACATTGATGGGAATACATTAGGAGAAGCCACAAAGCTTCTTGATAACAACAAACTATTCTCAGTGGCACACCGAACGAGCTTCAACTGGTAAGAAGGTAAATTCTGTCGAAGAAGCTTCTACTCTGAGTGATAAAATGGATGCTCTTATGAATATGCTTGCTAGTAAAAAAATTCATGTTGATCCTATTGATATCCCATTATATACTTTGATTGAGCAAAACAATGATGCTATTGATGTGAATTGTTTTGCAAGAAATAATTTCAACAACAATGCTTATAGAGGGGATTTCAACCCTAGACCGTATCCCGACAATCCCTCTAATAATTATGATAATTCCTATGGAAATTCATATAATAATAGGATACCTACTGAACTGGATAATAACATTAAAGAATTTATTAGTTCTCAAAAGAATTTAACGCCATGGTAGAAGAAAAACAAAGCAAAGTTGACGATATGTCTAGAAACATGGATAGAATTGCTGATGATGTGGATACTCTCAAAATTAAAATTTTGCCACATAAAAAGGATGAAATATCTGAATCTTTAAAGTCTATCCAATTCACCATGGATGAAAGTAGAAAAAGAATCGAAAAGATGAGAGCTAGATGTGAATTTCTAGAAAAAACGTTCACATCCGGTTTTCACGACAACAATGATTAAGATATTAAAATGATTGGTTTGACACCTATTGAATATTTGTCTAGTAATATAAAACTTGATAAAAAGGGGACTGGAGATGATTCAACTTTAATTTGAAGGCTTTCCAATTGTTCGGAGGGTGATGATATTAATGACAAAAACAACAAAGGTGGGTATGAAGAGGTCAAAACTTTAGATAGCAATACACCCACTACTTTGGATTACAAGGACTTTAATTATGATAATTTTGATTTGATTGAATGTATTTCCTTGTTGCAATGCATGATTAATTCACCCAATGTTTATGAACAAAATAAAGCTTTTATTAACCATATCGTAGAAGCCATTATTAACACCCATGAAGAAAAGCTAGAGTTGGAAGTGTATATACTAAGGAAATTACATGATGAATGGGTACCTACTATTAAAGCTAAGATTAAATATTATGAATGTAATGCTTTGTGTGATCTAGGTGCTATCGTCTCTACTATACCAAAATCTTTATGTGACGTTCTAGGTCTCACTGATATGGATGAATGTTCCCTCAACTTGCATTTAGCGAATTCAACTATTAAGAAACCGTTGGGTATGATTAATGATGTTCTAGTTATTGCTAATAGAAAATTATGTACCCGTGGATTTCATTGTGCTTGATATTGAATGCAATCCGTCTTGTCCTATAATACTTGGTAGGCCTTTCGTATGAACCATAGGTGTAGCTAGTGATATGAAAGAAGGAAATATAAGGATCCAGTTTCCATTAAAGAAAGGGATGGAACACTTCCCAAGGAAGATAATTAAACCACCATATGATCCATATTATAAGAGCCACCTATGGAATTACTTTGAAATATGATAATACTTGAAACTATGCATTATGCCTAGCTAGGGGCATTAAACAATAGCGCTTGTTGGGAGGCAACCCAATAGTTATCTTTTTTGCTTTCATTTTATTTTATTGAGTCAACATGGTTATTGATACTATAATGATTGTGTTTTTGATCTTTTAATTAGTGTTTGTGACAAGTAAAAAATCCTTGGGGTGATTTGGATGATAGTTAAATTGATTTTGTGTAAAAACAGAAACTTTTGCGCCCACTGCTGGAATTCACATTTTTTACTGGAACGTGATAAACTTCTGAAATTTATACACAATATTGAGATACATTTTTTACCATTTTCCTAATTTTTCAGAATTGTTGGAGTTTCATAAGTATGGTTTTAGTTCAGATCATTACAAATTGTTCTGTTTTAGACAGACTCTATTTTTTTATTGCATACTGTGCTTGTTTTTAATGATGTTATAGATTATATAGGGGGGTATAAGTCACGGAGAAGTTATAATATAGTAGGTATTATGCAAGAATAATTATGAATTGGTTCATGACAGTACCTAAGTTTATGGTTTACCGATTATACTAATGGGTCTCAAAAGGTTTTGTTGAGTTTTGTGTGCTGAAGTTTTCAAGTTTTGGGTGAGTTTACGATGGACAAAGGAATAAGAAGCGGCAAGACCCTAAGCTTTGGGATGCCTAAGGCACCCCAAAGGTAATATTCAAGGGATACCCAAGCGTCTAAGCTTGGGGATGCCCCGGATGGCATCCACCTCTTTCGTCCACAATTCATCGGTATGATTACTCGGAGCTATATTTTTATTCATCACATGATATGAGTTTTACTTGGAGTGTCTTGTGCTATAGTTTTATTTTGTTTGTTAGTTTGCCACAATCATTGTTTGCTGGACACACCTTTTTAGAGAGACATGCATTCATCATGATTTGTTAGAATACTCTATGTGCTTCACTTATATCTTTTGAGCTAAGAAGTTACTCATGTGCTTCACTTATATTTTTAGAGCACGACGGTTGTTATATTTTATAGAAATGATTTGCACTCTCATGCTTCACTGCATATGAAACGTGTGATTTAATTATGTTGATGTAGTAATATGAAAGGGTATTGGTTCATGGTCATTGGTTAGTAAAGATATCGATATTAAAGCTTGTTATGTATTATTCATTTAAGTGTATGTCAAGGGATGACAGGGATGTTGGAGCATTTTTATTCCTCGTTGAATCCCTTGTGTTGTTCGAATTGGGGGCGCGCGATGGTTAACTTGTACCAACCTCCTTCCTAGGGGCATGCGAGTAGTACTTTGCTTCGAGGGCTAGTAAAACTTTCACGATAAGTATATGAGTTCTTTATGACTAACGTGAGTTCATGGACTAATACGACACTCCCACCTATCCACATATTGCTAGCCTCTTCGGTATCATGCATTGCCCATTTTCACCTTGAGAATCGGTGCGAACTTAGCCGGTGCTTCCAAATCTCGTGATATGATAGGCTCTAGCACACATAAACCTTATATATCCTTCCTTAAAACAGCCACCATACCTACCTATCAAGGCATTTCCATAACCATTCCGAGATATATTGCCATGCAACCTCCATGGTTACTTTCACATGACTTGTGTGTTCATCATCATATTGCTTTCCATGATCATATAGAGCTGACATGATATTTGTGGCAAAGCCAGCATTCATCATTGTAATACATGTTATGCTAGATCATTGCACATCATGGTACATTGCTAGAGGCATTCATATAGAGTCATATTGTTTCAGTTTATCGGGTTGTAAGAAAAAAGAAGTGTGATGATCATCATTATTAGAGCGTTGTCCTAGCGAGGTAAAGAATGACGGAGACTGATGAGTCCTGCAAAAAGTGGGGATGAGGTTCATGATATTGTACTAAAAATGAGAAAAAGAGAGAAGGGACAATGCTACTATCCTTTTACCACACTTGTGCTTCAAAGTAGCACCATGTTCTTCATAAAGAGGGTCTCCATGATTTGTCATCTTCATGTACTAGTGGGATTTTTTTACATTATAGAACTTGGCTTGTATATTCTGATGACGGGCTTCCTCAAATGCCCGAGGTCTTCATGAGCAAGAAAGTTGGATGCACACCCACTTAGTTTCAGTAGAGAGCTTTCATACACTTATAGCTCTAGTGCATCCGTTGCACGACAATCCCTACTCTTCGCATTGATATCGATTGAAAGGCCTCTCCATTGCCTAACGATCCGCCGAGTTGATGTGATACTTTCTCCACTTTTTTCTTCCCTTATAAACCTCTACCAACATATTCTATACCACCCGTAGTGCTAAGTCCATGTCTCAAGCTCATGTATTGAGTGAAGTTGAAAATGCTGAAGCGGGAAAAAGTATGATACAATTGCTTGGTTTTACACCAGGGTGCTCATGACTTGTGCTTATGTTAGGAAGACAGAGTTATGCCATGCTTACATAATTCAATGAGTAGGGATAACATTCGTTAATCATCATATATTTTGAAGAGTAATGGTTATGTTCTAGTATTCATGAATATTATTATGTTGATATCAATTACTTCATCGTTTCTCAATATTCATATTGTAAGAGATTACATGATAAACATGTTAGGTAGCATTCAACATCAAAAATTCTGTTTTTATTTACCTACTCGAGGACGAGCAGGAATTAAACTTGGGGATACTGATACGTCTCCAACATATCTATAATTTTTTATTGTCTCATGCTATTATATTGTCAATCTTGTATGCTTTATATGCAATTTTATATCATTTTTGGGAACTAACCTATTAACCCAGTGTGTAGTGTCAGTCGTTGTTTTTTGCATGTTTTTGTTTTATAGAATATCGATACCAAATGGAGTCCAAACACGACAAAAAATTTTGACGATTATTTCTGGACCAAAAGAGACCCTGGAAGCTTCGGAGGGAGTCTAGAGGCCAGACGAGAAGGTGACAAGACAACAGGGCACGCCCTGATATCGTGTGGGCCCCTCATGGCTCCGTATGACCTAATTCCAGCGTTATAAATTCCCAAATATTAAAAAAATCAAAAGCACCAACGAAACAACTTTTCCGCCGTCGCAAGTCTCTGTTCTTTCGTGATCCCATCTGGAGGCCTTCGTCGGTACTCTGCCGGAAGGGGAATCGATCACGGAGGGCTTCTACATCAACCTTGTTGCACCTCCGATGATGTGTGAGTAGTTCCCTAGAGGACCTATGGGTCCATAGCAGTATCTAGATGGCTCTCTCTCGCTTGATCTTCAATACAATGTTCTCTTCGGAGATCGATTCGATGAATTGTGGGTTTATGATCAGATTATTCATTGAAAGTAATTGAGTTATTTCTGAACTTTATTATGTGTGATTATTATAGCTATGTAATGCTTTCCGATCTATAAGTTGTCTTTTGTGATGCCCCCGGCTTAATCGTGCACTAATGATACACGCAAATGCACACGATCAAGCCTAAGGACTCACTTGAAGATATCACAACACAACTCTAAAACATAAATAAAGTCATACAAGCTTTATATTACAAGCCAGGGGCCTCGGGAGCTTGAATAAATAAGCTCGCGTACAAGCGTCAGCGGAAGCATCAAATATCTGAGTACAGACATAAAAGAGAAACAGATAAGCCTTAAGAAGGCGGGGCAAAAGAAACACTATGGTCGAAAAGGCGCAGGCCTCCTGCCTGGGACCCTCCGATCCTACTCCTGGTCGTCGGCAAGCTCGTCGTAGTATCCACCCTCAGGGTAGTAGCAGTGATCGTCGACAAGGGCAGCTAGCTCCGGGACTCCGTCATCTGGTCGCATCAAAAGGATATAGGGAAAAAGAGGAAGCAAAGCAACCGTGAGTACTCATCCGAAGTACTCAGCAAGCAAGGATCTACACTACATATGCAACATTATCAAAGGAAAGCTGTATATGTGGGCTGGGCTACAGAAATGCCAGAATAGAGGGAAGGCCTAGTCCTATCGAAGACTAGCATCTTCAGCGGTCTTGCAGCATTAGAAGAGTGTAGATCAGCACAACATAAAGTAGTAGTAGTGTTAAGTATCAACCTCGGCCAGAGATCCTTTCTCGACTCCCTACGAGAAAGTAATCCTAGAGCCCTACTATCCATTTCTCATCATAAGTATCCAGTTCTAGTTGTATCGATCGGGATACAACTCCGAGCGTCCGTTACCGAGGATCCGGCTATGCATAGATTAGTTCTTCCCTGCAGGGGTGCACCAACTTACGCACCACGCTCGATTAACTCCGGACAGACACACTTTTCTGGGTCATGCCCGGCCTCGGCCAAACGATATGCCGCAACCCGACCTAGGCTTAACAGAGAGGTCAGCACGCCGGACTAAACCTATGCCCCCAGGGGTCTTGGGCCGTCGCCTCGGGAACCCCTGCACGGTACGTTCACGGCCGAGAGCAGACCTGGCAACCCACACTATCGAGGAGGTTGCTTCACGCAGTCCAACTCGGTGTGCGCCACTCAGTCGTTGACGTCCATTAAGCTTTGGCTGATGCATACGACGCAGAGTGCCCATAACTGTTCCCACGTGATGGTTAGTGCTATCGGGCCAGAGGCCCACTCGGATCAAATATCCAAACCATTAGTGTATTGGGGGTGTGCGGTAACGAGCAGAGACTCACGATCGATGTGACCCCGTTGCCCCGTCTCGAGGACTTGCTGCAAGGGCTAAGAATGCCCGGCCGCGCCTCGTAATTATCTCGCGGGCACCCTCCAGGTCAACCCGTCTCCACATCACTCGCATCACATGCTCGCGCGGGTGCCCCTTAGGGCCGACCCGACTTTATCATAGTTCATGGTTAAAGTCATAGTAACTGTGTGTCCAAACACCAGGGGGAAACCCAAGGAATCACCCTCGATGGATTCCACCTGATGTAGTCGTCAAGGTGAACTTAGGAGGAATCATCCTCGAGGTTCACACTTGAGGTGTTGCACAACGGCGTCGTTATCAGGAGTGGTGAAGGAGGAATCACCCTCGATGACCACGACCGAATAGCTACTCTACAGAGTTAACATCAGAAGTGCTAAACAAGGTATCACCCTCGGCACTCGATAGTAACGCTGCAGTGTCGTACAGATAAAAGGGATGTGATGTGCGGTGTTGGGGCCTGGTCGTCGAGTCTTCCGATGATCCAGCGGGGCATCTAGGACAAGTGGGGTCATTGGGGTTCATTAACCAACCTGTTCTAAGCAGTTTAGGATAAGCAGGTAATTATCAAAAGCAGGTTACAAAATCAGGTCATGCATCAGAATAGGTAAAGCAGTAACAACAGCAATTCTAATGCAAGCACTAGAGAGAAGAGAATAGGCGATATAGGCATGCTCAAGGGGGGTGCTTGCCTGGAAGCTTTGCGGCAAAGATCTGGTCGTCAGGGGCGTAGTCGATCTCCGGAGATGCGTCGGCCTTGGGGGCTACGTCGGTGTCGGGGTCTACCGAGAGAGAAGAGGGGGAGGAAACAGATAAATACACAGCAATCATATGCAACACAGAGCATGCTACGCTAACGTGCCGTGCAGGGTTGCCTAAAGACATGTCTAAATCATTTTAGTTATTTTAGGATTTAAGTTGGAATTATTACCCGGTGTATATGCACTATTCATCTACCGGAAACAGGCTAAAAGTTGTGGGTTCACATCCATAGAGGGTCCCGACACGGAAACAGATAGCACGGTCGGCTTAGTCTCGTCGTTCTGAGCAACTTTCATGTATAAAGTTTTTCCATCCGAGCTACGGTTTAATTTCTATGATTTTTTAAAGGATTTAAACATTTTCTGGAATTATTCTAATTAGCAGAAATGATATATGACGTCAGCATGACGTGGGGATGACATCAGCAGTCAATAGACTCGCTTACCAGGTCAAACCTGACCAGTGGGTCCCACCTGTCATAGACTGCGGGGCTAATAGAGTTTTATTTTAACTAAACAGAGTTAATTAGCTACTGGACCCCACCTGTCAGAGACTAATTAACTTTTAATTATAAAAATGTTTTAATTAACTAAAAATGCGGTGGGGCCCGCATGTCAGTGACTCTGGGCTGCCCAGTCAGCACGTTGACTGGGTCAACCCAGTCAACGAGGCCCCTGGGCCCACTGGTAGTGACCCTGGGGGTAGCTCCGGGTGTGCCACATCAGCGACGGCCGGCGGTTCGCCTGTGGTGATGCAAAAACGCGGCGGAGGGCCTTGGGTGTCGCTGGAAAACCACTACGGAGGGCCGTTCGGCGCGCGGCTAGGCTCATTCGAACGGGCACTCGCCCGCGCGTCGATCTGTGGAGGCGGTTTGGCCGAAAACGGCTGGAGACGGCGAAGGCTAGCGGCGGAGGCGGCGCCGGAGTTCGGGCGTCAGTGGATCCAGCGATACACGACCCGGCAGAGCAAGCTAGCTAGCACTACAGGGCCCTACGCGCATGTTGAGCATGACTATGAGCTCGGACAAGCTCATCGGCGAGCGTAGGCACGGCGAGGAGCTCGACAGCGGCGCTGTGTTCGGCCACAGCAGAAACTACGAACTACGGGCGCAACAAACAAAAGGAGGAGAAGGGAGAGGTGACGGAGCTCACCGAGCTGCTCACACGGAGGCCCTTGGAGGTTTAGGAGCAGCAGGAGTCGCCGGAGAGTAGGAAGATCACCGGCGACCGAAGCAAAAGGGGCGGCTCGATCCAGGCGATGCAGAGCTCGCCTGCTCGCGCGCATGGTCGAGGCCGGGGTAGTCGAGGACGGCGGAGTCGACGGACAGGTCGGCGAGGCGAGGTGGTGGCTGTGGCCGCAGTGACGACGGAGGATGGCGGCGATGGCGCTCGGCCAGTGGGGAAAAGAGAGAGGGGCGAGCGCTGGGGAAGGGGAAGAATGGCGAGGGAGGCCAGGGCGAATGGACAAGGCCTTGGCCTTATCCCCTCACGTCGGTGGGCGTCGGTGCCGTCACGCTGTCGTTGTTTCACCGGCGCGGCCACGGGCGTGGCGACACGCACAGGAGAGAGAGTGGGAGGAGAGAGAGATGGGCCGGCCTCAGGCACTGTGCACTTAGGCCCAGTGCACAGTGGCCTTTTTCCTTTTTCTTTTCCAGCTTTCTGCTTCTTCTTTTTCAGAGAGGGTTTTGCAATATTTTGAGCCACCAAATGATTTTGTAAAAATGTGAAACTTGGTCACATAAGTACATTGGAATATTCTGCACTGCCACAAAAAGTTTGGGGTAATTTTGGAATCCTTTTGGATTTTTCAAAAATGGAAATGGCATTAACAGTGTTGTTTTGGCTCTGTTTTAAATGCTTAGGCCCATTTTGAATTGATGATGATGTTGTATTCCTTAACAGCAAATGGTTTTGGAATATTTGCTAGAAGGTGAACATTTTTCCAGCAATTTGTGAACCACTTTATTTTGCACTTGAATTTGAATTGATTTTCAGAGAGAAATTTGAATTGAGTTGAGCTAACACTGTGATCAAGCATTGCGTAGATTATGACTTGACATGTTTAATAGAGAGTCACAGTGCTAGGTTACATAGGGGTGTTACAAATTCTCCTCCTCTAAAAAAAATTCTCGTCCCGAGAATTCAGGTGGTAGAAGAAAAGAGGTCGGGGTATTCCGTTCGAAGATGATCCTTGCGTTCCCAAGTGGCTTCATCTTCTGTATGATTTGACCACTGCACTTCGAGGAACTTGGTCGTCCTATGATGGGTTCGACGTTCAGCTTCATCGAGAATGCGGATCGGATGCTCCTTATAAGATAGGTCATCTTGCAATTCGAGCATCTCGTGATCCACTGCTCGGTGCGGAGACTCCTTGAAGGAACGACGAAGTTGCGACACATGGAAGACGTCGTGGATATGAGAGAATTGCGGTGGCAACTCCAGCTTATAAGCCACCTGACCATGTCTTGCAACAATGCTGAAAGGCCCAATGTAGCGTGGAGCTAACTTGCCCTTGATCCCGAAGCGGTGAGTGCCCTTCATAGGAGTGACACGCAAATAAGCTTGATCACCAGGTTGATAAGTCAAACCCGATCGTTTGCGATCATAGTTGCTCTTCTGGCGGTCCTGAGCCGCCTTGAGATTTTCTCGAACGATACGGACTTGCTCTTCGGCGTGTTGAATAATATCCGGACCCACGAGCGGTAGTTCCCCAGTTTCTGACCAATTCAGAGGGGTTCGACATTTAAGCCCATAAAGTACTTCGAAGGGGGCCATTTTTAAGCTGGCTTGATAACTGTTGTTATATGAGAATTCCGCATAAGGAAGAGATTCTTCCCACTTCTTGCCAAAAGATATAACACAAGCTCGCAGCATATCTTCAAGCACTTGATTGATTCGCTCGACTTGGCCTTGGGATTGGGGGTGATAAGCTGAACTCCAGGTAATATGAGTTCCCATAGACCCTTGGAAACTTTCCTAGAACTTTGAGGTGAAAAGACCGCCACGGTCCGAACTAATCTCCTTCGGAATGCCGTGGAGTGAAACAATTCTGGAGATATATAGCTCTGCTAACTGACTAGCAGTGATAGTTTCTTTGACAGGCAGAAAGTGTGCAACTTTAGAAAGGTGGTCAACGACGACAAGAATAGCATCATGACCCTTCTGTGGCTTGGGAAGGCCAGTAATGAAATCCATTTGAACCTTATCCCATTTCCATAGAGGAATAGGAAGGGGTTGCAGAATTCTAGCAGGCTTCTGATGTTCTGCTTTAACGCGACGGCAAACGTCACATTCAGCAACGTATCGAGCGATATCCTGCTTCATTTTGGACCACCAGTACCTTTGACAGAGATCACGATACATCTTGGTGCTACCCGCATGAATAGACAGCGGTGTATCATGTGCCTCCTTCATGACCTTGTCAGTCATAAGCTCGAAGCGAGGTACCACAATGCGGTCTCTGAAATACAGGGTTCCATCTTCAGATAGCGAGAAATCCCTGTACTTTTCCAGGTGAAGATCTTTCTTCATCAGATCAATTTCAGCATCTTTAGCTTGCGCATTCTTAACAGCTTTCTCAAGATCTGGCTGTACCACAAGGTTATTAAGAGAACCCTGGGGAACAATACGCAGATTTAGTTTGCGCAGTTCTTCATAAAGACGAGGTTGAGCTCGCCTAACCATGAGGTTGTTACAATAGGACTTGCGGCTTAAGGCATCAGCCATGACATTAGCCTTGCCAGGGGTATATGAAATACCACAGTCATAGTCCGTAATTGTTTCCAACCATCGCTGTTGACGGAGATTAAGATCCGCTGAGTAAACAAGTACTTCAGACTCTGGTGATCAGTACAAATCTCACAACGATTACCAAGAAGGTAATGCCACCACAGTTTCAATGCATAGATCACTGCAGCAAGTTCAAGATCATGCACTGGATAATTTTCTTCATGTGGACGCAATTGACGCGAAGCATAAACAATTAATCTTCGTTCTTGCATTAGGACATAGCCTAATCCCTGACGAGAGGCGTCGCAATATATCACAAAGTCTTTGCGGGAATCCGGAGGAGCAAGCACTAGAGCAGAAATCAGCTTGTCCTTGAGAGTCTGGAAGCTTTCCTGACATTTGTCTGTCCACTCAAACTTAACGCCTTTGTGAAACAGATTAGTCAGAGGCTTAGCAATCTTGGAAAAGTTCTCGACAAATCGACGGCAATAGCTTGCTAGGCCGAGAAAACTTCTCACTTGCTTGACGTTCTTCAGAGGAGTCCAGTCAAGAATAGCCTGAACTCGTTCCGGGTTAACAGCAATTCCATCCTTGGAAATCACATGTCCAAGGTAGGTTACTTCAGAAAGCCAGAATTCACATTTGGAATACTTGGCATCGAGCTGGTGTTCTCGGAGATCCACAATCTTGAAGAAAGGGGGGGTAATTTCAGAACTCCGGGTGGATGTGATCACGAGAACCTAATGTTGAAGTTAGTAAAATTTTAACCCGAAAGAAAGAGAGATCAGAGTCCCAGAGTAAAGACGAGGAATAAAAGATCCTAATACCACCCAATTGGCGACATGGGCCCGTAAGCCACACAACCAAGTTAGTAAAACAGTTTTTACGACTAGACTCAATTGCGGCCAAGGAGTTGGAAAGGGGGTTCCTACAGGCAGTCGGCTCTGATACGAACCTGTGACGCCCCCGGCTTAATCGTGCACTAATCATACACGCAAATGCACACGATCAAGCCTAAGGACTCACTTTAAGATATCACAACACAACTCTAAAACATAAATAAAGTCATACAAGCTTTATATTACAAGCCAGGGGCCTCGAGGGCTCAAATACATAAGCTCGCGTACAAGTGTCAGCGGAAGCATCAGATATCTGAGTACAGATATAAAAGAGAAACAGATAAGCCTTAAGAAGGCGGGGCAAAAGAAACACTACGGTCGAAAAGGCGCAGGCCTCCTGCCTGGGACCCTCCGATCCTACTCCTGGTCATCGGCAAGCTCGTAGTAGTATTCACCCTCGGGGTAGTAGCAGTGATCGTCGACAAGGGCAGCTGGTTCCGGGACTCCGTCATCTGGTCGCATCAAAAGGATATGGGGAAAAAGAGGAAGCAAAGCAACCGTGAGTACTCATCCGAAGTACTCAGCAAGCAAGGATCTACACTACATATGCAACATTACCAAAGAAAGGCTGTATATGTGGACTGGGCTGCAGAAATGCCAGAATAGAGGGAACGCCTAGTCCTATTGAAGACTAGCATCTTCAGCGGTCTTGCAGCATTAGAAGAGTGTAGATCAGCACAACATAAAGTAGTAGTAGTAGTGTTAAGTATCAACCTCGGCCAGAGATCCTTTCTCGACTCCCTGCGAGAAAGTAATCCTAGAGCCCTACTATACATTTCTCATCATAAGTATCCAGTTCTAGTTGTATCGATCGGGATACAACTCCGAGCGTCCGTTACTGAGGATCCGGCTATGCATAGATTAGTTCTTCCCTACAGGGGTGCACCAACTTACCCACCACGCTCGATTAACTATGGCCGGACACACTTTTCTGGGTCATGCCTGGCCTCGGCCAAACGATACGCCGCAACCCGACCTAGGCTTAACAGAGAGGTCAGCACACCGGACTAAACCTATGCCCCCAGGGGTCTTGGGCCGTCGCCCCGGGAACTCCTGCACGTTACGTTCACGGCCGAGAGCAGACCTGGCAACCCACACTATCAAGGTGGTTGCTTCACGCAGTCCAACTCGGTGCGCGCCGCTCAGTCGCTGACGTCCATTAAGCTTCGGCTGATGCATACGACGCAGAGTGCCCATAACTGTTCCCACGTGATGGTTAGTGCTATCGGGCCAGGGGCCCATTCGGATCACATATCCAAACCGTTAGTGTATTGGGGGTGTGCGGTAACGAGCAGAGACTCACGATCGATGTGACCCCGTCGCCTCGTCTCGAGGACTTGCTGCAAGGACTAAGAATGCCCGGCCGCGCCTCGTAATTATCTCGCGGGCACCCTCCAAGTCAACCCGTCTCCACATCACTCGCATCACATGCTCGCGCGGGTACCCCTTAGGGCCGACCCGACTTTATAATAGTTCATGGTTAAAGTCATAGTAACTGTGTGTCCAAACACCAGGGGGAAACCCAAGGAATCACCCTCGATGGATTCCACCTGATGTAGTCGTCAAGGTGAACTTAGGAGGAATCATCCTCGAGGTTCACACTTGAGGTGTTGCACGACGGCGTCATTATCGGGAGTGGTGAAGGAGGAATCACCCTCGATGACCACGAACGAATAGCTACTCTACAGAGTTAACATCAGAAGTGCTAAACGAGGTATCACCCTCGGCACTTGATAGTAACGCTGCAGTGTCGTACAGATAAAAGGGATGTGATGTGCGGTGCTGGGGCCTGGTCGTCGAGTCTTCCGATGATCCAGCGGGGCATCTAGGACAAGTGGGGTCACTGGGGTTCATTAACCAGCCTATTCTGAGCAGTTTAGGATAAGCAAGTAATTATCAAAAGCAGGTTACAAAATCAGGTCATGCATCAGAATAGGTAAAGCAGTAACAACAGCAATTCTAATGCAAGCACTAGAGAGAAGAGAATAGGCGATATAGGCATGCTCAAGGGGGGTGCTTGCCTGGAAGCTTTGCGGCAAAGATCTAGTCATCAGGGGCGTAGTCGATCTCCGGAGTTGCGTCGGCCTCGGGGACTACGTCGGTGTCGGGGTCTACTGAGAGAGAAGAGGGGGAGGAAACAGATAAATACACATCAATCATATGCAACACAGAGCATGCTACGCTAACGTGCAGTGCAGGGTTGCCTAAAGACATGTCTAAATCATTTTAGTTATTTTAGGATTTAAGTTGGAATTATTACCCGGTGTATATGCACTATTCATCTACCGAAAACAGGCTAAAAGTTGCGGGTTCACATCCATAGAGGGTCCCGACACGGAAACAGATAGCACAGTCGGCTTAGTCTCGTCGTTTTGAGCAACTTTCATGTATAAAGTTTTTCCATCCGAGCTACGGTTTAATTTCTATGATTTTTTAAAGTATTTAAACATTTTCTGGAATTATTCTAATTAGCAGAAATGATATATGACGTCAGCATGACGTGGGGATGACGTCAGCAGTCAACAGACTCGCTGACCAGGTCAAACCTGACCAGTGGGTCCCACCTGTCATAGACTGCGGGGCTAATAGAGTTTTATTTTAACTAAACAGAGTTAATTAGCTACTGGACCCCACCAGTCAGTGACTAATTAACTTTTAATTATAAAAATGTTTTAATTAACTAAAAATGCGGTGGGGCCCGCATGTCAGTGACTCTGGGCTGCCCAGTCAGCACATTGACTGAGTCAACCCAGTCAACGGGGCCCCTGGGCCCACTGGCAATGACCCTGGGGGTGGCCTCAGGTGTGCCACGTCGGCGGCGGCCGGCGGTTCGCCGACGGCGACGCAAAAATGCGGTAGAGGGCCTCGGGTGTCGCCGGAAAACCACTACGGAGGGCCGTTCGGCGCGCGGCTAGGCTCATTCGAACGGGCACTCGCCTGCACGTCGATCTGTGGCAGCGGTTTGGTCGGAAACGGCCGGAGACGGCGGCGGCTAGCGGTGGAGGCGGCGCCGGAGTTCGGGCGTCAGCGGATCCGGCGATACACGGCCCGGCAAAGCAAGCTAGCTAGCGCTACGTGGCCCTACGTGCGTGCTGAGCATGACTATGAGCTCGGACGAGCTCATTGGCGAGCGTGGTCACGGCGAGGAGCTCGACGGCGGCGCTGTGTTCGGCCACAGCAGAAACTACGAACTATGGGCGCAGCAAACTAAAGGAGGAGAAGGGAGAGGTGACGGAGCTCACCGAGCGGCTCACACGGAGGCCCTTGGAGGTTTAGGAGCAACATGAGTCGCCGGAGAGGAAGAAGATTGCCGGTGACCGAAGCTAAAGGGGCGGCTCGATCCAGGCGATTCAGAGCTCGCCTGCTCGCGCGCATGGTCGAGGCCGGGGTAGTCGAGGACGGCGGAGTCGATGGACAGGTCGGCGTGGCGAGGTGGTGGCTGTGGCCGCGGTGACGACGGAGGACGGCGGCGATGGCGCTCGGCCAGTGGGGAAAAGAGAGAGGGGCGAGTGCTGGGGAAGGGGAAGAATGGCGAGGGAGGCCAGGGGGAATGGACGAGGCTGTGGCCTTATCCCCTCGCATCGGTGGGTGTCAGTGGCGTCGCGCTGTCGTTGTTTCATCGGCGCTCGCCGGCGCGGCCACGGGCGTGGCGACACGCACATGAGAGAGAGCGGGAGGAGAGAGAGATGGGCCGGCCTCAGGCACTGTGCACTTAGGCCGAGTGCACAGTGGCCTTTTTCCTTTTTCTTTTCCAGCTTTCTGCTTCTTCTTTTTCAGAGAGGGTTTTGCAATATTTTGAGCCACCAAATGATTTTGTAAAAATGTGAAACTTGGTCACATAAGTACATTGGAATATTCTGCACTGCCACAAAAAGTTTGGGGTAATTTTGGAATCCTTTTGGATTTTTCAAAAATGGAAATGGCATTAACAATGCTGTTTTGGCTCTGTTTTAAATGCTTAGGCCCATTTTGAATTGATGATGATGTTGTATTCCTTAACAGCAAATGGTTTTGGAATATTTGTTAGAAAGTGAACATTTTTCCAGCAATTTTTGAACCACTTTATTTTGCACTTGAATTTGAATTGATTTTCAGAGAGAATTTTGAATTGAGTTGAGCTAACACTGTGATCAAGCATTGCATAGATGATGACTTGGCATGTTTAACAGAGAGTCACAGTGCTAGGTTATATAGGGGTGTTACATCTTTGGCCAAGATGATAAGTAGACCTTCACTGGAAGTGGTGCATAGTAGTAGGTTCAATCTTGCGGTGTCCTCACTCTGTGACAAGATTGGTAGCGAGACATGTATTTGTATTGTGCTACTAAAGATAAACGATGAGGTTTCATCACATTGATTGGTTTTGTTCTGTCTACATTATGTCATCATGCTCAAAGCATTACTATGTTTGTCATGAACTTAATACCTAGATGGGCAAGCATAGAAGCGCTCTCGAAGTGAAGTAATAGTAGTAGATGGAGAATCATTTCGGTCTACTTGTCACAGACGTAATGCCTATGTACTGATTATGCCATGAAGAACACATCATAACTATGCGTTTTTCTATTAATTGTCCAACAGTAATCTGTGTACCCACCGTTTGTTATGTTCTTGAGAGAGATGCCTCTAGTGAAAGTTATGGCCCTCGGGTCTATTTAAATCATATTACTAAAACCCTAAATATCTTGTTGCAATTTATTTACTTTTATTTTACTTTGCAGTTTATATATCTCCTACTATCAGATTTGATCCTTGCAATTAACGAGTACAAGGTGATTGACAACCTTCTTGCCCGTGTTGGGTGCAAGTATTTGCTCTTGTGTGTGTAGGTACCACTAAAGGTCGTTTGCTTAGATCTTCTATTGGTTTGATAAACCTTGGTTCTTTACTGATGAAAATACTTTTTACTACTATACTACTTCACCCTTCCTCTTCCCAACGGCTATCACAAGTAGCACTTGTGGTCACATTACGGGCGATCTGGGGGGCTCGAAGGAAGGCTCTACAAAAAGGCATATTTCAAAGTCCCCATGAGATCAATGGCTTCATCACGTCTTACCTGGAGGAAATTCAAATGATGGCAGCACCTTCTCGAGTCGCTTCCACTTCGGTTGCACCAGCTAATAACAGGTGGTTACCTCCTCAAGTAAGCGTTGATACTGTTGTGGGGCGGAGTGAAACTCATGGGGCAGTGGCGGCAATCAACAGAGATCAAGATGGGATGTTCCAAGAAGCATCGACAATTGTCTTCCCAACTATTTCATGCCCAAACACACTTGAAGCTATGACAGTAAAAGAGGCATTGGCTCAGTCAGAGGATCTTACATGTGTCCACTGGTTGTAAGATCGTGGTCTACGAAGTCAAAAGCAGAAGTTGTGCACGATACAGTGCAATCATTCGGGGAATTAAAGAATGTGTTAGTATCTTTATTTAATGTAATATAGTCGATGAATTTAGAAGCTCAAACTATTGCTCAGAGTCCAGTGAAGCATGCGTTAGTTTTAGGGCCTGACCATCATGCTTGGTAGATCATTCCGATGAATTTTTTTTCGTCTTTGTAAACTTCGTGACGAATTAATAAAGCTTCCCCAGATTGTAACCGGTGGCAAAATTTCGTGTTTTTACCTTTTTCTGAAACTTGTTCGAGATCTGACCCTAATTCGTAAAAGTTTCAGTATCTGACCCTTTTGCTACCATCAGGGTCCATGGCGGTAGGGTGTAACAGCCTACCGCCAAGGACCTTGGCGGTAGGAAACATCCCTACCGCCAAACAGGCTGGCGGTAGACTGTACAACCCTACCGCCAAGGACCTTGGCGGTAGGAAACATCCCTACCGCCAAACAGGCTGGCGGTAGACTGTACAACCCTACCGCCAAGGTGCCCGGCGGTAGGTGCGAGCATGCACTGTGTTCTATACTTAGAAAAAAATTACGATAGGGTGTGCAACCCTACCACCGGGGACCTTGGCGGTAGGCTGTAAGAAAAAGATCAGATCCCAATTTTTTTACGAATTAGGGTCAAATCTCGAAAAAGTTTCAAAAAGTCGAAACACAAAATTTAGCCGTAACCGGTGCACCTGCCGAACGCCCGCATCAACGTGGGCCTAACCTGTCAACGAAACTGCGACAGCTGTACTGGGCGGTACGCGTACACCATTGCCGGAAAAAGAGACAAATGAAGGGCGAAGCGCAGAGGGTTGACATGTCAGCGGCACGAGTAGGGGTGGGCACTATCACACCGAAAACCGAAAAACCAAACCGAATCGAACCGATTTAACCGATTTGTCTGTTTATTCGGTGTACGGTTCTTCGGTTTGGTGGCAACTTTGTTTGCTATTCGGTGTTCGGTGTATATTCGGTTTTCAGCGATCACAAACCGTAATCACCGAACAAACCGATATTAATGAGATGGTCGTACCTGACTGTTTTTCTTGAGCGGCTGAGCGCAGCCCATTTGTCCTTCGGTCCAACATGGCAACACCCCCTGATTTATATCTAGTAATGTAATCACGCGTCCATAAACCTAGCCATTGCCCATCTCTCCATCACTCATCCATTCATCAGACGACGCCCTCTCCTCTCCAACCTTAGGCGCACGATCATCAACTCATTGAGCAGGCTCTGGCGAGTCGGCGCTCGGCAATCAGCAACAAATCCGTTTGTCGCGACGGACATAAGCCATCCGCTCATAAGTACATCTCTGGCTTCTACAAGTTCTAATCTCTCATATCTCAATAGCAGTAGCTAGTACACCAGTACGCATACTCCATGCTAGTGATTAGCTTTGATCTACTAGGAATATTTTAGTATTGTTTTGCATGAAACGATTGTGATAAGCTAGTGTATCCTTACAACAAGTATTTATACGATTTCCATCCATGGATCTTCTTGTGTACATGTGCAGTGTGCGTGGCTAATGGAACAAATTATTACTAGTCAATGGTTTAGTGCATGTGTTTCTGATCCATATATTGTTAGACATAAGCCAAGACGCGCTAGACTTCAGCCAAGAAACGATCGAATCGATGGCTAGCCCTACAAGCTCACGTACGTACGTGAGTACGTACTGGCATCATACGGCGGCCGGGAAATCAATCAACCTGCCTGTGTGCTAACTTTCTTAGGCTAGCTTGCACTTGTACGTGTATAGCTCCTGGGTTGAATCGAGGTTGCTTAGCTCTTGTGATTATTTTTTGCATTTTGTGCAATGCGAATCACTGCTCATGAGTCGTGGTTCTTAGACTGATGGGTGCATGTACTTCGGTTTTTCGGTTAACCGAATAAACCGAACCAATATATTTTTGTTAATATGGTTCGGTGGCTAATTTTTGTGTGATTATTTCGGTTGTCATTTCTCCAAAACCGAAATTATAAAAAACCGAATAAACCAAACCGTATTAACCATATTAACCGAATGCCGAGCCCTAGGCACGAGGCGGGCGAACTAGAAAGACCCAACCGTGGTCGGCCGTCCCATCCATCGCCTTCTCCTCCTCCGACTTCCACGCCACCGATTACTCCCGCCTCTCGCTCCTCTGGTCTGGGCAACGCCAACGCCAACGCGACGCGACGCGAGCCTCTCTCTCTCTCTTTCCGATAGAGCTCGCGACCATTTCCACCTCTCGCCTCCCTCCCTCCCTCCCTCCACCTAACCTAACGCCCACCAAATCGCTCGTCAAACGCTAGGATCCAAGAAAAGGGGGGGTGGACCGATTTCGCTCCCCTTTTCTTCTCTCTCTCTCTCTCGGCCGGAGGGGAGGGAATCGAGGGCGGCCATGGACGCGCCGGCGTCGGCCTCCTCGCCGGTGGAGTTCCTGCTCCGGCGCCCCACGCCGAGGCGGAGGAGGCTGCCGCTGGCCGGCGCCTTCTTTGCGCCCACCGCCCTCGCCGGCGCCTCGCTGCTCCGCGCGCTCGCCTCGCTCGCCGCCGGGCTGCTCGCCGCGCCGCGCCCGCCGTCGCAGCCGCGGAACTTCGCCGCACTCGCGCGCCGCCTCGTGCTGCTCAGCGCACTCCTCGACTCGCTCCTCCTCGACGCGCCGGACCGCTTCTCCGACGCCGCCAACCTCTGCTTCCGCGAGCTCTACGTCGTGCTCTTCCGCGCCGACCTGCTCGTCTCCTACGTCGCCTCCGCCGGCCGCGCGTGGGCACTGCTCCGGGGCGCCCACCTCGCCGCCTCCTTCCGCGACCTCGACGCCGAGCTCGCCGTCGTCCTCGACGTCATCCCCGCCGCCTCTATCCGCCTCTCGCACGACGCGGCCGGCCACCTCGACCTCCTCCGCTCCCAGTGCCGCCGCCGAGCGCCCTCCCAGTACCACGACCCCGACGAGGCTGCGCTCCGCGACCGCCTCCTCGCCGCCGTCCAACAGTTCGAGCTCGGACAGCCGCCTGATACCGCTCCGCTCAAATCGCTCCTCTCCGACATCGGCATCTCTGACGCCGCATCTTGCCAAGCTGAAATCGACTACCTTGAGGAACAAATCTTGAGTCAAGAAGAGGATACCGACCTCCTGCTCGTCGGTGGTGTTCTCGCCTTGCTCCGCTACAGCTTCTTCTCGCAGTTCGACCCTGGCAACGCAAAGGCGGCCCGGTATTGGCCGTCGGCGGGAAACTTGCAGCGGCTTCCATCGTGGGGCGGCTGCGACGACACCTCCTTCTCGGTGCCCAAGGAGTTCTCCTGCCCGATTTCTTTGGATTTGATGCGCGACCCTGTGGTGGCGTCCACCGGCCAGACGTATGACCGGCCATCAATCATACAGTGGATCGGGGAGGGCCATTCCACCTGCCCAAATTCAGGGCAGGCATTGGCAGACAACCGCCTTGTGCCGAATCGTGCACTCCGCAGTTTGATTTCACAGTGGTGTGGGGTGTATTGTTTCCAGTATGATTCCCCAGAGAGCAACGAGGGGATGGCCGAATGCGTCGCCACTGCGTGCAGCAGCAAGGCGGCAATCGAGGCGAATAAGGCCACAGCCAGAATTCTGGTCAGGATGCTGGTTGAGAATTCAGATAGCTCAAAGGCAGTCGCTGCCAAGGAAATTAGGTTGCTGGCCAAGGCTGGGAAGCAGAGCAGAGCGTTCATCGCCGAGCTCGGTGCAATCCCGTTGCTCTGCAGGCTGCTCCTGTCATCAGATCAGATAGCACAAGAGAACGCAGTGACGGCACTGCTCAATCTCTCCATTTACGAGCCGAACAAAACGCGGATTATGGAACAGGAGGGTTGCTTGTGGCTTATCGTCAGCGTGTTGCAGAATGGCTGGACTACAGAGGCCAGAGAGAATGCAGCAGCAACTCTGTTTAGTCTCTCCGTGGTCCATGATTACAAGAAGATGATCATGAATGAGCCAGGGGCTCTGGAGAAGCTGGCTTGTATGCTGAAAAAAGGGACGCCAAGGGGGAGGAAAGATGCAGTGATGGCACTTTTCAACCTCTCAACTCATGCAGAAAGCTCAGCTCGGATGCTTGAGTCAAGTGCAGTTGTAGCTTTAATCGAGTCACTGAGGAACGACACCGTGTCGGAGGAAGCTGCTGGTGCTCTGGCTCTGCTCATGAAACAGCCTTCTGTTGTGCATCTCGTTGGGAGCTCAGAAACTGTGATCAGTAGCCTCGTTGGATTAATGAGACGGGGAACTCCAAAGGGCAAGGAGAATGCAGTGTCCGCTCTGTACGAGATATGTCGTCGTGGTGGCTCAACATTGGTGCGGAGAGTAGCAAAGATTCCGGGGTTGAATACGGTAATACAGAACATCATGCTCACTGGAACAAAGCGCGCCAAGAAGAAAGCAAGCTTGATCGTCAAGATGTGCCAAAGAAGCCAAATGCCGTCAGCAATGTCGCTAGGGACTAGCTTGAGGGTGGTTGATCATTCTTTGGTAGGTAACAGCTCATTGAGGCGTGCTGCGAGCTTTGGCAGTGGAGAGTTGTCGAACCCCGTTTCGATATCAGTGCACGTGCCCTAGGTAATCGCCTTCCAATTGGGCAGCCCCATATATGTCTGGCCAGTTTTGTCCAAAAGTTCTTTCATTGCATATGCTCAAAATGAAGGTATACAACATTTAATCTAAAGGAACTAATACTTGCAATATACTATCACATGTGCCTGTGTCTGTGTGTGGGAAATGTGGATAACTGAAGTATATAATCGATGTACATGTAGAACTTCAGCTTGATGTTTCGTTTGAAGCTTGGAAGTTGTTCTGTTTTTGTTCCATTTTTCAAAACACTATGCTACTTGTTGTAAACTAGCCGGATAATAATTTGTACAGTAGCTTGTATTGAGGCAGCAATGGAAGGGATTGTAATGTACAGTACTACGTAAGTTATAGTTACAGAGACTTGCCCATTGGCAAGGAAAAATATCTTGGTGGGGCACTGCACGCAAGCGCATCCCCAAAGCACACCGCAAATCTTTTGACTTGCTGGTGATCTTGGTATGCTGAAGCCTTTGGAAACAAAGGAACGACCGTGTGTTTCGCAATGCAGCTAGTTTGATGAGTGGTGTTTCGCAATGCAGCTAGTTTGATGAGTGCTACGGACCTGGTAACAAAAATCTTTGAGGAGCTACGTATGTGGACCCCAGCGGGAGGGAGAGGAGTAAGCGTGTGGTGTGAGTAGTAGCCTTGGGTGGCAGGAGTAGGAGCTGGAGTGGTAATTTGCCTTAGCCGTTCTGTGGCTTTCAGGCTTCCTAATCTTGTACATACTTTTTCTATTTTTTATGAAGCTATGGTACGCAATTTATGTGCTCTAAAAAAAATATATCAAGTAGTATAGCTTTGTAGAAGAGATCTGGGTCCAACTTTTTACCCCAGAAGGAGCTTTTTGAAGATTAGGTATCTTTATTCGATGTCATCAACCTATTATTGGAAGTGACCCATCTACATGTCATGCTCATTGTATGGAGGTGCAAAGACCAACAAGATATTAAAAGGGAAGATGCTAAGGCCTTTCCCCAGTGTTCCAAGGTGTACATGTGCTAAGGACATCACATAGGCAAAAAAAGTGAGGTGACAAAGTAATTAAAAAGGAGAGATAGTATTATAGTGACCCAGAAAGAAACGGTGCTAAGCATGCGAATTTATGTAAAATGACTATCAACCAATACATGAAGGAGTTTAATTATTAAACAATTCCATGAGGAAAGCTAAGCTACAAAAGCTAAGAACCTATGCATTGGGGAGACTAGTTGCTAAGATTTTTAATGCACTAAGCATCTCATCTAAGCACCCATGCATTGAAAGAGGCCTAACAACTCTGTTGCAGGAACACTTTATTTTCTTGGTTTGCAGTCAACACTTTATTTTCTTGGTTTGCAGTCAACACTTTATTTTCTTGGTTTGGCAATCACCATCATTGGGTGTCCATAGCAAACCGTGTGGAATATTGTGTTCGCTGGTGATGGAAATTTCCTGCTTTCCGTCTGAATTATGGAGCACTTGTCTGTTTCCATCTTGCGACCACCATGGTCAAATACTTCTGTTGCAGAGACAGCCTAATTAGTTAGACCGAATGAACTATCTATGGAAGTACTCCCTCCGTTTCAAAAAGTTCGGCTTGATTCGTTACAACAGCGTTCGGCCTGTATATGCTTCAAGTGACATAAAATTGATGTCATTAGAGTAACTCTAGCGGATCCGTCAAAACAGCAGCCTCCGAAACGCAACGGAGCGCATTCTTATGATTTTTTTTGGAGGTTGCCGAGGCAATCTGCAAATTCAGATTTCCCAAAATGCCTATTCATCATGTCCAGCCTTTTCATCATGTCCGGCCTCTTCGGGATCCATCCTTTCTTGCTCTTTATTTTCCGCTTCTTCATTTACGTCGTCAACATCCTCCTCTCCATGACGTTTCCACCGTATGTTTTTTTCGCGAATACGCAAGTTGCGTATCTTTTCATTGATAGGAGAAGAGAGTTTAGCATGTGATTACAACCGCTTACAAGGCCATGTACACATGCAGCATGGATGAAAGCGTCGGAGCAGAACAGTGTACGGGGTTGCTCAACCCCGAAGCAGTGGGCTAACTAAGCGCCGGGGATGATGTTTTGTAACCCAGTGGCGCCTGCCTTTGCCCAAAGGCGTGCCTCGTCTTTGATGGTGTCGGAAAGGAGGGATATCGATGGCCGGTTGCCGTCGAAGATGCAACCGTTGCGATGTCTCCACAAGCGCCAAGCGGTCAATATGATGAGGGTCGGTAGGCCCTTCCTCATCGGGGCGGTGGTGTGGCCAGTCGAAGTCGTCCACCAAGTGTGGAAGGGTGTGTCGGGATTAGGTATGTCCACCGAGGCTCTCACCCCGCCAAGGATCTCATGCCATACCTGTCTGGAGAAAGGGCAGCGAATTAGAAGGTGTTGCATGGTCTCCGAATCCTGATCGCATAGAACACAAGTCGCGTCATGTGGTAGGCCGTGGCGGGCTAGGCGGTCAGCAGTCCAGCAACGGTCCTGAAGGGCGAGCCATAGGAAGAACTTGACGCGCAACGGTGCCCATGGTCGCCATGTGAGCTTCTAGTGGGGGGGGGGGGGGTCCTCGCAAGCGCCGATGAAAAGAGGGCCTTATAGCACGAGCTGGCTGAGTAGGTGGCGGAGGCGGTCCAGCGCCATTTGAGCGTATCCGGCTCATCTGAGAGGTCAATGTGGTGCACACGACACCAAAGATCAACATATTGCACCATGGCCGTCTGTCCGAGCGCTCAATGAATATCTTATCTCTAAGGTGGAGGCCCTCGTGAACGGTGCGAGTCTTGCGTCGGTGTCGAGGGACGAGGGCGAGGACTAGGGGGAGGGGTGATCTCAGCCACGGATCTACCCTCTATCCAGTGGTCAGACCAGAATCTGCAGGTGTCGCCGGACCCAAGGTCCCATGTCGTAGACGCCCTGAAGATGGCAGTCACATCTGGGTCGTGAGGTATGTGTAAGTGGCTCTAGGGTTGTGAGGGGTCGGTGCGTTGTAACCAAAGCTAGCGCGCACGGAGGGCGATGCCGGTCCTTTGGATGTCCCTGATACCTAGTCCGCCAAGAGAGATTGGCCGGAAAACTCGCTGCTAGTTAACACGACACTGGCCTCCATTGGCTTCGGTGCCTCCCGCCCAAAGGAATCCGTGGATGATCCGGTTGACTTTCTTGAGGATGGATTGGTTGAGGGCGAAGGCGGCGAGCAAGTGCGTGGGGATAGCACTAAGTACGTGACGCACGAGAGCAAGGCGGTCGCCGTTGGACAGCATGGAAGCGCGCCAAGTGGAGAGCTTGCGGCCAAGCTTGTCGACGATCAGGAGCAAGCTAGTCGTGGAGGCCTTGCAGACGGAGAGAGGCAGCCTGAGGTATGTGATGGGGAATTGGGCTATCGAGCACTGCATCTCGGATGTGATCATCGCGATGTTGTCATCATCGCACCGGATCGGGGGTGTTAGAACACTTGGCGAAGTTTGTATGAAGCCCAGATGTCTTGCCGAATATGTGTAGGATGGCCCGCACGGTGGTAATGTCATGGCTATCCGGGTGACAGAAGATGACAACGTCATCCGTGTATAGCGATATACTCGAGGCCGCATGCCGAGTGGTAAGGTGTCGGAGAAGGCCTAGGTCCACCGTACGGAGTAGCATTGTGTTGAGCACGTTGATGACCAGCGTGAAGAGCATCCGAGAGATCGGGTCGTCCTGTCGGAGGCCATGCGCATGGTCGATCGGTGGCCCCGGGTGCCCATTGATGAGAACTCACGTGGAAGCTGTCGAAAGGAGTATGGAGATCCACTCATGCCATCGGGTCCAAAGCCAAGGTGTTGCAACGTCTGTAAGAGGAATGGCCAGGAGACGCTGTTGAAAGCCCGTGCAATATCAAGCTTGAGGAGCATGCGTGGCGTCTTAAGTTGTGAAGGAGGCGAGCGGTCTATTGCACCAAGAGGAAGTTATCGTGGATGCAACGCCCCGCAATGAACGCGCTCTGATTGGTGGACACCATGGGTCCCAATCGTGGCGCCAGTCTTAGGGAGAGCACCTTCGCGACAAGCTTGGAGAAGAGGTTAATGAGGCTGATGGGCCGGTAGTCGAAGAGTGTTTGTGCATCCGCTCACTTCAGGAGCAAGGTGAGGAGGGCTTCATTGAGCTTGTGGAAGCCCCTTCCATTCATGGTATAGAGCTTCTCGAATGCCTCACAGAAGTCGTTCTTGATCATGTCCCAACATGCAATGAGGAATTCATAGGTGAATCCGTCGGGGCCGGGCGCCTTGCTGGTAGTTAAGCTCTTAATGGAATTCTAAATCTCGTCCTCGGAGAATGGTGACTCAAGCTCGTGTAAGTCAAACTATGGAACACGCAAAGTGTGGAGGTCAAGTGTGATGTCACGCTCCAATGCACTTCCGAGCACATCGGAGAAGTGGTTGTAGGCGGCTTCGGCCATGGCCTCATGCCCGATCACCATGTGGCCGCCCACTTGGATAGATGTCATACGATTGCGCTGCTTCCGGTGCAAGGCGTGTACTTTGTAGTAGGAGATGGCGGCATCATCGCTGCGCAGCTAAGATAGGTGGGTCCACTGTCTCGCGATGGATCGCTCGAGGGAGGCAAGGCCAAGGTAGGATGCCTTAAGTCTCCGTCGGAGCCAAGTCTCGGACTGCGATAGCGGGCGCATGTCCTGGGCGGCGTCGAGGCGGTCAATGAGTTCACGCGCAACCTTGAGTTGCAGAGATACATTACCGATGGATCTCATACTCCAACACTGGAGGTGTCTGGCCATCGCCTTTAGGCGGGCCACAATGCGCCTGAAAGGGTCGGGGTCCGGCGGCACAGAGCTCCAAGCCTCAGCGACCACGGGTTGGAATCCTTCCAACTTCGGCTAGAATCTTTCAAAGTGAAATCTTCGTGCACTGGAGGGGTGTGTGACGCAGTCAACGATGAGCGGGCAATGTTCGGATGCCGCAGAGAAAAGGTGATGCGGAGCATCCTATAGACATCACCATGTCAAGAGTCCGTTTGACAAGTGACACGTGCCACATATACTTCACATACACAAAGGTGAATCATCTCCTTTACACATGTTCACTTGACCCCTTCAAGGATGGTATACTACTTGACCCTCCTCTCGTGTGCATGCATAGGTATTATCGGAGCACCACGGATGACAGGGAGGAGTGCAAGCACAAGTGTATGCCTACACCGTCCGCGAGGGAAGCTTGGAAGCAACGATGGAAGAAGACGGTGCAACGGACAAAACGGTGCAAAATTTGCACTACCGGACTGTCCGGTCGCCCCACCGGACTGTCTGGTCCATCCACAGAGCAGTTTTGGTCTATGTAGAAATTGCACTACGGACAGTCCGGTCCCCCAAGCGGATAGTCCGTAGTACAATTTCTGGACGCCCAAAAGTTTCTGTTTCCACTAGACTGTCCGATCCCCCGTACCGGACTGTCCGGTAGTGCATCTGAGGGCAGGGATTGGGCAAGGCCCATGTAACTTTACCCTTTCGCCGTCACTTACCCCTTCCTTGCCTTGGAGCTATATATATATATATATATATATATATATATATATATATATATATATATATATATCCCTCCTTCTCCTCCATTTTAGGGTTAGCTAAGATTAGAACTACACAGTGGAGCTTAGCTCATGTACCTCCCCTTGTGGGATTCCTCCTAGGAGAAGATCCATGAGTGGATTCAAGACCTTTTCGGAGAAGATCCCCCAAGTGGATATCAATACCCCTTCATGGGAAGGATCTATCTAGATCATCAAGACCTCAACTCCTTCTTGGATTTGGGATGAACTCTACCTTGTATCTTTTTTCCCTTTGATTGTTCATGTACCTTGTGGATCTTGTGTGTTTGCTAGTCTAGTGGATGTGTGATTGAACTTGTTCTTGAGTGTTCCTCTTGTGATTTCCCCTCTTGTTCTTCGTGTTCTTCGCGTTCCTCTTTGTAGCCACCTCCAATTCGTGAACATCGGGACAAATTGGGGCACTTTGGCCCATGCCCTACAACACCATGGTATCATGAGCCACATTGACATGAATTTGGAGTCCTACCCCCCCATGTTCTAGCCTAATTTTGCTTGTTTTTGTCCAATTTTGAAAATCCCCACCAAAAAGAGCCATACCAATTTTTTTTGTGATTTGTTGTTCCTAGTGCGTTTTTGTTGATTTTGATCTGTGACTCTAGTGTTTGGCAAGTGGATATACCTCCCTTGGCGTTCCCTAGACCCAATTTCTTCCCCCCCATCAATTTCGAGCTTGAAATCATCAATTTCTGCTCAAAAATTTCAAGTTCGTGCCTTCCCAGCCCGCACCGGACTGTCCGGACCCCCATACCGGACTGTTCGCTGACATCATGAGCAAATCGCTCACGGACCGGACTATCCGCTCTCCCTTACTGGACTGTCCGCTCGATTCAGAAGGGTTTCAGATGAGGACCGGACTATTCGCTCCATAGGACCGGACTGTCCGCTAGTTCAAAAACTGCTTTGAGTGATTACTTGTTTCGGCCATATCTCCCACTCCCGAACTCCGATTTGAGTGTTATTTGGCTCGTTTGGAAGCTATCGACATGCCCGAGCTGCTCATCTTGGCTTTACCATCATTTGACTCCATCAAATTTTGCGGATTTTGACATCTTTGCATAGGCCCTCCATCAAACTTCCGCACCACCACCCAAAACTTCCGCAGCCTAACCCATTTTGGTTCTTATTGCATTTGTTGTTGTTTGAGTTGTGATTTGAGTCTCCTAAGGTGTTTCGGCTACTTAGGGATGATTACTTATTCATAAACCACAGGTGACTTTTATCGGTCCATCATCTACATCAACCACTGACCTTCCGCATCGACGACGACCATCCATCCTTTGAGAACATCTTCAACCGGAAGCAAGGCCGGTTACCCCGACTTCGTGAAAGGTTAAGTGTGAAGAAGGTATCCATTCCATCATAAACTTTTCCTTCCTTGCCATTACATCTTGATAGCCCCACCATCTTTGCGAATACCTTCATACCTATTGAGACTAGCATTCCAAGTATTGCCGGGCTTCATAAAAACTTGTGCACCATAGTGATACGATATCATATTGTTGCATCTTTGGATATATCATATAGTGAAATTGCTTGCTCCCATGCATATCTTGTGATACTTGTCTCATGTTTGTGGTTGAGGCTCAATAAGCATAGTGGAAAGGAAGAGAATAGCAAAAAAAGACAAAAAAGAGCTTTTAAGCAAGAAAGAAAGATCATAAGCTTATAAGCAAAAGAGTGTTGAGCATGAAAAGAGATACTTGTGCACGAGGATACATGGAATAGGAAACATTTTGCTTGCATGCATATAGGTTGGTGCCAAGTGGTGAATCGTGCCCAAGTGGGCAATCAAGCTAGTGCTCTCCTAGTGTTTGTGCAACACGAGCTTAGTCTTCGTTAGGCAATTTTGTATTGCTCATCCCTATAGTTGCACAAGCCCCATTATTGAAGGAAATATGCCCTAGAGGCAATAATAAAGTTGTTATTTTATATTTCTTTATTCATGGTAAATGTTTATTATTCATGCTAGAATTGTATTAATCGGAAACTTAAATACATGTGTGAATACATAAAAAAATACCGTGTCCCTAGTAAGCCTCTACTAGACTAGCTCGTTGATCAAAGATGGTTAAGGTTTCCTAACTGTAAACATGTGTTGTCATTTGATAACGGGATCACATCATTAGGAGAATGATGTGATGGAGAAGACCCATCCGATAGCTTAGCATAATGATCGTTCAGTTTATTGTTGTCGCTTTCTTCATGTCAAATACATATTCCTTCGACTATGAGATTATGCAACTCCTGGATACCAGAGGAATACCTTGTGTGCTATCAAATGTCACAACATAACTGGGTGATCATAAAGATGCTCTACAGGTATCTCCGAAGGTGTTTGTTGAGTTGGCATAGATCGAGAATAGGATTTGTCACTCCGAGTATCGGAGAGGTATCTCTGGGCCCTCTCGGTAATACACATCATAAGCTTGCAAGCAAACGACTAAGGAGTTGGTCACAAAGTGATGTACTACGGAACGAGTAAAGAGACTTGCCGGTAACAAGATTGAACTAGGTATGAAGATACCGACGATCGAATCTCGGGCAAGTAACATACCAATGGACAAAGGGAATTACGTATGTTGTCATAACGGTTCGACCGATAAAAATCTTTGTAGAATATGTAGGAGCCAATATGGGCATCCAGGTTCCGCTATTGGTTATTCACCGGAGAGGTGTCTCGGTCATGTCTACATAGTTCTCGAACCCGTAGGGTCCGCACGCTTAACGTTCGATGATGATATAGTATTATATGAGTTATGTGATTTGGTGACCGAATGTTGTTCGGAGTCCCGGATGAGATCACGGACATGACGATGAGTCTCGAAATGGTCGAGAGGTAAAGATTGATATATAGGACGATAGTATTCGGACACCGGAAGTGTTTCGAGGGGTACCGAGTACTTATCGGGTCACCGGAAGGGGTTCCAGGCACCCCCGGCAAAAGTTATGGGCCTTATGGGCCAAGAGAGGAAACGCACCAGCCACGAGGGGCTGGTGCGCCCCCACAGCAGGCCGGCCTAGGTGGAGAAGGAAAGAGGGGAGGGAAAGGAAAGTGTGGAGTAGGACTCCCCCTTCCTTCCCTCTACCCCCTCTTTCCTTCCCCCTTGTTCATACAAGGAAAGGGGGGCGCGGCCAGGGCAGGAGGCCTAGGGCCGGCCGACCACCTATGTGGTGCGCTAGGCTGCCTCCCCTTCCCCTACCACCTATATATTTGTGGGAGGAGGGGCGCCTAGCACACAACAGACAATTGCCTAGCCGTGTGCGGCGTCCCCCTCCACAGTTTACACCCCCGGTCATATTTTCGTAGTGCTTAGGCGAAGCCCTGCGGAGATCACTTCACCATCACCGTCACCATGCCGTCGTGCTGCCGGAACTCATCTACTACTTCGCCCGTCTTGCTGGATCAAGAAGGCGAGGACGTCACCGAGCTGAACGTGTGCTGAACGCGGAGGTGCCGTACGTTCGGTACTCGATCGGTTGGATCGCGAAGAAAGTTCGACTACATCAACCGCGTTGTGAAACGCTTCCGCTTATGGTCTAGAAGGGTACGTAGACACACTCTCCCCCTCGTTGCTATGCATCTCCATGGATAGATCATTGCGTGTGCGTAGATTTTTTTTGTTTTCCATGCAACGATTCCCAACAGTGGCATCCGAGCCAGGTCTATGCGTAGATGATATGCACGAGTAGAACACAAAGAATTGTGGGCGGTGATAGTCATATTGCTTACCACCAACGTCTTATTTTGATTCGGCGGTATTGTGGGATGAAGCAGCCCGGACCAACCTTACATGTCCACGCACATGAGACCGGTTCCACCGACTGACATGCAACTAGTTTTGCATAAAGGTGGCTGGCGGGTGTCTGTTTCTCCTACTTTAGTTGAATCGAATTTGACTGCGACCGGTCCTTGAAGAAGGTTAAAACAGCAAACTTGATGAATCACCGTTGTGGTTTTTTGCTTTAGGTAAGAACCGTTCTTGCTAGAAGCCCGTAGCAGCCACGTACAACTTGCAACAACAAAGTAGAGGACATCTAACTTGTTTTTGTAGGGCATGTTGTGATGTGATATGGTCAAGACATGATGCGATATACGTTATTGTATGAGATGATCATGTTTTGTAAGTTATCGGCAACCGGCAGGAGCCTTATGGTTGTCTCTTTCTTGTATGAAATGCAAATGCCATGTAATTGCTTTACTTTATCACTATGCGTTAGCAATAGTTGTAGAAGCAATAGTTGGCGAGACGACCACGATGCAACGATGGAGATCAAGGTGTCGAGTCGGTGACGATGGAGATCATGACGATGCTTTGGAGATGGAGATCAAAAGCACAAGATGATGATGGCCATATCATGTCACATATTTTGATTGCATGTGATGTTTATCTTTTATACATCTTATTTTGCTTAGAACGATGGTAGCATTATAAGATGACCCCTTCACTAAATTTCAAGATAAAAGTGTTCTCCCCGAGTATGCACCATTGCGAAAGTTCGTCGTTTCGAGACACCACGTGATGATCGGGTGTGATAGACTCTACGTTCACATACAACGGGTGTAAGACAGTTTTGCACATGCAGAATACTTCGGTTAAACTTGACGAGCCTAGCATGTACAAATATGGTCTCGGAACACTGGAGACCGAAAGGTCAAACATGAGTCATATAGTAGATATGATCAACATAGAGATGTTCACCATTGATGACTACCCCATCTGACGTGATGATCAGATATGGGTTAGTTGATATGGATCATGTATCACTTAGACAACTTGAGGGATGTTGATTTAAGTGGGAGTTCATTAGTAATTTGATTAATTGAACTTAATTTATCATGAACTTAGTCCTGATAATATTTGCAAATCTATGTTGTAGATCAATAGCTCGAGATGTAGCTCCCTTATTTTTGATATGTTCCTAGAGAAAAATAAGTTGAAAAATGATAGTAGCAATGATGCGGACTAGGTTCGTGATCCGAGGATTATCCTCATTGCTGCACAGAAGAATTATGTTCTTGATGCACCGCTAGGTGACAGACCTATTGCAGGAGCAGATGCAAACGTTATGAACGTTTGGCAAGCTCGATATGATGACTACTTAGTAGTTTAGTGCGCCATGCTTTACGGCTTAGAACCGGGACTTCAAAGATGTTTTGAACGCCATGGAACATATGAGATGCTCCAAGAGCTGAAATTGGTATTTCATGCTCGTGCCCGTGTTGAGAGGTATGATACCTCTGACAAGTACTTTGCCTACAAGATGGAGGAGAATAGCTCAGCTAGTGAGCTTGTATTAAGAATGTCTGGATACTACAATCACTTGAATCAAGTGGGACTTAATCTTCCAGATAAGATAGTGATTGACAGAGTTCTCTAGTCACTATCACCAAGCTACTAGAACTTCATGATGAACTATAATATGCAAGGGATGAAGAAAATGATTCCCGAGCTCTTCACGATGCTGAAATCGGCGAAGGTAGAAATCAAGAAAGAGCATCAAGTGTTGATGGTTAACAAGACCACTAGTTTCAAGAAAAAGGGCAAGGGAAAGAAAAGGAACTTCAAGAAGAATGGCAAGCAAGTTGCCACTCCCATGAAGAAGCCCAAAGCTGGACCCAAGCCTGAAACTGAGTGCTTCTACTGCAAAGGAAATGGTCACTAGAAGTGGAACTACCCCAAATGCTTGGCGGATAAGAAGGATGGCAAAGTGAACAAAAGTATATTTGATATACATGTTATTGATGTGTACCTTACTAGTGTTCGTAGTAGCCCCTGGGTATTTGATACCGGTTCAGTTGCTAAGATTAGTAAACTCAAAACAAGAGTTGCAGAATAAACAAAGAGTAGTTAAGGGCGAGGTGACGATGTGTGTTGGAATTGATTCCAAGGTTGATGCGATCACCATCATACACTCCCTCTACCTTCAGGATTAGTGTTGAACCTAAATAAATGTTATTTGGTGTTTGCGTTGAGCATGAATATGATTAGATCATGTTTATTGCAATACGGTTATTCATTTAAATTAGAGAATAATTGTTGTTCTGTTTACATGAATAAAACCTTCTATGGTCACACACCCAATGAGAATGGTTTATTCAATATCGATCATAGTGATACACATATTCATAATATTGATGTCAAAAGATGCAAAGTTGATAATGATAGTGCAACATATTTGTGGCACTGCCGTTTAGGTCATATTGGTGTAAAGCGCATGAAGAAACTCCATGCAGATGGACTTTTGGAATCACTTGATTATGAATCATTTGATACTTGCGAACCATGCCTCATGGGCAAGATGACTAAAACTCCATTCTCCAGAACAATGGAGCGAGCTAACGACTTATTGGAAATAATACATACCGATATATGCGGTCCGATGAGTATTGAAGCACGCGGCGGGTATCGTTATTTTCTGACCTTCACAGATGATTTGAGTAGATATGGGTATGTCTACTTGATGAAACACAAGTCTGAAACATTTGAAAAGTTCAAAGAATTTCAGAGTGAAGTGGAGAATCATCGTAACAAGAAAATAAAGTTTCTACGATCTGATCGCGGAGGTGAATATTTGAGTTACGAGTTTGGCCTTCATTTAAAACAATGTGGAATAGTTTCACAACTCACGCCACCTGGAACACCACAATGTAATGGTGTTTCCGATCGTCATAACCATACTTTATTGGATATGGTGCATTCTATGATGTCTCTTACTGATTTACCACTATCGTTTTGGGGTTATGCATTAGAGACAGCTGAATTCACGTTAAATAGGGCACCGTCTAAATCCGTTGAGACGACACCATATGAACTGTGGTTTGGCAAGAAACCTAAGCCGTCATTTCTTAAAGTTTGGGGTTGTGACACTTATATCAAAAGGCTTCAGCCTGATAAGCTCGAACCCAAATCGGAGAAGTGCTTCTTCATAGGATACCCTAAGGAAACAATTGGGTACACCTTCTACCATAGATCCGAAGGCAAGATCTTTGTTGCTAAGAATGGGTCCTTTCTAGAGAAGGAGTTTCTCTCAAAAGAAGTGAGTGGGAGGAAAGTAGAACTTGATGAGGTAATTGTACCTTCTCTCGAATTGGAAAGTAGCACATACAGAAAACCATTCCCATGATGCCTACACCAACTAGAGAGGAAGATAATGATAATGATCATGAAACTTCAGATCAAGTTGCTACCGAACCTTGTAGGTCAACCAGAGCACGATCCGCACCAGAGTGGTATGGTAATCCTATTCTGGAAGTCATGTTACTAGACCAAGGCGAACCTACGAACTATGAAGAAGCTATGATGAGCCCAGATTCCGACAGATGGCTTGAGGCCATGAAATCTGAGATAGGATCCATGTATGAGAACAAAGTATGGACTTTGGTGGATTTGCCCGATGATCAGCAAGCCATAGAGAATAAATGGATCTTCAAGAAGAAGACTAACGCTGATGGTAATGTTACTGTCTACAAAGCTCGACTTGTCGCAAAAGGTTTTTGACAAGTTCAAGGGGTTGACTACGATGAGACTTTCTCACCCGTAGCGATGCTTAAGTCTGTCCAAATCATGTTAGCAATTGCCGCATTTTATATTATGAAATCTGGCAAATGGACGTCAAAACTGCATTCCTTAATGGATATCTTAAAGAAGAGTTGTATATGATGCAACCAGAAGGTTTTGTCGATCCTAAAGGTGCTGACAAAGTGTGCAAGCTCCAGCGTTCCATCTATGGACTGGTGCAAGCATCTCGGAGTTGGAATATATGCTTTGATGAGGTGATCAAAGCATATGGTTTTATACAGACTTACAGAGAAGCCTGTATTTACAAGAAAGTGAGTGGGAGCTCTGTAGCATTTCTGATATTATATGTGGATGACATATTATTGATTGGAAATGATATAGAATTTCTGGATAGCATAAAAGGATACTTGAATAAGAATTTTTCAATGAAAGACCTCGGTGAAGCTGCTTATATATTGGGCATCAAGATCTATAGGGATAGATCGAGATGCTTAATAGGACTTTCACAAAGCACATACCTTGATAAAGTTTTGAAGAAGTTCAAAATGGATCAGTCAAAGAAAGGGTTCTTGCCCGTGTTACAAGGTGTGAAGTTGAGTAAGACTCAAAGCCCGACCACCGCAGAAGATAGAGAGAAAATGAAAGTCATTCCCTATGCCTCAGCCATAGGTTCTATACGATATGCCATGCTGTGTACCACACCTGATGTGTGTCTTGCCACTTATCTGGCAAAGATGGTACAAAAGTGATCCAGGAGTGGACCACTTGACAACAGTTAAAATTATCCTTAGGTGCCTTAAAGAGGACTAAGGAAATGTTTCTCGGTTATGGAGGTGATAAAGAGTTCGTCATAAAGGGTTATGTTGATGCAAGCTTTGACACTGATCTAGATGACTCTAAGTCTCAATCTAGATACATATTGAACGTGGGAGCAATTAGCTAGAGTAGCTCCATGCAGAGCATTGTAGACATAGAAATTTGCAAAATACATACGGATCTGAATGTGGCAGACCCGTTGACTAAACTTCTCTCACAAGCAAAACATGATCACACCTTAGTAATCTTTGGGTGTTAATCACATGGCGATGTGAACTAGATTATTGACTCTAGTAAACTCTTTGGGTGTTGGTCACATGGCGATGTGAACTATGGGTGTTAATCACATGGTGATGTGAACTAGATTATTGACTCTAGTGCAAGTGGGAGACTGAAGGAAATATGCCCTAGAGGCAATAATAAAGTTGTTATTTTATATTTCCTTATTCATGATAAATGTTTATTATTCATGCTAGAATTGTATTAATCGGAAACTTAAATATATGGGTTAATACATAAACAAATACCGTGTCCCTAGTAAGCCTCTACTAGACTAGCTCGTTGATCAAAGATGGTTAAGGTTTCCTAACCATAGACATGTGTTGTCATTTGATAATGGGATCACATCATTAGGAGAAAGACGTGATGGAGAAGACCCATCCGTTAGCTTAGCATAATGATCGTTCAGTTTATTGCTATCGCTTTCTTCATGTCAAATACATATTCCTTCGACTATGAGATTATGCAACTCCCAGATACCGGAGGAATACCTTGTGTGCTATCAAACATCACAACATAACTGGGTGATCATAAAGATGCTCTACAGGTATCTCCAAAGGTGTTTGTTGAGTTGGCATAGATCGAGACTAGGATTTGTCACTCCGAGTATCGGAGAGGTATCTCTGGGCCCTCTCGGTAATACACATCATAAGCTTGCAAGCAAACAACTAAGGAGTTGGTCACGAGGTGATGTATTATGGAACGAGTAAAGAGACTTGCCGGTAACGAGATTGAACTAGGTATGAAGATACCGATGATCGAATCTCGGGCAAGTAACAAACCAATGGACAAAGAGAATTACGTATGTTGTCATAACAGTTCAACCGATAAAAATCTTCGAGAATATGTAGGAGCCAATATGGGCATCTAGGTTCCACTATTGGTTATTGACCGGAGAGGTGTCTCGGTCATGTCTACATAGTTCTCGAACCCGTAGGGTCCGCACGCTTAACGTTCGATGATGATATAGTATTATATGAGTTATGTGATTTGGTGACCGAATGTTGTTCGGAGTCCCGGATGAGATCACGGACATGACGAGGAGTCTCGAAATGGTCAAGAGGTAAAAATTGATATATAGGATGATAGTATTCGGACACCGGAAGTGTTTTGGGGGGTACCGGCTACTTATCGGGTCACCAAAAGGGGTTCCAGGCACCCCCGGCAAAAGTTATGGGCCTTATGGGCCAAGAGAGGAAACGCACCAGCCACAAGGGGCTGGTGCGCCCCCATAGCAGGCCGGCCTAGGTGGAGAAGGAAAGAGGGGAGGGAAAGGAAAGTGTGGAGAGGACTCCCCCTTCCTTCCCTCTCCCCCCTCTTTCCTTCCCCCTTGTTCATACAAGGAAAGGGGGGCGCGGCCAGGGCAGGAGCCTGATACGTCTCCGACGTATCTATAATTTTTTATTGTTCCATGCTATTATATTATCTGTTTTGGATGTTTTATATTCATTAATATGCTATTTTATATGATTTTTGGGACTAACCTATTAACCTAGAGCCCAGTGCCTGTTCCTGTTTTTTACCTTGTTTTAGAGTTTCGCAGAAAAGGAATACCAAACGGAGTCCAAACAGAATGAAACTTTCGCGATGATTTTTCTTGGACCAGAAGACATCCAGAGGACTTGGAGTGCACGTCAGGAAAGTCAGGCGGCGGCCACAAGGTTGGAGGGCGCACCCCCCACCCTTGTGGGCCCCTCGTGACTCCACCGACCTATTTCTTCAGCCTATATATTCTCAAATACCCGAAAACCTATCAGGGGAGCCACGAAACCACTTTTCCGCCGCCGCAACCTTCTGTACCTATGAGATCCCATCTTGGGGCCTTTTCCAGCATCCTGCCGGAGGGGGATTCGATCACGGAGGGCTTCTACATCAACACCATTTCCTCCCCGATGAAGCGTGAGTAGTTTACCTCAGACCTACGGGTCCATAGCTAGTAGCTAGATGGCTTTTTCTCTCTCTTTGATTCTCAATACAAAGTTCTCCTCGATGTTCTTGGAGATCTATTCGATGTAATACTCTTTTGCGGTGTGTTTGCCGAGATCCGATGAATTGTGGATTTATGATCAGCTTATCTATGAATATTTTTTGAATCTCCTCTGAATTCTTTTATGCATGATTTGATATCTTTGCAAGTCTCTTCGAACTATCGATTTGGTTTGGCCAACTAGATTGGTTTTTCTTGCAATGGGAGAAGTGCTTAGCTTTGGGTTCAATCTTGCGGTGTCCTTTCCCAGTGACAGCAGGGGCAGCAAGGCACGTATTGTATTGTTGCCATCGAGGATAAAAAGATGGGGTTTTCATCATATTGCTTGAGTTAATTCCTCTACATCATGTCATCTTACTTAATGCGTTACTCTGTTCTTCATGAACTTAATACTCTAGATGCAGGCAGGAGTCGGTCGATGTGTGGAGTAATAGTAGTAGATGCAGAATCGTTTCGGTCTACTTGACACGGACATGATGCCTATATTCATTATCATTGCCTTAGATATCGTCATAACTTTGCACTTTTCTATCAATTGCTCGGCAGTAATTTGTTCACCCACCGTAATAATTTCTATCTTGAGAGAAGCCTCTAGTGAAACCTATGGTCCCCGGGTCTACTTTCCATCATATAATCTTCTACTTTCCATCATATAAGTTTCCGATCTACAATTTTAGTTTCCTATTTACTTTCTTTGCAATCTTTTACTTTTCGTTCCATAAACCAAAAATACCAAAAATATTACTTTACTGTTTATCCATCTCTATCAGATCTCACTTTGCAAATAACCGTGAAGGGATTGACAACCCCTTTATCGCATTGGGTGCAAGTTGGTGTTTGTTTGTGTAGGTATTCGGTGGCTTGCGCGTTGTCTCCTACTGGATTGATACCTTGGTTCTCAAAACTGAGGGAAATACTTACTCTACTTTGCTGCATCACCCTTTCCTCTTCAAGGGAAAAACCAATGCAAGATCAAGAGGTAGCAGGAAGAATTTCTGGCACCATTGCCGGGGAGATCTACGCCAAGCCGAGACATACCAAGTACCCATCATAAACTCTCATCCCTTGCATTACATTATTCGCCATTTGCCTCTCGTTTTCCTCTCCCCCACTTCTAAAATGATTTTCGAAAAGATTTCCCTTTTCTTCGCCCCTCTTCTGTTTGTCTTCTCCGCTTGCTTTTTGTGTGCTCGTGTGTTGGATTGCTTGCTTGTCTCGATGATTCCTCCAAAAAACATCGATCCTCACCTCAAGAGGTTGGACGAAATTGAAAATAATGTTAGAAGCTTTATGTCTTTGCAATTTGAGCATAATAATTTCTTGAGGAACGAGCTCAAGGAGCAGAATTTTTTTATGGAATACATGAATAAAGAGCTTGATGATATGTCTAAAGAATTTTATGGTTTGAGATCTCAGTTTGCGCATCTTGAAAATTTAGTAGGTCAAATCTCTGATAAGCAAGCTACTTTAGTAAACAAAATGGCCGCCACACCGGAGGCTCTAAATAATGATGAACATCTTAAAGTGATTTATGTGACTCCTATTAAATCTTTGTTTTCTAATGTAAATCTTGATAAAGATGGGACTGGAGATGAGTCAACTTTAGTTAGAAGGCGTCCCAATGATTCGGAGTTTTTAGATCTTGATGCAAAAATTGATAAAAGTGGGATTGGAGAGGTCAAGACTTTAGGTAGCAATGAACCCACTATTTTGGATTTCAAGGACTTTAATTATGATAATTGCTCTTTGCTAGATTGTATTTCCTGGTTGCAATCCATGTTGAATTCTCCTCATGCTTATAATCAAAATAAAGCTTTTACTAAACATATCGTTGATGCTATGATGCAATCTTTTGAAGAAAAGCTTGAATTGGAAGTTTCTATCGCTAGAAAACTTTATGATGAGTGGGAACCTACTATTAAGATTAAGATTAAAGATTATGAGTGCCATGCTTTGTGTGATTTGGGTGCTAGTGTTTCCACGATTCCAAAAACTTTATGTGATGTGTTAGGTTTCCGTGAACTTGGTGATTGTTCATTAAATTTGCATCTCGCGGATTCCACTATTAAGAAACCTATGGGAAGGATTAATGATGTTCTAATTGTTGCAAATAGGAATTATGTGCCCGTAGATTTCATTGTTCTTGATATAGATTGCAATCCTACATGTCCTATTATTCTTGGTAGACCTTTCCTTAGAACGATTGGTGCAATTATTGATATGAAAGAAGGAAACATTAGATTTCAATTTTCGTTAAGGAAGGGCATGGAACACTTTCCAAAAAATAAAATTAAATTGCCTTATGAATTTATTATGAGAGCCACTTATGGATTGCATGCCAAAGATGATAATACCTAGATCTATTCGTGTTTTATGTCTAGCTAAGGGCGTTAAACAATAGCGCTTGTTGGGAGGCAACCCAATTTTATTTTTGTTTTTGCTTTTTAGGTTATGTTTAGCAATAAATAATTAATCTAGCCTCTGGTTAGATGTGGTTTTATGTTTAATTTAGTGTTTGTGCCAAGTAAGACCTTTGGGATAGCTTACGGTGATAGTTGATTTGATCTTGCTGAACAACAGAAACTTTTGTGCCCAGAAAAATAATTTTTATAATTCACATAAGAGTGATTTCGAGTTGATTCTTTTTGAAGAGGATTAATAAACAAATTGCTTAGGTCTTCCTAATTTTTCAGAATTTTTGGAGTTACAGAAGTATTAAAACAGTTCGGATCTTCGCAGACTGTTCTGTTTTTGACAGATTCTGTTTTCTATGTGTTGTTTGCTTATTTTGATGAATCTATGGATAGTATCGGGGGGTATGAACCATGGAAAAGTTGGAATACAGTAGATATTACACCAATATAAATAAATAATGAGTTCACAACAGTACCAAAAGTGGTGATTTATTTTCTTATACTAACGGAGCATATAAGATTTTCTGTTGAGTTTTGTGTTGTGAAGTTTTCAAGTTTTGGGTAAGGATTTGATGGAATAAGGAATAAGGAGTGGCAAGAGCCTAAGCTTGGGGATGCCCAAGGCACCCCAAGGTAATATTCAAGGACAACCAAGAGCCTAAGCTTGGGGATGCCCCGGGAAGGCATCCCCTCTTTCGTCTTCGTCTATCGGTAACTTTACTTGAGGCTATATCTTTATTCACCACTAGATATGTGTTTTGCTTGGAGCGTCTTGTATGATTTGAGTCTTTGCTTTTTAGTTTGCCACAATCATCCGTTCTGTACACACTTTTTGAGAGAGACACGCATGAATCGTGATTTATTAGAATGCTCTTTGTGCTTCACTTATATCTTTTGAGCTAGGCAATATCGCTCTAGTGCTTCACTTATATCTTTTTAGAGCACGGCGGTGGTTTTATTTTATAGAAATTGATGAACTCTTGCACTTCACTTATATTATTTTGAGAGTCTCTAAACAGCATGGTAATTTGCTTTGGTTATAAAATTAGTCCTAATATGATAGGCATCCAAGAGGGATATAATAAAAACTTTCATATAAAGTGCATTGAATACTATGAGAAGTTTGATTTCTGATGATTTTTTGAGATATGAAGATGGTGATATTAGAGTCATGCTAGTGGGGTAATTGTGAAATTGAGAAATACTTGTGTTAAGGTTTGTGAGTCCCGAAGCATGCACGTATGGTAACAGTTGTGTAACAAATTTGGAGCATGAGGTATTTTTTGATTGTCATCCTTTGTGTGGAGGTCGGGATCGCGCGATGGTTAACTCCTACCAACCCTTCCCCTAGGAGCATGCGCGTAGTACTTTGTTTTGATGACTAATAGATTTTTGCAATAAGTATGTGAGTTCTTTATGACTAATGTTGAGTCCATGGATTATACGCACTCTCACCTTTCCTCCATTGCTAGCCTCTCTTGTACCGCGCAACTCTCGCCGGTACCATACACCCACCTTATACCTTCCTCAAAATAGCCACCGTACCTACCTATTATGGCATTTCCATAGCCATTCCGAGATATATTGCCATGCAACTTTCCACCGTTCCGTTTATTATGACACGCACCATCATTGTCATATTGCTTTGCATGATCATGTAGTTGACATCGTATTTGTGGCAAAGCCACCTTTCATCATTTTTTATACATGTCGCTCTTGAGTCATTGCACATCCCGGTACACCGCCGGAGGCATTCATATAGAGTCATATTTTGTTCTAGTTTCGAGTTGTAAGTAAATAGAAGTATGATGATCTTCCTTATTAGAGCATTGTCCCATGTGAGGAAATAAAAGAAAAAAAAGAAAGAAAGAAAAAAAGGAAAAAAAAGAAAAAGAAAGAAAAAATGAAAAAAAAGAAGAAAAAAAGAAAAAAGGAGAAAAAGAAAAAAAAGGAAAAATGAGAGAAAAAGAGAGAAGGGGCAATGTTACTATCCTTTTTCCATACTTGTGCTTCAAAGTAGCACCATGATCTTCATGATAGAGAGTCTTCTATGATATCATTTTCATATACTAGTGGGAATTTTCATTATAGAACTTGGCTTGTATATTCCAACGATGGGATTCCTCAAATTGCCCTAGGTCTTCATGAGCAAGCAAGTTGGATGCACACCCACTTAGTTTTCTTTTTGAGCTTTCATACACTTATAGCTCTAGTGCATCCGTTGCATGGCAATCCCTACTCACTCACATTGATATCTATTGATGGGCATCTCCATAGCCCGTTGATACGCCTAGTTGATGTGAGACTATCTCCCTCGTTTTGTCTTCTCCACAACCACCTTCTATTCCACCTATAGTGCTATGTCCATGGCTCACGCTCATGTATTGCGTGAAAGTTGAAAAGGTTTGAGAACATCAAAAGTATGAAACAATTGCTTTGCTGAAACCGGGGTTGTGCATGATTAGAGTATTTTGTGTGACGAAGATGGAGCATAGCCAAACTATATGATTTTGTAGGATAAGCTTTCTTTGGCTATGTTATTTTGAGAGGACATAATTATTTTATTAGTATGCTTGAAGTATTATTGTTTTTATGTCAATATTAAACTTTTGTTTTGAATCATACGGATCTGAACATTCATGCCACACTAAAGAGAATTACATGGATAAATATGTTAGGTAGCATTCCACATCAAAAATTCTGTTTTTATCATTTACCTACTCGAGGACGAGAAGGAATTAAGCTTGGGGATGCTTGATATGTCTCCAACGTATCTATAATTTTTGATTGTTCCATGCTATTATATTATCTGTTTTGGATGTTTTATATGCATTAATAAGCTATTTTATATGATTTTTGGGACTAACCTATTAACCTAGAGCCCAGTGCCAGTTCCTATTTTTTTCCCTTGTTTTAGAGTTTCGCAGAAAAGGAATACCATACGGAGTCCAAACGGAATGAAACTTTCACGATGATTTTTCTTGGACCAGAAGACATCCAGAGGACTTGGAGTGCACATCAGGAAAGCCACGAGGCAGCCACAAGGTTGGAGGGCACGCCTAGGGGGGTAGGGCACGCCCCCCACCCTTGTGGGCCCCTCGTGACTCCACCGACCGATTTCTTCAGCCTATATATTCTCAAATACCCCAAAACCTATCAGGGGAGCCACGAAACCACTTTTCCGCCGCCGCAACCTTCTGTACCCGTGAGATCCCATCTTGGGGCCTTTTCCGGCATCCTGCCGGAGGGGGATTCGATCACGGAGGGCTTCTACATCAACACCATTGCCTCCCCGATGAAGCGTGAGTAGTTTACCTCAGACCTACGGGTCCATAGCTAGTAGCTAGATGGCTTTTTCTCTCTCTTTGATTCTCAATACAAAGTTCTCCTCGATGTTCTTGGAGATCTATTCGATGTAATACTCTTTTGCGGTGTGTTTGCCGAGATCCGATGAATTGTGGATTTATGATCAGCTTATCTATGAATATTATTTGAATCTCCTCTGAATTATTTTATGCATGATTTGATATCTTTGCAAGTCTCTTCGAACTATCGATTTGGTTTGGCCAACTAGATTGGTTTTTCTTGCAATGGGAGAAGTGCTTAGCTTTGGGTTCAATCTTGCGGTGTCCTTTCCCAGTGACAGCAGGGGCAGCAAGGCACGTATTGTATTGTTGCCATCGAGGATAAAAAGATGGGGTTTTCATCATATTGCTTGAGTTAATTCCTCTACATCATGTCATCTTACTTAATGCGTTACTCTGTTCTTCATGAACTTAATACTCTAGATGCAGGCAGGAATAGGTCGATGTGTGGAGTAATAGTAGTAGATGCAGAATCGTTTCGGTCTACTTGACACGGACGTGATGCCTATATTCATGATCATTGCCTTAGATATCGTCATAACTTTGCGCTTTTCTATCAATTGCTCGGCAGTAATTTGTTCACCCACCGTAATAATTTCTATCTTGAGAGAAGCCTCTAGTGAAACCTATGGCCCCCGGGTCTACTTTCCATCATATAATCTTCTACTTTCCATCATATAAGTTTCCGATCTACAATTTTAGTTTCCTATTTACTTTCTTTGCAATCTTTTACTTTTCGTTCCATAAACCAAAAATACCAAAAATATTACTTTACCGTTTATCCATCTCTATCAGATCTCACTTTGCAAATAACCGTGAAGGGATTGACAACCCTTTATCGCGTTGGGTGCAAGTTGGTGTTTGTTTGTGTAGGTATTCGGTGGCTTGCGCGTTGTCTCCTACTGGATTGATACCTTGGTTCTCAAAACTGAGTGAAATACTTACTCTACTTTGCTGCATCACCCTTTCCTCTTCAAGGGAAAAACCAACGCAAGCTCAAGAGGTAGCAGAGCCCTAGGGCCGGCCGTCCACCTATGTGGTGCGCCAGGCTGCCTCCCCTTCCCCTCCCACCTATATATATGTGGGAGGGGGGTGCCTAGCACACAATAGACAATTGCCTAGCCATGTGCGGCGTCCCCCTCCACAGTTTACACCCCCGATCATATTTTCGTAGTGCTTAGGCGAAGCCCTGCGGAGATCACTTCACCATCACCGTCACCATGCTGTCGTGCTGCCGGAACTCATCTACTACTTCGCCTGTCTTGCTGGATCAAGAAGGCGAGGACGTCACCGAGCTGAACGTGTGCTGAACACGGAGGTGCCATATGTTTGGTACTCGATTGGTTGGATCGCGAAGAAAGTTCGACTACATCAACCGCGCTGTGAAACGCTTCCGCTTACGGTCTATGATGGTACGTAGACACACTCTCCCCCTCGTTGCTATGCATCTCCATGGATAGATCATTGCATGTGCGTAGATTTTTTTTGTTTTCCATGCAACAATTCCCAACAATTATCCCATCATGTGTGTTTCTTTATTGCCTTCCTCTATATTTGTGACCACTTGCTTTGCATTTTGAGTCCTTTGGACTGATTTCAACATTTACAATATCTTGGACTTAAATTTGCATGAATTTGTGCCACTTGTTCTAGCCAAGCCACTCGATAAGCTTTACTTTGTAGCTGTGAGTGAACAAGTCCGGTACCAATTCCACTATTCTTCCATTTCACATTGAGTGATACGGGATATATCCTCAACTTTGGGAAAAGGTAGCTTGGTATTGTTTATCTCATTTCCTACTCACCTTTGCTTGAGTCTTGTGATGGATAGGTAAAGCACATCTACTTCGGTCTACAACAACAACGACGAGTTCGATGCCACAAAAAACTTCATCGACGCCAAGATGGAAGCTCAAAGCCCTCATCAAGACAGCCAAGAGGTCTCCCTCTTCTTTGAGAAGATGCTCAAGTGCACATGCTTCCAAGATACCATCTCTGGTAAGGTCACATCGGCATCGGCACCATCATCGACAAGAACATGAAGGTTGAGAGCTCAACACCAACCACCGCCCGACGACTTCTCCATCTACATTAGCATCTTCGCCTTTGGACATGCGGCATCTTCTTCTGACAAGCACCTCAAGATTATGCTCAAGAGAAGCTCCCCAAGATCAAGTCCGCGACATCCATGAGCTGCTACGACCTCGACATCGACCACAAGATACCTTTCTATGGGACTCAAGACCCCGAGGAGTATCTCGAGTGGGAGCGCAAGATGGACGACTACCTCAAGCTACATCAAGTCCCCTCCGAAGATCAAGTGAAGTGCGCCACAAGTAACTTCCACGACTACGCGTCGACATGGTGGCTTCACACACCTTCAAAGAACTTCAACGTGAGTTGGCCCAAGATGAAAAAAGCTATGCGGCGTGAGTTTGTGCCTTCCGCCTACACCGAACATCTTCAATGCCAATTGGAAAACACCATCCAAGGATCCAAGTCCCTCGATGAGTACTTCAAGAAGATGAAGAAAGCATTGCGATGAGCCGGTGTGGACGACCCCATTTGGATGAAGTTCCACTTCACGATGGGATTGAACAATGACATCGCCAAGATTATCTTCACCAACAACTACGAGTCCCTCGATGAACTCTACATTGGTGCTCTCAAGGCGGAGCAAGAACTCAAGAAGTCCAAGCCTACTCAACCCCGAGCACACTTCACGATGAGCACGCTCCAAGATGACGAGCATGAAGCTAGTACCACCGAGATGTCCGAGCTCGACGAGCTCCAAGACGACGCTCCCAAGTTCGACTTCACCGCCATCCCTCTTTGTGGAATTGATGATGTCAGGACCCCGATTCCAAGTCACATCGATCTAGCCGGTAACACCTCATATCACTTTGCGGCCTCACGCACGGTATTCCCACGGGTGTCGCCTTACCATGGCCCGGGACCGTTTGCGCCTTTGGCTCACGTATATGATAGTGTTGCTAGCATCCATATGACAGAGAACCCGGGCCGACATGACTAGTCGTGAACCCAAAGTGGCACTAACTTACGGGGACAGGCATACATGACCCAGCAACGAACGTGTCGGTCATCAGCGAGTGAATTCGGGCTGTAACAACTGGGCTAGCAGGACTCCGGGAATCCGGGCTGTAGCAGGCTAACAGGACTCCGAAAGACACCGCGTGACGTTTCCCCGAAGGGACAGACACAGGATCGAGGAAGGACACATGCCGGCCAGTCTAAGTGTTCCGGAGCAGTAGTGCTGGGCTAGCAGGACTCTGGTGAACCGGGCTGTAGCGGACTACTATGACTCATGGAAGCACAAGACTACATATCCCCATAAGAGAGGCTACCAAGGATAAACAACTAGGTTGTCGGATCCCACACATACCAAGCATTTCAATCATACACACAATATGCTGGATATGGGCAAATACAACATGGCATCACAACTCAGAGTATTTATTCATTAGGCTCCGAGGAGCCAAGTATTACAAACATGGGTCTCATGACCCAACATTCAGAGCATACAAGTCAAAGCACATGCGGAAGCCTATCATGTCTGAGTACAGACATCTACAAGTGAAAAAAAAAGCTGAGAAGCCCGACTATCTACCAGATCCTGTCGAGGGCACAAGATCGTAGCTGAGGTAACAAGCTAAATGTCGAAGTCCACGCGGAACTACTAGCGAGACTGAGTCTCTCTGCAAAAACATAAATTAAGCAAACGTGAGTACAAATGTACCCAGCAAGACTTACATCAGAACTAACTAAATATGCATCGGTATCAACAAAGGGGGTGGTGGAGTTTAACTGCAGCAGGCCAGCTTTGACTCAGTGGCTAACCTGAACTACAACAGCAAGTAACTCTTTTGAGGTGGCGCACACGAGTCCACATATTCACCATATCAATACACCACTATGGATCCGCTCCCGTCTCCCTACGAGAACGCCATCCATGGCACTCACGCTTATCTTGCGAGTTTTAGAGTATCCACTTTCACTTGTCTATGAACTGTACAGGCAAACCAGAAGTCCTTTACCGCGGACACGGCTATTCGAATAGATCATTTATAACCCTGCAGGGGTGTACTTCTTCACACATGTTTCCACCACTTAGCGTCTGCACACGACATGTGCTCGGCAGACTTCAAGCAAAAGCCGACGTGGGTGTAGACCACGACCTAACTAACCACACAAGTCTCTAGTCCAGGTTTATCGCCTATTCGGGTTCCATCCGCGAGGAGATCCGGCCGGAGTTTCGCTCACAGCCCCAAACGATGTGTGCAGGGTTCCCGAGACACCAAACGGGCGCCCGGTACACCGTGCCACGGTGTATCTACCGCATCATAGCCCACCGCTAGGGTCAGCGCTACGCACGGCCTCCAACACATATCCTACAAACACCAGAAACTAGTTGCAACTCCTGGACAGAGGACAGGGGCGGTTAATAAGTTGAGCGGGGTCATATTTCAGGGCCCAACGTGTGGTAGTAACTGTTCATGGATCACAAACACAGAACTCAGTTCCTGAGGACGGTTTCAATGAGACAACCCACCATGTACTCCTACATGGCCTCTCACCGCTACCTTTACCAAATCGTGTTCACACACTTAGCTCACACACAGTAGGACATGTTCATCACCATTCCAACTCATTCCCGATGAATCAGACCCGACTCAACTCTAAGCAGTAGCAGGCATTACAAACAGGTATGAATGAGTAGGCACATCAGGGCTCAAACAACTCCTACTCATGCTAGTGGGTTTCATCTATTTACTGTGGCAATGACAGGTCATGCAGAGGAAAGGGGTTCAACTACCGCAGCATGTAACAGTTGAATCGTTGTTGTCCTAATGCAGTAACAGAGAGCAGAAGCGAGAGAGTGGGTTTGTATCGGAATGAACAAGGGGGTTTTGCTTGCCTGGCACTTCTGAAGATAATATAGTTCTTCATCGGTGTCATCGAACACGTCGTCGGAACCACGTCTACTGAGAAGGAGCAACCACCGGCAAACACAAGAGGAACCCCAATCAATGCAATGCACATTTATATGAATGATATGTCATATTAAGGTACTGAATTGACCTAGTGCAACAGTTAGTCATATTCATTGAAGTGGAATTCAAACCTATAGCAAATTCCAACTCCAAAACTAATTACTATTCATTCCATAATCATGAATTGTCCTATTCAGTGAGGTTAACTTGTTCAACCATGCATGAAAATGCCATATTCAGATTCTTTGGATTTTTATGATCATTTTTCATATATAAATTATTTCATTTGGAGTTACAGATTAATTTCTATGAATTTTTGAAGTTTTGGGCATTTTCTGGAATTTCCTGAATTATTAAAAACCAGAAAATGATTTACTGCGTCAGCATGACGTCGGTGTGACGTCAGCAGGTCAACGGAGACGGTCCAGGTCAAACTTGACGCTGGGGCCCACATGTCAGTGTCTAACTAACTAATCTAAGTTAATTAGTACTAATCTAATGCTAAACCAGATTAGTTAAGGCCCTGGGCCCACACGTCAGTGACCCAGGGGGTCAAATCCCTGGTCAAACTGGCTGACTCGCCGGAGTTTAGCCGCCGGCGAGGCCAGACGCGGCGGGGCGGTGTGGGATTCCTCCTCCGGCGACCAAAACGACGGCGGAGAGGCTCTACGTGGTGCTGGGACTCGCACGCATCCAACACGGCTAGCGGCAGTAGCTGGGGTGGACCGAGCTCGCCGGAAACGAGCTCGTGGCGGCGGCCGGAGTTCGGGCGGGGTCGGGTTTGACGCTACGGTGCGGGGGTGAGCAAAAGGAGAGAGGGGAAACGCAGTGGAGCTCACAGCGAGGGCGATGAGGTGGTCAGCGAGCTCGGGGATGCGCTGGGGTCGGCGAATCGACGGCGACGATCTCCGGCGGCCGAAGCTTCAAGACGAGGTCGGGGACGATGATACGGGGCTTCCGGCGTCGTGTTCGTTGGCGGAGGGCTTCAGGGCGATGCGGCGGGGCCGATGGATGCGTCGGGGAGGCGAGGAGGTGGCTCAGGGCGCGGCAGCGGTGAGCGGTGGCGACGAGCTCCGCTCGGGCTGCGCGGGAGAGAGAGCAGAGGAGAGGGAAGAGGTCCAGGGAGAGTGAGAGAGATCCAGGGGGTCGGGGCGATGTACGTGGCGTCGTCAGCCGCGTCGGGAAGGAGCCAGGCAGGCAGGGAGGAGGTGGCCGCACGACGGTGCGCGCGCGCCGGGCACGCGCCCCTGCCTACTGGCGCGAGGAGGAAGGCGACAGAGGGGCTGCGGTGGTGGGCTGGGCTGACTTTACCCAGCTGGGCTGCTACAGTGGTGGGCCGGTTGGGGTGCCAGGTAAGTTCTCTCTCTTTCTCTTTTAATTCCTGTTTTCTATTTTTCTGCAACTTGGTGGCTTTTCTAGAAATACCTAGGCACTTTCAAAATTCACCAAACTGCTCATGCCCACTGTATAGAGTATATCCGACATGGAACATTTCAGTTTGGGATTATTTGGACATTTAAAATATTTACTAGCATTTAAATGCCCAAATGCAGATAACATAAGATTTAATTCAGTGACCTTATGATGACCTAGAAAAATGTGAACCAGTTTTGGCAGAGGTTCTAACCCAAGACAAAAATGATGGACATTTTAGAAGGGCATTTCAGGTTCATTGAAAAAGATTTTAGTAAACCCTAGTTGTTTCCAGGGGGGGTGCTGGGGGTTCTATCATCCCCATTTCAAGTTTCTGGAGAAGTTTAAACATGATGCAACACTCTAATGCATGAACTAGCTAGGATGTGACAACTCACCCCCACTCAAAAGAATCTCGCCCCGAGATTCAAGCGTAGGGTAAGATGAAAGGGGAACGCAAACTAACACAATCTTCACAATCCAGGTTGCATCTCATAAGAACGTTGATCCGATCACTATCTTTTTCTCGATGTCTTGCTCTGAGAACTCCAACTAACATGACAACGAGAGGAAAGGGAAAACTCTAGAAGGATCGATCTTCTCGAAGATCGAACAACTCAGGATCAAATCACGGAATGAGACATAGCAACATCTCTCGAGCTGAGACACGAAGCATACATCTAGAGGGATGGAGTGAAGCAGATGACGAAGGTTCACTAAGTAGACAACAATTTCACGCTTAACAAGGTGGTGAACGGTTGTCAACGTAGCGAGGATTTGAGTCGCCATGATACCATAACGAGACACCTTAGAGGAGGTGACTCATAGAGTTATTTCCTTAAGTGGCAAAAAGAATTACTTTTGATACGGAGATCAATAAAGTTCTCTAAACCAGCCTAAGGCAAATCTCGAGCGATCGTTTGGAGGAGTTCGGTAGAATGGCATACTTGGACTAGTATGGATGATGTGGATTACCTCGTTGAAGACAACACAAGGGATGATTTTGCTTATCATCGGAAATGGGTGGAATCCGTGGTAGAACTACCTTGAAGATGATCCTGATCAGTAATTGTGAGAAGGGTAGTCCATAGAAGGATGGTACAATGGCGGTGCAAGCTGGAACAAAATGCAAATGCTGGGAATGATTCTTAGTAACTGGGGAGAAACTCAACAGACGAGAGTGATTACACTGTTGAATGGTTCTAGCATAATCGAGGAAACCGAGAGCACAAGGACCCCTAAGGATCAACTTCCAGAATAAGTTGCACTAAATCCTCATGGAGAAGTTGGTTAAATAGCTCAATCAAGATATTACAATGATAGATCTTCCGGCTAGTGTGTCGGCCAAGACATCCACTTTACCGAGTTACAGAGAGACCGATATTACAGTTCTGGAGAAACGCTCCAACCATCATATCTGCCTGAGATTCAGATCAGGTTGGTGTCAGGATATTCCAGACTCATCATGTCTGAAAGAAAGGATTGCAACACAAATCGGCGAGATGACGTTGCAAGATTCTCAAGAAATGGACTACGGTAGTAAGCTCCAAAACATGAGCTGGTTCTGCTACACACATGTGAACATGTTGTCCCAGACAAGCATGACCACATAGTAGCCTTATAATAAAACACTACTGAGTTCAGGTGGGGAACCATCATCGAGGATATCGAAGTCTTGTGCACTACCATGGATTAGCACTTAACTCCTTTTCCTAGAACAAATCAGTCAGTGGCTTTGTGTGCTAGGAACACATATGGAGTGGAGGCGGCCAACCTATCAAACCATAGAGCACTTTGCACGTGCATGACTAACTTGGGATGATTCCAGAGGAGGCAAAACAAACTTTCTCGAATTCACTGCGGCAACTTGCATCGAATGCACATGAATTAGAGGAAGTCACTTCTTTCATCCAAACATATGCTCCATGAGCTAGCATGAAGAAATGCTTACAAAAGTTTCCAATACTAACTTAAATGTTCAACATGAATCATGGACAAGATAAGGATGTTGTCGATGGGCTCAACAACAATTTATCAAGATTCCCATAAGATGGGGTTACATGATTATGTGAACAAGATGATAGCATGGGTCAGACCAAAAGATATAATGGTGTATGCCCGAGGAAACAACCACGGATAAGACAACATTACGAACATCGTTGGTTCTGATTTGATTTGATGATATCCCATACTCAAATCAAAGTTTGGATAAGATAATAGGTCCAACAATTGATCACAAGGATCAATCAATGAAAGTATCATCTTTCTTCAACACACACACACGAGGATATCCCTTAGGAATGAACTGAGTCAGACAAGCTCTCATCTTCCAACTCTCCAAGTTGTTGTTTAGCTTAACCAACTAGCTCAGGGTATCCGACACAGATTCTTGGAGAAAGGGTGGTTTACAAGAAACCAACTTGATCATGAACTCAACATAGCGGTCAGGTGACAACCTGGTAGCACTTCCGAGAAGATATTCGGAAAGTCACGAACCACCGATATGTAACTAAGCTCGAGAACAATCTTGCTTTTCAGGGCAAGACGATGTGATCAAGAGAGTGATGGATTGACACAATCCTAACTCATCGATCGAAGAGTGCACCAACAAAAATGGACTAGGTAGCACGATCAGTCCTAGGATGGTGATTCAATAACCAACACACCAAGGATGAGAATATTGTCCTTTAACTACCAAGCAACACAGTTGCTAGGAGTATTGCTTTCACACATCACGATTCACCTGTCGGTATTCCGGTTACAATAACACAGAGACCGAGAAATGAATAATGATGGCGAGAAGTATCACTGTACCAAGAGTTCATAGGATGGTGTGCAATTCCCATGATATTCTTGATATAAAGATGGTAATACTCCGGGGTAGAACAGAACAAAAGCTGGATTGGCATTTTGATCTGCGGAATACAACCGCTTTGACCCAATCCTAGATATGGATGAGGTACTGGAGTTTGTTTCTCCTAGTCATTCCGGAATAGAACGGCTTGATGGACCACAAGAATAATAAGCATTGATAACACAAATGCACAATTACTCCTGACTATCAATTGATAGACAGAGGGTCAGAATACAACTAAAGAGGGACAACTCAAAGGAACATATAACTTTTTTTTTGAGTTGTGGGTGCATAGATTAGAATGTCGAACCAAGTTCAACAGGTTTCTTCCAGATAACCCATGCAGAAAGGTAAAACTGGCAGAGTCACAATATGGAATGGAGAACTCACCAAGAGCACTCTGGTTGTGATCTTTCGGTTCAACGAGGAACTTCTGCCATAAGTAGTTCATGGTATTTGGAAGAAGGATATACCACGAACCTCAAGGACTGTCGCAAGGTTACTAATATCCTAAAGGAACTAGCGAACACTAACAACAGGAAATAAGTAGAGTGAATCTTGGGCTCAAGAACCCAGAAATAGAATGCCTACTAACTAAATGGCATCACGGGATGCTTTCAGGAACAATGGACAGAATCATCACACGGAGGATACAAAGCATTGTTAGATTACTGAGTGGTTCTCTAGGATGCCTAGGGTCATAATACTAGCTCCAACACATATGTCAAGGCAATGGAATACCTCAACAGACCGTTAGTGTGCTTAATCTGGCCCAAAGGGACGCGGAAACAGAGGGAAATGATTTTGCAAATGCATCAGGTTGCTTGGAAACCTGGGATGACTCGGACAGCATAACGGCTGTAAATGCTCAAAAAGATTTGAGACATCCCGCAAAAGGGTGGCATAACCACTTAACATCACAATATCAAGGTTCTGAGATCACCTAACAACACACGGAAGTAGTAGGAACTGAAATGAGGCTCAAATCCAACAATCCTATGAGTCTACGGATTAGTAACACGTGATCCTGATAGATAGATGAGAAAGCCTAGTTCTTAATCCCCGTAGAAAAGAAGAGGTTGACTCAGATCAGAAAGGCATAAGGTAAAGGAGTAAAAAGAGCCTTACGTTCCCTTCCACAATCAATTCCCTTATATAACTAAAGCATTTCTAGACTCAACTTCGACCAGTTTGGCTTGGTAATCCTACAGGCAGTCAGGCTCTGATACCAACGCTGTCAGGACCCCGATTCCAAGTCACATCGATCTAGCCGGTAACACCTCATATCACTTTGCGGCCTCACGCACGGTATTCCCACGGGTGTCGCCTTACCATGGCCCGGGACCGTTTGCGCCTTTTGGCTCACGTATATGATAGTGTCGCTAGCATCCATATGACAGAGAACCCGGGCCGACATGACTAGTCGTGAACGCGAAGTGGCACTAACTTACGGGGACAGGCATACATGACCCAGCAACGAACGTATCGGTCATCAGCGAGTGAATTCGGGCTGTAACAACTGGGCTAGCAGGACTCCGGGAATCCGGGCTGTAGCAGGCTAACAGGACTCCAAAAGACACCGCGTGACGTTTCCCCGAAGGGACAGACATAGGATCGAGGAAGGACACATGCCGGCCAGTCTAAGTGTTCCGGAGCAGTAGTGCTGGGCTAGCAGGACTCCGGTGAACCGGGCTGTAGCAGACTACTATGACTCATGGAAGCACAAGACTACATTTCCCCATAAGAGAGGCTACCAAGGATAAACAACTAGGTTGTCGGATCCCACACATACCAAGCATTTCAATCATACACACAATATCCTGGATATGGGCAAATACAGCATGGCATCACAACAAGACTCTACGACTCAGAGTATTTATTCATTAGGCTCCGAGGAGCCAAGTATTACAAACATGGGTCTCATGACCCAACATTCAGAGCATACAAGTCAAAGCACATGCGGAAGCCTATCATGTCTGAGTACAGACATCTACAAGTGAAAAAAAAGCTGAGAAGCCCGACTATCTACCAGATCCTGTCGAGGGCACAAGATCGTAGCTGCGGTAACAAGCTAAACGTCGAAGTCCACGCGGAACTACTAGCGAGACTGAGTCTCTCTGCAAAAACATAAATTAAGCAAACGTGAGTACAAATGTACCCAGCAAGACTTACATCAGAAGTAACTACATATGCATCGGTATCAACAAAGGGGGTGGTGGAGTTTAACTGCAGCAGGCCAGCTTTGACTCAGTGGCTAACCTGAACTACGACAGCAAGTAACTCTTTTGAGGTGGCGCACACGAGTCCACATATTCACCATATCAATACACCACTATGGATCTGCTCCCGTCTCCCTACGAGAACGCCATCCATGGCACTCACGCTTATCTTGCGAGTTTTAGAGTATCCACTTTCACTTGTCTATGAACTGTACAGGCAAACCAGAAGTCCTTTACCGCGGACACGGCTATTCGAATAGATCATTTATAACCCTGCAGGGGTGTACTTCTTCACACATGTTTCCACCACTTAGCGTCTGCACACGACATGTGCTCGGCAGACTTCAAGCGAAAGCCGACGTGGGTGTAGACCACGACCTAACTAACCACACAAGTCTCTAGTCCTGGTTTATCGCCTATTCGGGTTCCATCCGCGAGGAGATCCGGCCGGAGTTTCGCTCACAGCCCCAAACGATGTGTGCAGGGTTCCCGAGACACCAAACGGGCGCCCGGTACACCATGCCATGGTGTATCTACCGCATCATAGCCCACCCCTAGGGTCAGCGCTACGCACGGCCTCCAACACATATCCTACAAACACCAGAAACTAGTTGCAACTCCTGGACAGAGGACAGGGGCGGTTAATAAGTCGAGCGGGGTCATATTTCAGGGCCCAACGTGTGGTAGTAACTGTTCATGGATCACAAACACAGAACTCAGTTCCTGAGGACGGTTTCAATGAGACAACCCACCATGTACTCCTACATGGCCTCTCACCGCTACCTTTACCAAATCATGTTCACACACTTAGCTCACACACAGTAGGACATGTTCATCACCATTCCAACTCATTCCCGATGAATCAGACCCGACTCAACTCTAAGCTGTAGCAGGCATAACAAACATGCATGAATGAGTAGGCACATCAGGGCTCAAACAACTCCTACTCATGCTAGTGGGTTTCATCTATTTACTGTGGCAATGACAGGTCATGCAGAGGAAAGGGGTTCAACTACCGCAGCATGTAACAGTTGAATCGTTGTTGTCCTAATGCAGTAACAGAGAGTAGAAGCGAGAAAGTGGGTTTGTATCGGAATGAACAAGGGGGTTTTGCTTGCCTGGCACTTCTGAAGATAATATAGTTCTTCATCGGTGTCATCGAACACGTCGTCGGAACCACGTCTACTGAGAAGGAGCAACCACCGGCAAACACAAGGGGAACCCCAATCAATGCAATGCACATTTATATGAATGATATGTCATATTAAGGTACTGAATTGACCTAGTGCAACAGTTAGTCATATTCATTGAAGTGGAATTCAAACCTATAGCAAATTCCAACTCCAAAACTAATTACTATTCATTCCATAATCATGAATTGTCCTATTCAGTGAGGTTAACTTGTTCAAACATGCATGAAAATGCCATATTCAGATTCTTTGGATTTTTCTGATCATTTTTCATATATAAATTATTTCATTTGGAGTTACAGATTAATTTCTATGAATTTTTGAAGTTTTGGGCATTTTCTGGAATTTCCTGAATTATTAAAAACCAGAAAATGATTTACTGCGTCAGCATGACGTCGGTGTGACATCAGCAGGTCAACGGAGACGGTCCAGGTCAAACCTGACGCTGGGGCCCACATGTCAGTGTCTAACTAACTAATCTAAGTTAATTAGTACTAATCTAATGCTAAACCAGATTAGTTAAGGCCCTGGGCCCACACGTCAGTGACCCAGGGGGTCAAATCCCTGGTCAAACTGGCTGACTCGCCGGCGTTTAGCCGCCGGCGAGGCCAGACGCGGCGGGGCGGTGTGGGATTCCTCCTCCGGCGACCAAAACGACGGCGGAGAAGCTCTACGTGGTGCTGGGACTCGCACGCATCCAACACGGCTAGCGGCAGTAGCTGGGGTGGATCGAGCTCGCCGGGAACGAGCTCGTGGTGGCGGCCGGAGTTCGGGCGGGGTCAGGTTTGACGCTACGGTGCGGGGGCGAGCAAAAGGAGAGAGGGGAAACGCAGTGGAGCTCACAGCGAGGGCGATGAGGTGGTCAGCGAGCTTGGGGATGCGCTGGGGTCGGCGAATCGACGGCGACGATCTCCGGCGGCCGAAGCTTCAAGACGAGGTCGGGGACGATGATACGGGGCTTCCGGCGTCGTGTTCGTTGGCGGAGGGCTTCAGGGCGATGCGGCGGGGCCGATGGATGCGTCGGGGAGGCGAGGAGGTGGCTCAGGGCGCGGCAGCGGCGAGCGGTGGCGACGAGCTCCGCTCGGGCTGCGCGGGAGAGAGAGAGCAGAGGAGAGGGAAGAGGTCCAGGGAGAGTGAGAGAGATCCAGGGGGTCGGGGCGATGTACGTGGCGTCGTCAGCCGCGTCGGGAAGGAGCCAGGCAGGCAGGGAGGAGGTGGCCGCACGGCGGTGCGCACGCGCCGGGCACGCGCCCCTGCCTACTGGCGCGAGGAGGAAGGCGACAGAGGGGCTGCGGTGGTGGGCTGGGCTGACTTTGCCCAGCTGGGCTGCTACAGTGGTGGGCCGGTTGGGGTGCCAGGTAAGTTCTCTCTCTTTCTCTTTTAATTCCTGTTTTCTATTTTTCTGCAACTTGGTGGCTTTTCTAGAAGTACCTAGGCACTTTCAAAATTCACCAAACTGCTCATGCCCACTGTATAGAGTATATCCGACATGGAACATTTCAGTTTGGGATTATTTGGACATTTAAAATATTTACTAGCATTTAAATGCCCAAATGCAGATAACATAAGATTTAATTCAGTGACCTTATGATGACCTAGAAAAATGTGAACCAGTTTTGGCAGAGGTTCTAACCCAAGACAAAAATGATGGACATTTTAGAAGGGCATTTCAGGTTCATTGAAAAAGATTTTAGTAAACCCTAGTTGTTTCCAGGGGGGTGCTGGGGGTTCTATCATCCCCATTTCAAGTTTCTGGAGAAGTTTAAACATGATGCAACACTCTAATGCATGAACTAGCTAGGATGTGACAGATGATGCTGAGTCTACCACAACTCTTTTTCAAGACGGTGCGGCGATGACTATGACTATGGAGCAACTCAAGGATAAAGATTTGGTGGCAAGCGACACGGTGGCGAGCAAGGATGATGCTTCCATCTTTGGAGGCGAGAGTAATGATATGCCATCTTCAGTCTTCATCCACGGCGACGATGACGAGATGGTTGAGCATGGGATTTTCCCTTTGGCCAAGGAGGCGCATGGTGATGAGTTGAGTGACTTGTGCACCATATTGAGAGTGAGAGTGTCTTCACCACTAGCCCCATTTATGATGAGTTGCCCCAATTCCCATGTAAGGAGAGCCACCACCACCACCACCACTTGAGTGATTTGAGTGACTCCACCATATGTGAGTTTGAGTGCACCTATTTTGAGGGAGTGAGTGAGTCACACATAGAGAGAGTGAGGTAGTTGATAGGGCATGTGAGGCCATTTCGATTACTAATGACTTAACCTCTACCTCTATTGTGTCTTCTCATTAGGTGCTAGGTCCCATATATGATGAGGCACCGACCCTCGACGACTTCGTCCTTCCTTTGGATAAGACGATGGCCATGGTGGAATGTGATGCACCCCCACATGGTTCCATCATGACGATGACGTTGACCATGATTTAGTCTTTGCCACCTCACCTACACCACATGAGTGGAATGAAAAAGGTAACATCGATGAAGGTGATGAGCTTGTGCCACTAGTGGACATTGATTGCTTGCATGATGTTGATCCACCTATTACCATGCTTCATGCTAGTGCAACTTCCTCATGTGATGATTTATTGCCCATTTATGATGAGTATGGTGATTCTCATGTGGAGTCTATTACTTGTGATGCCATGTTGCATAGGATTTCTTGTGATAATTCTCTCGGTCACATCATGTTTGACAATCCGCTTGACTTGTCATATGCTATGCATGAGATCAACAATATGTCTTATTTGTGATCTCATCGTAGTAGCTATGCATATGCCATTAAAATAAACCCAATTTGCACATATGGCATAAGTGACAAGCCCATGGTTATTGGCATTTGTTTCTATTGTGATGATATTGAGATGCTCCGTTTGCATCATGTCCATCATATACCATGCCATGACCACCTAGTTTCGGACATGCATTGTTTGCCATGTTGTCAATTTTCTCCATATTATGCTTCCGCTATTGCTCTTTAGGAGACCCCCATAGTTTCCTCGTACATATTAGGAGATTTTGATCCATCCCATACATTGCATGATCCCAATAATTGTGTGCACAATATGCTCCCCATGAATAAACATGCTATTGATGTGCCATATACTTGCATGCTCGATTTGCGTCCCCATCGTATTATACATAATAACTATCCTTTCATGATGGATGACATGTTATTATACCATGCCTCCAATTTCTTTAAGCATTACTTATCTTGTGCTAACTCACACGTGTACATACACATACACATCATGATGGATGATGTGTACATTTACCACGCACACACTTTGTTTCATTCACCTATTTGTTGTGTAGGTACCCATGCTTACATGCCAACTTCGCAAGCGCACGAGTTGACGAAACAAGCTCTAGAGAGCAATGAAGATGTGCGCTACCATGGAGTGCTTACCCTCCACCCACCCACTTTGCGCAATGAGTTCGCGCATTTCTTCTACATGGCCCTCACATGGTTATGGGTTATTTATTACTTCTCACTTTATGCCCATATTGCCATGTTCACTTTGCATGATATGCTCATTTCTATGCCTTTGACATGCATTTGTGACCCTATGTGTATTGGCATGTTTGGTGGAGATATTGCTTTTTATTGCCATGTTCCATTTGTGACCCATGTCTATGATGATAGTTTGATCATGCTTTGTTCTCATGCTTGTGATATGTCATGCGCATCGCATATGCCTATTATTTGTTCACATGACATGATTCCTATTGCTTCTTGTCATATATCTCCATATGTTGCCTCTTTCATGCTAGATGATTTGCCATGTATTCAGTGCAACAATGCTATTAGTCTTGCTAATGAGATAGCCCCCATAGCTTTCTCCCATATGTTTGGAGATTTTGACATAATTGTTATGAAGCATGCTTGTCTTACTTATTTGCACCATATACCTAGTGCCATTAATATCGTCATTATTGAATCATATTATTCGTGCACTTTTGCTTCTAATGGTTATGTGCAAGAGAAGAGAACCATCATGATGGATGGTGTGTTTATCTACCATGCCCATACGTTCTTTGTTTTGTTGTGTGCATGTGTAGGATACTTGGACTTTGTGTCAACTTCTACTTCACGTGAGTTGACCATCCGAGCTCTTGAGAGCGAGCTTCATACTTTCTACCACGACTCGCTTCTACACCACACTTGCTCTTGTGCATCGGCATTGTGAAGGACGCACAAGGACATGCCTTCGAGGTGATATCCTTCTCTTTAAAGAACCACAAAACCATGAGCATGCATATTGCGGATCATACTTCATGTGTTGCTTGCACCATGAAACTTTGCACACATGCTACAGATCTTGCTTCGACTTGTCATTGCCACATTGCCATGTGATTGCTTGTATCTGCGTTGGTATTTCCCCGAAGAGGAGAGGATGATGCAGCACATCAAAGGTAAGTATTTCCCTCAATTATGAAAACAAGGTTATCAATCCAGTAGGAGAACCAATCAACACTATGTAAATAGCACCTGCACACAAACAACAAATAATTGCAACCCAACGCATAAGAGGGGTTGTCAATCCGTCCTCGGTATTGAGATAGATTAAATTGTATGAGATTTGATAGATAGATCTAACTAAAACACAAAATAAAATAAAGAAAGGAAAAAGTGCAGCAGGGTATTTTTAGATTTAATATGATAGGAAATAGACCCGGGGGGCAGTAGTTTTCACTAGAGGCTTCTCTCAAGAAAATATCATACGGTGGGTAAACAAATTACTGTTGGGCAATTGATAGAAAATCGAATAATCATGACGATATCCAAGGCAATGATCATGTATATAGGCATCACATCCAAGATTAGTAGACCGACTCGAACTAGCAGCCGCCCGGATCCACCTCGCCCCGCCTCCCCGGCCTCTCCCGCGCAGCCTCCGCCCCGCCGGAGCTCCATCGTCGTCGCCCCAGCCGGATCCGGCCCGATCCGACCCGCCGCCGAACCGGCCGGTTCGACTGAACCGGGTCGGCCCGACCGAACCCGTTGCCCGAGCCGTCCGCTGATTCGCCGCCGGCGCCGATCCGCACCACTCCGTCCAGTTGCACCGCGTCGTCTAGTTTTCTGCGAGGTCTAATTTCCACCAAGTCCCTGGCATTTTCAGCACCATTCATGCATTTTGTGTAGGCCATATCTTTGTGCATATATGTCAGATTGTGATGTTTTTTATATGTACAATTATCTTATCTCCGTGCTCTACATGATGGTGGTGGTTGCATTCATATTAGAGTTCACCTTGATGTTGTTATCATCATTGGAAAAGTGCTAAGTGATATTAAGTGCAGAAAACTGCTGAAACTTGTCATTTTGTCTTTTTCATAGCATTTTGTGTGATTTTCTTTTGAGCAACATGCCTAGATGTTTAGAAGCACAATCATGTAATATTTGCATTGGTGTAACCCACTTATCATGATGTGCCCTGTGGTGACTAGCACGAGCTTGTAAAGTGGGCTACTCACTGTTTTCTGTTTTCGGAGTAAATTCTGGCAAGTCTGAATCTGTTATATTGTGATGCCATGTTTACTTGATGCTACCATCAAATCTATGAATAATCTAGAGATCTTGAGTAAGCATGTTTTGAATACCATATTATGCTCTATCCATCCATGCCCTTGTTTGCAATTATTGCCTACTGTAGCTTATTCTTTTCATGCTCTCAAATTGCTTTAAAATATAACTGTCAGTCTATTAACAGCATGTTCCATTTTGCAAAGCTCATTGTAATTAATCTATGCATCTTATAAATTGTTCCTTTGGTTTAACTAGAAGTATGTCATGCTTACTACATGCTCATGACCTTTGCATGTTTATTAAAATTGCTATGCTTGCTGTTATGTGCCTCCAAAGTCAGCATCATAATGTTACTGTTTTGCATTTCCAGATTTTTACCGAGAATCTGCTATTTCATGTTTGCATGTTGTCTTGATGAATGCCCTGAACTTGTTGCTCCTATGTATATGCCATATTGCATTATTTGAGCTCCATGATATGTACTAGCGTGCTATAGCTCTTGATGCCATGTTCATGTAGAGAGATGGTTTGGCAATACAATATTCGTTGTATTGATGGGGTGCTGGTGCACGTATATATAATTACAGGGAAGGCCTCTACCTCAACTATACAAGACTAGGAGGTGGGCCACAACTCCAATATACATGCAACACAAAATACATACTCAACACCCCCCCGCAGTCGAAGCGTCGCCGGAGACACAGAGACTGGACCAAAACTCCTAGAAGACGGAAGTAGGCAATCCCTTAGTCATCACATCAGCAAACTGTTGTGACGTCGGCACGTGAAGAACCCGAACACGGCCAAGGGCAACCTGCTCGCGCACGAAGTGAATATCGAGCTCAATATGCTTTGTAAGTCGATGGTGCACCGGGTTGGTGGAAAGGTAGACCGCGCTGACGTTATCGCAGTAGACAAGAGTGGCCTTGTGAACATCACAAAGCAACTCCTGGAGCAGCTGACGAATCCAAGAGCTCTCGGCCACGGCATTAGCCACGGCGCGATACTCTGCCTCGGCGCTGGAGCGGGAGACCGTGGGCTACCGCTTCGATGACCAAGAGATCAACGAGGGCCCAAGGTAGACGTAGTAGCCTGACGTGGAGCGTCGAGTGTCGGGGCAGCTAGCCCAGTCGGCATCTGAGTAGGCCACAAGGTCGGCAGGGCCTGTGGCAGCGGCCGAGACGGCGGCGGCGGGCGAGCCGGTGGCGACGGCCGAGCCAGCAGCCGGAAAGGGGGCAGCCGAGGCCGGCGAGGCGGCCGGCGGGGGCGACGAGGCGGCCGACGAGGGCGCCAGCAAGATGGCTGGCGAGGCGGTCGGCGAGGGCGCCAGTGAGGTGGCCGGCGAGGCAGCCGTCGAGATGGCTGGCGAAGACGCCTGCGAGGCGGTCGCGCCCGAGGCGGCCGAGGAGGGAGCTGGTGGCGAGGCCGGCGCTGACGGCGACGGTGTCGTGGGGGCGCGAGGTGCAGCTCGTCCCATGGCGCGAGGACCGCCAAAGCCCGGAGGTGGTCCAAGAGCCGAGCGGGGCCGTCCACCTGACGGGGTCGCCGAAGGGCCGCCGGTGGCTGGCGGCGACGGGGCGACGAGAGGTACCTGCTGTTGAAAGGGAAACACCTTCTCATCAAAGTAAACATGTCGGGAGGTGAATACATGATGTGAGGCAAGGTCGTAACAGCGGTAGCCTTTAGTGTTAGGTGGGTAGCCGAGGAAGATGCAAGCGACGGAGCGAGGTGCAAGCTTATGAGGCACAGTGGCGGCGATGCTAGGATAGCAGAGACAGCCAAAGATGCGAAGGCCATCATAAGATGGGGGCGCACCAAAGAGGAGATGGTGAGGGGCATAGTTCTAGCGTGGGCGACACGGGCGGATGTTGATGAGGAGGGTGGCGGTGGCGAGAGCATCCGGCCAAAACCGGGAAGGCACGTTAGAGTGAAAGAGCAACGTGCGGACGCAGTCATTAAGAGTGCGAAGGATACGCTCAGCACGACCATTTTGTTGGGACGTGTAGGGACAAGTGAGGCGGAAGATAGTGTCGTGGGAGGCTAGAAGGTTACGAACAGCGACGTTGTCAAACTCTTTTCTGTTGTCAGTTTGTAATGCATGGATGGGACGACCGAACTGTGTGGTGACATAGGAATAAAAGGCGGTGAGTGTGGCAAGGGCGTCAGACTTGCGACGAAGAGGAAATGTCCACACATAATGAGAGAAATCATCTAAGATCACCAAATAGTATAGGTAGCCCGTGTTGCTTGCAACCGGGAATGTCCAAACATCACTATGCAATAACTGAAACGGAAAAGTGGAAATAGTGGTAGATGCGCTAAACGGAAGATGAACGTGCTTGCCAAGACGACAAGCCTCACAAGTATGGTCGTCGATCTTATTGCATGAGAATGAAAAACTCTTAAGAATTTGACGTAAAGTGGTGGGGTTCTAGTGTCCCAAACGAGCATGCCAAAGGTCGACACCTGCGGCGAGGGTGACTGGGGTGGTGGCGGCGGTGGCGGAGGAGTGCACCGGATAGAGCTCGTTAGGACTATCGCAACGGTGAAGGACCATCCGAGTACGAGCGTCCTTCACAGAAAAACCAACATCATCAAATTCAACGGTAATGGGATTCTCACGAGCAAGACGATGAACAGATACAAGGTTCGTAACTAAATAAGGAGAAACAAGAATATTAGACATAGTGATAGGCGTAGATGTGGAAGGAAACGAAGTACGACCAACATGTGTGATAGGTAAAGAGGAACCGTTACCAACGGTGATGCGAGTAGGAGTATGAACTGGAGTGAAGGAGGTTAGGGTGCCGGGATGAGATGTCATGTGGGCGGTGGCGCCCGAGTCCATGTACCAAGCGCCGCCGGTGATGGGGCCGAGTGCAGTGCAGCCAAAGAAGTAGGGTCCCATGGCGGTGAGTCCGGCAGCGAGACGAAGCCGCCGTAGGGCTTAACCGGGGCAGGCGGAGCATGGCCGCCGGCCATCGGCGTGGCGAGTAGAGCCGCGGAGCCGATACCGACCGGCTATGGCGGCACGGCGAAGTAGGCCGGATGGCCCGCCGAAAAAACCTGCGGCGTGGTGAAGGGAGCCGGCGCGTCCGCGTACATGTAGCCGAAGAGAGACGACGTGGCAGAAGACATCGCAGCGACGGCGGCAGTGGCTAGGGCAGGAACGTGAGCCAAGGCTGCTACTGAAGGAAGGAGAAGGGCAACGGCAGAAAAGAAAAGATGGGGATATAGAAGAAGTCCATCGGCTGCAGGAGATGCAGCGGCCACGAGATGCGGCGGCAGCAGGAGGTGCGGCGATTACACGAGGAGGATGGCACGGCGGCGGCACAAGGAGGATAAAGCGCGGCCGCGTCGGCGGCAAGGACCTGCAGTAGCGGCGGCGCACAGAGGATAGGATGCGGCGGCGGCGGCAAGGACCTGCAGCGGCGGCGGCTAGTGCAGCGGAAAGCGGCGGCAACCGGCGGTGGCGGCGGCCGGAGAGAACCGGCGGCGGCGGCAGCGGGTGGCGGCGGCGGTGGCGGGATGGAGGCGTGGCGCCGGCGGCGGCTACGCTAGGGTTAGGATTGACCTGCGATAGATACCATGTAGAGAGATGGTTTGGCAATACAATATTCGTTGTATTGATGGGGTGCTGGTGCACGTATATATAATTACAGGGATGGCCTCTACCTCAACTATACAAGACTAGAAGGTGGGCCACAACTCCAATATACATGCAACACAAAATACATACTCAACAGTTCATGCTCGGTAGCATACTTGTTTCATGCCTCCAACATGCCATCATATTAACTCTGCTCATGTACATGCCCAGTTTCTCACTAAGTCCTAATCTGTGTTATAAAGTTGCTTTTTGCATTGGTCATATTGGTTTAATCTTGATGCCTATGAACATGAACCTTAATGATATTTGAAGTATGTAATCTGTACTTGAAGTACATATCAAGTCGTTGCTATCGCTATGTCGCGCTACCTACCACTTGTTTATCAAGCCTCCCAAATTGCCATGATAGCCTCTAACCTTTTTCACCATCCTAGCAAACCGTTGTTTGGCTATGTTACCGCTTTGCTCAGCCCCTCTTATAGCATTGCTAGTTGCAGGTGCAGTGCAGGTTGTTGCATGTTGGGACATGGATATCATGGGATATCACAATATCTCTTATTTAATTAATGCATCTATATACTTGGTAAAGGGTGGAATGCTCGACCTTTTGCCTGGTGTTTTGTTCCACTCTTGCTGCCCTAGTTTCCGTCATACCATTGTTATGTTCCTTGATTTTGCATTCCTAACACGGTCAGGGTTTATGGGCCCCCCTTGATAGTTCGCTTTGAATAAAACTCCTCCAGCAAGGCTCAACATTGGTTTTAACATTTGCCCAACATAATAATAAACATGATAATAAATTTGACGCATAGGGAGTTAGTGCTACCTGAGGTTCGTTATTCAACATAATACAGGGGGGCCAGTGCTGATGGCGCTGGTCCAAACTGGGTAGACTGTGGGGCCACCACGGGGAAACTCGAGGTCTGGTTTTACTTGTAGGATGTCCCATCTGATCGTGGCCTGAGAAGAGATACGCGCGGCTATTATCAGGGTGTCGGCACATCGGGAGGTCTTGCTGGACTTGTTTTACCATTGTCGAAATGTCTTGTGAACCGGGATTCCGAGCTTGATCGGGTTGTTCCGAGAGGAGGATTTTCCTCCATTGATCGTGAGAGTTTGTGATGGACTAAGTTGGGACACCCCTGCAGGGTTTGATCTTTCGAAAGCCGTGCCCGCAGTTATGTGGCAGATGGGAATTTTTAATATCCGGTTGTAGAGAACTTGACACCAGATCCGATATAAAATACACCAACCGCGTGTGTAACCGTGACTGTCTCTTTTCGAGTGAGTTGAGAAGAGAACACGGTGGGGTTATGTTTGAACGTAAGTAGTTTAGGATCACTTCTTGATCATTACTAGTTTACGACCGTTTGCGTAGCTTCTCATCTTACTCTTGTACTCGCAAGTTAGCCACCATACAAATGCTTAGTCGCTTGCTGCAACCTCACCACTTATCCTTTCCCTACCCATTAAGCTTTGCTAGTCTTGATACCCATGGTAATGGGATTACTGAGTCCTCGTGGCTCACAGATTACTACAACAACAGTTGCAGGTATAGGTAATGCGATGATCTGACGTGAGAGCGATGCTTGCTTGTTGTCGAGTTCTTCTACTTCTTCTTCGATCCGGGGATAGGTTCCTGGTCGGCAGCCTGGGCTAGTAGGGTGGATGTCCTTTGTGTTTCCCGTTTATGTTCATCCGTAGTTGGATGCCTCTCTTCTGTATGATGTTTTTTGTATTCATGTGGCATTTGTATGCCTTTGTGTGTATCCCCAGCTATCATGTAATGGTACGATGTAATGATATCCACCTTGCAAAAGCATCTTCAATATGCGGCTCTATCCTTGGTGGGACCTTCGAGTTCCTCTCGGATAGGATCGCATATTGGGCGTGACATGTTTGATATGCGGCAAACAGCCCACTCGGATGAACTGTTTGCGATGAGAAATTATAACACAGACGGTTACTACAGTTAATTCATGTGCGATTCTGTGTGTACAAAAAACTTTGAAAAATGTGAACTAGTTGCTTGCGGTGGCTAGGAGTATCGCACACGATGCGTCTATGAGTACTCGTGTGCGATGATTAGTAAGTCACACAAATGTTTCCTTATGTTAACATGTGTGTGATAGATAACACGTGACACCACATACAGAATTCGGGTTGTGTGCTCCAGGGAAGGCTTCTGAGCTCCAGCGAATGCTTCCCGCGCTCCACATGGGTGAATTGTAAAATCCCCGCCTCTTCCCTCATCGGTTTCCCGCCACCAGCTAATGGCTTGATGCATATAACCCAGGCGGCAACGCACCATCGCGACACTGTGCGCAGATCTAGTCCTCACCCATCTACCATTAGTTATTCCAAGCATGCCAGGCAATGACCAAAGTTTCGACGTTGACCCCTACCTGCATTACATCTTCGGCGAGGAGAACGAGCCGGAGCAGGTCGGGGAGCAAGAGCTTCATCGGCTCGAGCAGGCACCATGGCCCATCAGCATTGATCAGTCCTTGGGTGCACAATCGACATATTGCAGAGGAAGTGTGATGAGCAGTTTGCCATCCACCGTGCAAAAGATCCAGAGCTGCTCAACGGCATGATCGACGACCCACCCGAAGAGCCACCATCACCAGTGCTCATCGAGAGCCTGATGCCCTGCAAGGAATGGGCAGAGGACCTCTGTGATTCAGTTAGGAGACAGCCATCCTACGGCTTCATCATTGCCGGCAGCGGCCGTGTCAACCTCGATCCCGACAATGTGGTGGCCAGGCTCGAGCGCATCCTTGAAGTTGACGTCCCCAACGAAGTAGAACATCGCCAACGTGGTATCTTGAGGATGCAGGTGATGGACGGAATTTGCTACCAGGCCAGAGACATGGAAATGGAGCGGTTCCGCGGAGATGTCATGCACGCGATTGCACGCTGTCAAGCTCTTCTGGAACAGGCCCAGCAGCCCCAAGAGCCTCCCAGCGCCAGCAGCTCCGTAGGCGGAGGCGGGTCGGGACACTTGTAATGAACGGCCGCAAGGGTGCTATGCTGATCATGGAGTCCGAGAAGACCGTCGTCGGAAGGCCGCCAGCTCAGCCTTTTATCAAATATTGTATTATATTGTATGCATATGTAGGTTGTGAGTGTTTTGGGCGTTGCTGCATGTGGCATTTTAAATTATCCTGAATATGTAAGACAATTATTAACCGTTGCCATTGTAAATTTGCCTCAACGGCGAGCAGAGCATGTGCAGGGACGCCAGAGCAGAGTGCGCCGCGGCTGCCTCAATGGCGAGCAAAACACGCGGATAGACGCGAGCAGAGCGCGCTGCGGCTGCCTCAATGATGAGCAAAGCACGCCACGGCCACCTCAATGGCGAGCAACCTGCATATTGCAATTCTGGTCAACCTTCTGGCACCCCGTGGGAGGTGCGATGGCGCATCCATCGGACACGATGGTGATATCTTGACCGTGTGTGATAGTAAGAAGACATGTGTACACGTACATCCTAGAACGCGGGCCTACGTACGCCATCCGGGGACCGTTTCAGGCTTCCGATGCATGGAATACGGTTGATCTATAAGAACTGTTTGCAATGAGCCAGAACAACAGAAACGGGCTTCGAGCCCAGAAGTAGAACCATCAATAAATTTTGACCTTGTTTCTCATCACATTCTAGATTACAACGCAATAACTAATTGCAAATCTGCTCACACCGATCAAACCTAAATGTGTTCACACTTAGCACCGGGCTATAAAAACTACCCACTCGAAAATTACTTCACAGTTCCTCTCCTCATCACCCACAAAACAGGTCCTTCCTGTCAGTCGTTCCTCCATGACCGGTAGGAGGAGTTTCAGGTGGACATATAACCAAGGAGCAAAGACCAAGGCCACGGAAGCACTAGAGAGGTCCCCCCGCTACGCGACAGCCGCAGCAGAGATGTCCCGGCGCGCCGCGGAGCCCTTGAATGAGCTCTCACCGGCACGCGAGGGCTCTCGCAAGCGCACTCACCGCGTCGGCGATCACGACGAGCTGGCGTTCCTGAAGTCCTTGGCCAGTGACAATGACATTCTCGCTGGCCTAATTAAGCAGCAGGAGTTGGTTGACGGCTTGATGAAGCTGCTCGAGATTAGCGATTCCTTGGTTGAGAAGGCGACCGACCTCATCGAGCAACTCATGGGTGACAATGCGAAGCTCCTCAAGGCACTCGCCGAGACGGAGGAGGAGGCCACCGGCTGGAAGAAGCTGCATGAGCAGAGCAGTGCCTCGGGGATGATGCTGAAAGCGGTCGTTGAGGAACTGATGGGTGACTTGAGGAAGCTCCGGATCGAGCGCGAGCAGGAGGTGGAGGAATCCGTGGCTGCTGTCAAGCAAAGTCGTGAGGAATTGAAGAAGGAGCTGGAGGATGTCGTCGCCCGGCGATCCATCAAGGAGTAGAGACAATAGTGACCCAGATCGTTGTCTGTGATTTCCTTCTTCTCTTGCCCCCGTGTCTTTCGGGCTTTCCCGCATGTGGCATTTTAAATTATCCAAAATATGTAAGACAATTATTATCCATGCCATTGTAAATTTGTTGTCATATTATCCATTGCCATTTTATTTGTCGTCGTATTATCCGTTGCCCTATGTGGCATTTTAGATTATCCGGAATGCGAGTTGAAAACACGAACAAAGCAAATGCTAACATTGAGCGGGGCCATGGGATCACAAGCAAACACCCTCCGTCAAAGAGCTCGACCGCCATTAATGGAGAAGTTGTGAGCAAGGCGGGCGGCTGGTGGATGGAGGTTAAAGAGCTCACTTCCCGGTGAGCATGGGTGGCCTTGCTGCTCGCACATGTCCCGTCGAGCCTGCGAGGTGGACTGGTCGCACGCGTCCCGTCGAGCCTGCGCGGTGGACTGCTCGCATGTGTCCCGTCGAGCCTACACGGTGGACTTCTCGCACTCATCCCATCTAATCAAACAGCAGCACACACGCCACCGAGTATGGTTAAATTTTGGCACAAAATACAAAGATGACCAATGAACGAGGACCGATGTAGTACTATCCCATAAGAAAAGAGGGACGCGTGGCCGAACTTAAATGGTTACGAGAACACACATGGTTCATATAATACAACCATTTGCGATATTAACATGTCAGCTATTTGTTTCAAAATGACTTCATTGGCTATTAATGTGTGTGCCTTGTATCAAACTGGACGATTTTTTTACCACAACATATATGTGCCATGTCATGAAACCATGCCAAGTTTCATGTTTTTTGGGTGACTTTTTGATTTACTGGGATTAAAAAACTGAGATTCTCAATGTTTCAAGATGACGAGATGTTTGTAATTTATTCCCATTCCTTCAATGAGACCTAAACATGCACCCAATGACACATGTACGATTTTCCACCCATTTTGCTTCACTGGAGCATGTGCTTGTAGTTCAAATTTGAATTATGGACTACATTAAATACCTAGAAAACTCAATTAATATATAAAATGGCCAAACGAACCCTGAACAGTTTCAAATTTCAGCACGACACTCCTGTTATTCTATGTTGCCTGTAAAAAACAAAATACAAGGCGAGAAGAGGCAGCGACTATCATTTCGCCCACAAGAGGGGCATGCTTCCCTACCGGAACCATGAGGGTTGCAAGAAGCTTAGGTTTGTATGAGGCTTCTAATATAGCTTGGCCCAAATTGGACAATTTTTTTACCACGACATATATGTGCAATGTCATGACACCATGCCAAGTTTCATGATTTTCTAGTGAGTTTTGGATTTACGGAGATTTTAAAATCAAGATTCGCAACGTTTGAGGCCGAGCCAGGACACCGAGACGGTTGAATTCATTCCTATTCCTTCCCTGGGACCTAAACATGCACCCCCAAGGACACATGTATGATTTTTCTAGCCATTTTGGTGCACTGGAGCATGTATTTGTAGTTCGGATTTGTATTATGGACATTAAATTCCTAGAAAACTCAATTAATGAATAAAAAAGGTCAATCGAACCCTAAATAATTTCAAAGTTCAGCGCGAATCTCCCGCTGTTCCATGTTGCGTGTAGAAGAAAATACAAGGCTAGAAGAGGGAGCGATTATCGTTTCGCCCACAAGGGGACACGTTTCCCTAACAAAACCACGAGGGTTCTTGCGAGAGGCTCTGGTTTGTAAGAGGTTTGTAATAAAGCTTGGTCCAAATTGGACTATGTTTTTACCACGACATATATGTGCCATGACGTGACACCCTTCCAACTTTCATGACTTTCTGGTGAGTTTTGGATTTACGGGGATTTAAAAACCAAGATTCCAAATGTTTCAAGACGACGAGATGTTTGTAATTCATTCCCATTCCTTCAATGAGACCTAAACATGCACCCAATGACACATGTATGATTTTCCAGCCATTTTGCTTCACTGGAGCATGTGCTTGTAGTTCAAATTTGAATTATGGACTACATTAAATGCCTAGAAAACTCAATTAATATATAAAATGGCCAAATGAACCCTGAACAGTTTTAAATTTCAGCATGACACTCCTGTTATTCTATGTTGCCTGTAGAAAACAAAATACAAGGCAAGAAGAGGCAGCGATTATCGTTTCACCCACAAGAGGGGCATGTTTCCCTAGCGGAACCACGAGGGTTGCGAGAAGCTTCGGTTTGTATGAGGCTTGTAATATAGCTTGGCCCAAATTGGACAATTTTTTTTACCACGACATATATGTGCCATGTCGTGACACCATGCCAAGTTTCATGATTTTCTGGTGAGTTTTGGATTTACGGAGATTTTAAAACCGAGATTCGCAATGTTTGAGGCCGAGCCAGGACGCCGAGACGGTTGAGTTCATTCCTATTCCTTCCATGGGACCTAAACATGCACCCCAAGGACACATGTACAATTTTTCTAGCCATTTTGGTGCACTGGAGCATGTATTTGTAGTTCGGATTTGTATTATGGACATTAAATTCCTAGAAAACTCAATTAATGAATAAAAAAGGTCAAACGAACCCTAAATAATTTCAAAGTTCAGCGCGAATCTCCCGCTGTTCCATGTTGTGTGTAGAAGAAAATACAAGGCTAGAAGAGGGAGCGATTATCGTTTCGCCCACAAGGGGACACGTTTCCCTATCAAAACCACGAGGGTTCTTGCGAGAGGCTCCGGTTTGTAAGAGGTTTGTAATAAAGCTTGGTCCAAATTGGATAATGTTTTTACCACGACATATATGTGCCAAGACGTGACACCATTCCAACTTTCATGACTTTCTGGTGAGTTTTGGATTTACGGGGATTTAAAAACCGAGATTCCAAATGTTTGAGGACGAGCCAGGACGCCGGTACGGTTGTAATTCATTCCCATTCCTTGCATGGGACCTAAACATGCACCCAAGGACACATGTATGATTTTTCTGGCCATTTTGGTGAACTAGAGCATGTATTTGTAGTTCAGATTTGAATTATGGACATTAAATGCCTAGGAAACTCAATTAATGTATAAAAAGGCCAAACGAACCCTGAATAATTTTAAATTTCATCACGGATATCCTATCATTCCATGTTGCCTGTTGAAAAAAATACAAGGCAAAAAGAGGCAGTGATTATCGTTTTGCCCACAAGGGGGACACGTTTCCCTATCGGAACCACGAGGCTTCTTGAGAGAAGCTCCGGTTTGTAAGAGGCTTGTAATAAAACTTGCCCCAAAATGGACAAATTTTTTTCCACAACATATATGTTCCATGTCGTGACACCATGCCAAGTTTCACAATTTTCGGGTGAGTTTTGGATTTATGTGGATTTAAAAACCGAGATTCTCAATGTCCGAAGCCGAGCCAGACGCCGAGACAGTTGTAATTCATTCTCATTCTTTGCATGGGACCTAAACATGCATCCAAGGACAAATGTATGATTTTTGTTGCCATTTTGGTGCACTAATTTGAATTATGCACATTAAATTAATGCTTATAAAACTTAATTATAATGCATAAAAAAGGCCAAACGAACCCTGAATATTTAAAGCAGTTCTGGTCAATCGTCTGTCACCCGTGGGTAAGCACTGTGCGCATGCGTCGTGCTAGCTCACACTTCCTTCTCTACTAAGTTTTTCCATATTAATGTTGTTATATATCCAAACACGCTACCGTTTCCCGCCACTCCTCCCATCGGTTTCACACCTCTTCTCCCATTGGTTTCCCGCTGCTAGTGTTAGTGCTATAGAAGGCTAGGCGGCGACACACTGGCCATGTAAATATTGCACATAGTTTCTAAAAGCACAAACATGTGTGATAGTAGGGAGTAGGTCCCATAGGGTGACCAACGTGAAATTCCTTAAAGGCGAGGAGGCAATTCTTATCAGCAAGGGGCGGCTTCCCATCCGCTAACCTAGTCGAATAGAACACAGAAGGTAAGCGTGCTGGGGCTGGAGTAGTCTAATGATGGGTGACCCGGTGGGAAGTTGCATATCTCAAGCTTCATTAAAGCACCATGATACGGTCATTATAGATATTTATCATCTAAATGTCTCTATAGTGACCTGTCATGATGATTATATAAACCTTGGGATCCTTGTTTTGCTAATTTGTATAATATGTTTTTATTGGTTATTTTTTGTTCTAAAAAATTGAAGAATGATCGACATCTGTAGGCCCACACAAATTATCCCTTTGACCCAACACACGAGAAGGGTTTCCTCTTTGCTCTGTGTGCTATGTTAGAGCAAATCAAGTTTCAGCACATGCGTTGGACGACACCCCCTACCCCCCCACCCGCATCGAAGTTGCGGAACCGACATCGTACGTCTTTAACCTGGCTGGGGGGTATGTTGTTCAGTTTGTAATGTTACTAATGTAGTTGGTGCCCCATCGAAGTTGTGCTTTCGGGATTTGAACAAATCACACACCAGACCCATACATTTTTTTTGGGCCGCATGCAGGGTATAGGGGGTCGGGCGTTCTGATCGAGCATGTCTCCCTTGTGCGGTTTATAGAGGTTGCACATATCTGTGGGCTCCCCGAGGTCTATATATGTCATCATTGACCGATAACGAGGGGCCCCCACACAATCTATCCCTTTGACCCAACATATGAGAAGGGTTTGACCATGATGGTTTCCTATTGCTATGTGTGCCATGTTAGACCAAATAAAGTGTGAGCGCATGCATTGGACGACACCCCCCTGCCTCAAAGTTGGGGAACCGACATCGTACGTATTGAACCTAGCTTGGGGGTCGGGTACGGTGTTCGGTTTGTAATGTAGTTGGTCCCCCATCGAAGTTGTGCATTGGGGATTTGAACACATCACACACCACCCATACATATTTTTGGGCCGCATGCAGTATATAGGGGGTCTTTTGATCGACCATGTCTCCCTTGTGCGGTTTTTTGTGACGACACGCATATTTGTGGGCTCCCCGAGTGTATATATATATCATCCTTTGACCGATAACTAGGGGTATGTGTTGGCCATGAATGGATACCTCCTAGTTCGTGTTAGGGCCGGTCACCGTCACATGTCGTTCAACCATAGTTCGAGCTCATGCGTTGTCAGGATTCCCTCCCACACGCTCGGATTGGTGGGTTCGACCGACACCGTACCCTGTGTATCTCGTCCTTAATTACCTAGCTTTCATGGTTGTTGTCTGTATCGAGAGGCAGGCGCCACATCTAAATTGTTCATTATTTGATATTGAAAACACACATCACCCCTTCCAACATACATCATTTTGGGCCGCATGCAAGCGGTGCTGGTTTTGTGGTCCCTCTCGTGTGATTTTTGATGATGGTTCAATCTATTGGTCCAAGCGGTTTATATATATTCTATCCATTTTTATCGACAACAACAGTTGTTGTTTGACCAAGCGATAAATTCGCTGGTCCGTCTTATGGTAGGTCATGGCGACATGCATGTATGACCAAAGTATCATTACATGCATCCGCCCCGCCAACACAAAGTGGGAGGAGGGTCAAGCACCCTAGCTGGGTAGCTACGACATTATGTCATTATAGATATATCCAAGGGTGCTTTCGGGTTTGTGAGGCAGGTGCCACCAAAGTTGTGCATTGTGTATTGAAAGTTTTAAAGATCACACCCTATATTCCTACATATATTTGGACACTTCCAGGTGGTTCTTGACTTCTGGCCCCGCTCATCGATCTTCGACGATGCGCCCAACCATGTGCCCGTGTGGTCAAAGTTGTGCATTTGGAATTTTGAACATCACAGACCACCCTTTTCACTCATATATATTTGGGCCACATGCTGGTGTGGCTGTCTTCTGACCCTCTCTGACATTTTTTCTGCTGCAAAGACTCGGCTGATGCTCAACGGACACGGGTGTACTGGCTTAACCGTGTGCGATGCAAGTGCGCTGAGAAATCACCATGATTGTGCAAGCACGATCAAGGGTGTAGGTAGTGGATTAACCGTGTGTGATGCTAGTGGGCTGTGAAATCACAACGACTGCGCAAGCGCGAGCAGGGGTGGAGGTAGTGGTTTAACCGTGTGCGATGCAAGTGCGTTGTGAATCACCACGACTGCACAAGCATGAGCAAAGGTGGAGGTACTAGCTTAACTGTGTGCGGTGCTAGTGCGCTGTAAAATCACCACCTGCGCAAGCTAAAGGCGGGTAGTTTATTTAGATTGAATTCCATGTCTGCGTCTAAAAATTAGGACGAACCGTGTGCGATAGCCCAGCTAGCTAGAAATCTAAAAACAAACTACCCGCCTTGAGCGTTGCAAAAATCAGCGGTTCCGCCACTTTTCCTTATTATCATATACGCATATTCTTATTGGACTATGTCCGATCTTGGGTGCTCTCGCCCCGCATCAATTCCTTTACCCAAATTTTAGTAGCCACGGTACTTCAACTGTCGCCCCCACTCCTCCAGCACCGACCTTATAGTAAAATTGCGGTAGCCGAGGCATTTGAACTGTCGCCCTCCCTCGTCCACCACCATCTCCACCCACCATTACTAAAATTTTCAGTAGCCACGGCGTATCCTCAAACACCACCCGCCCCCCTCCACAGTCCCCAACCCGCCCCCTCCCCCCTCAAACCCTAGCTTGTCGCCGCGGCCAACCCCTGCCGGTCTGCCCGTTCCTCCTAGCTTAGATAATAAAGTTCAGGTTACCCAGCGATTCCCATACCTTCGCCCCACTCCCCTGAATTTTTAGATGAGGCATGCGGTATCCCTCCCCGCTAGATCCACATCCCCTGCTCCAGAATGTTGCCGTCTAAGCCCGATCACGTACCCTGGGAGCCCGATGAGCATTCGGCCAAGAAGAGATTTATCATGGCCTCTCCGGCAGACGTTGGCGAGGTGGCCGCCGTTCGCCTTGACCTATCGATCCCGGTGCAACACCTCGCCGCGGAAGCCGGTGAAGATGTTGACTACGTTGCCATGCCGAAGGCATCATGTCAGCGGGCTAGTGTATTACTGTATTTCGGGAAAGCAGGCTACGACATCAAGCTCATCGACAGCGACGGCTTCACGCGGGCCATGTCACAGGTTAAGTGGTCCATCCCCAACCCCTCTGGTTCAACCACCGTCAATCTCTTCGACGGCCCCGTTGCTGATCTCCTCCGCCACGCGGTTAAGGATTTACGATCCTTGTACGCCATCGAGCCTATTTTGTCATTTCTGAAGGACACGTTCTACGACGGCGGCTTGGGATCCTCAATTGCCAAGTCAGATCTCATCGACCACGACCATGAGGAGGGCACCCACATAGGGTCTTCCAAGGTGAAACAACCCATCTGCGACATCAGAGAGTGCACCATGGGTCTGTGCTCTTCCAACTGGAAGGATCCCGTCCATGACATGTGAGGCAACATCCTATCAGCAAATCTTACCTTTTCTAGCTTGCCAACCCGTACCCTTTGTTGTAGTAGCTTTTGCCATGCGGTGTTTTAACTGTGCCGTGTTTAATTATTTCAGTTATGCAAAAATGTAATGTTCAATAGGGCTATGTGATGTTTAAGTATGAATTGTCCACTTCAGTTTCATGAATGGCTATATTTGGTTGTTTATAGTGAGTAGATGCCTTGTTTACCTGTATTTGGTTGTTAGGTTGGTTGCAGTGAGCATTTGTTCAGTTATCAAGCAGATGCCTTATTTATCTGTATTTGGTTGTTAGGTTGGTTGCGGTGAGCATTTCTCCACTTATCAAGCAGATGCCTTGTTTATCTGTATTTGGTTGGTTGGTTGCAGTGAGCATTTGTCCAGTTTTCAAGCAGATGCCTTGTTTATTTGTATTTGCTTGTTAGGTTGGTTGCAGTGAGCATTTGTCCAGTTTTCAAGCATATGCCCTGTTTATCTGTATTTGCCTGTTAGGTTGGTTGCAGTGAGACCCTGTCCAGTTTTCAATGGCTATATTTGGTTGTTATATTGATCATTTATGCCTTGTTTATTTCAGTCATTCATAATGTGATGTTCATTTTGTGCAAGTCAGAACTGTGCCGCTCGATTTCATCAATACCAGTTTGAATGGCTATATTTGGTTCCAGTTATGCCTGGTGTAGTTAACACATGCCCTTTATTTCAGTTTTACACATTTATCCAGTGTGATGTTTAAGCATGACCTACGTTTTATTCATTTTCAACAATACCAGTTTGAATTGCAATATTTGATGGCTGTTAAGCCTGTTCTAGGTAACATTCCCTTCCATTTTATATCTGCTTTAACAACATGCTGAAACCAACACATTCAAGCTATCATTTGGAGATGATGTTGTTTACCTTTGCTATATTTGTTTGATGTTAAGGTTGCTGTACTTATCATGCCTTTCCACTACTTATGCAGGACAACAACGGGAGTGGCCAACATTTTCCGCCGAGGTTAGTTTCATCCCTCGGCTTGTATTCCCCCCATCATTCCATAATGTAGTGCATATAGATACAGGCCTGGACACTTGTTAGCTTCTAATATTGACTTGTTGCTTGTAGGTACATATGACCTTGGCAAAGATCCACGCATCGACCCTTTTTGCGTATGGGGCAATGAGATATTCATGAACAAGCATCAAGTGAGGAAACTGATAAGGATTATTAGCAAAAAGATACGAACGATGGCAAGCAAATTATACGTTTATGCTCTATCCAACACAATAGTGAGCTGTAGGATGGTAACTACAAACTCTGCAGCCTTCTCTTTTTACTGCCCATAATGAGTTGTTAGATAACAATGTCTAAATCTTTTTCGTTCGCAGTGGTTCCCGAAGCAGTTTACTCAAGATTACCTTGCAAAGTACATGATTGGTGGACACACAATGAAGGTTAAAGTATTTCATCCAGACTACAATGTGCATCGAGAAGTCCTAATGAAGACATTGAAGGATGGACGGACGGCCATCACAAGGGGTTGGCCTAGAGTCGTGCGCGCATTACGCATGGAGGAGGGCACAATATGGCATTCCGCTTCACCTTCTCCAGCAACCAGAATGTCTTTTGCCTCTCTCTTTACAGTCTTTAGTACAACTGTGGTTCATCATTCTTTACTTGGTGCTTCTGTAGTTCTTCAGTATATGTACCTGTGCATCGAATTATGCATTCGTGGGTCGTGTGGGAAGGACCCCCCTATCGCACACACTCACTTGGCGACGGTTCAAAATGCCATCACGGAAAGGGGTTAAAAACCGTTTGTATCGCACCTCGCTGTACCAGTGGACAGCAGAACAAATGAACCAAAACAGTTAACTGAGCACGACATTGCAGAATAGAACATATACTAGAAGATAAGAGAGTTAACGAAACCAAGAATGCTTGAGAACAGTACTACAAAATGTAGCAATTGTTGGACCAAACTGTTAACTGAACATTACATATCAGAATATTAGATTGCATATTAACATTACGGAGGACAAATCACTACAAGGCACTGGCGGTGGCCTCGAAAACAACACAAACTGTATTTTAAAGTAGACAACCGCGTGGCGGTGTCGACGGTGGCCTCGAAGACGAGGTGCTTGATACTTCTCCAACGTATCTATAATTTTTGATTGTTCCATGCTATTATATTATCTATTTTGGATGTTTTATATGCATTAATATGCTATTTTATATTATTTTTGGGACTAACCTATTAACCTAGAGCCTAGTGCCAGTTTCTGTTTTTTCCTTGTTTTTGAGTTTTACAGAAAAGAAATATCAAACGGAGTCCAAACGGAATAAAACTTTCATGATGATTTTTCTTGGACCAGAAGACACCTACGTAACTTGGAGAGAGGGCCAGGAGAGTCCCGAGGAGGCCACAAGCTTCTAGGGTGCGCCCTGAGGGCTTGTGGGCCCCTCGGGTGTCCTCCAACCCTAATTCCACCTCTATAAATTACAAAATATTCCCCAAACATCAGAAGCATCCACCAAAATACTATTCCGCCGCCGCAAGCCTCTGTTCCCGTGAGATCCCATCTTGGGGCCTTTTTCGGCGATCTGCCGGAGGGGGATTCGATCATGGAGGGCCTCTACATCAACCTTGCTACCCTTCCGATGATGTGTAAGTAGTTTACCACAGACCTATGGGTCCATAGCTAGTAGCTAGAGGGCTTCTTCTCTCTCTTTGATCTTCAATACAATGTTCTCCTAGATGTTCTTGGAGATCTATTCGATGTAATACTTTTTTGCGGTGTGTTTGTTGAGATCCGATGAATTGTGGATTTATGATCAGATTATCTATGAATATTATTTGAGTCTTATCTGAAATCTTTCATGCATGATTAAGATACCTTTGTATTTCTCTTTGAACTATCAGTTTGGTTTGGCCAACTAGATTGGTTTTTCTTGCAATGGGACAGGTGCTTAGTTTTGGGTTCAATCTTGCGGTGTCCTCACTGCTACTTCTTGAGCTTGCGTTGGTTTTTCCCTTGAAGAGGAAAGGGTGATGCAGCACAGTAGAGATAAGTATTTCCCTCAGTTAAGAACCAAGGTATCAATCTAGTAGGAGAAATATGCAAGTCCCCAATAGATGCACCTACACAAACAATCAAACACTTGCACCCAACGCGATAAAGGGGATGTTAATCCCTTCACTGTCACTTGCAAAGGTGAGATCTGATAGAGATAGATAAAACTGAATAAAAGATAACTAAATATTTTTGGGTTTTTTGGTTTATAGATATGAAAATAAAAGATTGCAAAATAGTAGATCGGAAACAAGTATAATGGAAAATAGACCCGGGGGCCATAGGTTTCACTAGAGGCTTCTCTCTTGAATGCAAATAATACGGTGGGTGAACAAATTACTGTCGAGCAATTGATAGAAAAGCGCAAAATTATGACGATATCCAAGGCAATGATTATGCATATAGGCATCACGTCTGTGTCAAGTAGACCGACTCCTGCCTACATCTACTACTATTACTCCACACATCGACCGCTATCCAGCATGCATCTAGAGTATTAAGTTCATAAAGAACGGAGTAACGCCTTAAGTAAGATGACATGATGTAGAAGAATAAACTCAAGCAATATGATGTAAACCCCATTTTTTATCCTCGATGGCAACAATACAATACGTGTTGGAAATATGCCCTAGAGGCAATAATAAATTGGTTATTATCATATTTCCCTGTTCAAGATAATCGTTTATTATCCATGATAGAAATGTATTGATCGGAAACTCAAATACATGGGTGGATACATAGACAACAACATGTCCCTAGTAAGCCTCTACCGGACTAGCTCGTTTATCAAAGATGGCTATGGTTTCCTAGCCATGAACATGAGTTGTCATTTGATAACGGGATCACATCATTAGGAGAATGATGTGATGGACAAGACCCAAACAATGAACATAGCATATGATCGTGTTAAGTTTATTGCTATCGTTTTCTGCATGTCAAGTATATGTTCCTATGACCATGAGATCATGCAACTCACTGACACCGGAGCAGTGCCTTGTTTGTACCAAACGTCGCAACATAACTGGGTGACTATAAAGGTGCTCTACAGGTACCTCTGAGGGTGTCTGTTGAGTTGGCATGGATCAAGACTGGGATTTGTCACTACGTATGACGGAGAGGTCTCTCAGGGCCCACTCGGTAATACAACATCACAAGAAGCTTGCAAGCAATGTGACTAATGAGTTAGCCATGGGATCTTGTGTTACAGAACGAGTAAAGAGACTTGCCGTTAACGAGATTGAACTAGATATGGTGATACCGATGATCGAATCTCGGGCAAGTAACATACCGATAGACAAAGGGAACTGCATATGGGATTAACTGAATCCTTGACATCGAGGTTCGACCGATAAGATCTTCGTAGAATATGTGGGAACCAATATGGACATTCAGGTCCCGCTATTGTTTATTGACCGTAGAGGTGTCTCGGTCATGTCTGCATAGTTCTCGAACCCGCAGGGTCTACACACTTAACGTTTGGTGACGATATAAGTATAGTTGAGTCATTATGGTGGTTACCGAAGGTTGTTCGGAGTCTCGGATGAGATCCCGGATGTGATGAGGAACTCCAGAATGGTCCGGAGGTGAAGATTGATATATTGGACAAAGGGTATTGGAGTCCGGAAGTGTTCCGGGGGTACCGGGTGATGACTAGCATGACCGAAAGGGGTTTCGGGAGGCCCCGGCAAGTGTTGGTGGGCCTCATAGGCCTAGAGGAGGGGGCACACCAGCCCAGTAAGGAGTTGTGCGCCCCCAAGCCCCCTTCCCACGTTGCTTGAGGAGGTGGGGCGCCTCCCTAGGGTTTCCTCCACTTGCCTTGGGGGCCAAGCACCTAGGAGGAGGCGCCCAAACCCATCTAGGGTTTCCCCTTGGTGGCCGCCACCCCTAGATGGGATCTAGGGGCGCCCCTCCCTCCACCCTTCCCCCTATATATAGAGGAGGGGATAGAGGGCAGCCGCACCCATATGGATCTATTCGTGCCACGGCGCTGCTCCTCTCCCTCATAGCCATCTTCTTCTCCGTAGTGCTTAGCGAAGCTCTACTGAGATTTTTCCACCACCACCGCCACCGCGCCGTCGTGCTGCCGGAGGACTCGAGCTACTACTTCACCATCGCTCGCTACATCGAGGAGGTGAAGGTGTCATCAAGCCGTACGTGTGTTGAACACGGAGGTGCCGTCCGTTCGGCACTTGGATCGGGAGTTCGCGGGACGGATCGTGATTGGATCACGAAGACGTTCGACTACATCAACCGCGTTTCTTAATGCTTCTGCTTAGCGATCTACAGGGGTATGTAGATCCAATCTCTCCTCTCATAGATGGTCATTTCCTAGATTGGATCTTGGTGAGCATAGGAAATTTTTTGTTTCACATGCAATGTTCCCCAACAGTGGCATCAGAGCTAGGTCTATGCGTAGATGACATCACGAGTAGAACACAAAGGAGTTTGTGGGCGTTGATATTCAGATTGCTTCCTTCCTTGGTCTTTTCTTGATTCAGCGGTATTGTGGGATGAAGCGGCCCGGACCAACTTTACATGTCCACGTACATGAGACCGGTTCCATCGACAGACATGTGACTTTGTTGCATAAAGATGGCTGGCGGGTGTCTGTCTCTCCCACCTTAGTTGAATCGGATTCGACAAAGGCGGTCCTTGTAGAAGGTTAAGTAGCAACTTGCATATCACCATTGTGGCTTTGCGTAGGTAAGAATCGTTCTTGTTAGATACCCATAGCAGCCACGTAAAACATGCAACAACAATTAGAGGATGTCTAACTTGTTTTTGCAGGGTATGTTGTGATATGATATGGCCGAAGACATGATGAAATATATTTGATGTATGAGATGATCATGTTTGTAATAGTTTATATCGACTTGCATGTCGATGCATACGGCAACCGGCAGGAGCCATAGGGTTGTCTTTAATTATTGTATGACCTGCGTGTCAATCATTAAGCGCTATGTAATGCTTTACTTTATCGCTAAGTGGTAGCAATAGTAGTAGAAGCATGGTTGGCGTGACAACCCCGGTGGCGACACGATGATGGAGATCATGGTGTCATGCCGGTGACAATGGAGATCATGCCGGTGCTTTGGAGATGGAGATCAAAAACACAAGTTGATGGCCATATCATGTCACTTATGATTTGCATGTGATGTTAATCCTTTTATGCATCTTATTTTGCTTAGGACGATGGTAGCATTATAAGGTGACCCCTCACTAAAATTTCAAGATAAAATTGTGTTCTCCCCAAGTGTGGACCGTTGCGAAAGTTCGTCGTTTCGAAGGACCACGTGATGATCGGGTGTGATAGACTCTACGTTCACATACAATGGGTGCAAGCCAGTTTTGCACATGTGGAACACTTGGGTTAAACTTGACGAGCCTAGCATGTACAGACATGGCCTCGGAACACAAGAGACCGAAAGGTTGAACACGAGTCATATAGTAGATATGATCAACATGGAGATGTTCACCATTGAAACCACCTCATCTCACGTGATGATCGGACTTGGGTTGGTGAATTTGGATCGTGTTACACTCGGACAACCAGAGGGATGTTGATTTGAGTGGGAGTTCTTAGGTAATATGATTAATTGAACTCATTTATCATGAACAATAGTCTAAGTTACCTTTGCAAATTTATGTTGTAGATCAATGGCTCACGTTGTAGCTCCCTGTTTTAATACGTTCCTAGAGAAAGACTAAGTTGAAAGATATTGTAAGCAATTATGCGGACTAGGGCCGTAGTTTGAGGATTGTCCTCACTACTGCACAGAAGGCTTATGTCCTTGATGCACCGCTCGGTGTGCCAACCCCTCTAGCGTCGTCTATGGATGTTGTGAACATCTGGCAGACACGTTCTGATGACTGCTTGATAGTTTAGTGTGCCATGCTTTACGGCTTAGAATCGGAGCTCCAAAGGCGTTTTGAACGCCATGGAACATATGAGATGTTCCAAGAGTTGAAATTGGTATTTTAGGCTCATGCCCGTGTTGAGAGGTATGACACCTCTCACATGTTCTTTGCCTACAAGATGGAGGAAAATAGCTCAGCCAGTGAGCATGTGCTCAGAATGTCTGGGTGCTACAATCGCTTGAATCAAGTGGGAGTTAATCTTCCAGATAAGATAGTGATTGACAGGGTTCTCTAGTCACTATCACCAAGATGCTAGAGCCTCGTGATGAACTATAACATGCAAGGGATGGAGATGATCCCGGAGATGTTCGCGGTGCTTAAGGCCGCAAAGGTAGAAATCAAGGAGCATCAAATGTTGATGGTTAACAAGACCACTGGTTTCAAGAAGGGCAAGGGCAAGAAGGGAAACTTCATGAATGGCAAGCCAGTTGCTGCTCAAGTGAAGAAACCCATGGTTGAACCCAAACCCGAGACTAACTGCTTCTATTGTAAGGGGAACGGTCACTGGTAGCAGAACTACCCCAAATACTTGGTAGATAAAGAAGGCTGGCAACTTCAACAAAAGTATATCTGATATACGTGTTATTGATGTGTACCTTACTAGTTCTCCTAGTAGCACCTGGGTATTAGATACTGGTTCAGTTGCTAATATTGGTAACTCAAAACAAAAGCTGCGGAATAAACGGAGACTAGCTAAGGGCGAGGTGATGATGTGTGTTGGAAGTGTTTCCAAGGTTGATGTGATCACCATCACACGCTCCCTCTACCTTCAGGATTAGTGTTGAACCTAGATAAATGTTATTTGGTGTCTGCGTTGAGCATGAACATGATTAGATCGTGTTTATTGCAATATGGTTCTTCATTTAAGTCAGAGAATAATGGTTATTCTGTTTACATGAATAATACCTTCTATGGTCATGCACCCAAGGTGAATGGTTTATTGAATATCGATCATAGTGATACACATGTTCATAACATTGAGGCCAAAAGATGTAGAGTTGATAATGATAATACCACTTTCTTGTGGCGCTGCCGCTTAGGTCATGTTGGTGTAAAGCGCATGAAGAAACTCCATGCTGATGGACTTTTAGAGTCACTTGATTTTGAATCACTTGACACATGCGAACCATGCCTATGGGCAAGATGACTAAAACCCCGTTTTCTGGAACAATGGAACGGGCAATTGACTTGTTGGAAATCATACATACTGATGTGCGCGGCCCGATGAGTGTTGACACGCGCGGTGGATATCGTTACTTTCTCACCTTCACCGATGATTTGAGTAGATATGGGTATATTTACTTGATGAAGCATAAGTCTAAAACATCTGAAAAGTTCAAGCAATTTCAGAGTGAAGTTGAGAATCATCGTAACAAGAAGATCAAATTCCTACGATATGATCGAAGGGGAGAGTATCTGAGTTATGAGTTTGGCAATCACTTAAGACAATGTGGAATTGTTTCACAACTGACGCCGCCTGGAACACCACAGTGTAATGGTGTCCGAACGTCGTAATCGTACCTTATTGGATATGGTGCGTTCTATGATGTCTCTTGCTGATATATCACTATCGTTTTGGGACTATGCATTAGAGAGAACTACATTCACTTTAAATAGGGCACCATCTAAATCCGTTGAGACGACACCGTATGAATTATGGTTTGGCAAGAAACCTAAGTTGTCATTTCTTAAGGTTTGGGGCTGCGACGCTTATGTGAAAAGGCTTCAGCCTAATAAGCTTGAACCCAAAGCGGACAAATGCATCTTCATAGGATACCCAAAGGAGATGATTGGGTATGCCTTCTATCTCAGATCTGAGGGCAAAGTGTTTGTCGCTCAGAATGGGTCCTTTCTCGAGAAAGAGTTTCTCTCGAAAGAATTGAGTGGGAGGAAGATAGAACTTGATGAGGTTGTTGAACCTTTACTTCAACCAGAGAGTAGCGCAGCACAGAAAGATGTTTCTGTGGCACCTACATCAGTTGAAGAGGAAGCTAATGATGATGATCATGAAGCTTTGGATCAAGTTACTATCGAACCTCGTAGGTCGACAAGGGTACATACAGCTCCTGAGTGGTGCGATGACCCTGTCTTAGAGGTCATGTTGTTGGACAACAGTGAACCTACGAGCTATGAAGAAGCGATGGTGGGTCCGGATTCCAACAAATGGCTAGGAGCCAAGAAATCTGAGATAGGATCCATGTATGAGAACAAAGTATGGACTTTGGTGGACTTGCCCGATGATCGGCAAGCCATTGAGAATAAATGGATCTTTAAGAAGAAGACAGACGCTGATGGTAACGTCAGCATTTATGAAGCTCGACTTGTCGCAAAGAAGTTTCTGACAAGTTCAAGGAGTTGACTATGATGAGACTTTCTCACTCATAGTGATGCTAAAGTCTGTTGGAATTATGTTAACAGTTGCTACATTTTCATCTGGCAGATGGATGTCAAAACAAAGTTTCCTTGACGGTATCCGTGAGGAAAGGTCGTATGTGATACAACTAGAAGGTTTTGTCGATCCTATGGATGCTAAAAGGTATGCAAGCTCTAGCGATCCTTCTATGGACTGGAGCAAGCATCTCGGAGTTGGAACATACGCTTTGATGAGGTGATCAAAGTTTTTGGGTTTATACAAAGTTTGCAAGAAACTTGTATTTACAAGAAAGTGAGTGGGGGCACTACAACATTTCTGATAAGTATATGTGGATGACATATTGTTGATCAGAAATGATGTAGAATTTCTGGAAAGCATAAAGGGTTGTTTGAAAGGTGTTTTTCAAAGGAAGACCTGGGTAAAACTGCTTACATATTGGGCATCAAGATCTATAGAAATAGATCAAGACGCCTGATAAGACTTTCACAAAGCACATACCTTGACATGATTTTGAAGGAGTTCAAAATGGATCAGTCAAAGAAGGAGTTCTTGCCTGAGTGGTAAGTTGTGAACTTGAGTGAGACTCAAAGCTCGACCACGGAAGAAGAAGAGAAAGGACGAAGGTCATCCCCTATGCCTTAGCCATAGGCTCTATACGGTATGACATGCTGTGTACTGCACCTACGGCGTGCCTTGTCACGTGTCTGGCAAGGGGGTACAAAAGTGACCCAGGAGTGGATCACTGGACAGCGGTCAAAATTGTCCTTTGAGGAATAAGGAAATGTTTCTCGGTTATGGAGGTGATAAAGAGTTCGGTGTAAAGGGTTACATTGATGCAAGCTTTAACACCTATCCGGATGACTCTGAGTAGCAAACCGGATACGTATAGTGGAGCAACCATTTGGAATAGCTCCAAGTGGAGCTTGGTAGCAGTTTTTACAGTATGACATAAAAATTTGCGAAGTACACGTGGATCTGAATGTTGCAGACCCGTTGACTAAAACCTCTCTCACAAGCATAACATGATCAAACCCCAGAACTCATTGAGTGTTAATCACATGGTGATGTGAACTAGATTATTGACTCTAGTAAACTCTTTGGGTGTTAGTCACATGGCGATGTGAACTATGAGTGTTAATCACATGGCGATGTGAACTAGATTATTGACTTTAGTTCAAGTGAGAGACTATTGGAAATATGCCCTGGAGGCAATAATAAATTGGCTATTATCATATTTCCCTGTTCATGATAATCGTTTATTATCCATGCTAGAATTGTATTGATCGGAAACTCAAATACATGTGTGGATACATAGACAACAACATGTCCCTAGTAAGCCTCTACCGGACTAGCTCATTGATCAAAGATGGATATGGTTTCCTAGCCATGGACATGAGTTGTCATTTGATAATGGGATCACATCATTAGGAGAATAATGTGATGGACAAGACCCAAACAATGAACGTAGCATATGATCGTGTTAAGTTTATTGCTATCATTTTCTGCATGTCAAGTATATGTTCCTATGACCATGAGATCATGCAACTCACTGACACCGGAGGAGTGCCTTGTGTGTACCAAATGTCGCAACGTAACTGGGTGACTATAAAGGTGCTCTACAGGTATCTCCGAGGGTGTCTGTTGAGTTGGCATGGATCAAGACTGGGATTTGTCACTCCGTATGACGGAGAGGTATCTCAGGGCCCACTCGGTAATACAACATCACAAGAAGCTTGCAAGCAATGTGACTAATGAGTTAGCCATGGGATCTTGTATTACGGAACGAGTAAAGAGACTTGCCGGTAATGAGATTGAACTAGGTATGGTGATACCGACGATGGAATCTTGGGCAAGTAACATACCGATAGACAAAGGGAACTGCATACGGGATTAACTGAATCCTTGACATCGAGGTTCGACTGATAAGATCTTCATAGAATATGTGGGAACCAATATGGACATCCAGGTCCCGCTATTGGTTATTGACCGTAGAGGTGTCTCGGTCATGTCTGCATAGTTCTCGAACCCGCAGGGTCTACACACTTAACTTTTGGTGACGATATAAGTATAGTTGAGTGATTATGGTGGTTACCGAAGGTTGTTCGGAGTCCCGGATGAGATCTCGGACGTGATGAGGAACTCCGGAATGGTCCGGAGGTGGAGATTGATATATTGGACGAAGGGTATTGGAGTCCGGAAGTGTTCCGGGGGTACCCGGTGATGACCAGCATGACCGAAAGGGGTTTCGGGAGGCCCCGGCAAGTGTTGGGGGGCCTCATGGGCCTAGAGGAGGGGGCACACCAGCCCACTAAGGGGTTGTGCACCCCCAAGCCCCCTTCCCACTTTGCTTGAGGAGGTGGGGTGCCTCCCTAGGGTTTCCTCCACTTGCCTTGGGGGCCAAGGCACCAAGGAGGAGGCGCCCAAACCCATCTAGGGTTTCCCCTTGGTGGCCGCCACCCCTAGATGGGATCTAGGGGTGCCCCTCCGTCCACCCTTCCCCCTATATATAGAGGAGGGGAGAGAGGGCAGCCACACCCATACGGATCTATTCGTGCCACGGCGCTGCTCCTCATCTCCCTCATAGCCATCTTCTTCTCCGTAGTGCTTAGCGAAGCTCTGCTGAGATTTCTCCACCACCACTACCACCACACCGTCGTGCTGCCGGAGGACTCGAGCAACTACTTCACCATCGCTCGCTGAATCGAGGAGGTGAAGGCATCATCAAGCCGTACGTGTGTTGAACACGGAGGTGCCGTCCGTTCGGCACTTGGATCGGGAGTTCGCGGGACGGATCGTGATTGGATCGCGAAGACGTTCGACTACATCAACCGCGTTTCTTAACGCTTCTGCTTAGCGATCTACAAGGGTATGTAGATCCAATCTCTCCTCTCGTAGATGGTCATCTCCTAGATTGGATCTTGGTGAGCGTAGGAATTTTTTTGTTTCCCATGCCACGTTCCCCAACAATACGTGCCTCGCTACCCCTACTATGTCACTGGGTGAGGACACCGCAAGATTGAACCCAAAGCTAAGCACCTCTCCCATTGCAAGAAAAACCAATCTAGTTGGCCAAACCAGAACGATAGTTCGAAGAGAGTTACAAAGATATCAAATCATGCATATAAGAATTCAGAGAAGACTCAAATAATATTCATAGATAAACTGATCATAAATCCAGAATTCATCGGATCTCGACAAACACACCGCCAAAAGAAGATTACATTGGATAGATCTCCAAGAACATCGAGGAGAACATGTTATTGAGAATCAAAGAGAGAGAAGAATCCATCTAGCTACTAGATATGGACCCGTACGTCTGAGGTAAACTACTCACGCTTCATCGGAAGGGCAATAGTGTTGATGTAGATGCCCTCCGTGATCAAATCCCCCTCCGGCAAGATGCCGGAAAAGGCCCCAAGATGGGATCTCACGGGAACAGAAGGTTGCGGCGGTGGAAAAGTATTTTCGTGGCTCCCTCTGATGGTTTGGGAATATATGTGAATATATAGACAGAAGAATTAGGCCAGGGGACTCCCGAGGGGGCTACAAGGTACGTAGGGGGCGCCCCACCCCCTAGGGCGCGCCCTCCACCCTTGCCGCTGCCTCGTGGGTCTTCTGGCTTGGACTCCAAGTCTTCTGGGTGTCTTCTGGTCCAAGAAAAATCATCGCGAAAGTTTTATTCCATTTGGACTCCGTTTGATATTTCTTTTCTTCGAAACTCTAAAACAAGGAAAAAACAGAAACTTGCACTGGCACTGGGCTCTAGGTTAATAAGTTAGTCCCAACAATAATATAAAATTGCATATTAATGCATATAAAACATCCAAAACGGATAATATAATAGCATGGAACAATAAAAAATTATAGATACGTTGGAGACGTATCAAGCATCCCCAAGCTTAATTCCTGCTCGTCTTCGAGTAGGTAAATGATAAAAACAGAATTTTTGATGTGGAATGCTACCTAACATATTTATCCATGTAATTTTCTTTATTGTGGCATGAATATTCAGATCCATAAGATTCAAAACAAAAGTTTAATATTGACATAAAAACAATAATACTTCAAGCATACTAATGAAGCAATCATGTCTTCTCAAAATAACATGGCCAAAGAAAGTTATCCCTACAAAATCATATAGTCCGGCTATGCTCCATATTCATCACAGAAAGTATTAAATCATGCACAACCCCGATGACAAGCCAAGCAATTGTTTCATACTTTTGATGTTCTCAAACTTTTTCAACTTTCACGCAATACATGAGCGTGAGCCATGGTTATAGCACTATAGGTGGAATAGAATATGGTGGTTGTGGATAAGACAAAAAGAAGGAGATAGTCTCACATCAACTAGGCGTATCAACGAGCTATGGAGATGCCCATCAATAGATATCAATGTGAGTGAGTAGGGATTGCCATGCAACGGATGCACTAGAGCTATAAGTGTATGAAAGCTCAAAAAGAAACTAAGTGGGTGTGCATCCAACTCGCTTGCTCACGAAGACCTAGGGCAATTTGAGGAAGCCCATCATTGGAATATACAAGCCAAGTTCTATAATGAAAATTTCCCACTAGTATATGAAAGTGACAACATAGGAGACTCTCTATCATGAAGATCATGGTGCTACTTTGAAGCACGAGTGTGGAAAAACGATAGTAACATTGCCCCTTCTCTCTTTTCTCTAATTTTTTTATTTTGGGCTCTTTGGCCTCTTTTTTTTCTTTTATTTTATTTTTCGTCCGGAGTCTCATCCCGACTTGTGGGGGAATCATAGCCTCCATCATCCTTTCCTCACATGGGACAATGCTCTAAAAATGATGATCATCACACTTTTATTTACTTACAACTCGATACTTAGAACAAAATATTACTCTATATGAATGCCTCCGGCGGTGTACCGGGATGTGCAATGACTCAAGAGTGACATGTATAAAAAAATATGAATGGTGGCCTTGCCACAAATACGATGTCAACTACATGATCATGCAAAGCAATATGACAATGATGAAGCATGTCATAATAAACGGAATGGTGGAAGTTGCATGGCAATATATCTCAGAATGGCTATGGAAATGCCATAATAGGTAGATATGGTGGCTTTTTTGAGGAAGGTATATGGTGGGTGTAATGCACCGGCGAAAGTTGCGCGGTATTAGAGAGGCTAGCATGGTGGAAGGGTGAGAGTGCGTATAATCCATGGACTCAACATTAGTCATAAAGAACTCACATACTTTATTGCAAAAGTCAATTAGCTATCAAAACAAAGTATTAGATGCATGCTCCTAGGGGATAGATTGGTAGGAAAAGACCATCGCTCGTCCCTGACCGCCACTCATAAGGAAGACAATCAATAAATAAATTATGCTCCGACTTCATCACATAATGGTTCACCATACGTGCATGCTATGGGAATCACAAACTTTAACACAAGTATTTCTACCAATCCACAATTACTCACTAGCCTGACTCTAATATCACCATCTTTATATCTCAAAACAATCATAAGGAATCAAACTTCACATAGTATTCAATGCACTTTATATGAAAGTTTTTATTATATGTTTCTTGGATGCACATCATATTAGGACTAAATTCATAACCAAAGCAAATTACCATGATGTTTAGAGAGACTCTCAAAATAATATAAGTGAATCAAGAGAGTTCAACAATTTCTATACAATAAAGCCACTGCCGTTCTCTAAAAAGATATAAGTGAAGCACTAGAGCAAAATTGCCTAGCTCAAAAAATATAATTGAAGCACATAGAGTATTCTAATAAATTCATGATTTAAGTGTGTCCCTCTCAAAAGTGTGTACAGAAAGTATTATTGTGGCAAACTAAAAGAAAAGACTCAAATCATACAAGACGCTCCAAGCAAAACACATATCATGTGGTGAATAAAAATATAGCCTCAAGTAAATTTACTGATAGACGAAGACGAAAGAGGGGATGCCATCCGGGGCATCCCCAAGCTTAGGCTCTTGGTTTTCCTTGAATATTACCTTGGGGTGCCTTGGGCATCCCCAAGCTTAGGCTGTTGCCACTCCTTATTCCATAGTCCATCAAATCTTTACCCAAAACTTGAAAACTTCACAACACAAAACTCAACAGAAAACTCATGAGATCCGTTAGTATAAGAAAATAAATCACCACTTTTGGTACTGTTGTGAACTCATTATTTATTTATATTGGTGTAATATCTACTGTATTCCAACTTTTCCATGGTTCATACCCCCCGATACAACCCATAGATTCATCAAAATAAGCAAACAACACATAGAAAACAGAATCTGTCAAAAACAGAACAGTATGTGTAGATCTGAATTGTTCTAGTACTTATGTAACTCCAAAATTTCTGAACAATTAGGAAAATATAGGTAATTTGTATATCAATCTTGTGTAAAAATAACAGGGTTTTTCCGTGCTCCAGTAAATTTAGACAATTCTGTGACTGGACGCAAAAGTTTCTGTTTTTCAGCAAGTTCAAATCAACTATCACCGTAAGCCATCCCAAAGGTCTTACTTGGCACAAACACTAATTAAAACATAAAAACACATCTAACCAGAGGCTAGATGAAAAATTTATTGAAAAACAGAACCAAAAAAAAGCAAGAACAAAAATAAAATTGGGTTGCCTCCCAACAAGCGCTATTGTTTAACGCCCTTAGCTAGGCATGAAAACATAGATCTAGGTATTGTCATCTTGGGTATGCAACTCTTCGATTGCACACTTATAAACCCTAGGAGTTTCTTCAATTTTATCAATTATCACACTCCTAGGCAAGAAATCAAGGAATTCACTCGTAGCAGTCGGTTCCTTAATAATGTTGACAAAATTAGGGTGAACACTTATCATCTTAAGATCCTCGTTTTCCTTACTAGAAGTTTCACCTTTATTCTTAGGAACATAAATAAACTTGGCAGCTTTTGTAGGAGGAAAATTGGGAGTAGTTTTAATAGAAGCAAAAGCGGAACCCAAGTTGGTAATAATATCTTCTAGCTTGCCAATTCTAGTAGAATCTTGATCTATCTTTTCATTAACTATGGGTTCTTTTTCCTTTAAATTCTTTAAAGTGACTCCTACCTTAGATCCATATTGAGTGATATCATTATGAATCTTTTATCCAAATTTTCAATGAGCTCTACAATAGCAACTTTATTCTCAATAATATCAAGTCTTTGCATCACATGTTCTAAAGTCAAAACAGTTTCATTAATCATAAGGGGTGGTGAGCCTACCAAATCTATCATAGCATTATAAGCATTCGCGGTGTGGCTTCCCAAAAAATTCCCCCCAGTAATGGTATCTAGAACATATCTATTCCAAGGAGTAACTCCCACATAAAAATTACGAAGGAGAACGGTAGTAGATTGCTTACAAGTAGATCTATTTTGAGCATTGCAAATTCTATACCAAGCATCTTTTAATTTTTTTCCCTCCCTTTGCTTAAAATTAAGAACTTACCCTCGGGAGTACTAGCGATAGTGGAAAGGCTAGCCATGAAAGCAGACGTTCTAATCACGCACGCAACCAAAAGGCAAATGAAAAGACGAATGGAAGAACTGCGAATAAAAAGGCAAATCTTTTTGTGTTTTTCTGAAAATCGTTTTAGAGGTGGGGGAGAGGAAAACAAGAGGCAAATGGCAAATAATGTAATGCAAGAGATGAGAGTTTATGATGGGTACTTGGTAGGCTTGACGTAGATCTCACCGGCAACGGCGCCAGAAATTCTTCCTGCTACTGCTTGAGCTTGCGTTGGTTTTTCCCTTGAAGAGGAAAGGGTGATGCAGCACAGTAGAGATAAGTATTTCCCTCAGTTAAGAACCAAGGTATCAATCCAGTAGGAGAAACGCGCAAGTCCCCAATAGATGCACCTACACAAACGCGATAAAGGGGTTGTCAATCCCTTCACGGTCACTTGCAAAGGTGAGATCTGATAGAGATAGATAAAACTGAATAAAAGATAACTAAATATTTTTGGGTTTTTTGGTTTATAGATCTGAAAATAAAAGATTGCAAAATAGTAGATCGAAAACAAGTATAATGGAAAACAGACCCAGGGGCCATAGGTTTCACTCGAGGATTCTCTCTTGAAGGCAAATAATACGGTGGGTGAACAAATTACTGTCGAGCAATTGATAGAAAAGCGCAAAGTTATGACGATATCCAAGGCAATGATATGCATATAGGCATCACGTCCATGTCAAGTAGCCCGGCTCCTACCTGCATCTACTACTATTACTCCACACATCAACCGCTATCCAGCATGCATCTAGAGTATTAAGTTCATAAAGAATGGAGTAACGCCTTAAGTAAGATGACATGATGTAGAGGAATAAACTCAAGCAATATGATGTAAACCCCATCTTTTTATCCTCGATGGCAACAATACAATACGTGCCTTGCTACCCCTACTATGTCACTGGATGAGGACACCGCAAGATTGAACCCAAAGCTAAGCACCTCTCCCATTGCAAGAAAAACCAATCTAGTTGGCCAAACCAAACTGATAGTTCGAAGAGAGTTACAAAGATATCAAATCATGCATATAAGAATTCAGAGAAGATTCAAATAATATTCATAGATAAACTGATCATAAATCCACAATTCATCGGATCTCGACAAACACACCGCAAAAGAAGATTACATTGGATAGATCTCCAAGAACATCAAGGAGAACATGGTATTGAGAATAAAAGAGAGAAAAAGCCATCTAGCTACTAGCTATGGACCCGTAGGCCTGAGGTAAACTACTCACGCTTAATCGGAAGGGCAATAAGGTTGATGTAGATGCCCTCCGTGATCGAATCCCCCTCCGGCAGGATGCCAGAAAAGGCCCCAAGATGGGATCTCACGGGAACAGAAGGTTGCGGCGGTGGAAAAGTATTTTCGTGGCTCCTCCTGATGGTTTGGGAATATATGTGAATATATAGGAAGAAGAAGTAGGTCAGGGGAGTCACAAGGGGGCCATAAGGTAGGGGGCGCCCCCCCTAGGGCACGCCCTCCACCCTTGCCACCGCCTCGTGGGTCTTGTGGCTTGGACTCCAAGTCTTCTGGGTGTCTACTGGTCCAAGAAAAATCATCGCGAAAGTTTTATTCCATTTGGACTCCGTTTGATATTCCTTTTCTGTGAAACTCTAAAACAAGGAAAAACAGAAACTGGCACTGGGCTCTAGGTTAATAAGTTAGTCCCAAAAATAATATAAAATAGCATATTAATGCATATAAAACATCCAAAACAGATAATATAATAGCATGGAACAATAAAAAATTATAGATACGTTGGAGACGTATCACTCACCCAGTGACAGAAGGGGTAGCGAGGCACGTATTGAATTGTTGCCATCAAGGATAAAAATATGGGGTTTATATCATATTGCTTGAGTTTATCCCTCTACATCATGTCATCTTACTTAAGGCATTACTCCGTTCTTATGAACTTAATACTCTAGATGCATGCTGGATAGCGGTCGATGTGTGGAGTAATAGTAGTAGATACAGGCAGGAGTCGGTCTACTTGTCATGGACGTGATGCCTATATTCATGATCATTGCCTTAGATATCGTCATAACTTTGCGCTTTTCTATCAATTACTCAACAGTAATTTGTTTACCCACGGTATGCTTTCTTTCAAGAGAGAAGCCTCTAGTGAAACCTATGGCCCCCGGGTCTATTTTCCATCATATATTTTCATATCTATAAACCAAAAAACCCAAAAGTATCTTGCTGCAATTTATTTATATTTACTTTAGTTTGCCTTTTTATTTATCTTTTATACCTATCTCTATTAGATCTCACTCTTGTTCGTGACCGTGAAGGGATTGACGACCCCTTTTTCACGTTGTGTGCAAGTGTTGTTAGTTTGTGCAGGTGCATAGATGGGAGACTTGCTTGTGCCTCTTACTAGATTGATACCTTGGTTCTTAAATGAGGGAAATACTTATCTCTACTTTGCTGCATCACCCTTTCTTCTTCGAGGGAAAATCAACGCAAGCTCAAGAAGTAGCAGGAAGAATTTCTGGCGCCGTTGCCGGGGAGGTTCTACATCAAGCCTACCAAGTACCTATCATAAACTCTCATCTCTTGCACTTACATTATTTGCCGTTTGCATCTCGTTTTCCTCTCCCCCACTTCTAAAACGTTTTTAGAAGAACACAAAAATATATGCCTTTTTATTCGCCCTTCTTTCGTTCGTCTTCTCGTTCGCCTTTTGTTTGCTTGCGTGATTGCTTGCTTGCCTTCATGGCTCAACCCAAGAGCCTTGATCCTTACTATAGGAAGTTGGAAGAAATTGAAAATAATGCAAAAAGTTTTATGTCCTTACAATTTGAGCAAAATATTTTCTTTAGGAATGAACTTAAGGAACAAAAAACTATGATGGAGTATATTAATAAAGAGCTTGATGATGTTACTAAGGAAATTTATGGTCTTAAATCTCGATTTGCTCATATTGAAAGTTTAGTAGGCCAAATATCCGATAGACAAACTACTTTAGTGAATAACATGGTCGCTAAACCGGAGTCTTGTGATAATAATGATGAAGATCTTAAAGTGATTGGTGTGACTCCTATTGAATCTTTGTTTTCTAATATAAATCTTGATAAATATGGGACTAGAGATGAGTCGACTTTAGCTAGAAGGCGTCCCAATGATTTGGAGTTTAAAGATCCTAATGAAAAAATTGATTAAAGTGGGATTGGAGAGGTCAAAACTTTAAGTAGCGATGAACCCACTCTTCTGGATTTCGAGGACTTTAATTATGGTAATTGTTCTTTGATAGATTGTATTTCCTTGTTGCAATCCAAGTTAAATTCACCTCATGCTTATAATCAAAATAAAGCTTTCACGAAACATATCGTTGATGCTATGATGAAATCGTTTGAAGAAAAACGTGAGTTGGAAGTTTCTATCCCTAGAAAGCTTTATGATGAGTGGGAACCTACTATTAAGATTAAAATTAAAGATTATGAGTGCAATTCTTTGTGTGATTTGGGTGCTAGCGTTTTCACGATTCCAAAAACTTTATGTGATGTGCTGGGTTTCCATAAACTTGATGATTGTTCTTTGAATTTGCATCTAGCGGATTCCACTATTAATAAACCTATGGGAAGGATTAATGATGTTCTTATTGTTGCAAATAGGAATTATGTGCCCGTATATTTTATTGTGCTTGATATAGATTACAATCCTATATGTCCTATTATTCTTGGTAGACCTTTCCTTGGAACGATTGGTGCAATTATTGATATGAAAGAAGGAAACATTAGATTTCAATTTCCGTTAAGGAAGGGCATGGAACACTTTCTAAGAAAGAAAATTAAGTTTCCATATGAATCTATTATGAGGGCCACTTATGGATTGCATACCAAAGATGACAATACCTAGATCTATGTTTTATGCCTAGCTAGGGGCGTTAAACAATAGCACTTGTTGGGAGGCAACCCAATTTTATTTTTCTATTTTTTGTTTTTGGTTCTGTTTTTCAATAAATACACATTATTACCTATGTAGTAATTGTATTTTGGTGTTTTAATTAGTGTTTGAGCCAAATAAGACCTTTGGGATGACCTATGGTGATAGTTGATTTGATTTTGCAGAAAACATAAACTTTTGCGTCCAGTAACAGCATTTTAATAATTCACAGAAGGAACGAAAACTTCTGAATTTTTTACACAATATTGATATACAAATTTAACAAGTTTTCCTAATTTTTAAGAATTTTGGGAGTTATATAAGTATGATAACAATTCATATCTTTCCAGAATGTTCTGTTTTCGACAGATTCTGTTTTCTATGTGTTGTTTGCTTATTTTGATGAATATGTGGGTAGTATCAGGGGGTATGAACCCTGGAAAAGTTGGAATACAGTAGATATAACACCAATATAAATTAATAATGAGTTCACAACAGTACCAAAAGTGGTGATTTATTTTATTATACTAACGGATCTTATGAGTTTTCTGTTGAGTTTTGTGTTGTGAAGTTTTCAAGTTTTGGGTAAAGATTTGATGGACAACGGAATAAGTAGTGGCAAGAGACTAAGCTTGGGGACGCCCAAGGCACCCCAAGGTAATATTCAAGAAAAACCAAGCATCTAAGCTTGTGGATGCCACGGATGGCATCCTCTCTTTTGTCTTCAATCCATCGGTAAATTTACTTGAGGCTATATTTTTATTCACCACATGATATGCGTTTTGCTTGGAGCGTCTTGTATGATATGAGTATTTGCTTTTTAGTTTGCCACAATCATCCTTGCTGTACACACCTTTTGAGAGGGACACGCATTAATCATGAATTTATTAGAATACTCTATGTGCTTCACTTATATCTTTTGAGCTAGGCAGTTTGCTCTAGTGCTTCACTTATATCTTTTTAGAGCACGGCAGTGGCTTTATTTTATAGAAATTGATGAACTCTCATGCTTCACTTATATTATTTTGAGAGTCTTAAACAGCATGGTAATTTCCTTAGGTTATGAATTTAGTCCTAATATGATGGGCATACAAGAGGGATATAATAAAAAAATCATATAAAGAGAATTGAATATATGAGAAGTTTGATTCCTTGCATTTGTTTTGAGATACTAGTGGACCCATTGCGCCAAATGGCACAGAGACCTACTGATTCCATGTTAGCGATGAAAAGAAATCCATGGTTTATTTTATTTGATTTTGTTACGGGCAAGCACATGTGACAACAAATTTAATCTCTCTTAGTTGGGGAAAACGGGGGCTTGCTGTCTACAATAGATGTATATACACATTTAAAATTTGGTAGCATAGAGTTCTATTTGAAACAAAATCTATGTAACAAATCCAATCCCCTTTAGTACGAAACAATGGTATTTTTTTTGTCTATAATGAGATGCATATACACATTCTAATTTGGTAGCATAGATGACCTGTCGTTTGGCGCGAAGGAAGAATTTAAACCAAGAACCAAAAGAGATTACTTTACTTTTTTTTAGCATATGACATTGATGTATACTCTTTTGTGAAGTGTTGTGAATCAATATAGAAATATTCTGGATCATTTGCAAATTGTTAAAATCGAAGCTTAGAAACATGGAGCTTTTCAAACCATGTCTTTTTGCTTAATTTAGGAGAATATGATGTTAACTTAAAAGTTGCTTGCGAAAAGGTGCTTAGCAATGAGTCAACAATTAGACAATCCAATACAGTCAAGTGATACAATAAAGCTTACTTAAGATAATGATAGCATAAAGAATTGTGCCCAGTTCTTAGTAAGAGTGGTCAATTACATCATATAGTAATTTGGATCTAATAGAAGAGATAGAATACAATAACACAGATTGAAGTTGCTACCGAGAGTCGATCAATAAATAGTAAGACTGATTTAACAAAAGCGTCTTTCCGTGTAAACAAAAGATGGTTGAAAGTTTTTCATCTTGTTCATGAGCCCCTTTCTTCACTGGTCACTGGCGTGGGTGTTATCCCATGCTTCCGTGAAACAATGCTCTCCTTTGGACCTGTAACATAAGAACTATCTGCTAAAAAGACAGAAGATTAATGCCTTTTCCGACTACATGTGTTAAACCATCAAAGTAAACAATTCTGGATTTGTGACAAACATAGAAAAAAATAAAACTCCACATTCATCATGGCTTAGTTGCTTTGTTGCATACTATTGCATTAATAACCATATACACAGTTCTTATCCCATTCACGTATTTTCTTAAGTGCCACACCATAATTCAATTGCATTTTTATTTCTTGCTTCTGATCATGCTACCATAAATAACAAACGGGACAGCTCCTAGCAAGAATATCAATACATGTATAGAAAACAAAGTAGCAAATGTAGAAATGACCATGGACAAAGCAGTGTCCTCTGACATATCTTCATCCCGGAGTGCACTGCATGTATAGCCATATATACTCATTTTCATCTCCGGGGTACATCACAGATGTATGAAAATAAATGGTAATGCATATTTTGTTGGCATCACATATTTTGTTGGCATCACATACTTAGCCTTGGGTAATTCTAGAGCTCTTAGCACAACATCCAGTATAATTCTATAAGGAACTTTGAGTACTGCCGGAGCACTCTATAGTTTTCAATGACACGAGACAATAGTTTTATTTAGTTTCCAATAACACAGAAGCACTAACGACCAACTAAAAGCATATTGCACATTGCACTAATCTTGCATAGCTAAGCAGGAAGAAAGCGACATTCGGGACTGGAGGGGGGAGAAGGATTGGACGAAGAGGCCATATCCGTGATGATTCCTCTGCTCCATGGAAGCATCGTTGTACGCTGTCGTTTCCATGAGCCACCGGGGAAAAAGGAGGCGTGTGTATGTGGGCCGGCCAGATCTGGATGATGCTTCCATGGAGGAGCTCTCCACAGGTAAGAAGCCAAGCCCTAAGACTGAGTCTGTGTCATCATCAACCCCCTTGTCTTGAATTATCACACACTGCTGAGTTTAATGTAAGAAAAAAAACTCTAAGCTAAATAGGTGTAATGCTCCCCGAGACAAGATATATAGCTACATTCTATCTGCAGACGACTGCCCCGATTCCTGAATCACATTAATCAAGATGACAGTGGCAGCAGAAAACTATAATGTTAATCACTTAAAGATAGGACAGAACAACAATTTATCTCTTGACAAGTTTGAAAAATACAGTATGCCAAAGATCATGTACCTCGATGAAGGGCTCTATTATGTTAACATTAAGTTGCTTGCTTGAATTTAGCGACACCACAGTACTGGGAGATACATCCAGTGCATGATCAGCACATTTTCGAAGTATATTAACTAAAAACACGAGGGCTCTATAAAAGGCTCCCACATAACCTACACACATATAAATTGTTATTCCATTAACATGAAAAACATGATACATCGGACAGCAAGGAAGCATAACTTTACCTTGTCGATGTTGTAATTTATCAGAAAGTCAACAAAAGCAGAAACTTCAATCTCAACACCCATTTGACTAAATTGCAGCGACAAGTTATTCACCAAGGTCTCTATAACAGGTCCATGACTGCTCCACTGTCAATAAAGCATTACCCAAAACCAGAATGAGCCAAATGTTGAAGCTGAAAAGTAGTTATCCAACCAATTAGATAAAATATCTTGATAAATATAGATGTCAATTATTATTTTTGGTGGAAAGTAGCATAATCTAAATTAGCCAATGTGGAATCCTTCAGAACTAATCGGCTAACATAAAAGCGATGAAATCAATAACACAACAGAACAATAAGTAAATGCTTAATTTTACTTAAAGGCATAGACCTGAAAAGTAGTTATCTAACCAATTAGATAAAATACCTTGATTTGGGTATACCTGCACTCAAACCTTTCATTAACAATCGTCTTGTTGGTCTGCACCATATGAACCCAAAGTAAGTTTTCCCTTTTACTTTTGTTTTTTCATGGAAATGTGTAACAGAGAGAGGGTCTGAAAACAGAGATAGCTCGCATGCATGTATGCATGTAAGGATGATTAGAGATAAGTATTAGTTTTTGAATTGTTAGGCGTCTATATATAAGGCACATCTACTTCATATTCGTAATCCCTAATCTGAACCCTCTCACTACTGGTAATTACTCTCATGAAACCATATCAGACACACGACACTCATCATTAGTAATGACCGAAGAAAAGAGGCATGAGAGTGTTTCAATAACCTGAATGATTGCTTAAACTAGAAAAGCAATTCCAACAGAAAGGCATGATCCTCTTCATTTTTCAATGAACTGAAGGATGAAAAGAAGAAGTGACCACCTGAAACCTTAGCCTGTGAAATAAGCGCCTTCTCCTATATATTGCAAGCATGCATTTTTAACTGTAGAAGAGCTAATAAAGTGTTTACTTCAAGAAAATACAGCAGGCCAAGCAAAAAATGTATATCTAAATGGTGAACAAAAAAAATGAAATATCAATCCTAATTAGCGTGTGCAGGAAAAAATAGTTAATATGCCACTCTGGGAAGAAACCTTCAAAACGTACCAACGATTGTGTTCACATGGTACAATTCGTTACTCTCATCATCACATGAAAAAAGTACTCCCATAGCCTCACATATGTACTCGGGATGCTGCAAGAAGCAACAAACAACCAAAAAAAGATAAATTTGCATATGTAGTACAAAAACATCGAAATTTGACGGTGTAAGGAACCTACAGTGGTATACTGAGCCATAAACTACTTTGCAATTATATACTAAACCATAAACTTGTCATTAGCATAAACCACTTACGGAAAAGAAGATAGAACAACCCAGGATGGATTCAATGAAAAGTTCCAATTTAACAAGGATGAATTGCACGTGAGCTTTGGTTGTACGAAAGAGATAAAACTTCCCACAGATTAATGATCAGAGTATTGAGGAATAAGTAGACATAAAGTGTTGTTTTTTTATGACAAAAAGATAAATAGAGAGAAGCAACTGTATTTCTCTGGAAGAACAAAACAAGCCTCTCAAATTGACAAAGAGGGGGAGAGCTCAGGAACAAGGACTAGGAGAAATTCATCTTGGATGAATGACAGTGAGAAACATGACAAAGTTTATGTTTTTGTGAAATTTGTTCTGAGCTTGCTATGCACATAAAAATCAGAAATTGGGAATAAAAATATTTTGTACATACCCAATGGAAAGCACCCAGAAAACTGGTTTACATTAGACATTTCTGAAAATGAGAAAAACTGATCTTCAATTCAGTGCTTTTTTAATCTCACTCTGTGCCAAGCATCAATGCTATTTAAACTCCCACCATTTTCATGAAACTAATAAAACAAAACCATCCTTTGGACATGCTTATTGGTTTTACAGTCAAAAGAGTGCTTATTAGGCCAATAAACCGTACAATGTGATTTCTTAGGCCAATAAATCACATCACAATACCACTTTCCACATGAAACTACCTACGGAGCAAATGGTTGAGCTCGCCGTAGGAAGGAACACACCAAAACATGGCAAGAAAAGTGCATTGGTAAAAACAAAACAAAAATAAAATATATGAACAATCAGGACAGAGTTAATGCTTTGGGAGTTGAGAGTTGATGGGAGGGACAACCGGAGAAGCATACCGAGCAGAAATTCGCATCTGCTTGTCCAAGATGACGTGCTCATCTTGATGCCTCGGTAGATGATCATCATCAAGAATCCACTATGAAGGTCCTCGATTCTTATATGCATTCAGTTTCTGCAAGTTCAAAAGGTAGTACTATATAATCACTAAACAGAGGCACTAACCTGATACTGAATTTATAGAATAAGTGCAAACCCTTTGTTGAGTCCTCTTCAATCTCACACGCTGAATCCAACTAATGTGCTTGTCTTGCCCTGCAAATATATACATGATTCAATCTATTTTCAGAAATTAGGATTTCTATTTTCTATGTGATCCACATAGAACATGTGGACTCACCTAAGCTTAGCTGCTGTATCAGCCCCAGAACATTCACTAATGCAGTTAAATATCTGCACAAATATAAAGAACATGAACACACAACTTCATGGTTCAGTATTTGGACAAAAAGACCCACGTCTAGAGAGAGAGAGAGGAGCTAAAGGCAAGCCGTGAACCACCTCCAGCTCCTTGCTCCTGCTATGGTTCGTGCTCGACCCACTTCTCGCGTGCACCAACGATCTCATCCATGAGGCAAATCGGGGAAAGAGAGGGGGGAGGAGATAGAGGCAACCCTGAACCACCTCAACCTTCTTCCTCCTGCTGCTTCGGCCAGCAAGCCTCCCTCCACGGCTGACCCCGACCTTCGCCGCTGCACCAACTCCACTGCTTTTTCTCATCAAGGTCGAGCTCTCCTACGCATCGTCATTGTTGACTGCATACGGAGGGGCCCTGTACTGGCTGAACTGCTCCGGGGCCTCGCGGTGCGTGTCACCGCCGGCATGCTCGGGGTGGAGCATGTGAGAACGGAGGAGGAGGAGCTTGCGGTGGCCGGGGAGAGAGGGCTCGTACCAAGGAGGGGGGGAGGAAGGGAGCGGCTAGGGTTCATGGGGGTGGCAGCTGAGACGAATGAGGGAGGAGGGAGGGGTGCGGGCATGCATGGGGATTGGGGGCCAATGGGCTTTCCAGGAGGCACAACCAATAAGACGCTCGCGTGGACGAACCCAGCCAACCCATAGCGACCCCACCAACGAAGCGGCCCACTGGTCATACACGCGTGAAAGAAACAACCAGGTGAAAGAAGAAGTGAATATCTAACGGATGAGGAGAGCCTAGGTGGGATTTTTACCGCGATCTGACGGCTACGAACGGCCCAATCAGGGGAGCACCATGGAGGCGAGTTGGCTAGCCTCATTATTGGTTTAAATAAAGATGGTGATATTAGAGTCATTCTAGTGAGTAATTGTGGATTGGTAGAAATACTTGTGTTAAAGTTTGTGATTCCCGTAGCATGCACGTATGGTGAACCGTTATGTGATGAAGTCGTAGCATGATTTATTTTTTGATTGTCTTCCTTATGAGTGGCGGTCGGGGACGAGCGATGGTCTTTTCCTACCAATCTATCCCCCTAGGAGCATGCGTGTAGTACTTTTTTCGATGGCTAATAATTTTTTGCAATAAGTATGTGAGTTCTTTATGACTAATGTTGAGTCCATGGATTATACGCACTCTCACCCTTCCATCGTTGCTAGACTCTCTAGTACCGCGCAACTTTCGTCGGTGCATTAAACCCACCATATACCCTTCCTCAAAACAGCCACCATACCTACCTATTATGGCATTTCCATAGCCATTCCAAGATATATTGCCATGCAACTTCCACCGTTCCGTTTATTATGACACATACCATCATTGTCATATTGCTTTGCATGATCATGTAGTTGGCATAGTATTTGTGGCAAAGCCACCATTCATATTTTTTATACATGTCACTCTTGATCATAGCACATCCCGGTACACCACTATTAGAGCAGTGTCCCATGTGAGGAAAGGATGATGGAAGCTGTGACTCCCTCACAAGTTGGGATGAGTCTCCGGACTTTATAAATAAAATAAAAGAGGCAAAAGAAGCCCAAACAAAAAAAATGAGAGAAGGGACAATGGTACCATCCTTTTTCCACACTTGTGCTTCGAAGTAGCACCATGATCTTCATGATAGAGAGTCTCCTATTTTGTCACTTTCATATACTAGTGGGAATTTTTTATTATAGAACTTGGCTTGTATATTTCAATGATGGGCTTCCCCAAATTGCCCTAGGTCTTCGTGAGCAAGCAAGTTGGATGCACACCCACTTAGTTTCTGTTTGAGCTTTCATACACTTATAGCTCTAGTGCATCCGTTGCATGGCAATCGCTACTCACTTGCATCGATATCAATTGATGGGCATCTCCATAGCCCATTAATTTGCCTAGTTGATGTGAGACTTTCTCCTTCTTTTTGTCATCTCCACAACCACCATATTCTATTCCACCTATAGTGCTATATCCATGGCTCACGCTCATTTATTGCGTGAAAGTTGAAAAAGTTTGAGAACATCAAAAGTACGAAACAATTGCTTGGCTTGTCATCGGGGTTGTGCATGATGAAATACTTTGTGAGATGAAGATGGAGCATAGCCAGACTATATGATTTTGTAGGGATAACTTTCTTTTGCCATGTTATTTTGAGAAGACACGATCGCTTTAATAGTATGCTTGAAGTATTATTGTTTTTATGTCAATATTAAGCTTTGTTTTGAATCTTATGGATCTGAATATTCATGCCACAATAAAGAAGATTGCATTAATATATATGTTAGGTAGCATTCCACATCAAAAATTCTGTTTTTATCATTTACCTACTCGAGGACAAGCAGGAATTAAGCTTGGGGATGCTTGATACGTCTCCAACATATCTATAATTTTTTATTGTTCCATGCTATTATATTATCTGTTTTGGATGTTTTATATGCATTAATATGCTATTTTATATTATTTTTTGGACTAACCTATTAACCTAGAGCCCAGTGCCAGTTTCTGTTTTTTCCTTGTTTTTGAGTTTTACAGAAAAGGAATATCAAATGGAGTCCAAACGGAATAAAACTTTCGCGATGATTTTTCTTGGACCAGAAGACACCTATGTAACTTGGAGAGAGGGCCAGAAGAGTCCCGAGGAGGCCACAAGCCTCTACGGCGCGCCCTAGGGCGGGGGCGTCCTGAGGTCTCTTGGGCCCCTCGGGTGTCCTCCAACCATAATTCCACCTCTATAAATTCCAAAATATTCCCCAAACATCAGAAGCGTCCACCAAAATACTTGTCCGCCACCACAAGCCTCTGTTCCCGTGAGATCCCATCTTGCGGCCTTTTCCGGCGATGTGCCGGAGGGGGATTCAATCACGGAGGGCCTCTACATCAACCTTGCTGCCCTTCCGATGATGTGTGAGTAGTTTACTACAAACCTACGGGTCCATAGCTAGTAGCTAGATGGCTTATTCTCTCTCTTTGATTTTCAATACAATGTTCTCCTCAATGTTCTTGGAGATCTATTCGATGTAATACTTTTTTGCGGTGTGTTTGTTGGGATCCGATGAATTGTGGATTTATGATCAGATTATCTATGAATATTATTTGAGTCTTCTCTGAACTCTTTTATGCATGATTAAGATATCTTTGTATTTCTCTTCATACTATCGGTTTGGTTTGGCCAACTAGATTGGTTTTTCTTACAATGAGAGAGGTGCTTAGTTTTGGGCTCAATCTTGCGGTGTCCTCACCTAGTGACAGAAGGGGTAGCGAGGCACGCATCGAATTGTTTCCATCAAGGATAAAAAGATGGGGTTTATATCATATTGCTTGAGTTTATCCCTCTACATGATGTCGTCTTACTTAAGGCATTACTTCATTCTTATGAACTAAATACTCTAGATGCATGCTGGACAGCGGTCAATGTGTGCAGTAATAGTAGTAGATACAGGCGGGAGTCGGTCTACTTGTCACGGACGTGATACCTATATTCATGATCATTGCCTTAGATATCTTCATAACTTTGCGCTTTTCTATCAACTAGTAAAGTGGCCCGCCCGATGTGCGGGCTAGAATTTTATAAAGTTTTATCAGTAGAACACATTATTTGATTGATCTAAAGAAAAATCAAATGAAATGTGAGCGCATTCACAAATCACACATATGGGCATTTTTTTAAACATAGTTTTTTGTTAGGTATATTTTGTTTTCTCATCGATATATAAATATATATAATCATGTACTTGATTGTTATGGATACTATGCTAAGTTTCCATAATTATTCCTAGGGCACAATTTATATATGTAGCATTTTCCATATGTATATTTGCTAATGATGTATAAGATTGACAACTCTGCCTATGTTGTCTCAACATAGCCAGTCCCAAGCCCGGGTAAAGGAGGAGGGTTGTGATAGGCTTGGCGAGCCAACGTAAAAACTCAGACATTCTTATGGAGATGAAACCCAAAATGATCTTATGGGTTTCACCTCTAGCCTACCCCAACTTGTTTGGGAATAAAGGCTTTGTTGTTGTTGTTGTTGTTGTTGTTGTTGTTGTTGTTGATGATGATGTATAAGATTGACATATTAACCTGTTAGTGTAGATGTGTGTTCTTGATACTCCCTCCGTGCGCCCGCGCTTTTCGAGATTCAATGGTATAATTTTTGCTCCCGCCGCAGTCTGTCACGTTGGTTTAATTTATGGTCAAACTTAAATCTTGAATAGTGCTGGCATACTACATTATGGAGCGGAGGGAGTATTAGTCAATTATGTCTCACCTTCTCTTTTTAATTGACATTGAACATATTTTTATTTTTTGAATTTGATATACTCTTTCGGTCCCAAAATAAGTGTCTTAATTTTAGTACAACATTTATATACTAAAATGGTTCATGGTTGCACTTTCTTGTTTGATAGACATTTGTATTTTTAGGGGTGTTTGATAGACATTTGATTGAGTTAAGTTAAACACGTACTACACCATAAGTAGTACCATTGTTGGCTAATCTTTTCACCTAAGCAAAGTTCCATCTAACAACTATCCAGACTATCAACACGTGGAGTGGCTACATGTACATAAAAAATCATAGCGTGGCTACAGGTTCCCACCAACATGAACCTTCATTTTGTCCTTTCTCGAGTGTTCTTGTCTTCTCCCTTTCCAAAAAAAGTCCTCTTGAACTTGGAACACCGTGAAAAAAAAAGTCTTCTTTTCTTCTCTGGAGCTACCAGCCATGGAAAAGGATGAGCCAGCCTAGGTCTGCCGCATATGTGAGGATCACCTCGAAGCTCCCCTCGGTCTCCTCTCATACTTCATGGTCCTCACTCACACACCTCGTGGCTGGGACTGCGCATAGTTTGGCTGCCCGCGTGCCTCATCGATCTCTCGGGTCGTCAATGGGTAGCGGCCCTGATATCAGCTGCTTGAGGGAGGATGCGAGCTCGTCAAACTCGACGGCGCAGTTGTGGTCGGCTTCCATCGATGCGATGAACGTGTGGATCTCGTTCCCCTTAGCTCTTGTAGATTGTGGTTGTGGGGATCCTGGGGGTGTTATCTCCATCCTCGAGCGCCAGGCCGGAGGCGTCGTTGCTGTCCCCAAGTGAGCACGCCGACGCATCGTCTTCATCCTCGACAGCTACAACCCCGCTTCAGCATCACATTCTTCCACCTACAGGTCCCCCCTCTCCATTTTCCTTTTTCTATCTTTTTACGACTGAACCAATATACTTTAAGGTATTTCTTAACAGTGACAAATGGTATATATTGGCTGCTATTGAAATGAGATAGTAGTAAGTCTGGATGCCCAACGCAGCTTAAGGCAAATTGTTAATTAGTTTATGCGCCGTCCACTTTCTTCAGGGCCTGAGACCGGAATCGTAGTTTGTGATTAGTGTATTTGTGATTAGCTATAGTTTTAATATTTCCCAAAGACAAATTAATTTTAATAACTGAGTAGTAAAATTAGGTTTGATTGCATTAATATAATGATGATCTGATGCTCTCAACATTGGGTTGACTATATAATAAGCTTAAAATATCAGATGATATAGAATGTCGATTGCTGTTTGGTATTACTGAATTATTTCCATCAAATGTTGATGCATCTTTCTAGTACTTATCTGGAGTAGTTGACCATCTCCGTCCTGTCATATCTTGTTACCATAGGTAAGTCAGTTATTATTTTGAAGGTAGTCTGCAGTGTACGTTTTTCCTTCATGTACCTATAATTATATATAATGTATAAAATGCAGTATCATCCATCTAGTTCATTGCGATTGAGATGGCCTCTACCCCGGCGAACGTTCAAGCCAACACCCATCTACTTCATATGTATGCAAGTAGCGGCGCGTGCTCTTTTTAATAAATCTTTGTTTCTGTCTGACCAATTCCTTTGGGTTGTACTAATAATTGTACTGTATACATGCACTTCGCCTGAGTGCATGGACCACTCTTATGTAGTAAATTCCAAAATAGACAATGTATAATGGTACATTAGAGTATAAAATTGATAATGCATGATTAGTTGAGTGAAATTGGTTCTGTCTCTCCATGTTTGATGTTGTGAAGCAGAATATGTGTAAAGCACTACCGAGTTTTTCTATCCTGGCCATTTAGTCCTGCTGTACAATGGAGATTCCAACAGTCATACAGTCCATGGTTGCTGCTAGTTAGTAGGTTAATAGCGTAACCCCCCTTCAAACTTAGTTCTTTTGTTTATTAGCAACTTCATTCCTTTCTGTATTATAGTTTGAGCACCTCTTTAGATAGTGAATTATTTTATCTCATTTATTTGCTGTTTCTACCAAGTGTTTGTCCTCATGTTTGTAGTCATTCATTGAATATGAAGAGCAAAAAAGTGAAAATCCGAGTTGGAGAGGTGCAGTTCTATCATAAGGATGTGTTCATTTTCGGGAATGATTATGCGGATCAGACATGTTACGGATGTACATCTTCAATTGAGTACGCCTCCTTTTCACATCTTTTGTTATTATAAACAAAAGCCTATTTTTTTAATTCTTTGAGACTAAAATAAATCTAAGTACATATGAGAAAGGAAGAAGTAATATCAACAGAATTTGCAGAATTAAATATTAAGATGAGCAACATATGCAAAATAAATCAATAGTGAGATCTCTGAACTTTTATTTTTTTGACAAATTTTGTAGTGACAATGATGATCGTTTGTTTGTGCAAAACCTCCATTAACCATACGTCCAAAAAGTTTTGCCCATAGAGTGATCCCTATCTTCTCACCACTGAAAGAATTTAACAATGTAAAAGTAATATAAAAAGTTATATACATAACTTTAAAATTGCTTACATAATTTGAATAACTTACTCTAGCAAAAGAACATAAATCTCGCTGATGTTTGAAGTTTGCTGTCATGGTGAAGACGATTAAGTCGGGCTGGTGGTCAGCTGAGTGGACATATGTCTTAGAATAATAGAGGGTAATAGTTCAATCCTCCAAATTTTTAGAACTGGCCTGGTCCAAAACTTCAGTTGTAGAAATTCTTTTGAATTTATAGATGAAAAAACTAAAGGACTTGTTTGTGAAGTCTTTCAGGGAGGTGCCGTTAGTAGGAGAGGAGTTTCAGAGTTTAGCCAAGGTTGCTTGATGGTGTTCTATGGACTATTGTTTATCAGTTGCAGGACATAATTTATTCTTCCCTTCAATTGTATATGTGCATGGTATGAACTTTGACAATGAGACAGGTAGAATCGAATGCAGAATGCTTTACCCTCAGTCCAAAAGGTTTATCGATGTTAGTTTCTAGCAGTTCGGGTGTAACCACGAAGTAAGAAGCATTTTAATTATGCAGTTTTTATATAAAAGTTCATCTGCCTATATTATGTACTTCATAAGTAGACAATCAAGATACCATAGATAATAGAAAGGAGGCAACAACCACCAATGTTTAAGCTCAAGAAAACAGTGCTTATTGTGTCATAAGTGAACACTGTTTGTTTTCTCCATGTCATCATGCAGACCTTGAACCAAAGAGGTCAATTATAATTTTGATATTTTTCAGGTGACTGTGAAATTACTATTCCCATGTAGTAGATACTAAAAGTTATCTGATCTGAGCACTAAGATATGTGCAGGTGCAAAAGGATTAGAAGATGCTTATGGGACAATCGTGAATGTTGACCAGAAAATAGCTATTTTGAAGTTTGATTAAGAAAGGCATAGTAATCAACATCTTGGGTAGAAATTCTATTGACTGAGATGTTCATGGACACTAATGGCCAGGAACCAATACTTTATTGTATGCTGCATATTCTCCTTTCATGTACCATGCATGTGACAAAAGAATCAACTTGATGATGCTTATGTATATTTTGGCATCAAGTATCAACTTCTATGTGTGTTTTGTTAATAATTAATGAATAGAACAATTATGGTCACAAAAAAAGAGTTCAAGAGCAAAAACAAAAGGCTGTGCATGCGATGCCCAGGGTAGGTGTGACGCCCCTGGCTCAATCATGCACTAATCATACACGCAAATGCACACGATCAAGCCTAAGGACTCACGGGAAGATATCACAACACAACTCTAAAACATAAACAAAATCATACAAGCTTTATATTACAAGCCAGGGGCCTCGAGGGCTCGAATACAAAAGCTCGCATACAAGCGTCAGCGGAAGCATCAGATATCTGAGTACAGATATTAAAAGAGAAACAGAAAGGCCTTTAGAAAGGCGGGGCAAAATAAACACTACGATCGAAAGGCGCAGGCCTCCTGCCTGGGACCCTCCGAACCTACTCCTGGTCGTCAGTCAGCTTGTAGTAGTAACCATCCTCGGGGTGGTACTAGTCGATCGACGTGGCATCTGTCTCAGGGGGCTCCGTCCTCTGGTCACGTCAAACTGATATGTGGAGAAAAGGAAAACAAAGCAACCGTGAGTACTCAGAAGTACTCAGCAAGCAAGGATCTACACTACATATGCAACATTTTCAAAGGAAGGCTGTATATGTGGACTGGGCTGCAGAAATGCTAGAATAGAGAGGAGGCCTAGTCCTATCGAAGACTAGCATCTTCAGAGGTCTTGCAGCATTAGAAGAGTGTAGACAAAACCATATAATGTAGTAGTATCATTAAGTCTCAACCTCACCCAGAGATCCTTTCTCGACTCCCTGCGAGAAAGCAATCCCAGAGCCATACAGTCATCAACCTCGTCCTGAGATCCCTTCTCGACTCCCTGCGAGAAGCAATCCCAGAGCCATAGTATCCAAGTATCCAGTTCTAAATTGTAACAATTAGGATACAACTCCGAGTGTCCTTTACCGTAGGACCGGCTATCGATAGAAGTTTTCTTCCCTGCAGGGGTGCACCAACTTACCCACCACGCTCGCTTAATTCCGGCCGGACACACTTTCTGGGTCCTGCCCGGCCTCGGCCAAACAACACACCGCAACCCTATCTACAGCTCAGCAGAGAGGTCCCTGCCGGTCTACATCCTAAGCGCAAGGGGGTCTTGGCCATCGCCCCTCGCCCTTCAGGTCGTTGCGCACAGGGTGGATACCAGCAACGCCTCGAGTGGCCGACACGATTCGACCGTGCCGCCATGCTGAACTGGATTCTGACAAAGCTTTAGGCTGATGCATATGATGCAGAACGCCCATACTATGCCCACGTGATGGTTAGTGCTATCAGGTCAGAGGCCTGCTCGGATCAAATATCCAAATCGTTAGTACCATGGGCTTGCGGTAACGAGCAGAGACTCACGAAAGATGTGACCCCATCGCCCCGTCTCGAGGACTTGCTGCAAGGGTTAAGAATGCCCGGCCGCGCCTCATATTCATCACTCGGGCACCATACCGGCACCCGTCTTCACAACACTCGCCACTTAGGCGCACGCTGGTACCCCTCAGGGTCGACCCACCTTTCCAAGTAACAACAGTACAGTCCAAGTATCCGTGTGTCCATAACATCAGGGGAATCCGAGGTATCACCCTCGTTGGATTCCTACTCGATGTATCCGTCAAGGTGAACTCGGAGGAATCACCCTCGCTGGGTTCACACTTGATGTGTTGCACGACAACGTCGTTACCGGAACTGGTGAAGGAGGAATCACCCTCGATGACCACGACCAAGTAGCTACTCTACAGAGTTAACATCAGAAGTGCTACAAGAGGTTTCACCCTCGGCACTCGATAGTAACGCTGCAGTGTCGTTACAACTAAGGGGGGGTGATGTGCGGTGTCGGGGCCTGGTCTTCAATCCCGTTGATCGGGTCTTCTGATAATCCAGCGGGGCGGTCGGGACTAGTGGGGTCACTGATAGGTCTCTACCCAGCCTATACTAAGCAGTTTAGGATATGCAGGTAATTATCAACAGCAGGTTACAATAAACAGGCTATGCATCAGAATAGGTAAAGCAGTAGCAGCAGCAATTCTAATGCAAGCATGAGAAAATAGAATAGGCGATATCGGGATGATCAAAGGGGGGGGGGGGCTTGCCTGGTTGCTCGGCGGCAAGGGCAAGGTCGTCAATGGTGTCTTCGGTCTCCGGAGCTGCGTCGGTCTTGGGGACGACGTCGGGGTCTAATGAGAGAGAAGAGGGGGAGGAAACAGTATAAATACACAGCGAACAAGTGCAGCACAAAGCATAACATGGCAATACGCGGTGACAGAGGTGATCTGACGCAGTGCCGGGCGATACTGGCGAAGGAGGGATTCATCCGGGAAAGTATTCCTAGTTCCGGACAAATGTTGGACAGGTGATCGGAGGGGAACGGTTCCATGTTCGGGTAGCTAGGGACGTGTGACAGATGATCGGGTTCGTCTCGTCGTTCTGAGCAGTTTTCATGTACAAATTATTTTCATCCGAGTTATGGTTTATAAGATATGATTTTCTAAAGTTTTTATTAATTTTCTGGAATTTATTTAATTATTTAAATTAGAATTATCCAAAACAGTGCTTGCTGACGTCAGCATGATGTCAGCAGTCAACAGTGCAGTTGACCTAGTCAAACTGACGTGTGGGCCCCATACGTCATAGACTGCTAACTAATTAACAGTTAATTAGTTTAATTAGTAGGCTAATTAATCTTAATTAGTTTAGTTAAATAGGATTAATTAAGTTAATTAATTAATTAATATTTATTTTCATTTTTTTTAAACTCGTTCTGAGGTGGCCCCCCAAGGTCAGTAGCTCAGGGGGAGCCTATCGGGCGAGCGGGCACAAGCGTTATCGGTGTGGGCGCCTGGGCACCCGATTGGAGCGAGCCTGAGCGAGGCCATCGGCGCGGCTGGGCGCCGGCGGCCAAGGCAGGCACGGTGAGCAGCTAGGTGAGCTCGGGGAGGGGCGGCCGCTGCGAGCGCGGGGCCGTGCCAAGGGGGACTGTGGGTGCTTGTGGGGAACGGCGGGCGCGGCGAAGCAGCAGTGGGCCGTGGCGGAAGCCAAGCGCGCATGCGCGGAGGAGGTAGAGCGCGGCCAGGGTCACGCGCGGGCGCGGCCTGGGGGCGTGGTGAGCGCGCGCTGGGGAGGGCGGCGGTGCACGGACACGCGCATCGGGCGTGGTCGGGGCGCTCGGAGCGCGCTAGGCGCAGCGGGGCGTAGCAGCAGAGCGGAAGCAGCGGCTGGAGCCGCAGCTGCAGCGACGCGGCAGTAGGCACGGCGCGGCAACTGCAAGTGCAGCAGCTAGCAGCGGCGGCCAGAGGCAACGCGGCCGCGTGCGGGCGCGTGCGGTGCACGGGGCAGCTGGAGTGCGAGGAAAGCAGCACGGCTTGACCGTCAGCGGGGTGATCGTGGCCGGGGAAGAGGGAAGGCGGAGGGGGTCCTCACCCCACGTTGCAGGGGAACGAGCGGCGTGGCTCGGCGAAGCGAGGCGAGGAGGGGTCGAGGACGACGGGTCGACGACGGGGTTGAAGCGATGGTGCTCCGTGCGGCGGCGACGGCGGTCCGGGGCGGCGAGGGGCGATGGCGTGGCGCGGCGGGCTCCTCTCCTCTCGATCCCGATCCGTCGTGGATAGGGGAGTAGAATTTTTCGGGGGGGGGGGGGGGTAGGGTTTGGTGGCCTCCTGGGTAGGCCATATAGAGAGGGGGGGCAGCTGGGCCGGCCTGGTGGCCTGTGCCCAGTTGGGCCCGGGGGGGGGGGATTTTCTCTTTTCTTTTATTTTTTATTTATTTATTTATGTTTTCTTTTGTCTTTTCTTTTATTTATTTACATATCTCTGTTTAGTAAATTGTTAGGCCTCAAATTGAATTTTGTTAAACATAGGAATTGTTCCAATAATTACTAGGCATCCTCTACTACTACCAAAAATTAGTTTGGAGTCAATTTGAGTTCACACAATTTTTATAATAAACAAAATGCATTAATCCTTATTGTTTTCGTAAAGTTAGAGCCACCTATCAAATTTGTAAATTGTTGGTTACAATTTTAGATTAGCCTCTGCAATATTTGTTATTTATCGAACATTTTAGTTTCTATGTTGGATAACTTTTATTTTCACTTTCAGTTTGAATTTCCAATTGAGTTTGAATTTGAAAAGAGATATGATACTAATGATGATTAAGCACTGTTGATCATGATGACATGGCATAATCAAAAGGGTGATTACTATAGTTAACCACTGGGGGTGTTACAAGTCTCCTCCACTAACAAGAATTCTCGTCCCGAGAATTAAGAGGTAGAAGGAAAAAGTTCGGGGTATTCCGCACGAAGATTATCCTCGCGTTCCCAAGTGGCTTCATCTTCAGTATGATTTGACCACTGCACTTTGAGGAACTTGGTAACCTTCTGACGGGTCCGACGTTCAGCTTCATCGAGAATGCGGATCGGATGCTCCTTATAAGATAGATCATCTTGCAATTCGAGCATCTCGTGATCCACTGCGCGGTGCAGAGATTCCTTGAAGCATTTACGAAGTTGTGACACATGGAAGACGTCGTGGATATGAGAGAATTGCGGCGGCAATTCCAATTTATATGCCACCTGACCACGTCTTGCTACAATGCGGAAAGGACCAATGTAGCGTGGAGCTAGCTTGCCCTTGATTCCAAAACGGTGAGTGCCCTTCATAGGAGTGACTCGCAGATAAGCCTGATCACCAGGTTGATAAGTCAAACCCCATCGTTTGCGATCATAGTTGCTCTTCTGGCGGTCCTGAGCCGCCTTGAGATTTTCTCGAATGATACAGACTTGTTCTTCGGCGTGTTGAATAATATCCGGACCCACGAATGGTCGTTCCCCAGTTTCTGACCAATTCAGAGGGGTTCGACACTTACGTCCATAAAGTACTTCGAAGGGAGCCATTTTCAAGCTGGCTTGATAGCTGTTTTTATACGAGAACTCAGCATACGGAAGAGATTCTTCCCACTTCTTGTCGAATGAAATAACACAAGCCCGAAGCATGTCTTCAAGCACTTGATTAACTCACTCGGCTTGGCCTTGGGATTGGGGGTGATATGCTGAACTCCAGGTAATATGAGTTCCCATAGCTTCTTGGAAACTTTCCCAGAACTTGGAGGTAAAAAGACCGCCACGGTCCGAACTGATCTCCTTCGGAATACCGTGGAGTGATACAATTCTGGAGATATACAACTCTGCTAACTGACTAGCAGTGATAGTTTCCTTGACGGGCAGAAAGTGTGCAACTTTAGAAAGTTGATCGACGACTACAAGAATAGCATCGTGACCCTTCTGTGACCTGGGAAGTCCTGTAATGAAATCCATCTAAACCTTATCCCATTTCCATAGAGGAATAGGTAACGGTTGCAGAATTCCAGCCGGCTTCTGATGTTCTGCTTTAACGCGATGGCAAACATCACATTCAGCAACATATCGAGCAATATCCTGCTTCATTCTAGACCACCAGTACCTTTGACGGAGATCACGATACATCTTGGTGCTACCCGGATGAATAGACAGCGGGGTATCATGTGCCTCCAAGTATCCAGTTCTAAATTGTATCAATCAGGATACAACTCCGAGTGTCCTTTACCGTAGGACCGGCTATCGATAGAAGTTTTCTTCCCTGCAGGGGTGCACCAACTTACCCACCACGCTCGCTTAACTCCGGCCGGACACACTTTCTGGGTCCTGCCCGGCCTCGGCCAAACGACACACCGCAACCCTACCTACAGCTCAGCAGAGAGGTCCCCGCCGGTCTACATCCTAAGCGCAAGGGGGTCTTGGCCATCGCCCCTCGCCCTCCGGGTCGTTGCGCACAGGGTGGATACCAGCATCGCCTCGGGTGGCCGACACGATCCGACCGTGCCGCCATGCTGAACTGGACGTCTGACAGAGCTTTCGGCTGATGCATACGATGCAGAACGCCCATACTATGCGCACGTGATGGTTAGTGCTATCAGGCCAGAGGCCTGCTCGGATCAAATATCCAAATCGTTAGTACCTTGGGCTTGCGGTAACGAGCAGAGACTCACGAAAGATGTGACCCCGTCGCCCCGTCTCGAGGACTTGCTGCAAGGGTTAAGAATGCCCGGCCGCGCCTCGTATTCATCACTCGGGCACCATACCGGCACCTGTCTTCACAACACTCGCCACTTAGGCGCACGCGGGTACCCCTCAGGGTCGACCCGCCTTTCCAAGTAACAACAGTACAGTCCAAGTATCCGTGTGTCCATAACATCAGGGGAATCCGAGGTATCACCCTCGTTGGATTCCTACTCAATGTATCCGTCAAGGTGAACTCGGAGGAATCACCCTCGCTGGGTTCACACTTGATGTGTTGCACGACAACGTCGTTACCGGAAGTGGTGAAGGAGGAATCACCCTCGATGACCACGACCAAGTAGCTACTCTACAGAGTTAACATCAGAAGTGCTACAAGAGGTTTCACCCTCAGCACTCGATAGTAACGCTGCAGTGTCATTACAACTAAGGGGGGGTGATGTGCGGTGTCGGGGCCTGGTCTTCAATCCCGTTGATCGGGTCTTGTGATAATCCAGCGGGGCGGTCGGGACTAGTGGGGTCACTGATAGGTCTCTACCCAGCCTATACTAAGCAGTTTAGGATATGCAGGTAATTATCAACAGCAGGTTACAATAAACTGGCTATGCATCAGAATAGGTAAAGCAGTAGCAGCAGCAATTCTAATGCAAGCATGAGAAAATAGAATGGGCGATATCGGGATGATCAAAAGGGGGTGCTTGCCTGGTTGCTCGGCGGCAAGGGCAAGGACGTCAATGGTGTCTTCGGTCTCCGGAGCTGCGTCGTTCTCGGGGACGACGTCGAGGTCTAATGAGAGAGAAGAGGGGGAGGAAACAGTCTAAATACACAGCGAACAAGTGCAGCACAAAGCATAACATGGCAATACGCGGTGACAGAGGTGATCTGACGCAATGCCGGGTGATACTGGCGAAGGGGGGATTCATCCGGGAAAGTATTCCCGGTTCAGGACAAATGTCGGACAGATGACCGGAGGGGAACGGTTCCATGTTCGGGTAGCTAGGGACGTGTGACGGATGAACGGATCGCGTACTCGGATTCGTCTCGTCGTTCTGAGCAATTTTCATGTACAAATTATTTTCATCCGAGTTACGGTTTATAAGATATGATTTTCTAAAGTTTTTATTAATTTTCTGGAATTTATTTAATTATTTAAATTAGAATTATCTGAAACAGTGCTTGCTGACGTCAGCATGACGTCAGCAGTCAACAGTGCAGTTGACCTAGTCAAACTGACGTGTGGGCCCCATACGTCATAGACTGCTAACTAATTAACAGTTAATTAGTTTAATTAGTTGGCTAATTAATCTTAATTAGTTTAGTTAAATAGGATTAATTAAGTTAATTAATTATTTACTTAATTAATTAATATTTATTTTTATATTTTTATTTTCATTTTTTTTAAACTCGTTCTGAGGTGGGCCCCCAAGGTTAGTGGCTCAGGCGGAGCCTATCGGGCGAGCGGGCACATGCGTTATCGGTGTGGGCGCCTCGGCACCCGATTGGAGCGAGCCCGAGCGAGGCCATCGGCGCGGCTGGGCGTCGGCGGCTAAGGCAGGCACGGTGAGCGGCTAGGTGAGCTCGGGGAGGGGCGGCCGCTGCGAGCGCGGGGCCGTGCCAAGGGGGACTGTCGGTGCGTGTGGGGAACGGTGGGCGCGGCGAAGCAGCAGTGGGCCGTGGCGGAAGCCGAGCGCGCATGCGTGGAGGAGGTAGAGCGCGGCCAGGGTCACGCGCGGGCGCAGCCTGGGGGCGTGGTGAGCGCGCACCGGGGAGGGCGGCGGTGCGCGGACACGCGCATCGGGCGTGCTCGGGGCGCTCGGAGCGCGCGAGGCGCAGCGGGGCGTAGCAGCAGAGCGGAAGCAGCGGCTGGAGCCGCAGCAGCAGCGACGCGGCAGTAGGCACGGCGCGGCAACTGCAAGTGCAGCAGCTAGCAGCGGCGGCCAGAGGCAACGCGGCCGCGTGCGGGCGCGTGCGGTGCAGGGGGCAGCCGGAGTGCGAGGAAAGCAGCGCGGCTTGACCATCAGCGGGGTGATCGTGGCCGGGGAAGAGGGAAGGCGGAGGGGGTCCTCACCCCACGTTGCAGGGGAACGAGCGGCGAGGCTCGGCGAAGCGAGGCGAGGAGGGGACGAGGACGACGGGTCGACAACGGGGTCAAAGCGATGGTGCTCCGTGCGGCGGCGACGGCGGTCCGGGGAGGCGAGGGGCGATGGCATGGCGCGGCGGGCTCCTCTCCTCTCGATCCCGATCCAATCAGGAGAGAGGGAGAGAGAATATTTTCTCGGGGGGGGGGGAGTGGCTGTCGGTGGGGGGGGGGGGTAGGGTTTGGTGGCCTCCTTGGGGAGGCATATAGAGGGGGGGGGGCAGCTGGGTCGGCCTGGTGGCCGTGGCCCAGTTGGGCCGGGGGGAGGGGATTTTCGCTTTTCTTTTATTTTTCTGTTTTGTTTTCTTTTGTCTTTTCTTTTATTTATTCACATATCTCTATTTAGTAAATTGTTAGGCCTCAAATTGAATTTTGTAAAACATAGGAATTGTTCCAATAATTACTAGGCATCCTCTACTACTACAAAAAATTAGTTTGGAGTCAATTTGAGTTCACACAATTTTTATAATAAACAAAATGCATTAATCCTTACTGTTTTGTAAAGTTAGAGCCACCTATCAAATTTATAAGTTGTTGGTTACAATTTTAGATTAGCCTCTACAATATTTGTTATTTATCGAACATTTTAGTTTCTATGTTGGATAACTTTTATTTTCACTTTCAGTTTGAATTTCCAATTGAGTTTGAATTTGAAAAGAGATATGATACTAATGATGATTAAGCACTGTTGATCATGATGACATGGCATAATCAAAAGGGTGATTACTGTAGTTAACCACTGGGGTGTTACAAGTCTCCTCCACTAACAAGAATTCTCGTCCCGAGAATTAAGAGGTAGAAGGAAAAAGTTCGGTGTATTCCGCACGAAGATTATCCTCGCGTTCCCAAGTGGCTTCATCTTCAGTATGATTTGACCACTGCACTTTGAGGAACTTGGTAACCTTCTGACGGGTTCGACGTTCTGCTTCATCGAGAATGCGGATCGGATGCTCCTTATAAGATAGATCATCTTGCAATTCGAGCATCTCGTGATCCACTACGCGGTGCAGAGATTCCGTGAAGCATTTACGAAGTTGTGACACATGGAAGACGTCATGGATATGAGAGAATTGCGGCGGCAATTCCAATTTATATGCCACCTGACCACGTCTTGCTACAATGCGGAAAGGACCAATGTAGCGTGGAGCTAGCTTGCCCTTGATTCCAAAACGGTGAGTGCCCTTCATAGGAGTGACTCGCAGATAAGCCTGATCACCAGGTTGATAAGTCAAACCCCATCGTTTGCGATCATAGTTGCTCTTCTGGCGGTCCTGAGCCACCTTGAGATTTTCTCGAACGATACAGACTTGTTCTTCGGCATGTTGAATAATATCCGGACCCACGAGTGGTCGTTCCCCAGTTTCTGACCAATTCAGAGGGGTTCGACACTTACATCCATAAAGTACTTCGAAGGGATCCATTTTCAAGCTGGCTTGATAGCTGTTGTTATACGAGAACTCAGCATACGGAAGAGATTCTTCCCACTTCTTGCCGAATGAAATAACACAAGCCCGAAGCATGTCTTCAAGCACTTGATTAACTCGCTCGACTTGGCCTTGGGATTGGGGGTGATATGCTGAACTCCAGGTAATATGAGTTCCCATAGCTTCTTGGAAACTTTCCCAGAACTTGGAGGTAAAAAGACCGCCACGGTCCGAACTGATCTCCTTCGGAATACCGTGGAGTGATACAATTCTGGAGATATACAACTCTGCTAACTGACTAGCAGTGATAGTTTCCTTGACGGGCAGAAAGTGTGCAACTTTAGAAAGTTGATCGACGACTACAAGAATAGCATCGTGACCCTTCTGTGACCTGGGAAGTTCTGTAATGAAATCCATCTGAACCTTATCCCATTTCCATAGAGGAATAGGTAACGGTTGCAGAATTCCAGCCGGCTTCTGATGTTCTGCTTTAACGCGATGGCAAACATCACATTCAGCAACATATCGAGCAATATCCTGCTTCATTCTAGACCACCAGTACCTTTGATGGAGATCGCGATACATCTTGGTGCTACCAGGATGAATAGACAGCGGGGTATCATGTGCCTCCTTCATGACCTTGTCATACATGAGTTCGAAGCGAGGTACCACAATGCGGTTTCTGAAATACAAGGTTCCATCTTCAGACAGCGAGAAATCCCTGTACTTTACAAGGTGAAGGTCTTTCTTCATTAGATCAATTTCAGCATCTTTAGCTTGCGCATGCTTAACAACTTTCTCAAGATTTGGTTGTATCACAAGGTTATTAAGAGAACCCTGTGGGACAATACGGAGATTCAGCTTGCACAGTTCTTCAAAAAGACGAGGTTGAGCTCGCCTAACCATGAGGTTGTCGCAATAGGACTTGCGGCTTAAGGCATTAGCCATCATGTTAGCCTTGCCAGGGTTATAGGATATACCCAAATCATAGTCCGCAATGGCCTCCATCCATCTTTGCTGACGGAGGTTTAGAGATGGTTGAGTAAACAAGTACTTCAGACTTTTATGATCCATGTAGATCTCGCAACGATTACCGAGAAGGTAATGTCACCACAACTGCAGTGCATAGATGACAGCAGCTAGTTCTAAATCATGTACCGGATAATTTTCTTCATGTGGGCGCAACTGACGAGAGCCATAAGCAATCACTTTACGCTCTTGCATTAGGACACAGCCTAATCCTTCACGGGATGCGTCACAATAGATCACAAAGTCTTTGTGGGTATCTGGAGGAGATAGTACTGGGGCAGATGTTAGCTTCTCTTTGAGTGTCTGAAAACTTTCCTGACATTTTTCTGTCCATTCAAACTTAACGCCCTTGTGAAGCAGATCAGTCAAAGGCTTAGCAATCTTGGAAAAGTTCTCGACAAATCGACGGTAATAGCTTGCAAGGCCAAGGAAACTTCTCACTTGCTTGATGTTCTTCGGAGGTGTCCAGTCAAGAATAGCCTGAACTCGTTCTGGGTTAACAGCAATTCCATCCTTGGAAATCACATGACCAAGGTAAGTTACTTCAGAAAGCCAGAATTCACATTTGGAGTATTTGGCATACAACTGGTGTTCTCGGAGCCTTTCCAGTACAAGACGGAGGTGTTCGGCATGCTCTTCTTTATTCTTTGAGTAAACCAGAATATCATCTAGATATACCATGACAAATTTGTCGAGGTAATCCATGAAGATGTAATTCATCAGACGGGAGAATGTGGCTGGAGCATTGGTTAAGCCAAATGACATTACAGTGTACTCATAAGAGCCATAGCGAGTAACAAATGAAGTCTTCGGAATATCCTCTTCGCGAACACGGATCTGATGGTATCCCAATCTCAAATCAAGCTTAGAGAATACTGAGGAACCGGCAAGTTGATCATACAAATCATTGATCCGAGGAAGCGGATATTTGTTCTGGATGGTGGCTTGGTTAATGGGCCGATAATCCTGAACCAATCGGTTAGTTCCATCCTTCTTATTAATGAAGAGTGAAGGTGCTCCCCAAGCAGAGGAACTGGGGCGGATGAAACCTTTCTTAAGTGACGTGTCGATTTCTTCCTTAAGCTTGAGAAGATGATGCGGAGGCATCTTATAAGGACGCTTCGCAATAGGAGTTGTGCCAGGCTTCAAGTCGATGACAAACTCAACAGCTCTAGCAGGCGGTATTCCTGGAAGTTCTTCTGGAAATACATCTTGAAAATCACGAACAACTGGAACGTTCTCGATGCCTTCAAGAGGTGAAGCATTCAATGCATTTAGAACATATATCTGGCTCTCAGCATCCTGAGCTATTCGGGCTGAGTATCTGACCGTCTGGCCAGAAGGGTGGGTGAGCTAGACTGATTCAGTGGCACAGTCAATCAAAGCTTTATGAGGCTTCAACCAGTCCATACCCAGAATAATGTCTATATTGGAGGTCTTGAGAGCAATGAGGGAAACGGGGAACATCAATCCTCCGATCACAATGTGGTTACCGTGGCTTACCATGGTAGTTTGCCAATTAGCCCTAGGTGACTGGATTACTAATGGGGTGGACATCTCCTCGAAAGGTATATCATGGCTTTGCGCAAAACTTTCGGACATGAAGGAGTGCGATGCTCCAGAATCAAAGAGGACTGAAGCTGGGATTGAATTCACTAGAAGGGTGCCCATCACAATTTTGGGGTCTTGTCGAGCTTCTTCCATGTTAACTTGGTTGAGATGGACCCGAACTATAGCAGACGGCCAGGCATTAGAGCTTCTGAGACGATGGTTCCGACAGCTCTTCTTGCAACCAACGGGAGGACATGGTGCATCCTGATGAAAAGCCATAGCATCAGGCGGTCCATCATGAACCGTAAGCTGTCTTGGCGATGAAGGCAGACGAAGTGCAACATATGACGGCCTTGGTGTTGGAGCAGGTCGGTGGTAAACATTGTGGGGAATCCAGACTCGACGCTTCTGAACAGGTCGACCCGTTGTTGAGTCAGCTTCATGAGTGCGCTTGAGTGACTCCTGGTATTCAGACAGAGCTGTTTCAACTTGGAAAGATTTGCTGACAAGCGTTGCGAAGTCTGTGCAATCATGGACAGCAAGTGCAAGTTTTATATCAGTACGTAGTCCTTCACGGAATTTCTCCTGCTTGCGTGCGTCAGTGCAGATGTCATCTTCAGTATAGCAGGACAATTCAAGAAATTTCCTCTGATATTCATCCACAGTCATTGTGCCCTGTGAGAGTTTGCGGAACTCCTCCTTCTTCTAGTCCATCAGACCTTGAGGAATGTACCGTGCACGAAAAGCTGACTGAAATTCCTGCCAAGTGGTTATTGTTTCAGCAGGAAACATACCCTTGTGGTTTTCCCACCATTGAGCAGCTGAACCCCTCAGGTGATATGTCGCATAGGTGACGTAACTGTCAGGGATAACATTGGCCGACTTCATCTGGAAGGCAATGTCAAGGAGCCAATCATCAGCATCCATTGGATCAGTCGAGCTGCGAAAAATGGACGGATTGAGGCGCATGAATTCCGGCAGAGTTATTGGGGTAGGCTGTTGATGAGTATTCTGGTTTGGGAACTGAGCCAATATCCCGGTCATAACCTGACGGTTCAGTTCAAATTGCTGCATCATTGCGGCAATATAAGGTGGAGGTGGAGGATCGTCTACCATCCTGCCAAATCAATAGGGGCAGTTTAGCAAGAAGAACTGCAGGTGTATGGAATGATTCATGAAGTAACACGCACGACAGAAGGAGTTGCAGTAGACACTTCATCATATTTGCACCCGACATTCGAATCCACACTTAGCCTCGATTACAATCCGGCAATACGACAACTGAAAAGGGGAAGGCTAGACAATTAGGCGGCGCGTAGGCACGCGGCAAGGAAGTACACAACAAGACATAGCAAAGGCTACATCAACGTCGGAGAAAACTATTGGGGCGAGGAATCTGCAAATGAAACATAGGGTGCCCTCGATAAGAGGATCCTGCAAGTAGAACCTGGCCCACAATCTTGAAGAAAGGAGGGGTAATTTCAGAACACCGGGTGAATGTAATCACGAGAACCTAATGTTCGAGTTAGTAAAATTTTAACCCAAATAGAAGAGAGATCAGAGTCCCAGAGTATAGACGAGGAATAAAAGATACTAATACCACCCAATTGGCGACGTGGGCCCGTAAGCCACACAGCCAAGTTAGTAAATTAGTTTTTCGGTTTCTAGACTCAACTTCGACCAAGGAATTGGAAGGGGGATTCCTACAGGCAGTCGGCTCTGATACCAACTTGTGACGCCCTCGGCTCAATTGTGCACTAATCATACACGCAAATGCACACGATCAAGCCTAAGGACTCACGGGAAGATATCACAACACAACTCTAAAACATAAACAAAATCATACAAGCTTTATATTACAAGCCAGGGGCCTCGAGGGCTCGAATACAAAAGCTCGCATACAAGCGTCAGCGGAAGCATCAGATATCTGAGTACAGATATTAAAAGAGAAACAGAAAGGCCTTTAGAAAGGCAGGGCAAAATAAAACACTACGATCGACAGGCGCAGGCCTCCTGCTTGGGACCCTCCGAACCTACTCCTGGTCGTCAGTCAGCTCATAGTAGTAACCATCCTCGGGGTGGTAGTAGTAGTCGATCGACGGGGCATCTGTCTCAGGGGGCTCCGTCCTCTGGTCACGTCAAACTGATATGGGGAGAAAAGGAAAACAAAGCAACCGTGAGTACTCAGAAGTACTCAGCAAGCATGGATCTACACTACATGTGCAACATTTTCAAAGGAAGGCTGTATATGTGGACTGGGCTGCAGAAATGCCAGAATAGAGAGGAGGCCTAGTCCTATCGAAGACTAGCATCTTCAGAGGTCTTGCAGCATTAGAAGAGTGTAGACAAAACCATATAATGTAGCAGTATCATTAAGTCTCAACCTCACCCAGAGATCCTTTCTCGACTCCCTGCGAGAAAGAAATCCCAGAGCCATACAGTCATCAACCTCGTCCTGAGATCCCTTCTCGACTCCCTGCGAGAAGCAATCCCAGAGCCATAGTATCCAAGTATCCAGTTCTAAATTGTATCAATCAGGATACAACTCCGAGTGTCCTTTACCGTAGGACCGGCTATCTATAGAAGTTTTCTTCCCTGCAGGGGTGCACCAACTTACCCACCACACTCGCTTAACTCCGGCCAGACACACTTTCTGGGTCCTACCCGGCCTCGGCCAAACGACACACCGCAACCCTACCTACAGCTCAGCAGAGAGGTCCCCGCCGGTCTACATCCTAAGCGCAAGGGGGTCTCGGCTATCGCCCCTCGCCCTCTGGGTCGTTGCGCACAGGGTGGATACCAGCATCGCCTCGGGTGGCCAACACGATCCGACCGTGCCGCCATGCTGAACTGGACGTCTGACAGAGCTTTCGGCTGATGCATACGATGCAGAACGCCCATACTATGCCCACGTGATGGTTAGTGCTATCAGGCCAGAGGCCTGGTCGGGTCAAATATCCAAATCGTTAGTACCTTGGGCTTGCGGTAACGAGCAGAGACTCACGAAAGATGTGACCCCGTCCCCCCGTCTCGAGGACTTGCTGCAAGGGTTAAGAATGCCTGGCCGCGCCTCGTATTCATCACTCGGGCACCATACCGGCACCCGTCTTCACAACACTCGCCACTTAGGCGCACGCGGGTACCCCTCAGGGTCGACCCGCCTTTCCAAGTAACAATAGTACAGTCCAAGTATCCGTGTGTCCATAACATCAGCGGAATCCGAGGTATCACCCTCATTGGATTCCTACTCGATGTATCCGTCAAGGTGAACTCGGAGGAATCACCCTCGCTAGGTTCACACTTGATGTGTTGCACGACAATGTCGTTACCGGAAGTGGTGAAGGAGGAATCACCCTCGATGACCATGACCAAGTAGCTACTCCACATAGTTAACATCAGAAGTGCTACAAGAGGTTTCACCCTCGGCACTCGATAGTAACGCTGCAGTGTCATTACAACTAAGGGGGGGTGATGTGCGGTGTCGGGGCCTGGTCTTCAATCCCGTTGATCGGGTCTTCTGATAATCCAGCGGGGCGGTCGGGACTAGTGGGGTCACTGATAGGTCTCTACCCAGCCTATACTAAGCAGTTTAGGATATGCAGGTAATTATCAACAGCAGGTTACAATAAACAGGCTATGCATCAGAATAGGTAAAGCAGTAGCAGCAGCAATTCTAATGCAAGCATGAGAAAATAGAATAGGCGATATCGGGATGATCAAAGGGGGGGCTTGCCTGGTTGCTCGGCGGCAAGGGCAAGGTCGTCAATGGTGTCTTCGGTCTCCGGAGCTGCGTCGGTCTCGGGGACGACGTCCGGGTCTAATGAGAGAGAAGAGGGGGAGGAAACAGTATAAATACACAGCGAACAAGTGCAGCACAAAGCATAACATGGCAATACGCGGTGACAGAGGTGATCTGACGCAGTGCCGGGTGATACTGGCGAATGGGGGAGTCATCCGGGAGAGTATTCCTGGTTTCGGACAAATGTCGGACAGATGACCGGAGGGGAACGGCTCCATGTTCGGGTAGCTAGGGACGTGTGACAGACGAACGGACCGCGAAGTCGGATTCGTCTCGTCGTTCTGAGCAATTTTCATGTACAAATTATTTCCATCCGAGTTACGGTTTATAAGATATGATTTTCTAAAGTTTTTATTAATTTTCTAGAATTTATTTAATTATTTAAATTAGAATTATCCGAAACAGTGCTTGCTGACATCAGCATGACGTCAGCAGTCAACAGTGCAGTTGACCTAGTCAAACTAATGTGTGGGCCCCATACGTCATAGACTGCTAACTAATTAACAGTTAATTAGTTTAATTAGTAGGCTAATTAATCTTAATTAGTTTAGTTAAACAGGATTAATTAAGTTAATTAATTATTTAGTTAATTAATTAATATTTATTTTTATATTTTTATTTTCATTTTTTTTAAACTCGTTCTGAGGTGGGCCCCCAAGATTAGTGGCTCAGGGGGAGCCTATCGGGCGAGCGGGCACAGGCGTTATCGGTGTGGGCGCCTGGGCACCCGATTGGAGCGAGCCCGAGCGAGGCCATCGGCACGGCTGGGCGCCGGCAGCCAAGGCAGGCACGGTAAGCGGGTAGGTGAGCTCGGGGAGGGGTGGCCGCTGCGAGCGCGGGGCCGTGCCAAGGAGGACTGTGGGTGCGTGTGGGGAACGGCGGGCGCGGCGAAGCAGCAGTGGGCCGTGGCGGAAGCCGAGCGCGCATGCGCGGAGGAGGTAGAGCGCGGCCAGGGTCACGCGCGGGCGCGGCCTGGGGGCGTGGTGAGCGCGCGTCGGGGAGGGCGGCGGTGCGCGGACACGCGCATCGGGCGTGGTCGGGGCGCTCGGAGCGCGCTAGGCGCAGCGGGGTGTAGCAGCAGAGCGGAAGCAGCGGCTGGAGCCGCAGCAGCAGCGACGCGGCAGTAGGCACGGCGCGGCAACTGCAAGTGCAGCAGCTAGCAGCGGCGGCCAGAGGCAACGCGGCCGCGTGCGGGCGCGTGCGGTGCTGGGGGCAGCCGGAGTGCGAGGAAAGCAGCGCGGCTTGACCATCAGCGGGGTGATCGTGGCCGGGGAAGAGGGAAGGCGGAGGGGGTCCTCACCCCACGTTGCAGGGGAACAAGCGGCGAGGCTCGGCGAAGCGAGGTGAGGAGGGGACAAGGACGACGGGTCGACGACGGGGTCGAAGCGATGGTGCTCCATGCAGCGGCGACGGCGGTCCGGGGCGGCGAGGGGCGATGGCATGGCGTGGTGGGCTCCTCTCCTCTCGGTCCCGATCCAATCGGGAGAGAGGGAGAGAGATATTTTCGGGGGGGGCGGGGAGTGGTTGTCGGGGGGGGGGGGGTAGGGTTTGGTGGCCTCCTGGGGGAGGCCATATAGAGAGTGGGGGGAGCTGGGCCGGCCTGGTGGCCGTGGCCCAGTTGGGCCGGGGGGGGGATTTTCTCTTTTCTTTTATTTTTCTGTTTTCTTTTCTTTTGTCTTTTCTTTTATTTATTCACATATCTCTGTTTAGTAAATTGTTAGGCCTCAAATTGAATTTTGTAAAACATAGGAATTGTTCCAATAATTACTAGGCATCCTCTACTACTACCAAAAATTAGTTTGGAGTCAATTTGAGTTCACACAATTTTTATAATAAACAAAATGCATTAATCCTTACTGTTTTGGTAAAGTTAGAGCCACCTATCAAATTTGTAAATTGTTGGTTACAATTTTAGATTAGCCTCTGCAATATTTGTTATTTATCGAACATTTTAGTTTCTATGTTGGATAACTTTTATTTTCACTTTCAGTTTGAATTTCCAATTGAGTTTGAATTTGAAAAGAGATATGATACTAATGATGATTAAGCACTGTTGATCATGATGACATGGCATAATCGAAAGGGTGATTACTGTAGTTAACCACTGGGGGTGTTACAGTAGGCCTGGATGGTCTGAGAGAATCTATCAAGTACCTATGTTGGCTTTGGATTTGGCTATGGCTCATGCTGCCTATCGTTGTGTGAGCCACCTCGGAGGGGTCGGCCTGTGCCTTCCAGCCATATCTGCTTGTCGTCCTTCTTTTCTTTGGATCCATTGATTCAAGACCAGAGAGGAGGAAGAACATAGGGCTGAAACATTGAGGCAATGCAGGGTTTAGAAAGGTTTACGGTCATGGTACAGCCAAAATTGAAACATCAATCAAAAGGAAGACATGTGCTAGCTAGAATATGTATCTACAGGTTGCCTAGCTCCATCAGCTGGCCATGTGTATGTTGCATGTCTTCGTGGCCGATGGCGCTGATATGCTGTTAGTTTTTAAACCTGCTTGATCAATTCACCACACATACAAGCAAGCAGGCTGCTTGATTGAATTTATCTGGGTGTAGTACGTGTGCGTGCACACTTGTAGGCTTAGGTATGCGAGCTTGCTTTGGCCGGCTACGATCGGATCGATCTCAATCAGCAGAACAACTTGGTGGCTTCTTTGGACAGAACGTCTTGACGACATCTTTCCATGGAACGAAGGCGACGATGCGTCCTCAATCTAAGAACGTGAAGAGATATGGACGGGAGGTGTTTTTTAGGAAAACGATTAATTACTATTCAGGTAGGAATATGAAGAGATAGATGCATGAGTTTTTTTAATATTCAGTTAGGAACATGAAGGGATATGGACTTGAGATGTTTTTTAGGGAAGAGTTTTTTTAGTGAATCGGTAGGATATGTAATGGCAAAGGTGGGTAATTAATTTTCCTTTGCTTAGATCGAACGACCGTAATTTTTAGCCTATTAAATAAATGGCTAGATGTTTCTAATTTTTGTGGTAATTTCTAGCATAATTCCCTTTTTCTGGTTAGCCCATAAAGTACTTTTTATATATAATAGATTGCTTAACAGTAATTTCTTTACCCACCGTATGCTTTCTTTCAAGAGAGAAGCCTCTAGTGAAACCTATGGCCCCCGGGTCTATTTTCCATCATATATTTTCATATCTATAAACCAAAAAACCCAAAAATACCTTGCTGCAATTTATTTATATTTACTTTAGTTTGCGTTTATTTATGTTTTGTACCTATCTCATTAGATCTCACTCTTGTTCGTGACCGTGAAGGGATTGACAACCCCTTTTTCGCATTGTGTGCAAGTGTTTGTTAGTTTGTGCAGGTGCATAGATTGGAGACTTGCTTGTGCCTCCTACTAGATTGATACCTGGGTTCTTAATTGAGGGAAATACTTATATCTACTTTCCTGCATCACCCTTTCCTCTTCAAGGGAAAATCAACGCAAGCTCAAGAAGTAGCAGGAAGAATTTCTGGCGCCGTTGCCGGGGAGGTTCTACATCAAGCCTACCAAGTTCCTATCATAAACTATCATCTCTTGCACTTACATTATTTGCCATTTGCCTCTCGTTTTCCTCTCCCCCACTTCTAAAATGTTTTCAAAAAAACACAAAAATATTTGCCTTTTTATTCGCCCTTCTTTCCTTTCTCTTCTTGTTCGCCTTTTGTTTGCTTGTGTGATTGCTTGCTTGCCTTTATGGCTCAACCCAAGAGCCTTTATCCTTACTATAGGAAGTTGGAAGAAATTGAAAATAATGCAAAAAGTTTTATGTCCTTACAATTTGAGCATAATAGTTTCTTTAGGAACAAACTTAAGGAACAAAAAACTATGATGGAGTATATTAATAAAGAGCTTGATGATGTTACTAAGGAAATTTATGGTCTTAAATCTCAATTTGCTCATATTGAAAGTTTAGTAGGCCAAATATCCGATAGACAAACTACTTTAGTGAATAAGATGGCCGCTAAACCGGAATCTTGTGATAATAATGATGAAGATCTTAAAGTGATTGGTGTGACTCCTATTGAATCTTTGTTTTCTAATATAAATCTTGATAAAGATGGGACTGGAGATGAGTCAACTTTAGCTAGAAGGCATCCCAATGATTTGGAGTTTAAAGATCTTAATGAAAAAATTGATAAAAGTGGGATTGGAGAGGTCAAAACTTTAAGTAGCGATGAACCCACTCTTCTGGATTTCAAGGACATTAATTATGATAATTGTTCTTTGATAGATTGTATTCCCTTGTTGCAATCCATGTTAAATTCACCTCATGATTATAATCAAAATAAAGCTTTCACTAAACATATCGTTGATGCCATGATGAAATCGTTTGAAGAAAAACTTGAGTTGGAAGTTTCTATCCCTAGAAAGCTTTATGATGAGTGGGAACCTACTATTAAGATTAAAATTAAAGATTATGAGTGCAGTGCTTTGTGTGATTTGGGTGCTAGCGTTTACACGATTCCAAAAACTTTGTGTGAGTCGATCTACTTGTCACGGACGTGATGCCTATATTCATGATCACTGCCTTAGATATCGTCATAACTTTGCGCTTTTCTATCTATTGCTCAACAGTAATTTGTTTACCCACCGTATGCTTTCTTTCAAGAGAGAAGCTTCTAGTGAAACCTATGGCCCCCGGGTCTATTTTCCATCATATATTTTCAGATCTATAAACCAAAAAACCCAAAAATACCTTGCTGCAATTTATTTATATTTACTTTAGTTTGCCTTTTTATTTATCTTTTATACCTATCTCTATTAGATCTCACTCCTGTTCGTGACCGTGAAGGGATTGACAACCCCTTTTTCGCGTTGTGTGCAAGTGTTTGTTAGTTTGTGCATGTGCATAGATTGGAGACTTGCTTGTGCCTCCTACTGGATTGATACCTTGGTTCTTAACTGAGGGAAATACTTATCTCTAATTTGCTGCATCACCCTTTCCTCTTCAAGGAAAAAATCAACGCAAGCTCAAGAAGTAGCAGTGCTCCTCCAAGATCTGGTGGTCGGCACGCATGGTAGCCATCGCGATCTCGTCCGCGCGTGCGGCCGCGATTTGGTTCGCCGCTGCTAGATGCTACAGAGCTCCACATTATACTGTGTGCAAAATGGCTGTGGGTGGCGCTTAGTTGGAGGACGGGGCCAGTGATTTGGGTGGGAGGTCTCGCGCCGTCGGTCGGGGCATGTGGGATGGGGAAGGAGGAGGATGGTGCGGGTGGGGTGTGGATTACCTGACCATATCGACGAGGCCACGCAGCAAGAAGAAGGGTCGCCGGCGAGGAGGCGGCGCTGCCAGTAAGTAGGGGGGGCGAGGAGATAGATATTTCCACAGTGGCAAAAAAATTCGCTCGGTGCCGCGAGAAACTGGCGCGCAAGTGTGGTTCAAGCGCGGGCGGTGGACTGTAGACGACGAAGCTTCCTGCGTAAGCCAGACAAGACTGTGCGCTAAGATATTTTATATCGCATCCCACACAATTCTTGCTAGTAAACTGTTTGTGGTATACCTGATTTTTTTCATTCTATTTTGACAGACAAAATGGTGTTACGGAGGGAAAGGATGGTGTTTGAATTGCTAGAACATTTATCTACAGTGAACATGCAACTATATGAGTGTCATGTTAAAATTTGGAATTATTTCGGGTTCGTTTAGCCTTTTTTATGCATTAATTGAGTTTCTGGGCATTTAGTGTGCATAATTCAAATTTGAACTACAAGCACATGCTCCAGTGCACCAAGGTTGGTTGAAAAATCATATGTGTGTCTTTGGGTGAATTTCTAGGCCCCATGCAAGAAATGGGAATGAAATTCAAACATCTGGGCATCGTGGCTCGGCTAGAAACATTGAAAAACTTGGTTTTTAAATTCCTGTAAATCCCAAACTCGCCTGAAAATCATGAAACTTGGCATGTTGTCATTTCATGGCACCAACATGCCGTGGTAAATTTTTTGGCCGAATTTGGACAGTTTTGGTATAAGCTTCTTGCAAATTGGAGCTTCTCTCAAGAAGGCACGTGGTTTTGAGAGGGAACGTGTCACCTTTTTGTGCGAAACGACATACGTTGCCACCTTCTTGATTTTCTTACAGAGCCGGCATAGAACTATATGAGTGTTGTGTTAAAATTTGGAATTATTCCGGGTTCATTTGGCCTTTTTTACGCATTAATTGAGTTTCTGGGCATTTAATGTGCATAATTCAAATTTGAACTACAAGCACATGCTCCAGTGCACCAAGGTTGGTTGAAAAATCACATGTGTGTCTTTGGGTGAATTTATAGGTCCCATGCAAGAAATGGGAATGAAATTCAAACATCTGGGCATCGTGGCTCAGCCGGAAACATTGAGAAAGTTGGTTTTTAAATTCCTGTAAATCCCAAACTCGCGTGGAAATCATGAAACTTGGCATGGTGTCATTTCATGGCACCAACATGCCGTGGTAAAAAAATTGGCCGAATTGGGACAAATTTTGATATAAGCTTCTTGCAAATTGGAGCTTCTCTCAAGAAGGCGCGTGGTTTCGAGAGGGAACGAATCACCTTTGTGTGTGAAACGACATACGCTGCCCCCCTCTTGATTTTTTTACAGAGCCAACATAGAACTATATGAGTGTCGTGTTAACATTTGGAATTATTCTGGGATCGTTTGGCCTTTTTATGCATTAATTGAGTTTCTGGGCATTTAATGTGCATAATTCAAATTTGAACTACAAGCACATGCTCCAGTGCACCAAAGTTGGTTGAAAAATCACATGTGTGTCCTTGGGTGAATTTCTAGGTCCCATGCAAGAAATGGGAATGAAATTCAAATTTCTGGGTGTCGTGGCTCGGCCGGAAACATTGAGAAACTTGGTTTTTTAATTCCTGTAAATCCAAAACACGCATGAAAATCATGAAACTTGGCATGGTGTCATGACATGGCACTAACATGCCGTGGTAAATTTTTGGCCGAATTGGGACAAGCTTTGGTATAAGCTTCTTGCAAACCGGAGCTTCTCTCAAGAAGGCTCGTGGTTCCGAGAGGGAACGTGTCACCTCCGTTTGCAAAATGACATACACTGCCTTCTCCCGCCTTGAATTTTTTACAGAGGCAGCTTAGACCAATAGGAGTTTCGTGATAAATTTTGGAATTATTCCGGGTTCGTTTGGCGTTTTTTATACATTAATTGAGTTTCCAGGCATTTAATGCACACAATTCAAATTTGAACTACAAACACATGCTCCAGTGCGCCAAAGTTGGTTGAAAAATCATTTATGTGTACTTGGGTGAATTTCTAGGTCCCATACAAGAAATGGGAATGGAATTCAAACATCTGGGCTGGATCAACCGGAAACATCGAGAAACTTGGTTTTAAAATTCCCGTACATCCAAAACTCGCCTGAAAATCTTGAAACTTGGCATGGTGTCATGACATGGCACCAACATGCTGTAGTAAATTTTTTGTCTGATTTGCGAAGGCGCACACATTATCAATCAACAAAGTCATTTTGGAACAAGTGCTGTCACGTTACAATCGGAAACACAAGTATTATTGAAACCGTGGGCGTTCTACTTAACATTTATGTGCCGCCACGCTTCCCTTTTTTATTAGCTAGGAGGTGCCGTGCGGGGTAGCTATTTGAGTACGGGAGGCATGCGATCAGACCCCTGCGCATGCTTATTAGGAGTAGATCCCTTTGACCTCCATCCATCGCCCACCTCTCTCCCAATGTCTCCATTAATGGCGCCTGAGCCCCTGTTTAATGGCGTGGCTATGTCTCACTCGACTGAGATTTAAGAGAGAAAAAAGAAAATCTGAAAAGAAAATTTTGCACGGATCTTGATGTAAGATCCGACGGACCTATATAGCATTGACTGCGACTTATAGAAGACTGATGAATATATAAGGACGATGCCAGTTGATAATAATTGTCTTACATATTTATGAAGATAATTAAAAAAGCCACATGAGGCAACGCCTGAAATACACAAGGGCAAAAGAAGAAGGAAGATGGAGACAACGACCTGGCTCGCTGATCTCTACTTTCTTGATGCGCTGCAGGCCGCGGAGACTAGTTCTCGTGGTGAGCGGCGATGATCTCTTTCATGTCCTCAATTCGCTGCTTGGCAGTATCCACGGATTCCTCCACCAGCCTTTCGCGCTCGATGCGGGGCATGGCATTCTTGTCCATAAGTTTCTTGACGATGACGCCCGTCCTCTTCAACAAGGTAGTGGTCTCCTCGTGCTCCTTTGCTCTTCCAGCGATCTTCGCCCTTAGTAGGTCACGCTCGGTGCGGAGCTTCACCTTGTCCTCCCCTAGTCCCCAGATGACGCCGTTAGCATTTTCAAACGAGGCATTCATCTCGTCCTGCAGCTTCATCCAGCCAGAGATCCGACCCATCAGGTCATCGAGCATAGTGTGCATGCGCCTGTGAGAGTCCTCGCCTACCCGCGAGACATTTTCCCAGGCCACCGTGGTGCGGGAGGACCTCTCTGCTGCATTCACAGTGCGGCGGGACATCTCTGCTGCTTCTGCAGCGCGGCTGAACCAGTGTGCTGCATCGATGGCACAACGGGACCTTTGTGCTGCTTCGGCAGCACGGCGGGACCACTGTGCTGCTACGGCGGCGTGGCGGGACATGTCGGCTGCTTTCACGGCGAGGCGGGACATCTCTCGTGCTTCCGCTTCCATGCTCGCCTCTCCCTGGTAGTAACCTCTCGAACCAGAACTCATGCAGGCCATGGCAGACGCAAGGGAACGATGATGAAAGACTTGTTTGTTTTTGTGGATGAGGAGTTGATGAGGAATGTGCAATCATCTTGGAGTAGGTAGTATTTATAATCGGGGTACTAATACGCTCCTAAGTGGAAACCGTTTAGGTTTTGATCGGTGTGAACAGGTTTGCAATTAAATATAGCATGGTAGTAATTTGGAACATGACGGGACGCAAGCTCAAAATTTATTGATGGTTCTAATTCTGAAGTGCGGCACTATTCCCGGATGGTGTAACGTGGGCACACGTTCTCGGCCGCGTACGTGGCATTTGCACCATAGGGTGCACCACAATAAGCGATGTCAGCACACGTCTTATTCCATCAATCCTGCGCGCTCGTTATTACCATTGCGCATGCTTCTTTTAATTAGAATGTGTGCCCGTCTAGCGCACACACATTGATCTGTCTAACTGTTTCTGTTTGTTGTGGCTAATCTCAAATAGTTCATCTGTGTGAAGTGTATACCGTCAATCGCGGACACCTTGATCTGGCTGACCGTTTCTGTTGTGTTGTCTAATCGCAAACAGTTCATCCGTGTGAAGTGTATGCCGTTAAATGCAGACACCTTGATCTGGCTGACCATTTCTGTTGTGTTGCCTAATCACAAACAGTTAATCCGAGTGAACTGTATGCCGTATGTTGCACACACCTTCATCTGGCTGCCCATTTATGTTGTTCTGCCTCATCGTAAACCGTTCATTCGAGTGAACTGTGTGCCCCACATCGCACACGTAACTAAAATCTAAACCGTGTTTGATGTATCTGCCATTGCAAATGTTTTGCATCTTTTTTGACGGTATTATTACATCACCGTTTGTGATTAATGCATCGCACATAGTTTCATTGAAGGGTCTCTGATTGTAGTGTTGCCTTAGCAGCATCCTGTAGTAGTGCAAGCTTAATTCCTGCTCATCCTCAAATAGGTAAATGATGAAACAGAATTTTTGATGTGGAGTGCTGCCTAACATGTTCATCATATATTGTTTTCTTTTTGTAGCATGGACATTTGGACTTTAGATGATTCAAAGCAATAGTCTATAATTGACATGAGGACATCAATACTCAAGCATATCAACAAGCAACCATGTCTTTCAAAATATCAACACTAAAGAAAGCTATCCCTAGCCCATTATGCTCAATCATTGATCCATTCATGAAACACACTCAAATATTAACTATGCTCAATGCACAAGTATGATAATAGTGTTCCCTAGTTGGTGCTTTATAAGAGAAGATGGAGACTCAATAAAAATAAAAATTGCATAAAAGTAAATAGATAGGCCCTTCGCAGAGGGAAGCAGAGATTTGTAGAGGTGCTAGAGCTCAAAGCTTAAATTGAGAGATAAAATTGTTTTGAGAGGCATGCTTTTCCTGTCAACGAAAACGATCGAGAATTCCCAATACTTTCCATGCTAGATAAATCATAGGCGGTTCCCAAACATAAAATAAAGTTTATTCCTTTTCCACCATTTTTTCACAATCCATGGCTAGCCGTATCCACGGGTGCCTTCCATACCAACACTTTCCAAGGAATTTATTATTCACAACATAAATATTTTTTCATTTCGAGACTGGGCATCCCTATTACCTGCCACACTCTCGTGCAATGACAAGTGAATAAACACTCATCTTGAGAATACCATATCTAGCATGGAAAATATTGGCCACCCCCTGCCGCTTCATGAGCGGAACAGGCACACAAAAAGGAAATTCATTTTGAAAATTAGAGTTGGCACATACAAATTTACTTGGAATGACATGGAAATACCCCATATAGGTAGGTATGGTAGACTCATTTGGCACAACTTGGTTTAAGGAGTTTGGATGCACAAGCAGTAGTCCCGCTTAGTACAAATGAAGGATAGCAAATAGATTGAGAAGCGACCAAACAAGAAACAAAAACGATCATAAACGAGCATTACACATAACTATTGACTTTCATGCTTGCATAGGGAATCACAAACCTTAACACCAATATTCTTACTAAAGCATAATTACTCACTAACCTGACTCACATATTACTATCTCCATATCCCAAAACTATTACAAGGAATCAATATAATATCCAATGATCTTCATGAAAGTTTTTATTATATCCCCCTTGAATATCTATCATTTTGGGACTAATTTCATATATTACCATTGCTATTAGCAAGCTCTCAAACAAATTTAAGTGAAGCACAAGAGCATGAATATTTCTTCAAAAAATTTCAACTCTCAAAATAATATAAGTGAAGCATGAGAGCATATTTCTTCAAAATTTTACTAACTCTCAAAATAATATAAGTGAAGCATGAGAGTATATTTCTTCAAAATTTTACTAACTCTCAAAATAATATAAGTGAAGCATGAGAATATATTTCTTCAAAATTTATTAACTCTCAAAATAGTATAAGTGAAGTACTAGAGCAATTCCATAGCTCAAAAAATTTGAGTGAAGCACATAGAGCAATTCTAACAAATTATAGCATCATTATGGCTCTATAAAATAGGTGTGTTAAGCAAGGATGATTGTGGCAAACTAAAAAGCAAAACAAGCAAAGACTCATATAATACAAGACGCTCCAAGCAAAACTCCTGATATGTGACGAATAAAAATATAGCTCCAAGTAAAATTACCGATGGTCGTTAGAAGAAAGAGGGGATGACTTCCGGGGCATCCCCAAGCTTGGTTGCTTGGTAATCTTTGAATATTACCTTGGGTGACATGGGCATCCCCAAGCTTAGGCTCTTTTCACTCCTTATTCCTTTATCCATTGTGATCTCACCCAAAACTTGAAAACTTCAATCACACAAATCTTAACAAAACCTTCGTGAGATCCGTTAGTATAAGAAAACAATTCACTACTTTAAGTACTGTTGCAACCCATTCATATTTTTTTATTGCATTATACCTACTATATTCTAACTTTACCATGGTTTATACCCCCGATACAATCCATAGATTCATCAAAATAAGCACACAGTGCAACGAAAACAGAATCTGTCAAAAACAGAACAGTCTGTAAAAAACCGAATTAAGCTCATACTTCTGTAACTCCAAAACATCTGAATAATGAGGACAACGTTGGCAATTCATATATAAATCTTGTGTAAAAAATTCAGAATTTTTCTTTGCTACAGTGTTTTTCAACAATTCTGCTACTGGACGCAAAAGTTTCTGTTTTCCAACAAGATCAAATCAACTATCACCCAAACCATCCTAAAGGCTTTACTTGGCACAAACACTAATTAAAACATGAAAAACACAATCATTACAGAAGTATAATTTTTTATTTATTGAAAAAAGAAAGAGAATCAAAAAGCTCAAAGATAACTATTGGGTTGCCTCCCAACAAGCGCTATCGTTTTACGCCCCTAGCTAGGCATAGTGCATAGATTCAAGTGTTGTCATCTTTAGTTTTTGCTCCATAGGTTGCCCTCATGATTGATTCATATGGTGGCTTAACTCTAGTTCTAGGGAAGTGTCCCATACCCTTTCTTAATGGAAACTGAAATTTAATATTCCCTTCTTTCATATCAATCACGGCACCTATAGTTCATAAAAATGGTCTACCAAGTATGATGGGACAAGATGGATTGCAATCAATAGCAAGAACAATAAAATCTATGGGCACATAATTCCTATTTGAAAGAATAAGAATGATAACCCACAAGTATAGGGGATTGCAACAGTTTTCGAGGGTAGAGTATTCAACCCAAATTTATTGATTCGACACAAGGGGAGCCAAAGAATTTTTGAGAGTATTAGCAACTAAGTTGTCAATTCAATCACACCTGGAGATTAATTATCTACAGCAAAGTGATCAGTAGCATAGTAATATGATAGTTTTGATAGTAGTAGCAGCAGCAGTAACGGTAACAGTGATAGTAGTAGTTTCGTAGCAAGTGCAATAGTAACAGCAGCAGTAGTAACTTAGCAAGATCAATATGTAGGAAAATCGTAGGCATTGGATCGGTAATTTGTTGGATGATATTCATCATGAGACAGTTATAACCTAGGGCGATACGGCACCAGCTCCAGTTCATAAATATAATGTAGGCATGTATTCCGTAAATAGTCATACGTGCTTATGGAAAGAACTTGCATGGCATCTTTTGTCCTACCCTCCCGTGGCAGCGGGGTCCATATTGGAAACTAAGGGATATTAAGGCCTCCTTTTAATAGAGAACCGGAAGAAAGCATTAACACACGGTGAATACATGAACTCCTCAAACTATGGTCATCACCGGGAGTGGTCCCGACTATTGTCACTCCGGGGTTGCCGGATCATAACACGCAGTAGGTGACTATAACTTGCAAGATCGGATCTAGAACATGGATATAATGGTGATAACATAAATGGTTCTGATCTGAAATCATGGCACCCGTGCCCAAAGTGACAAGCATTAAGCATGGCAAAGTCATAGCAACATCAATCTCAGAACATAATGGATACTAGGGATCAAGCCCTAACAAAACTAACTCGATTACATGATGAATCTCATCCAACTCCTCACCGACCAGCGAGCCTATGAAGGAATTACTCACTTCCGGTGGGGAGCATCATGGAATTGGCGATGGAGAAGGGTTGGTGATGACGAATACCGAAGATCCCCCTCTCCGGAGCCCCAAACGGACTCCAGATCTGGCCTCCCGATGAAGAATAGGATGTGGCGGCGGCTCCGTCTCGCGGAACGCGATAATTCTTTCTCCCTGATTTTTTCTGGAAAAATGTGATTTTATAGCGTCGGTTTTAGGGTCTGCGGGGCTACCAGGTGGGGACAACCCACCTGGGCGCGCCTGGAGGGGGTGGCGCGCCCTGGTGGGTTGTGCCCACCCAGGTGCCCCCCTCCGGTGGTTCTTGGCTCCAGTATTTTTCTTTTATTGTATAAAAATTCCTCGCAAAGTTTCGTTCCATTCCGAGAACTTTTATTTCTGCACAAAAACAACACCATGGTAGTTCTGCTGAAAACAGCGTCAGTCCGGGTTAGTTTCATTCAAATCATGCAAATTAGAGTCCAAAACAAGAGGAAAAGCGTTGGAAAAGTAGATACGACGGAGACGTATCAACTCCCCCAAGCTTAAACCTTTGCTTGTCCTCAAGCAATTCAATTGATAAACTGAAAGTGAAAAAGAAAAAAATTTACGAACTCTTTTGCTCTTGTTTGCATAAATAAGCTTAAGTAGCACCCAGGTTTTCAGCAAAGATTATAACTAACCATGTTGACAATAACTCTTAAAAATTACATTAACTCATAACAATGACATAATCAGCTAGCGAGCAATAATAAGATATCTCGAACAACAACACGTTATTAAAACAACCATGATATAATATGACAATAGTGGTATCTCGCTAGCCCTTTCTGAGACCGCAAAACATAAATGCAGAGCACCTCCAAAGTCCGAGCAGCGACTAAACATTGTAATTCATGGTAGAAAAGATGCAGTCATGATGCACCCAACATTAGCTACACACAATGCATAAGCATGACAGCAGTGCTCTCAGGTTCTGGCGCTTATTTGAGAAGGTGATGACACAACATAAAAGTAAATAGATAGTCCCTTCGCAGAGGGAAGCAGTGATTTGCAGAGGTGCCAGAGCTCAAGTTTTAAAAATAGAGGTAAATGAAATTTTGAGAGATGCACCCTTCTTGTTTACTTTGCGACCATCAGTTATCAATATCTTCCATGCTAAACACATTAGTGGCGGTTCCCAAGCGATAAAAGTAAAGGTTTACTCCCCCTCCACCAACATTCACACTCCACGGCTTGTCCGAAACAACGGGTGCCGTCCATACCAACAACAGTCCCGGGGGAGTTTTGTTTAATTATTTGCATTTTGAGTTTGGGACTGGGAATCCCTATTACCGCCCCTCTCGTGCAAGGATGAGCGAATAAACACTCATCATGAGAATAACCCGCTTAGCATGGAAGATACCAACTACCTCCTGTCGCTCTATGAACAATCCAGGCACACAAGAAGGATATTTATTTGAGGTTTTTTAGAGGTGGCACATGCAAATTTACTTAGGATGGCAGGGTAATACCGCATATAGGTAGGTATGGTGGACTCATCTGGAATAACTTGGGTTCAAGGTTTTTGATGTACAAGCAGAATTCCCACTTAGTACAGGCGAAGGCTAGCAAATAGGTTGAGAAGCGGCCAGCTAGAGAGCAACAACGGTCATGAACATGCATTATGCATAAGTAACATTGGACACTAGCATGAGTAGGATATGAACACCATGAACATAAATATCATAGAGGCTATGTTGGTTTTGATTCAACTACATGCATGAACATGTGCCAAGTCAAGCCACTCGAATATTCAGAGGAGGATACCATATCATCATACTACATCACAATCATTTTAACGCAATGTTGACATCCAAGATAAATCATTATCCACTCCTAGCTACTTATGCATGGCATGAGAAACTATAATCTCTAATTGTCATTGCAAACATGTTTGATCATAATAGGCTGAATCATGGATACTAGGTTAAACATATTTACAAAAACAGAACAAGTCGAGTTCATACCCGTTTCTCTCTGCCACGGCCAGTTCATCAAATATCGTCATTATTGCCTTTCACTTGCATGACTAAACGATTTGAAAATAATAATAGTGCAAGAGTGTCGTTGACTAAGCTGGAATCTGCAAACATTTTATTCAAAAGGAGAAGACAAGGTAAATTGGGCTCTTTGTTAGATTAAAAATAATGCATATGAGAGCCACTCAATATTTTCATCGTGGTCTTCTCCTTGGTATGACTGAATAAAAGAAAAGAAGTTCAGAGAAACACACTGAAATATTTTTGGAGTTTTTGGTTTTCTGAAGGAAAGCAAATAAAAGGGGAAAAACAAAAATGAGAAAACTATTTACACGGGAAAGCTCCCAACAAGCAAAAGGAAATCTTTTTGGGTTTTTCTTTTTAGTGCTACAAGAATTTAAACTAGGAAGAAAAGTCAAAAAGAAGCGAGAAATATTTTTGGATTTTCTCGAAGTTTTTCAAACACACAGGAAGAAAACAAGAAAATAAATTAAGCATGGATAATACAATGAAAAAGTGAGGACACCGACGAATGAAATGTGTGAACACGAATGTAATGTCGGTGGAAATACGTACTCCCCTAAACTTAGGCTTTTGGCCTAACTTAGTAATCTTCAGTAGCCTGCATAATGGTCGGAGTGATAACTCACGGAGGCTCTTGGTGCGGATGCAGCCTGTCGTGCGGCCACCACTGCCGTGTTATGAGCTCGGGCCTCGCTCTCGAGAACATAATATCTTCCCCTACTGTGAACATTAAAGAGAGTAGGTGCAGGCAAATATGTGTCCACAACAGAATCCTTATTAAACAACAATTTATAAGTGAAATTATGGGGTTCACCTCTAAGGATCTTATGACGTTTCATAGCTTCAAAGTCTAGGTACTGTGTGGGTAAAATAGGATCATAGAGCAAAGGTGAAACCCCCAGCTCTCTTGCTAAGCGTGTGGAATAAATTCCACCATGTATTTTACCCTTGGATTTATTAATGTGGAGGCGGCGTGCCACAATAGCTCCCAAGCTATAAGTGTTGTCGCCTTCCAGTGCACGACGTAAAATGGCAAGGTCTCGGGCACTGAATGCACCCACCTTCTCTCTAGCAAGCAAGCACTTTGTAATGAAAAGAGAAAAATAATGAACAGCAGGAAATTGCAAGCTAGTGGCGGTGACACTCGACACTCCTCTCTCATCCCCCACAGACAGAGTACGATAAAAACCTTCTAACTCTGCAGGCCTAGGCTCCACTAACCCATCATCAGAAGGAAGCAAGCATATTTCACAGAATTCGGTAAGCAGTATCTGATGGGGTTCAGCGTATAAATTAAACTGCACTTCAGGGGGATTATTCCTAGGAAGGAAATTAAAACTTTGCACAAAGGTATTTGTGAGGAGATGATACTATTCACACTCAGCTGTGATGAAGTCGGTGAGGCCGGCATTAGCAGCATATTGTGCAAACTCTTGGAGGATTCTGGCCCCTTCCATGAACGGGGTATGCGGCCATTCGCACGGCCGTAGCTCTGCCAACCTTCGGGTGCGGAGATCACTGTCAGATGACTCTCCACTCACCCCCTTGGAGTTCTTCTTGGAAGCAAACTTCCTAAAGATACTCATGTTTTTCCTATGAACAAAAATTCTGTAATTTTTAGTCCATAAAATTTTCTTAACAAAACTTTACAAGATTGGTAACAACTCCTCATAGGGAAGCATAGAGGCCATAGCAAGCATTAAAACTACTTAGAACTCTATGAATTCAGCATGCAAGCACATCTACAGCAGCACCAAGAGTAGCTAATTATTCAAAATATAAACCACTAAAGCAAAAACTAATTGGACAAACGGAGGAGTCACATACCAAGCAACTATTCCCCGAAACAGTTTCGGAAACGGAGCTTCGAGCAAAGAGATCGAAATCCACGGGTTTGAGAGCAAGAACACAAGAGCAAAAGCAATGGTGAACTTTTTCTGGAAGTAGGTGATGATGTGGGATGAAGAGATAAGTGAGGGGGCCCACGTGGGGCCCACAATCCACCAGGGCACGCCTGGGGGTCCTAGCGCATCCAGGTGGGTTGTGCCCACCTGGTGCACCTCCCTCTGATATTATTAGCACCAAAAATTCTTAAATATTCAGAAAAAAATCGTATTAAATTTTCAGAGCATTTTGAGAACTTTTATTTTTGGGTCATTTTTTAATGCACGGAAAACTCAGAAAACAGACAAAACATGGCATTTTATTTTATTTAACTAATAAAAACAGAAAACTAAAGGTAGGGACAGAAGTTAGTGCTCACTAAATTCATCAACTTCTACCTCTCAAAAATGAACCATTAATAAGGTTGATCAAGTCTTATTAACAACCACTTTCGATTAGCATGAAACCGAAGAACTTTCGTAAATCACTAAGTTACCTCAACGGGGATATGAATTTCCCCAACAATAAGCATTTCATATTTATTTTTAACAGTAGATAGAGGTAGTTGAAAACTTCCAATAGTGATTGTCGGAGATTTTTCAATAACATTAATACCATTCACTTGAAATTGTTTCTTCGAAAAGTGCACCGTATGCTCATTACCATTGATATGAAAAGTGACCTTGCTTTTATTGCAATCAATAACAGCCCCTGCAGTATTCAAAAAGGGTCTACCAAGGATAATCGACATGTTGTCGTCCTCGGGCATCTCAAGTATAACAAAGTCAATCAAAATAGTAACATTAGCAACAACAACGGGCACATCCTCAGAAATACCGATAGGTATGGCAGTTGATTTGTTAGCCATTTGCAAAGATATTTTAGTAGGTGTGAGTTTATTCAAGTCAAGTCTTTTATATAAAGATAAAGGCATAACACTAACACCAGCTCCTAAATCACACAAAGCAGTTTTCACATAAATTCTTTTGATGGAGCAAGGTATAGTTGGTATTCCCGGATCTCCAAATTTTTTAGGTACTCCATCTTTAAAGGTATAATTAACAAGCATAGTGGAGATTTCAGCTTCCGGTATTTTTCTCTTATTGGTGATGATGTCTTTCATGTACTTTGCATAAGGAGGCATTTTAAGGATATCAGTCAAGCGAGTACGCAGAAAGACTGGCCTCAGCATTTCAGCAAAGCGTTCAAATTCTTCATCATCTTTCTTTTTAGTTGACTTAGGTGGAAAGGGCATAGGTTTTTGAACCCATGGTTCTCTTTCCTTTCCATGTTTTCTAGCAACAAAGTCTCTTTTATCATATCTTTTATTCTTAGGTTGTGGGTTATCAAGATCAACTGCTGGTTCTATCTCAACATCATTGTCTGGTTCTTTATTATTTGTTTGAGTGTCTTCATGAACCTCATCATTATCTTTTTCATTATCAGAAGGTGAGTGTTCACTACCAGATTGAGTTTCAGCATCAGAGATAGAAACTTCATTATCATTATCAGGAGGTTTTTCTACTTCAGGTTCACTAGAGGCATGCAAAGTCCTATCATTTTTCTTCTTCTTTTTCTTTTTAGAAGGACTACGTGCATAGGTGTCAACTCTTTGAGAGTCTTGTTCAATTCTTTTTGGGTGTCCCTCAGGATAAAGTGGTTCCTGAGTCATTCTACCTCCTCTAGTCATTACTCTAACAGCATGGTCATTGATATTATTGTTCATTTCATCTAACAATTCTCTTTGAGATTTAGCAACTTGTTCTAACTAAGTTTGAACCACAGAAGCATGCTTCCCTACACCTCTAACATCATTTGAGATTCTAAATAACAAGTCACTCAAGCGAGCAATCATATCAGAATTATATTTCAACTGTTTCATAACATTTGCATTGAAGTGATCTTGTTTTCTAATGTAGTTTTCAAACTCATAAAGGCATTGGCTAGGGTGCATATTGTGAGGATTATCATTATCATTGAATTTCATTAGAGAATTTACCTCTACCACCTTAGGTGGTGGTGGTGTATCAAGCCCATGTATTTCTTCAATAGGAGGTAAATTTTTTACATCCTTGGCTTTAATATCTTTTTCCTTCATAGATTTCTTTGCCTCTTGCATATCTTTAGGACTGAGATATAAAATACCCCTCTTCTTCGGAGTGGGTTTAGATGGTGTTTCAGGAAGAGTCCAATCATCATAATTTTTCAATATGTTATTCAATAATTCTTCCGCTTGCCCAATAGTTCGTTCCCTGAAAACACAACCAGCACAACTATCTAGCCCTAGAAGCATTGGTTAGTCCATTATAGAAGATATCAAGTATTTCATTTTTCTTAAGAGGATGATCAGGCAAAGCATTAAGAAAACGGAGAAGCCTCCCCCAAGCTTGTGGGAGACTCTCTTCTTCAATTTGCACAAAGTTAAATACTTCCTGCAAGGTAGCTTGTTTCTTATGAGCAGGGAAATATTTTTTAGAGAAGTAATAAATCATGTCCTAGGGACTACGCACACAACTAGGAGCAAGAGTGTTGTACCAAGCTTTAGCATCACCCTTTAATGAGAACGGAAATAATTTGAGAATATAATAATAGCGAATTTTCTCATCATGAGCAAAAAGGGTGGCTATGTCATTCAACTTAGTAAGATGTGCCACAACAGTTTCAGTTTCATAACCATGGAAAGGATCAAATTCAACCAGAGTAATTAACTCTGGGTCGACAGAGAATTCATAATCCTTATCATCAACAAAGATAGGTGAAGTAGCAAACTTAGGATCACATTTCATTCTAGCATTCAAAGATCTTTCTTTATACTTGCTTAATAATTTTTCTAGATCATCTTTATCTTTGCAAGCAAGAATATCTCTAGTTGCCTCCTCACACATAACATAACCTTCCGGTACCTTAGGCAATTCATATCTAGGAGGGCTAGTTCTAGTAGGTGTTTCAAGATTTTCAGTTTCAAGCTCATCATCAGTTTCAACAATATCATGTTGTCTTACTCTAGCAATTTGTTCATCAAGAAATTCACCTAGTGGCACATCATCATCAAGCAAGGTACTAGCATCATCATAAGAATCATTCATAGCAGAAGTAGCATCATTAATAACTTGCGACATATCAGGATTAATAGAATGTGGTGGTGTTGCAAGTTTACTTATAACAGAAGGTGAATCTAAAGCGGAGCTGGATGGCAGTTCCTTACCTCCACTCGTCTTAGAGGGAAAAATCTTAGTCTTAGCATCCTTCAGATTCTTCATAGTGATAATTTGATAATAATCCCAAGTGACTCAACAAATATAGCTATGCTCCCCGGCAACGGCGCCAGAAAAAGGTCTTGATAACCCACAAGTATAGGGGATTGCAACAGTTTTCGAGAGTAGAGTATTCAACCCAAATTTATTGATTCGACACAAGGGGAGCCAAAGAATATTTGAGAGTATTAGCAACTGAGTTGTCAATTCAATCACACCTGGAGATTAATTATCTGCTGCAAAGTGATCAGTAGCACAGTAATATGATAGTTTTGATAGTAGTAGCAGCAGCAGTAACGGTAACAGTGATAGCAGTAGTTTCGTAGCAAGTGCAATAGTAACAGTAGCAGTAGTAACTTAGCAAGATCAATATGTAGGAAAATCATAGGCATTGGATCGGTAATTTGTTGGATGATATTCATCATGAGACAGTTATAACCTAGGGCGATATGGCACTAGCTCCAGTTCATAAATATAATGTAGGCATGTATTCCGTAAATAGTCATACGTGCTTATGGAAAGAACTTGCATGACATCTTTTGTCCTACCCTCCCGTGGCAGCGGGGTCCATATTGGAAACTAAGGGATATTAAGGCCTCCTTTTAATAGAGAACCGGAACAAAGCATTAACACACGGTGAATACATGAACTCCTCAAACTACGGTCATCACCGGGAGTGGTCCCGACTATTGTCACTCCGGGGTTGCCGGATCATAACACGTAGTAGGTGACTATAACTTGCAAGATCGGATCTAGAACATGGATAAAATGGTGATAACATAAACGGTTCAGATCTGAAATCATGGCACCCGGTCCCAAAGTGACAAGCATTAAGCATGGCAAAGTCATAGCAACATCAATCTCAGAACATAATGGATACTAGGAATCAAGCCCTAACAAAACTAACTCGATTACATGATGAATCTCATCCAACTCCTCACCGACCATCGAGCCTACGAAGGAATTACTCACTCTCGGTGGGGAGCATCATGGAATTGGCGATGGAGAAGGGTTGGTAATGACGAATACCGAAGATCCCCCTCTCTGGAGCCCCAAACGGACTCCAGATCTGGCCTCCCGATGAAGAACAGGAGGTGGCGGTGGCTCCATCTCGCGGAATGCGATAATTCTTTCTCCCTGATTTCTTCTGGAAAAATGTGATTTTATAGCGTCGGTTTCAGTGCCTGCGGGGCCACCAGGTGGGGACAACCCACCTGGGCACGCCTGGAGGGGGTGGCGCGCCCTAGTGGGTTGTGCCCACCCAGGTGCCCCCCTCCGGTGGTTCTTGGCTCCAGTATTTTTCTTTTATTGTATAAAAATTCCTCGCAAAGTTTCATTCCATTCCGAGAACTTTTATTTCTGCACAAAAACAACACCATGGTAGTTTTGCTGAAAACAGCATCAGTCCGGGTTAGTTTCATTCAAATCATGCAAATTAGAGTCCAAAACAAGAGGAAAAGTGTTAGGAAAAGTAGATAGGACGGAGACGTATCAAAGAACATCATTAATTCTTCCTAAAGGCTTTTTAATAGTAGAATCCGCCAAGTGCAAATTAAGAGAACATTCTTCAATATCGGTAAGACCAAGCACATCACATAAAGATTTCAGAATTGTGGAAACACTTGCACCCAAATCACATAAAGCATTGTACTCGTAATTTTTTATGTTGACTTTAATGGTAGGTTCCCATTCATCATATAATTTTCTAGGAATTGAAATCTCTAGTTCTAGCTTTTCTTCTAAGGCTTTCATCATTGCTTTTACAATATGTTTAGTAAAAGCTTTGTTTTGTTTGTAGGCATTGGGTGAATATAGCATGGATTGCAACAAGGAAATACATTCAATCAAAGAACAACTATCATAATTAAAGTCTTCGTAATCCAAAAGAGCGGGCACATCACTAGTTAAAAATTTTACCTCTCCAAACCCACTTTTATCAATTTTTTCAACAAGATTTTCACCCTCCGAGTTATGGGGATGCCTTCTAGCTAATGTTGACTCTTCGTCAGTCCCCTTATCATTAAGTTGAATATTACTAAACAAGGAATCAATAGAAGAAACACCAATCATCTTAACATCTTCATCATCATGGTGAAAGCAATCAGGCGAAAATGCTCTTTCTTAAAATTCTCTTTTAGCTCTAAGCAAAGTGGTTCTTTTCTTACTTTCATCCATGGAAACATATAAAGCTTGAATTGATTCATTGACATCAACCTTGGGTGGAAAAAATTTAATCTTGAGATTTTCTACATCATGAGAAATTCTATCAATGCTTCTAGACATATCATCAATCTTATTCAATTTTTCTTCTATCGTAGTGTTGAAAACTTTTTGAGCATTGATAAATTCTTTAATATTAATTTCAATATCAGAGGGCATCCTATTATTATTATAAGAATTACCATAGGAATTGCCATAATTATTAGAGGAATTTCCAGGAAAAGGCCTAGGATTAAAATTACCCCTATAAGCATTGTTATTAAAATTGTTTCACGAGACAAAATTCACATCTACGTGATCACTATTTTTCTCAATCAAAGTAGACAAAGGCACATCATTAAGATCAATAGGAGCATTTTTACTAGCAACCAATTTCATAAGTGCATCAACTTTTTCACTCAAAGTGCTAATTTCTTTAACAGAATTAACCTTTTTACTAGCAGGTGCTCTTTTGGTATGCCATTGTGAGTAATTTGCCATAATATTATCAGGAAATTTAGTAGCTTCACCCAAAGTAATCTCCATAAAAGTACCACTCGTGGCGGAATCTAAAAGATTTCTAGAAACAAAGTTCAATCCCGCATAATTTTTTCGTATAATCATCCATAGATTTAAACCACGAGTAGGATAATTTCTTAGCATTAATTTCATTCTTTCCCAAGATTGTGCAACATGTTCATGCTCAAGTTGCTTAAAATTCATGATTTGATTTCTAAGGGAAATAATTTTTGCGGGAGGAAAATACTTAGTAATAAAAGCATCTTTGCACTTATCCCAAGAATCAATACTATTTCGTGGTAAAGATGAAAACCAAATTTTTGCACGATCACGCAAAGAGACAGGAAATAATTTAGTTTCACAATATCATTGTCCACATCTTTTTTCTTTTTCATATCACACAATTCTACGAAAGTGTTTAGATGGGACGCGACATCCTCATTAGGATTACCGGAAAATTTCTCTTAACAAGATTCAACAAAGCGGCATTAATATCATAAGATTCCGCACTAGTGGCGGTAGGAGCAATAGGAGTACTAATAAAATCAATATTATTAGTATTGGAAAAATCACACAATTTGGTATTTTTCTTGAGACATCGTGACTACGCAAACAAGATCACAAGCAAACAAAAGATCAAACAAGAAAAAGGCAAACGGGAAATATTTTTGTATTTTTGAAAAAAAAACTTTGTAGAAGTGGGGGAGATGAAAACGAGAGGCAAATGGCAAATAGAGTAATTGCAAGGAGATGAGAGTTTATGCGTAGGTACTTGATAGATGTTGATGATGTCTCCCCAGCAACGGCGCCAGGAATTCTTCCTTATTGCTTGTATCTGCGTTGGTGTTTCCCCGAAGAGGAGAGGATGATGCAGCATAGCAAAGGTAAGTATTTCGCTCAGTTATGAAACAAAGGTTATCAATCCAGTAGGAGAACCAAGCAACACTATGTAAACAGCGCCTGCACACAACACAATAAATACTTGCAACCCAACACGTAAGAGGGGTTGTCAATCCCTCCTCGGTATTGGGATAGATTAAATTGTATGATATTTGATAAATAGATCTAACTAAAACAAAAAATAAAATAAATAAATAAAAAGTGCAGCAAGGTATTTTTAGATTTAATATGATAGGAAATAGACCCGCGGGCCGTAGTTTTCACTAGAGGCTTCACTGAAGAAAATAGCATATGGTGGGTAAACAAATTACTGTTGGGAAATTGATAGAAAAGTGAATAATCATGACGATATCCAAGGCAATGATCATGTATATAGGCATCACGTCCAAGATTAGTAGACCGACTCATGCCTGCATCTACTACTATTAGTCCACACCTCGCCCGCTATCCAGCATGCATCTAGTGTATTAAGTTCATGGAAAAACGGAGTAATGCAATAAGAACAATGACATGATGTAGATAAGATCTATTCATGTAGGAATAAACCCCATCTTGCTACCCTTAATAGAAACGATACATGCGTGTCATGTCACTTTCTGTCACTAAGATTGAGCACCGCAAGATCGAACCCATCACAAAGCACCTCTTCCCATGGCAAGAAAAATCAATCTAGTTGGCCAAACCAAACAAAAATTACGGAGAAGAAATACGAGGCTATAACAATCATGCATATAATAGTACAACAAAGACTCAAATAATATTCATGGATAGAACTGATGATAAACCCACAATTCATCGGATCTCAACAAACACACTGCAAAGAGGAGTTACATCAAATAGATCTCCAAGAACATCGAGGAGAACATTGTATTGAAGATCAAAAAAAGATAAGAAGCCATCTAGCTACTAGCTACGGACCCATAGGTCTGTGGTAAACTACTCACGCATCATTGGAGGGGCAACAAGGATGATGAAGAACCCCTCCGTGATCGTTGCCCCCTCCGGCAGAGTGCCGGAAAAGGCCTCTAGATTGGATCTCGAGGTTCTGGAACTTGCGGTGTCGGAAACTGTATTTCGTCCACTCCCCTAGTGTGTGTGGGATTTTAGAGTATTTATAGAGGTGGAGGTCGGTGGAGAAGCTTCCCATGGGCTCCACTACCCACCAGGGCGTGCCTGGGCTCCCTGGCATGCCCTGGTGCCTAGTGGGCCCCATAGGAATCCTCCCGTGTGCTCCTTTGGCTCCCTAGATGTTTGGTCCAAAAAGTTTCGTTGCATTTGGACAACATTTGGTATTGATATTCTACAAAGTAAAAAACAAGCAAAAACAACAACTAGCACTAGGCACTATGTCAATAGGTTAGTCCCAAAATATGATATAAAGGTTCTAGTAAATGAATATAAAACATCCAAGATTGATAATATAATAGCATGGAATAATAAAAAATTATAGATACGTTGGAGATGTATCACCATGCCTCAGGACATATATGCCTTATGTGTTACATCCAACTTGTTGCCTACTTCCTCCTACCATATTGTTGGTTGCAAAAATGTCATCACTTCGCATATGCCATGTCCCATTGATTGCTACATGCTTACCTTGGTTTCCTCACACATGATGACCAATTGCTCTTTCTATTGTGTTGAGTGCCACACTATTTTCACTACACCATGTGCACATTATGCTTGGATTGTCTTGCACTTTGCATTACCCCATGTGTTTAGACATATCATCTTCTTTGGTGTTGTGAATGGTTCATATGCATACCATAGACCATTTGTTGAGCTCTTTGTGCATGCTTGCTATGATCTTGAGGTAGATGCTTGTTCCCTTGTCACACATATTAGCATCTCTACCTCCCATTTGCATGCTTGTTTCTACGATGCCCTTGCTTGTGCTAAATTTATGAGCTTACATCACTACAAAAAAAATACACTTCCGTGATGATACGTGTTTGTCATAGTAGGTCACATTTTCTGTCATGCATGTACATCCATGACGATTTTATGACAGAATCAAGATAGTCATACCTGTGCTATCATAGAAGTGTTCCATGACAATACCAAAATTATCATCACGGAAGTGTCCACTTCCATGACGATAAATGGCGTGTCATAGAAGTGTTTTCGTCAAGGGTAACCGACACGTGGCATCCACCGTAACAGGTCGCCGTTAAGCTATCGGGTTCTGATTTGGATCCGATAACCCGTTAACAGCCCGGACTAATGGGGATTTTCCACGTGTAAAATTCTCATTCGTCGGAGGATCCACATGTCAGCTCAGCGTTGGGACAGATGTCATCCACTCATTGTACGGGAGCTGCCTATGATACGTTGACATGTGGCAAGGCCCAACAGTGGCCCATTTAGGAGAAAGAGGCCGACCCAGTTAAAATTAGCAGGCCGGCCCATAGAGTGCCTACTTGTGTCTGGTCTATTTAGGCCCACGGCCCATACAAGATGTGCCAATTTGGCCCGTTAAGTATTTGACACCATTGCAGCCCATTGTCAGTTCGAGCCCGTTAACAGCCCGCTATATATTTGGGCTCAATATCGGCCCGACGTAGTTTTGGCCTGTTAACAGCCCATTCAAGGGATGGGCCAATTTTTAGGATGTACGTCTTTCGGCCTTTTAGCAACCCATTTAAGTGTTGGGCCAATTTCCAGCCCGGTATGTCTTTCAGCCTATTAATGGCCCATAAAGGAGTTGGGCCATTTGCAGTCCGATCTGAGTTTTGGCCTCTTAACGACCCATGCTCTTCATGGTCCCATACCAGCCCGGTTTCTCTTTCGAACTGCTAAAGGCCCGCAACCAATTGGGCTATATACAGTCCGACCTGACTTTCGGCCTCTTAGCGGCCCATGCTCTTTATGGTCCAATACCAGCCGCTGTCTCTTTCGTCCTGCTAAAGGCCCATAATACAGTTGGGCCATATATAGCCCGACCTTAGTATCGGCCTGCTAACGACCCGTGAAATCGAATGGGCCCACTTATTGCCCACTTCGATTTTGGCCTGTTAACGACCCGAGAGGTAATTGGGCCAAGCATTAACTGTTGGCTCATTTCAATTATAGCGGCCCAATAGAGCTTTCAGCCTGGTTACGACCCATCAACTTATTGGGCCCGCTAAAGTTCGAACATGTCTGTAGGCCCAATTAGACAAAGTCGAGCATTTATGGACAACACCAAAACCGATGAAACAAAGGCCTAAAACAATTTTGGCACCTACGAGCCCATTAGGGGGGGGGGGCATTAAGGGAAGTGGGCCGCTACCCTTCATATAGGGCCCATGATGGTTCGTGCTAGCTATTAATTTTACTGCATTTTTGGCTTCCTAGCGACCAGTTTGCTGGAATGCGAGGCGTGCTAAGAAAATGTACGACATACAAGTAAAAACGTAGCACATCCAGCATATATTACAGGAAATTATATCCACTTGGCAATCAAAGATTGATGCCAGTGCAAATAAATGAACAGAACATAACGATCTACAACCTCACAATCTGCAACCTTAGCGCGGATGACGCCCATAAGCATGTGAGCAATTTCTTCCTTCTTTGCTACACCGTCTCTGAAAACATTGATCAGTTGTTGTTGCGCAAGAATGTGCACCTCTGATTCCTCCACGATTTACACCATTGCTTCAGCAAGTAATTAGTTCACAAACAGATATTTTTTTCCGTTGGATTCGAGATAGAGGAAACTGAAAAGATTAAGATGGCAATTTTGGCAGGCTTGTATTATTGATAGCGGAGAGTGATACGTCTCCAACGTATCTATAATTTTTTATTGTTCCATGCTATTATATTATCCATCCTGGATGTTTTATATGCATCTATATGCTATTTTATATTATTGTTGGGACTAACCTATTAACCTAGAGCCTAGTGCCAGTTTCTATTTTTTCCTTATTTTTGAGTTTTACAGAAAAGGAATATCAAATGGAGTCCAAATGACCTGAAAATTTACGGAGATTTTTTACGGACCAGAAGAAGCCCCCGAAGCAAACGAGTTGGGCCAGAAGAGCCACGAGGCCTCCACAAGGGTGGAGGGCTATCTTGTTGGCTCCTCGTGGACCCCCTGACTTGTTCTCGACGCCAAAAATTCCTATAAATACAGAAACCCGCAGAAATAAACCTAGATCGGGAGTTCCGCCGCCGCAAGCTCTGTAGCCACGAAAAACCAATTGGGAGCCTGTTCCGGCACCCTGTCGGAGGGGGAAACCATAACCGGTGGCCATCTTCATCATCCCGGTGCTCTCCATGACGAGGAGGGAGTAGTTCACCCTCGGGGCTGAGGGTATGTACCAGTAGCTATGTGTTTGATCTCTCTCTCTCTCTCTCTCGTGTTCTTGATTTGGCACGATCTTGATGTACCGCAAGCTTTGCTATTATAGTTGGATCTTATGCTGTTTCTCCCCCTCTACCTTCTTGTAATGGATTGAGTTTTCCCTTTGAAGTTATCTTATCGGATTGAGTCTTTAAGGATTTGACAACACTTGATGTATGTCCTGCATGTGCTTATCTGTGGTGACAATGGGATATTCACGTGATCCACTTGATGTATGTTTTGGTGATCAACTTGCGGGTTCTGTGACCTTGTTAACTTATGCATAGGGGTTGGCACATGTTTTCGTCTTGACTCTCCGGTAGAAACTTTGGGGCACTCTTTGAAGTTCTTTGTGTTGGTTTGAATAGATGAATCTGAGATTGTGTGATGCATATCATATAATCAAACCCGCGGATACTTGTGGTGACATTGCAGTATCTAGGTGACATTAGGGTTTTGGTTGATGTGTGTCTTAAGGTGTTATTTTAGTACGAACTCTAGGGTTGTTTGTGACACTTATAGGAATAGCCCAATAGATCGATGAGAAAGAATAACTTTGAGGTGGTTTTGTACCCTACAATAATCTCTTCGTTTGTTCTCCGCTATTAGTTACTTTGGAGTGACTCTTTGTTGCACGTTGAGGGATTGTTATATGATCTAATTATGTTTATCATTGTTGAGAGAACTTGCACTAGTGAAAGTATGAACCCTATGCCTTATTTCCAAGCATTGCAATACCGTTTTCGCTCACTTTTGTTACTTACTACCTTGCTGTTTTTATATTTTCAGATTACAAAAACCTATATCTACCATCCATATTGCACTTGTATCACCATCTCTTCGCCGAACTAGTGCACCTATACAATTTACCATTGTATTGGGTGTGTTGGGGACACAAGAGACTCTTTGTTATTTGGTTGCAGGGTTGGTTGAGAGAGACCATCTTCATCCTACGCCTCCCATGGATTGATAAATCTTAGGTCATCCACTTGAGGGAAATTTTCTACTGTCCCACAAAACTCTACGCTTGGAGGCCCAACACGAGTCTACAAGAAGAAGGTTGCGTAGTAGACATCAAGCTCTTTTCTGGCGCCGTTGCCGGGGAGGTTAGTGCTTGAAGGTATATCTTTAGATCTTGCAATTGAATCTTTTAGTTTCTTGTTTTATCACTAGTTTAGTCTATAAAAGAAAACTACAAAAAATGGAATTGAGGTTGCCTCATATGCTTCATCTTTTTAATGTCTTTCGTGAAAATGATGGTAAGGAAAATTGTGCTCAAGTGTTAGAAGAAGAAGTCTATAAATTGTTTGGCACTAAATCTTTGAATGATGAGCATGATTGCAATGTTGTTAGTATGAATTATTTGAATATCCATGATGCTAATGATATGCAAAACCACAAGTTGGGGATGCTATGTTTGATGAAAATGATATTTTTAGTCCCCCAAGTTTTGATGAGCAAACTTATTATGATGATAGCATGCCTCCTATTTATGATGATTATATTGATGAAAGTGGGTTTGGAAGAGTGTTAACTCTAGGTAGTATTGATCCCACTATTTTGGAGGGTGTTGAATCTTTTCACAATATTGAGAAAAGTGGATTTGGAGAGGTCATGACTTTATTTAGTGATGAATCCACTATTTTGGAAGAGGTTCCAATTGACTATGATAAAAAAGTTGCTATCTATGGTGATTATTGTGACGACATGTATGCTATAAAGAATAATGATAACCATGAAACTTGTCATCATGATTTTAATTTTCAATTGGATTATACCTCATATGATAGTTATGTTGTTGAGTTTGCTCCCACTACTATTCATGAGAATAAATTTACTTATGTGGAGAGGAATAAAATTTCTATGCTTGTAGATCATGAAAAGAATGCTTTATGTGATAGTTATATTGTTCAATTCATTCATGATGCTACTGAAAATATTTGTGAGGGAGGAATATATGCTTGTAGGAATTGCAATAATATCAAGTTTCCTCTCTATGTGTTGAAAGTCTTGAAGTTTTGCATGTTTTACCTTCCTATGCTAGTTGATTCTTGTTCTCATAAATTTTTTGCTCGCAAAATCCCTATGCATAGGAAGTGGGTTATACTTAAATGTGCTAGTCATATGCTTCATGATGCTCCCATTGTGTTTCAATCCTTATCTTTTATGTGAGCATCATTAAAATCATCATGCCTAGCTTAAAAGGCATTAAAGAAAAGCGCTTGTTGGGAGACAACCCAATATATATACCTACTGTTTTTGTGTGTTCACATGATTAATCTACTGTAGTAATCATGTTTTATAGCTTTTGTTTGAATAAAGTGCCAAGTAAAGCCTTTGGGATAGTGTGGTTGATAGTTGACTTGATTCTGTGCAAAAACAGAAACTTTTGCGTCCAGTACAGAAATTCCTATATTTTACTGGAACCTGTAAAACTTCTGATTTTTTTACAGTTGATTGGTATACAAATTGTCTACGATTTCCTAATTTTTCAGAATATTTGGAGTTACAGAAGTATGACCTTATTTCAGATCTTTACAGACTATTCTGTTTTTGATAGATTCTGTTTTCGATGCATAGTTTGCTTGTTTCCTAGTTTCTATGGCTTATATTGCTCAATATAAATTGTAGAAATGATATGGTACAGTAGGTATAAGGTGATAAATTTTTTTAATCTTATCTTGACAGTACCAAAGTGAATGATTTGTTTTATCATACTAACGGATCTCACGAAGGTTTTGGTAACTTTTGTGTGATTGAAGTTTTCAAGTTTGGGGTGAGATATCGATATGAGGAGAATAAGGAGTGACAAGAAACTAAGCTTGGGGATGCCCAAGGCACCCCAAGGTAATATTCATGGAAGATCCAAGCAACTAAGCTTGGGGATGCCCCAGAAGGCATCCCCTCTTTCGTCTTCAACGTTTTCGGTAACCTTACTTGGGGCTATATTTTTATTCACCACATGATATGTGTTTTGCTTGGAGCGTCATTTTATTTTATTAGTATTTGCTTGCTGTTATTTTGAGTAATGTTTTTCATCTTTTATTTCAATAAAAGTGTCAAGTATAGCCTTTACCATGCTTATTTTGCAAGTCTATATGTTGCTGTCTTGAAAACAGAAAGTTTTCTATCGTTGTCTGAATTCTTATGGAAAGTCAGAACATGATAAAATCTTGAAATTTTTAAACAATGAGTAACAAAAAATTTTATAGAGTGTGGTAATTTTCCGGAATTTTTTGAGTTAGGGAAGTATGAGTACAATTGCACTCTTTACGGACTGTCCTGTTTTGACAGATTGCTGTTATGTTTGCATTGTTTGCATATGTTTGCTTGTTTAATGATTCTATTTGAGGATAGGAGTATTAAATATGCAGAGGCATTTAGTATGCAATGTTAAATAATAATTTTAGTGATTTCCTACAGTAGATAATGATAAGGTTGTGCATTGATTTATACTAACTTATCTCACGAGTTCTTGTTGAATTTTGTGTGGATGAAGTTTTTAAGATTTAGGGAAACCGTGATATAAGAGGAATTAAGGAGACACAAAAGCTCAAGCTTGGGGATGCCCAAGGCATCCCAATATAATATTTCAAGAAGTCTCAAGCATCTAAGCTTGGGGATGCCCCGGTAGGCATCCCACCTTTCTTCATCAAGAATTATCAGTTAGTATCGGTTGAGCCTAAGTTTTTGCTTCTTCACACGATGTGTGCTATTTTTAGAATGTCATTTTATTTTGTTTTGCTTGCTGTTTGAATAAAGTACTTAAGATCTGAAATTCTTTTATGAGAGAGAGAGAGAGAGTCCTCACATAGCAACATAATTATTTGACTACTCATTGATCTTCACTTATATCTTTTTGGAGTAGTTTGTCATTCACTCATGTGCTTCACTTATATTATTTTGAGAGTCTTTAAACAGCATGGTAATTTGCTTAGGTTATGAATTTAGTCCTAATATGATGGGCATCCAAGAGGGATATAATAAAAACTTCATATAAAGTGCATTGAATACTATGAGAAGTTTGATTCTTTATGATTGTTTTGAGATATAAAGATGGTGATATTAGAATCATGCTAGTGAGTAATTGTGGATTGTAGAAATACTTGTGTTAAAGTTTGTGATTCCCGTAGCATGCACGTATGGTGAACCGTTATGTGATGAAGTCGGAGCATGATTTATTTATTCATTGTCTTCCGTATGAGTGGCGGTCGGGGACGAGCGATGGTCTTTTCCTACCAATCTATCCCCCTAGGAGCATGCGCGTAGTACTTTGTTTCGATAGCTAATAGATTTTTGCAATAAGTATGCGAGTTCTTTATGACTAATGTTGAGTCCATGGATTATACGCACTCTCACCCTTCCACCATTGGTAGCCTCTCTAGTACTGCGCAACTTTCACCGGTACCATACACCGACCATATACCTTCCTCAAAACAGCCACCATACCTACCTATTATGGCATTTCCATAGCCATTCCGAGATATATTGCCATGAAACTTTCCACCGTTCCGTTTGTTATGACACGTTCCATCATTGTCATTGTCGGTGTACTAAGTATTGGGCCACTAGTACCCCGTACTTGTGCACGGGCAGTTGTAGCCATCCTCGCGGCAAGGCTTGCCGGGATCGGCTCGAGGTCGATTCAAGTCATCAAGGAAATCATCAAGTCAGAGATCTGAGGATCAGCAGATAAGCAGAGCTGGAATCCGAAGGCCAGCTTCCCCCGGCAAGATCCTTGCCGGGGGCGGCCTTTGGGGCCCAGCAAGGCTTGGCGCCCGGCAAGATTCGGCGCCTGGCGAGATTCTGCCACTGTGCTACCGCTTCGGCACAGTAACATGCCTGACATTCTGGGTCCTTCTCTGGATGCGTGGCGACGCGCCAGTGGAGGAGAACTTAAGCGGTGCTGATGGGATGGCCCCTTTTCCATCCCCAAGAAAGTGAGGACACCTAAACGGACACCTCACGGTGCATTAAATGCGCTTGTCCTAATCCGTCAGGGGTTAGGTATGATACCCTGTAGCTACTTTACACCTCAATGTATATACATTTTGCCACTATGGAGACCCCTTTCAGCATATAAAAGCAGGCCCAAGGCAACTGCTACAGGGAAAAAGAGAACTTCTGGCCCATTCTGCATGCGTAGCTGCTCTTTGAACGTACTGTTCATTGCGAGCGCTCCTGAAGGCTGGGCTCAAGAACATTAATAAGAACACAAAGCAGGAGTAGGGTTTTACGCGGACTAGCGGCCCGAACCTGGGTAAAAACTTCCCGCGTCGATCATTGGTTCTGCTCTTTGCGTATACCTCTCCCCCCGCCGAATCGTAAAAGGGTCTCTCGGGATCCCATAGGTGTCGTACGCCGACATCTTTACTGCTGGGGCGGCAGGAGGGTCTCACGCGCCGCGCGGGCTGTTGACGAGCCCCCTGCCGCGGTCCAGTCTTGCCGGCCACTTTCTTGCCGGGGGCTTCGCCGCTCGAAGTAGGCTGGCTTGCCGGGATGCCTGATGCGGCATTCTGAAGAACACACTTGGCCTTCTTCGGAGCTGAGAGCTCTTCTCGCGTCCCCTCTTCGGCCGTGTCTTCGCCAGACGAGCTCTCAGCGGCTGCGCTGTCTTCTTCCCCGGCAACCTTGTCCTCCTCGGCAGGCTTCGCCTCCATTACCACCTCTGCGTCGCTGGCTTCCCACTCTGTGAAGCCAATGTTGCCGGCCTCCGCGGCAAGATTCGCCTCCTCCACTCTGGTAGCGATGTAGGCTACCTCCTGATCAGTGGTGGCTCGGATAAGATTTGACTCTTGCCGGACCGGCTTCTCCGTCAAATTGTCAAAGAATTTCTGCGCTTCCTCCTCGCTTGGCTCGGCCCAGGTCGGGTCAAGGCCGTGGGCATTAAACATCGGCATGAAGGCAATGATTGACCCCAAGGCAGAATTGTTGCACAAGGGGACAATCCTTGCCGGCAGCCGGTGCTTGTCTTCGCGCTGGAATAATCTTTGACGGAGAGTGCCAAGCTGCATAGAGGTCAAATTGTTGTTCAGCCCGGGGCGCAGTCTCATGACATCTGCCGCGTTCTTGTACTCCCAAGCTGGCCTTCCCCTATTCTGCAGAGGGGCGATGCGGCGGCGGAGAAAGTCGAAGCCGATCATCTCCATCGTCAGTCCGGCAGCCTTCACACGAAGGATCCTGGTAGTGGCGATTGTGAGCCTCTCGTCCTCCACTGCGGGGTCACTCCAATCCTTGCCGCGGACCACCTTCTGTTGCCGGGGATGACAAAAAGGATGGGGATCTGCTTCCTGGATCCAGCACCATTCAGCCCGCCACTCGTCCCACTTTTCGCGGTATACTCCCTTTGGGTAAATTTCTTTATTCCAAGCCCTTGGAATCCAGGCAATAGAACCAGAGAGAGCCTCTCCTTTTTGGATACGAGGGTAGAAATAATGGCGAAAAAGAGCGGAATTGGGGATCACACCAACGAAATTCTCACAGAGATGAGCAAAGATTGACATGCAAAGTACTGCATTCAGCGTGAAATCAAGAAGATGGAAGCCGTATGTGTACATGATATCATTGAAGAAGTCGGAAAAAGGGGGACAGAGCCCGCAATAGAAGTATGCAGTGAAGAAAGGGTATCTGTCCGATCCACCTTTGGAGCAAGCACCTGGGATTATGCGTGTGGCGGGGTGAGCTTGCGTTCCCTTCGCCCACATGCATTGGTATCGCCCCTTCAAAGCTTCGGCGTCGAGCGTTGGAGGGAAGACGACGAGCCTCTTCCGAATCTTCACCAGTTCGCTCTCCGGAACGTCGGCTTTCGCCTCCTTCCCCTTGCCCTTGCTGGCCTTGGGCGCCATGGCGACGGCGGGAGCGGAAGCTGGGGGTGGAGCGAGCGCGGAGGCAGCAGGCGGAAGAAGAAACGGTTTCGCTCTGAGCTCGAGAGAAGGAGGGCGATGGCGATGGCCAGATTCAAAGAAGAAGGGGATAAATAGGTTCGTGCCTCTGCAACTTCTCCTTTTTTATGGGAAAGGAGCGGGGCCGCCTCTTTTATTCCCCAATGTGAATGCGCCTCTATAGGCGCGAAACAGTTGCAGCCTTTTTGGCACGCTTCCCACATCGCGCGCTCCATGCGCGCAGTGGGGGGCACAGTAAAACAGGATATTTACGAGCAGTTAATTCCCTGCCACGCGTGCCCGTGCACTGTTTGGGCCTAGCCCAACAACGCCTCGCACTCATGTATGGCCTAGGCCCGGGGGCTCCTATCGGTGTACTAAGTATTGGGCCACTAGTACCCCATACTTGTGCACGGGCAGTTGTAGCCATCCTCGCGGCAAGGCTTGCCGGGATCGGCTCAAGGTCGATTCAAGTCATCAAGGAAATCATCAAGTCAGAGATCTGAGGATCAGCAGATAAGCAGAGCTGGAATCCGAAGGCCAGCTTCCCCCGGCAAGATCCTTGCCGGGGGCGGCCTTTGGGGCCCGGCAAGGCTTGGCGCCCGGCAAGGCTTGGCGTCCGGCAAGGCTTGGCGCCCGGCAAGATTCGGCGCCTGGCGATATTCTGCCACTGTGCTACCGCTTCGGTACAGTAACATGCCTGACATTCTGGGTCCTTCTCTGGATGTGTGGCGACGCGCCAGTGGAGGAGAACTTAAGCGGTGCTGATGGGATGGCCCCTTTTTCCATCCCCAAGAAAGTGAGGACACCTAAACGGACACCTCACGGTGCATTAAATGCGCTTGTCCTAATCCGTCAGGGGTTAGGTATGATACCCTGTAGCTACTTTACACCTCAATGTATATACATTTTGCCACTGTGGAGACCCCTTTCAGCATATAAAAGGAGGCCCAAGGCAACTGCTACAGGGAAAAAGAGAACTTCTGGCCCATTCTGCATGCGTAGCTGCTCTTTGAACGTACTGTTCATTGCGAGCGCTCCTGAAGGCTGGGCTCAAGAACATCAATAAGAACACAAAGCAGGAGTAGGGTTTTACGCGGATCAGCGGCCCGAACCTGGGTAAAAACTTCCCGCGTCGATCATTGGTTCTGCTCTTTGCGTATACCTCTCCCCCCGCCGAATCGTAAAGGGGTCTCTCGGGATCCCATAGTTGTCGTACGCCGACAGTCATATTGCTTTGCATGATCATGTAGTTGACATCGTATTTGTGGCAAAGCCACCGTTCATAATTCTTTCATACATGTCACTCTTGATTCTTGCACATCCCGGTACACCACTAGAGGCATTCATATAGAGTCATATTTTGTTCTAAGTATCAAGTTGTAATTCTTGAGTTGTAAGTAAATAAAAGTGTGATGATCACCATTATTAGAGCATTGTCCCAGTGAGGAAAGGATGATGGAGACTATGATTCCCCCACAAGTCGGGATGAGACTCCGGACGAAAAATAAAAATAAAATAAAATAAGAGGCCAAAAAAAAGAGAGAGCCCAAAAAAAACAAAAAAAATGAATGAGAGAAAAAGAGAGAAGGGGTAATGCTACTATCCTTTTACCACACTTGTGCTTCAAAGTAGCACCATGATCTTCATGATAGAGAGTCTCCTATTTTGTCACTTTCATATACTAGTGGGAATTTTTCATTATAGAACTTGGCTTGTATATTCCAATGATGGGCTTCCTCAAATTGCCCTAGGTCTTCGTGAGCAAGCGAGTTGGATGCACACCCACTTAGTTTCTTTTTGAGCTTTCATACACTTATACTCTAGTGCATCCGTTGCATGGCAATCCCTACTCACTCACATTGATATCTATTGATGGGCATCTCCATAGCTCGTTGATATGCCTAGTTGATGTGAGACTATCTCCTTCTTTTTGTCTTCTCCACAACCACCATATTCTATTCCACCTATAGTGCTATGTCCATGGCTCACGCTCATGTATTGCGTGAAAGTTGAAAAGGTTTGAGAACATCAAAAGTATGAAACAATTGCTTGGCTTGTCATCAGGGTTGTGCATGATTTGAATATTTTGTGTGATGAAGATGGAGCATAGCCAGACTATATGATTTTGTAGGGATAACTTTCTTTGGCCATGTTATTTTGAGAAGACATAATTGCTTTGTTAGTATGCTTGAAATATTATTGTTTTTATGTCAATATTAAACTTTTGTTTTCAATCTTATGGATCTGAACATTCATGCCACAATAGAGAAGATTACATTGATAAATATGTTAGGTAGCATTCCACATCAAAAATTCTGTTTTTATCATTTACCTACTCGAGGACGAGCAGGAATTAAGCTTGGGGATGCTCGATATGTCTCCAACGTATCTATAATTTTTGATTGTTCCATGCTATTATATTATCCATCTTGGATGTTTTATATGCATCTATATGCTATTTTATATTATTTTTGGGACTAACCTATTAACCTAGAGCCCAGTGCCAGTTTATGATTTTTCCTTGTTTTTGAGTTTTACAGAAAAGGAATATCAAACGGAGTCCAAATGACCTAAAATTTACGGAGATTTTTTACGGACCAGAAGAAGCCCTCGAAGCAAAAGAGTTGGGCCAGAAGAGCCACGAGGCCTCCACAAGGGTGGAGGGCACCCCCACCCCCCTAGGGCGTGCCCTCCGGTTTTGTGGGCTCCTCGTGGACCCCCCTGACTTGTTCTCGATGCAAAAAATTCCTATAAATACAAAAAACCCTAGAAATAAACTTAGATCGGGAGTTCCGCCGCCGCAAGCCTCTGTAGCCATGAAAAACCAATCGGGAGCCCGTTCCGGCACCCTGCTGGAGGGGGAAACCATCACCGGTGGCCATCTTCATCATCCCGGCGCTCTCCATGACGAGCAGGGAGTAGTTCACCCTCGGGGCTGAGGGTATGTACCAGTAGCTATGTGTTTGATCTCTCTCTCTCTCGTGTTCTTGATTTGGCACGATCTTGATGTACCGCAAGCTTTGCTATTATAGTTGGATCTTATGCTGTTTCTCCCCCTCTACCTTCTTGTAATGGATTGAGTTTTCCCTTTGAAGTTATCTTATCGGATTGAGTCTTTAAGGATTTGAGAACACTTGATGTATGTCCTGCATGTGCTTATCTGTGGTGACAATGGGATATTCACGTGATCCACTTGATGTATGTTTTGGTGATCAACTTGCGGGTTCTGTGACCTTGTGAACTTATGCATAGGGGTTGGCACATGTTTTCGTCTTGACTCTCCGGTAGAAACTTTGGGGCACTCTTTGAAGTTCTTTGTGTTGGTTTGAATAGATGAATCTGAGATTGTGTGATGCATATCTTATAATCAAACCCGCGGATACTTGTGGTGACATTGTAGTATCTAGGTGACATTAGGGTTTTGGTTGATGTGTGTCTTAAGGTGTTATTTTAGTATGAACTCTAGGGCTGTTTGTGACACTTATAGGAATAGCCCAATAGATCGATCAGAAAGAATAACTTTGAGGTGGTTTCGTACCCTACAATAATCTCTTCGTTTGTTCTCCACTATTAGTGACTTTGGAGTGACTCTTTGTTGCACGTTGAGGGATTGTTATATGATCTAATTATGTTTATCATTGTTGAGAGAACTTGCACTGGTGAAAGTATGAACCCTAGGCCTTATTTCCAAGCATTGCAATACCGTTTTCGCTCACCTTTGTTACTTACTACCTTGCTGTTTTTATATTTTCAGATTACAAAAACCTATATCTACCATCCATATTGGACTTGTATCACCATGTCTTCGCCGAACTAGTGCACCTATACAATTTACCATTGTATTGGGTGTGTTGGGGACACAAGAGACTCTTTGTTATTTGGTTGCAGGGTTGTTTGAGAGAGACCATCTTCATCCTATGCCTCCCACGGATTGATAAACCTTAGGTCATCCACTTGAGGGAAATTTGCTACTGTCCTACAAAACTCTGCGCTTGGAGGCCCAACACGAGTCTACAAGAAGAAGGTTGCGTAGTAGACATCAGAGAGTGTCTCGACCACTGCATCATAACATAAATTAGGAGGGGAACCGAACAAATTAATCAAGATTTATTGCCATATTACTTGCCCTAGAATTATTGGAAAGAAACAATGGGGCTGCCTTGCTATTTTTAGAGTTTGTCTTCTTATCTTCAGCAGCCTGCACCAAATTAACACACTAGCATTGCTATCATTGGCCAGGTCAGATAATAGGAAAGCAACATTGACACAATGAAAGTTTGGGCAACCAGACCACACCAGCCTACACCAAATTAACACAATATGGCACAGCTATCATCAGCCAGGTAAGGTAATAGGAAAGCAACATTGACACAATGAATGATTGGGCAACCAGACCACAGCTCTACAATTTAGTAATGTGCATGATATGAGATAGTACACTCATGCAGCTTAGTATGCAAAATTACCAGGCAGTTTTCCTTACTAAAATCAACATTGTCGCCTTTAATTATACATTTTGCTACAAGTAAATTTAGATCAGATAAAGGTTGGATTCACGCCGATTAACAAAATACAAGCTGATGTAAAAATATAGTGATATACAACAGGTACTTACATCACCATTGGAGCACAAAGAATTCCTGCAAGATACTTTCTTCGAACACGATCCTAGTTTAGAAAGTCTTCTATCCTTTAAACTTATTTTTTAAATGAGAGATGGGTAAGAAACATGGAGAAAATATGATCTGAATGTTATTAAATTTCATGATGCGAGGATATGCACATGCTTCTTAGAAAGAGTTGACATATTTTTGCTGGACTGGAGCGGACTAGTTCTTTGGCCACTGGAATCTGCTTATTATCAGGAGCAGTTGGGTTTCTCTGTGCTGGAGCAGTATCTATGAACACTGGAGTTGGTTTACTATCTCCTGGCATTTGGATCTTTTGCAAAGACCTTGTTTGTAGCCCTTTGTATTCTAACATAGCCGTCTTCCCCTTGCATGCCTTATATAGAAGAATAGTGCTTTAATTATAAAACATGCTACGGCAAAGAGATGGAATAGGTACTGAAGAATAGAAAGGCATGACATATTGACATGTATTCCCTCCATCCGGAAATAAATGGATGTGCCTAGGCGTATTTCAGTTCTAGATACATCCATTTTTATCCATTTCTGTGACATGTAATCTGGACGGAGGGAGTATGATGTAAGAGCTAGGGATACGACAGGACAACAGAGTGAAAAACACTAGTTGAATGTAAAACTATATGATAGTGGAATAGGCACAGAAAAACACGAAGGCAACATATGTGTGTATGATTGGGAAACAAAGATGGCATTGCAACAGACCAGTAGAACAACACTTCAATGTAAAAAAACTGGTATGGTAGACGGATGGAGTACATACTGATGAATAACAATGCATAAGATATTCAGAAGCATGATGTCCAAACTAAGAAGATGGTATTGCGACAAAGTAGAATGACTGTACTAGAATATGAAAACATGTTATCATGAATGGAATAGGTACTAAAAAACAGGAAGGCATGACATAGTTACATGCATGATGAGCAGGCTAAGCACATGGCATTACAACAGAGTAGATGCACTCCAGGACATTCTATGCATGATGTACCCATATCACAGGCCAAGTTAGAGTAAGGACCTTGTGGGGTGAATAGGATTCATCATCTTTCTGCAACTGCAAGTCTTCTGAAGAACTGCCTTTAACTGTTCCATCATATTTGGTATTGTCTGTGTACGCAAATAGCGGTATTTGTTTCCCCCTGACGATACACAGACTCGCGGAGAAAAACAGCCTTTGCCGGGCATGACAACAAAACTAAGAAGAACAAGATAGCAGAAGGCCACCTTGGGAAGGCCTCCCTTGCTGGGCAGGAGAGCCTGGCTAGGTCAAGGCCGCCCCAAGGACAAGTCCAGATTCGCCTCGGCAGGCTTGCCGGGGCCGCCAAGATCAAACCCCGCCAAGCTCCTTCAAGAAGGAACCTCCACCAAGACTCCACCGCTCCACCTCACCGCTCTGAAGTCACTAATCCGTGCGGTGTCAAGGTAATAAGCAACCAGGTGGATCCTACCAAGCACGTGGCAGCGTCAAGGAGAAGAGATTAGCTTTGTTGACACCTGTCCATGAGGCATGTCAAGCTGATAAGAGGAGGCAGATAAGCGGCGCGACAGGCTTGCCAGGATTCGCCCTCGGCACGACACCTAGCAGTGCATTTAATGCACTTTGTACTAACTGCTAGAGTTAGGTATGATAGCACTGTTAGCTATCTAATTACACCCAAATGACTATTTTGCCACCGTGGTCGCCCCTTAACCTATAAAAGGAGGCCCGAGGCAACCTAGCAAAGGGTTCAAACACTTCGACACCATGCACTTGTAAGCTCATGTTGCTCCCCTCGAGGCACCCTTGCCGGGCTAGAGCGCGTCAAGCCTTCGTCCACCTCCAGATCAATCCACTAAAGCAGGAGTAGGGTTTGACACTGCAAAGCGGCCTGAACCTGGGTAAAAGAGAGAGAGTCCATCGCCGTGCTGTCCCTCACTTCTTCTGCTCTTTGTGCAATGCGGCCGTCCCCATGCCGAACCATAAAGGGGAACCCCTTCCCCATAGGTGATCATGCTTCCACGCTGACATCTTTGGCGCACCAAGTAGGGGGCGTCGGTTGTGCGAACCTGAAGCAGTAGCCGGCGCATCGATTTTTGGCAGTCTTCATCATCCATGGCTCCCACGAGAGGGGGAGCGGAGCGGCGGCGTCGTTCCCCCGTTCTGTTGGTATTTTCATCTATGAACACGGGTGCCATGGACGTCGCGGTCGCAGCGGCCAGACCAGCCACCGCGGGCGGAGCGGCCGCCGCTGGCAGTACAACGTCCACCCTGATTGTGGTCTCCCTTGAGCATGGACCACGACGACATGGCGCAGAGCGGGCGGTTCGATGGCTTATAGGCCACACCCGACGACACGAACGTTTGCCCCATGGGGATGCGTGTTCAGCCAAGTGGTAGGCCATGGCAGATACATCGAGTCTCCGCCCCAGCCCATGGAGTGGCATTGCTGCCGAAAGAAGTTGCGGCAGGGCGCATCTCCACCTTATCCCGCCAAGCCTCACCGCCTGTTGCGATACCCTGCGACCACGTCGCCTATGGAATAAACGCAACACGCCGTGCGTAGGGCTTCCAGGAAAGGGGGAGATTTGCACTCCCGCGGCAACAACAACTACAAGATTGAGAAAAGATAAGTTGCAACGCCTTTCTCCTGGTCTTAGGATCCTTTCTGTGTGCCCCTTTGCGACCCCTTTGGTTTGAACTCTAGCGTTCTATATGGGATATCCGTAACGTGAAGGGACTCTTCCGTTGTCGCTTGCGTCCTCGTCTATTTCGAGTCCGCTCAACAGACCAGGCAGCCGCATCGATAACATCGAAGGGAAACTTGCCGGTGGCGCCTATGCTTGCAAGAATGCCAAGGGCCCGTCCCCACGGCAGCACAGCTAGTACTTGCCCCGGCAGGCTCCCAGCATGCGCAGGATTTGATACCATACAAGAACAATGGGCAACATAAACTTAAAGGATAGCATTGGTCCACGCAAACTACTTAAAAGTGCTATTCCATCACAAAAAGTAGCAAGGCCCGACACAAGGCCGAAATATGTCTTTTTTGTTTGACAGCTTCCCAGCAAGCGGAGCAGGAGAAGCTAGTCCTGGCGTCCTCCTTGGACCCGAGGCACACGAAGGACCTTGTTAGCCAGCGGTCCGACAACTTGGGCAGCAGTAGAAGTATCTGTCCCAGAAGGCAGCCTCTTGAAAGCATCAGAGATGTCGACGTCGGGATGGCGATGCACATAATTGATGAGAAGAGTGAAGATGGCGTCCCGGGCAAACTTTTGAGACTCACTGGTAAAGCAGGCTGATCTGTCATCTTCATATGTCTTCAACTCTTCAATGAGACCCTCGAAGAAATATGTCAGCTTGACGCTCGGGACCTCGTGCTCATTAACGGAGAAGATCCAACTTTTCATGTTCATCTTGGCAATCTGAGAGGAGATACGCTCAGGTATGTCCATCAGGCTCTTTGACCAGAGGTTATACAGATCAACTTGCTCCTTGAGTTTGTACTCTGCATCCTTGCAGAGAGATTCGGCAGTGTTGACTTCTTCCGCCAAGGCCCTCTCGCATTCCTTGGCCTGCTCAAGATCCTTCTCAAGGGTAGCAAGTTTGGCTTTCTGGTCTTCAATAGTGCTGGAAGCCGTCCTCAGGTCTTGGTCCTTGGATGTAAGCTGAGATTGCTGTCCTACCAGCATGGAGGCTGTTTTCCGTGCTTCTTCCGGAGGGCCTCGATCTCCTTCTTGTTCCCGGAAACCTCTTCCCCCAGTTTCCCCATACGGGTTTTGAGCTCTGCTTTGGCTTCAGAGCCCGCGGCAAGATTGTCAGAGACTTCCTTCAGTTTGGCTGCCGCGTCAAGAGCCTGCGAGTCGATGGCCTTCTTATGGCTGTCCTCCAAATGCTTGGTGCACTGCTGAACAAGGACTTCTAGTTCGTCGTCTTTGGCACGGAGAGCATCGGCCATGGCCTTCTCACGAGTGGCAATATCTTTGGCTTGGGCATTGAGTCGTGCCTCGCGCTCTGTCAGCCTAGCATCACGAGTCTTTGCTCTCTCTGCGGCGGCCACCATCTTCTCCTCTTGGTCCTTGAGCTCGCGAGATCTACTATTGTACCAGGAGCATAGTTCTTCTGCCTTGTCCTTCAGTTGCCGGGTGATGGAATCACATGCTTTGTGATCATCCCGGATCGCTTGCCGCTTCTGGTCGTACCTCTCCTGTACCTCCTTGAGCCCGGCAGCCACTGTTTCCAGGAAGGCCAAGTCTTTGGAGCTGTCACCAAGGTCGCTTGCTTCCTTGGTCCTCTAGGTCAAGGGGGCTAGTATGCGGCAGATTTCTTCATCAAAATCCACCCCAGCAATGGCTGACGAGCTAGGGGCTGTCGGGGTTGGGTGAGCTACAACCATTGCCAAGTTGCTTGCCGGGGTAGTCACCCTCAAGTGGGAGGCGTCGCTCTGGAGAGGCGCCTTCTCCTCAACTTCCATGGTAGGGATAGTCGTGTCGCTGGGGATTTCCTATTCCCCCATTAAGGCTCCTTGGGCATCCTTGGAGGCCTCGGTATGGCCTTCTTCCATGGCAATCTTGAGGGCTTCTCCAGCGACATCCTTTCCTATGTCTGCCACTTCCTCCAAGAGTTCCTTTTCTTCAAACACGGGGGCTGCGAGGGAGTGGAGGCAGGAAGGAAATAAAGATCAGAAACCAGAACCAAGAGTTGAGAAAACAGAGAGTTCTCAACATGAACCCAAAGGAAGGTAGATTACCTGTCGGCGGCTGGCGGGAAGAAATCTCCCCTTCCCGGGCAGTGTCTGTCACCAGCGGGCGTCTGGCATCTTCTTCTTCCATGGGGCTGACTTCAATACGGGCAGACCCGACAGAAGGAGCTCCTGCCAGGGACCCCCTTCCTTGTGTGTCACTCGCAGAAAGAACTTGAGTGGTCATTGTTTACTGCCGGGCTTCCCTTCGGGGGCTCTCGCCAGCATCCTTGGCAGGCGACGAAAGAACTTCAGCATGGCCACCAATGGGCGCGGTCTGGCCCATGCCTTCATGCAAGGGGCTAGCCTGGGGGCTGGGAACGGAGTCACCATCGGCATCCCTTGCCGGCTCAGTGCGTGACACCGATCCCAGCTCCTTCGTCGTTTTGGTCCACTTGGCTCATTGCGCCAGAGTCTCTTCATCCCTATCAGGGCCAACACTACAAAGATCAGTATAATCCCAAGGAAAGAGTTATTGGAATCAAGAGAAGGAAATTGTTGTTCTCACTCTGGATCGTCAAGCATGGCGTCCATCTCATACATTAGAGGCGGGGGTGATTCCCTGGCCCTCTTGAGTAGTGGGGGAGTCCTGCTCACTGATGGTGCCGGGCTTGATGGTGGCGTGGGGTCTACACCCTTCACCACCCGCTGCCGGGAAGGCAGAGTTGGGGGAGCCAGACAGGCCGAGTGATGACGGACGACGTCTTCTGTGCTGCTCTTGGTGGTGGTCTTCTTCACTTTGGGTCTAGCCCATGACGAAGACGGCAGCACTGGCTCCATGCTCCCCCTCTTGCGAAGCCGACGCTTCTGCTAGGGAGCTTGGGGGCCCTCTTCGAGCCCTTCCTCCTCTCCGGGCGCAACGGTTCCCTCGACCCCGGCAGCTCCCGTCCCGGCTGCCTCAGACCCGGCAGCTCCTGTCCCGGCAGCTACGGACTCAGTAGCCTCGGACCCGGCAGTCTCGGTCTCGGCAGCCGCAACACCCAGCGCCTCAAGCTCAGCGATCTCTTCATGAACACGCTCTTCTTCCGAGGAGTTCCCTTCATAATCAGCTGCCACGGCAGCCTTGAGCCTGCGCACTTGCTCTGGCCTGCTCTTGATGTAGTCCTGCTCCTGCTCGGTGGTACCCTTGGTGAAGGCAGTCTCCTTCCTTGTGGCTCTCTCCACTAAGCTTGAGGACCAACTCATCTCATCCTCCAAGCTAGGCAGCTCCCAGTCTACCTTAACTCCATTAGCATTGTATTCTGGCATCCACTTGAGGATTTGGTACAATGCAGAATTGATGTGCAAAGGAACAATTCTTCCCGGCAAATGGAAAGTGTCGGCCTTGTGGAAAAGTTGCTCACATAGCCAGGCATGGCTCATGACTATGAGGATGTTGGCAACGCCGGGATATAGCCGCATCCTGTCTACGGCGTTCTTGTACTCCCAAGCGAAGCAGTCCCGTTGCTGCAGCGGGGCAATGCGACACCGGAGGAAATTGGCACCCAGATGTTCAATGGTCAGCCCGGCAGCCTTGAGGCGTGAGACCCTGTTCAGTGCGGTGCGGAGTTTCTCATCAGTTGCTCCCGGGTCGCTGCATTTTTTTCCGCGCACCAGGCATTTGGTCCGCGGCTGGCAGAACGAAGGGGCTTCCAGGTCCTTGATCCAGCACCAATCCCCTCTCTACTCCTCCCACTTGCCATGCAGTTGCCCTCCAAGGTAATCGTAATCTTCTCTCCTCCCCCATGGAATCCATGATATGTTTCCCAAAAGGGATTTATCTTCGATGCGGGGGATGTAGAAGTGGCGGAACAGATCCACATTAGGGGCAACTCTGACGAAATTCTCGCAGAAATGGGAAAACACCACCATGCACGTCATTGCATTGGGCGTGAAGTCCAGCAAGCGGATTCCGAAGGAATACATGATGGCGCTGAAGTAATCGGAGAAAGGAGGGGAAAGTTCACAATAAAAGTAGGCGCAGAAGAATGGGTAGGAGTCACATGGAACCTTGGATCCATCACAGAGAATGGCCAGCTCCCCATGCCCTTTGGTCTATCTCCCCCACATGAAGGCATACCTCTGGATCAGGGTATTGCCGTCCAAGTCTGACGGTGAGAAGACCACGTTCTCCTGCCGCCGCTGAACTAGGGCTTCCGCTTCCTTCTTCTTCTCTTCGGCCCTCGGGTCTTCCGGCTTGGCCGTTTGCTTCCCCTTCACGGTGCTCTTCTTGCACCCCATTTCCTATGGGCGGAGAAGAAGGGAAGATTTGAAGGTGGAGAAGAGGGAGTGGCGGCGGAGGCAGTTTTCATCAAGAAGAAGAAGATAGAGCAAGAAGGCCGAAAGGCGTGAATGAGGAATGCTCTTCCACGCGTGCCCTGTTTTATTAGGACCGTGCGAGGAGACTGGCTCTTCGCTATTCTCCTGCAGAAAACCGCCCTTTCACAGGAACGTTCCCCCAATAACCACTGCAAAACCACGATCACACAGCCCGCACTAACTGCACAGAGCGGACGTGTGATTGACAAGACAGTAAGATCATTACGCGTGGACAGAGGGTTTTTGCCACGTGTCTACGCACTACTTGGGGCCGAACCCAATGCACCCGCAACGCGTTTGGCTCAGGCTCAGGGGCTACTTTCAGTGTGCGCAAATAGGGGTATTTGTTTCCCCCTGACGGTACTAGCAGAAGGCCACCTTGGGAACGCCTCCATTGTCGGGCAGGAGAGCCTGGCCAGGTCGAGGCCGCCCCAAGGACAAGTCCGGATTCGCCCCGGTAGGCTTGCGAGGGCCGCCAAGATCAAACCCCACCAAGCTCCTTCAACAAGGAACCTCCACCATGACTCCACTGCTCCACCTCACAACACCCAATTCACTAATCAGTGCGGTGTCAAGGTAATAACCAACCAGGTGGATCCTACCAAGCACGTGGCAGCGTCAAGGAGAAGAGATTAGCTTTTTGACACCCGTCCAGGAGGCGTGTCAAGCTGATGAGAGGAGGCAGATAAGCGGCGCGACAGGCTTGCCAGGATTTGCCCTCGGTACGACACCTAGGAGTGCATTTAATGCACTTTGTCCTAACTGCCAGAGTTAGGTATGATAGCACTGTTAGCTATCTAATCACACCCAAGTGACTATTTTGCCACTGTGGTCGCCCCTTAACCTATAAAAGGAGGCCCGAGGCAACCTAGCAAAGGGTTCGAACACTTCGACCCCCTGCACTTGTAAGCTCACGTTGCTCCCCCCGAGGCACCCTTGCCGGGCTAGAGCACGTCGAGCCTTTGTCCTCCTCCAGATCAATCCACTAAAGCAGGACTAGGGTTTTATGCTGCAAAGTGGCCTGAACCTGGGTAAAAGAGAGAGACAGTCCAGCGCCATGCTATCCCTCACTGCTTCTGCTCTTTGTGCAACGTGGCCACCCCCATGATGAACCAAAAAGGGGCACCCCTGCCCCATAGGTGATCGTGCTTCCACGCCGACATCTTTGGAGTTGGTGTACGCAAATAGGGGTATTTGTTTCCCCCTGACGATACGCAGACTCGCGGACGAAAACAGCCCTTGCCGGGCATGACAACAAAACAAAGAAGAACAAGATAGCAGACGGCCACCTTGGGAAGGCCTCCCTTGCCGGGCAGGAGAACCTTGCCAGGTCGAGGCCGCCCCAAGGAGAAGTCCGGATTCGCCCTGGCAGGCTTGCCGGGGCCGCCAAGATCAAACCCCGATACGCTCCTTCAATAGGGAACCTCCACCAAGACGCCACCGCTCCACCTCACCGCACCCAAGTCACTAATTAGTGCGGTGTCAAGGTAATAAGCAACCAGGTGGATCCTACCAAGCACGTGGCAGCGTCAAGGAGAAGAGATTAATTTTGTTGACACCCGTCCAGGAGGCGTGTCAAGCTGATAAGAGGAGGCAGATAAGCGGCGCGACAGGCTTGCCGGGATTCGCCCTCGGCCTGATACCTAGCAGTGCATTTAATGCACTTTGTCCTAACTACCAAACTTATGTATGATAGCACTGTTAGTTATCTAATCACACCCAAATGACTATTTTGCCACTGTGGTCGCCCCTTAACCTATAAAAGGAGGCCCAAGGCAACCTAGCAAAGGGTTCGAACACTTCAACCCCCTGCGCTTGTAAGCTCTCATTGCTCCCCCCGAGGCACCCTTGCCGGGCTAGAGCGTGTCGAGCCTTTGTCCACCTCCAGATCAATCCACAAAAGCAGGAGTAGGGTTTTACGCTGCAAAGCGGCCTGAACCTAGGTAAAAGAGAGAGAGATAGTCCATCGCCGTGCTGTCCCTCACTGATTCTGCTCTTTATGCAACGCGGCCTCCCCCATGCCAAACCACAAAGGGGTACCCCTGCCCCATAGGTGATCGTGCTTCCACGCCGACATCTTTGGAGTCGGTGTACGTAACTAGGGGTATTTGTTTCCCTTGACGGTACGCAGACTCACGGACAAAAACGGACCTTGCCGGGCATTGCAACAAAACTACGCAGAAGAAGATAGCAGAAGGCCACCTTGGGAAGGCCTCCCTTGCCTGGTAGGAGAGCCTGGCCAGGTTGAGACCGCCCCAAGGACATGTCCAGATTCGCCCCAGCAGGCTTGCCGGGGCCGCCAAGATCAAACCCCGCCATGCTCCTTCAACAAGGAACCTCCACCAAGACGCCACCGCTCCACCTCACCGCACCCAAGTCACTAATCAGTGCGGTGTCAATGTACTAAGCAACCAGGTGGATCCTACCAAGCACGTGGCAGCGTCAAGGAGAAGAGATTAGCTTTGTTGACACCCATCCAGGAGGCGTGTCAAGCTGATAAGAGGAGGCAGATAAGCGGCGCGACAGGCTTGCCGGGATTCGCCCTCGGCACGACACCTAGCAGTGCATTTAATGCACTTTGTCCTAACTGCCAGAGTTAGGTATGATAGCACTGTTAGCTATCTAATCACACCCAAATGACTATTTTTGCCACTGTGGTCGCCCCTTAACCTATAAAAAGAGGCCCAAGGCAACCTAGCAAAGGGTTCGAACACTTTGATCCCCTGTGCTTGTAAGCTCATGTTGCTCCCCCCGAGGCACCCTTGACGGGCTAGAGCGCGTCGAGCCTTTGTCCACCACTAGATCAATCCACTAAAGTAGGAGTAGGGTTTTACGCTGCAAGGTGGCCTAAACCTGGGTAAAAGAGAGAGACTCCATCGCCGTGCTGTCCCTCATTGCTTCTGCTCTTTGTGCAACGCGGCCGCCCCCATGACGAACCACAAAGGGGCACCCCTGCCCCATAGGTGATCGTGCTTCCACGCCGACATCTTTGGAGTCGGTGTACGCAAATAGGGGTATTTGTTTCCCCCTGACGATACACAGACTCGCGGACAAAAATTGCCCTTGCTGGGCATGACAACAAAACTAAGAAGAACAAGATAGCAGAAGGCCACCTTGGGAAGGCCTCCCTTGCCGGGCAGGAGATCCTTGCCAGGTCGAGGCCGCCCCATGGAGAAGTCCGGATTCGCCCCGGCAGGCTTGCCGGGGCCGCCAAGATCAAACCCTGACAAGCTCCTTCAACAAGGAATCTCCACCAAGACGACATCGCTCCACCTCACCGCACCCAAGTCACTAATCAGTGCGGTGTCAATGTACTAAGCAACCAGATGGATCCTACCAAGCACGTGGCAGCGACAAGGAGAAGAGATTAGCTTTGTTGACACCCGTCCAGGAGGCGTGTCAAGCTGATAAGAGGAGGCAGATAAGCGGCACGACAGGCTTGCCGGGATTCGCCCTCGGCACGACACCTAGCAGTGCATTTAATGAACTTTGTCCTAACTGCCAGACTTAGGTATGATAGCACTGTTAGCTATCAAATCACACCCAAATGACTATTTTGCTACTGTGGTCGCCCCTTAACCTATAAAAGGAAGCCCGAGGCAACCTAGCAAAGGGTTCGAACACTTCGACCCCCTGCGCTTGTAAGCTCACGTTGCTCCCCCCTTGAGGCACCCTTGCCGGGCTAGAGCACGTCGAGCCTTTGTCCACCTCCAGATCAATCCACTAAAGTAGGAGTAGGGTTTTATGCTTCAAAGCGGCCCAAACCTGGGTAAAAGAGAGAGAGTCCATCGCCGTGCTGTCCCATGACGAACCACAAAGAGGCACCCCTGCCCCATAGGTGATCGTGCTTCCACACCGACATCTTTGGAGTCGGTGTACGCAAATAAGGGTATTTGTTTCCCCCTGACGATACGCAGACTCGCGGACAAAAATTGCCCTCGCTGGGCATGACAACAAAACTAAGAAGAACAAGATACCAGAAGGCCACCTTGGGAAGGCCTCCCTTGCCGGGCAGGAGATCCATGCCAGGTCGAGGCCGCCCCAAGGAGAAGTCCGGATTCGCCCCGGCAGGCTTGCCGGGGCCGCCAAGATCAAACCCTGACAAGCTCCTTCAACAAGGAACCTCCACCAAGACGACACCGCTCCACTTCACCGCACCCAAGTCACTAATCAGTGCAGTGTCAAGGTAATAAGCAACCAGGTGGATCCTACCAAGCACATGGCAGCGTCAAGGAGAAGAGATTAGCTTTTTTGACACCCGTCCAGGAGGCGTGTCAAGCTGATAAGAGGAGGCAGATAAGCGGCGCGACAGGCTTGCCGGGATTCGCCCTCAGCACGACACCTAGCAGTGCATTTAATGCACTTTGTCCTAACTGCCAGACTTAGGTATGATAGCACTGTTAGCTATCTAATCACACCCAAATGACTATTTTGCCACTGTGATCGCCCCTTAACTTAGAAAAGGAGGCCCAAGGCAACCTAGCAAAGGGTTCGAACACTTCGACCCCCTGCGCTTGTAAGCTCGCGTTGCTCCCCCCGAGGCACCCTTGCCGGGCTTGAGCATGTCGAGCCTTTGTCCACCTCCAGATCAATCCAGTAAAGCAGGAGTAGGGTTTTACGCTGCTAAGCGGACTAAACCTGGGTAAAAGAGAGAGAGATAGTCCATCGCCGTGCTGTCCCTCACTGATTCTGCTCTTTGTGCAACGCGGCCTCCCCCATGCCAAACCACAAAGGGGCACCCCTGCCCCATAGGTGATTGTGCTTCCACGCCGACATCTTTGGAGTCGGTGTACGTAAATAGGGGTATTTGTTTCACTTGACGGTACGCAGACTCACGGACAAAAACTGCCCTTGCCGGGCATGACAACAAAACTACGAAGAAGAAGATAGCAGAAGGCCACCTTGGGAAGGCCTCCCTTGCCAGGTAGGAGAGCCTGGCCAGGTTGAGACTGCCCCAAGGACAAGTCCGGATTCGCCCCGGCAGGCTTGCCGGGGCCGCCAAGATCAAACCCCGCCAGGCTCCTTCAACAAGGGACCTCCACCAAGACGCCACCGCTCCACCTCACCGCACCCAAGTCACTAATCAGTGCGGTGTCAATGTACTAAGCAACCAGGTGGATCCTACCAAGCATGTGGCAGCGTCAAGGAGAAGAGATTAGCTTTGTTGACACCCGTCCAGGAGGCGTGTCAAGCTGATAAGAGGAGGCAGATAAGCGGCGCGACAGGCATGCCGGGATTCGCCCTCGGCACGACACCTAGCAGTGCATTTAATGAACTTTGTCCTCACTGCCAGACTTAGGTATGATAGCACAGTTAGCTATCAAATCAAACCCAAATTACTATTTTGCTACTGTGGTCGCCCCTTAACCTATAAAAGGAAGCCCGAGGCAACCAACCAAAGGGTTCGAACACTTCGACCCCCTGCGCTTGTAAGTTCACGTTGCTCCCCCCTCGAGGCACCCTTGTTGGGCTAGAGCACGTCGAGCCTTCGTCCACCTCCAGATCAATCCACTAAAGTAGGAGTAGGGTTTTACGGTTAAAAGCGGCCCAAACCTGGGTAAAAAGAGAGAGAGTCCATCGCCGTGCTGTCCCTCACTACTTCTGCTCTTTGTGCAACGCGGCCGCCCCCATGACGAACCACAAAGGGGCACCCCTGCCCCATAGGTGATCGTGCTTCCACGCCGACATCTTTGGAGGTGGTGTATGCAAATAGGGGTATTTGTTTCCCCCTGACGATACGCAGACTTGTGGACAAAAATTGCCCTTGCTGGGCATGACAACAAAACTAAGAAGAACAAGATAGCAGAAGGCCACCTTGCGAAGGCCTCCCTTGCCGGACAGGAGATCCTTGCCAGGTCGAGGCCGCCCCAAGGAGAAGTCCGGATTTGCCCCAGCAGGCTTGCCGGGGCCGCCAAGATCAAACCCCGACAAGCTCCTTCAACAAGGAACCTCCACCAAGACGACACCGCTCCACCTCACCGCACCCAAGTCACTAATCAGTGCGGTGTCAAGGTAATAAGCAACCAGGTGGATCCTACCAAGCACGTGGCAGCGTCAAGGAGAAGAGATTAGCTTTGTTGACACCCATCCAGGAGGCGTGTCAAGCAGATAAGAGGATGCAGATAAGCGGCGCGACAGGCTTGCCGGTATTCGCCCTCGGCACGACACCTAGCAGTGCATTTAATGCACTTTATCCTAACTGCCAGACTTAGGTATGATAGCACTGTTAGCTATCTAATCACACCCAAATGACTATTTTGCCACTGCGATCACCCCTTAACTTATAAAAGGAGGCCCAAGGCAACCTAGCAAAGGGTTCGAACACTTCGACCCCCTGCGCTTGTAAGCTCGCGTTGCTCCCCCCCGAGGCACCCTTGCCGGGCTAGAGCGTGTCGAGCCTTTGTCCACCTCCAGATCAATCCAGTAAAGCAGGAGTAGGGTTTTACGCTACAAAGCGGCCTGAACCTGGGTAAAAGAGAGAGAGAAAGAGAGAGTCCATCGTCGTGCTGTCCCTCACTGATTCTGCTCTTTGTGCAACGCGGCCTCCCCCATGCCAAACCACAAAGGGGCACCCCTGCCACATAGGTGATCGTGCTTCCACGCCGACATCTTTGGAGTCGGTGTACGTAACTAGGGGTATTTGTTTCACTTGACAGTACGCAGACTCGCGGACAAAAACTGCCCTTGCCGGTCATGACAACAAAACTACGAAGAAGAAGATAACAGAAGGCCACCTTGGGAAGGCCTCCCTTGCCAGGCAGGAGAGCCTGGCCAGGTTGAGACCGCCCCAAGGACAAGTCCGGATTCGCCCCGGCAGGCTTGCCGGGGCCGCCAAGATCAAACCCTCCAAGCTCCTTCAGCAAGGAACCTCCACCAAGACGCCACCGCTCCACCTCACCGCACCCAAGTCACTAATCAGTGCGGTGTCAATGTACTAAGCAACCAGGTGGATCCTACCAAGCATGTGGCAGTGTCAAGGAGAAAAGATTAGCTTTGTTGACACCCATCTAGGAGGCATGTCAAGCTGATAAGAGGAGATAGATAAGCGGCGCGACAGGCTTGCCGGGATTCACCCTCGGCACGACACCTAGCAGTGCATTTAATGCACTTTGTCCGAACTACCAGAGTTAGGTATGATAGCACTGTTAGCTATCTATTCACACGCAAATGACTATTTTTGCCATTGTGGTCGCCCCTTAACCTATAAAAGGAGGCCCAAGGCAACCTAGCAAACACTTCGAACACTTCGACCCCCTATGCTTGTAAGCTCACGTTGCTCCCCCGAGGCACCCTTGGTGGGCTAGAGCGCGTCGAGCCTTCGTCCACCTCTAGATCAATCCACTAAAGTAGGAGTAGGGTTTTACGCTGCAAAGCGGCCTTAACCTGGGTAAAAGAGAGAGACTCCATCGCCGTGCTGTTCCTCACTGCTTTTGCTCTTTGTGCAACGCGGCCGCCCCCATGACGAACCACAAAGGGGAACCCCTGCCCCATAGGTGATCGTGCTTCCACGCCGACATCTTTGGAGTCGGTGTACGCAAATAGGGGTATTTGTTTCCCCCTGACTGTACGCAGACTCGCGGAAAAAAACTGCCCTTGCCGGGCATCACAGCAAAACTAAGAAGAAAAAGATAGCAGAAGGCCACCTTGGGAAGGCCGCAATTTCTGGGCAGGAGAGCCTGGCCAGGTCGAGGCCACCCCAAGGACAAGTCCGGACTCACCCCGGCAGGCTTGCCGGGGTCGCCAAGATGAAACCCCCGCAAGTTCCTTCAACAAGGAACCTCTACCAAGACGCCACCGCTCCACCACAACGCACCCAAGTCACTAATCAGTGTGGGGTCGAGGTAATAACCAACCAGGTGGATCCTAATAAGCACGTGGCAGCGTCAAGGAGAAGAGATTAGCTTTGTTGACACCTGTCTAGGAGGCGTGTCAAGCTGATAAGAAGAGGTAGATAAGCGGCGCGACAGGCTTGCCGGGATTCGCCCTCGGCACGACAATTAGCAGTGCATTTAATGTAGTTTGTCCTAACTGCCAGACTTAGGTATGATAGCACTGTTAGCTATCAAATGACTATTTTGCCACTGTGGTCGCCCCTTAACCTATAAAAGGAGGCCCGAGGCAACCTATCAAAGGGTTCGAACAGTTCGACCCCCTGCGCTTGTAAGCTCACGTTGCTCCCCCCGCCCCTGAGGCACCCTTGCCGGGCGGGAGCACGTCGAGCCTTCGTCAAACTCCATATCAATCCACTAAAGCAAGAGTAGGGTTTTACGCTTCAAAGCGGCCCGAACCTGGGTAAAAGAGAGAGAGAGTCCATCGCCGTGCTGTCCCTCACTGCTTCTGCTCTTTCTGCAACGCAGCCGCCCCCGTGCCGAACCACATAGGGGCACCCCTGCCCAAAAGGTGACCGTGCTTCCACACCGACATCTTTGAAGTCGGTGTACGTAACTAGGGGTATTTAATTCCCTTGACAGTACGTAGACTTGCGGACAAAAACTGCCCTTGCCGGGCATGACAACAAAACTATGAAGAAGAAGATAGCAGAAGGCCACCTTGGGAAGGCCTCCCTTGCCAGGCAGGAGAGCCTGGCCAGGTTGAGACCGCCCCAAAGACATGTCCGGATTCGCCCCGGCAGGCTTGCCGGGGCCGCCAAGATCAAACCCCGCCAAGCTCCTTCAACAAGGAACCTCCACCAAGACGCCACCGCTCCACCTCACTGCACCCAAGTCACCAATCAGTGCGGTGTCAATGTACTAAGCAACCAGGTGGATCCTACCAAGCATGTGGCAGCAACAAGGAGAAGAGATTAGCTTTGTTAACACCCGTCCAGGAGGCGTGTCAAGCTGATAAGAGGAGGCAGATAAGCAGCGCGACAGGCTTGCCGGGATTCGCCCTCGGCGTGACACCTAGCAGTGCATTTAATGCACTTTTTCCTAACTGCCAGACTTAGGTATGATAGCACCGTTAGCTATCAAATCACACCCAAATGACTATTTTGCCACTATGGTCGCCCCTTAACCTATAAAAGGAAGCCCGGGGCAACCTAGCAAAGGGTTCGAACACTTCGACCCCCTGCGCTTGAAAGCTCACGTTGCTCCCCCTCGAGGCACCCTTGCCGGGCTAGAGCACGTCGAACCTTCGTCCACCTCCAGATCAATCCACTAAAGCAGGAGTAGGGTTTTACGCTTCAAAGCGGCCCGAACCTGGGTAAAAGAGAGAGAGTCCATCGCCGTGTTATCCCTCACTGCTTCTACTCTTTGTGCAACGCGGCCGCCCCCATGCCGAACCACAAAGGGGCACCCCTGCCCCATAGGTGATCATGCTTCCACGCCGACATCTTTGGAGTCGGTGTACGCAAATAGGAGTATTTGTTTCCCCCTGATGGTACGCAGACTCGCTGACAAAAACTACCCTTGCCGGGCATGACAGGAAATCTAGGAAGAACAAGATAGCAGAAGAGCCTCGCTAGGTCGAGGTCGCCCCAAGGACAAGTCCGGATTTGTCCCGGCAGGCTTGCCGGGGCCCCAAGATCAAACCCGCCCAAGATCCTTTAACAAGGAACCTCCACAAGACGCCACCGCTCCACCTCACCGTAGCCAAGTCACTAATCAGTGCGGTGCCAAGGTAATAAGAAACCAGGTGGATCTTACCAAGCACGTGGTAGCATAAAGGAGAAGAGATTAGCTTTGTTGACACCCGTCCAGGAGGCGTGTCAAGCTAATAAGAGGAGGCAGATAAGCGGCGCAACAGGCTCGCCGGGATTCGCCCTCGGCACAACACCTAGCAGTGCATTTAATGCACTTTGTCCTAACTGCCAGAGTTAGGTATGATAGCACTGTTTGGTATATAATCAAACCCAAATGACTATTTTGCCACTGTGGTCCCCCCTTAACCTATAAAATGAGGCCCGAGGCAACCTAGCAAAGCGTTCGAACACTTCGACCCCCTGCTATTGTAAGCTCGCGTTGCTCCCCCTGAGGCACCCATGCCGGGCTAGAGCGCGTCGAGCTTTCGTCCACCTCCAGATCAATCCACTAAAGCAGGAGTAGGGTTTTACGCTGCAAAGCGGCCCGAACCTGGGTAAAAGAGAGAGAGTCCATCGCCGTGCTGTCCCTCATTGCTTCTGCTCTTTGTGCGACGCGGCCGCCCCCATGTCGAACCACAAAGGGGCACCCCTGCCACTACAGGAATCAGGTTCTTAGCCGTCCGCCATGGCAGACAGCAAGGGCACCAATGGTGGACGGCAAATCCCTTTGTCGTCTGCCACCGACGGCAAAGCTGTCCGGCAAAGAGAGTGACGGTAAATAGGTTCTTTGCCGTTTGCTTCCTCAAAGCAGACGGTAAAGAACCTTTGCCGTCCGTGGCAGACGGCAAAGAAAGTGGACGGTAAAGAATAGGCATTAGCCACGTTAGGTGGCTAACGGCAGCCTTTGCCGTCTGCCAGCGGACGGCAAACATGCCCTCCCCTTTGCCGTCTGCACAGACGGCAAAGTAACCAAATGGTATAGCTCCCAGGTTGCACAGGTTGCTGCCACGTGGCCTCTTTTCCATCCGTGGCAGACAACAAAGAGCCCTTTGCCGTCGGTGGCAGACGGCAAAGAGGCTGCATTGCCTCTTTTTTTTCTTCTGTTTTTTCTTATATCCAAGCAATTTCACAGCAAAATATATGATATATATATTTTTTTTTTCACAGGGCAATTTCACAGCAGACATATGACATACCCAACACACAAGTTACATCATACATACATAACCAACACATAGTTCCATCCATACAGATTACAATAGTTTTACATTGTTCATCCAACACATAGTTCCATGCATCCATATAACAAGTTCCACATTGTTCATCGATACAAAAGAAAAGCAGAAAGGCAAAACAAGCACTCCACCCATGCAAGCTTCCGTGAAGTGAATGTAATCTGCAAAATGGGAAACAACAAAGTTAGAAGAAGAAGAGTAGAAGAAGAAGAAGAACATGAAGAAGAAGAACAAGTAAGCATACTTAGGTAAAATGGAGCTAACCTAGCTAATTATGCCATTTTTGAGTGAACTAAGCATATTATGCCATTTTTGATATAAAGGAGCTAAGTTTAGGTCATCATTGAGCTAACCTAGGTAACTAAGCATATTAGAGCTAACTTAGAGCTAACTTAGGTCATTTGGAGAAGAAGAAGAAAGAAGAAGAAGAGAGAAGAAGAGAAGAAGAAGAAAGAAGAAGAAGAAGAAAGAAAGAAGAAGAAGAAAAGAAGTCTGAAGAAGAGGAAGAAGAAGACTAGAAGAAGAAGAAGAAGACTAGAAGAAGAAGACTAGAAGAAGAAGAAGAAGACTAGAAGAAGAAGAAGGTTTTTATCCTTTCTTCTCTATTCTCTTCTTTCTTTTTTTCTTTCTTTTTCTTCTTTCTTTTTCTTCCTGTTTTTCTTCTTTATTCTATTTGTGTCATTTTAGAGCTTACATAGGTAATTATGCCATTTTTGAGCTAACTAAGCTTATTATGTCAATTTGGAGGAAAATAAGGTAAGTATAGGTCATTTTTGTGCAACATAAGTAATTATGCCATTTTTGAGCTAACGTAGGTAAAATGGATCATTTTGGAGCTAACCTAGCTAAAAGGATCGTATTGGAGCTAACCTAGGTAAACTTGGTCATTTTGGAGCCAACCTAGGTAAAATGAGTCATTTGGAGCTAGCCTAGGCAAAATGGGTCATTGGAGCTAACCTAGCTAATTATGCCATTTTTGAGTTAACTAAGCATATTATGCCATTTTTGACATAAGTAAGCTAAGTATAGGTCTTTATTGAGCTAACCTAGGTAACTAAGCATTAGAGCTAATTTAGCATTTTAGAGCTAACTTAGGTCATTTTGGAGCTAACTTAGGTAAAATTGATCATTTGGAGCTAATTAAGCTATTATGTCATTTTCGAGGAAAATAAGCTAAGTCGGTCATTTTGGAGGGAACAAAGCTAAGTATAGATCATTTTGGAGGAAACAAAGCTAAGTATAGATCATTTTGGAGCTAAGTAAGCCAATTATGTCATTTTGGAGGAAGATAAGCTAAGTCAGGTCATATGGTAAGCATTTTGGAGGAAATAAAGCTAAGTCTAGGTCTTTATGCATTTCTTAAGCAAAACACTAGAAAAAACTTACCGTCATCACGGAGGTGAAGCACCGGCGTGGCTTCGTGCCGGTACCACCACTGGAGAAGGATCGTGTGATGCTTGTCTGGAGGCATGCTACACCAAAAGATCATTTGCAATGTCTCATTAGCATGACGACACTCAAATGTTAATACTATAACTAATGACCATTCAAATAAACTCACTGTGGTCCCGGAGCAATCTCTGGCATCGGCAGAGGGGTCTGACCGGCCTCTGGAACACAGAAAAAATTGGTTTTGACAGGTCAGACTACTAGTTAGTAATGAAACAAACATTAAGTGAATGATTTGGCTATAGCGAAGAAACTTACCATGAGGAGCTCGTACATGGACCGATTCTGCATGTCATTCGTGCCCTCTCCTCCTCCATCAGCCTTGTCGTCTTCTCCTCCAACTCCCGCTGCTTCTCCTCGCCTCCCGGTCCCTCTCCACCAGAAGCGCCTGGGTTCTATCTCTCTCACTCTGAAGAGCAGCCTACAACACCACTCCTCGTGAGCATTGTAATCATCGATGGCCGCACGCACAATGTAATGGAGGAAAGATAGCTGAGTCCGTATAACTAACGTGCAAGGTGAGCTCGACTGGCCGTTGACGAGGCCTCATCTCAGGAGCGGAGCTGACTGGCGCGCCTTTATCTCCGGGAGAGTGCGAGGACAACGGATAAGTCCATCTCCAATGGCTATCAAACCATGGTACCTCCCGCCACCAGATATCATCACCAGTTCGGATCAAACTGCCCACTGGGTTAAAGTCCTCCCCTTTCCTCGCCTTCCCCTCATGTACTTCACGAGTTTGTGTGGGAGGAGATGTTGGTGAAGTTCTTTGGATATCGAGGTCAGATGGCTCGAATGCCTTGACCTTCTTGTACGGCCCAGTATGGGCCATGCATAGAGGTCGAACACCTCGGCACTCGCCTATTGTGTGTTGCCTGAAAGAGAGGAACAGAGTAAATTAGTAATTAAAGGTCTCAAGCTGTATGAAGAATGAATTGCATGAATTATGAAGGAAACCACATACCCAGTTCCGCCCAAACTGAAATAAGTTGGGGCTGCCTTGATGGTGTGGCACACTCACCATTTGGGACGCTTGTCCTTGGCATTGTGTGCTGGGCAAGCCATTCCTTAGGCACCACTCATCGACCAACACCTTCCAACAGTCCATCTAATCCACACACCATCTCGGGGCACCTAAGTAGTAAAGAGAAACTTGAGCGCTACGCCTACGAATCAATCAAGGAAACTAAGTACAAGGCCTTAGAATAGGTAATTACCGTCATGTACTGCTCCTTCTGCAGAAACTTATCGCGGCATGCGGCTTGGGCTTCTTAATACGACACGAGCGTAGTAGTCTCGAACAGCCTGCACCCGAGCCTCGTGGCCGTAAGTTCTGTAGTAGGCGCCTGCAATCGGTGTCGATAACCTTTGCTGCGGCCCTCATCCGTATCCCCTCACACCTGTAGAAGGTCTGCAATCAAACGAGACAAACATTGATTAGTACAATAACTAGCTATTTGAAGAATTTAATTGTGTAAAGGAGAAATTACCCAAAAGCTTCTGATCACCATCTCTGCCCTCGTGTGGCACAAGAACCGTCAATCATCACCTCCGGTGGGGCCGGGGCAGCCAAGTAGTGCTCCCAGCTAAATCCTGCTCCGAAACCTGACCCTCACCGGGCAACGTGACAATAACCGGGAAGTTCTGCCGGCAAAGCACACCAAGGATGGAGTTGGGCCTGCGCACAGTATCAGCGTGGTGCCAACCCCTACAGTATGACAAGGTCAACGCATTAGATATTGAAGAAATGTGAAGGCAATGGTACAAAAAGAGTAATACGCACTTACCTCTCCCCATCAGGGTAAATCAACCACCTCTGATCGTGGTCGCCGGCACGGACGGGAGCCGTGTACAACCACGCTGGTAGACGGTGGCCCCCTCAACACCTCGCCCTCGCTATCAGTCGGATCCCCGCCCACCATCAGCATGGCCACTCGGCCCCTCAGGCGGACCCATCCAGGTACCCCATCCAGACGTCTTCGGGGACTGAGTCTCGTAGGGCCAAGTCTCATGGGCGAAGTCTCATGGGCCGACGGCCCGTCGACCCAAGGCTCATGGACCGGAGTCCGCGTAGCCTCTCCTCAGATGTGTTCACCAAGCAGTCCTGTGTCGGGTGAATCAGCTAGGGGTGGCGGCGAGGAAGGCGTAGGAGCCTGGCCTACCTCTCCCACAGCCATGTCCTCCCCGACCTCCTCCCTCTTCTTCCCTCCCCGACGTCCTCCCCCGGTGGGCAACGACGTGACGAAGAAGCACCCACCGGTGTCTTCATACTGTCGTCCAACGATCTCGGAGAGTCTGGGGTGGAATGGAAGTACCCCTCTCACCACGCGCCGATGAGAAGGAGCCTCGGAGCGCTCCTTACCCGTGCCCACCATCTTTTTCAACACCTGCCATGACGTAGAGTAAACGAAATTAGTACAACATATTTTTTAATACCGACATGAATAATATATGCGTATAATAGTACTAGCTAGTGATCATCATCAAGTACAGCACAACTTAGGAACCCCTCAGCGATCGTCGACCCCTCGACCCCTTGCCCTCGACCCCTCGACCCCTCGGCGACCTCAACCCCTTATTGTGAGCATTGGGCGGCTGTTGTTCGTAGCTTAAGATGCAGACATAGCCCGAGCTGAAGGTCATCAGCGCGGGCGAACTGCTTACATCCATTCTTCGCGCATAGATGGAAGCAGTTCACGCACGCTAGAACTTCAGCTCAGGGACGTCCTATCATAAGCTAGACACCACTCGGTCAGCACTCGGACGGAAGATCCTCGACCATCAACCCCTAGACCCTCGACCACCCAACCCTCAACCCTCGACCCCTCGGCCCTCGACCCCTGGCGACCGGGGATCCTCGACCCGTGCCCCGACCATCGACCCCTTGGCGACCAGTGATCCTCAACCGCTTCCGTCGGCGCTGACGCGCCCCTAACCTCGACCCTCAACCCCTCGACCCGGTTCCGTCGGCGCCGACGCACCCTAACCTCGACCCTCGACCCCTCAAAGAAGAAGAAGAAGAGAAGAAGAAAGAAGAAGAAGGGAGGAGGAAGAGGAGGAGGAGAAAGAAAATAGAAAGAAGAGGAGGAGAGAAGAAGAAGAATGGATCCTCGAAGGTTACTCTTTTCTCTCTCTCTTCCTTTTTCTTCTTCTTCTTCTTCTCCTCTTCTCTTCTCTTCTTCTTCTTCTTCTTCTTCTTCTCTTCATTTTCTTTTTTTCTTTTTTTTCTTTTTCTTTCTTCTAACTAACCTAAACTAAACTAAATAAACCTAAACCTAAAAAACAGAAAAAAATCCTAACTAAAAACTAAATCTAAACCTAAAAAACAGAAGAAAAAAAACTAAACTAAACTAAACTAAATCTAAACTACACTATCCGAAAAAAAGAGGGGGAGGGGGCTAAGGAGTGGGGGAGGTGGAGGAGGGTGGGTGGGAGGGGGAGGGGTAGGGGGGGAGGGAGGGGGGATTGGGAGGACCGGGGTGGCGAGGGGAGGGCGGGAGAGGCGGGGCGGCCGAGCGCGGGGGTCGGGGGGCGGGCGGAGGGACGGGGCGGTGTGCCGGCGTGGGGGGGGTCAGGAGGGGGGGTGGGTGGCGGAGGGGGGCCGGGGGGGTTGCCCGCGGGGGGGGTGTCAGGGTGGGGGGCTGAACGCGGCGGGCGGGGCGGCGGGGGCGCGTTGGCCGACGGCGGTTACTTGGGTCGGGTGGGGTTCGGGGAGGGGAGGGGAGGAGAGAGGAGGGGGCGGGACGGCTTTACATACTCAATTCTTTGTTCGTCTGCCAGCAGACGGCAAAGATTCTTTGCTATCAGCTGGCAGACGGCAATGAGGTGGGCCGTTAGAGTTTAGGCTCTCACTGGACCCCACCCACCTCTTGTTTCCGTCGGCTAGCGGACGACAAAGATTCTTTGCCGTCAGCTGGCGGACGGCAAAGAACTGGCTAAGGGCAACTAGGCTCTTCGCGTCAACCAAGTCTTTGCCGTCTGTTTTATAGGCACACAGCAAAGACCTTCTTTGCCGTCCGCTAGCAGACGGCAAAGAGCTAACTAATGGCAATTCTCCAGTGAAGGGACGGCCTTCAATGGACCCCACCCACCTCTTCGCCGTCAACCAGTAGTGTAAGCGGGTGCTCCCCACGCCCACATCTTTGGAGTTGGTGTACGCAAATAGGGGTATTTGTTTTCCCCTGACGGTACGCAGACTCGCGGAGAAAAACTGCCCTTGCATGGCATGACAGCCAAACTAAGAAGAACAAGATAGCAGAAGGCCACCTGGGAAGGCCTCCCTTGCCGGGTAGGAGAGCCTGGCCAGGTTGAGGTCGCCCCAAGGACAAGTCCGGATTCCGCCCGGCAGCTTGCCGGGGTCGCCAAGATCAAACCGCCAAGCTGCTTCAACAAGGAACCTCCACCAGACGCCACCGCTCCACACTCACCGGAACCAAGTACTAATACTGGGAGGTGTCAAGGTAATAAGCAACCAGGTGGATCCTACCAAGCACGTGGCAGCATCAAGGAAGAGATTAGCTTGTTGACACCATCCAGGGAGGTGTGTCAAGCTGATAAGAGGAGGAGATAAGCGGCGCGACAGGCTGCCGGGATTGCGCCTCGGCATGACACCTAGCAGTGCATTTAATGCACTTTGTCCTAACTTCCAGACTTAGGTATGATAGCACTGTTAGCTATCTAATCT